>JAOTQM010000040.1:3868750-5158333 GCA_026939265.1 Oreonectes daqikongensis | reverse complement strand
AGCAACTTACAATTGAGGAAAAACAGCAAGCGATATTCACGACAAGCTTCAAATAAAACACATTTGCAGCCAAGGCAACTTTTGCATAATTTACAGCAATTTTAACAATTAAATTACCTAACATATTAAACCTATTTTTTTTACTTTTCACAAATTATGTCTATATCTAAACCGTTTAGTTCATACAGCACAGTGCTGCGTGGCATTAATACACCCTACTCCCTCTTGTGGTTATAATCCAAACATTTCCCATAATTAAAAATGATTCGAAACATTTTAACAAAATAGAACACACCCACAAATAGTAAATAAGGAGCAATAAAGTTAAACAAAAAAGAAGAAACTAAACAAAACCATAGAAGGTTATTCCGCCTAACACAAGAATGTTGATGAGTGCAAAACAGAATGCACCAATGTCTCCAGATGTTTGTGAAGTTCAGACATCGAGACCTCCAGAGACCAATGAGAACTGTTAGCTAGCCACAACCTTATTAGACAGATGCACGTCTGGACCGTGCGTGTGTCTGAGAGACCTGGATCTCACCTTTCATTCTAAAACAAGCATTGTTTTCAGCTCAGCTATATCCTCCAAAACCTCCAGTTTGTGTGTAGTTAAGAGTTGAGGCTGAACAAACATTTGACATTTTAATGGTTTATGTCATGTAACCATTAAAATACTGTATAGCCATATCTTCAGTTTAAAATATGATCTGTTATATTTCCTCATCGTAAAACTTGCACGGCTTGCCTAATCATCGATTGCATCAGGCCAAGACATCTTGTTTTCATTTTGATTTAGGATATTGTGTACTAAAGGACAATGGGTGAATTCTTTCATAGTCCTCATTTATGGGCCTCAAATAAGTTACATTCAACATAGAAATAATAAAAGCTGACGCGCTACATGGCCAAGCATATGAGGACACCCGAACGCAAACCATTCGAACTTTAAGCTCACTGGGATTAATAGGAAAAAAGTACACTGAGAAATTGGGAAAAACATCGGCATTGTTAGGAAGGTAGTTCTCTGCCAGCCGTTTGTGTTCATTCAAAAAACTAGAGATATTTTGAACCAAACAACATTGACCCCCAATGACTCCACTGTATGTAAACAAAACCACAGAGACATTTCTCAAAATATCTTCTTATGTGTTTCACACAAGAAAGAGTCAAACACAAGTTTTAAACCACACAAGGGTACACAAGTAATAAAAGAAGACTATCTGTTATAATTTTCTACTTTATAACCATATTCAACAACCTTGACAAACTATCTCAAACTTTCTTGCTGATGTGCATGTGGGTTCATCATAAGGGCAACCCTTCCTCTACCCACTGGCATCAGTGAAGCTATTCCAGGACTTGTTAACACTTCAAAAAGAACACAACACTCTAATGGATGATTCTCAGCTCTTAAACGCTTATTCTTAGCTTTGCCACATGTTCGCCTGGGCAGCGTGTGTAAGAGTGTGTGGTGAGTTTGCTATTTCTGAAAGGTGCCCATAAGGTGGTGTCATCACACATCCTACTGCTGCCACGCCTCCTCTTTCTCTCTCTCTCTATAGATGACACACGCAGGGACTCTAGCAATGAGTAAGACAGACTTCATCATCGCTGCACATCTCACGTGTTTCACGTTTATTTCTTCTAAAGAGAAACGTCTCACATGTCATTTCACGAAGCTGATCCTCTCCGACACAAAAGCGCTTTAATCAAACCCATCAGGTTTTTTTGTCGTTCATCCACATCTGCAATGAAGAATAAAAATACGAGAGGTGTTCTCTGGAAGTCGACTTGGTGGTATTTTTATTTGTTGCCGGCGTTGTGGTATGGTGTCGTAACTGTGAGTCTGATGATGTAAGAGGCTGTAAGTAGTTGGTGTGTGTGAGTTTTGGCAGGAGAGTCCGCACCCACTACTACACCGCTCTGTGAGTCAGGGCCTGCCGAGTGACGCTACGATAGGTAGGCGGGATCCCTCGATCTCGCGCTCAACGCTTTACCTGCTGCACCAGACTCTGATCATCGCCAGTGAATCACCTGAAGTCATGTTTGCAACTTTCACTGCCAGCTGCCTCTGCATCTCTTGGAGCGATCACGTTCTCACGCGCGTTCCTGACTCCTTCAGTTAACTACAAAATGAGTCACAGTCGACGTTTCTCAAACCTCCAAAAGTCCTTATGAAAGTATTACATGAAGCACTGGGTATAGACGGTTTCAAAGCAACAACATAAACAAACGTTATGCCCAAACTTAACTTCCGGTACACATCCGCAAAGAAATCCTTGCAGATTATTACTGATAACAAGCAAAAGAAATAACAAGTAAGTGACATTAGCTAGCAAGTTAACAGCATGTCTAGCTAGTATTATTTTCGGGTTACCAGTAGAAGAACCGTTACTTAAACGCGACAAAGTTACACAACCCATTCAACACATTAATAATTAATATACAATAAAAATTCAACAAACTGTTTATTTACAAGTATTATACAATAAACTATTAATATACATTAAACAAAGTATAAATAGTTCTATTTTTATCCACTAGCTAGACTGTTAAACAAACACAGACCGATGAAACCGTCTATACTACTTACACATGACTCTGGATTAAAACACCCAGAACAAAACACCAGAAGTATTCACTTGGCCTCTGTTTAAATGCATCCCAGTAGATTGAAAAAAGTGAGTTGTTCAAATAATGATTGTTATAAAACACTACTCTAAAACGACACATGGGACACCCTATGGCACCATCTGGGACAGGGAGTAACGCAGTGACTCAGACGCTCCTTTGACATCCACAAGCTGAACTTCTAAAAGTGATCACTCACTTGCACTATGACTTTAGGTCTAACAGTACCCACTTTCCTGAGGCGAGCTGGTAATGTATGCTGGTGATGTCAGAGTGTGGGGAAGACTTCAGTTAGTGCTGAATCAGAGGAGACAGCGAGGGAAGCCTATCCATGTTTGCCTAGTCTAAATGTGGACATCCTCCCCGGCAGGCGGACGAACGGCTGATTCATACTGCTGTTTAAACCGAACGCTCCAGCAAACATTACGCCATTGAAGTGGGCTGCGGTGTATTTTTGAACTCTCATCACGAAGAGATATCACGAATGCTCGCGTGAATACAATTGTGGTCTGTGCTTGTTTTTTTTTTATGTTACCAGATTCCCATGGGGGTGCTGCAACAGTTCTTGAGGGGGAAAATATTACTCATATTTGCTTACAGCAAACAAGAATGCAATAACGGCTTGTGTTAAAGGAATACTTCACTGGAAATTAAAATCTGTCACTTTATATTTAAAAAAAAAAGCACAATCCATCCCAAAAACGTTCCATTAAAATCCATTAATCCATTAAAATTCTCAATTTTGTTTTGGTTCATTTTTCTCAAATAATATTAATATCTTAATATTGAAAGTGTGAAAATTATAAGAGAATCTGCGAACTAATCCTAGTATAGTCCATCTCTCCCACTTATCTGTTTATTTCTTAAACAAAACAAATTTGGTTTCATACTATGGTAAGAACTAAAGAGAATCCATTTTAAAGTTTACAATTTGTGCATTTATTCAGATTTTAGCACACGTTAAAGCCTTTTTCACAGAACAAAATAGACATTTACATGTACTGTAATATCAAGCAAAGCTTGAAGTCACGTAAGGACAATGCATGTTATATTGACGTGTTCTGTATGTACTCCCAGAGCTTGCCAGATGTCACAGTAAAAGTATCTGTACTGTCAAATAAATACTGAATCTAAATCACGCACCTTCATTAACTCATCATCGACAAAATAAACTACTGAACGGATTTCTGTATGACTTCATTCAATAGAAACGTCATTTGCGTAATATGCACATAGCAGCGACTAAGCAGCTGCGAGAGCAAAGGACGATAGAGGAAAGAATTTTCACCTTTTAAACTGGAAATGTCATTTACAGAAAGTAAAAACACAACCTGCATTTTAGAGGAAGCGCTAGCTCAACAAGCTGCCTGTGAAACTCAATGATAATTTGATAAATTGTCTATATTTATGTATATTTAGGTCTTCTTAGCCAACGACTAGAAAATGACTTGAAATACATTGCTTCTTTGTACATTTACAGCGCTTTGCTTTAAATGATTTTTGGCAAAACACTGATGCGTCACATAAAATCATCATCTTTACAAGATTTTCTATGCAGTTCAAAAACTGGATCAAATACAATTCGCTTCAGCAAAAAAAGAATGCATTTAAACTGTTTACATTTCATAAACACCAATGCTTACCACTGGGAAGGTGTCCTCCAATCAGACCTCTTCTGCAGACCAGGCTTACTTACGTCAGTGTCCGCCCGACTGGGACATTACAAAAAGTATTTCCCATCGCATAAATAAGTGCCGTGACCTCTGGGGTCATAGTGAGGGTCCTTAGAAGGGCATACCACCAGAGATCTGCCGGGCCACCTGTTCCTCCGTAGACTCCTCCTTCTCGCTGCTCCGCTCCCTGTTCCAGTCTTTCAGGCCTTCCGGGAGTGAAGTGTCTTCATCCATGCTTCCCGTTCCCTCGACAAACTCTTCATAAGTAGACTTTTCAGCAAAAGGCCTACGGCCCAGCAGCTCCACCATGTCGTTCTTATCCAGCACCTCTTTCTCCAGTAGACGCAGTGCCACCTTGTGGTGAAGAGAGAGAAGTTACTGGATGGACAAATTTGATGTAAAATGATGTTGAACTCCTGTTGTGCCGTACCTTCTCCACCTCTGGTTTCTTCTCTGTGAGTAACTGCTTTGTGAGCTCGTAGGCCATGGTGATAAGATTCCTGACCTCAGTGTCGATGAGGCGGGCCGTGGCCTCGCTGTAGGGCTTTTCCAGAACCATCTCTCCTTGACGTGGCAGGTCAAATGACACCTGGCCAACCTTCTCATTCATGCCAAACTGCACGATCTGTAGATGAAATAAACAGTGACAGATTAAGCTACTTCTGTGTTGTAAGTGAATTTAGGAGACATTCAGAAACCATCAAGAAACAGATCTTAAAACAAAACCATTTGCTAACCCAACCAAATCCAGTTACAACGCATGTCCAACATTTAAATGAGATAAATACAGTATGTGATCTACCTGTGCATATGCACTCTGTGTGACCTTCTTCAGGTCGTCCTGTGCCCCGGTGGTAATGCGGCCAAAGAAGAGCTCCTCTGAGACACGCCCACCCAGCGTCATGCACATCCTGTCCAACAGCTGCTCTTTGGTGTACAGGTACTGCTCTTTAGGCAAATACTGGGCATAGCCCAAACCCTTCCCACGTGGAATAATGGACACCTGAAATAAACCAACCAATAAATGGTCAAGTACACTGTGAGGCTGAGAAGGCAAAGCATGGTTACAATAAGAAGTCTAGGTATTAAAATAAAGACAAGTGGGTTTCTTTACTTTAAGGAGGGGGTCAGCGTGCTCAAGGAACCAGCCAGCTACAGCATGACCAGCCTCATGGTAAGCCACTGTTTTCTTCTCTTCAGGTTGAAGCACCTGTGTCTTCTTCTCAAGACCTACACATACAGAGATCGTGTTATTTTATTAAGCACAATGCACGTTTTGTGAATGTTTCACTCATAAACTAAAGTAAGATGTCACTGGTGTCACTTACCTCCGATTACTCGCTCGATGGCCTGCTCAAAGTGTTTTTGGTTGATGGCGTCGGAAAGGTGGCGGGCTGCGATAAGCGCTGCCTCGTTGCACACGTTAGCAATGTCTGCACCTGTCGAACCAATAAACATCAAAGTTTGGTTCCCTAATTCACAACACAAACCATAATTTAGAATAACAAGTCTTTGCTTGCCTGAGAAACCAGGTGTTAGGGCAGCCATTTTCCTTGCCAGTGCTTCTTTGTCCAGCTCCGCTTCTAGCTTTAGCGGCCTCAGATGTACTTTAAATATAGATGCTCTGCCTTTGATATCTGGTGGCCCTGCAAATATTATACATTATATAATATTATGTGTCATTAAAGGGAATCATTTTTGATTGTGTATGAATTCTCTCCAAGTTTAACAGTACTATAGATAAAAGACAAAATGTTATATAAACTAGTCTGTCCCATTTCCAATGGCTACACAGTTAATGTTTTTACGATTACAAAAAACAAATGTACCAATATATATCTGTCTATCAAAGCGTCCGGGCCTCATCAAAGCTGGATCTAGAATGTCTGGTCTGTTAGTGCCTGCTAGCACCACAACATTGGTAGCAGTGTTAAATCCTACAAGACAGGGAAAGATTTGACTATAAGGAGCATATCTAAATAATACACAAATATACAATAATAGTTTTTTTGTTATAAAACCCAAAGCATTATTAGGCAGTAGTTAACTTAAAAATGAATATTTTGTCATCATTTAATCGTCAGCAAATGTATTATTCTTTAAATATTTTAGGGTGAAATATCACGCAAATATAATGATGGAAACCACTGTTTGTCGCATACATACCATCCATCTCAACTAGTAACTGGTTGAGTGTGTTCTCTTGTTCACTCTGCCCACCGAAGTTACCTCTGCCTCTCTTTCGTCCTACCGCATCAATCTCATCTATGAAGAGAATGCATGGGGCATTCTTCCGAGCTAAGACAAAGAGATCCCGAACCTATAAAAAGTGTATTTAAATGTATTAAATACTGTGATCGATGTGCATTTGACAATACAGAAAATAAACTTACCCTGGCAGGCCCAACCCCCACAAACATCTCTAAGAATTCTGAACCATTGACCGTGATGAAGGGGACGTTGGCCTCGCCTGCAGTGGCTTTGGCTAGTAAAGTTTTTCCTGTGCCTGGGGGTCCCGTAAGGATAGCTCCCTAAGAAGCGAGATGTTGATTGAGTTAACATTCATTACTGCTATTCTCAAATAACAATGCAATGTGGAAAATCACGCAATACCTTTGGAATCTTGGCACCCAAATCCTGGTACTGCTTTGGATTCTTAAGAAAGTTGACAAACTCCATGATCTCCAACTTCGCCTCCTCACAGCCAGCCACATCCTTGAACTTGATGTCGATCTCATCCCTAAGCACTTTGGCAGTGGTCTCACTGACACTGAAGAGACCACCCATTCCTCTACCCGGCCGGCCCGCACCTGCTGGCCCTCTCCGCAACATGAAGAGCAGGAACCCAATGATCAGTACAGTGGGCAACATACTAAGCAGGAAGGACCTAAGAACCACAGAAAGACAAAATTGAAACTGAGCATCAAAGTGCTTCTTTCTAAAGATCATAAACTGACACGTTTAACACAATATCTCACCCATCACTTTCTGTGGAATAGACCACTGGAAGTCTATTCTCTCCTTCGATACCCAGCTCTAACTGAGCAGTCTCCAAGTTTCGCTCGAAAGTGTCCACGCTGCCGATGTTGAACCACACATATTGCTGTTTGACAGAAAGTATTGTTAACAACACAAAAAACAAACATGATTGTATAGAAGATAACACAATGGATAATACAAAAACTCACCCCATCAACTGGAGTTTTACCAGGGGTAAAGATGACTTTTACAAATCGCTTGTTTATGACCTCCAACCTGTCAACCTGCAAAGATATAATATATGACATCAGGGGTCAAAGTTTTTTTACACTGTAGCTACAAACAAACATCAAGGATTTGTAATATAAGAACAGATTAATAGTTAGTAAATACATACCACTCCTTTAGCAAGGTAACCATTCACAAAATCCTTCCAGGTAACTTCTCTTCCACCGTCCCGAAAGAAGAAATAATATGTGACGGCTGTCCAAAAGGCCGCACCAAACAAGAAATACATACGAAACTCTTTATCATCCCATGGCACATCCCCCTAAATGCGAATCATAGACTGTTATTAAGGAACTGATCAAATGATTCATAAATGTATATGATGAATTTTTATACCGTTGAGCTTTTAACTATGATATATGTAAAAGAAGTAGATGTTATTGAAGTATTAAAGTTGTTGTTACCAACCTATATAATGATTTATAATAATCGAAATACTACTATAAAGATTTTAACCTTTTGAAGACGGCTGAACCAGGTGGATTCATCCTTCCTTCCCCCTCTTTTCCCTCCTCCTCCTCCGCCTGCACTTCCTCCTCCACCAGAGGCCTTCTGAGCGTTGCTTGGTTTGGCCTCTTGAGTGAAAACAGACATACAGGCATTATATATAAACACAACTTATTTATTAATCCGCTTATGGGTTATGGGAGAGGTTACCTTTGACTTCTCCGTTGGATGGCTTGGCCTCACTGTTTTTTGGACCGCCATTTTTACTGTTTGGAAAGTATTTTTCAAACCCTTTAACACAATCAGAAGTGCAATAAGCATGAGGCTCAATAAATGATTGCACCTTTAATAATCTGACGCTTTCGTAATTCACCTTTGGGAGGTTTACAACTTAATCTTCTGTACGTGCCCAAGACCTGAGAGAGTAAAGATCTTCTGTCTAAAGCAATTTCTCCAACACCTGCAACCTACCAAGACAAACATATTCAGCTGATCAACAGAAATAAAACATTAGTTGAACATTTCTTTTAAACGTGCGAAAATCGCTACACCTATAACTTAAATGGTCGACTATACTGTAGTTAATAAGGAATTATTAGTCCTAGAATACAGATGCAGTAATATATAAAGCCATTCAGTATAGGTAATGTACAGTAATGCAACTATATATATATACCACATGGTCGATATTACAATAAATGTTTTATAGAGGTGTAAACACATAAAAACAGTAAAAGCATTAGATAAGCAATGTTAGGCCTTCATTTAAGCAGGATAATATTTTGGATGCTCTCTTTGTTGTGAATAGACAGTCTGATATAACGAAATGTGATGTAACCACCTAACCGCTTTACCCAACGCAATGTCACTCAGGCCGACTCTTGTTTACTATCCACATCTCCGCTATATAATAATGGATGGCATACATTATAAAACGTTATGTGTTTATGATAGAATCACTAACAGGGATAATGCGTTCATGACTGAGGCATTTAGAGAAATAAAGTCAAGCTGCACATTTACCGACTGCACACGGTTTGTTGATCTGACATTTGACAGCAGCGCGTGGAAAAGATTCCTGCAGCCTCGCGACATATGCAGATATCGGTGTGCCATTGTGGCACGTGCGTCTGTGGTGTGAATCAATATAAATAATATAAGCAAAACAACATCAGAGCAAAAGTTTTCACAATATGAACTTGAAATCTATTGCTTGCCATCCTAAATATTGTAGTTCCGGTGCACGCTGCTGACGCGCTCGCTGTTAACCCGTTGTGGTACGGTGTGCGTAACTTTACTGTATGGTAGTACAAAATACCTATTTTCCTTCATTTTCGTGCTATTCAGAGAAATAAAACATAGTTTTAAGAAAATCAGGTAAATGTGTATGCTGCCAAATAGCATATATTCCTCACTAAAAGTGCAGTTGTGCGTGTCCTCGTTAGGAAAAATTAATATTTTGTCTCAATTATAAGTAGTGTACAGACCTATATTGGTTTAAAAATATAATGTAGAACTGATCAAATAATATAAAATATTTATAAATTTTTATTATATATTGGATATGCGAGCAAGAAGAGTGAAAATACTAAGCAGTGCTGAAGATACATTATCACAAATTTGAAAATAATGTTAGTGGATTGTTTAGTTTAAACACATACTTGTGTTCATCAATAGGGGGCGCTATATACCATTCTAAAACAAAATGATTTTTTACACAGACTTTAGTGTAAAAGATTAGGGTTACATTTTTTGCTTACAACTGTAGCCTACATAATCTATAAATAATTTTGTGGGTTATTTGCAACATTTCTCAATAGAATTATTGCTCATATATATTCCTTTTTTAAGAGAATTCACTTTTTTCCTTCTAATTAATTTATGATGTGTAAAGACTGTGTGGTCAAACTTAAACATGTCACCAGTATTTATTCAGAAGGTGCATAGCAGGGTCACAGCGAAGGACAGAGCTAAACACAAACAGAAACGTGTGCCGTTGCATGAAGCAACATGTTTCTTAAAGTCTTTGACTTGGCATTGCATCTTGCCCAACTGGAATGTTCACATTCTTGTTGCAATGTTAGGTTGTCCCGTTTAATGGACCAAATCCAAGCAAAGGACCCCATGTTATAAATAATATAGCGAACAATTATAATCCAGATTATTTTTGTAATTTTTTATCTACTGTAACGTTTATATCTTAACAACCATTATCACATTAAGTACAACTATTACCATGAGATCCATCTCTCATTTGCAGCAGGCCAGGTACATTGAAATGTAAGCAGAAGCGTTCCTTTAGATTTGTTAAAACATCATGGACTTTATAGTGGGATAGCAGAGGATTTGAAAGTGGTTGATGATACAAAGAGCCTGTGCAGAATGAATATTTTGTGAGCATACCATGCATGCCCTCTTCCCACATAACCATAAATGTCTCTCTGTTTCCCCGAAGCAGTAACACGCATTGAGAGTTTCAGCTATTCACAAACTTATTAGACCATTGCAATTACAGTCAAATATTGTTTTGAAATGCCGTTTTTCAAAATAACAAAATAACAAAAAATGTCAAAATGTTTCATGTAAACCTTCTAGAACTGACTTTTTTAGTTTGAATCCACTTTTATTTTAACAGCAATGCATCAAAATTTATTCTGAATCCATTTACATTATTATTTCCTTCACATACATGTGGAAGTCTTCAATATGATCATATAAATATTTTTCTATTATAATGTATGGTGAGCCATCTTTTCAAATAACATTGGCATGAACATTTCTCTTTAAAATATGATTTAGACCAGATATATCAGATCATTGTCACAGAGGAGAACTCAGATTGTCTGCATACTTATGCAGGGCCCCTTCAGCACAGAGATGGATTTGGGAAATGTTGTCTCTTCCTGAGACTGCAGATTGGCCTAATGTTAAAATGCACTCACCCCAGAGCTGACACTGCTTTCAGGATAAGCCAGTCATGAATGAGACTGCTGATAGGCACAACTGCAAACAGCTACTCACTACTACATGTTTTTGTTGTATTGAGGCCAAGTAAAATACAAAACTGATACACAGACTGGGAAAACTGACAAGACATTTGCAGTAACTTCCATAATGGCTAAAGAGTTAAGCACACAATGTTTCTCTGTCGTGTATTAGTCTGGGCAGGTATTTTATCTTCGATATCTCAGATCTTAGCTCTGCTTGTAAGCTGATGTAAATAATGCATGTCTTGGATTGTACAACAGAGCAAATACAAAGGCAACAGGTACTTTTAACAAAGCGGGCAAATCTGGGATGACACTGAGGAGTAGGATCTGTTCACAGTGATAAAAGGAGAATATTCTTTCTACTCTTCCAGTCCCACAATTCTGTATGACACCGACACACATTACACTGTTGTGAGATTTATACTTCATTGAAGGGAGCTTCCCTTCCCTTGAGAGTGACACACATAAAGTTACTAGGAAACAGCACTAAACGTGTGAGTGCATGAAGAGAACTCAGGAAAGCAGATAGTAACAGAGATCAGGCTTTTGAATAGCAGTAGGATTTATTCAAGTTCATTCGGGCCAAGAACAGCTTTGTGTGCTACATTAAAGGCATTTCATTGCTACTGTAAAATGTGTTCCTTGATCACTATCAGTCTGCCAAAAGAATTCCCCTAAAAAGAAGACAGAAGAGTATTTTATCAACCTCTTACTCACAGACGTTTGATGTGAAAATATGTGATCCTGGATCACAAAACCAGTCTTAAGTAGCACAAGAGCATTTGTAGCAATAGCCAAAAATACATTGTATGGGTCAAAATTATTGATTTTTCTTTTATGCCAAAAATCATTAGGATATTAAGTAAAGATCATGTTTTATGAAAATATTTTGTAAATTTCCTACCATAAATATATAAAAACTTTATTTTGGGGAGTAATATGCTATGCTAAGGACTTTATTTGGAGAACTTTAAAGGCGATTTTCTCAATATTTAAATTTATTTTTGCACCCTTAGATTCCTGAGTTTTAAATAATTGTATCTCGGCGAAATATTGTCCTATCCTAACAAACCATACATCAATAGAAAGCTTATTTATTCATTTTAGATTATGTAAAACAAATTGACCCATAAGACTGGTTTTGTGATAGATAAACCACAAAATAATTCTAATTATGTGAACTGATAATCACTTTTAGGACAAATACGTGTCAAATGTCTCCATTTGATGACCATCTGCATGGTTTAAAGATATTAACAGTTTAGTTTTCAAAATGTTCCTCCAGGTGTACCTATAAATCTGTTGGTAACTCAAATGTGTTGAAATGGGGTACTTATTTTGTCCTTTAATGTCCTAAAGTGGCTGGAAAGAATGTGATATGCATGGGCCTTATGAATGCTGATGCTCACAGGCCTGCGGTGTGACAAAATATACTGACTTAAAACATGCACACATTTTTATTAGGACCCTTAAAATCAACTTTCAGAGGCATTTCAAAAGAGAAGAGGATGGCTGCTTGCTGACTTTTCTACACTTTGTACCTTTACAATAAGTAAGAGGAAATGCAAGTGGAAGCATTTTATTCTTCATTCCCCTGTACGGTCAACATACAATTTTCACAATCTACTGTACTTCCGCAATGTGACATAGTTCAAAGTGAAACAAGATATTCAACAAGAATGTAGAGTGAGACTGACTTTAGCTGTACCAGTATCTGTTATCTGAACTAAAAATGTATAGTTACAACACATGACTGCCTGTAACGTTTAAGCTATGCAGGCAAATAATTCTGCCCCACAAAGCAGATTTTTCACAGATCTGCTTGTTGTGTATAAATGCGTATAACCAATTTGATTAGGCAAATTATAAACACTTCAATATCAAGAATATTTTAAACTAAATCTTTGGATTTGATTTGTCGGTGTGTGTGCTGAATAGCCTACTGACAGAATTTGCCACGGCCCCCTATAGGCAGCTTGAGGCACTGCATGAAGCACTTGAGATGCTGAACTGATGGGTGGTGAGGCGCTAACTAGTAGGGGAGTGGCTCATCATGAGATACTTTATACTGGGACGATAGCACCCTGTGGCAGGTAATCCGTACCTGTGGCGAAAGGATTGGCGGAATAACTCAATTTATATCGGTTTTGTCTGTTTTTCCTCCTTTGAACAGCGTAACTGTGCGAAGGTTTATGTTATTTTTCGGCTGAACTTGAGAACGTCGGAAACATTGTGTTTAACGAGGACATAACAGTCTGCGAGAAATGAATTCCAACGGCACTGCTGATAAACAAGGTAAATGCTGAATAAAAAATACAACTAAAACGTGTTGAGATTGAATTATAGTGATTTGCCGATGTTTGTGCGCATTTGACGTCTACAAAACGTGAAAGTTGAGTTTGAGAAGCGTGAATGTTCAGACCTGTTCAGTAAACCTGCACGCGCTCTTGAGTTCCAGCCACGCGCAACTTAATATTAACCGCTGCTTGTTAAACACGATACTTTGAAACATGATGCATGCAAAGTTGTGTTTATGTTGCAAAGTTTTTACGTGACGGTATATCACGTTTAAGATTATTATCTTTCATTTGACCTTTTATTATATTAGGCTACACTTAACGTAATGCCTATGCAGATCAATTTAATTTAGAGTTATTAATCTGTTAAAACACGTCTGTTGCAAAGCACAGATTGTTTAATCAGTGGGCCTTTTTAATGGTATAAAAGCACATGAATGGCTAGTGTAGTGTAAATAGAACGGGCATTATATTCATGCCACACCCTTAGCAGTTGTATTGTCATTTGTTGGGTGTGTTTGTTCATCATACTACCAGTGCCCCAATTTTGCAGCAATATAGCCGACTACATTTTCTATTGAGGATGAGGGAGAGGTTTCAATGGCCTGAAGCAACATTCCGTCGACCGTCTCACATAACATATGCCTTTCATTACTTTAGTTCCTCTACCTGGACTTCTGTCAGATTATGGGTTTACGCACTTCTTCAAATAAATAAATGTTCAGCTTACTTCACATTGTTTTAGGAATACAGACAAAAATAAAGACAAACCCTGGCGGTGGTGTTATACTTGGCTCACATTTGCGTTCTTAAAAAGCACAAAGGCATTAAAGAACATGCGTGTTGTATACAGATACCTCCATTATCTGTGTTATCAGGTGGATGTTGACACCAGTATTCGTAGCACGAATTCCAAACCTGTATGACTTTCTTTCTTCTGCAAAACGCAAAAAAAGAAAAGAGAGCCTATTTTGAAGAACGTTTGGTAACCAAACTGGCACCCATTACTTCCAATGTATTGACACAACCACTGAAGCTTTTCTCAAAATACATACATACATACAGGTTTTAAACGACATGAAAATGAATTTTTTTTATGAAATATCACTTTAAAGGGAGACTTTTTTCCATATTGACAGAGTAGGTATTATAACTTAAACTGAATATTTTTAGTGCTCTTCAAAAGTTTTTGAAACGCTTCACCTCACTGGGCAAGGTGCAAGGTGTAGAAAATCCAGATTGGCATGCAATCAGTTGTCCACTAGATGGCACCATTGCTTGGCACAATTAATAGCAAATTCCCAACAGGTATTTTCCTACCCTAGACGTTTGTGTACAGGTACTCTTTTGTGCTTTATAAATATAATAATATATTAAATTGTATTAAATTACCACGCTTAACACGTTTTGGATTCCGCAGCAAATAGAGCGAGTCATCGTATCACTCGCTAAAATGACATTACTCTAGGAATGAACTTTGAATAGTGCACGCCCCTAATCCGTAGATAAGCGCGAGGTGCGAGGCACACAGTCATCGGGATATGATTTCGGCTCCCTTTTCCACAAGCTGTTTTCATTTCTGCCCGGACAAACTCAGACCATGCAGTGCGTGCGAAAACAAAATGTACGGAATTCTCAAGAGTTATTACACAGCAAGGCAACCGCGAGCGACAACATGAGACTTCTAGGTATGACGAAAAATTACAATCGGTGTTTGTGTAGCCTACGTGTGTAACCTGTGCTTTTTACATTTTCGTACTTTAATTTAGAGTTGTAATATGTTGCTTTATACATGCTGGTTCATTGACCACATGTTGAGATTAAGCTGTTTGAAAAGCGAAGAAATACTATTTTCTGTATCTCAAATCTGCTGAGCGCATTACGGTGCATAATGGACACGGTGTCTTCAAATGCGTTACATGTTGACAAATCATTAGTTTACAGCTATTGTCTTATAAAGAATAGGAGCAAGTCACATCTGTTGATTCATGCTTGTGTGTATGTTACTCCCAAGTACACACCACACCTAAAATAGTCTAATGAATCTTTACACATGCTTTGACCCAATAGCTCGACCCGGTCTGTGCCAAGTGTCCTCGGTATGCTTTCAATTTGTTATGGCGGTCTTTATTTTTTCTTTGGTTTTATTTCTCAGCATATTGACTCATGAAAGGGTGGTTCCTTGCTCATTTGAAGCATAAATTGACAATACAATTCTTTTGTTTGTTCTGCTTTCATGCTAAAAGGATGTCATGATCCACAAATCTGCTTTTGAAAAGGAAATAATACAGCTTTGAAAGGATGAGCAGTCTTGCTTTTTTCTTCCTCCCATTAGGTTTGGAGGGTGATACAGATCTGGAGTTCTTGCTGAATGGCGGCGATCTTTTGAAAGTGCGTTCAAACTCATGGAAAAAGAATCGGTACTACAAGCTGCAGGAAGACTGCAAGACGATGTGGCACGAATCCAAAAAAACCTTGAAATCCAAACAGACCTGTGAGTAGAAGGATGTTGACAGGGGTGTGGTAAAGGCGGCCCTTTCTTTGCATATGTGTGTGGAGGGTTTGCCCACCTGTCCTGCATTGACCCATGTTGTATTTTGTTTGTATGAATGTGTGTGATGATATCTTTACTGTACAATTCACTTGCAGCATTTCATGTTATTTTGCATAGTGGTTACATTATTGCATTGACTGCAAGAGATCAGATTAATATGTTTGTTTTTTTTATAATATTTTGCAAAGTCGTGTACATTCGCTTTTATATTCATTTTTGCATTTTTCTTTGTGTTCCAGTGTATTATCTCAGCTTGCATAAGGCATTGGTTTGTGCATTATTATTTGGAATCTGAGAAATCTGAGATATGACGTAAAAATGAGTTAACGTATCAAAAGGCATCGTTGGAACTGTTTTGTTTAACAAAATTGGGTCTCTGTATGTTAGGTGGTGTGTTATATTGGCATGATGTGGTCAATGCTGTATAAAATAACAACCTGAGGCATCATGAAAACATTTTTGCCTAGCTCACTATGCTCTTATTATTGTGCTTGACGACCAATATACATATCATTTCCATATGCTTATTGCGATCCAGACACGTGATACTGGTACCTTTAACTCCAAGTCTAAATACTACAGAAGACTTGCTTACATCTTGAATATAAATATATAGCGTTAACCAAACGTTTTGCTTCTGAAGTAAATGTATCGTGTTAAGTATATTTTGATATTTTAACCTGAAAACAAAACACAGATGCTGCCTACAAAAATATGTTTTGCTGTGTGAAAAACAACTATCGTTTTACATCAGAATCACTGAGTGGTAATAAAACGAAATGTAAACATAAACCACGTTTCCACAATCTATGCTCTACGATCTGACTTCATGATTGTGTGCCATTTTTCCACATAGTCTCTGTTGAGGACATCGAGGCTGTACGAACAGGCCGACAAACTGAGGGTTTGAAGAAGTACACAGATGATGCAGTGGAGGGTCGAGCGTTTTCCATCCTGTTTAAGGGACGACAGAAAAGCCTGGACCTGATCGCCAGCTCCGAGGAGGAGGCCAAGAAGTGGGTCAGCGGTTTGGAGAAGGTCGTATCTAACATGAACAATCTCAGCCCGCAGATGAAGACAGAGCAGTATCCTTATCAAACTCCTGGAGCTCTGAGGTGTAATTAAATAATAGTTTTTTAGAACTAACTAGATGTAAAGAGGTTTTTATATTGTTCTTACATCAGTGTTTTAGCTGGATCTACAGCTGCATGCGTAAAGCAGATACAAACTTGGACAAGAAGATGAGTCCAAAAGAGCTGAAGAGCTTTCTGCAAGACATCAACATTGAGGTTGATGATGACTATGCCAAGATGATCTTTGAGGTATTTCTTTTGACCTGCAGTAAAGTAATTAAGACAGCCCGGACATGTAGGAATGTATAGATATCAGTGTAAAATACTGTTAAAATATAAGCCGATAAGCTGCATATTTTTGATATTTGTGACCCTGTCTGTGAAAAAAAGTATTTTTTTTGTGATTTATTATTTTCTACATAATGTAAAGAACACATGTGAAAATATAACCTTGATGTCTTTAATATTGTCTAAGTGTCAAATATTGAAATCAGAGTTAAACTAATGGTTGAAATCAAACTTGGATAAAAATTATATTATGAGACTTGGATTTCACAGACAGTGGTAGAAGTGGTGGATGTTACATGGACTGAATGGTCTTTTCAATTGTAATGTATTCCAAATAATGCAAACATAATAAATTCAAATACACACACCCTTCTCCTTTCAGAAATGTGACGCATCAAAGTGCGGATACCTAGATGAAAAGGAAATTGAGCTTTTTTATAAAATCCTGACGAAGAGGGAAGAGATTGACGTCATCTTTGAAGAATACGCAAAGACAGGTGGTCTCGTGAGTGCCGCTGACCTGCAGAACTTCCTGTTGAAAGAGCAGATAGAGGACGTGTCTCAGAGCGATGCTCTTCAGCTAATTGACAAATATGAGGTCGACGAAAACGGTATCTAAAACCACACATTCATGTCAGAGAAAACAGAAACCGAAATATCTTACACTAAAGTTTACCTACAGTAAAATTACATAGTTGTGTTTTTGTGTGACTTCTGTAGCCAAAGCAAAACAGCTAATGACAAAGGATGGCTTCCTAATGTATCTGATCCAGCCGGAGGGTCTGATCTTTAACCAGACCCATAAAAGCATTTACCAGGACATGAACCAGCCTCTCAACCACTACTTCATCTCCTCCTCTCACAACACATACCTGATGGAGGACCAGCTCAAAGGACCCAGCAGCATAGAGGCTTACATAAAGTACATGCGGCATCTCACAAACAATATAATTTTACTGTAGTAATAAACCCAAAATCTGTGGATCATCCTGTGAACCACTAATGTGAAGTTGTCTCGTCTCTATACAGAGCTCTCATGAAAGGCTGTCGTTGTGTAGAGCTGGACTGCTGGGACGGATCGGATGGGGAGCCGGTCATTTATCATGGACACACTCTCACGTCGAAGATCCTTTTTAAGGATGTGATAAAAGCCATAAAAGACTATGCCTTTAAGGTATAAAGATCAATAGTGTATTATTTTACTATGCCAAAGCTAATATTTGTTTTGGGACTTGTAGAGCTCGTCTTCTTTTCCGCATGTGCCTTACTGTTAACTTTTTTTAACAGACGTCTGAATATCCTGTGATCCTGTCTTTGGAGAACCACTGCACTGTGGAGCAGCAGAAGATCATGGCTCAGAACATGATCTCCATCCTGGGTAGCGCTCTGGTCACCAAACCTCTCGGAGATAAGATGCCCACATGTTTTCCTTCCCCTGAGGTTAGTGACAGCACCCACCGATCTGCCTAGTCATGTTAAAGGCTCTAGCCTTATTTTAAAATATCCTGTTGCTGTTTGCCACACACTTTATGGTTGTTTTACGTGCCATAGTATTGTGTCAATACCAATTGCAAATCTAGTATTTGCTTAAAATTTGTTTAAAGCTTTTAAAACGATCAAGCCTTTGAATATGCCAAAAGATGTGGATTGGACAGTGAAGATTTCTAGCCTGTCTCAACAAGAGATTGCTTTTCAAGTTTTATGTGGAATGTGAGGAATGCACGCAGCTGGTCTCTTTTAAATCCCCTTTGTATTTCAAACTCTCTGTATCTGAAATTTAGAGATATTACAAATGTAATTTCGTTGAGAATACAACACTGACACTACTCACATAGCACATATATAAAATTCGGGAATTGTAGTTATGTGTGAGTGTTTACCATTGGTCCATCACTGTTTGGCGGTGACCTGCTTTCAAAGCTTCAGTGAATTGCTATGGTGACTTGTGTGCTGCTTTGCCTGCAGGGGGATGGGTGATTATCATAGCTTACATAACATTGTTTTCCATTCCCTGCAGTCAAGGTGTGGCCTTGGTCTTGGTCATTGTCACAGTCGACAATAGAGTCACTGGTCTCCTCTAGGGTTTCATTTGCGGAAGCCGTTTCCTAAAACTACTGCTTCAGAAACAACTTGCTGTCTTTTTGCTTGTGATATTCAGTACATTCGGTATGCAGTAAATATTTTGTGCGTTGAAATTAAATTTGAGGGATATCTAAGGCCTGACACTTTTTCTGACCATTGTAACTCTCTTCTTTTTTTGTGTTGAGAATTAAATGGACAACAAAGGTGGTGTAAATGGTTTCCAAATGCTTTTTGTTAAAAAATTTGAATGGTCATATGAAATGGAGTCACACACATGACTTCCTGTATACAGTAGTAAATAGAATTGTTTTAATGTTGAATCAAGTTATATTGGTTATTCCCAACATTGATTTAACAGTAACTCTTTGTTTGGTAACTGGGATATGGTTGGCATAAAGTTGATCAATCTTTTATATTATAGGAGCTTAAGGGCCGGTTTATAGTCAAAGGGAAGAGACTTGGCAAGCTTGAGGCCACGTTTTCAGACGAAGCTAAAGCGGCAGATAATGGGAGTGTGACAGAAGAAGAGGATGATGAGGGTGATGAAGATCAAGACAAGTCTAAAGTAAGCTGATTTCTGTGTTCTTTCTCTTACGTGCATGCATAATTGAAAAAAGTTATTTGTGGACTGCACTTTCCCATAACAGCATTCACTGCAGCTGGCGAAGGAGCTGTCAGATATCGTCATCTACTGCAAAAGTGTTCACTTCCATGGGTTTGAGGATTCCAGGGAAATGCAGTCCTTTTATGAGATGGCTTCCTTCAAGGAAGGAAAGGCTGTGAAGCTGGCAGAGGAGACTGGTATGATGTCATGACTCGATTACACACAACACAAGCAATAACACCTGAATGCATGTTACTTGGACTCTGCTCAGCTACACTGATTTATGACTTTATTACATGGCTTTACAATTATGCGTTTGATTGCTGTTTTTATTCAGCGTGACTTGCAGTGTCAGTATCTGAGAATCATGACCTTGGTGTTGCTAGAGCCATGCTCTACACTTGAGCTGTGCATTTTGACTGTTCTCATTTTCTTACATAAACACACATTCTACAACAAGTTAAGCAAGTGTAAATGGCAAAAAACTGAGAAAAAGAAATGATTATTGTGTACTTTGCTTCATTCACAGCAAACGAGTACATCCGTCACAATACAGACAAACTGAGCAGAATTTACCCATCTGGACTGAGGGCAGACTCTTCAAACTTCAATCCCGTGCCTCTGTGGAATGCAGGCTGTCAGATCGGTAAATCTAAAATATCAATTGCATATTCACCATTCTCTTGTCACTAGTGAATGGAGTGAAGAGTGAAACTAGTGTACATTGAGAGTGTACACAACAAGGCTAGTCATAGCGGAGGATGATGTTTACAGGATCAACACAGTCATGGAAACCTGATAATATAATATTTATCCAGTAATTCAGTTTTGTCCACTGTGGTGGACATGAGTCTAAAACCTCCAAGTCAAGCACAAGTTATGCAATCTATTGGAATCCTACTATACTGTGAAGATTGCATCCTGGGCTTTCTGACGTTGCCACATTTTTGGTGCTGGCAGAGCACACAGACTTCACGCTTATCGCCATTGTTTGTCGACGTTCATACCCAAGCGATTTTCACTGACGATGAGCCACGTGAATGTGCAAATTCACTCCCTGACATTAGATGGTGCTTAATAAAAAACAGAAATATTATGTAAAGTGTTGCAACAGCAAGCAGAAGCCTGTGGATGAAGGTCTAAAGTAAGGAACTGGTGGGAACTGGTTGTACTGCTGGAATTTTGCGAAAAATGTGTTTTTTTCCGGTAAACTCCAGTTCAATTTTGCTGCCGGTGCTGCCATTTTGCATTCTGACGATCTTTGACCTCTCGACGTGATGATAACGACGCAAAGTAATTAGTTTAAATCGTTTACATGGCAGGATTTTTCTTTTGAACGGTTTAAAGGTTTATTCTACCCCTCTCAAACCGATTACAATTACATTCAGTTTGGGCATTTTTATTTCGATTGAGGTGTTTATATGGAGCATTTTCATTGGGGTTGGACTTTTATACCGATGACAATGCTCCATGTAAACGCACCTAATGTGTGCTCGGCAAGACCGTTTTGTGCTTGAGCACCACTAAGTAGTGTTTTACTGTAACTTCAGCAGCTTGTGAACAAAAGCGCCAATCTCATTGTTCGGACAGTTTTTAATGTGGTGCATGAAACCCAAAAAATGAGCCAGAGGCAAAATTTAAATGATGTTTTGCACGCCGGTGCGCAAACTCACATTGTGGCACCCTTTGTTTAGTCACGTTAAACGTCGGAGGTAAACTTGCACAAATATTGTCCCGGTGTGCACAAGCCTTAATTCCTTTCATTTTTTTTTTTACATAAAAACATACATGATTTTATATATATATATATATATATATATTTGTGATCAAGCAAGACATGTCCACTACAAAAACTTTTTAAATTTTTTTGCTGCAATGTTTTCTTCAACCACAATCCTTAATCGTCAAAATGTTTTCTGGGTCTCAGGAAAATAAGTTTTAATTGCTTGTTTTAAAATATGTATTTTATGATGCAAAGGCGTATAAGCATATTTTTCTATGCACCATAAAATGGCTCTTTTTCAGTGAAGTCTCTATACATTTTTTTTCTAAAACTTTTATGTATTTATCACGAATTACTAATTCGGGAGGAACGAGAACTCTAAGCACTAACCTCTTGTTTTTCAACTCCGCAGTCGCTCTCAACTTTCAGACACCCTGTACAGAGATGGATCTGAATCAGGGGCTTTTCCTTGAAAACGGACAGAGCGGGTATATTCTGAAACCTTCTTACCTGCGGGACCGAGCCACTGAGTTTGACCCCATCACTCTCACTAGAGGACTGTGGTTAAAGCAAAAGATTCTTCATGTGATGGTAAGTGGACTTGCAATACTCTTGAACTGTTATAAGCATTTTACACATCAACATTGTTGGAAAATGTTTTTGTTTTTTTTCACGATTTTAAGACATTTTACTTTTGTTTTTATATACTGATGTAACATGTTAAATGCCATTACTGTTTGTCAGGTAATCTCAGGCCAGCAGTTACCCAAAGTAAGTGAGAGGAAATCCTCTATTGTGGATCCTATAGTTCAAGTGCAGATCTATGGTGTGCCAGCAGATACAACAATGAAACAAACGCAGTGCATTGACAATAACGGTATATTATTTTGTAATCTTTTATACGGTCATGTGTAGAACGCAGGCTTGTGCATGTCAGCTAATCTGTCCTCACTTTTCTTTCAAGGGTTTAACCCCGTGTGGAATGAAAACTTCCAGTTTGAAGTGTGTGTGCCAGATCTAGCACTGGTGCGCTTTCTGATCGAGGACTATGATTCTACATCAAACAATGAGTTTGTTGGCCAGTACACACTTCCCTTCAACAGCCTAAGAAATGGTGAGATTGCTAATTCTGTATATGTATGAATTCCATAGTCAAGAACATAATTCATCTGCTCTTAAGAGGCTGAAGAGTTTGTAAGTCATGAATGTGTGTTCAGTAAAAAAATGACTTGTTTTAACACAGGATATCACCATGTGCCACTGCTCAACAAGAACGGAGACCTGCTTTCCTCGGCTGGGCTTTTTGTTCACATCATGGTTGTTGATTCTGAATAGTGCACACACATTAGCACAGCTCAGACTGAATCTAAGGTGGTCTTGCACATCACTACATTCAATGCAGGTGTAATAATGGTTACGTGTCTTTTTTAACTGGTCGGCAACAAATGAGGCAGCTCTTAATATTGTGAATTTAACTTTTTTAGCTTTTTTTTTTTAAGACGTATAGCAACTGCATATGGTCTTAAGTTCAATTACCAGATTTTTTTACCTGTAATTTACATTATGCTGAACATTCATATTCAGCAGTGTCAACTTTTAGTCAATAGATTACCATTTTAGATTTTCAAATCTTAGCAGAGGAACAATTTTTCACAATCATCCAATAATTTAACGTCCTTAAATAAAGCCTGCATTCATTTATCTTCGGGTTTTTTTGTTTTAGCTTTTAATGTAGCTTTTATTTTATAAGGTACTGTGCCATGCTTTTATTAGGAACATTTAATATTCAACTTGCAAATGTCAGTGATTCTACTGAAACTCATTGCCAACTGTACACTACCTTGTAAAAGATAATAAATGTAAGTTATTCAAAAGTGTGTTATGAGTTATTCTGCAATGGCTTCAACCATTGGCAGCAATTGTTTTCACATTTACCAAATCATTTGAAAATGTCAGGATGGTTATTTGTTATGTGCACAGTTGCACATCTTCTGTCTGATGGTATAAATCAACCAAGTACGTTTTCTTGTTGCCATCTGGTGCGAAACATGAACATAGAGGAATGGGAGAAGCATAATAGAAATATATTTTTTTAGTTAACAAGCTGCTTAAATTAAAATGAGACTTGGAAATGCATGCTGTTTTGGTTGGTTTTTTGGTTTGGAATAGTTTGAAGGAATTTGAAAGGTATTTGTAGCATATTGAGCAAAAAATGTTTTAGGAGACTGAAATGTGAGGGTTTACATTTTTTAAAAACGTGCTGTTTTGGCAAAATATTTCTTGGAAAAAATGAACTAACAAAACATTTAAATGTTGCCTCAAAGATAACCTGAAATAAGTTTAAAACACTAAAATTATTTAAAAAAAAATAATTAAAATTAAATAGCAACATAAAAATTAAACGAAACAAAAGCCAAAAATAAAAGCTAATTTAAAATATGAATAAAAAACTAAAAGTAAAATTATAATAACTCTGGATTCCAGGACATTCTACAAGATTTAAACTGACTACTTAAATACTTTTTAAAATGTATTTGAATATTTATTAATGAATTAAATCTGAATTAAATATTGTATTATTAAATTGATCTCACACTTTGTTTCACAACCTACTGCATCTTTAGTTTAAAACAGACTTGTGAGACAAATAAAAATTAAACAAAAGGTATCCTTCATTTTATTGACCTTCACAAGGCGCTCATAACTTATTCTTCTATACTGGAACATTACTTGCAGTGTTCAAATTAAAACAACAGCAAATAATTTAAACCAAGACATTTTTTCCACCCTTGACCCAAATTGCATTTATAACATGCCAATTTTAAGCTTTTGAACTCCTCTGTACATTTTAAAACTTATACAAGCTTATCAGCAACAGAATCTATACCTAAAATTGATACCTTAAAAGAAACTATCAAATGTTTATTACACACAAAAAGGAATGAGATGTGTTTTATTTAAAAAAAAATCTGTACACAAGGTATATAAAAATATATATAATGAAATAGCCACACCTAGAGAATAGAGTACAGCAGTTATAGTGAAAAAAATAAGTCATTTTGTTTTTTAAAAAGGTGCTTTAATATGTCAGAGTCCGGAAGAAAACTTGCAACAATACAACCATGAATCAATTCAACTTGAAATATATTTCAAAATAGCACTGTACAGCCTCTCCAAACTGACTTCTGTTCAACGTATAAAGTGTCTATATGGCTTAACTGTAACAACACCAATAAAGTAAGAACAAAATGTCAAATGCATCAGCTTGAGACACTGAAGTGACAAAAAATTTAAATTGCTGCATCCGACACTTGTGAGGTGAAGAACCAAATCAAAAGTGTTTCAACATCAAATGTCAAACAGTGAATGTGAAATATGCAAATGTGAAAAGTATTGTGTTTTACAACACCATGTGAAATAAAACCATGCTAGAAATGAAATATTACACCAATCTAAATATCCAAGTAGCTTCAACCACCAGATTTGAAAAAGCTGGCGAGAAGGGGAGGCTGTACAACACTAAGACAAGCAAAAAACAAACAAAACAAAAAAGCAGCAGGTGCGAGATAACCTAGGTGAACGTCTCAAATACTGACAGATGCATGTAAGAATCAATCGCTCTCCTTGCCTGAGAGAGAGATGGAGAGGTAGACAATGAAAGAGCAAGAAAAGAGAACAAAAAAAAAACCATTGACAGCTCGTAGTAGATGAAGTATAATGTGGCGGACTCTAGGTGGAGAGGTTATTGCCTGCTCAGCAGCAGAACGGGAGATGCCACTGCCTCTCCTCTCATCTTAGGCACTGCGGTGGAGAGGCTGTGCAGCTCGCGCTCTCGACGGCCAGAATCCGAGAGAGAGAATCGGGTTCTGTTCAGATCTTGATGGGGTCCACCGAAAGCAAATCCTTGAGATTAAGGCCTTGCGAAGCACACGTCTTTCGCACAAGCCGCACAGACCGATCTCTTGTCCCTGGGCTTGTACTGTTTGTACCCTACAGGGAGGTCTTTTGTAGTGTAATATACAGTGGTAGCAGCAACAGGGTATGGTTTAAAACAAGTCGAAAGTCATTAAAATTATAAAAATGATGGACCTGTACCAATCGTCAACAATCCACTATTCAAACAATGAAAGAAATCATTAAAACCAACAAAAGGGATACATTTGCAATTGTGCATCCTGGCTTCTATAAAGGACACTTCCTCATAAAAATACAATAAAGGGCCAACAAATGCAGTGTCTACACTACTTCACCAAAGGCAATGACCTGTAATGTTTAAACAACTCCAATTCTACCTGTTATAGTAACTGGGATGAATTTTGAAATGTTCAAACATTTGTCTACAAAGTTCAGTTGCCTTATCTTGGGCCTGTTACCTCAGCGGGTAAAGGTGGCATCAGATTGTAAGACAAACTATTAAGGATTGGCACAATATACAATCTCATATGATTGTTTCTCCTAGTCTGATCAGCAAGAGAGTTGGCAAGAGAGGCCACGGCAGACGAGAAGAGTAATCTAACAAGTGCAAATGCATTCCTTTGCAAACAAACTAAACATATACAAGTCTAGATAGAATCATTCTATATAATGGCACAAGCTAAAGCCAAACGGAAACAGAGAATTAAAAACAAAAGAGCACAACAAGACTAAAAATGAATTTGTGTACTCAGCTTTACATAATTAAAAATCTCTGGCGTCTTTAACAGTGCTTTTAGAAAAAAGAGCCTGCCCTGCCTCCATTTTAAAGCATATAATTCTTGTAAAGTTTAGGTTCTCTGGAAATACGTTGTGTACAAAATGTTATTTTCCCCCGTAAAAATGACATTTAAAAAAGGCACTTTGTTGGGTTGAAGAGGAAAACCCACAGTCCTTTAACCCTACAGATTTACCTGCATAGCAACACCTCAAAGAACGGTTATGACATGAATCTTTTCATTTCAAAAAAGGGAAAACAAGAAGTAGATTTTTTGGTTGTCATAAGCACTTTTCAAAAGAGAAGTATTTGAGTGTCCTATAAATGTTAAAAGTCTGCGTGTGTTTCCTATTGGGAACGCGGGTGGCTTCGTGTTCCTGTATTGTAAGGAGAGAATTGGTGGTAGCTGCAGGCTGGAGGAGAGGAGCTGCTCCTCTGATCTCCACCGGGGGGCTCCACTGACTCCTCATCAGGTGTACGGCTCAGCCTGCTACCTGCCTCTAAGGTTCTGCAGAACTCCATACACGTCCTCCTCTTTGCTCAGTCCCTCAAAGAAAGGCAGCAGGTCCAGAAGCTCTGTGTCAGTCATGTCATCAAACCACGACTGCACTGGAACCTTCACAACAAAAACACACACTTAACCAGATGCAATGTGAGCAATAAACCCTTTTACTTTCATTAAAGTGGGGTTTTGTCTCAGCCACATGCAATTACAATGTGGTAAAAAGCATTTGAACAATTTGCTTAATTTTTTCTGGAGCTGTATTTTTCCAAATCTAAAATCAAAAGAGAACTCCAGTTACGCCTTTAATCTGCACTTCTACGTGTATTTTGGCCAGTATTAGTTTAACTTCAACAGATACAAACCTCAGAAGTCACAAAGTCACCCAACAGCAATGTAAAAAACTGAGAAAATGCCAAGACACATAAAAGTTGTAATTAAACATTATGCTTTCTCAACCAAACATGTAAAATACTGAATATTAACTTTCTTCCTTGCAGTATTGTAGATCCGAAATTTTGCATTTTTTATTATTTTAACCAGTTTGTCCCATTTTCAGCAATGAATATAAAAAAAAGATTAATTACGAATATTATTTGGAATTTGGGAGAAATGTAATCATAAATAAATTTGGAATGATCTTAATTTTTTCTGCAGCTGTATTTAGAAAGTGATTAAAACCTAAACATCTGACTTCTGTCTGGACCTTAATTTTACAACAAAAATGTACACAAACTGTATCAAGGAATGTATGAGGACAGAACGCTAAAATAACCAAACTTCACTATTTTTACCGACAAATCAGAACTCACAGCATTTTCAGGATGAAAAATGTAGGAAGCAGGAGAGTTGTCCACAATGATGACGTTCCTGAGCTCTCTCCCGAGCCGGCTTAGGTCTTTAACATAGTTCCCTCTGTGGAAAACGCAGGATTCCCGGAAGAGTCGTGACCGAAAAACACCCCACTGGTCCAGCAGGTCAGCCACTGGGTCGGCATACTGAAGCGCACACAGAGAAATGTTTAGTTTTACAACTTATCTTTTTTAAGATGATCAAGCTGGTCATGCACTGTCTGAACTATTTTAATCCACTGTAGAATCCTCCAGCAACTCCCTGAGACAAATACAAAGCTAAAACACAGATACAGAGAAAAGCAAGCTGCTACGCCAACAAAACAAAAATCTCCAATCCTATGTAAATGAAAAATTCTACAAAAAGTATCGTAAGGAAACCTGCAAAACCATAATCGAATACAGTAAGTGCTCCATAGCTTGCCATTAAAGCATTATGACCTTGATATAACAAACATGAACACATGATCTAAACTACAGAAGGCTGCACACATTCTTAACAGCTAATGTGTCATCAACAGGTGTGAGAGAACAAAACACGTCAGGGACATCAGCTACACATATGACCACAAATGAAACTTCACAGCGTACCGTTAAAGCTGCCAAGCTAAAACCATGTGAGCTGTCGAAGGTAAAGGTAGCAGCGTGTGCATCTACAGGCATGGCTACTGATACACGGCACGCAAGAGTCAGTTGCCATAGAGACACTTACCCATGCATTAGCAGCTAAAACAAATGCAGGCCACATAGAGACAAAGAGGGGGTCAGATATTAGCAGAGCAGGTGTGAAATCAACCCCAACCCAACAGGCCCTACATCATCTAGCAGCACATAAAAAGGCATTGGCAGATACATCACAGCACTTTCATATGCTTCAGTGTCAGCAAATCTGGCATTGTTTTGATACGGAGTTACTGTGTCTGGCTGCAGTGGTGTAATCTGTGTTTTTTACATGTTTGACAACATTAAATGAAGAAAGAAATGGAGTGTGGAAAAGACAAACCTTGGCTAGGCTGGCTGTGAAAAGCACACATTCAAACAGTTCGCCCATTTTCTGCAGGAACTCGTCCACGTGGGGTCTTTTGAGCACATATACCTACAAAGAGATAATAATGTTATGCAAAGAACAGCTAAAGGTAAAGCGACACAATTTAGCCATCACTTACTTACGTTGGCTTTTCGTCAATGGAACACTAAAGGCAGAATCAGACACCATTCATTTTTTTTATTGCAACTCTCACACAATTAAAGTGAATGGTGACGGTCAGTTCCTAAATTCTGCTTGTGTGTTCCAGGGTAGAAAAGAAGTAAACCCTTTATTTTTGGGTGAACTATCCCTTAAAATGTACAATAAACAATTATAATCTTTATAAAACCTAACATACTAATTTTTATGTTTTTTGACAGTGAGAAATGCAAGCATACATGATTGACATCTGCTCCTTGAAGACATACGGCAGCCACCTAGTGCAAGTAATCATGAATAGGCCAACCAGGACAGACAGCCTATCCTGGATTACTTGAACAAGGTAACAGCCTCTCAGCCACTGGGGTTTTCACCATTCATCTACCACAGGTTGACACTTTAACACATTTAAAATATACGTGAGACAATTCAACTTGATCATCTCTAGCATTATAATGTTATCAATCGAATAGAAAGTTGCTTCCTATTTATTCATTGCTTCTATTAATCCTGTACCTGATGCACTGTGCCGTCTATCTCCACCGGGACAATGAAATCAGCATTGCTTATAGGCTGTGAGAAAAACACAACACTAACAATGAATTACGAGCATTTAAGAATCTCAAGCGGACATTTTATTACACAATGAATAACTCATAGCTGACAGATAAGGTAAGAGCAGTTATCAAGAAGTGATAAGCTTTGTTTGCTACTTATTCGCATAAATGCTAAAAGTGTAGTAAAACTGAAGAGCAGAGGGTGCTGTTGTTCTTCTATCACAAACCCTTCTGTTCAATAACACTGAGGGATCAAAAATAAAGCCTAAGGGAGAACTGAGATTGTGTTTTTCCATAACTTTTAACTGTCAAAATACTGACAAAGAAAAACACACATGACCCCAAAGCAATTTGAACAACTCCACCTAGTGTCTATTATCACTAATGTGCCCTATAAAGGCCTTTTTAAAAGAGCAATGTGTAATATTAAGAAGGATCTATTGACAGAAATGCAATATATTATACATAACTATGTCTTCAGAGGTGTATAAAGACATTACATAATGAAGCGTTATGTCTTTATTATCTTAGAATGAGTTATTTCTATCTACATACACCACAGGTCCCTTACGTGGAATTCTCTGTGTTGTTTCTACAGTAGCCCTAAACTGACAAACTGCACTATAGAGCGCATTTCATAAATATGTTATCTCCTTCGGCAAAGAAGCCAACATCTTTCCCGTGTGAAGCCACCATAGTGCTTTGAAAGGGAGGGGTGAGTGAGTGAGCCATTCGTTGCAATTCATAACCTCACCACTAGATGCCGCTAAATTTTGCAAACTGGACCTGTGAAACTGCTGAGCACACACTTGAAATAAATGTTATTGTGTATTGGTGTGGATGCTAATGTAGTGTTATAGTAGTTAATCAGTTTTTCACTGATCAAAAGGCCTAAAATCTCAATATGGGGATTTTCTCAGCAGATACAAATGAGCATTAAAAAAAGGCTGTCACTAAGCATTACAGGAAACACTGAATGCATGCACATAGGCTTGATGTAAATAGGCACCATGGGTCACAGTATCTCAAAATAAGCAACATGTGAGATCCCTTCCCATTAGAAACTTAAACAGAAGATTTAAGTACTTCCTACAGACACGAATGATTACCTTAAATGAGCTGTGCACCAAAGTCTCATCCAGGTCTATTACCACACACTTCTTTCCATAGTCATTTATGTTAACCTCAGACAGGAGGTACTTCTCTGGAGGCTGTGAAGATGCAAAACACACAGGTTAACTGTGATCAACAGAGACCGGTTTTACTGATATGAGTGGGAATGGATGCATGGAAGATTAAGCCGTAAAGAGGGAGCAGAGAGGGGGTGAGAAGCAGCACGGTCCCTGAAGATCAACACATTTCCTGAGGAAATTTTAAGAAAAGCTTCAGGCATTGGAAATGTGTTTCCTGTGGTGCATAGACGACACATGCAGTTACACATCCCAGCTCTTCCACACAGGTTCCCCCAACAGGAAGTGGAAAAGATTACAGCTGTGTGTGGGGATTAAAGGTTTTTCACACATTAATCAGAAAGGCAGGATGGGTAAGGTTAGAGAGGGGGACTTTAGCATGGCTAGCCTGTATGAAATCTCATCACTTTATAAGCTGCGAGTGAACAGGTCGCTCTCTTGATATAGTTGCCTAATCCTCCCTGGGCTGTCTCAATAGAAGCAGAGGCAATCTTGTTAGAGATGGAAGCGGTATGCTGTGGAGTCTATTTAATCTAAATCCCTGTCTTTTTAATGGGATGAATCAAGCTTGGGAGGAACCACTGGAGTGCAGTCAAGATCCAGGTCTGCTGACAAACTTACGGTTTAGCTGGAGCACGCTCCTGTACAGTATACAAACAACATTTGGGAAAAGTCAGCAAGCTTGGGAAAAAGTTTATTGGAAGAGAGTTCAAAACTCTTTTAAATCATGTTTTGGAGGATGATGGTGAAATCATTGAAGGTTTCATTTACATCCATATAGAGCCAAACTGCCTACCATTCAGATAAAAAGCAACCCCAGGCGTGCTACAATATTATTGACTTGTAGACAATGAACTAATCTATGTATGATTCTTTCTCAAGTTAAATTGTGTATTTTTATTAACTGCAGGCTGTTTTTCTGAAACTAGCTCTGGGATCACTTTCAAAACAACTCCATTATTCAACCAATGGCGAAGGGAGAAGGTTTGGCAAACCTCTTTGAATTCCATTCGGTGCTGGAAGTGTTGTTCAAATCAGAACTAGTCATACTTGTATATGAACATGTAGCTGTCATATTTCATAAGCTCTCAGTTAAAAGTGAGCACAATCAACACGTGTTGCTAAATGTCTTGACCCTCAGAGGTGTAATGCAGTGCATGCAAGCATTCGAAAGGCATCAGTCATAGGGCATCACTGTCCACAGAGGCACTTCAAAAGGCGAAACGAGCGCTCCGTGTGGCATGCAAGAGCACAGACACAGTGAACGGAGTGGAGTCATACATACACTGGGAATAGGGATGACCTCAACCTGGTCACACTGGGTCATGAGAGATGAAGACAGAGAGGAAACATACAGGAAAAGAAATGAGATGCTGAACCACAAGACAAATGGACAACAATTTAAACACGTGTGATACAGTCTAGATCGATAAGGAGAGAGAGGGGTGACAGGTGTTTATTATGGAGCTTGATTTCCACCGGACATTCATGTCTCTGGAGCCGTACATCACCTGACACCTAGGAAGGGTGTTTGGGGCGGTCTCACCTTTGGTGGAGCTCCGTTCTCTTCCACAGGTGGGGGCAGAGGGCTGCTGTTGTTGTTGGGGGCGGCGAGGGGCTCGGCATCGTGACTTCTCAGGCAGCAGAATAATGAGCTGAAGATGCTTCGAGTTCTCTTCTTCTTCAGACTGCTGTTAGACAGCGAAACTGGTAAAAGAATGAACAAGAAGAACATGTCAATCAAGACGAAAAATTGAAAGTGCAATATTTATTGGTGGCCAATTCAGTATTTTCTAATATTAGTTTAATTTCTGAACATTGATGAATATCGATATGGTTTATGTTATTATATGACAAATATGATTATTGAACATAGTTCTTTAACTTGTAAAATTAGGACGCTTGGCGTTACACGATCTGGATTATAATTTACTATTGACTAAGTCTATACATCACACATAATGAATGAACATCAAAGAGCCTTGTGGTCCCTCTCATTCTCCCATACACCCTAATAATAATATACTAATAATAATCCGTCTTCATTCCAGCACCACGGCAAATGTCTAAATGTTAACACTGAGGTCACCAGCAAGAGAAGGCCCTTTAAAAATAGTGACAAGTAGAAAAAAAGCTGAAACTAGACCCCACTCGCTTACAAACCCCACCCCGTTCCCTTTAGGCTCCTAAACCCTATTGCCTACACTCATTGGCTGCCGTCTCCAGCTCCATTTTAAGGGACAGAGGCTATTTTCCCTCGTTCCTGAAGCTTCAGGAGAGCAGAAGCATGGAATGTTTGAGAGGGAAGAGGACGTGCAGCAGGTGAGGAGGAGCTAAAAAACAAACAGCCAATGAGAGCCCTGCATTCCTCTCCCGCCCCTTTAGTGCTCTTCAGTAGTCCCTACAGCTTATGTCTGAACTTTAACTCAAAAACTATGTGCAACATTTTACACACTTATTTAGTATAAAATCTGAAGCATGCGAGGCTGACAAAGTGGAAATAGTTGCTGATAACTCGGGAAAGCATGTAGTGAATTAAAAGACATGCTGTCTATACGCAGTTATGATGGAGATGACAGATTGTAATAAAGCTATAAAAGAAGGTCTTTTATGTGTTTTTAAGGGAGTGGTAGGATAATTTCTCATAAGCGTGGCTTGAGGAATAAGAGAGCAAAGGCATGCTCAACATTTTCTTTGCATTTTGTGGAAAAGAATGATGAGAAAGTATTTTCACAACAGAAAACTGCACAAAAAAACTATTTCAATTTCAATTGATCACTGCAGTACACCACATATCACCATCAGAACTAAAGCCAAGAAAAGATTCAGCTTTCTTAAAGGTCCTTTACGTTAATTACTTTCACCCCAATATTAATGTACGCCTTTACATAACGCAGCTCAGGAAACATCATTAAGAGGGAAACCGAGTCAAGTGGGTGAGATCATATTAAAGGCAGTAATAGTGGGCCTCAATGAATTTTAAGTGTTACCTAATAGACCATTAACAGCATACGGACAGTTTTAGAAGGTTCAGCTTCATTCTGTGCTTTTGTAAGGGAACAGCTGTTTAAGAGATGCTCCACTCAGCCACCCTGAGGTCAAAGGTAAAGCCCTGACTGTGACCCATAGGAATTCCTGCTGTCACTGAGCCGGACATCCTCAGCCCTGCAAAACTAGCGGAATATCTCTGCACTAGACATACAGATATGAACTTATCGGAAACTTAATAGAAGTAACATCAAGTTAAAAATCCCACATTTTAACAAAAATTGCATTTTTAACAAAAGCCCATTTGAGTTTATTAAACAGAAAATGTGTCGTCACTCGGTTTATTAAAATACGTAGACACGTATATCACAACTAAACAACTAACGTTAGTGCTGCTGACTTGACTGAATGTAACGTTACAACAAATCAAAGTCCACTATTATTTCACCTCTTAAAACGACCGAGCAAAAATAATAAAACGTGCTTTTTATAATATATATAACGTTATATAAAAACTATGTTTCTTTCACATTCTTTGTTTATGTTGGTCTCCATCCACATCACTGGCGACATAAGCACAGACGGAGCCCAAACTTTCAGTCTCTCCCAGTTAACATTCCGCCTTCTGAGCTTTAATAAACACACTCTCTAAAATATCGTTGTGCATTAACAAAAACACAGGGCGATATAAAATCACACTAGAAATTGCAAACAACGCTACATTCTCACTTCTGTCAGGTCGAACGTGGATAAAATTCCTGATGTTTGCCCTATCCGCGGACGCACTCTCGCAGCCCGCTCGTTTAAAATGGTGGGCAGAGCTCAGGCTAACAAAAAGCGCTGCGCCGATTAACTTCAACCCCCAAAACAACGCTCACCTTTCTCAGCATTTGACGAGAGTATCTCCTCCTCCTTGGGGTTCGTAACCTGCGTTATTATGGACGTGTTGTCCATGGAAACAAAATGTTAGCTCCTTTTTCCAGCGAGTTCTAGCCGTCTCCGTGCTTCAGACTGTGCTAACAGCTAGTCGACTTAATGGCAGACCTCCAGCCAGCCAGCAGACTGCTGTCGCTCAGGCTAGCGTGGGCGAACGGACTGCACCCGACCACTAATCTTTGCGTTTTGTTGCATTAAAATAAGCGTCGCGGACACACATCTGACCAATTAGCCCGTAAAGATACGCATTACAAAAACAAATTTCGCGAGCGCGGCTAACAAGTAGTTGGAGGCTTGGTTGCTAATATAAGATAGCTTTAGCGAGCTGAGCATGAAACCTCCGAAAGCGTGCTGAATAAATCACTCGCGCAATATCGGAACGTTTGCGATTAAATTCCTGGAGCTATAGAAGAGAAACACGACATCTGTGCGCTTAAATGATCGTCAAAATCTGCCTCTTCATATTTCCCTGTGTTTTCTGATCTCTGCTTCCAATATGGAGGCGGCGGGTGTTTGATATTCACGAGATTGAGCTGAGGAACAGCGGGAGGAGGTATTTTCTGGGAACCCCCTCCCTCATATTAAAAATAAAAGCACGGACGGGGGCTTACGCCGTCCACCCAATGACAGGCCGCGCGAAATTGACAGATTATTTCAACAGTTTAGACATAGAAGTTTCTATATTTCTGCAAATGCCAAGTCAAAATACAATCCACGATCCTTGATTTAGTCCGTATGTCCATTTTTGTTTCTGCATCAAAAGAATTTAAGAGTTAAAATACACTATACTCTGGGGGATTAATTAAAGTCACTATAAGTGTATTACTGGTTCATTTGATCCATTGGTTTATTGCAATTGTGTAAAATCTTTTAAATACAGATGTAATAAAAATGTCATTTACATACACGATTTGGGTAGGTATGGGCTTCACACCGTGGCTACACACAACATTTTGTCTGCGTGTCTACAATATCACTAGGTGTGAATCGAAACAGACCATATTTCTGCCAGTAAGGTTTAAATGGTTAAAGGTTTTCCCTGTGTGCTAATTTACACGGAATGTCTCCCTCTGCTGTTCAAACCTATTGTTGTACAATTCAGTCTCAACACTAACTACTTTTACTTCACAACATGTTAAAATTGATTAAATAAATATGAAAACAAACTATGTTGGCATTTAATGTAAATTGTATAGGGCCTATGTGGGTTCATTCAAAATGGCAAACATACAATACAGGGTTAAATAATCGTTGAATTGATCGATAGGTATAGGCTTTATTTTTGTATGATTATAGCCTATTGATTAATTTGTAGGAAGTGCACAAATTAATCATCCATATTTCTCTGTCTTTAAATATTTTTCAAATGACTTTATACACATTTTATTTAATTTTGTAATTAAAATAATTTCTTATATTGTGATATTGTCTTTTTAATCTTTTTTTAAACAAAAATATTTTTTTTAATGTGCAGTGGGATCAAAAACACAATGCCAAAGCTACAGCTGAAGGAAATAGATGGGCTATCCTTAATGTGTTATCACATGGGACTGCTTCCTGCACAGGGCAGTACGTCATCCAGACCACAACCTAACAAAATAAAGTGTTCCTACAACATGGCATTCTATCACACGCACCAGCACCGTTCCGTTTTGTATCTTGAATTTGTGCGCCTCTTTGACGGGCACTGCTGGTGCCACCCCTCTGCAGCTCCAGTCCTGATTATAAATACACTCTACACCCCCTCCCGCAACATCCACACCAGCTACCGCTGCCTCTTACCCAGTGCACCATCGGCACTGGGAAAACGGGACGGATGTATTAGAAGAAGCCCATACTCATCCCCCTTTTCTTTTCTTTTTCAATTTTTGTGGGGGTTGACATCTGTCTCCTAACATCTGAACGGCTGTTAAAGGCAGATACAAGGTTAGTACTGAGAAAGTGTACCCCTTTTTTAAATACTACTTAGGCTACTGTACACTGTGTTGCAAACCAACAAGGACCATTTTTGAGACGATGTGTGGGTGTTTAGATAAGTGCAGCATCATTTACATTTCAAATGAGCTTAGATTTGCATGTATCACTTTGCCAGCACGAAAACCCAAATTTGAACTCATGGGGTAAACGCACACGTATTGATTACTTTAATAATGAAATGGCTAAATGAACAAGTGCGTTCACTTGGGTTCATTTTGTGTTTTTCATACTCCTGAAGGATCTCCTGATGTGTGAGAGATCGCATTGCGCTGCAGCTGCCGCACTGTACCATGAGCAACTGCTCAGGCTAAAATAGGAAGAGGTTGTACGGCGCAGCGCTGACTTTGCTCTTTCTGAGGAGCCGTGAAAAGAGGCACTCCCATTTAAGTCACTGACTTACAGTCTTGTCTTCTGAGAATTAGATGGGTGTCAACAGTGCTGGAATGCTTTTTGTTGTTTTGTTTGTTTTTTAGTTATGTTTTGGCTGTTGTAACTGGATATTGATTGCTTAGGCTGAGACTGCATGGTACGTCTTGACGTTAACGTATGCGTAAAAATAGCTACTGTATAGATCCTTTTTATTAAGTGTTGGTGATCACTCTTATGTGAGAAGTTTTGAACTGTGCAGAGAGAGAATGCTTAAAGGCAAAAACAATAGCCTAATGTAAAGCCAGTTGATCATACATTTCAAATAGCCTAAATATATGTTCATTAGACAACTTTTATTATTATAATCATATAGCCTATAAGGGGAATTGTTCTGATAAAATGATATTAAACAGCTTGAACATGTCTAGTCGCTGCTGTTGTTTTTCATGGTAACGAATAGCCTATCGCGTCTTAATATGAGCTAGGCTGCGCGTCTCTCAATAAATGCCATATTATAAACAATTTACAACAATCAATTTAAAGGCTTCTGGTTCACATGTTTGCATGTTTTTGCTGTGCTCTTTTTGTTCTTGTTTACCACAAAGCATTTAAACAGATCACCACTCCTAAAATTTTATTTTATAAACTAGTTCTGCAGGTGCAACTTGATTCTGGGTGTCACAACTTGAGCTATATTACAGTGTTTAGTCACTATAAGCGCATCGAAATTGATTTATCTTTTAATAATTCATATCTAAATTGTCTTTTCTAGTCACATTTTATACACATATTATAAGCACTAATTTTACTAATAATTTCTTATGAAGTTTCTTGTCCTTTAATTTCTTACGTCATGAATATTAATATAACGTCATCGAAGTCTCCTGTGATTGGACAGATTGTTGACATATTGATATTATTAACCCCGTCTTCTCCGTCAGCTGTTGCTTCGCAGTGTACAGTAACCGTTATGTTTTTCTTATCTAACCTTTCATATAAACCTAAATACATTTAAATAAAGCACTAAAATATTATTATATAGAGCATTTAACTTATTGTAAAGTATACCTGAAATCAAAGAAGAATGAGTGGATATCTGAGCAGTTAGAGTGACGTTTGACCTGTAACGGCCGTTAGTGTGATGCAGTTGAGCTAATAATAAAACACGTACAAATTACACAGACATTACAACTAAATCTTTAGATATTTTTTACAGGACACGCATATAGCACATAGTTGGTTTATTAGTTACAATATCAAATAGGAGAACATTTTGGAGCTCAATTGATAGACTAAAATATTGACGCCATCAACGCAAAGGCTGTTGAATGTAAATATTGTAACTTGAGTGTATAGGTTTCTGTTAAATATTTCCTATAACCTGTAGTGGTTCATGTATTTTGAATGTAACAAACTGTTTTTTAATGTAGCCTATTTTCAGCAGGTTAACCATGGGGATCAAGGCAGCCCTTCCCAAGTTTGAGCTGTACATCTACACTTCTGTTCTCGCTCTTGCACTTGTATGGGCAGGCAGCTGGATCATTGAGGCCTCTGGTGGTAATTTATCTATTTTCTATTATCTATTTTTATTAGATTAATTAACATTTTTGTAATTAAAAAATATTAATTCTAGAAAACAGAATAAAGACATAAGATTTATTGTCCTTATTATGATTTATTTATGACCACTATAAACAATACCTGCAAGTGTTTGTGTGGGCAGAGTTTTTTTGCTTATTGATTTCTCAGCATAGGGTAGGCCAGCCATACCTTACTCTAGCCTTTTTAAAGATTATTACAGAAACATATTAACTCAGATTTAGATCTTATCTATTTATGAGCCAAATTAGGATCCTCTTTAGAAAATTGAACTAGTCCCATTCCAACTTTGCACATAGAATACCAAGCATCTGTATTATGGCCCCAGATAGTAATCATGTTGACTTTCTGGTTCAAAAACAGACGCATCAGATTAGACTGGTCTAAATGCTACAAATACAATATTTGTATTATACTGTAATAATCTCAAAATATTATTGACAGTCTGGATTATTCAAGAGGTTTCTGAGTAAGCAGGCAGGCAAATTGCATTATGTAATGCTATTAATATTTAAGCTTACTGCTGACGTACAACCTAATATAACCTGAAACATATTATGTGCTCGGTTTTGATATTCCTCCAAAAAATTATGATAACGCTTATATGGCAGGTTTTGTTTGAAAAATACAGTTACACTGAAAATGAGAGGCACCTTTTGCTTTTGTATATCTTTTCCCTTGTATTTCCAGAGAATGTAAACAGGAAAGCATTTAGGGAGAGTGTGAAACCAGGATGGCACTATTTTGGCAGAAAAATGGCAAGTATAATAAGTGGTATAACCGATTGAGAATGCAGGCACCCCTTTATTTAATGAAATTATACTAAGCTTTTAGTGACTGGTGTATTATTTCTCTTTAGGATGTGTCTGATTTTGAATGGGTGATGTGGTTTACCACTTTCCGTAACCATATCCTCTTTGCCCTCTCCGGTCATGTGATCTTTGCAAAGATCTGCTCAATGATGTCTCCAAAGGTATCACCATATGAGATTTAAATATCATTTGTGATTTGTTATGATGGTTGTGGTGTTATTTGTGTTGCATGATGGCGTCTGTAATAAAATGACATTTAACAAATGCCTTTTGATGTTAACAATGCATGTTTGAAATTATCTTATCTGAACATTTTAACAAATGTTACATGAATTCCTGTTTTTGTCTGCTGTCAATGAAGATTGGTATAGATGGATGCAAGGTAACTTTAACAGTTCTTGTCACTACCTATTTAATTTGATAATACTAATACTAATACTGCAAATACAGCTAATACTGATGTTGCTAAAACTAATTTCACTTCTGTCTCCTCTGCTACAGCTTTGACATATCATATCATATTTATTACTTTTATATATGACAGTTGCTGGATAATAAACAATCTTGTCAAAACAAATCTTTTCTTCTAACAGCACAGATCATTGATCTATATGGTATATGGATCTTTGGCTGTCCTGATTACTATGGGATGGACATACGTCTCTCTCATCCTGTCTCACTGCATCATCCTCTACAGCGTGGCGCTCATGAAGAAGAAGTGGCTCTGCTTTGTGGCTGGATTTACCAGCCTGGCGACTTTTAAGATGGAGCCCTTTAACACCTGGCAGGTGAGAAAGTCTATAAAGCCAGTATTTTATATATATATATATATATATATATATATATATATATATATATAGGCTATATATTTATAAGTAAAATATTCCCTATCCCTCAGATGTCATTTAAGCATAATAAAACATTTTGCTTTGAAATGAACTAATAAGTTATTTGTGTTGTGATGCAGGAAGGCTTTGTGACAGGCTCCTTTGATCTGCAAGACGTCTTGTTCTATGGTGGTTGTGGATTCTCCATTATGCGCTGTATGAGTTTTGCCTTGGAGAACTGCGAGAAGAAAGACGGTAACTACACGTTCATGGATCTGATCAAGTACAACTTCTACCTCCCCTTCTTCTTCTTTGGACCTGTCATGACCTTTGATCGATTCCACGAGCAGGTGAGTTCTGTATATTCAGAGAGGAAGGACATTGTTTCTATTTGATATATAAGCCATGTTTAAAGGAATACATTTTATGTCAGTGTTTTGCCACCCTGGTTAAGTCAATGCACTGATTTTCTCAGGCTAACAACCCTAACTTGACTCGTAAAGAACGAGAGATGTGGAACATCACCATTCATGCTTTGGTGCACCTTGGGGCTATTTTGGTGGTGGATGTCTTCTTCCATTACTTGTACATTTTGACCATCCCTAGCGATTTGAAGCTTGTGAAACAACTGTCTGACTGGTCTTTGGGTTAGTTTGATTTAGTAAAAATTTAGTAAATATCTAGAGATAAAAAGGTCATTGCAAATAGAAATATTTTTGGAAATCAAACATCAGCGCTGTTTGTATTATTTTTCAGCTGGTTTGGCATACTCTAATCTAGTGTATGACTGGATAAAAGCAGCAGTCATGTTTGGTGTCATTAACACTGTATCCAGACTGGACCATCTGGACCCCCCTCAGCCCCCAAAATGCATCACAATGCTCTATGTCTTTGCTGAAACGTAAGTATTTCCATGAACAGAAAAAAGGAGTGGAGATGATATTTTTGGTATCAGGTTATACTGAGTTTATACATTCTGAAATTTATTTTACAGACACTTTGACAGAGGAATCAATGACTGGCTATGCAAGTGAGCAAACAGTGCATCAAATTATATTAATAAATAATGTGATTCTTACTTTAAAACTTTACCAAATGTGTCTGCAGCGTGAATTCTGATAAATTGTTTAATTCTCTGTACAAGATACGTCTACGACTATATCGGAGAAAACCACGATGCCATCTTCAAGGAGTTTTTAGCGACCATCTGCACGTTTGCTGTCACAACTCTGTGGCTTGGACCTTGTGAACTAGTTTACATTTGGTCTTTCTTTAACTGCTTTGGGCTGAACTTTGAACTGTGGGTGGCTAAGCTTTTCTCTCTGCCTCCATTCTCCACCATCGAGGTGAGATTCCACACATCCAGTGAACACATGCTTAATTCCTCGTGATGGATTTCGAAAATTTTAAGCATCATTTTCATTTTTCCAGAATAATCTTATGTCTGAAGCAATGTCACGTCGAATCAGGGGTTTGTTCAATGCTGTCAACTTCTGGCAGATTGTCCTGTATAATGTCCTGGCACTGAACAGTCTGGATTTTGCTCAGCTGGTTGCTAAGAGATTGCTGCTTAAAGGTTAGTGATTTGTTTCAGTTCACTGTATAGACAGTTTCAGCGGATGCTCACGCCTGGCTGAAGTGAACTTCTCGTCTTTGTTTGATTATCGGTCTGGCTAGCTAGTAATACAACAATTCAGGGGCACAGTATGTAACACTTATTTATGTAATATAGCTGTATCTGATATGGTTTTAAATGGCATTTAATATCAGCACAATGATAATAGCTCTCTTGTGTTTCCCTCAGGCTTTCCTCTGTCCACTCTCGTCGTGCTGTTTGTGACTTACTGTGGCGTTCAGCTGATAAAGGAGAGAGAGAGAAAGCAGGCTCTGCTGGACGAACCAGAACCAGTGCCCACCCCAGAGTCGGGCAAAGAGAAAGCCGAGTAAAGGACAGAGAGGTTACTGAATCTGATCCAACTCTTGAGGTCTCTCTTGTTAATTCTGCCCCTGAGCGTTCATGCCAGACCGCTGCAGTCCTGTCACTATGGTCACTGTTTTGCACAAATCTGTTTTAAAAACATGATATGTTTTTAACTGTGAATAGTTCTGAAGTGCACTTGCTGTATCCAAATGCAACCTGTAACCATACAGACAAACCAATAAGTGCATTTTTTTATTTATATTTTAAATTGATATTAAAAGGATGGGCTTGCCAAATATTTTATGAATAAATAATATATTGAACAATAAAGAGAAAATGTGAAATGTTTGAGTTTTGTGTGTGTATGTTTAACGATTGTGGTTTTTAAATCAAACTATGTGAGAATTTAAATTTGTAAACAATAATATAATTTATTTATTATATATCATACCATATTACGATTTACGCATATGTTTCATAAAAATATGTTTGTTGTCCCTATCAGAAATGCACTCTTTTAAAAACACACAGTTTACTCACACACATTTAACTCATTGTGAAGATTAAGAGCCACACTGTTACTCATGTCACACTCCAGCAGATATGATGTGTACACTTTCCTCTAGGCTTTGTCCTACATTGAACTTTGAATGGCACACTAGAGATTTGGGTTGATTAAAAAGCCTAAAATACACTCTGAGACACACTGCTGTTATCAGCGCACAATTACATATCTCCCTTTGGATTTTGATCATGTTACAAACTTGGCATTACTCTTTATCACATGTCAAAATGATTCGAACCTATTTATTTATATGCATATTTGAAAAGTATTTGGGGAAAAACTTTTTTGAGAAAAGTCATTTAAAGCTGTGGCCAAGTGGCTTACATGTGCTTCAGCGTTGAGCCATGGCAATTCTGCCCTGATGTTTCTTGACCTCTTGTACAATTGTCCTTTAATAAAACTGGCAAAACGGCCATCAAAAATCATCAATTCTGACACTTCAACAGTTGATAACTTTATCCCCATATGACATGGTTTTTGTGACTTAACAGCTATAGTTCCCATGAACTGATGTCATGGAGACAAGAGTCCATAATACTGAGTAACTCCCTGAAGAGGATATTACCTACCAAAACACTACCAGCAACAAACTTTATTTCTACTTTTCATTTGACTGGTATGTGTTTTTTTTTAATCAATCCTGTTGTAGTGCTTTGCTGTCTTTCCCCCAGAAGATCTACAACTTGAGTAATGTTTCAGCTGTTGGCATGATCAGTCCGGAGATGGGGGAAGGGAGGGACCAGCTTGAATTTCAGGCCTTCTTAACCCGACCATGGTTCATTTAATCATTTCTATATATAGATGGATAGACAGTAGCTGATAGCTTGTGACAGCTGTAGAAAGAGACCACACCAGCACACTACGGGATCATCCCATCCACCACTTCTCATTTAGAGTAACCCTGTTAACACAGTCAGTCCAGTTTTCTAGTGGAAGAGGACCAGGACACCCCTCCCTCCTAAATATCACATCGAACCATAACAAGATGGCCTCCATGTCGGTGGACCCGGTGACAGAGCCACGCATGTATCAGCAAACACTTCTACAAGACGGACTCTGTGATCTCCTGGATGCGAACAAGTTTGTGGACTGTGTTCTGAAGATCAAAGACAGAGAGTTTCCATGCCATCGGTTAGTGCTGGCTGCGAGCAGCCCTTTCTTCAAAGCCATGTTCCTGTCAGACCTGGAGGAGAGCAAAAAGCGTGAGATTGTTCTAAAAGACATCGAGCCTGGAATCATGGGAATGATCTTGAGGTACATATACACCTCGGACATCAACCTCACCGAGCAGAACGTCCAGGACATCTTCATCGCGGCCAACATGTACCAGATTCCTTCCATCTTCAGTGTGTGCGTGTCTTACCTGAAGCAGAAGCTGGTTCTCAGTAACTGTCTTGCCATCTTAAGACTAGGACTGTTACTGGACTGCCCACGCTTGGCCATGGACGCACGGGACTTCATCTGTGACCGCTATCAACTCATCATCCGAGACCAGGACTTCAATCAGCTGGGTCCCAGTGAGCTGGCTGCTATCATCACATGTGACTCTTTGAATGTGGAGCGAGAAGAGGTGGTGTTCGAGTCTTTGATGGACTGGGTTGAGTATGACACGGTGGAAAGGCTAAAGAACCTGGCAGAGCTTCTCCACTGCGTCCGTTTCCGTCTCATGCCGACGAGTTACTTTAAAGAGAAAGTTGAAGGTCATAGACTGATCAGGACGAATCAGGAGCTCAAGAAGGAGCTTCAGCTTATCGAGGATGCACAGAGAGGAGTGCTACACAGGGTCAAGAGGTCACAAAAAGGAAAGAAAAAGGAAGGAGCGACGTCAGATTCTGAGGACGAGGAGGGTCTGCTGCCGGGGATCCTAAATGACAACCCGCGTTTTGGAATGTTTCAAACGGACCTTATATTAATGATCAGCGATACGGGAACGGTGGCATACGACCCTGCTTTAAATGAGTGCTTTGTGGCATCTGCATCCACCGAGATCCCTAAAAACCATTGCAGTCTTGTCACAAAGGAGAATCAGATCTTTGTTTCGGGAGGCCTTGTGTATAATAAGGAAGATAAAGACGTGCCTTTCAGTTCATACTTCCTACAGGTAAAAATATACTCATGTTATCTATACTAAAGTGTACTATCATCGCCTCAATCATTTCTTCAATATAAATAAATCACTCACAGCATTCCAAAAATAAGTTTGTGAGTCTGTCCATTGGGTCTGTTCAGCTTGTGAACAGCTGTTGTACCTTATGTGTCATGTTTTCATTATGCCTATATGACTTCACATTTATTTAAGTCTTTAAAACCCCTTACATTCTACAAGATGTTTGTATGCAAGAACTGTGCTCAATGCAGCGTTATAATGTTTTTATGCCATAGTTTGATCCCATGAGCTCAGAATGGTTGGGAATGCCGTCACTGCCAAACCCCCGCTGCCTGTTTGGACTGGCGGAGGCTGAGAACTCCATCTATGTGGTTGGAGGTAAAGAACTGAAGGAGGGGGAACGTGCTCTAGATTCTGTTATGATCTACGACAGACAGTGAGTACAAGCAGCACATGTGACAAAAACAATGCATTTGCAGGAGCTCAGGGTTGTAGCCCAGGTCTGTGTAACAAATCCAGCGCAATGGCCAATCAAAACTGCAGCGACCCCAGCACAAATACCAAAACTCAAAATATGACACTACTGTCCCTTCAATCCTTCCACATATAACACACAGAATAGAAAACGACCCCCGGCCATGGTTTAAACCCCCCGGAAAAACGCAGACTTGGCAATTCTGGCTTTAGTACTTTGTGATTTTTAAAAAATGTATTCTCAATCCGCACAGGTCGTTCAAATGGGGAGAGTCCGACCCTCTTCCCTATGCAGTTTATGGACATGGGACCATTTCACACAAAGGGCTGGTTTATGTGATAGGTGGAAAAACAGAGAGCAAGTAAGTTCGAGGGTCTAAATGACACATTTGATCTAAAAATGATTGAGAACAATTGTAATCTGATTTCAGTATTAACACATGGCTCTTTTGGAATGTGACAATATAGGAAATGCTTAAGGAGGGTGTGTGTCTACAATCCTAGCAAATTTGAATGGAGGGATCTGGCACCCATGAAAACTGCCCGCTCACTGTTTGGCACCACTGTCCTTAAAGACAAAATCTATGTGGTCACTGGAGTCACCGACAGCGGTCTAACCAACAGTGTGGAGGTCTATGACATCGTCAGTAACACGTGAGTTTCATCACTTTTTGAATTCTATCAAAAATTCTATCATTTACTCACCCCCAAGTTGTTCCAAATCTGAGTGCGTAAATGATGACAGAATTTTCATTTTTGGGTGAACTATCCCTTTAAGTGTGAATCTGTTATGGATAACTGTGTCTCCTGTTTAGATGGTCAGAGTTTGTGGAGTTTCCTCAGGAAAGGAGCTCTCTTAACCTGATCCAACTGTGCGGCTGCTTGTATGCTGTGGGGGGATTTGCTATGATGCCCAATGAGAAAACAGAAAAACTGGAGCCCACTGAGATGAATGACATATGGAGGTAAGCATTTTGGTTAAGAACACATTGTTTAGTGTTTTGTTGTGCCACTTAACTGCATTATAGAGTTTCTCAAACCTTGAATAGAAAAGCAGCACGTAGAAATGTCAATAAGAGAGTACAGGTGTGGCTAAGAATGAATGTGGTTATGCATTTGGTTAACCAATAACCTGGTTATGCATTTAAGGCAAGGGGTGTCAAATGGATTTGTGCTTTGCTTGGCAGGTTTGATGAAGAGGAAAACGGTTGGAATGGGATCCTGAGGGAGATACGCTATGCTGCTGGGGCCACGGTGCTGGCTGCGCATCTGAACACCTTGAGACTTACCAAAATGTGATCTACAGGCCTCATCTACAGACAAAATACACATCAGCAAACCACACTGCAAACATTAAGAGCTGCCTCAAATTCATGGAACAATACTCTTTATGTACCTTTGTCGGTTCGTGATCCAAAGTGTTGTTTCTGCTAAATATTGTGAAAGTGGGTTGGTCTGCCTACAACAGTTCTTAGCATTACGCTAATTCTCTAAGATGCCCTTTCCAAGACATCTCAGCAGATGGAGACAAAAGACAAGACCATTATTTTCATAGCAATGTTTAAAGTCAAGTCAACTGCAGGATAATTTGAGAGTTGATTTATATATTGATGTACATTAATTGCTATCATGATATATTTCAGATGACAACTACAATCTAACATTTTGCTATTATGACCAAGTACAATGTTTTAACAGTCGGAAAGGAGAGAAATATATGAAAGGGATTGCAACACAACGACCAAAGTAAAATGAAAACATTCAGTAATACACTTTCCAAAGCCACTAAACAATTAAAATAATGGTTAAATATTAAATCAGCGATGTAGACATTACACTGAAACTATAAAGTACACACACACACATAACAAACAATAAAGTATGAATACCATATGAAGATCTACTAGCCTTTTTTAATATATTTGCACTTTTCATTGACCGTTTGAGAGACAGTACTCTTTAAATAAAATATATGTAGGGAACTGTTTTGTGTTGTTGTTGCCATTACATGATAGAATTCTTGATGGAGCATTGAAGAAAAGTGTTTTATCATGATAAATAAACAGCTAATGAAAAGGGAAAGCATCAGTTAACTTAAACAAGGCAAAGACAACACTTGTCTGCTAAATGGATAAAAATGCATCATCTCGTTTTGAAACACTGCTTACAATATATTCCTAATAATTCAACAGCAATGTTAAACACTGCAGGAATATATTTTTTTAAATTCTCAATTGATCGAAAATTATTGCTGCATAAAGCTTTTAGAAGTTCACATTGACTGTAAGTCTCTGTTCAATAAGTGTACAAATGACCAGTTAAAGATGACAATAAAAATAGACTTTAATTCATAATATTAGAGTCTCTATTTGAGACTGTGAGATGTATAAAATGTGGACAGCATTTGCTTTTTTTAATATACAACAAAATCTCAAACTATTTAGCCTAACGTTCTGTTGTTTAACAGACCTACAATCACATGAACATCGACCAATTCATGATTCTGAACACCACCACCAGTGTATATATTTTTTTTTACAGTTTTGTAGCAAAACTATTGAGTCATAAATTAATTCCTAAATGATCAGCTTCAGAAGCTCCTGAAACATATGTATAGTAATGAACAATTAGAGAATTAATAATGGCGAATTAATAGAATCCTATTATTAAGGTGTTTCAATAACACACAAAATGTACAAAAAAGGTACAGCAAAAACATCCTCACAGAAATGAATGTAAAACATTTACAAAATGCTGTGTGGACAACAAAGGTTAAAGCCTATTACACAGGCCAGAAAAGTGCCAGAAATAATACATTTCAAGCATCAATAAAATGTAAAGACTGTAAAGTGTAAACCAAAAAATATTCTGTAAATATACTGTTGTACATAGAAACATACTTACTGTATAGTATACAGTATATACTATATATGGACTAAAGCTATTTCTTGTTTAACTAGGGTTTAACATAGCACAAAGCATATTCAGTGGCATTTAATGTGGAAATGTACGGATTAATAAAACAAAACAATATATAACGGAAGACAGAAGACAAAAAATGTAGGCTCTTTCCTACATAATACATCTCTATATAAGAAAAACACTATAACACAGAGCATTAGTTACAGGTTCCTAAAGTCTGTCCTTGCAGTAGATAAGAGTGATGTAAGCTGTGAATGTGATAGTGCCGAGTCCTGTGATGGGAAAGTGATGTTTCCATCCTGACTGGAAGTTCTCGATTTTCGTAGCTGCTCTCATTTGATTTGTTATAGTGGATGAGTTATATTCTGAAAGACCTCAAAGGTCAGAGGGTTCCTGACCTGCGAACACTTCTCTCTGTGAGCTTTCAGCATATTTGAGAAGCGGAAGCGTTGGCCGCACACTTCACAGGGGTAAGGCTTCTCTCCAGTGTGTGTGCGACGATGTCGCTTCATATTGGGTCGACTTGTGAAGCTCTTTCCACAGATCTCACATATGTATGGTTTCTCTCCTTTAAAAAAAACATTTGAAAATCTGTATACTGTACAACACCGATAAAATATTTCATAGTGCAAAAGAAAATCTGTCATATTTGGATCTCACCTGTGTGTGTCTTCATGTGTTCATCAAAATACTGTTTCATGTTGAAGTCCTTCCCACACCACTGACACATAAACTGCTTGTGTCCGATGTGGATGCTCATGTGAGAACGTAGCTGGTACTTGTATTGAAAACATTGACTACAGACCTAAATGACATGTACATTTTAAACAAGGTCAGCAATCTATAGATGTTTCAAAGCAACAACATAAACAACACTGTAAAAAAAAAACATAATTTTACAGAATGTTTCTACATGTTTTTAGCGATTTTCATGTAATTTTTTAAATAGGTAAAAAAAACATTAAATTTACAAGAAAAACAGGGAAAACACAGTTTTACGGTTTATTACTGCCAGAAATAAAAAAAAGTTTTTTTTTTTTTTTTTTTTTTTTTTTTTTAAGTAAAAGGCCCAAACTTAACTTTTGCTACACATCCGCAAAGAATAGAGTCCCTGCAGATTATTTCTGATAACAAGTAAATGACATTAGCTAGCAGGTTAAAAGTAGGTCTTGTCAGTATTATTTTGGGTTACCAGTAGAAGAACCGTTACTTGGTTACATGACCCATTCAACAAGTTTTTCAATTAATAAAATTAATATACAATAAAATTCATTTTTTATTTGATACAAGAACTGTAAAATAAAATAGTAATAATAATATTGAATATTAATTAAAATTAAATAAATATTAATAGTTATATTATTAGCTACTAGCCAGACAGATCAACAAACACAGACTGGAAGTTAACGTCCAATGAAACCGTCTATAACTGATTTTATAAAATCATATCTAGAAATCTCACTGACATAATGAAAATATACATCAGTTTTTATACCTCACACTGGAACGGCTTCTCTCCTGAGTGTTGTAGAGAGTGGACTTTAAGTGACATGCTCCTTTTAAAAGACTTTCCACATGTCTCACAGGTAAAAGGCATCTCCTTTGTGTGGGCTAAAGTTACACAGCAAATATAAGAGATATAAACAATCAAAATGTAGTGAAAATTATCAGAGAAAGGGTGAAAATGCCACTAACACAACTTACCAACCATGTGTTTGCGTACATGGGCCATTGTGTAGAATTTCTTCTCACAGATCTCACAAGTGTACTTCTTGTCGGCATAGCCATGAACAATCTTATTGTGCTCATGAAGGGACCAAAGCTTCCTGAAGGCTTTTCCACAAGTCAGACACTAAATGACACAAACTCCGGTTAAAATGCTGTTATGCTTTCAAAACATGTTAAAGGGATAGATTCACCCCAAAATTCACCTTCATGTTGATCAAAACCTGTATGATTCCTTTTTTATCTAGGGAACACAAGAGAAGATATTTTGAGAAATGTCTCATACAATGGAAGTCAATGTTGTTCGGTTACCAACATTCTCCAAAATATCTTCTTTTGTGTTCTGCAGAAGAAAGAAAGTCATACAGGTTTGGAATGACAATGATGAAAGAACTTTCATTTTGTGGTAAACAAATGTACCTGTATTGTTTTTTCACAGTCAGTCTGGTGATGTAGCATTAACTCGCTCTCCAGGAGGAAGCGCTTGCCACACGTATCACACACCTGCATATGGTTATGTGTCATATTCATGTGTTTCTCCAGGACCCAGCGGTTGTTGAAGATCTTGGGGCACCTAACACAAGAAAAACTCTGAGTCTCCATTCCATCCTTCTGCTCCAGGCCTTCACGCTCCTCGCCACTCCCGCTATGACCACGTAGCTGCCTCACTCCTTTATTGGCTTTCTTGAAGGCCTGAGTTTGCTGTAGGGACATAAACACAGGCAACGTGTGGTCACAATGAGTTGTGCGGCCTTCCTCTTCACTGGTACCTTCTTCACTCGGCTCTCCGTCCTCATCCATGGCCACATTGGCTCTTGATTCATCATTCCTCATTCCTTGTCCCTGCTGTTGTGAAGGGGGTGTTCTGGGAGAACCATCCTCTGAACCTTTGGACACATTAAGGGTCTGGTTGTTCAAATTGAGCTCGACAATAATTTGATCTCTATTAAACGAAACAAGTTCCTCCGAGTCTTTCGAGTTTCCGGTTTCACGTTCTACTTTAAATGAACTTACATCTACTTGTACAGCATATGGACCGCCTTGAGTTTCCCCTACATAGATTTTGGCACAGGTTGGATCGTTCTCTCGCTTGATTTCCATGTGAGAGTTGATATTACACCAGCTCTGAGCATTGACGTCCGGCTGGGCAATAGGAGAACTGACATCCAGCGAGCCTCTTTTAATAAGCTCACTACAGGAACTGGCAATGTTGCTCATCTGGAGAACAGTGGCAGCTTTGAGCACGTCCTGGCCATTGCAGCTGGTGACCAGTAGCTTGGAGGTGTAGATGAAGTCAAGAATCTGCTGCAGGCCTCGAGGTCGAAGAGCCTCCAGAGAGAGCTCCACTCGCTGCAGCTCCTTACTAGACGCAAACAGCGAGTGGAAGAAAGGGCTGTATGCCGCTAGTACACCCTTATGAGCCCGGAATGACGTCTGGTGATGCAGGAGCACGATGTCCACGTCACATAGATCTGGCTGGAACAGACGCTGCTTGTTCAGTCTGTCCATCAAAAAGGTGCAGTGAAGGGTCACATCCTCAACCAGGTAGAACTCTGCAGACGGGTGATCAGCAGTTTGCTCCACTATGAGCTACAACACAACATTATTGACATTATGTAAGAGATTCACACAGATTTATACTTCAACATATTAGATATTGCTTTATATTATATTATAATCTAGCTTGCATTATTTATAAAACACAAAATCATCAGCCTAGGAAAAAGACAAATGTTTTTGTCTACTGAAAAATGTTAGTATTTTTTTCTGAACAAATTTTGTTCTTAATGTATCATGTTGCCTTCTTGAGCATCAGTGATTGTTTGTAGGTTTTGTAAAATTCATGTACGAGTCTCTTAATTGTTATTAGTGTGAAAAATGGATCTCAACATCATGAGGTCACTGCTGGAGATGGGTCAAATATTCAGAAGATGCTGGAAAAGCAAGGAATGTGCAAGAATGATCAGAATGTTTGATTTTTTTCTGAAAATCAGGTGCCAGTTTAATGGCTCGATCAATAAAAGATGAAGATCTACTGTATCACAAAACATAAAAAGAGTATTTGATCATTCCTGTAGCATGACACAGTATTACAAATTAAAGGAATGTAAACTTTTGACCCAGATTATTTTTGTGTAACATCTATGTTAAATTATGTAAACATCTATTATGTGAATATTCTTATTTGTGTTATCACTTTTATTATTTTCTTAAAACCACAATTCTGCATGCTGTAAACATATTTCAATATGTATATATTTTATTATTTGACTACATTTATGATCTTTCATACATACTAAGAGTATAATTTTATTATTTTAAAGCATACATTACTAACACTACATTTTACAATGATTATTTAACTTATTATATATATTAATGCACAGCTACGAAAACTATTAAGAGACCATTTCAAAGACATTTTCAGTTTTTCTGAATTTCATAGGTATGTGTTTAGGTAAAATTATTATTTTTGTTTTATTCTGTGAACTACTTACAATGTTTCAATATTTAATATATGTTTCAATAAAAACTGTGGAATCTGTCAAAAATACTGCAAAGAAAACAAATTTATATTTGCGCATAAGCAATACAACAGGAATATTTCCACATGTATGCAGGGTAAAGGAAAAAATATTTTTATGTGATAACCTCAATTTCTATCACAGTTTTCATGCGTCTTGTCATGCTGTCAGTGTTTCACATTGCTGTTGGATGACTTCACTCCTGAAGTTTGATTTTGTTGAAATACAACTGGATTGAAAACATTAACATTAAACATATATATAACAATCGGATCAAAACGTAGCAAAAAGTTGTAAAAGTAGAAAAGTAAAAGTAATCTGGATGATATCGGCACATCTGTATATCACAGGCAGCCATTGTTTCAGTGTGATATGACAGACATTTGTCACATTCTCCAGGCCTTATAAACATTCACAAATATTAATCCGACAGAAAATAAGCAGTTTTGGGGGCTTACTACCATGGTGATTCAGTGGTCTCTGCCTCGAAGGAGCATCGGTTATCCTTCTTAGCATTTCAATGATTCGTCTTCACAAAAACAGCTGTCATTTATGTTATTTATGTTCCTTCTCTGTAGACATCTGTCCTGCTTCGCCATGTCCGCGTGCAGAAAGGTTCGCACTCTCACCGACGGGAGAGTTGATTGGAGGTCCAAAATCATATGAGTCGTTTTGTCTCGAGTTTTAAAGCGACAGGTACATTATTACTCGAGCAAAATACACAACCAACGGCCTTCAAAGCGAAATAAATTATGTATCGTTATGTCTATAAATTGCAGAAAATCGTTGGAATAAAACAGTGCAAGTCTCCTGACGCACCTGACGCACGCTGCGCATTTATAACAACAGAAGCCAATGGCAGACGAGGTCAATGAGTCCATAGAGGAGTGAACCAGTTCAACGCCGAACAGCTGTAGAGTACAATTATGACCACAGCATGTCGCCAAAACATAGATATTTTGGTACTGTAATAAAAGAGAAATCACGTTTTTCAAGGAAAATATTTGAGAAATTATGTTTCACCGAAGACAAGTCGAAAAAAAGTAAAGACGTAAACGCTGTCCTTGACTTTTTTATTCTGTACAACAAAAAAGATTTATTTTGTACAAGAAAAACAATTATTTTTCTAAAGACTTTGTTCTTTTTTTATAAAGGTGTGGGGGCAAACACTCTTAAAAATTAAACATGGTCTTCGGACCTGCAGTGGAGCCAAAAGGACCTAGAAAAAAGTTTGGGTAAAATTCTGTTTTCGTAAAGAAACTTTCCTAGATAACCAAACACAATGTTCTGAGAACCAAAATGTATATTCTGGAAACAAAAATTGTTAGCTGGGCACATGAGCGTGTCAGGGGAGTTCTGCAGCGATGTTATAACCTTAAATAATTTAAAATAATAACTTGGAATATGTAAAACATTTACATTTACCAGACACTTTTATACATTATACATTGTGTTTCTGGTTATGCGCAATCCCTGGAATCGAACCCATGACCTTGGCGTTGCTAGCCCACAAAGGGTCAAGAAGGTCTGTCAGTTGTTTTAGCATCCTTACCTTATGTAAGGTCCAAACTCAAGTGAGCAATCCTTCCCCCACTACGGCAGGTATGAAAATAATGTTCCTGCTGGTGTTGTTATAGTGCATCATTTTAGAACGTGTGGTCAATTTTGTGTTCTGTTTGTAATTATAACACTGAGATCAAAAGTCAAAGATCAGAATGGCAGAACATGGTAGAAGAGGAAGATCATAAATCCTGAAGTGATTTTAATACAGTACTGTATTCACAAATATCCATAAATCATAGGATCTATAAAAACTTTGTTAAACATCAGATTTCCAAACATCTCTCAATTTGTTTATAGTTGTAAAAATTTGTTATGAATATATTTATGATCTGTCATGTTTTAAAAACAACATACACTTCCTATTTTATTTTACTGTTTGTAAAGTTTTTACATTGAAAATAGTTTAGCAGCTCATTACATCCTTTAATAACATGTTGTATTTCAGTGTTGACATGAAAATGGCTTATAGCTTACATAACTCATCATTATTTTGACTAGTTTGCATTGTGGGCTTCTTGGCTTAGTTTCCAGCCTTCCCTCAATGGGAGTGTGTTCATTTAAATAAAAAGAAAGTGAGCCTCCTGTTGGCTCCTCTGTTTAAATCTAATAACATTCAAACATTTTGTTTATTTGTTGGAGATTCGTATAATCTGTTTTTTTCTGGAATAATCAGTGCTTACTGGTATTCACACTTCTAAAATGTTATATAATCAGATACACAAAGGGATGGGGGAGTTAATTGGAAAAGGGATTTGGTAGATACATAACAGATGTGTTTCAGAGGGGACGTAAACAAAGATAACATCTCTCTGACTTTTCATTTTATCTAACACTCCTGTTTCCTTCGATGAGCGTCCTTTTTGGACAAGATCTGAATGTCATCATAACATTGATGTGTCAGGCAGGAGTCAACATGAAGAACGTTGAAACATTAGAAGAGCTCCTCAATGAATCAAAATATTTTGTTGAGTCAATGCCAGAATTCATGCAGTACATTGTGTTAAGACATAAAAACCGTTGTGTAAGAATCGGCAACTATTTGTTAAATTAAAGTTATTGAATTTTTTTTCATTGCTTGATGTTAATGATCATTTGTAAAACAAAAATTAACACATTATATACACAAATATCTATTTCTTACATATACAAAATATGCATACATAGGTTGAAATGCTATAAAAGTGTAAGATTTTTATTGTATTATTTTAATATTTGGATACAACTGAGAAGGTCACGACATTGGGAGGGAAACTACTTTCCATGCTTTGTTAATTTTATTTTTAGTAATACAGTACTTTAGTTTTCACAATAAATGCACAGATGATGATATCAATTTTATGCTTCTAATATTTTTTACAAAAGTAATGTCAAATGCCAAAGTGCACCTACCAGCAGCCACCAGCATACTTAAATACTCTGAAAGACAAAAGACGTACTAAGGTCTAATGTATAATTAATCTGTATTCTTTCTAAAACAAATTCTACAAGATACATTGAACAAACAACACTTTTCTCTTGACTGTTAATCTTAAATCCACTGAGGTAAAAGAACTGTGTATGCAAACATGAAGGGCATGCCAGCAGCAACTGCTATGAACGACACTACACTTTCGACTGACAAAGAGATTGTGGTCCAAAAATCATCTTTTAAGAAGAACATTCTTATAAAAAAACATTTCAGAAAATTGTTCACATGGAATACATGCACAGTTACACAACCAATGTAAACTTTCACATATTTAACATAATTGAACCTTACATTTATGGTGAACTACAAACCACTACCATAAAACGCCATATACAGTGACACACTATACATCTGCAATTAGAAGAAAATAAGCTTGGACAAATCTGAATAAGTGAGGATACGCTTGTACATTAAAACAGAATCACATGACATAAATTGGTAGGATCCGAAAATGGATGTTAGCAAAATGTCACATTAATTCATCCTGGAATACGTAAAGAGACAAACAGAGACACAGTTCAGATTTTCAGGTTATTAGGAGTCAGGGGAATCTTAAGTAGCATAATGAGGGCAGGGGAGAGCAGAACAACAGAGAAGTATGCCATCACAGACACACAGCGAACACTAATGCAGAGACGGTATGTACGGCAGACTGTTTATGGATGGACATCACAAATCAAACATACATCTTTCTCCTCATGCATTAAATTTCCCACAGTTTCCTTCAGCAACAAGTCTGTAGCTCGGGAAGAACTGAAGATCCAGATCACGCTCTGAACAGATACAGTATTTTTACTTGAGACTTTGTGTCTCTTGCTGTTTTGAATTACGTATTTTCCCTATTTTTTATCTGAGTTCTCTTCTGATAAACGTACATCTGATAAAGATACATCATCACGACCAAACTGTTCATGTACATCACATGTCACAACTGACTCCATGAGCACTGAGGTGCTCGCCGTCCTGCACGTAGTGAGTTCCTGATGGAGCTGCAACCTTGGAGATGATTGAGATGTTGGTGGTATAGCCTTCCTGTGTGTGTAGAGCAGAGGCACATTGATCTCTGTCTTTCATCTTTGATGGAGTGTCGCTCAGACCGTGGAGAAATCATCTTGGCAGGTGGAGGCCCGTCGCGTGGCCGGGCTGCTTTTGGTCATCATGGTGATTTGGGAGCTGAAGTTGATGCCATTGCTTCCCATTGAGGGCTGCTGGTATTTCGTGTCAGCTCCCAGAAACCTCTGCATGTGCCATCGCCTCCACTTTCGCTTGATCTCAGACTGAACCTGTGTAAGGACGAGACCAGGATTTGATATTAACATGTTGTTAGCATATAGACACACTCAAGAGTGAGCAAACAAAGTAGCCACGAAGCACCACGAGTCAAAAGTTTGAGGTTTTAAAGGTTTCAACTCCTCTACTATTTGTTGTTGTTAATCGGGTATGAGAGGGCTAATGCGTTTTTTAGCCTAAACGTTTTAAAAAAAAATTGTTTAACTTCATGAACATTTAATATGTTGACATGCATTCTGAGACTCTATTGTAGGGGTTCCAATATGTTTTACTTTTTTAATTAAAAAGATTTGTATATTATAATATGCATGTAAATTCGATGCATTTCGCTCTTTTGTAAAATAAAATGAATGAATGTAAAGAGCCTGGTTAGAACTGAAGATCCAGAACATGCTCTTTGAACAGATACAGTACTTTTATTTTACAATGAAAAATATCATTTTGGATATGTTTCATATTCAAAGATATTTATATTACCTCTGCATTTAGAAAACAATACAGGACAGCAACACAAAATCCCTAAAAGAAAACAGAGAGGACATTCGATTAGAATTTCAGTGAACAAAATTGATAATCCACAATACTATACTATATAACTGTAATACTGTAACTAAATGCACTGTAAGTCCTTCAAATCTGTCAAATCCATGAAAATTTAACTGAAATTAATTATTAAAGGGGTCGTATGACGTGGCTAAAACGAACATTATTGTGTGTATTTGGTGTAAAAAAGTGTGTTTTTTGAATAGTCAGTAGCATTAGCCTTCCTGTCGCTCAGTGGCTAGAGCATGGCGCTAGCAACGCCAAGGTCATGAGTTCGATCCCAGGGGATAGAAACAAATGTATAATGTATAAGGAATGTAATTCACTTTGAATAAAAGTGTCTTGCAAATGCAAAATTGTAAATGTGTTTACACGGTTTACGGTTCAAAAAACACATTCGTTTTCACATACCATACATTACTGTTGCTCCTCTGTGCCACGTATGCCTTTTTACAAAGCACATCGCTGTGAAAAGCACAGTGTACTCTGATTGGCCAGCACCCAGTGCGTTGTGATTGGCCAAATACCTCAAGCATGTGGCGGAAATGTAACGCCCCTTATTCGAAATACTGTAGCTTCCAAAGCATACAATAAAATATTTAATAATCGAGGCATTTGTTGCCTCCAGAGGGGACAAAATTATTGAATATAATGACTTTTTTCATGTTGCATTGTTCCGCAGGGGAGAACAGTCAATTTCTACATTTGTGATCATAGTAACGACAATTAAAGCTCACGCTTGAATAGTCAGTAGCATATTTGATGAAATAATGACAACAAACTTACAGGCGGTGAGTGAGAAGCGGCAGACTGTCCTTGCAAAGTTGGATTTGTCCCACTTTTCAGAAACAGCCTTTGTTCATTTTGGAGTTGTGCTGTTTTGGAACAGTGTTGTAAATAAACCTTAACCACTGGTTTCTAATTGTGTCCTCGTTTGGAAGACTTAACTAAGTAGTTTTTCTTTAGCAATGAAACACACAGCGTCTCCACAACATGGCGGCAGCAACAACACTACAGCGAGAATAGTTACGCTTTCTTTCTTTGCGTATACATTTGGGCGGTGTTGTGCAAGCTTCCCACACACTGACGTAGATTTGTGGGGGCGTGCTTAAACAAGGTGTTTTAGGGAAGTCTGCTTTTAAACACAACATATCTTTTGGTTTGAGACTTTCATTTGTGCAATTTTACGTGTCTAATATATGTATGAACAACAAAATACAGAAAAACATCAAATTGCTCCATTTGACCCCTTTTAAGTTTTGCAACAAGCTCAATTTGAAACTCTAAAAGGCTCTTTTTATCTGTAGATTTGTAGATTTTTATCTGACGATTTTACAGTATATCAATATATTTTAAGATACAATGAAAAACCTTTTAAAATTCCAAATATGTTTCATATTTATAGATATTGATATTTCCCTATTCAGTTTCATTGATTAATAAATCATAAATGGAATGCCCATCTTAGACCAGCAAAAAATACAATAGTTATATATAACAATTTATTTATATTAATCTCCTTGGACATTAGAAATGATAGATGGTCCGTCCTAAAGTATTTATGCCCATTTTTGTCTATCCTCATCCAACCTTTTCGTCTGGCTGAACAAACACTGAGTGAATATATATCACTGGGGATGTCTGGGGTTGAGACAATCTGGCAGATCCCACGGTGAGTCTATCACTGTGGCCATACTTAGTATTCTTTCGGCAGACCGGATAAGCCGAACTGTGGGTACAGTAACTGCGGGCAAAAACATGTTTGTTTGTCTGTTCTGGTCTCCTGCTGCGTACCTGAAAGGACCCCAGGATCAAGTCAAACACCAAACGCACGTAAGACTGTATGTGATGAGGCATGAAGGCAAAGATTATGTAGTTGATTCCAAACAGAGGAATCAAAAGTAGAGTTGATTTTGCAAGTCTCCTGAAAAACAAAGAAACAGCACAATATATTGAGCATCATTTTGTATTTATACTGGGCATATAAGATGTCTTGAACAAATACTCACGAGTACTGGTGTGATTCATTTCTTCCAATATCTCGGCAGCTGATTTTCTGACGAAGTATCCGGATGATACAAATGAAGAGAATGAAGTTCATCTAGAAAGATAGCAAAGCAAATTAGGCTATATTTGAATTGGTGCTGCACTTCATTTCAATATCCTACAGTATAAGAATTGAATGTAATTCTGTTTCTGTTGCTGTGAACGCTCACCATTATTGTTATCAAAGTAGGAGTTTTTATAATCCACCACAGATCATCATCAATAAAATCCCAGCATCTGTCAAAAAGACCAACCAAGACCACACACACTATGTTAACACTCCATCTGCAAATTCTACAAATTTTTTTATAAAAATCCTATTTCACATTACATTCAGATCATAATAATCTTATTTCGTGATGTGGGTATACCTACATACATTTATAACTATACAGCCACACGTATGTAGATTTGAAGCGCATACAAGCAATCAATACAAACATCAATCACTAAAGATATGTGACAATGAAAATATCCACATAAATTCTCAAAGGTTTCTTTACTGCACATGAGCTTTGCTCTAAATCTAGACTACTGACCTCTATGCAGGCATGTCATTTATCAACACAAGGAACAGCCTTGAGTAAAATGTGTTAAAACAAGATTTACAAAGTCAGCTGTATCATATCTATCGACCATAGACATTCAATTCAATTGAGATCAAAATCTCATAACTCACCATATATTTCTATCTTCCATTAATGTGTATAAACAAATTACAGTTGTAAAAATTGGTAGAGTGCACATCTCTGAACAAGAATTGACTTACCCAATGTCATGTAAATAAGCTTTTGTGATGCTCCAGACTGTTATGAAGACACCTGGCACTCCTGTTACACACACAAGCACACGTTTGTGACAACAAAAAGGTTGAAATTGAGATTTTTACATCATCTAAAAGCTGAATAAATAGCTTTCCATTGATGTATGGTTTGTTACAATGCTTTTGTGGATGATATTTGGCCGAGATAAAACTATTTGAAAATCTGCAATCCGAGGGTGCAAAAAAATCTAAATATTGAGAAATTGTCCTTAGCATAGCATATTACTCACAAACATATTTTTTAAATATATATTTACGGTATGAAATGTACAAAATATCTTCATGGATCTTTACTTAATATCCTAATGATTTTTTGGCATAAAAGAAGAATCAATCATTTTGACCCAAACGATGTATTTTTGGCTATTACTACAAATGTTCTTGTGCTAGTTTTGTGATCCAGGGTCACATTTACCTTCTTTTACTTAATCTTGCCCATAAACACGTTCACAATAAAACTAAAAAAGATGAACAAAAAACAAAAACAAAACAAACAAATGAACTCAAATCTGTTCGTGGACCCTTCAAAATCTGTAATACTCACTACACTTTTAAAAAGGATGTGTTAATTTTAACACACTGTTTGTGTTCTGCCATTTAACACATTTTGTGTTGATTTTGTGGGAAATAAATGAAAGGGACAACACAAGTTGTGTTAAAAGTAACACAAAATGTGTTGTCCCAGAAATAACACAGATATGTGTTCAGTTAAGGACAACACATTTGTTTCGTCCTATTAGCCCATGAGGCAAAATCCTGATGGATTCAGTAAAACATGTGACGATGCCAATTAGCATCCAATCTCTTTGATCAATGTGTGAAAGATTTGTCAACACTATTGATGTCAATGGAAAAATTAATTACTTACATTTTGAGTGTATACATGCGCAAGGTCCTATTGACTTTATTGATCAATTGGTCATTCGCGTTTGACAGGTGATTCACGTACGCTTTGAAGAAATACGAGACCTACGGGAAATGTATTGCAGATGCTGAGATGCAATCACGTACTTACCCCATCCAATCAGAATGTACCACCAGAAGTACTTCCTCTCCGAGAAGAAGGATACAGCCAAGAGAGCATGAAGATAAAGACCCTCCACCAACAACCAGAAGAAACTGGTCATAACGCAGTACTGGAAGAACACCACTGCCGCCTTGCAGCCCACCTGTAAAACACCACGAGAGCTTTGTTTAGATCTATTTATGCGCTTGTGTATATCATAACAGGAAATGCGGTTTTGCGTGTTTACAGTGTATTTAAACAAAGGGAATGCCTTAGCTGTTTATAGCTCTGGTTTGTTCATATGTTAGGCAACACATTTCGAAAGAGGGGCATTAAAAGCGGTGTAAACACAAAAAATGTCTGTATGCTGTTCTGTTAATGTTTAACACTTGTGCTGACTGGTTACGTATATACTGAAACTACCATGTACTGATAACCGCAGTTATCACCTATAGGCATGACCTATACTTCAATGACTTCATAGCAATAAACAATAACACCATAACACCTGCAACCTTTCACTGATTTCAAAGAAACTTCCTGAAAAATACTAACTAAGCCTGATTCATCCATGGACCCTAGCATTCGAATATTAAACGTATGGTGACCTTGCACAAGTGTTTACGGTGAAGATCTCATACTATGTCGATTGTTTAAGCACCCTGTTGTGGCGTATTTCACCGACCAGCAGCTGCGTCCAGGCCGCTCAGAACATTTTCAAGAGTGTTTATACAGGGAACTGCTACAGAGAACACACACACAACACTACAAATAACACAGACAGACTTGCGCGCACACACACACACACACACACACACACACACACACACACACACACACACACACACACACACACACACACACACACACACACACACACACACACACACACCTAAAGATTCACTGTAATTGTCAAAAGCAAATGTCAGTGCAACACAATTTTTCCTAACTGTGAAAACGTCACAAAAACAAACCAGACACGAGCACGATGTTGTGTACATATGCGGTCCGTCCGTACCCGGATAAGAGAGGTCATTATTGTGCTCTTCAAAGATCCCGAAGGACTGATCAAACACAGCTAAGCCTCGCCACAACGTACTATTAAAGAGCAGTTTGCCGACCAGCATTTACAAAGCAAATTTACTACAGTGTGTCAATGTTGAAGAAAACCTATTTGATTCCCCTAACACATCTCTATTTAGCAGAAGAAAGATGATAAACTCTACCAAAGTGTAATAAAAAAACAATTGTGCTGCTTAAAACTAAATTGATCAACTTACAGATCCATAATGACAGTCATCGGGTTCCTCCACCTCATACAGAACTACATCCTTCATTATTACAGCGATAGCTTTTAGTATAAAGGACATAAACAGATGAATGTGGATGTAGTTCCTGGTGCAATGGAGTTTTCTAGAAAACAAAGGATAAGGAGAAAAACAGAATGAATGGGTTGCTGAAGCTATGGCTATGATTTTAGATAAGCACCATTTAATTAATTGATTCATTTACACACTTATACATGTACGTATACATAATCCGACAAGAGAAATGTTCCTGTTTCATAAAGTGTTGTGTTTTTCAAAAGCCAAAAGAGGAAGTTTTTCAATACATTTGCGACGTGGCCTGACCTCTGAATCTGCTGTTAAACTGAGGGAAACATTCAGTGAATCATATTTACTGCTGACATGCCTGTTTTATCACTGCAAAACTGCATGTTATGGGTTTAGAAATGTCCACTGAGCGTTTGAGCAATAAGGGTAAATAAACTGCGTCTAACCCACATCAAATGACTGAATCTATACCCTCTCGCCATACATCATTAACCACAATATAAAACAGGGCATTTTCAGCAAGGTCATCGTAGCAGAATGTTGATTCACTGCACATAGAAAAAGATGAATCACATGAGATCAACAAAACTATCAAATATAAGAACTTTGGAAGCTTCTATAACATGAGAATGGCAAAAGTCATGTGCCATGGTCTTATTCCAGGTTAGTGGTATACTGTATGTTTAGAGGAGGATTTACCTGAAAAAGCACAGTATGATGATGGCAATGATGAGAGATGTAAGAGACACGGTGTGGCCAATGGTGTTTCCGATTCTCACAGAGCCCAGGAAGTCACCCTACAAGAAAGACAAGATAACTACACAACTACAAGGTAGCTAAAGAGTTAGCAGACAGTTTCATCCAAGGTATGTTATCGTACTGGTCCAGTGCAATATAATATTACACATACATTATATATTAATATGACTTATTAATAAAATGTGAGATTATCGCTACAAATGACGAAACCAATCATTTGAACTTAGTCCCGCAAACCATTAGGTAACAGGTTTTTCTCTTGAAAGGTCTACAATATATATATATATATATATATATATATACATATTTATATAAATATTTCATACCCAATAATGAGGCAAGTGTGATCACCCTATCAGGGTTTATTCTGTGATAACAACAGTCTGGCTGTACATTATCCCTTACAGGTGTTTTCTGAACATTGAATCCATAACCTTTGTGCAGTTCTACCAGTTAAGCTACAGGAGCAAGTTTATGGTTAAAGTTCATTTGTTAAGATAGTTTCCATTTATCAGTTAAAAAGCACATTTATTGGGAAAAATATATTACAGCAGGGCAATTAAGCGTTATGGATGTGACATTTTGCGTTATGAATGTGATAACGCTCACATAATGTATTTGTTACCAATATACTGAACCATCTGTTTACTTTTTAAAATAGAATTAAAATTCACAGAAATTTTAGTTGTGGGGGCAGTTGTGGCCTAATGGTTAGAGAGTCGGACTCATAACCAGAAGGTTGCCGGTTTGATTCTCAGTACCGGATGTGCCCTTGAGCAAGGCACCTAACCCCCATTTGCTCCCCGGGTGCTGCAGTGATAGCTGCCCACTGCTCCCGGTGTGTGTGTGTGTTCACGACTTGAAGTGTGTGTGTTCACTATTCACTGGATGGGTTAAATGCAGAGGTCACATTTATGGGTCACCATATCTGACAAATAGGTCACTTTCAAAATGCACAAACCAGAAGCAATAATACCCAACAAACGGAGAAGCGATACCTCTTCATAGAACATAAAATAGTTTAAAAACTATATTATAATTTTCATGTGTCCATTCGTTTACAACAAATGTGTACCGTTATGGATGTGTCAATCCTGAAAATGCCACTTACCTGACTATGGAAAATCATGCACTAAAAATAAAAAATGCTTGAAAAACTTGGAGACCTCACTGGTATTTGAACTACCAAATGTTGACATCTGTGCTATCAGTATAGTAAAAACCTTTGGTAGAAACTTTATTTGTTCATGGTAAGATTGACATTTGCATGTAATTGCCAATGGCAGATTAAGAGCCTTAAAAGCACAAAGATAAAATATCCGACCTCAATCCCATGTTTCAATCGATTTTATTTGATAGTGTTTGACTGAAGAATGCTTGGTACATGTGAACTATATGCTATTATTCATCAGCCTGTATTGATCAAAAAACAAGAAAAGGCTACGCACCATGTTTCCATCCTCCGTGATATTAGGGTTGTAGCCACAATTAAATGCAATGACAACTGGGTTTATTTTCGTCCAGCCGTTCACAGTACAGCTCTTGGATATGTTTCCTGCACGGAGCGAGAGGGTAGAGAACATGTCAGTCAAACACTGAGAGGAATGTGGAGTGCTTAACCAGAGATTTCAATCCCAGCAGTATAATGAGCTCTACTCGGATACACTTAACACAACAGCTGAGGATGAAGCCTGCGATTACTGCAAAACAAGGAAATTATGAATCACACTCAAAAACAGAAAAATTACTAACATGCACAACAGCTCCTTAACATTTAACACATTTTCATGTGTGATGCAACACAAAATATATTTTTGATTTATTTCATTGAATTTTATTTGTGCGGTTTTCATTGCACCGGGAAGCAGATATAAGTCCCTGATTAGATTAAATCCTCTCTGATTTCTGCAGCCTGCCTGCAATCGTCAGGCCATCACGTTTTGTCAAACAGAGGAGGAAACATAATAGATGTAGTCCTGTCTGTCTTATCAGTGGCTAAAAAAACTGCTTGAATATGACTAACTGACTGGACACATTATGGTGTTCTCGTAATGACCTCCTCTCCTCCTCTTCTCACCTCTCTGCTGTACCCTTATCGGATTCATGTCCTCTCTGGCACAAACTTTCGGCATGTTTGAGGCCCGATTTCTTTAAATGCTGATGTCAGAAGATAAATAGAAAGGAATGGAATTTAAAAAAACAGAACCTCCCGAAATGTTCCAAGCATTACGAGGAAAGGATTTTCTTATCAAATCGAACTTATTAAAATTGCATGCAATGTCTCACTTTGTATTTGGAAGCATTTAATTTCCAAAACATAAATCCAAAATCCAAAACATAAAAATACTTATTTTAATGTTTTATTTGTCATGTTTTTTCAGTAATACATTTCCCTGAGGCCTGCAATTAGAGACACTATTCATGAATAAAACATGACCATCTTCACCCTTGGAAATGTTACTCTCATTTGCAGGAACCCTGTCATCCACAGCAAATATAATGGCATGTGTACATGTGAACCTCTGGAGATTAGAGGAATTCGATTCCTCTGTGGACAAAAATACACACCAGTACATACAGTGTGATGTTAACCATCTATATGTCAATTAAAACAGAATGCTGGTAACAAAATGTCACTAAATATCATGTGTTCTATATTATACGTGAATAACGCTAATGAATAGCACCTTAAACTTCATAATATACTGTACACATGGACAAGTGAGTAGGTGAACAGTATCTGAATAAAAGTCCTCTATGCTCTGTTCCTTGCAAACTGACATTTTTCCACTTTTTAGTTGTAAAATATTTCAATTCTAAACATATCAGGTTCTTTAAACTAAATGCTCATGACATTTCTCCACAGAGACACAATTCTAAAATATAACTAATGAAAACTGGCAAACCGAAGTGCCGTGAAACGTGAAGCGTTATTCAATGTGTTTGAGGAAACTTCAGTTGAAACGGTGAGACATATCACCTCCCCCTTTAAAAATAACCATAGCGTCATAGATCGGCAAACCTGCCTAAGTAAAAAATACTAACAGAATCCTGAATTAGATTTTAAAACTGTGACCACCGGAAAGCACAGTGATAACAGTGATGTGTCATTTATGTTGGTGGTGTTTATAATGTCGAGGCTGTCCAACCATTTGTGACGTTTAAACTCCTTCATAGTGCTTTAAAATGCAACATTCTGTGTTATATGTTTCAGTCTCTGCAATGAAATCCAGAATTATAATTGTTTTGGGATGCATACTTTAAGTTTTGAATGATTATATCTTTTAAATGTGAATTTTGTCATTGTTTTGAAGCACACTAGCTGAAAGGCTATAACATCATACTAAAAACCACAAAACTATATCAAACTTTAAAAGTGGACTTTAATCTTATTACCATCAGCATTACACTTTTTGACTATAAGCAGACAAATTCTTAATTTCTAAAGTCAGAAACCTTTCATTATTAAGAATGCACATTCTGTTGAAATTGCTCTGTGAGAAACAAACATTTGTTATGCAGTTGACTGTCAGGTGTGGCATTGATCATTTATCATTGATGAGAAAACTTGAAAAACCAAATGATTCACGTGCAAGCAGTGAAGAGATCACGTGTTACCTCATCTTAGGGTGAAAAATAAACAACATTGGATCATGAGGATTGTGACTATTGAAACACAGAGGAAAATTGTATTGCTCAGAGTTTGCTCTAGGAAATTTGGTGAAGTTGTGCTTCATTATTAACTTCGTCTCGGCTGCTTCACTGAAAATGGCTTATTTATATAATATAAATAGAAATGAGAATACACTGTAAAAAAGAATTGTTTGTTTAACTTAAAAAAATAAGTATTCTGGCTGACTAATGCAACTTAAAAATATTAGTTAACATAAAGAGTTTGCATTAAATTCATTGGGTAACTAATATTTTTTAAGCTGATTAACCTCAAAATTTTAAGGCAGCCAGGTTACTTATTATTTTAAGTTAACCCCCCAAAAATATTTGTTGAAATACATTAGAGTATGGATAAACAGAAATTATGTCAAATGTGTAGGTCAGATAAACTGACCTTGGACACATTTAATTTGACATTTTCGAGGACAATTTGACATCCTTAATAATCTTGTTGTTTGACTGCAGACCTCAGTTCGGTTAAGACTTACTGTCACAAATAATGGCTTTAAAAAGTAGGGGATAGTATACAAATGCAATTTAATAGTTAAAGGATCAATGTGGAGATTTTAGCGGCATCTAAGGGTGACATTTCGGATTGCAATCAACTCCCTCTCCCTTTCGCAGCACTACGGTGGCTGACACACGACAAAGATGTCAACACGTATTGGCTTCTTTGCCGAAGGAGATAACATATAAACATGCTCTGTAGATAAATTTGTCTGTTTAGGGATACTGTAAAAACAACATTGTGGATTCCATGTATAAGACCTGCGGTGTATGTAGATAGAAATAACTCATTCTTAGGTAATAAAAACATAACGCTTCATTATGTAAGGTTTTCATACACCTCTGAAGACATGTTATGTATATTATATATCATTTCTGTCAATAGATCAGATATTATGCACAGTACCTTTAAACAAACAACAATATAAATAATAAATAATATACATAAATAAGAAGCAAACAAGAATCAATCCTTGCAAATCAGTACAGCTTACAGAAAAACGAAACGGCCAATCTTTTCATCAAAATCCCTTGTGCATTACAGTACATTGTCTGTGTAATTTCAAGCATTGGGACCAGACAGCGACAGATAAGCTACTTGCAGCAAGAGTCCGGATTTGTTTTGAATGAGGGATTGTCAGAAGAATGCTTTCATCACCCCGAAAAACAAGAGAATGTGGATTGCCAGAGCCACGTATGAAGATGTGGACTGAACATGCGGCTAATCAACCCACTGTTATGTTTGTTCAGAGGATGAAGGGCTCTTCTTTCTGTAAGCGTGCTGCGGAGGCCTCAGGTTTAAGCTTGTCCCTGTGAAACTGCGAGAATATACAGCCAACCTAAAGGATGAAGACATGGGCTTCTGACAATGTTGAAAGATTTGCTCCCTAGCAGTGTAGTGAGTAGTGGCTTGTATAAACATGAATGAGAGTGGGCTTCTGATCCAGCCCTTCCAGCGGGTGTTTTTCCAGCGGATCTCTGCAGTGAAGGTGGGTGTGTGGGCGTGTCTTCCGTGTCTTTCAAACGCAAGCTGCATGTCGTACTATGACGACAGTTCCAGGAACCTCACCTACACAAACCACTAAAACACTCCAAGCAATGTAGGACAAAACATTTACTTTTTATATGAAATATCATCATGTGTTTACCGCAGTATTGACCACCCGACCGTAGTTCATTACATAACGTTGATTTATAACCGAAGAAACCACTCAGGACGGATGACAAGATTAATGACTGCATGTTTGCTCTAAAGCTCCTGGGTAAAAAGTTCAGATGTGTTAGGACACCAGAAGCTCCGCCCACCATAAATTTATGACATGTCCCTGGATCTTCGTGCCGCCGAGTTTCGTAACGCTTGTTTTCTTTTCCATGCTTCGGAAAAATGAATCGCCTCTTGATTTTAGCATAACACGAGACCCTGGAGTTTCTTTTGTATCTGTAAACCGGACACTAAAATTGGAGAGATTAAGTTTCAGCGATGGAATTTTACACACCAACTGGTCTTCAAGCTTAACGATATATAGCATCAGCGCTGTTAGAGTCATAAACTTTCCACACGTACGTCTGGGCCAGACAAAATTCATACCCACAGGTACTATAATGCAACAGTTTTAGTGAGTTTCATAAAATGTCACTGAACTCTTTTTCCTAGGCAATAAACACAGATCACATCTGGGAAAAAAGGCTTCCCTTTGATTGGTCCGGAAAGTCTCAATCTGTTTGCTATAAATTAATGAGGATTTTCATGTCTACTGGCTCCATGCAAATCCTTTGTTCTTCTCTCTGGTACACAAAGTGCTCCATCACCTCGCAAGTGATATATGTCTCTGTCTACCTTTAAACGTAACTCAACATTCCCGGTCTGATGTGTTTCATCCCAGCAGAGAAGCAGAGGTACGCATGATCGTCAAATAGACCTTTTTCCAATCACATCTGGCATATATCACTGCTATCTCCCAAAACCACATGATAAAGATAAATCCATTGCATTTCAACCATCTAAATCCCTCAATCCATGTTTTGGATGTCCTCCAAAGAGCACCCTTTCACAGGCTCCGAGTTTTACAGGAAAGGCATGCCCCTTTCATCAAGACGCAGATATGACCTGGAAGCCATTAGATGTATCTAAACACAGTTTACAGGATGGAAATCAGGGTTATAAATCAAAGCTCAAATTGTGACACAGAACATAACAAATGACTATCTGCACACACGTAAATAAATAAATAATGGAAAGGTGATAAAAATCTGTGTTGAATCCATATGGCGGTTCAATGAATATACAATGAAGAGACTTTATAGATCAAATATGTCACAGCTACCATGCAGCGTAAGTGAGAGCGCTGCCTAAAGTGTCATTAAAATAACCAGACCTTTTCTTGAGAATGACATGGATGTCACATCTGTGTTTCAAGTAGTATTGCTCTGAAGGCCTTATTGATCTACACCAATACACTGTGGTTGTTTATTTCTGCAACCTATTGATTATTAGACAACCCGACTGTAGGAAACACATTCATCGCTGTTGTCGAGGAAAACATAATTGCTCAAGACTGACATTTCTTTCATTTCAATTATTTCAACTGCAATATTTTACTCCTCTGTGTGTGCTTTATAAATTTCCCAGATGGCAACACGCATCAAGTATGGAGTTCATTTCAACTTTGACTGGCATGCAGTGTATGTTCATGTATAAAGTTGCCAGTCATGGTTTTATTCGCATGCTGCATGACTGACAGGTGTAATAGACAGTTTAATAGAAGGCAGAGTCGAGGGCAAACCTCTGCACTGCAGAATACTATACTAAAAATGTCCAGTCAGCAATTTCAGCAAGAAAACTACAATGGAAATCACCAATACAACACTAAACATCAATATAATTCAGCCTTTTATTCTAGACAGAGCATTCACCCATCCCACACAAAACATTTAACATTAGAACATCCTTAGACAACAAACACTAAGTGACACTGAAACAACACTACAGTATGTCTGCTATTTATTATTCATCCCAAACCTTGACATTATGTGCAATTACAACACACACAGTCAATCCTGATAACAATTTAACCACCACAGGAGCCTTACAAACCACAAATAAATATAACCACTATTCTCCTGTTTGAATACTTACAGCGCTCATGAATTCCCAGCTAATCCTGTGTCCACCAGAGACCAGTTTGATACAATTTGTATATCTCTGTTAAATTGCAGCACGAGGTCCCGATAACACAAACAATCTCTCTTTTGCTGAAGCTATTAAAGACTACTTAAAAGAACTCGGGAGAGGGTTCTGACATAATTCTTACACAATGCAACCGTTGTGACTGTATACACCAAAACTAAGGCAGTCACGGTCCCCATTATTGAAATCGGCACAAAAGTACATAAGGTCTGACTAGATGCATGAACATGTCTCCACAGATGTGTGTTTTATTAAAATAGCATTTAATGATGCAAAATTGTGAGGTTTGTTTCAAAGCATTTTGCATCTTCATATTTTTGGATAAGATGTTGACATACCCCTCAGATTACTGACATGGCTGAAGTAATTTGGGCAGGGGATGGTGACTATCTCTCCAGATTTCGCTGATGGCCAACATGCTAGGTCCCATTCACCTGGGCAACCTTGAACGAGAGAAGAAACTGTGTTTAGACACTTTCAGATGTCAGACAATCTGATCCTTATTATTAGTTTTTTTTAACAAACCAATGGGCAACATTTGACAAGGAAAAAACAATCAAACACAAAACAACATGGGGATTGCTTTACCACAGTTCAGCTCACATCTCACAAGAAACTCATTTGCATCTTGCTTTGGTTTTTTACTCAGGGGAGATTTGTAAGTTTAAAGAATACACAAATGAAAACACAAAAACTCACAAGCCCATAGATAATCAGACCTCAACTTTACACAACCAGCTTTCGTAATTGCATTGTCTGTTATGAACTCAATCTATTTTAGATTAAGCTAAAATATGCAGTGTTTCAGTTTAATGAGGATCAAACCTAATGGTCAGGGATTTCCACTCCTGGTATTGTCAACAAACTAAGACATTAATACTTCACTCATTCCAGCTGTTTCCGCACACACACTCACACACATTCCTTCCCCCTAAACCTTCATAAAAATGGCATTTATAATGAATGAAAAAATCACCATTTAGTATGATTTTGAGTGATTTGGTTTACGAAGACAGAGGATGTTTGTTATACTAGTGGTGACATCACATAGACTTTCCTGGATTCTATATCCGGCTTATGATATATTTTACCCCTACCCCTAACCCTTAAACCTGCTTATTATAGACATTATACTCTCAAAAATAAAGGTGATTAAAAGATTCATCACAAGGATGCCACAGAAGAACCATTTTGGTTCCACAATGAACCATCTCTTTCTTACCTTTTTATAATCTGAAGAACCTATTTTCTTTTGTGAAAACAAGATGTTAACAAAAAAGACAAAAAAGGTTCTTCTATCATGGCATCGTGAAGCACTCTTCATTTTTAACAGTGTAGATTTAAAGAAAAAACGTATTTTACTGATTTATGACACAGAACTGACTTAATTTTTATACTATACTGTATATTATATGTATTTTATATTAACTCTATAAACAAACCTTTCTGCTTTTTTACATTTTCAAACAAACATCATTTAATTTGATTTCTAAGATGTTTGTGTCATGAAACACCTGCTGCACTCCACTCAGCTGTGGTTATTGACAGAAGTAAACTTGAGGATAATGGATAATGACAATATGAATAGCAGAATTCCAGGTAGAGTCATGAATGTGCACTCAGACTAAAATAGTCTGGGAAAAGTAGATCTATGAAAAAATCTGTTTGCAGATGACCAAAACATTGACTAAAAAAACTCTAAAATGTGAAAACAGGTTTTCCGTGGTTGCCAAAAACAACTCAACAATCATTTGTTCAAACCACAGTATCCAGTGCAATGAACAGACTCCTGCAGTCTGAGAAACTAATGTTGCACCCTGGCTGGTGAAGAAAAAAGTTGCTCTCACAGTGTTGAGTCCAACGTCACACTTTTAAATTTATATTTATAATATTTATAATATTAATAATCCTAATGTTCCTACAGTATGTGGAATTATGCTGTTGGAATTTCTAGTTGATGAACACTGGTTAAAATGATCGTATTGAAAATCCAGACCATGACCTCCCTAGTATATCACAGTAGTCACAGTGCTTTTACATGCATGCAGCTGTCATACACGGTGACTTATATGGCGTGCACATACCTGTAGTGATATTTTCCAACTTGGACAAACACTCCCTTTTCTCTGCTTCCAGCTCCCACATGACCTCACACATCTGGACAGACAGCATCTGCTTAAACCAATGAAGTCATTATAAGATACTGACAACATGCAGTGCTTTTTCTTCAAATAGAGCATAGCTTCTTTTCAGAGTGACATCAAATTCAGAATAGCAACAGCCATTTGATCACATTAAAATCCAACCGTAATGACTGTTTGAGAAGAACACAGTGAACTTCTTTAACATGTGACACTGTCTCCCTCTTTTTCTGAGTGTCATGCAGATTTAATGAAGTCATGTTCGTGATTTAGAAAAAGGAGCTTGAAGTACCTGCTCTGTGCCTTAGTGAACATCTTAATCATGTCTCCCCTCACATTCATGCCATAAATTGTTTTCCTGCAGCTGTATCCAATTTTCCCTAAAATGTAGGCTACATGATCTAAGATTCACTTACAGTCCTTTACGGAGCACCAAAGGACAATGAGATTTACAGCAGGTACTCTGGCAGATGAAGCTAGTGAGAAAAATGTTACTACAGAGTTATGGTTTCTCCTCAAAGTAGTCCATATGCTGGATCGAAACATACTCCAGCCCCTGAGTGGGCAGAAGGTGTTTATCTACAGGACCAGACCTGAATCCTCCTGTTACATTGTTATCAGTGTCTTTTGGCTATACAGACTGCACAGAGTCACTGATGTTTGTAATAAGGAAGGAGCAGCCCAACATGAAAATGTTGTCAGTGTTTATTCAACCTTGTGTCATTCAAGACCTGTATATGACTCTTTCTTCTGTGATACACAAAATCTATTTTGAGAAATATCTCATTGGTTTTTCGTCCATACAATAGAGGTCAACGAGGGTCAATGTTGTTTCGCTTTAACATTCTTCAAAATATCTTCTTCTGTGTGCGGAGGAAAGAAAGTCATACAAGTTTGACATGACATTAGGGTGAGTAAGCCCAATGATGACAAATATTTCAAAATTCTTGAGTGAACTTTCCCTTTAACATGGACACATGATGAATGAAGAACCATGGTGTCAAGAGGACGAAAAACTATTAGATTAAAAAACAGACCACTGTTTTTGCAATATGCCCAACGTTATCGTAAAAATGTATTTGTAATAAGAAACATATATATATTGTGGCTGTAATCCAATTTAGTGAAATCAGGTGAGCGCATTTATGTATTTCTGTGAATTACATTACACAGCAAAGCAGATACATATTGCCAATATAATACAACTGTGCTGTGGTGTGTATAGATTAAACAGAAGTTAAGGCAATGCAAAAAGGCAAAGAAAGCTTTTCAATCTTGAAACGTTAACTTCTTGACACTGTCTAAGATACAATTCCACACATGCACATGAAATTATTATTAGAATATTTGAAATAGATTTCAACAAAATATATGAGAGAAAGTGTAAATGTAGGTGAAGCTCCCTTATCAACATAATTATTTTATTTCTACCTTATAAGTTCCTGTTAAATTTGATTATTTTCTGACATGATGCAGGGAAGTTTTTTTTATCAAACAGTCACAAATCTACAAAGCTTTGCAGATTTATAAAAAAAAATATTAAAATGTTATTTGTCTAACAAATCTCTTGTGAGAGGTGAAGGTGAGGGGTCAGAGATTAGATCAACGGCTGCTGTGAACTCAAAGAGACGCTCTGTAGTTTAACACATGTCAGATAAATCTGAATTCAACAGTTTAATAAAACTTTGTTTCTTGTTTTGATTTGCAAAGACTTAAGAAAACAGCATACAGTAAATAGAATAGGATATGGGAATAAAAACCATTCATCCCTTTATTTCTGTTTATTATCTTCTACTTGACAGCCTTGTTTGAGGACTAGGTATGTTAAATCATTCCATGTTTTTCTTTCACCCAGATGACTAACAGGAAAACCGGATGAATTAAAGTGATACTCACAGGTCCGAGTGAACAGGTTAGCCATAAAATCAGCATTCGTTTCGACATATCCAAAGCGTACTTGAAACCCTTTCAGCAGAATCAGCGTTATTATCAGGTCCTCGTTCCCCTTGTTTAAAGTTCTTCCCTAAAACACAGATGCGCGTGGACACGTTGACCTATGAAAAGTTCCTGACAACGAAACCGAAGCGTCAGGCAACTGTGCGCTGCACGCGCTCCGGTGCGCACGGGCTCACCAGCTGCTCTGCGCCGCGCGTCCTGTGCATTTTCCTCCGCGATCTAGAAGACGCTTATTCATAAACGACTCTGGACCTTTATTGACTCTGCGTTCATGTATGTGGTTTTCGCATGAGTTTGTAAAAACCGCATGCACACATGACACGGATTGTAAATCCAAAGCTGTCATTCAACGTCCTGTATCCTATACTTGCAAAGTGGGTGTGTGTATGCGTATGTGTACTCTGTTGTGGCAGCACAACCTAGAAAAAAATCGTTAAGTGACTCATTCTCGGTCATGTTCGCATAGCACAGGTTCTCCGTTCTTAATTCTTGTAGCACAATGTTCTATGTTCTCTTATCATTTGTAGCACAGCTCAAATTTGTTCTTTTAAAGTATCATCTTTTGTTTTCCATAAGAAATATCGTTCTTTACCCTAAAAATTGACCATAAAAAGCTTGGAATCTATTTGAATATAGTTAAATGGTAGGCTACTGTATGTTGTCATATTTTGACATGTTATGCATGACGTAAACAACCACACCAATGCAAACAGATGAAGTTTCCACCTGTCACTTATCGTTACTGACTATTGAAAGTGCATTAGAACTTTCTTTACCACATTTTGCATCTGGACCCACAAATTAAATAATCTGTCACTTTGTCAGGCATAGCCTATTAAAAGTCATTATTGTAAATGTGTTTATGAAATCTTGATATCACTTTGAAACAAAGTTCTATACGCTAACATTGGTTGACATAAACTGACAATAAGTAATACTTTTAATAACATGTACTAAAATCAAAGAATCAAAACTGTTAGCATTAGTTACACACATTGAACTATACCATAAACAATGAACAACTTTATTTGTAACTAAAACATTAACAAAGTTAAATAAATGCTGTAAAATATATGAAATTGTATTTACTCTATTATGTCACATGAGCCTAAAACTAAAAAGTCATCTATATATCTAATATAAAATTGTGTTACCACAACTTTTGTAAAAATTGTTGTAAACCAAACCAAAACCCCAGCATGGGTAACTATGTTCAGTATAAACTACAGTAAAGTAACTATGCACATAAACTATATGTAGTAGCTACGCATTTTGTTTTCAAAAAGGTTAATGACAAAAATTTCAAGGATTAAATTGTGTAGTAGATTCTTATCAGTCTTATCAGTAGTCACATAAGCTTCTATATTTCTCGAACTTGGCTGCATACTTTATTCTTTAAGATTAAGTGCTTAAAGATGTATTGACTTTAAGATGTGCTACCCCAGCACAAGAAATTACACCATTCACAAGCAATAATATTGCAACCAATACTGAAGAAAGTGCTAAGTTAACAAATTATGCAAAAACAAAGTGTGTTCAATTTTTTGTGTCATTTAGTCATTATTATAGTGAATAACAATACAATATAACACAATAAACTTACCTTCTATTAAATGCCAGTCAATACACTCCAACATAACATTGATTTAAAGACCTGTGAATTCAAATATACAGTATACAGTTGTAATGCAAGCAAAAATAGCATTAGCTCTTTATTTGAAATGGTGTTCTGGTGTTTATTGGCCAGGATGAGTTAATGTTCATTGGAATGTCATAAAATCCCACCAGCCATGGAATTAAAGTGCTGGAATGTAAGACAGAGCTATATATTACCTCAAAAGTATTTGGAAAATGTGCTTATTGTCCTGTGTTCACTAACCTAATTTGGAATTCAAACGATCACTGGCAAACCCTCTTTCCTAACATTTTAGCAAAGAAAGTAAATCCCGCAAGTGAAGTTTGTTTACCTTTCCTGATGGATCAAATGCATCCATCAAGACTCTGACTTTAGCAAACAAAACACACACAAAAAAACATTTGATAAAATTATTAAATGATATCAATCTGTGTGAGGACAGACACTACTGCCAGTATAAATATAAAAAAGCTGAATTAAAACAGTGATGATGGAGAAGTAATACTTTTTATCTCATGTTTCATCATCATTAGGATTTTACAGCTCATCCACATCCAGTTTAAACTCACAGAACCCTGCACTGCCCCCTATAGGAATGACTGGATAGTATCAAAAACCACACACTAAACTGTGGGTAGTTACAAATGGTTTCAACTTTGAGCAATGTAGTTTACATATTGCAATAAAAATGACAATTGTGCTGTCTGGCACATACAATTTGAAAATTGTAGAAACTGTAACAGCATTAAATGTGGCTTTTTAGTCCATTGCAAATCTATAATAATTTTTAAAATATAATAGTATAAAATGCAAAGTATAAAGAATTTACTTTACCTTAAATACAAATATAAGCCATCAATTGTGCAGCCAATAGCTTTAGAAAGTTAATACTGTACTTAGATATCACCTGTAGTCAGCAGGATTCAGTTATCTATCATGTAAATTGATCTCTTTGCTAAATCATTATTGTGTCAGTAAAACAAAATACAACACAATCAACTGGGAATAAATACAAGTAATTGAATATAGCTAAATTTGAAATTAAATCCATATTTAAGAAATTGTAAGAGGACAAATACTGAGAGACTGTGTAGGAAGGAGACCAAGAAACCAATGCCAACTCTGAAGGAGTTTCAAACAGTAGTGGCTGATCTTGAAGAGGCTGTGTATATGAAAGAGAAAGCCATTGTCATCTCCAATACAGTTTGCTAAAAGGCCAGCAGGACACTACAATCAAAAAAGTTTCTGTGGTCTGCTGTGACTAAAATTGAGCTTTTGACCGTCAGAAAAAAAGTAATGTTTGGTGAAAACGAAACACTGCGTTGGAAACACAGCATCCCCACTGTGAGGCCTGGAGGAGGCAGCATCTCACTGCAGGGAGGATTCTCCGCTACAGGCCCTGAAAGGCAGGTGAGGAAACAGGACAGGGGAAACAGGACAGGTTAATAGAGGACGACAATGTGATAGTCAAACACCTCTGATTTGGGAGAAGATTTGTTTTTCAGCAAGACAATGACCATCAATGTCAAGGTCAATGGGGTGACAAGCAGTCTGTCTACGATGGAAAGAATTGAAATAATGTAGGGGGTGTAAATCTCGCTCTACAAATCTCTCACAAGTTAAAAAATGGGTCATATAATTACACCAAATACACACAATAATGAATATAAATATGGAGTCAAATTGGAATGAAAGCTGAGTAAATATTAAACGTGTTATGTTTTTAGAAAGGGATTGATTCATGGTTGTTTGGTCAAATGAGTTTTGTAATGTATTAGGGGGACAGACAAGCAGAAAGATAGACGGGTTGACTTAATTTAACATCTACAACAAGTCAGAACTAAACGCGATTATGAATTTACACAGGGACCAGGAATGGTGATGTTATAGTGCTTTTTTTGTCCTCAAGTATAACAATACCACAGAAGGGAAGCTGCTGTCTTCTAGTCTTTTTATAAAACAGGAAATTCTTAAGACTCTCCTTGTTTACACACAAAACAGCAGAATGGAAGAACCATGCAATGCAGTTTTTGTCATAAAGACACAAAGAATGAGACGTGCATGTTCGATATAGCAACTTTCAATAAGAGACATTCAGCACAAGTTGTGACCTGTTCAATGTAAGGAATAGTGTGCCAGTGTACCACAACCTGTCTCAAAAGTGCCTGCACGTTTCTATTTTAGTATACCCTGATAAGGACAAGTGTATAAAATGATCTTTAAACTGCGCCAGTTCACCCAAACATCAAGAATTATCATAATTTCTTCACCGTCATATCATTCAAAACCATCATATCTGTGTAACACAAAAGAAGATATTTTAAGAAATGTCTCCATACAACAGTGTTAAAGTATCTTATTGTGTAAAATACAGAAAGTTAGGGTTTGGATTGATGAGATTGTGAGGGAATGATAACAGAATCTTTATTTTTGGGTGAACAATCCCTTTAACAATCCTGCGTGCAGCTGTTCCTTATGACCAAGTGTTTTACCAAGTGAAAAAGCAGCTGATGTGACTACATCTCACACTGAACATTCAGAAAAAAGAGAGACTCTTCACAGAGGAAGTGTGTTAAAGGGAAGTATAAAACGGACATTAAGAAAGACTATACTGTTGTCGACTGCTGCTGCGGTTATTACAGTCTTAAACAACAACTTTTACAACATCTAGAAACAGGTATATTTATGCAAAACATAATTTTTTTAAAATTTAAAACCACATTCACACTGTAATATTACAGGTTCTCTTTGGGAAGATGGAAGAAATGTGGCTATCTGGTAAGAAATTAATCCATTCCCTGCTTTTGTGAATTCTATTGCAATGTTCTATTGTAATGTTTTGCTCATATGAATATGTGAATTTTCATTTTTCACCCATCTTGAAGACTGTGCAGAATGGTTTCGCTACGCATTGTTTTGCATCTGGGTCATCGATATCTTCCTGATATTTACTGTACATCACATGGAATCCAATTTTATAGATGCATTTAGAAATATTTATAATGACGAAGATTAGCAGGACTTTGCTGTAAATTCAGTTTATAAACTACAAAGAGCAAATGAAATTAAATATACATCATTTCTGTTGTCATTTAAAGAAGCCAATTTATCTGTATATGATATGTTTTGAAAATGTTTGTGATTCAATGTTTGTGATCAGTAAACTGCTGTGATGCGTCCCAGTTCGCCTACTTATACTAGTATGCTCTAAAAGTATATACTGTTTTTGTTATGGAAAAGTACATTTTAGTGTGTAGCAAAACAATATGCATGCACTGGGACATACTAACAGGAAACGAAAGTGGCCGTTGTTGCCTAGACAACCTTGTGGCCAATAACTGTCACACACATCAAAATACATTTCTTCTTGCCATTTAAGTATTTATTCATTCAATGCTTCATTATGAAATAAATAGCCTGATGAAAGGATGCTTATCTCCCAGGAAGTAAGAGAGTCTCAAGTTCCAGTTGTTGCCAGCTAAAGCACTTATTCCAAAGGGCATGACAAGATGCTTCAGTTCATATCCACACCAAATAAAAAAAGGCATGATCAAAGTGTTTATTTTTACAAGGCACGCAGGTTTTTGTGCAAACAATCAATGTCTCAAGAGATTTAAGCAGCTTTTCAGCCACACCGAGGTGGATTCCCGTGCACGCACAGTGAACCAACACAAAGTGTTTTCAGACATGTTTGTTATGAGTCATTCATCTTAGTGTTTATCATGCAACATGCAAGTCATCCTAAAGAAAACATATTGTGAGTATTTTCTTAAACATTAGTGAATACACCTTCTTATAAGTAGAAGAAATTATAAAAATATAAAGTCCATTATGTATAAAATGCTGTTACCGTTATTAAACAAATACAAATGTATACATACAAATATAAAATTGAACACAAGAATTTATACACTTGCGTCACTAACTTCTCACAGACAACGACTTTTAACCAAATGATGTATGAAGTCCCCTCAAGTTCACCCAGGCATCCAAGCAGAGTAACAGACAACACATTAACTGTGGATATCAAATACTGTGAGGTATAATATTAGCGTTCAGGATAAGTTACTGTATGTAATCTGTACAATACAGTACAGAATATCACACAATGCAAAACACCAGATTACAAACATGACAAACACAACAATAAATCTGTTACAAATTGCATCTGTTAAGTCTAAAATAACATTCCTTCAGGTATCACATCAGTCAATTTTAATTCTACCATAAATGTTCCACGAGCGTTTACATGCATTGGCATTGTTACTTATCAGCGCCGCTATTTGGTGACATCAGGACCTCTGCGTTGACTTCACGGAACAAAGGCCGAGTCCTGTGTCTCCAAACCACAAGCCCAACTCGCACCGCAAACACAATACAGGTCACCACGAGCAGCACCACTAAGGGAAATAAAACCAGGGCATTATAAGCTCTATGCTTAACTTTAATATATAACATGTGGGTATCTTCATGATATCATGATTTTTTTTGCCATAAATCATTATTATTAGTCTCTGGGAAATGGATGTGTTTATCATTGTCTTACTTGAAAAGACTGCGTTCCGGCCAGGATCTGCTGCATTGTAATGTTTGCTTAAGTTTCCAATTAGAGCATAAATGATGACTGGGTACACGGTGAGGATGTAGCGCACGTGTCTCTCTATTACAAAGTTTTCTAGAGTAAACCTGCAGAAGAACATAATACATGTGACAGCACGAAAAACAAATAACTTCAAGCATGCGTTAGATATAAAAAATACATGCATAACAAACCAGTAAATAAACTACATTACCATATCATTACTTCAAGCAAAAGTATGCATAAAGAAGCGGTAGCAGCATTTGTTGCCGAAACTGATGCCATATCCAACACAATAGTGAAGTTAAGCAGAGTGGCGATGGTTGTCCATGTTGCATAAGTGGCAATGCCGTTTTGAACCTGAGGTGCATACATAACATACAGTAGTCAGTCCAAACACATGATCATAAACTACAGTGTTTTTGTCTTAGGTCAGTACTCCTACTAGTGAATCCAACAGAGATGATGTTTAATAAATACCAGCACTATGATGCAGATAAGATCTTTTGGGTGGTTCTGTTTGAGCCATGATGCATTAGCCCGAAGACCAACACAAGAGAAGAAGATGAGCAAGTAGTTGGTGAAAGCGATCAGTGCTAGAACTATTAGTGCAGGTATTATCAATCTGAAAGGAGAAGAGAAGAAATGCACATTTTTAGTATTTTATGAATAATTTTGTGTTATTCTGTTTTATGTATAAAAAAAATCATTTGTGTCATTTTGAAAATGTGTTGACTGTAACAAACTCACTCTCTGTCCCACAAGACTAGCCACGTGTTGTTTAAAGTCATGTTTATGATCCATGAGACAAAGAATCCTGAGGGCAGGATTGCTGGCCGTAAATACAACCTAAAATTGTACATCAAGCCATTTCGATACACATCATAACGTTGTGACTGTTAAACAATGTTTATAAGTAAAGTGTTTATATAAGGGTGTGTGTGAGTGTGTGGTACCGTCTGCAGAGCCAGGTGAGGATATAGATGTTCATTAGAAAGAGCCAGGAATAGATGACACCCCATATAGAGAAGGTCCATCCAGCAGGAGTGATTTCTGTGTCGTATCTGCCCGACACGTTTCCTGTGCTGTGCGTAAATGGTCCTTGAAAACCGATACAATTTTTTAAACACAATTAAACTTAATTATTTTTTATAAAAATGTACGTAAGTAAAACAACGCGATCCTTGCCTTTTCCCGATCCTGCGAGCGCGTTGATGAACAACGTAGCAATGAAAGCAACTTGAGAAAACATAATGAGGAAAACACGCAACATTTTGCTATCCCCAAGAAGTGACATTTTATCGACTACGTGGGAAGTATTTCTAAAGCGGAATTAAACTTTTACGTTTGTTGATATTTCGCTTGCCAAGGAAAACGTTAGCAAGCTAGCTAGGTGCCAATAAAAACTATTTATACACGCAATACTTTTGAGTATGTCAGTTAATCGTTTGGTTGAATTATACTAAAGATCTAACTTAAATAGATTTTTAAATTATTTCATATCTTTTGTAACTACTCACATGTGCCTTCCCACTCCTTTACGTAAACAAATAGGCCTACGTTACGTATGGAAGGCGAAGAGAGACATCTGCTGGACGAGATGATGTTGAAAAAAAGTTGAATAACTGTAAAACAATTTAATTTTAAGATAATAAGATATTTTTTAAAGATATTTTTAAGAAAGCAGCAGTAGATACTTCCCAGATGAGGATGAGCTACATTCACCAGTCAGTGTTATTCCTCACAGCTGCAGCCAAAAATCTTCATAAACAACACTTTTTTTTAAATGGTCGGAGGAAAATATACATTCACTGTTGAACCAAAATAAAACTAATAAGAATATATTTTAAGTGCTTTAGCTGTATTTACTGTCTGATCCTCCTATTGTGTCTTGCACAGGCAGAAAAACTATTTATCTGTGAAGAAAATCTGCCAGTAAATAGTCCATCACACCTCCATCTGGCTCAAGCCATTTGGTGGTTGTAATATAAGGAGGGAGGTTTGAAGAAAAGGTCACCTTGCTTTAATGCCACCAGTACAGGTGCAAATCTGCATCCCGCCGCAGGTACGCAATTTTCTAGCACATGTCAGGGTTTATAAAAACGGTTGAAAACACATTACACGTTCACACTTTTAGACATTCTGTGTGTAAAGATATGCACCTTTTTTTTTACATGAGGCATGTGAGGTCACTTGATTGTAACTAGATGGAAACATTTGAGCAGTTGTGACAAAGTTGTGCAACTTTCGTACTGGACTCTTAGCGCTCCTGGAACAAAAAAAACAAAAACAAATAGTTGCAGTCTGTATAATCTTTGTGTTATAAAAAGAAAAATATGCAGTAAAATTTCACTTAAACGTATAGGTCGAACCAAGTTTAAGTGAGCGAGAGCGTCCTCCGCCGTTTTCCTTCTGTCAAAACGTCTTCATTGCCTTGCATTGTCTACATTTTTAATCTAAAATGTTTAAAACAATATGAATTAGAAATAGTTTAGATATTTCTAGAATCTGACATAATACAAAACTTTCCTCTATTCTACTATTTACAGTGACTTAATGTATTTGCTATATTTATAAGTATTTAATATCACTGACGTCCCATAACGTGAAATATTTATCGATAGGTGGCAGTCTCTGCAAAGCAGTTTAATGGTTTGCCTCCAACCATATGGGCTACTGTAGAGCTTATTCCAAATATATCTAGACCTTTAATCTAATCTAATCTTAAATGTAATAGATTTAATCAATCAAAAACTATATTTTACACATCATTAAACACAAAATGATGAAGAATACATAATTTATAGTGATTTTCTCATTGAAAGTCACCTGAGAAACGAGTTGACAAACTTGTTAAAAACAGGATCTGTCAGATTTAAAGCCCCCAAACGATAGGTTCCTAATACATAAACGACCAAATAATCACATTTCCAAAGTATAAGCATTAGATTCAAATACTATACAATTTTTGATGCATAGAACTCATTCCTCTGCATGTAAATGTGTTGAAGCAATGGTGACCACAGAAGACCACGACACCTTGAAAGGTTGCACACAAATACTTTATGTTGTAACATATGACCAAGACAGATCGCAGCACAACACACTGTGCTTCTGAAAAAGAAAGTTTCAACATGTCAAGCGAAGAAAGAAAACGTTAAAAAGTGACTCTTCTGCTCCTCTAGTTGCATAGAGAAACAAATACAATGGAGTCCAATACCTGGAAAAGATTCTAAAATAAATAAAACCTTTTAATGTGCAGCTTTACGTGATAATTAGTAATGCTGACGTTTTAGGCTCTGCTGAACATGGCACATAGTCTGGCAACATGACTCAGGTTTGCATTAAGGCACATTACAAGCAGGCGAGAGGTACGGTGAAATACTGAAGACCACGAGTCAGCTCTTAGCCTGTTTTCTTTTCTGAATCAGCTCTGCAAGCAGTTTGTAACGGGACATGCACTCCTCCTGAAGAAGTCAAAAAATTATTTCAGCATAATGAGACCACAAGAACAAACCTACCCAAATGGTACAAAACAATGGTATGGGTAAGAATATCTATGCTAGAGTATAATCTCACCTTGGTTTTTCCAGGCACCACTTTAGAAATCCTATCCCAGCGTTCCGTGGTGCCACGTGGGAATTGTTGTAAGGCCATCTCCAAGAGCTTCTGTTGGTTCTGTGTCCATACATCATCAGCAGCACTGGGTTTTTCTTTCGAAGCAGGTGGTTTCTTCTCCTCCTCGCTGTCATCATCCACAGCTGTGGGGTCAAAGTCTTTCTGTCTACGGCCTTTCACCCTCTCCTCAGTTGCTCCAGATACAGCGTTCCCAGCTGCAGACTTTTTTGTCCGCTTTCTCAGAGTTCTGCTTTCGGAGTCCTCTCCCTCAACAGACTGTCCGAAATCTTCGGGCTCTTCTCGCTGAGTCATCAAACTGTCTGGTACCATCACTGCTCTGGAACTCCTGCCCACAACAGCACCTCCCTTAAGTTCAGAAAGCTTCACCAGCCCTGAGAATAAAGACAAAATGGAGAGACAGCTGACAAATTTTTCACAGACAGGAAATTGTTTAAATCGTATTAAATAACTTTCAAACAAAATTGAAACAAAGCTTACCTGGTGTAATGTTGACACATTCTTTGACTTGTTTCACTTTTGCAGTGACCTGTATGCAATTATTTTATTTTCATTAACAGAATTATAACTTACAGAATAGTTTTATATAGTGATGTGAAATCATTTACTTACCCTCTGTCATTTCAAACCTGCATGACTTTCTTCTGCAGAACATAAAATAAGACATTTTGAATAATGTTGGTAACCAAACAACGACAGTACCCATTAATTTCTATTGTATAGACACAAAACCAATGCAAGTCGGTGGGAATGGTTGTTGTTCGGTTACCAACATTCTTCAAATATCTTTTATGTTGTGCAGAAGAATGAAAGTCATTCAGGTTTGAAATGACAAGATGGTAAGTAAATGATGACAGAACTTAAAAATGCACCTGATCAAGTACTCGCATGTACTTCCTGATCATGGTTTGAGCACTGAAAAATCATTAAACATTTGTAAGGTCAATGTATATCAACACAGTTCTACTTATAGACTCACCTCAGTCACTGATCTGTTTAACTCGTGAGCAATCTTCTCCCACCGGCCTGGTGTTCCACCAGGAAACTTGGCCATACAGCGGGAAAGCTGGCTGAGATCCTCCTCTGTCCAGTCATGAGCCTGCAATCATCCCCAAATATTAGTTCATAAAACACTTTCAGTGTTATCAACATCCTTTCAACAGAAATCAGTACTTACTTTCTTCTTCTGCTGCTTTTTTTCTTCTAACCAGTCATCCATTTGATCTTCAATATCTTCAATAGAAGTTCCCTGATCATACGTTGGCACAAAAGCTTGCTCTGTATAATGTTCATAGACTGGAAACTCCACCTTAGGTTTCTTCACCTTGGGCCGTTTTTCTTCTGCGGAGTAAGATCACCCACCATAACATGTTAGTAAAGTTTAGCATGCACAATTCGATCATACTTGTGTATGACAATATGTGGCATCCGAACATAAACAGCATGGCCTTACTCTGCTGCATTTCCTGCTCAGCCAGAGCTTCTGCCTCCTCCTTTTCTTTCACTTTCATTTCCTTATACTCTTTGTAATACTGCTTTACATCCTGAAATGACAATTACAGATGCATGTTTGAATCGAAGTAAAAACCCCCACAGATTATGAGTGTTTTTAATCCGGTAGAACAGTACCTGTATAATATGAGGGAGAGACTTCACAGAATAGTACAACCAGATGCTTAATTTGAGAGGCAAAATGTCATGCCAGTGTGGCCGGTCAGATCTATGGAAAAAGCAGATACGTTTCACTTTACATACCAGTTAGCATTTCTTACACAACAAAAAAGAAGGCAAGCTTCTATCTAGACTAGAGGATTGAGATTACCTCTCATTTTTTTCCTGTGCCAAGGACTTAATCTCCTCGGTTATTTTACCGCTTTGCTTTTTCTTCTTCTCCCTTTTCTTTTTACTCAGAAGTTCATCCTGAGAAAAACATTTAAGTGTTTTCTAGAGCTGAAAGACTTCATGGCAACTCCTACGTCATAAAACTATTCACTGCTTACCAATTGCTTCTCCAGGTAGATGGACCATATAACTGCATAGTGACCGACAGTCAGAATGAGGAAGAGGAGGAAGCCCAACTCTCCATTACTCATCTTCCTAACACGTCGATAATAGAAGACAGGCTGTCTCCAATCCGGCAGCCCATTAACCAGGATGTCATCATATCTGTGGATGTAGTACAGACTAGTTATCTGTACGAGTGTACTATGCGTAATCTACTTACATTTACATATTTGGCAGATGCTTTTATCCAAAGTGACTTACATTGCATTATACATTTGTTTCTGAGTATGTGCAATCCCTGAGATCGAACCCACAACCTTGGCATTGCTAGCACCATGCTCTAACCACTGAGCTACAGGAAAGCTACTGTTAAAATAACTTTTTTAATCAAAAGTAAAGTACACAACACTAATAAACAATAAATGTTACTCTCAACAGTTCCCATATCATTCAATATTATCAAGACTGAACCTAGGCCCCTAACCCTATGTTTAAGCAGCCTATTATAAATTTGGCTACAGCTACCACTTGCAACAGATCAAGACATAAGAACGTCTGGAAGAAATATGATCAGAACAACATTTTAACACTATTCTGAAAAGCATTCACTGCTTAATTCCTGATGGACAATGACAAAAAAAAAACTAAGACATAAACACAACATGACTCACCTTTGTCTTCTTTCCTCATCCTTTAGAACTTCATAGATGGCAACTAACTAGAAAGAGATGACAGAAAATATTACATCCATTAAGTCCAGAATGCAAACGATAAAAATGATCTACATGAAGCACTTACCTGCCTGAACTGGTTTTCTGCATTTTCATCTTTGTTTTTATCTGGATGTAGTGTAAGAGAGAGCCTTCTATATGCCTTCCTGATCTCAGAGGAAGATGCATCCTATAAGAAACAGAAGCATAAGAATCTCAAAATCTTTTGTATTTCTAAAATTTGCAAGATTTGTCAGAGCCAAGCATTCAAGGACGGATTTAATGCATTTGAACGTTTATTTAAAAAAGGAGAAAGAAATCCCATTATCATTTTAAAGTAAGGAGAAGGTATAAAGCATAAAGATATGAAGCTGTACAGCAGAAATACAACAGTGCAGGCGATCGTGTTGGTTTCTTCAGAGTCAACAAACGTGTACTGGCTGTTGGCTTTAAAAAGATATCGGACGTTTTTCAAGAATAGCGGTTGTAATGGCAAAAGCACGCGGACTCGTGGATCATAGATCTTTCATTCCCCGAATTGTGAAATTACAGCAGATCACTTAACGGATCGTTCGGGCTGAAACACCAGACTATGTGCTGAATAATGACACGTCATTTGATGGTGTCTAGGCCCACAGCCCGGGGATTTCTTGCACAATGGTCACCGCCATCCAGGTTCTGCAGCAGGCAGAGACAATTCGCCTCCTCCCCGTGTTGTTTGCATGTTAGAAGACGTTGAGCAAACATTTTTAGCTGTTGTATGAGACGATAAAAATGATCATAAACGCGGTACATGCGAACACTGCCATGTTTTATACGTCGATACGCATTTCAGTCAACATGTCTTAAGTTAACTATTCAAACAGACCCGATTCAAACAGCCGAGATTAAGCATGATGAGACACAAACAACATGGAAACATAAAACTGGTTTTACCTGGCTCACAGACAAGAATTCATAAAAGGTTTGTGGGATCTCCTCCACTAGGTCGAACAGCTCCAGGTCCGCGTCCCATGCTAACGTTGGCTGAATAGCGAGCAGCCCGCAAAACAGCACCAATGTAAGAATCCCCGGTAAAGTCATTGTTAAAAGTTTTTAGATGTGCTTGCGAAGATTTACCACCAACTATCCATTCGGGAAACCTTGGCTTCTAGACGACTTTAGCATTACTTGCCGTCGTTCAGCTTAAACAGGCCCATATCTTGAGCTAAGCGTCGTAGAAGAGCTCGGCTGTACGTCCACACGTTTCACATGCAGCCGCCACAGCAGGAGCCAATAAGCATGAAAGCTTCGATGGTTACATGGTGCGTCATGTCCAATGTTACCATGAGAGGTTCTGGCATTCATCCTTTTTTTTTTTTTTTACAATAAATCAATATTTGGATACTATGTATATAGCACGATATAGCTCATTTGAAATAAGAAACCAATTTATGACCTAGTAAATTTACCCAAAACAACGTCAGCTTTCTCCCCTCGCTGCTTAATCTTTAGGTTGAAGCCTCATGCCACCAGTACAAACGTCCAATAGATTCACAAGAAGGTGTTTGTGATTACAGTTAAGTTAGTTGTTACAGTTTAAACACAGTAGGCCTATATATATATATATATATGCATATGCTATCAGTGACAGTGACTTTCTGGCTTCATGTAAAGGAAGACTCATAGAGGCTATTTTCATAGCTTCTATAATAATATTTTTCTTAAATGTTTTTATGACCAAGAAAATATTTGAGTGACTATATTGACAGTATAAATTAAATAACTGAGACACTATTTAGGTATAAAAGGGGAGGCTTGTGAAGATACAGTCTTTTAAAGTAACAAAACATTGAGTGGTGCGAAGTAAAATATTTTTTAAAAACGTAGGCCTACGAAATAATGTAAAAACATGAAACATTTAAATAGACTAAATTCAATCAGTCATTCACTGATATAGATCTATTAACTACTATAGCGTAGCAATGCACATCCTATAGGGTCGTGTTTAGTTGTTCTAACATGTAGCCTATATTAGGCTATTTTTTGTAATAAATGAAAGGTCGGATTTAATTGTTGCAGTTTTTAGATTTAGTCGTTTAAGTGCCGTATAGTTTTTTCCCCGAACTGCGCACATTTTTGTAATAGGCTACTGTTATTAGAAAACATTTTAACATTTTCATTTCTTTTTACACTAGACCTGAAAAACAATTGTTGAAGTTGGAGAAATACACCGGTTAAGCATCAGGCATTGTGAATCTGAAATAGCCTAATATGTAGCCTATCGCTTTTTACTTTTAGTTTAATAAGTCATTTTTTTGAGTGTGTAGCGAGCTACTGTGAGTCGGCGCCCAGCCAAACTTTAGGGACCCTTGCCCCAATAAGAACGCGTGAAGGAGAACATTTTACTCCGAATGGACCTTCATTTAATTACCATAATTATTTAGTCAGCCATCCTGTGGAGTACAAAGAGAGATTTAACTACGTGATATAGAGCATTTATAGCGCGTTAAATAATAAATATTCTGCTTCAAAGTAGGCCTATAGGCTATGTGTAAAAATTGCTTATATTAATATAAGTAATACAGAAAACATGCAATTTAGCCATCACATCATAAAACAGACTAATTCAGATCAATTGTACACTACTAAGTCTTACTTCTCATGTATAAATAAACTGTTAAAGCCTTTGTTTTAGGGCTCAAACTATTTATCAAATTAAAAACTTTTTAGATTATAAAACTTCAATAACTGTTTATCATAATGCCTACCGTTTGACCGCATTAAATATAATCCTAAAAGAATCCACATTTATTTGTGCTTTCCACATTTATTAATTCAATTAAAAATTAACTTTTCCTTATGCTTTTAGGTAAGTAAAATTATAATTTACTTGTATATTTCGAGATTTTCCATTAGAAGAAAATTGCCCCTTAAAATATGCGATTTCAACTACAGTGGCTCAATCATGTAACAAATCAATAACGCTTGATTTATCATAATTTCTTTATGCATGTGATATCTAAAGGGAAAATGTAAAAATATGCCTATTCCTAATGGCAAAGATGCCTAAATTCATATTGAGCTGATGACAAACGGCATGCGTGATTCTGATAAAAAAAATTATCTGTAGGCTACACAATATGAATCCCTTTGGACTGTAATTTGACTAGAGAACGTTAATCGGATGGGAAATTTATTTTTTTATATATAGGCTACGCAATGTAAAATGTATAGGCTATACAAGAACGGCAAGCAATCTCATCACACGACTATAACATACTGTAAGTTTGTTACAATTATATGACATAGGCTATTAATCGAGTATGATTGCATGTCCGTAGCGGACCATTGTGTCACATATTTTGTTTTATTTGTATGTTCAGCTAAATATCATAATGGGCTTATATTCATGTTCCTTGGTAAAATATCTATGTAGCCTAGGAGTAGCTATACTATTAAATGCGTAAACATTCAATTACATCCTGGCTTAAATCTTAACCTCCATCTTCCATTTAGTCCACAAATCAATGGTGGGATAAGTAAACAATCAATAATCAATGGAATAATTGAAGTTTTAATTAAAACAAACAACAGCAAGAGAGGAAACACTTTTATTTAAAGACACTATCATGGAACACGATCTTTCTCTTTGCCACTTTATAAAATTATAGGCTTTCAAATAAGTTTTAATGCGCTACGTTGAATGAAAGAAAGAATGATGTCAAGAAAAATAGCTATTGAAAAATCCGGCTCTTTCACAACGCTTTAGCGAAAAATGAGGCAAGAAACCGTTGCGATGAGGTAATAAAGCGTGCATTTTATTATTAAATAAAATACATTTCGGTCATTTCATTTAGGTAGCCCATGCCATTATTTTGTCGATGATGTCTGTGCAATGTGAGCACTAAGCAATCGTCAAGGACTTTACCCTCTCCAAGGGGAGGGCCGTTATCTCTCCAAGTTGTTGCTCAAGATTTCTTGCATTAACACCCACTAGGCCACTAAGACACGGCCATTTTGATGAGTCACATCTATGGTCTAAATAAAGAAATAAGACAAATTCTTGAAACAAAAAATAACGATCATCACTATAGATAAAAAATGTTGTTGACCAATTCGATTGATACAACGATTGCCTGAATTGCGGATAAACGAGAGCGTGTAGGAAATTGTCACGGTAGAAATAAGCAAGAAGAGGCAGTAACGTTTTGCAGAACCCGGTGCTGCGTTAACACGAAGTTTCTCGCGTTTCCGCCAGCATGCATGCCGAGCTTCTTTGTTTTCGCTCAAGTGCCTGTATTAGAGCAGCTGACGTCATGGCAGACAGACCAAGCTTGTGGTGTGCAGCTGAACGCATGCAGTGCACTGAGCCAGCAGACAACCGTCCAGCGCTACTGAGAAAAACTCAGACCTACCGCACACACGCGAGTGCACGCACCGCAGCGCGCGTTCACAGACCATACGACGAAAAGAAGAAAATATGCGTAACTTGTATTGTTACATTGTAATTTCTTTAAGGTTATGCATATGTAAACGTTGTAGTAAACAGTCTGTGAAATATGAAAGCATACGCGCCTGTAGATCTCTTCATAGGCTACATTTATGTTCATAAAACAACTAAACCCCAAAATGAATAGCTTATAAATTAGATAGTTGACTGAAGCATGCCGTTGCTAAGAAACGGCTTTCAAATTTCATCAATCAAAATGTTCATTGTCAGACATTTAGTAGATTTTACATAGCCTACCCTTCAAATAGCCATATTTTATAATTTAATAGGTCGGATATTGCACATGACAATTGCACCGCAATTTTTTGCATCTTTCTCTTGCTTGACCGCGAGAATCAAATTGCTTTTGTTTGCATCAATGCATCCAGCACTGACCAAGAGTTTGGAACTCGAAGCAAATTTGAAGTCTAACCAAGAATGATCAATAAAAATTAACAACTTATTTTGGTCATTTTGTTTCAATGACTTTCACTTTATATAAAACAAAAATTGCATATAAAACAAAACGGTGCATAATTCACCGGGTGCGGACTACACACTTGTCGAGTTGTTCATCCACAGCAACTATCTTTAATTTGTCCATTTTAATTACGCATTAGGCAATTGTTTCACACTATGTAGCCCATAGAATGCAGTCTATATTTCTTTAACAGATGATGGCAAAATAAGTCTTCTACGCATTTCAAGAAGGTCACATATGCAGGCGTTAACTGGAAGTTTCATTATGAGTGCTTAATGTTTCTTGCTAACGGCATTAAAACTTTAAAATGATGTAGGCTAGAAAATGCCCAAATGATTTAATCTAATATAGGCCTAATTGTTTTTTTAGAATAATACTGGCAGCAAAATTAAAATCAAAAACAGCTTTAGGTAATTTTGAGAGATTGGTGATGTTCTTTGACTAACTTTACTAAGCTTGTCTTGCCAAAGTGCATCTTAACTCTCACATATAAATTAAATGAGCTTGTTGAGCAGTTAGCTTGACACGTCGTGCAAACTACCTGAAAATAAAGAGAAACGCAGCTTTTTAAAACAGTTGCTCAGTCTTTAGTCATCCCCATCAAACTCCGTGAATTGGCGAGGTTTTTTCTCATCAGAAGTGATTATGTGGGTGGTGAGGTTTGACAAAGACACCCGTCAGAGGGGTACCCTATTGATGATATACCCCACTACGAATTCCCAGGCTACCCGTAAGGAATGAGATCACGTGATGGAGTGGGGCGGTCGAACTAAGCCATTTTGGGGACTGTGTCAGTTTGCACTGAACCATCAGACTCTGTGTTGTGCTGATCGCCGTGCTGAAAATCTACACCCCTGGAACTTACCATCTACGAGCGGAATCTGTGGACTTATCTGCAAATCGAATCGAAAGGTGTTTGCAAACACTGAGCTACCGTAACCTCTGTGCAATTGCGCAAAAAGGCCACAATGAACACGGCGGTTGTACGTTAGAGCCATTGACAGCGTCTGCAGCTCATTCCAAGATGGCCGCTTTGGTAGCATTCATTTTTTGCTGATCGTCTCTCAAGTTTCATTGTCTAAGCTACCACAACAAAGCTAAGAAACCATCGGGAAATATACTGGGTATGTACGTTTGCATGTTTAAACGACGAGGCTATGAGCCTTTCTGCCATTGTTTTCTTTTTCTCGATCCGTATAGACAAGGCACAGCGTTGTGCTACCTCTGATTGTGTGTTTCTCATAGCCTACGTATGAATTTCATTTAAATTTTGTTAGATTTTATGGAAGTCAGCTTGGTGACATCTGTTAATACAATATGTATGTCAGCGAGTTTGTCATTTTTGTTAAACGGAATTATATTGTTATGTGTTTTTTATATGTAACATTAAAAAGTCGGTGCGCGCTGGAGAGCAAGCGAGTCGGGTCAGGTGTAAACGGGTGATCACTTTCATCTATTTCTTCACGCTCGAAATGCAAAGACTATCTTCTTTGTTTTATAGAATTGTGTAGTCTGAAGAGTGTAGATTTTGACAAAATTAACATTGGAGCGTTTTTGTGTTATGAATTAATTTTATTAACTTAAATCCATAAGCGTATTGGCTGGGTTCCTCCTGAAACGTAGAAACCTATACACGAAACCATGCGTTTAATTTCGAGTATGATAACTTTAGAGTAAATGTTTCAGCGGGTTTACTATTGATTATTTGTTTACGAAATGCAATTTGGATTGTGTGTTTTGTTTAAGCTTTTTTTAAATAGGCTATTAAAATAATCGAGTGTGCCTGGAGTCTATAACCTGTGACGAGCACACGTCAGGTTGAACAGTTTTTCTACAATGTAGGTTACTAGTCCTAATCCCAAAACCTGATTTTTTAAAGACACTTTCGCAATTTTGATTTATTAAAAATATCTTTAGTAGCCTAATTAATCGGTTGTTGACTAAACATGCCAGGCGCCCTCTGATGGGTTAAAAGTTCATAAAAATGGTGCTGATAACTTCATCCAAGAAATGAAATCTAACCATTGTTTATAATTCAGACTTGTTTGTTAATCCTCTGTTGCCAAATGATCCATATTTTCTGTCATTGGAAAATATGTGGTGCTGCTTTTTCCACTGTCTTGACTTTGCCAGTTTGCCTGTCTTGCTTTACATGCATTTAAATTTCCCACAGACACCATTATATACTACATTTTACAGAACTTCATGTATTTCAAGGCCTAAACGACGGTCTGTTTCAATCATTTGTAAAATGCGTATTTGTAACCTTCATGACAATAAATAAGGCTTATCACAGAAGTGTAAAAATCAAGATATCGCTCTGTCACCTGCCATACCTTTTTCCTTCTCAGCATCCGTTCAGTTTAACATGTTAAACTAATATGACATTAATCTGAGTCATCATGAATATGATTATTACTGATGAAAACTGATTTATGTGGTTTTAATTAGTTGTGAAATGGTTTTACATTGTAGGCCTGCGCGCAAACCAAAGAAGCCTACACATCACCTTGTCTTTAAAGGGAATGGCCACTTTGTTTATTTAGTCCTCCCATCAACTGATTCACTTGTGTAAAACATCGTGTTTCGGCCTGTATAAATCCTTAAGAACCGATTTCATCAATGTTCTTCTCTTAGATGCTGAATTCGTTTTTACTGACTAAAATAAGACGTCTTTAGAAACGACATTTCTTTAGCTGTGCATTATTGTACCTACGCTATTGAATTTTTTCTTTACACGTTCGAAATGTACTGTGTTTTCTTTAGGATATAGGCTACAGCGCATGTCATTTCAGTTTATTGGTTGGCACGTTTGATTAAAAACTCGGCAAAGATAAACTTCCTTATAAAACAAACATTTTTATTTCATTTAGTGCGTTGGATCCCGACCACTTTGCACAAGGAATTGTTTAGGCCTACTTGAACGATTTTTTTAAGGTTTACTTGAAGGATATTTATCAAGACTATATCAGCATTTTGGATAGAATATAGCAGTCAAGAGACAGCAGGATCGCAGCAATGAGCTCTCGCGCTTCATTTATAACATCCTCAAGGCATTTAAGTGTACAGTTTATTCTCTGTCACGTTTGAAAGCAATGTCTGCTGGAATTATTGTCGTACGGCGTGTTTAATATGTATCGGAAATAACCTCTTGAAACAATAGTGTGCGGTGTAGGCTACAGGTCGCAGCCTCATGAGAGCGAACTCGTCTGGACGCGCGCTCTAGAGCAAAATGGCAGCCACGCTGAAGCTGCATGGCTTTTTGCGATGAAAACACATGAGCAGAGAGGAAGAGAACGCGTTTTACCGATTTTTGATAGGATATATGATTATTTGTAGCGGTCCCGACAATCCGTGAATCTGTCGAGTAGGCGGCTGCGGTTTGACTGGCAACGAGCCAATTACACCCCGTCGTCATAGCAACAATAAGTATGGGCATTTTGGCTTTCACTCTTACCTGTACGCAGCTCAGTATATGAATGAAAACCATATCAATGCGAATTCATCTATAAATGTCGTTTTCCCCAAGGGAAATAAGAGTTTGGAATTACGCATGTAGCCTACATTTGTAGCCTAAATATATTGTCGGATGTTAAAACAGTCAATGTGTATTTTATCTGTCATTGTTGTATTTTTGTTTAACATTAATAACCCGGCTATATTTTTTAGGCTATGTCTATGGACATTAATGTGTCTTGTTTGGTTCTCAGGTTGCCGTAGGCTACACACATGACAATGCACCGAACAACAAGAATCAAGATAACGGAGCTTAATCCTCATTTGATGTGCGTTTTATGTGGAGGATACTTCATTGACGCGACCACCATTGTTGAATGTTTGCACTCATGTAAGTCCAAACATCGGTCATCCGTATCCTCACTTTCTTTTTTCTTTTTTAAATTATCTTCATAATAAATATAAGTGTTGCATTTCTTGTTTTCACAGTCTGCAAAATGTGCATTGTGAGGTATCTGGAGACCAGCAAATATTGCCCCATTTGTGATGTTCAAGTACATAAAACAAAACCTCTCCTGAATATCAGGTAATGGTGGGGAATTAGTATATAATTTAATGTTTTTATTCCACTGAAATTCTGTTGGCTACATTATTGCTGAAGGTGCAGTTCTTTTGAAAGACCTCTGTTAGATGAAACCATAAATATGTCCTGTAACCCCCTCAATACAATGTTGGTCATTTTCAGGTCAGATAAGACCCTTCAGGACATTGTATACAAGCTGGTACCTGGTTTGTTCAAAAGTAAGTGTTTACACATCTTTAATAAATTCTGCAAAAGGGTGGGCATCTCATAACTTCTGAAAATATCATGATGTCTGAATTTCAACTTATTATAAAATTATTTTCTTTGTGTTTTTGTTACTTAGATGAAATGAAACGAAGGCGAGATTTTTATGCCGAGCATCCATCAGTTGATGGTAAATTGTGAAAATTATCATTGTAATATCAAAATACGTTTTATTTTATATGCACTGATGACTCATTGACTCTATGGATTTGTCTTTTAGCTACAAATGGTTCTAATGAGGACAGAGGAGAGGTTGCAGATGAAGACAAGAGAATTATTGCTGATGATGAGATCATCAGCTTGTCCATTGAGTTTTTCGACCAGAACAGGTAGGTTGAGCTCTATAGACTCATTGTGGTGCATAAATCTAAGTTATACAATTTCTTTAGAAACTTTTGTTGTTTAAGTAGTGGTAGCAAAGTGGAAAACCAGACATTTAAGATTTATAATATAATAAATAACGTACATATTTATTTTCCTTTAAAAATGCTCAGACTTGATAAAAAAGATGGGGTAGAAAAAGAGACTACAAGAGAGGTAATAAATCATTTCTTTTAATATGACTTATATGTAATTTTGAGGGTTATAGTGAAGTACTTAGTAAGATGTTTGTGCTTATCCAAATTCCACAGGCTAATGTAAAAAGATACCTCCAATGCCCTGCTGCTATGACAGTGATGCATCTCAGAAAATTTCTCAGAAGTAAAATGGATATACCATGCACCTTTCAGGTAATCTTGTTTGCACTTTCTACCGTACATGTATAGGCTACTTGAAGCACAAATGTCTTTTTTTTTTTTTTTAAAGGTGTTGCATTTAGGTGGTTAAAGAATTTCTTTTCTTTCAGATTGAGGTTATGTATGAAGATGAGCCTCTAAAAGATTACTATACACTTATGGACATTGCTTATATCTACACATGGAGAAGGGTAGGGGTAATACATTTTTATACATGTATGAAATCAAAGTGACCTCCTTTTGATTTCCTATAGTTTAGTTTAATTGAGGTTAATAACAGAAGTTTATTTTTCACAGAATGGTCCCCTGCCATTGAAGTACAGAGTTCGGCCCGGTTGCAAAAAGATGAAGTTAAGCAGCCCGAGGGATGATGTGACTGGTGGCAGACGGCCTGATACAGAAAGTGACTCCAGCAGTGACAAACCAAACAGCCCGGCTGCTGCCGCCCCCTCTACATCCTCGTCTCTGCCCAGCCCAAGCACTCCTGTCCAGTCTCCACATCCCAGCTTTGCCCATATCTCCACACTTAATGGAGTTTCTGCCAAAGTGGGCCCAAACGGCCAAGCTCCTTTCAGCAGCAAATCCTGCAAAGCTTCTCTTAATGGCTCCAACTGTCTTGGGTGACTTGCTATGATGCCGATGCCAAAGCCATCAACCCCACATAAACACAGCTGTGATGTAGATGCTTTCTTTATAAACCACTTCTCCAGTTTTTTACATCATTTTTAAATATGTTTGTTTTGTCACAATGTGTGAAACTTTGTAACACAGCACTGTGTTATATTTTGTATTAATGACTATGGCTTAACTAATATTGTGATGAGTACAGAGGGAAACAAGGAGAATGTATCTAGGTGTTTTTTTATAAAATGTCTTGTTCTTATAGATTAGACCATCAGTGTATAAATCGTTTTCTTGTCCATGAGTCTTTAATAAAATGCAGGGGGCCGTACAACGGTTGGGGTTTCAAAGGATTGTTTGTCATATCCTAAAGGGCATTATTCAGTCATAAAGGACATTGCAACATTATTCAGTTAAAAACTGTTTGCTTTTACAATTTTTGATGACTGATCTTCACCATATTCACAGAGTAAATGCGAAAGTTGGCATGTTTCGAGCGTTACATTTATAAAGGGCAGAAATGCTGTGTCAGTATTGTTGGGATATTGTTTGTGCTCGCCACATACGTTTGTTGAGAAATATAGTCTCGATATTTTTCCTCAACATTTTTCTTATACACGAAGATATAGGTTGATAGAGGACTCCGTACACGTGTAGCCTTAAGTTCGGATTTTCTTTCTTACTATACATTTCTGTGTTAAAGCGGTTATTTGTTAGAACTAATGTATCATTTACTGTTGTACAATATGAAACCTTTGTCTAAATAAACATTTTACTTTTTTATTACTAAAAAAATGGATTTTATAAAGGCTACCAAAAGCACCATTATCTTGCACTGTATGATAATGGCCGCATGCGGCCTTTCAGTCAGTCGGTTGCCTTTTATAACTGTACGCTGACAATTTTTATAAATAACAAAAAAAACAAAAACCCAATGTTTTCATGTAGCCTATGCATTATTTGTGTGCTATAAGACTAGCCGTGTGATTGTTATGCGTTTAGTATTGTGTGTTGGGTCGTTTGATCCTCATGGGAAATGAATATTCACTTAAGAGCGCAGCAGCTGTGCTTTGACCCCCTTTGTCAAACTGAGCATTAGACACACATACACAGTGTTCACACAACAAATAGTGACATTGCAATTGAAGTCTTAAATGCTAGTTGTAAATTACTAAATATATAAGGTAGGCTATATAATATATAGCTAACGCATAGCAAGTAATAGGCTGCGTTTAACTTTTATTAGTTCAACAAATACGGATATGGCAAAAAAAACATCTTTTATCTTTCAATAGGCTACTGACCTCACGCATGTCCCTCGTTTATGCAAGACAAATTTCTGGAATTGACAAAAAATATTAGATAGTCTATAGCCTTGGGATGCTGCTAGTAATTTCATTCTCATATAAAAAATAGAATAAAATCATAATTAGGCTATTAATTGTAGTAGAACAAATTAACGCTTAAATAGTTTAGCCTATAGTTTTAAAAAATATTATAATTGCATAAATTCATGATTTGTTTTCATGAATCCTCCGTCTATTCCAACGTGTCTGCGCTTGAATTGGCTTAGGTGCGCGAATTAGACCAATTTTACACACAAAAATGTGGCCGTTTATTGAAATTTGTTTTAAACATAGGCTACTATTTATTTGAAACGCCGATTATTTATTTTTTAACAAAATAATAACGAAGAATAAGTTAACTATACGAACAAAGGCCTTAAAGGAATAGTTCACTTTAGAATTAAAATTTTATGATTATTTACTCGAGTTGTTCCAAATCTCTATAGGCTACATTTCTTTCTTTCTTTGGTTGAACACAGAAAGATATTTGGACGAATGCTTGTAACCAATCCGTTTTTGGGTCCCATTGACTACCATAGTAGGAAAAATTACTTTATAATTTTTTTGTTCTGTTGAACACAAAATTAGATATTTTGGAGAATGTAGGACAGTAAAAAGTTCTGGGGCACTTTCGATACCATTGTTATTTTTCATACTAGTCAATGGGACACAAGAACTGTTAGCATTCGTCCAAATATCTTTCTGTGTTCAACCAAACAAATAAATGTAGCCTCGCCCTCTACAGATTTAGAACAACTCGAGGGTGAGTAAATAATCTAAAATTGTAATTCTAAAGTGAACTAGTCTTTTAAGTAGCCTAATACACAACAGTCACCGAAACACAAGCTTGTTAATATAATAGAGGTTTCCCTGGTTAAATTAATGAATAATCTTTTGCCATAGTTGAGGCGAACTTTTTGGATTAGTCTTTTGTTTGTTTGTTTGTTTGTTTACCAACAGATAACACAGACCTGCAATCACAAGACATCTTATACCTAGTGTAGATAAGCCTATAATAGAAATTAAAATAAAAAATATTTATTAACTATTTGATGTGGACCAAACAGTGAAACATTAAAATCATCAGATCATTTTTAGTCACAGCAGCATGTAGCCTAGCTATAGTTCAGGATAAGCTGCTTGACTGATGCCCGTTTGACTGTCTGCTACACACGACTGCGTTTGTTAAACTTTAAAATAGAACTAATATTAGTTAAAGTTTTTAAATTGAGTTAAACAGAAAGCATTAGCTTTACACAAAGCGTGTTGTGAAAGCAGGCCTACCTTGCGTTGCTGGAAACTGTGAGGGGAAAACTGTGAGCCGTGCGCCCTCGTCTGGTTGATAAAATGTACTGCATTCACAGTCCATCGTTCTCGACCAACAAAAACTAAAATTAGTCTAAAGTCTGCAGCTAAAATATAGATATATTAAATTAAAATAAAGAAACGTTGTACTTTTGTAATAAAATTAGCATTGGAGTGACTGTGATATTAAAAAACACTTCGATTTGTTTTTACCAGGCACACCTACTGTAACCTTAACTGAATATATGCCGTCTTTGAGTCTTGTCTAGCCATTATTTGTCAAAAAAACACAACCAAATAAAAATATTAGAAGAATTTTGTAGGTTTTAATGTTTCGTTTTGTGAGTGTAAGACTTCACCATAATACACGCATATTCCAAACATTGATCAAGCTGAGCAATGCATCATTTTATGGGAAAGAGTGCTTTAAATATTTTTAAACTACAGCACACGCGCACACGCACGCACGCACGCACGCACACGTTCATGACAGAGTAACAACAGTTATGACAACTGACAGCTGATCAATTTGTCCTTTGACAGCATATATATAAAGGGTTCATATGTATTCTTTCCTGTTCTCTCTTCCTCAAATATTTACCCTATAGCATCAAACATGACAGAATGTTTAAGTTTAACAAATTACAACACGTGATCATAACGTTATACAATTTGAGTCATTTTTGGATAAAGGATCTCTTTCTTTGTAAACCATAGTGATAACCTCCATTGTGGCCTCATTGAGATTTAAATGTGCTGTACAGACCCTAAAGGGAAAACAAAACAAAACCTCATTGAGCCTCTTCTTGTGCCGAGTCAAAGACTTCCACTGAGAGTTCAAGAAATTCAAATACAGCAACACATGAAGTCTTAAAAAGAATCACTTCAGTGAAATAATCAAATTGGTGAAACTAACAGAGCAGATCGATTATTTCAGATAATGCCAGCAGTATACAGAAAAGGTGTTTGTACCTTATGACTGCAACATTAGTCAAAATATTGCAAACAGACAATACACTTGCATATTTACACATCTACACAGCAAACCACCTTAAGGTTCATCCTATTCACCTTTCCCTTTTTAGAAAATAACATTTTTCAAACTTTTCTTGATATAAAAAAAAATGATTCAAATACAAAATTAAATAATCCAGAGTAAAAAAGGCACACCCTTGCACAGTGTATATATGTCAACACATACAGTAGAATATTTAGGATTACTTTGCAAACAATATTTCAGAAGACATATCACAATATCTAGATATTTTATAATACTAAAGGTCCCGGGGACACAAAGTTTAAACAATGAGAGAGAGAGACAGCGAGAGAAATATGAATAAAAAGGCCTAGAGTTAGGCAGGTTTCTCTCTCTCTTTACAGGTGTGCAACTGAAACACTGTACACAGATTCAAGCATCAGAATAGCGTCAGCCCAACTGCATTCTCACTAAGAGAATGAGCAATTGTAAACTTGCTAATTATTACTGTAAAAAAGGGAGGTACAAAAGATGCATTATTTGTTATAATCTTCCCTAATTCAGACCTAAACAACATAAAACAGGCAATGTTTTGTCCTTACACTAGGGATACAAAAGTAACCCATCAGGTTCTTAACACTTTCTACGAATCACTACTATTGCATGACCCTTCATGAGTCAAAACTGGAATCATTTGCATAAACATTTTGGTGCATTCGATCATGTGCAAAAACAGTTTGTAGACAAACGTTTTATACGAAACGTTATCGGAGTCAATTGCAAATATTGAGCTCCTGTGCAAGACATTACACTGCACAGCAGACACCTATCTACGTCCAATTTGCTTATTGGAGCTTTACTACGATTTATGCAGTAAAACCTGAAGTTGCATCTCTCTGTGGTTACACATGCTTTAGTAAAGAGATTTAAAGGTACAGCCTGCAGTTAAAGAGCAATAGTGCAATGAACACTTCCAAATAATTACGCTCCAATTCATTTTAGGGCGATTTTTATAGGTCAACACATTTTTAAAATATTATTGGTAACAGGATGTTTTATTGAGATCAATAAATAATCTTTCTTTGCAGAAAACAAGGGCAAAGTCAAAACATAAAAATAAGCAGCTTTGAAAATTCCAGTATGATAGTCATACCACGTAGCTGGTCACAAACAACATCACTCGATTATTCAATCAACAATATCTAACACAAGGGTACGAAACTGTAGTTTTCTATTTATGAATATATATGACACATGAATTCCTTGTCAACCACATGGAGCCTTAACCCAAAGGAATTGTAAACAAAAAAGATCTCGATAGATCTGAGATGTGGGCTGCGGGAGAGACAGTGGATCCAGCAGGATTTTCCCCCCCAGGATATGAGAGCTAATATGTGACCACCTCCATTATGACCGTAGTCACCGTCACATTCCAACATGAGTCAGCGGTTAGGACAGAATGGTGGTGATAAAATCATAAAATCGCTTGGAGTATTGCTCAGGGTTAACGGTTGAGATTTCTGCCCCTGCCTGAAGAAACAAACGACAGTTAGGAATCAAACAAAATTTGTGCAGTGTAAAAAAACAACGTAATAAAGAAACTTTTAGTAGAAGTATTATTTTGAGTATCCTGAACAAATGTCTAATGTGGTACTAACAAAGATTCTTTCGTTGACTGCACTTCGATATTTAAGTGATTGACCAACTTGCCAAACAATTGTTTGAAAGGTCCCAGTATGCATTGCAGCATTTTCAATTCGCTAGTTAAACTGATTAAAATAAATGATCAAACTAATAATAGTTTTAGTGTTTGCTGGCTATATTGTTGTTGTTATCATTGTAAGGTACTTGTAGTATTTAAAGTTGAGTAAACTCAAAAATGTCCTGAAGCTGGTTGCCTTAAACTTTTAAGTTTTCTTAACTTTAGATTTTTTACAGAGTGGATTCTGAATCAATTCAGTGCTACTTTAGTAACTTGTGAGGAGTTGTGAGTTTAGAAAATGTTACCCCGTGTTTGACTGTTTTAGCCGCATGGGCTGCTTTTTTCTTGGCATCGTATGGGGTGAGAATGTCAATCACTGCCATAAAGTAGATTTCTTTTTTAGGAGCATCTGTTAGGAAGAAAACACAAATGTTTTTACATAAGATAGAACTGCAAAGAAGTGGAGGTCAATGAAACACAAACACAAATACACAAATAAATCATTTATAATAAAAAATGCAATATTTCATGAATAAATAAGAATGATTCATGTAGATTTAATAGTGACTTTAATGCAGAGGGGTTCTCAACCCATTGTATTCAACAATATTTAAAGGCCCACTCACAAAAACTCACAATTTTTACCCAATAAAACACTTCAGAGCTTGACATTAACTGGAAAAACATTTATTTATTATAAAAATGGCCAAATAACACAAAATATCTTTGTGTTTAGTTTTGATGTATTTCAATGTTCATTTTAAATTATTAGTCAGACCTCTTGGAAGTCAGCTGAGGCCCCCTTGTTGAGAACAGCTTTAATGTAACCCTCCGCTCAGTCCACTTTGTGATGTGATCAAGAACAAGTTTGTGACGTAGAAAGCAGGGTCTTTAGTAATATTTAGCAATGGTATTGACTGATAGATTTACATATGCATATGTGACCCTGTACAACAAATCCTGTCAATTTCAATCTGATTGAAGGGTCAATACATCATTCAAGCTGAATAAATAAGCTTTCAATTGATATATGGTTTGTATGGGTAGGACAGTATTTGGCCGAGATACATATTTAAAAAAAACGAAATATTGAAATCTAAAACTTTTTCTATTACTCACTTTCATGGCTCTTGATAGCATATACGTCAATAGTTGGGTCAAACTCTCCTGGACCCAGGGGTTTGTTGCTGTCCAGTGTGTTACTGGGGCTGTCCGGTGGCGAGCCGGTGGCCGCTCCATCACTCTCTGTCCCCTCTTCCTCCCCCGCATCATTGTCTTCACTCTCCTCCTCGGGCTGTTCCTGCTCCCCCCGCTCCACATCATGAATCCCCACCAACAGACTGTAGTCCATCAGCTTCAGCTGAGCCAGGAACTAAAACACATTTTTCATCCTTTTTAAGAGACCGGGTGCTTAACAGTTATTCCTTTTCTAATTAGACATAGTTTATTGGCACAGAGGGATATTAGGAAATGAGTAAAGTTAGATTAGAATTTAATGACGCTTTTATTCAAAGTGACTTACAGTGCATTCAAAGTACTGTACGTTTTATCAGAGTCTAAGACAAACTCAAAACTTTGATGCTTTGAAGTTAAAGTTTGGTCATTTATTCTTCCTCATGTCATTCAAAACCTGCGAATCTTTCTTTGGTGAACAACAAAAGAAGATATTTCGTGAAATGTCTCAGTAGTTTTATGTCCATACAACGGAAGTCAATGGAGGCCAATGTTGTTTGTTTACCAACATTTTTCAAAATATCTTCTTTTGCATTCTGCAGAAGAAAGTCAGACAAGTCATGAGTCCCAGGGAACACATTCACACATACTGAACACAATTAATGCGCTACTGCAATTTATGCAAAATGCATTAATTGAATAAAATGAAACAAAGCCAATAAACGCATGAAAATAAGAAAAAGAGGCTTTCACGGGTGGGAACACAAGCCTTATTCTGTATATAAAGCATACAGACCTCTACGTCATTCTTTAGTTTCTCCAGAAACATTTTCTTGTTCTCCCCATCTATGTTGATTTTCTGGCCGTCATTGATGAAGTCATTGTCCTTGTAGGTTGGAAGCTCCTTTGTCTGTTATGCACATAGGAAGAAAGTGTTAAAAGTGCGTCACAAAACATCTGTGTAATAATATGCCTGACTTTTACTTAAAATAATGATGACATTTGGCATACAACTGCATAAATTCACATTGTTTTGTAAACTGACTGCATTTTATGACAATTTTAATGTCACATTAGTTGTAGTATAACTGTATAAATATTTTAACAAAATCAAAGGTGAAGCTTAACATTTTTGCACTATTAATGACACCAAACTAACAGCAGTCTGTACGAGATGCTCGACTGGGCTTGTGGTGATGGGATTGTTTTCTTTAACATTAGCAAAAGTTTAAAACATTTCTTAGAAACGGTCATTACAATTCTGTTTAATGCCGCTAACAAAGAAATGAAACACTTCACTATTAACATAAAGATTCAAACATTAGAGAGACTGATAAGAACTGATGAGAATGACTAGTTTTCATCAACCCTATTTGATAATATTGTTAAAATGAGTTAAAACAATATACATTACTTGGGTTTGAAATTCTAATAAATTACGGTCTGGGATTATTATTACCCCCATCCACACACAATAAAGGAACATTTGAGAAATGTTTCTCTCTCTAAAATAAACCACTAATGATGTAGTGGCTTGTAATATAAAGCTAACTGCCTCTTGTGAACACTCAGAGCAACAGGATGTGATTTAGATTTCATGATTACAGAGAACACACAGTTAGCAATTTGCAATAATTACAATCATTTAACGCAGACTGGTTTCTTAATGCACTCTTCTGCAAATATCAGTGAATCCGACCCAAAGCATACAGTTAGGATCAAGCTTATCTCATGCATCCGATTTCTGATTAGATATTTATCTCACACGAACTACATGTACCGCTGAAAACAAGTAAATGAAAAAACATCAAATACATTTAACCAGGATCACTTCTGGATATTTTCTCTCGACAAAATACAGGACAATGGCCTAATCTAATTTTCCAAGGCATAAAATGGGATGTTGTCTTCAATCCAACAGAACTAACAAATCATTAATTGTCATTTAAAGCTAAATAAAGAAAACACCAGAATTTCTTGGTTGAAGAAAGAGTCACCATGTTATTTCTGGAATAACTTCATCATTCCTGGTCTTGGGTTTACAGTCCCCTGTGGGATCCTAAGGATACAGTGCTTTCCTGAGGCAAAATGTGAGTTGTTGCATGTTGAAGAACAACAGAGCAATATGGCACCGTTCTTTGCTGTTGTGTCCTTACGTGTCTTATGGCGCAGTAAAAGCGTGTGGCGATCCGGATGGTTTGTAGTTTTTGGCTCATGCGAGATTTGGGCGGAGCCCCCTCCTCAGGTGGGCGTGGCTGCCAAGAGAAGGGAGGTGAGATGCAAGCAGCCTCAATGAATTTATGGAGCTGGTGAGCTGAAAATGTCTAGATAGTTTTTTGTTGTTGTCTTTTGTACTTGTAAGTCTGGCTTTAGAAAATTATTAAAAAATACAAAGAGATGGAAATATTTCACATACGTGCACCAAAGGAACACGTACACCAAGAGTACAGAATTACATAAAATAGAATGATAACATGGCTGTTACACAGTAAATAATTGAGGATACGAAATGTCACGAAAGGATGATAACAAATCACAATTTAAAAAACAAAGAAAACGTTTAATAAAGTACAGTGACTAGTCTGTATATGACACAAAATTACAAAATCTGTCAGAGAGTATCATATACAGTGTTAGAATATAGATAAAAAATCTCATATGACACTTCATCATGCCAATAATATTAACATGCATATTAAAAGAGAAATGTACATGCAAATTATTCACATGCTCTCCATATGTATGAAGTAATGAGAAAAACATGACATCAGGTTTGCCTTATGTGAGAAAATACTAAACATACGGTATACATACTGAGCATTTTCAGATTCACAAATTGTTTTACATAAGTTTACTATTATGCAATATGTAATCCATCAGTTAAACACTGCTGTAATAATACAGTTTGTTTTTCCTAAAACCAAGTAGATTGAAGAATATAATGGTCTTCGGCTAATAACATTTACATGCTGGTTTAATTATGATCAATCTGAATATTTTTTGTAATGGTTCATACCGACAAAGAACAGTGCACTTATAATATACAACATGCCATAATATATAAAAGACACTAAGTCTCTCAGGTTAAAATGACTCCATTATTATGAGATTTACTCAGATTCCTGGTAAAGTAAAAGAGCACTGGACTATAAAACTGAGTTCTCTCACATCCTGAAGCAATTGAAATCAAGCAAACACTGAAATGAAATGAAGCACAGAGAATATTTAAGGAAATGACAACACAGGAGACACTTTCACACAGGAGAACTGTATTTCGAATGTTTATTAATACACAACACACAAATGACACATAGATGTTAAAGTATGATAAGAAAAAGTTATTTCTTTACACATTTATGTCGAAACAGAACATGCAACACATCCAACATGCAAGTGTGAGATCATTTTCTAAACATCTGTTTTATGTGAACATTAAAGGTTGCTTTCAAAAGAAATGAGTTTACCTTTTCTTTGTCGCTCGCCTCTCTGGCCACTGTGGATCCCTAAGAAACATCATTAAAACGCTCTTTAAGATCTGTAATATGCACATAACACTAAGAACTGCACCCATGATTTAAAAGTCCAGTTTGTGAAATTTAGCGGCATGTAGTGGTGAGGTTGCGAATTGCAACCAACGGCTCACATTTTCGCTTCTTTGCCAAAGGAGATGTTTACAAACATATTTATGAAAAGTGCTCTGTAGAGCAGTTTCTCCGTTTAGGTATACTGGGGACCCGCGGTGTATGTAAATAGAAATAGCTCATTCTAAGATAATAAAAACATAACGCTTCATTATTTAAGGCCTTTATACACCTCTGAAGACATAGTTATGTATATTATATTGCATTTATGTCTCTTTAATATTACACATTGCACCTTTAAATAATTCAAGTCATTGTCAAAATAAAGCATTATTATTATAAACCACATGAATCTGGCAAAAGACATGAGTTTAAGTTCCTCACTAACAAGGAACAAAAAGCAGCTGCTGAATTACAATTCTTGTTTCTCATCACTCACCTTCAAATCATATTTTTTGTAAACAGGCAGTCGGTGGCTGAAAACATTACGAGTCACGATCATATAGGTCTCATCTCCGTCCACCGTGAGGCGATACATGCCCAGAAACTGAGGGAGCAGCGTGTTGCCATGGCACTCAACTATATACTACAGGGGGCAAGTGCACAAAACACATCAGCTCTCACCCCGCAAGGCTCATTTCAGAATAATTCTTAACACAAAGACACATTTGGTCCCTCTACCTGGTGGTACTTCTTCAGAATGTTGTGCATCTCAGCTACGTCCTCGCTGGTGATGATCTTGATGACGTACTTCTTGTTGTATGACGTGTGGAAACGCGCTCCGCTGCGGCCCTGAGCATCGCTGGGAATCGGGGCCCTGCGTGTAAGAGAATTCTGCCACGGAAAGAAAGAACGGTGAAGGATTTCACACTGCCAACGCTAGACAAGCCTGCCTCCATAAAACAGTGAAAAGCCGACGCTGGCATTTCTCCTAGACTGCAGTCTGCAGTCAGCCTGGAATGCCAGACAGTACAGTCTGGGCTTTTCTTTTATTGAGCCTCATCCCTTACTGAAATATGTTGACAGATTTTGCTCTTTCGGATGGCAATATGCCCCGTTTTCAATTTCTACAGCATGGGAATGTTTACCGATTAGCATGCTGTGCAGAAAGCTGAGATCCTTGGAGTTTGCATACATAAAGGCTTCAACGAAACAACAGAAGTGCTTTACTCTCTGTGCTCTGAGATAACACCTTCAACATTGCTGGTATACACACGAGGTCTCTGCGCTTTGCTGCAATTCTGCATATTCTGTGTAGTTGTAGTCTTTAAGTGTTTCCAAGTAACTTCTTTCCAAATCAATATAAGTAAGAGTCAAACAAATAACTATATATAGCAAAATAATTATCGTACCGATGTTCCAAGCGGTTTCAAACTCTATATCAGTTACACAAAGTAAACTTATTTTGCAGATATTTATATTGGAGGTAATATGGTGCTCTAACCAAGCTTCCACTTCAATGAAATGGTAATGCTGATTCCTGTGATACAGTCACAGTGCTGGATCAACAGTTGTGTAAGTGTAGTATCGAGGTATTCTGGGAGACGGGCCAAATTCAATACTCTGTTTTCAGCATTTGGCAAATCAAGGATTTCTGAGGCTATATGATCTGATTATTTGATCTCTGGAAGAAAATTTAAAGCTAATATTATTGCACATAACAAAAAAAGACAAAATTAACAGTTATTGAAACTGAGCTGCAAAAACAACTCTAACCTCAACAACTTTGTGGCATCATAAGTGGAGATTTAGGTAGAGATGCCTAACCTACACAGTATTTTGTTTTTTTACAGATTTTCCACGTAAATTATATATATATAAAAAATGGAATACTGTCAAAAAATGTAAAAATTACCACAACTTTACAAGAAAAACTGGGAAAACATGTATTTTTACAGGGAAAAACGTACAAGATTTTTTTATAAAAATGTATTTTTACAAACTTTACAAGTTTATTTTTAAATACTGTCCAAAACTGTAAAATTACAGATTTATTTCCTAACCACCATTCCCCCAAACAATTCAGTGTAGACTTTATACTAGACATAGCTCTGACAAAACATTTGATAAATTGATTGGTTTTTCAATTAATCATGCAGCAAATTAGATTTCTAAAAGGACAACTAGACCGGCCTCTCTGAAATTCTCTTTGGTAAATGGAATGTCAAAGCTTAGGGAAGCTCCGCCTCATATCCAAGCATGAGATAATATGGCTTAGGAAAATATTTGTTGCAAGACATTGCAATTTTGCATGACTTTTCTTCTTTTGTAAGTGGATGTACATCAATAACAGTGACAGAAGTGGTTGTGTCTAAAACGGATCCCTATGTGCTGCATACTGCCGCTTATGTCACTACTGTATAACCAGATCCGCCACAGCCTAGAGAGAAGGAAAATACTGAAAATAACAAACTGTAAAACTTGTAATGAGTGGAAAAGGGAGGATTCAGAATGAAATAACCTGACCATCTGTTTGTGTGTGATCAGAAATATTCGCTCAGTCGTAGTTGGGATAAAGAAAATAGATGTTATAATTATTCAAGTTGCCATTAAGTTGTGGCGTTTTCTTAAGAATTGTGCAACCCAGTCTCATGACAGTTAGTTTGACAAATCTATTGATTCGTGCTTATGGACACGAACTAACCACGACTTTCAATACAGACCGCGTGTGTATATACATTTATATAATTATAACCTGATATCAGGGAAAGTCGTACATACTAATCCACCCCTTACCCCACCTAATAACACAGACGCAAAAGCTAATTTTGCTAAAACACACACATTTTACGAGGTGGAAAAGCAAGGATAAAGGCTCACCCTAACCCCAGCCCTAAATCTAATGTCACAGTGGCAAAGTCAGATCATAAAAAAATTTACAAATGAGATCGTACTAATTCCACCTCGTCAAATAGGTACAAATTCCCATCAAATTGCATTGATATATATTCATACATATGAAAGACACTTTGTATTTAAATACATAAGATTGAAAGTCCATGAACACAAATCAATAGATACAATTTTGTGACAATATCACGAGTCCGTTGAATTGTGATGTATATCTGAATATAACAGTATATTTCTAAGGCTCATTAAAAGACTACTTCAAGGAATCAAAAATTAAATAATACAAAACTTTTCTTTGACTCCTAAACACTACCTGATATTCCTGATCATCAATGGAGAACCTCTCCCTCAGATTGCGGAAGACAAGAGGACAGTACTCCTTAAACTTGAAATGGCTTGGCATGTTCTCTCTTAAAAGAAAAGTTGCAAAAGTCAAAAACTAACAAAAGCAAAGCAACAAACACACACTCTTAAAAACTAAAGGTGCTTAAAAGGTTCTTCACAGCGATACCATAAAAGAACCATTTTTGGTTCCACAAAGAATCATTCAGTCAAAGAATCATCTCTTTCTTCACTTTTTTAATAATCTGAAGAACCTTTTTTCACCACAAAGAACCTTTTGGTAGATTATTCGGATGTAAAAGGCTCTTTATGGAACCATTTAGACAAAAAAGTTTATTTTTAAGTGTACATGGCAAAATTATCACTGTCATTTTAAGAGTATGCTGTCAAACAAGTATCGTTCGCTTACTTGTTGAAAAGGTGGTTGTCCACCTTAATCTTAGAGTTGGCTTTGAAGTCATCGGGCATCAGCATTATAGGAATCTGGATGTGACTGAGTTCATTTATCTGAAAGCAAACAGCACAAATGTCAAAAAAGTACAAAAAGCGATCAATAATGCTATCGAACACATTTAATTTGTACGGCTAAAGTAACTCAAAAATAGTTTGATATCTGTCCTACAAAAGACGTCTGAACGTGCTCCAAATGAAATCAAAAAGGTTTTGTAATTTAGGATGAATTAGCTGCAGTACAGGGCTCATTCCTCAAAATGTGCTGCACCATTGGGCCACTGCCAAGAAACAAGTTCCTTTCAGTCCTAACAGCAGCAGTGAATAACAGTGCAGCCTGTGCCAACACACTGAGCATTACTTATGAGGCTGGACTGTCCACTTCCTTTCATACGGTACTAAATTATTTATAACGTCACGTGTTAGGAGCTTTTCAGGACCAATAGCACATATATGTCTAGACATTAAAAGGATAGTTCACCCAAAAATAAAAATGTTATCCCATGTACAAACATGTACATAACTCTTTCCTCTATGAAGTGCAGAAGAAAATATTTTGAAAAATATGTGGTTGTGTGTCAATGCAATGGAAGTCCCTTTAATGCAAGTCAAGATAACCTTAGCAATTCAACACAAGCACATTTGTGCTAGTCTTCAAATTTGGGAGCACATGTCCATCTGTCCTGCATGGTGGACTCCAACCTGCTTCAGTCCTCAGATTTCATTTCATCATATAAAAACACGCGCGCTGAAAGCTATTTTTGTGCATCTTCCTGCTCCCATCTGTCCCCGCATCAGTGGGTGGCATCATGTCTATCAAGAAGCCTTTCACTCAATAAAGTGCGCTACAATATGTATGTAAAAACAAAGTAAAGTGGGAGACGGGGGAATTTATAACAACCATCATTCCATTTATTGTCCAACACTGCATGACATGTCACAGTTGAGATGCAAAGCTGAACAGTAGCACAAATAGCAGAACAGAGAAAGAGGGACCAGAAAAGCAAAAGAAAGAGACTGAACAGACCAATAAGGGAAGGGGGCAGCAGGTTCACTGAAGCAGCAGCAGTTGAAAACGGGAAAGGACAAGCCAGGGTCACATACAAAAACAATCCTTTCCCTTATACTGTATAGACCGTTTCAAAGCAACAACATAAACGCTACTGCGCATGCACACTTTTGTGGCCCAAACTTAACTTCCGGTACACATCCACAAAGAATCGAGTCCCTGCAGATTATTACTGATAACAAGCAAAAGAAATAACAAGTAAATGACATTAACTAGTAAGTTAAAAGAATGTCTAGTCAGTATTATTTTGGGTTACCAGTAGAAGAACAGTTACTTGACTAAACTTAAATGCGACAAAGTTACGCGACCCATTCAACAAACTGTTTATTTAAAAAATATATACACACAATAAAAATTAATCAAATTGTTTATTTAATACAAGCATTATACAATGAACTATTCATATAAATAATAAACAGTTATATGATTAGCCACTAGTCAGACCGATCAACAAACACAGACAGAAAGTTAACTTTGTGTATCCGATGAAAGCATCTATAATATACTGTTAAAGGTCAAGAAAGGTATATATAATGCATTAATAGAATTTGTCACGTCACATGAGCATAATCATTTTAAAATTGAACAAATGATATTGACACAAATACTAGAAACTAGTGTGTCCAACTAAGTCAGCTCAATCTCATGGGAATTCATAACCATTTTACAAGGTGACTATTTACTATTTGTACAAATTGATACAATGTGAATCGAAAACATATTATTACAAAGCAGCAATAATGAAGCCCCTCCCATAAACCGTGACTACTGTCATTCGCACTAAAACAGATGTCGTACAAACTAGACCTTGTAATATAGTTATGAACTGGCATGAGATTGTGTAGTGTACTTACATGCAGATGTGGTGTAGTGACTGTACGCCCCCACCCCTTTACACTCGGTTACATAATCGAAGTACAATTTCATTTGGATGAAGCCATTGAGATTAATCAAGCAAGAGTCCAGAGGCGTTTGCGGGGGAGCAGACCATGTGCTTTCCACGCAACAAATCCACTGTGAAACATATGCGCTAAGATACAAAACCATTATGGTTTTTATTTTATTGCATTTCGACATCAGACCTAAAATTATACCATCACTGGAGCCTGTTTCCTAAGCAGACTAGCAGATACGGCTCATCATCCAGTTTACATAACACAGTGCTACTACAAACCAAAGACAGCTGACAGTGGAGCTCCTCACGGGCGGTAAAAAATAGGCTAACAGAGTGTGTTTCGTGTGCTTGTTCCATTTCTGTTTCTAGTTAAGGCAATTTCTTTCTCCTGTCATTAAGTGAGTTCCTTCACCTTCAACTGATGTGATGCCTCCGAGACTCTTATCAAGTCTCTTTAAGGGAAGTCAATTCACTCGATGGCCGTATTTGGAACGCCCCTGGGCACCAATTCCAAGTCATGCAAGTACAGCTCCTATCCGCTTTAACAGGGGAAGACCCATATCGCAAAACCGTCGCTCAAGATTACGTAACAATAACATATTTCAAATGCATTTCAGAGCAAACAAACAGGTGACTGGCTTATTTTAAACGTACGACTTATTTTGTGCATTTAGGGTTATGATTTATCAAATTCATATTTGTATGAGTTGCTCATCTCTACTTTTATGTAAACAACACGAGAAACTTTGGGTGAGACATCTACAGGAGAAGAAAGGAGGAGGGGTGGGGATTATGAGAGATGATGTAGTTGCGAATCTTGAAGATCTGTGAAGAACATGTGCAACCAAAGCATCAACAATTGCTGTAAAAAGCAGGAGAATTTGAGTTCTACGGGCCTAAATGTTAAAAATAGGCTAAATCCAGGGGCGATATCCCTGAGCACTGCATTTATGAGGTCAAAAGTTGCCAGTGTCACATAGTGCCAATACATTCAAGCATGCACGATGGACAGAGAAGGTTTTAATGATGTATGGGTGGGCAACTCATTTTGAGGCTTAAGTTGTCATGTTATTCTACACCTACACGCAATGACTAAGAGAAAATGAATGAGTTGAAGCCAAGAATTTTTTGAGTTGAAGATTTTGTTTCATGTCTTTTAGGCTGCAGGGCAGATGAGAACATGAGTCAAAAGGTCCTTCTAATAATCTTTCCAGAAAGCTTAACCTGGAAGAGACAGATGGGATGCTAACAGTAACTATTTTGTTACACTCAAACCAAGACAGCCTAAAACAAGCTTTAACGGTTTCATTTTAAGCCAGGATAAAGACATGAACCAAAAAAATCATCAAAGATAATTCACGATTGTGTATTACTTTATCAGGTCACAAATGTCTTGGTTACATGGCCTACAAAAGTAAATTACTATGAAACGTATTTAAGATTTTACTGTGAAAGTAATCCTTAAAGTGATAGTTCACCCAAAAATAAAATCATGTCAACCATTTCAAACCTGTATGCTTTCTTTCTTCTGCAGAACACAAAAGAAGATATTTTGAGAAATGTTGGTAACAGAAAACTGTTGGTCCCAATGTTTTTTAGTTACCAACAATCTTCAAAATATCTTCTTTTGTGTTTTGCAGAAGAAAGAAAGTCATACAGGTTTAAAACGACAAGCGGGTGAGTAAATGATGACAGGATTTTCTTTTTTAGGTGAACTATCCCTTTAACAAACTGCAGTAATGCTATACATCAATTTTGTTTATTCCAAATGAAATGCAAATAATAATTGTGTGCATCTTTTCGTGCAGGTACATGAGGGAAGCAACATAAAGGCTCTCAGACACTGATGCTCAGATTCCCAGGAGATCAATTAAGGCTTGTCAGATACCTGGAAACCTTCTATTCCCATTGGGAAAATCATGCTTTAAACGTGCCTTGTTGTTTAAGGTTTAACGAGCACACATTTCTATCCAACAGTTGGATGTTAGTAAAAGATTTCTTTTGAATTTACCAACAATATGAGATGGACAGCTATGTTGGTAATGAAAAAAACACACCCAGATTTTTGGTTTCTTGCAGCGTTAAGAACTGGCAAGAGATCAGGACCTAAACCCTGTCTGCAGTCTGTCTAGTTAACGTTAATCATTCAGCCTCTCATCTGAGCAAACGCTGGCTTTGCTTGCTGTCACGATCATCTGTAACGCATCAATTCACGTAGGAACAAGAAAACGGTCACACGTGCATTTCATCCTCTCACACAGCATTACTGGTGTTATAAACCCGTAAAAACCGCAACCCTTACCGAGTGGTTCACTCCCCACATTAACACGCTGAGCAGCGGATCGCTGGCCCGAAACAACTTCACCTTCTGCGACACGAAATGTTTCTTCCTGGTTTTGCTGGCGATGGCTGCAGCAAGGTTGCTGGCTGCAGAGGCCATGTTTAGTTAGCGGATGAATGAAATCCCTCTCTAGTCGTGGCACTATGCGCTACTAGCGGGCGATGTCTTGACGCGAGCTGTTGAGAATCAGCAGCGCCCAGCCGGATCTTCACAAGCAATTCCCTTTCTTTTTTTTTAACGCATCACGTCCACGCATCCCTCTGCAAACGCGCAGCAGACGGACGAAAATTGTCAGAAATCCTCTTGCCGCCAACGCAAAGCAGCTAAGTGCTAGCTGTCATTGACGTTAGCTTGAAGGTTACAGTTGGCTGGATGCGCGCTTTACCGACTCGCACTGACACACGGCAAACTAATGTTTAGGCAAGACATCCCAAAAGCTCAAATGATATCTTTGTCGGAAATCTTGATGAAGGTTAAATTTAATTAAAAACAATCACACAAGCAAACAGAAGACGACCCATCTTCCGATGTAAATGCAGATATACCACCTCTCTTTAAAGGTGTGCCGCCTGATTTAAATCATGATGTAAACCGCAAATATCCCTGACAGAATCTCGGAGAAATCTCTCAATGGCGAATGAAACTTGACAATATATATTAAATAAAACAAGCGACGGAGACCACGTCTGCGCTATTGACTGCGCCTGCATGCAGCAGCTGCATCAGGCTCACTGTCTCTCTGACAGTTGTGTCTGAGCTCAGCTCAGCATCTTCACACATTAATCTTGCGTTACACGTAATCCTATTGACCTAGCGCCACTACTGGATAGATAAGGCACAAAGACATCCGTACACTACCCAATAGTACAGTTTGATCCAACTGGGTGTGATTTTTGGTTAATATTGTGAACAATCTGGATGAAAGCTCGATTTGAACAGACATGAATACATTTTTGAATTGGTTTGAGTTCATACATAGGCCTACATAAGAAAAGTCGCCGGGGTAAAAACACTAAGGCGGATAACATTTGTGAGCGTTTAGTGCAAAGGTGCGTGTTTAATTTTTTTTCCACTTATTATGGAGTATGAAATGTATTTTAAAATGTAGCCTATAAAAATAAAATTGACAAATCTTCTGCATATCCTGAAGATACATTTCTAAAGAATTCTACTAAGGACACATTTTAAACTGTTAACAACTAGTGTAAGCAAAATATTACGATTAAAATTATTTTTGTCTAACCTCTTATATAACTTAAGCACCCCTATATTGTAACATTTGATTGCAAAAACAATTTCATAAGAGTGTTTTCGCTTTCAAATAATGCTTTGTAACAGCTGATTGCATTTTAATGTGTAATAAAGGTGATAAAAATGCAGACACGATAAAAACGTGACCTTTTTCTTTCACGGGCAAAAACACGTAAGTATCAATCACATATCATTAACCCGCAAGTCTGTGTTATACTGCCCTCTTTTGGCATTACGGTGTAACTATAGCCAGTCAGGAGATCTTTTTTAAATTATGACATATTACTGAAATCCTCTATTATTTATTACTTTATTTATCAGCATGTTTCTCATATCTATAGAACAGGATTAATTATTAATAATGAGAAAACATTTACGTATTCGTCACAGATCTAGTTCATTCTCAGTTTGTCAGCCCTGAAACATTCACACCGTTTTCCATGACTCTAAACAAAACGTCGTATGTGACATGTTACCATTCGCAATTTATTTTGGCCCCATTGTCCATTTACAGAACAGCGTAAAGTGTTTGAAGGCTCGTGCAGCAATCTCTCAGTGGGTGATGCTTAGTGAACATCTCACGCGTGTTTGCTCGAGCACCCTCACTGCGAGACAAGCAGCACGCTGGTAAACACACTCGAGTTTAATGCTCTGCGACACGAAACTAAACGCAGTCTACAGGAACCCAAAATAGGTCTTTTAAAAAACAATTCGGCTAGGCGATTTTTGGAGTTATTATATAAGTTATGTTATTTTCCCGGACCATCGCAACAGCTTGAAAATGAACCCTCATTGCGCACGCTGTGGGAAAATTGTCTACGCAACAGAGAAGGTGAACTGTCTGGACAAGGTATTTCTCGTACTTTTTGATACTTATTAGGAAAAGTGATCAATTCCTGAACACAATCGTTCATACCTGTCATATCTCGTTAGACTGTGCTTTGTTTTTCCACGGTTTTTAGTATTGGCACAAGGGATGCTTCCATTGTGAGGTGTGTAAAATGACTCTCAACATGAATAACTACAAGGGATATGAGAAGAAGCCCTACTGCAACGCGTATGTTATTGTGCTTCTTTTGCCGTAATGCAAATGCAAGAAATGCTTTTCTAACGAGTAACGTAGGCTACATATTCATATACATTATATCTTTGATCACAAGCATGTGCAATCTAAATAAATGTACAATTATCATGTGTGTTGTTACAAAGTATAGAATGTTTCAATTGCGTGAAAGTATGAAACAATTGAAAACACCACAAATGTCCTTCACCTTCTTTCTCCGAAGGCACTACCCAAAACAGACCTTTACAATTGTGACAGATACCCCTGAGAACCTTCGGCTGAAACAGCAAAGTGAGCTCCAAAGTCAGGTAAATTCACATGTGGTAAAATGACATTGATATTTTGAGCCTTATTTTTAGCAAAGGGTACACAAATAAAAGCATGTCTTAAATTGTGTTGGAATAAGAGGAGAGAGACGGTGGGGTGAGTGTTTTGATCATTGCCAGTGTGGGACTGGGTGTGATGCTTTGAGGTCAGCATGGAGAAAAGCAGGGCAGCTGTCTACTCTGTGGTGCACTGGCAGATCCCCTCAGCTTTTCAACCTGGCAGCGAACATGCTGCCAACTCCATACTGTGGGCAACCTAATCCTGGCATTCTGACAGATGCGTTATTTTGCTGAGGGATCGGTCAGCAACTATGAAAATGTGTTTTGTGTCCTTGAATACATTTCCATCTGTGGCACTCACATTTTGTTGCTTCCTGGTTGTATTTACATCTTTTACTTTTGTTTTGGTACACCGTTGGTATAACTTTAAAAATGATAGTAACTGGGCAAACATCACTCTTGCTCACAATGTTAGGTTGGACAAAACCACAGTTGGGTTATACATTTCAGCTGGCAGATACAATGGCCCTAAAAACAATAGACACTGAAATAGGGACCAAAGTCATCATTGAGACTTGTGGGTGGCCTGGGCCACTAAACGAACTACAATGAAGCCATCCAAAAAAAAAAAAAAAAAACTAGCGACCACGCTAGAGAACCCCTCAGCACGACAATTACTCACAACAGCCTATTAATATCAAGATGATGACAAACATTTTCTGCAATAGTTATACAAATCCTCTGTTCTACAGGTCAAGTACAAAAAGGATTTTGAACAGAGCAAGGGTCGTGGCCTCAAATTTGTCCTGGACACCCCAGAGCTACAGAGGCTGAGGAAAGCCCAGGATCAGATTAGTAATGTATGCTGTCAAACTTAGAATTTGCTTAACATATACATCACATCTACAAATTGATGTAGTACGATCCAATGTAACATTTTCATTCTCGCAGGTCAAGTATCATAAGGATTTTGAGATGACTGGTTTGCATGGGGTCACTCAGGAAACACAAGGGACGTACCTGGACAGGACTCAGATGAGACCCAATGACGAGACGGTGGGGAACGGCAAACAAAAAGGCGTCCATCAGTACATCATGGAAATGGATCGAAGACCTGGAGTCATTGTGGGTACGTTTTCAGATGTGATAACCTAGCACCTGGTAGCATACAGTTGAAATAGCAAACAATAAAACATGATACCGAAGTCAAAATAAATCAGTTACAACTGTAAACTGTTGTGGTGGTCTTATAAAGGCCCCCTTAAATATGAACACAAAATAAGAATACGATCACTTAAGTATTCCTAATAAATCCATTAACAAAACAGAAGTGTAATTTCAGTTTGAGCATTATAATACAGTTTTCTGACTCATGTTACTGTAATTTCTTTGTAGCACCTGTACTTCCTGGTGCGTACTATCCCAACAGTCACACCCATGGGCACAGCTACATGCATCAAACCAGCATGCATTCACTGAGGTCAATGCAGCTGAGGTCACAGCATACAAGCATGGTGAGTCCCTATTCATCCTGAATATTCAAAAGCATTCAAACAAATCTCAATGTTATCCTTTTAAATAAAAATCTGCATTTGTGTAATGTGCACAAACCTGGCCCCCAGACTGTATACAGGGCCATGTATGACTACACAGCACATGATTATGATGAGGTGTCTTTCCGGGATGGTGACATCATTCACAATGTGCAGCCAATCGATGAGGGCTGGATGTACGGAACGGTACAGCGGACAGGGAGATCGGGTATGCTGCCTGCCAACTATGTGGAGGGCATTCGCTAGGTGTCAAGATACCTCATACCCGCTGAGCCACAAATGAAACACTTGCAGCTTCATTGTTTATAGGTATAAATGCTTGTGAATGGTCACAGGTAAATCTCTATATTTTAATAGTGCTAGTTGTTCCATTTTGTAACACTTGCGGTTACAGTAACGTAAAAGTGAATGTACGTATTTCAATGAATAGTTTTGTACCAATTAGGCATTTACTTTAAATACAACAGAATTTTGTGAAGACATGTAAAGAGGACTATTCTTACTTCATAAAGTATGAACAACATTTTTACTTGCATGTTTTTGTTGCCATAAAAAACATGAATAACTGTCTTACTGTTCTGCACAACGTGTATTAAATATATCACTATAACAATAGTGAGAAAACATGACTATTTTCTTCCCTCCATTCAAGCTGTGTGACCAGAAAGATACTTGAAGTTTATTAAATGACTCAGTTGAATGTTTTATAAACAGCTGATGCTGCTGACAGCTTACGTAATAGAAGCTGGCACTCCATCACAATGAATTATGTCCCACAGCCTGATTTAATCTGGATATTATTCATCTATCTGCGTCTTCATAAACCTCATCTTCCTTTCTTCATTTTGGAAACCTTCTCCTTACGTTTCTTCACGTGCTTAGGCACCTTAATTTTCCTTTTCTCCCTCTGAGCTTCTTTAGTCAATTTCTTTCTTTCCTGAAAGACACAAAGGTAGCGACTTACAATCAAAACTCCTGAAAACAGATTTTTGTTCAAAAACTAGCCTGAAGATGACAGGAACCTTTTTGTCCAGTGTTGCTGCCTCACTGTTACTGCCACCCTCTTGTGCATCTTCCTCTCCTGATTCATCATCTTCATCATCATCATCTTCCCCCTCTTCTTCAGAGCCTGAACTGTCATCCTTTCCAGAGTCTTGCAATATCGAGGGTACCTGTTAAATAAAAATTCAGCGACAGCATTTTTTAAATCAGATTTTGGCTGCCGCTGTCGTTTATATCTCCGTGGGAGATACCGCCTTAATCCTCCCACATGCTATGTAGGCATAGAAAACTCCAAAGAGACCTTTGCACAGACTTACCACGTGTTAATATCGAAAACAAAATCTTGGTCACATAATACCTCTTAAATCTAATGCAAAAACAAAGCAAATGGCTTGATTCTTCCTACCGTTTGTACACCGGAAAGATCTTTTCGAAGTCCCGTTACTGTCTGGTAAAGGATCTGTAAGGGAAAACACATAAGTTTTTTAACCACTGTTAAACAACACTCTTACTACTAGTTTAATGCTCTTTTAGGACATTGAGACGTACATTGTCATTTTGTGTATTTTCAGAAGATTCTTCCTCCTTTTTCTTCAACATGATGTCTACATCCCTCTCGTAATGGGCGACCTCATTGAGTGTTCGTGGAATGTATGCTTTCTTAAACACCTTATATTTGACATAGGCGAGTTGTTAGACATTATTAAAAGTATTATGATGGGCATATTGGATATATGACATGTTTCATGATTGAAAATAAGCACACCTCCTCATCAACGTTATCTTGATTGGATCTTTCTTCTGCTGTTCTTTCAGATGCTATTTCCATTGCCTGCACATGAATCACAGACATACTGTAGATTAACACGATATTTAGCAATAATGTATACATCATAGGCAACAGTAGACTAGTTACGTTAGGCTTAAAAAATACGAAAATGACAGGAAGGGGAAGAATAAGAATATTTATGATGTAATATTGCTCTTCACTGACCTTATCGAGGTATTCATTGATGTTGTCACTTGTTATGGAGGGATCTGTGACAAACTCAAACAACTCACGCACAGTCATAACCGCTACATCATGTTTCTGGAAGAAGTCTGAGGAAGAAAAATTGGTAAAAGCAAATAAATCTTTGACGTCATTAACTACATATTTGTTCAAATTGATAAACTATTTTGTAGGTTTGATTATAGCAATAGTAAAAGAAAGCTTTGTGAACACTGTACATTGCTGCCATCTGGTTGTGAAAAAATACATAACATACGACTTGCAGCTAGTTTGTGTCTTATTTTGACCTTATTTTATTAAAAAAGCTGACAATGCAAATTCATTGCTTTGGATGTACTGTCACAAAAACATGTACAGCCAAGGCTTGTGTGGACAATTACCTATTACCAATTTAGTTCATTGGTACATTTAGCGTGTTGACAAAATGTTTTATGCTCTCCTACTTGTAAGTCGCTTTGCATAAAAGCGTCTGCCAAATGAATAAATGTAATGAAAATGTAAGATTATAGTATTGTGTAAGTACACAAGCGTTCGAAAATTTAGGATCACATACTGACTGCTTTTTAACATTATAAATAATATTCTCATGCAAGTTGTAAAATAGCACAAATGTAGCTATAGCAATTAATGTGACTACATAAAATTAACACTAAACCAAACTATATTGTATTATATTGCATTTTTAAAGAAAATCTAACTAAATAATCTTTTTGAAGTTCTTTCCTGGGATGCTTTTTACATTCAAGTTACCATCTTTGCTGGTGTCGAAGCAGTCCTTTTATTGTAAAAACTATTTTTGTCTATACAAGTAATTTGAAATATACTCCTTCAGATCAAAAGATATGAGATAATAAGAAACACTACAGCTAAGTAAACCAAAGCTGTTGTAAATGTATTTTTTGACAGAAGCTTACCATTTACATTGCTGCAATCTTTACGAAGAAACTCCAGGGCATGAGGGTGATCATGTTCAACAGACTGAGACACATCTATAATATAAGCATCTCCATTGTGATACCTGCAAATCCAAAGACCAGTTTAAACAGCAACTAACCAGCTTTTACATGAGACAAACAACTCACTGATGCTAAAAATGATCATCATTTCATTGGACTTACAGCATATTGAACTCGCTAAGGTCAGCGTGGACTAGACGAGCTTCATGGTACATTATCCTCATATTCTGGATCACTTGTAGGTAGAGTTCCCGGGATTTGGATTCAGACAGAACAGCATTCTTCAGTAGAGGAGCAGGCCTGAGAAAAACACAACACACATGATGCATCATTTCAAGTATAATTGAGGAATATGTTGAAACATTGAAGCAATGCTTTCCGCCATTTGGTCATCAGTTTTATAAAGGTGCAAAGTTTTTTTCCTGACACCCAGCAGCAACTAGTTTATTCAGTAGAAGAAAGTTTCAAAAAGATAAAGGGGAAAAATCTTGTCATGTGACCCCAAGATGACAGCCATCATAAGGCACTGCACTACTGTAAATAAAAACCTTATTAACTTTAAGAAACACTTCAGTATGGATGAGAATAAGTGAGAATAAACACAAGATATACAGAGTAAATGTCTACATACATGTCATCTTGACCAATAAAGTCCATGACAAGCACATGACTCCGCAACATGATGGGCTCTGGACTGGGAATTTGTGCCGTCTGTAGTCTTGAGATAAACAGATCCATATTAAACAGACCATAAACAGCACAAAATGAAATATTTTAAATAATGTAATTAAATATTAAAGCTCACCTGATCAAGTTTCTCATCTCTTTCTCTGCCCAAGTACGCACCATTTTCCTAGGATTGCCTTTGCAGTAGCCATGGCGGAACCTAAAGTGGCATTCAGACAGAAATTCAGTTTAACAACATAACTCAGTAAAGACTAAAGTCCAGCACAAAGACACCTGACCTACCTGAACTCCCCACTGACATATTTATCTCTGTCTTTGAACGATAATATTGAAGTCTTGTATATTTTAATGGCTCTGCTTTCTCCTTTGGCGGTAGTCGCATGATAGACGTTCGCCTGTGGTACAGAACACACATCAGAAATATGAAGTCTTATCAATAACAGTTAGTTTCACAAAGTTAAACAGTTAAAATACACATGCAAGATCTGTTGTGTGTGACATAAAGCAGTGGTATTAATGCTATTCAGAAACCAAACTTGCCTCCTTGCCTGTGCTGATACAGCCATTGATCTCTGTAATAACACCTCTGCTGAGCATTTTGAATAGAATCATACGTGTCCGGGGGTCCAAAACCTGTGGCATCACAGTAAAGCCTCAGATTAAATAAAACAGTAACAAAGTTATTTTATTTCTTTTTTAGTTCATTTAAAATAAGATTTAGAAAATGCACCTGTTCAACAGTTGCTCGGTCTGATTTGTCCTTTACTCGAAATCTAAAAAGAGAGAAAAGGAAATACATGAGAAATATAAGCTTTTCTAAGGTTTAAAAATATACAGTGCGTCTCAAAAATTTACACTCTCCTTGCAGAATCTGGAAAAAGCTGAAAATTTGGCAAAATAAGAGGAATTTTGAAAATTAAGATTTATTTTTCATTTGAAAAAAAAAATGTTAACAAAGTTCACACCAAACACTAATAACAGAATTTCTAAAAATATCCCAGGTCAAGAGTTTACACGGTCCGCCTGATTCTTAATACTGCATGATGTTATCTGAACAATCAATTACAGTTGTTACGTTGTTTAAGGGTTTCTTGTTTGTCTTGAGTCATTTAACTGTCCACTGATCTTCAGAAAAATCCTCCAGGTCCTCCTGAATCTTTGCTTTTTGAGCAGTTTTGACTCATATCCAGCAGTACCATTATGATGAGAGATTCATCTTTTTACATTGATACCAATCAAGAGACTCATACACAACTATTACAATAGAGAGAAACTTTTGAGACGTGTGTGTAAACATTTGAGACGCACTGTACATGAGAATATATGAGCAGGATTACATACGTGTCTGCTTCTCTCTGTTTTTGCATCACTGTGACTTTATTGATCACAGAATCTGCTAAAGTTAATTTATCTGTAAAACATAAACAGACTTTATTCAGACTGCATAAATATGTACATACAGTACGCTTTCCATTATTTCACCACTGCTTTAAATTAAAAACAACTGCGGGCTTACCCAAGTTTATTTTGTGTTCATATTTTCTCAGGACCTTGTCTGATGGAGTGGACATTTTTGAGGATTGACTATTAGAACTCTGTCGATTAGCCTGGTGGAAACAGACAACATTCACACAATTATTGCATATATTGCCACACAATGTAGTTGTGTTGTCCACAATGCTTAGAAATATTTCTTGACATGAATACCTGCTGATTATATCCAGTCCTCATTGCAGCATAGCGCTTGGTGAAGTCTCCTCCTCCTGATTCATTCCAATCCCAATCATCATCATCATCATCATCATCATCATAATTATTATAATCCTCTTCATTTTCATCTTTCTTCTCAGTAACTTTATTCTCCAGAAAAGGGACGTGACTGATTTCAGACTCACTGAAAGACATATCACACATTTATTGCACGTCTAAATATAGAATTTTTATTTTATTTCAAGTACTTTTTGTCAGAAGACTTAAGACTTTTTCGTTATCTACTGACCGTTTAATTATATTGTACTGTTTGTTTAACTAACCCTATGTTTAACATGCTGCCGCAAGGGTACCACGTAAAACTTCGTAAAGACAATCCTCTGATGCTAAATTATATAACGTTAGTGTTTGACTGTCTAATCAATAAATGGAAACTTTCATACCTTCCCGTTTCCTCCGCGTCATCAAACTGTCCAGGTACAACCTGTGACATCATGATACTTGAATTTGATTTGGTTAAAATAAGTGAATTTGTGTAGTAAACTGATTTAGAGCCGTCGATACACGCGTACGTCCCAACAACACGCACAACATGCACGCGCTCGCTTCCGGCCACGTGGGTAAGGGTGCTGAAAAGGCACAAGAAAACGATTCTCAAGGCAAATAATATCCCAATGCTTTTTTTTTTTTTTACAAGCAACCTCTATAAAGAAGGCTAGCGATATATATGCAGGTAAATAAAAATAAACTATCAGAACAAAATACTGAGATCTATATCGATTTCTTTACCAGTTCACCCAAAAACATTTCCTGTAGCTCCGTGGTTAGTGACTACCATAGTAAAAAAAAGATGCTTTATAAATTTCTTTGTTCTTTGTTAAACACAAAATAAGATATTTTGAAGAATGTAGGAAAGCAAACAGTTCATCAGAACAAAGACATTTATACAGATTTACAACAACTAAGGGTAATTAAATGATGAATTTTTATTTTTGGGTGAACTGTCACTTTAACAAATAGATCTAGTCCAGTATTTGAGTGATAACAGATTATTTGATTTTACAATCTTTTATTGCTTTATAGTCACATTTTAGTCTTTCTTTAAATGTACTTAAATAATGTGCTACTTGCAACGTGGTTTCTGATGAGTTCTGGGTAGTTCCTCTAACAAAAAATCACTAATAAAATGACCGATGACAAAGACACAGCACTTCATTTCTCACTCTTTCTTAGTGTACATTTATTGATTGCATGATTTATTCACTTTACAGGGTTGAACAGTGAAGTGAGAAAAGTAAAATCATCTGAATTGATCTGATATTTACAATTCATCTGACAGGCAACACCTCTGAAAGAGCTAGAATACAATTTTGTGTAGAAAAAGTTTGATGAATTTTAGCCTGCGCATGTTTTTGACCAAATTCAGTCGAATGTATTTAACTGCAGTGACTGTTTACGATAGAACCAAAGTTTTATACACCAGACAGAGTACTAAACAAAATTTAGATTTGAAAAGCCCCTGAGAAAGAGAATAACTGAGAAATTCACCAAATCAGATTAACATGCAAAATCAATACATTTACATCATACTGTGAAACCCATTAAGTATACTCTCTGGTTTAATGCTTTTAGATAGATAACTGTATTGGCTGAAGATTTCATTAGCTGAAAAACAAAGACCCAAAATCATCTAATCATCATGTAATCATCTAAAGCATCTGAATACAAAGTATCTGAAAACCCCACAATCTAAAGTTCATGTTTCTGATTCTCTACGCAGCACAGACTGGACTTTACATGGCTTCTCAAAAATGACAACATGCTCTTAAGATTGATCAATAAATAACTGCATAAAATGTTCAGTGTTTTCTATCATTGATGACTGTGCACACCCATACACACATTTACAAGTACATACATTACACACACACACACACACACACACACACACAAAAAGAAAAACACATTTCATCTAAATATAGAGACTGGTTAATTTACATTTTTTTTAAATTTAATATTCCAAAAACTGAAAAATGTTGCCACTCAAAGGGCTTGGAAATTGAATATATGTCAAATCAACTGTTTGGATTTCAAGACAAACGCTGCAACATTAGTGTAAAACTGTATAAAGTGTTTTTTGTTTGAGAATGAAATATCCCTTCAACATAAAAATTTGATTGTCAATGGTGTCTACCTATTAGGTTTCTTAACTGAAAGACACCAGACGTTTTAGTGTGGACACCGGTGTTGAGAAAACCAAAGTGAATCCTCGAAAGATTTCCAGTAGGCCTACAAGCACAAAATCCAAAGGCGGCGAACACAAATCACACATGTAAAGATACATAAAATTCACTCTGAATCACGTTGACATCAAATACATACTGTGTAAATCTCTGTGAGAGTCACTTTGATGCACAGGCCTTGCTATATAATACTTCACGCCCCTCTTTACCATCAGAGGGTGCTGTTTCCAGTAATGTACACACGTCTGCATCATTTGTCAATGAGGCTCAAAGATGGAGGAGGATAATAAACAAATAACAGGCAAATATTGCCAATATGGTGATTGACGGATGATCATCCAAAATAAAATATAAAGCCAAGTTAACAGCAATTTCATCAGATATGTATTCAGCCGATCCAAAGTGAAACTGAGCTCTTCAAATCCACAAGATGAAAAAAAAAACACAAACTCTTTGACTAAAAACAAAAACTTAAGAATAATACATTTTAATGCTGATATATAAATCTGTTTATCATACAAATGTCTGATTTATTGTAATATAAAGGCTTTATATGATTCATTAAAAAAAAAATCATACAAATAAGATTAAAATGCTACCGTCCAGTTGAGCAGATCCAGATCTTTAGAAAAAGCATTAAGGCATCAAGAAAAGAATCACTGTGCTTCAGAAATTCTCCAGTGTGCATCTTTTATGCATACTGTATAAGACACATATTGGCATAGGCCATACTTTGTGTCTTCTAGTATTCGTGAAAGTCTGATAAACAATGGCACAGAATAAACACAGTTAAGGCCTAGTGAGTTTTCTCCTCTGCTGTTTCCTGAGCCGTAATACACTGGATTTTTGCAGGTTCTGAATCACCGCCTGATGTGGCATCTGAGGCAACATGGATTAAAGGCTCCTCTGTTTTAGGTTCCTCCTGTCCAGCTCCATCTGGTTGAGGATCTTTGGGAGCATCTTCAGCAGAATCCATCTTCACGTCTGTATCTTCAGGGTTCTGCTTTTCTTTATCTTCCTCAACTACCTGTCTTTCATTCTCCTCCGCTTGAGGCAGCTCTGCTTTCTCGCTTTCGCTTTCAGTTTGGATCGGAGATGTTACATCACCTTCTTTCTCAGATGAACACCCGAGCTCATTTTCCTCCAGAACGGCAGTGTCATTTCCTCCATCTGTTTCTTCATTCATTTCTGCCTCATCGTTTTCGTTTTCATCCGTGGGTTTCTGATGGACACGTTGGTGCCTCACCAGACTGTGTTTTAGAGTGAAAGTGCGAAAACACGTTTGGCACTCGTAAGGTCTCTCACCTGCAACAATAATAGCAATTTCAGACGTATCAAATTGGATTTCGATTTTAAAACGTGAAAAATCGAAACATGTGCTTACCTGTATGCGACCGCATGTGTCTGGTTAGATCTTGCAGGCTCCAAAAGCGTTTGCTGCACACGTCGCAGACCTTCTTCCTCTTATCGGTTTTGCCTCCAGCTGGATCACTTTCTTCTTCTAGGGCCCTGAACTCTGAGGAAGCACCTTCCTCTTCATCATCACTCATCTCATCCCTCTCTTTCTTCTCCTCCTCTGCATCGCTCTCCACACTCTCATTCCCCTCTTCTTCAGCGGCTTCTAACTTGGCCTCCTGCTCCGTTTCTTTTCTGGGTGCTGGAAGCGGGATTTGGTTAGACTCGGTTGGTTGTCGTCTTCCCTTCTTTCCTCCATCTTCCGACTGAACCTCCTGAACGTGAGTCTTCTGGTGTCGGCTGAGAGTAGCTGCGTGGCGAAAGGTCTTCTTGCAGGTGGCACAGGTGTGGGGGAACTCCTCCTGCTGACTAGCTGGTTCTGCTATGGTTTCGGGTAATTTAGGCTGGTGTTGTTCGTCTTGAGAAAGCTCGATGTCCACAGGCGTGCTGGTGAGGTTTGTATCAATATTCTTGTTGCTTTGAGAGTCATCTTCATTATCTTCTATTTTGTCAGGATTCTCATCAGCTGTCTGTGTTGTAGTTGGATCTCTGTTGCCCTCTGTTTGTTCACTGGCTGATTGTCTTGTTTGTTCGGTTGCTTGTTCTGGGGATGAGAAGTCCTCCTCTTGTGTGGGGTTCACTGAGCTCACATCTGTAGTATCTTCAGCTACAGTAGGTTCAGTGTCAGATATACTTTCTACAAAGACAACAGAGGTAACGGTAAGCACTATACAGCAGGCACATTACACAACCCTCCAACGTTATAATATTAGTTACAGTAATTTCGAAATAAATTCATATAAATTCGCTGCGTAATGTGAGAGATCTTACATGGTCCAAACAACCTGACAACAACCTTGATAAACATAAAAAAACTGTTAAACTGTCATTTACTTTAAGGGTTAAACCAACACGATCTTCCTTCTTACTGACAGATTTGACATGATAGACAAGAACAACAATACTGACCAGTAGTTCCCGTGCTTCCTTGAGATCCTTCATCAGCCTTGGGTTTGGCTCGAGACGCATTGTGCTGAAGAGATCGATTGGATAATCCATGTTTTCGAAGCAGGTGACGCTCACAGTTCGACTTGGTGGAGAAGAATGACTCACACTGAGGACAAGGATATGGCTTCTGACCTATGAAATCAATGCACAATATTAATATTCATAAAAAATGATTATATTAAAAAATATGTTTTAAAGGACCATGGTAGTACTACCATACCATATATCCACAAAAGAAGATATTTTGAAGAATGTAGGAACAGTTCTGGGGCACTTTTGACTACTATTGTCATTTTTCCTACTATGGTAGTCAATGGTGGCCAAGAACTGTTTTGTTACAAGCAAAGCTTCCAAATATCTTTCTGTGTGTTCATCAGAACAAAGACATTTATACAGACTTGGAACAACTCGAGGGTGAGTGAATGATTTTTTTGTATTTTGTAAGGTATTATTTAAAATTATACAGTAGTGGCCAAAATCGATGTCTGGAAGACACCTTGGTTAAAATATTTATTTGACAAAATTTTTATTATTATTTAAGGTATAAATCACATTTTTGGCCTTCACAACCTTATTTAACAGAGCAGTGTGGATAAGACAGGAATACGAGGAAGAACAGGAGTCGGGAAAGGACCACGACCCAGAACTCAAACTCGGGTCACCAAAGCACTACTGTGCAACATGTTGGTGTGCTTCTCACTACGCTTTTGGGACCGACTTGACAAAATTGCCAATAAAAAGGAAAACTACAGTGTATTAAGGAAATATGGGGTTTAATCTAATATACAAAAGTTGCATAAAAAAACAAAAAGATACATAAAAAATCAATATAAAAAAAATAATATTTGTTGATTCTCGCGTTGTAATATTTTGTAGTCATTCAGCTGGGCCTTGACTCAGTAAGTTTTGCTTATGTGTTGTTTTTTTGCCAAGCCTCTTTAAATTCTTCTCAGAGCTAAGCTTCAGTTTATATTCAAAGCAGAACTACTTAACATGTATCATGAAGCATGTAAAATCTTTTACATAGAAGGCAAAGACGTCAGTTTTCCATAGTTGATCACGTTTGGCCGCTATACGTGTTAACCATATAAAGGATTTAATCGAATCTATGATCATAATGTACAAATTATAATCAAAGAGGCTCACCTGTATGTGTTAACATGTGCCTTTGCAGCGAGCTGGCCCATGGAAACAGACGTGGACAGTACGGGCATGTCATTTTCTGCACTGAATTAGAATAAGCATTCTTCTTTCCTTTACTCTGAGGAGGTTTCTTTGGCTTTTCCTCCTTTTCGTCCATGATCTCCTCACTGATGGACTGCTTCTCCATCTCCTCCTTCACCGGCTCTATCTGATGGGGTTGCAGATAGGTGCTAAACTTATTTGAGTCAGTGGTGGCCAGCATTTTCTCCACACTTGGAAACTCTCCACTTGACTCTAGATCGATGCCACCGCCGGCTGCCAATTTCAAATCACAGATCTCTTCATAAAATGGCCTCTTCTTGCATTTTCTCTTTGAGTTATCAGGAGAAGAGCCATTTTGAGTGGAATCTGGATTGACGCTGCTTACGAAAGCCTTCTTTTCAATTACAGTATTAAATTCCATTGCACCAACACTGTTAGCGTCTGTTTCTAAGAGCACCGGGGTGGCAGATACAGAGGAGATAATCTGAGCGATGGAGGCTAACGGTGGCATTTCAGAAGTACTGGATGGTTTTGGTAGCAGTGGCTTCAGGCGAGTTATAGGTTTGGTTAAGTCACTTGATAAAGCTGAGGCCAGATTAGAAATGGACAAAGCAAGAATTCCAGAATTATTTTCTGTTTTTGGCGAGGTCTGTTCTTTCTTGATCTCTTGATGATGATGATTCAGAGCAAGCTCTGTCTTTATTCTCTTCTTCTCTGGATGTTTCGGTAGAGAGAGATCAATGGGCTCCATTAAGCAGTCATTGAGCAGAGTAGTCCCTTCAATCATATCTGGAACATTTACTTTTTGAGATTTGCTTGAGAAATCCAAAGGCTGGTCCTGGTCGACAGGAGGAACGGTGCTGTTAACCAGTCCATTTGGGGATAGAGTACAATGGTTGGTCTGAACGGTGACATCTCCACTAACAGGTAAAAGACTTTTGATGTGTTCCTCAATTTCCCTTTCTGGGACCTCCGGGTGTTGCTTCAGCAAATGGAGAATGCAGTTTCTCTTAGCGAGGAACGCTGCACCGCACTGGCGACATTCGAATGGTTTTCGCTGACATCCATTATGCGTTCGCAGGTGAATCTGAAGGGCTCTGTAGTTCTTAAGGTCTTCCCCGCAATAGCGGCAAGATGTGGTAGCACCGGTTGCATCGAGGAGGTCCAACGTAGCGCCCCCGAGCACACCGCTGGTACTAGACGAGGTGGTGATGTACTCTATATTTTTCTCGATCTCTTTGCGCGTGTTCTTCATGTGTTTCTTGCGCAAATGGCGCTCGCAGTTCGCCTTCACAGTGAAAGGGTAGTGACAGATGCGACAGACGTACGGCCGCTCGCCGCTGTGCGTTCTCATGTGGCGAATCAGCGTCGCTTTGTCTGGCGCTGCATAGCTACAAGTGTTGCACTGATACGGCGACGCTCCCAGATGATGGCGCATGTGAGCCTGGAGACCCCCTAGGAAAGAAAACACCTCCTTACAGAATCGACACGGGTATTCTGTCTTCGATGTCTTTTTGCTCTGAGCTCTCATTTCCTTGCTATCAAACTCTTCTTGCTTGATCTTTCCAGCTGCAGCGTCGTACGATATAATATCTGAAGTCATCTGAGTGGCATCCCAGTTTGTTGGAGAGGATGAGGTCGAGGAGGAAGAGGAGGCTGAAGATTGTCTGGCACTTCTCTGCTGTTGGCCCGTCTGGGGTGGAAGGCTAGGACTGATGTTGCCGGATGAGGCCTTTTGGGCACTCATAATAGGCGGAGGGGGCGTTGAGGTGCCCATGCTGGATCGAGGAGTGATTAAGGGTTTGGGTTTCAGAGACGCAATCTGTTTGGTGTTTATCTGTAAAGGGCTGCCCTGAACTGTGGGGAGCAGAGACAAAGACATCTGTGGAGACACCGAGGCAGCGATCTTAAGGATTTGTTCGATGTCTGCTAGCTCCACCGCCGTTTGACCACTTATTGGAACAAGCATACCGCCGCTGACAACGCCATGGAGGGGCTGTAGCGACAACAGGCTGAGAGCAGCGCTTTTGTTCATGCCTTGAAGAGAGACGGGTTCCAGAAGCGATAGGCCGAGATCGCTGCTGGTTTCTTGAGGTAGATTTGTTGAAGGCGGCTCAATGCGAATGAAGTGGATGCTGTCTAAAATTTCTTGCTGGATTTGCTGTTCGGATCTCTCTGGCTTGGCCAAAGAGGAATGTTGGAGACCCAAGCTCTCCATGAAACCATTCTTCCCACCTGAACTAAAAGCATTAACGTGTGGTAATGGTTCGTTGACCTCCGTGGAATGGGAGTTGAGTGCATCCGTAACAGCATCTGCGTTTGGTTCCTGAAGTTCAGTGTTGGTGTCTGTGCTGTTTTTGTGTGATGATTTGTGAAGATCTAGAGACTGCTGAAGGGGAAAGGCTTTGTTGCAGACATCACAAACAAACTTGTGGAACTTGCTAGCACATCGCCGCAAGTTGGTCTCGCACCAGACCTGTGCAATTTGGGGAAACTTGTGACAGCTGAAGTCAATAAAAGCCAAGTCACCAAAACCCAAAGGGATGGATGGGTTACTCTGAATAAAGGGCCGTCCAGTGGGGTCTGTGGGGAGCTGCTTATGTATGGTGGAGTTGTGGCGAAAGAGACCACGGTGTGTCCGAAAGGTAATGCAACAAATGTTACACCTACAATTAGAAGAAAGAGTCTTAAAACCTTGTAGAGTCAACATAACATAACAATACAATATAATACATATAAACTTATTTTACTACAATGTGCTGTCACAATATAAAATTATAGGGGTATGTCCTCCTGAGCCCACCTAAGTGTAGTGTCAGGATGTGTCTCCATGTGACTTTCCAGACCATATTTACAGATAAATGTCTTAAAGCAGATGGGGCAATGGAGGAGCTCTTCTTCACTCTTGACAGAACCAATCTCTTCAGGCTTTTGCATCAACATCACCTAAACACAGACAATTCGGTGGCACATAAAACAAAGCACAGCATGTTAAGACATAGGCTTAGTACAGTATAATAATAGAACATATTTCTGCAATAACTTTAGAAGAATAAATGCAAGAATGTCTTAATCAGAGGTGGAGTTGTACCTTTTTGGTTGATGGCTCATCAGCCTGCTCTCCCTCATCCTCCACACTTGGCTTTCTCTTAGCGGAGAGACGACAGCGCTTGTTCAGTGGGGAATAACTGGGGGTAGAAAAACTACTTGCATCCTTTTCATGGATTTTCATGTGCCTGCAGAAATAAACAGTACATCTTTAATTAAATTATATACACTTTTTTATTAACTTTGCACACACTTCTTCAATAACAATCTACTGATGCTGTGCTATCAACATATAGCTTGCCAGCCACATATATACATTAATTAGATCAGAAAACCAGTTTTGTACACAAAATCTTATTCTATTTATGTGGTAAATTAACAGACTTTCGCAAAAAACAACAATAATTTGCATTAAAAGTATTACAAATTAACGATTTTTAACTTGAAAACTTTAATATTAAAGACGTGTCACATACAGAAGTCACTGGGCTGGTCAGATGCAATTATAAGGCCAATAAATGCTTTCTCTGAGGGGGTCAAAGGTAGTATGTGGAGGAAAAGTGCTGAGAATCACATTACGACATGCTGGAACGTGTGCACCCCCCACCCTCCTACACTTCACAGAAACTAACCCACCGTTCAGGTTCGACCAGAAACGAGGCCTCTGATGCTTCTGTGCAGCTGCGTGTTTTTAACCGAAGACTTTAACTTATGATGTCTGTACAGTTTGTGTGTATTAATAATCTACCAACAGAATTGTATAGTGATACACATGTAGTGTTTGTGATCATGTACTTTGAGTATACGTACGCTTGACTGGAAAGGGTTGATAAATGTCAGCAGACCCAGCGGTAAGAATCTTGTTTTACATTCTGCAGCCAAAGATATTAATAGCAGTGAAGCAGAGTGATGGCCACCCACATGTGGACCTAACCCTGACAGCCTGAATCCCTTTCCATCTCACAGCTCTAGCCTCACTTACTCAGCATAATAATGTTAATCGTGCATTCCAACTCTTGCCATTTCTTGTCACGTGCCACTAAATCACGTTGTGGTTCTGTGTTTGAAGTTACTTGTTGATGCAAGACTCCAGACTAAATTTTGCTTTCTGCAGTGCCTTATCAATAGTGCCAGATGGCACTGTGGCTAAAACTGCTTAACAACGTAATCTGACGTTACGGAGGTCAGGGCTGTGTTTTTATGTTTTGTGATGCAAGACATAAATATTGTTAACAAAAATGAGACTGTAATGTTGGTGTTCCATTCAAAATATATTTTAGTTCCTGTTTCTTTTTTTTCTCTCTCTTACTGACACAAACTTCTTCCACCCCCATCTGGAATGCCTGCATGTCTCAACTGCACAAGGAAGCCCTCTATGCACATCACATCAACATAAACAGAAAGAGCCCAGTCACACAACAAAATCCCATCCACAAAGACACATGAAAGAGATGCATGCATCTTTTCAGGATACATATAAGGGTGACAAAAGAGAGAAGCCAGTCACCCTTAAGAAACAGGGCTCTCGCATCACATGTGCAGGATATATTTTGATCTCTCAAAATTCTGCCTCAGGCCTACCTCTTTTCTAGAACACAAAAGAAGATATTTTGAAGAATGTCGGTAACCAAACAACACTGACCCCAAACCACTGGGACATCTCTTAAAATATTTTCTTATGTGTTCCACAGATAAAAGGTTTTGGATGACTATCCAGTTAAATTAGTTAAATGAGCCCTACACTCAAAACACAAAATTCAGTGAAAAAAATATGAAAAGTATACATTTATAAGCAATAGTGTGTCTACCTGTGCATGTTTCCATTGGTGGTGAAGGTCTGGTTACATATTACACAATTGTATGGCCTTTCTCCACTGTGAACCAGCATGTGACGGTCCAGAGAACTGGCAGAGCTCAGAGCCTTTCCACAGATACTGCAAGAGTGATCAGTGCCCCCACTGTCTGTATTATGCTGGAGTAGAAAAAATGCATCTAATTCATCATCTCAATAACTTTGTGTTTAACCAAATGCTCATCTGTAATGCCCATGGCAGAGTGCTGGTGTGTAGAAGCACATACTTGTCTAATATGCATGGTGAGCTGGTGCTGTGTCAAGCAGTTTTTGTTGCACAGGGGGCAAATGAAGCTTGAGCGATCTTCCTTGACTTCCTGTGACACACATGAAGGAAAGACATTTCAGAGAGATCCTAAAAGTTCTCATGTGTTATCTCTGCATGATCACGTCTTTTTTTAACAGATCAAATATTAAATTCTGTTTCTGGCTTGCATTTAGAAAAATTCAAGAAATGAGAAAAATCCTGCACACTATTAATCCTAACATTTGTATATGTCCGATGAAAGTCATGGTACCATATTTTTACAAAGATTGATTTTAAGCAGGATATTTTCATTTCCTGCTAACTAGAGGCAATAATGCAACAATCCCTTAAGGCCAGGCATGGGCTCAATCGCTCTCCTTCATGCCCACATATAAGGACATTTAACATGTATTAACTGTTAATATATTAAATTAAATTATTTCATATATATTTAAAAATGTATTGAATAATATATTGTTAATATGTATGCACTTGCTCCAAATATATAGAAATGTGTTATATTCCCTTATATTTTTGTCCCGTAAGGGAAGGCAGGATACCCTAGAAGTCCGGACATCCAACTATGAATTTACAAGCTTAATTAATCTACTATCTTGCATGAATTATTAACAAACCATTAAGCAACAACTTAGTCTGAATGCTTGAACATAAATATAAACAACATGTAGCTAATATTATAACAAGGTGTTAGAAAACCACTGCTGTGCTGGGACAAGAGGAAAATGTTAAGGTTAAAAAACTAAAAAAAACAAAAGCACTGTAAAGTTTCTCTGAGTTTCAGAGGACAGAAAACACACTGTGCAGATTTCTTCATCTGTTGACTCTGGGGCTAATAGTTAACTATTACACTTCATTTCAGTCCTGGATCTCCTAAAACAACTACATAACTTTAAAAAACATGAACCATACAAACATTTTCTACCCTAAGACCTCAACACATGTTGCTCAGCATGAACCCAAACCCCCACTGAGACGTTTATTTGTCCCCCAATGAGACAGATCAACACGAGAGGTAAAACACGCTGCCTCATGAAGACGTGTCAGAAATGCACGAACGGTTGTGCGCTCTCGTCACACGGTGTAACAAGTGTTCTCTGCATCTGTTTCCACAGATGACAACAGCAGCGCTGGCTGGAGGAGAGCATCACTAATTCACACCATTTTGCAGTGGTGCAGAATTCAGTGTTAGCATATGGAAACATACTCAGGGAGGGGACACAGGAGGGGGCTTGGGGACAAAACACCTGTTTTCTCCACAGAGAAGTGTTTGAGTGAAATGTCACACTTTAACTGAAGGCATACGACGTGCATCGGCTCTGACAAAGGGGGGATTGAGAAAGCGCGAGGACCATTTGTTGCCAGTCATTTAACCCAGCTCGTGTCACTGCCAGTCTGACAGACGACCCAACCGCTGCAAACTACTACAGCTGTACTCACTGCAGGAATCTGTTTGAGAGCTCGGGTGAATTTTTACTTTGTGTGTAAAGAGATCTGTATTGAATCCAAAGGGCAGAGCACTTCACGTGGATATCTGAAAGACTATCCGAAACATTTTTGCTCCAAATATGTCTGATTGGTGAAAACAAACATGCAAATATGTAGCAAACTTTTCTCTCTTGCATGTCTTGGGTTCATGAAAGCAAATGGGCCCTTTAAAATCTTATATTACCTCATTATTCATAAATGTAGCATATACATTTATTTTTATCTAACCAAGCAAACGTCAACTGCTATACCTGATTTCTTCTCCCGGTACGACTGATTGTGAGCGTTTTGCTTGTTATTTTGGGAGACGCTTTGGTGGACTCGGCATCAACTCCATTGATCTGGCCCACATTCATCACAGTACTCATCATGGAGTTGATGGAGGTCAGTTCCTCCTCTGTTCTAACTCCACCTTCTTCTTCTGCCACATGTTCATGTGACTGCTTGTCCATTCCATCACCGTTTGCTTCCCCAGCTAGATTTTCTGTAGATAACATAATTACTAAATTACCATTTAAACCATAGCAGTTTGTTATGACCTAAGAGTCGTTGTGATATTTTACCTTCCGCAGGTTCTGCTATAAGTGTGGAGGGTTCATTCTTCTCAGGCTCTTCCTCATTTACATCAACAAGGCCGTTGTTGACACACTCTTGTGGGGAGTCATGCTCGATTTCTAAGAATGGAGAATGATCATTACTCATGAGGGAATGTATTCAATCATAACATTACAACAAACACTAAAATACTACATCACTTTTACATCGGTTATGTCTCATTCATTCATTTTTCCATCTGGAGAAGAATATGGAATCTGTCATCAGGATTTTCTGTCTCTTATCATCTAGTAGTCTTTTATCACGTGTTTAGTTGCCATTTCTAGTAAATCATTTAGGCAAAGCGCACATAAACGGCGATGGTCAGATAAGCAAAGCTTGTGAGATCCCTGCATAGGCTGTAGTATGCTTCAGTTACATTTCAGGAACAACTTTATTGGTCAACTTCCTCTTTTAGCACATGTGCTTGGTAAAAAAGTTTCACGTTCCAGGATCAAACAGACAGTTCCAAACAAGATACAAAATTAAAAACATTCAGAATGTGGGCATGCAAAATCTGTGATAAAACATATATTCTTGTTAAAACAGAATACTGCATGTAAACTGATCACTTATATCTGGGAAAAAAAGCAACGCTCGTCCAACTGCATCTGAAGTCAAGCGTGTTTTGTGTTGTCTATGAGTGACTGTGGACGGTTTGAGGCAGCTGGAGGAGTGTGATACTACAGCGAGAGAGGCCCATCCCAGTGGGGGTGGGGGGAGAGAGATGAGCGACACATAAGTGAGAGCAGCAGAGTGGTGAGACGGGAGCCAGGCAGAGATGGAGGAAAAAAACGAGAAACTTGAGAGAAGTGGAGAGAGAACGGAAGAGAGACGAGCATGTTCACACACAGAGAGAGAATCGTCTGAAGTCTGAGTGAAACAAGCACTGAGGCTGTGTGTGTGTGCGTGAGAGAGAGAGAGAGAGAGAGAGAGAGAGAGAGAGAGAGAGAGAGACAGAGAGTCAAACAGGAAGTGGAGGGTCGACTGTTATCTGCTGTACACCAGGGTTGTTTTACGTTTAAACACTTTCTAACTAGATTTTAATCTTTATTTTATTGTGCATTTAGATTTTTAACTTTAGCTTAGTATTTAATACTTTTGTTTTTTTCTCGCTTTTTACAAAGTTACTCTAAACATTTAGCGTTTATTAAGTTGACTACAATTACACTTGCTACATTTTATCAGGCTGTATCTTCAAAAGCATAACGGTTTACTGTAGTGCTTGAGCATGGATGTCATTAAACTAATATATTTAATAAAGTCGTAGACACAACTATGTCATTAATGTTTTGTCATTATATCATTTTCTTGCCCTCAAAAAGTAGCAAATTGCCACGCTGCTGTTTTTCGGCCTAAGTTTATCTTCTTCTTTTAAATCAATGAAAAAATTCACTTTTGTTAATAATGGACTCTTGCTGTACACCCTCTTCCTCTCTCTCCCTCTAACCGTGCGGTCCTGCTGTGGCGTGTGTGTATGTGTGCCGTCGCAGGGTGTGATCTCCTCTGCTACAGAGGGGGAAGGGTAGGAAATCCCCCTCCCAACTCCCACCATCCCAACCACTGTTCATGTACTTCCACTGGCTGGAAAATTTAAGGACAGAAAGGTCTTCCACTGCCTGTTCTTATTTCCATAAGAATACATGAGATGTGCTCATCATCAAACAACATTTAGAGGAAAATACAAGCTGGTGGAGCCATACAGCACAGATCCAGAGATTATCTGAGATTAATGAACTGTTATTAACCAGGCATCCCCAGACACATTTAGAGGATCAGGCTAAATGACAGTAAATGACAGTCCACTGGGGCTAATAACAACAGATGGAGGGGTGGAAGGGGAAACAATGCTGTTAAAAACATTATCATAAGCTCACGGTTATCTCTGTGATATTCCCAGATATAGCAGGTCTCTCCCTCAGATGTAAATCTACAAATGAATATGTTTAAAAAATAGTTGGAAAACTACAACTGTACAGTCACAGATAGAAAAAGGAGCACTGATGCTGTGATGGACGCTGTCCAGAGAAGCATACGACCTCCTACATTTAGGAGTCATAAAAGTGTCCAAGTTAATAGGAATGTGTGTCTTATATACCCTCTCCCTCCTACTGTGAAGAGATAGCACTGGATAACCAGCAGGACAAGAGGAGCTCACGGTTTTGCATCCATGAATCCCAGTGGATGCTCACACAGTCCACTTCTGCTTTCATTCAGAACGTTTAGACAGTTTTGTTCCTCTTTGCTTAGTGGAATGGAAAGTCTGACCCCTCCTCGCTCTGTTGCACTAGAGAGAAAGCAGGGAACTTGTGTATTTCCTGTTTGGTGTGGTGGCTGTGAAGGTTTAGGGAATGCTGGGCCATTCTTCTCCTTGACTTCCTCTAGCTTTCCTCTTCACTCCGGTGATCCTCTGTTCTTCCCTGGGCCTGTGGTTATCCTCCATCTTACAGGCCATCCTCCATCTCGTTCGCTCACATTCCACCTCTGCTCTTCACACAACCCCTATCGCTCTCTGTGTGTCCCATTGCGAAAAATCAGCCTTTAAATCAATGACGCACTATTTGACGTTTGAATAAAGATGCTCCATTTCAATATGCAGCCACTTGGACTTTTCAACTACATCCCAGATGTTTATTTTAATATTTCTTGGGGGAAACAAGAATAGAAGGGAAACAATTGTTGACGTTAGCATGTATGCATTTGGCAGACGCTTTTACTCAAAGTGACATAACATTTGGAAAACCAATCCTTTCCAAAAAGAGCTCAAGTTTTAAGTATGGAGAAAGGTTGTCTGTTACTCATATACTGATTTGGACAGGATTGACTAGTTTTAACCAAAACAGGAGTGTTTATTGGATGCATGTTATCGAGGTCATGTGACCCGGATGTGCTTCATATAAGAGATATAGTAATAAAAAAGTTTTATATACAACTTAAAGAATAAATTCTTTTTGTTGAAATTGTTTTTCTTTTATATTTATTTGCACTTTAATGGTTTGGTAAATTTGAGAACTTTGTTTCATCATCAGTAAGATATATACTAAGTATACTAAAACGCTCAGTATTTAATTTTATTGTTGTTTGTTTATTATTATGTAGATTATGTAAATAACAACATAACGTGTTTCTTGTGGCCTCTTTATCAATGTTGCCCATTGCAGAGATATTAAAGGAACAGAGTTGAGAACCGAGCATGGGTGGGAGTGGCCAGGAATGTAGTTACCACACGCACGCCCGCCCGCACGCACGCACACACACACCACAAACACACAGGTCTGGTTTATTATCTCTGTGTGAACAAGGGACAGTCCATAGGCGTAATGATTTTTATACTGTACAAACTGTTTATTCTATTCCCGACCCCTAAACCTAAAGATCATGGAAAACTTTTAGCATTTTTAGATTTTCAAAAATAATCTTTCTGTATGATTTATACGCTTTTTTTGCCCATGGGAACCTCAATTTTGGTCCCCACGGTGACACGAGTCCCCATGAGTTGGTGTGCATTTAGGTTTAGATCCCCACCGGGATATAACACACACACACACACAGCAGCACACACAGAAGTTGAGTAACACCTTCTGATTATCCACACTACTGGTAGTCAAGCATCTCTATCGAATCCCACAACTCTTTCCACTAATTTTCCCACTGGGTGTCCATGTGCCCCATGGGCTCCCATAACATGCTTTAGGTAAACTATAAACTATAAAGGGGCATTTTAAAAATAAGGTAGGTGGTGTCAATAGATAAAAATTATGTTATGATTTTTAGTAGTTAACACATTCAGTTCCTTTTTACATGGAAACAAACCACTGAACGTGTGTGGATGACTCAAAAGAAATGCATGTCCTATAACCCTGTATAAAGACAACAGAAAGTGGGTGGAAGAACAGCAGTTCCTGTAGCTCAGCCGATGATGCTAACATGGCAAGGTCATATGATCAATTCCCAGGGATTCTACATACTGATATGCCTGAATGCACATTAAGTCGCCTTGGATACAAGCGTCTGTCAAACGGGTACATGGAAATCATTTCAGGAGTTTATATGTTAATGGATAAGGGGATCTGTCATATGCTTGACATCTGATCCAAACACTCACATGCACACACACCTAAAAGAGTCAGTAGCATCAGGTGTCTTTGGTATATTTACCCATTTTAAGTTCTGGGCTGAACAAGTCACAGGGTCATGAAGGCACAGGGTCACAGGCACAGGACAAGGGAGAGGGACCTCTGTTCATACTAAAAAAGCAAAAACACAAACGTACAAAGTGAGTGTTACATTTCCAAAAAATAAAGAAATACATAATAAAAGAGTCAGCCAGCTGAGTAAGAAAGAAACGAAATAAGGTGAGGAATCTGTCTAGCTACAAGATCCTCACGGATTCAAAGCGAGTTTCCCCGCGAGGAGCTGTCCAGTAAGAGAGGGTGACATGCCACATGAGAAAGAATGACATCATTTCAGATGCGCTCTCTGTAGTGTAGAGGTAACAGGAGAGATCCAGCCTCAGGCCTCTTGTTCAGCTGGTAAACTGAAACTTGCTCCCATCACATAACACAAAGTCAGATGCACTGCCAAGTTTCCTTTCTGGTGAATGCACGAGCCAATGCTACAGGCATCTGTATTGAGCACTGCTACTGCTTTTACAATAGCATATCACAAAAGCGGGTATTTAAAGAAGCATGGACAAAAGAAAGACAGGAGAGTTTGAGGATGAAAAGGTAGTGACATGAGGGATGACGTTACAAAGCCATGGAGATGGGGTTAGGGTTATCATGATGCTAGGGTGGATATTTTTGACAGCATAGAAGCTAAATATTGTGCTATTGTGTCTTGGTGTTCATATAGCCGATGCAGGTTCGATTCTGGCTCGTGTCATTTCCCAAGTGAATTTATCCAAAATTACTGGTGCAAACAACTCAGAGGGAAATTCTTTCTTCATCTATTCACCCGTATGTCATTCCAAACCTGTATGACTTTCTTCTGCAGGCAGTCGGGTCCAGTGGTTAGAGAGTTGGACTCATGACCAGAAGGTTGCTGGTTCGATTCTCAGGTCTGGCGGGTAACGGCTGAGGTGCCCTTGAGCAAGGCACCTAACCCCCACTTGCTTACTATACAAAATGTACAAATGTATAGTACAATGTAATGTAAGTCGCTTTGGATAAAAGCGTCTGCCAAATGCATAAATGTAAATAAATGTAATGTAAATGTTCTGCAGAACACAAAAGAAGATATTTTGAAGAATGTGTGCCAAACAACACTGCCCCCATTGACTGAACACAAAACCATTTCCGAAAATATCTTCTTTTGTGTTACAAAGTTTTTATTTTTGGGAGAGTTATCCCTTTAAAAAGGAGTAAATAACAGAAAACCGTGTGCATGAGTGTCCTGCATCCTTGTGATAGGCACAGGCAAGTGTTGGATTGTGGGCAGGTGTTGGCTCATGGGGCTATCGCGTTCTGCTGGCTCTACACTCCGTATGCTACACTCGTTCCTGTATCGGTTTCAGCATGTGTGTTTGTGTTGAGTGGGGGAGGTGTGAGAATGGAAGGAGCTTGCTGGGGATGGGGGCTCGGAAGCCAGAGGATAAACCGAGAGGAGGATTCCTCCCGAGAGGAACCACCCTGAAAAGATTTCTGGTTAAACTGGTTCTACGGCTCAACTCTTGTGTCTTTCTGGGTTACACCTTATTTCCCTTTTCATCCACATACCTCCACACAAATCTGAGCTTCATCTCTTTTGAGCACAGCTCTTTATTTCCAGCACACTTCCCTTTACATAGAAGAAGGACTGAAGCATGCGTTGACTATGATGTGTGCTTCAGCGCTCTACAGTTGAGTTGAGGCAAAAACAAAACCCAGACGAGGTCAAGATGACAAATATTAAGTTACATTGTCATAAAAAACACGGGATGAATTTATGGACTGTTCCCCTATGAGCAATAGCAACCATGCAATAAAGAACCAGGAGTTCTTCAAACTATATTTCAAAGGTAAGATGAGTAAAAGGAAAAAAGTAACAGTAAGACTTTACATAAAGCCTTTATGTATAATGCATTATAAAGAGTTATTAAATGGTAAAATGCATTATAATTGTTCATAATGTGTGTTGTGATACATTATAAGTTGTTTTAAGGAATTATAATAGTGTAACAATTAATTGATAAGTGTTATAATGTATTAACTGTGGTTACAATTATTCATGGCACATTACAATGCATTATAATTTACATTACAAGCAAGGCATAATTAATACATTAAAACAACATTCAAAATGCATTATACATAAATGCTTTAAGCAAAGTGTTACCAAAGTAACACTGGTAGCTGTGTTTGGGAGCATGCTAGCTGGTTTTTAAATAATCTAAGATGGTTCATCAGGTGGTCGGCCAGCTGAACTAACAGCTGTTGGAGACTGAGCTATTAGACCAGCTTGGACCAGAACATGACCAGCTTGAAACCAGCTACTATGTTTCAAAACACAGCTTTCGTCTTAAACTGGTTCAAGCTAGATTACGCAGCAGGTGAGAGAGCAGCGATAGACCCGAGACAAATCAAGAAATGTTCTCTGATTGGAATGCCCATAAGGGGTTAACATGGCAGGAGGGGTGTACACGAGGCCTTTGGCAAAGCAGCACTCAGCTGTCACCGCAAACAGGTGGCCTTGACACGACCTTTGGCTTCTACTGCACACAGCAACCATTTTGTTTCAGGCAATGAAGTCAGAAACTTAAGCACTACGCATGACATCACACAGGGAAGATAACCTCACGCCAAAGAACTGCATCTTATTTTGATGCTCACAGTATTTGTTGTGTGAGCTACCAGCTATTACAGACTTACGACGAACATTTGATAATTATTTTTAGATAATGCAGCGGCTTCGTGAATAACAATTTCTCTTTTTGGAGTCTAGTGAGCACATACTGTGAGTAGACCCTGACTGCCTGTCACACACAGCTGCTGTTGCAAGATGAGACACACACTACAGACTCTAGCCAGGGAAGATGGCACGTTTAAATCTCTGAGAAAAAAATCAAAAATAATAGGGGGTAGACCAGTGTCATCAGCCGATAAATCGTTTTGTACACCACACAGCACAGTTTAGTTGATTACAATCAACAATTATTTTTATAACACTGTACCATACTGCTTTTTAAAGATCAGTATTTGCCATTAAAAAACTCATATTGGTCAACCACTAGACCAGTGGTTCTCAAACGTTTTTGAGAACTGAGCACTCTGCGGCCCCCAAATAAAAACCTATTCAGTTATACAATGCTGGGACATTGGTTGGTGGGCTTATTTTTTCTGATGTTTGATTGCATAAAATATATGATAAATTTCTATATTTCATAAAAAGCCACAAAATCTGTTTCCCCCCTGGATCCATCTTGGGGCCCCCAGTTCGAGAACCACTGCACTAGACAACCTGTATGATGCGAATCAGCACGTTTTCCAGAGTTTTGTCTGTCCTCAGTACAATATTGGAATGAGATATTCTCAAAGCTGCTTTATCTGAACGGTTGATACCCAACTATACATCTATATCTAATGTCTATAGCGACAAGCTCTCTGAACTACCACCCATTTCCAGGGCTGTGCATTCCAGGCTATTTAAAACTCAAGCCCAGTGCAGATTTACCAAGCGTACGCTTCTGGTCATTAATTCACAACCCAGCCCACGATCTCCCTCCATCTCATCCTCTTTCTCTAAACCCATCTTTAGGGACTTCTCTCTGGCACTGGAATGAATCCTCTGGTGAAGCCCACATTCATGGGCTTGAGGTTTAAGGCCTTACAGACAGCCACTGTCCCAGCCCAGACAATACAGTGTATTCCCAGTGAGCTGAAGTAGGTCAGTAAGTGTACTTGGCAATGTTTGCGGTCTCTGCTCACTGTCTCTGCTGCGGTGCTCCAGTGTGTATGAATGCATGCCAGATACTTCTGCTTTTGATCTCTTTATATATATTTCCATTTCACATTTTATTTATTTTTATTTAACATATTATCGCTGTCAGACTGAAAGCTTGTTATCTCCAAGCTTACAAGAAATAAAACAAAAAAACACTATTTTGTTTAATGGATTAACATTGTGTTGTCAAAGTTGACAAGTTCTTTTCAATACTTATAACTGGCTACATATTTGCAAACCCACAGCCAAGCATGAAGGGTGACTAATAGTAATGATTTAATGAAAACACAAAAAATGGAGATACTAAGTTTCAGTCCGACAGCAACGATACGTTTGTATATGTAACAATGTATACATATACACATTTGCCTGTCATATCCACCAATCTTGCTCTGGTGGTCCTTCTCCACCCACCTTCAACTGAGTTTTTTCACGGTCCTTATCGGCAGACACAGACTTTGTCTATTCAACACGCCCACTCTTGCGCCTATGAACGCGTGCGTGCATGCATGCATGCATGAGTACACGCACGCACACAAACAAGCAGCACAATGTCAAAGCTACTTCTGAGTCAAATAATTCACAAGCTTAATAATAAACTAAACACAGTCTTTCATCTGCAGAATGTGTTGAAGGAGAATAAGGAGGCAACAGCAGGAGTACAAGTAGTACTCTTTCACACTTTTAACACTGTAACTGTTATGTCCATCTCCTGAGGGGGACCCTGATCAAAGTACAGGGCCACATCACTGACCGCTGGTCACCATAGAAACCAACATTCACTGACTCCACTCATTAAACCATTCAGAGCCCTGCCCACTGCCAGCCTCCAAAGCCCCGCCCCTCCTCAAGGGCCCTGTGCTCTAACAGCCAATCGGGTTCAAGCGGTCAGGTGACTGCTTATGTGAAGCGTACAGTATATAAGCAAGTAACTGCTGGAAACAGCCGGAGGTTGTCTGTCAATCACATGGCAAACTGCAAACTGAAAGTAAAAAAGCTGCCTTTGTAAAAAATAATTCAATGTACTCGCACATACACTATTGCTGTCAACATTTACTCTCCCTCAAGTTGTTTCAAATCTGTAGACATTTCTTTGTTAGATATTTGGAAGAATGCTTGTAACCAAGCAGTTCTTGGACCCCATTGACTACCATAGTAGGAAAAAATTTTCTTATTCTTTTATGTTAAAAATTAGTTTTATTTTTTGGTGATGGACCTACTCATTTTTGTATACATTTACATTGGGTGTTGCCAATTCTATAACAAGTCGTATGTACAATAAAAAGTCATTGAAAATAAATCTGTTCAGTTTTGTCCAAAATATAATACAATCATAATTGTAAACTCTTTATTGTGTATCGAATCAAGCTGTTACACTCCTAACATTTTATCAGTAATACCATGTAAAACTAATAGGACTGACTGTTGTATTCGCAGCACCTTACATAAACATAGTGCACACCCCTAAATGTTTACATTGAAGTTATTTTCAGTGGCCAAAGTCTATTTGTATACATGTGTAGTATGGTAACCCTTTTTAAACTGTGGTCCCTCTCATAATCTTCTGCACTTTGCCTTTGTGAACACACTGATTCAGGGCCAGAAATCATCTGTCATTGCATTTCCTATTCAGGGCTGTGACAGAAATAACAAAAGTAGGCGTTTTCTTCAGCATTTTGTGTTCACATATTCACATACATACACTAAACCTAGTTCACCTAACTAGGACACACAATAATTCATGCATAAATCATTTGAATATAACCTGCACACAAGTAGGCCCTATTGAGCTAGGTGTGGTGATGGAGGGCACTGTGGAGCAGGTGGTCCAGCTTGGGATGAAAGAAAGAGTCCCACATTAAACCATATTTTTATGACAGGAATTTCAACGTTATATTGTACCATTGTATCAAATCATAACTTTAATCCAACTGTGATTTTAAGATTAAAAATATATTAATCAGATCAAAATAACTAACATTAGTGCTCATTTTGACAACAAGTTCTTTGCCTTTTATATGCTTGCAGACTAGAAGAACATACACTGTGATAAGCAAGTTAATATTTACTGCAACCCTGAAATGAACCAGGCTACAAAAGAGCTTGAGTGACCTTTGCCCTGTTTCCATGTTTTGTTTTCTCACTCCTGTTCCCTCAGGAATACTCTCCTCTTCAATACTCCACTAAAACTCTTTTGCAAATTAATTTATTAAATTAGTGAAACATCAAGATGCAAAGTTTCTTTTTAAAGTTGTAATACTGATCAAGATCGTCCTGATAATCTTGTTTGTAAGCAATCAATTTCTTTAGCAGCCCAAGTAGTTGCAGCTGTGTATTATACATCAAAGGTCCTTCCCTTTTCTCCTTCCTAGAGCACAGATTCACAGTATTGTTTAGTTATGCAAATATGAATTTCTAAAGAAACCCTTGCTACTCCATAAACTACACGTCGAAGTCGATTTCTTAATGTCGATTTCTTTCTCCACTACTAAACACCATATGGAGCTTCTCAACCCTTACTACAAATGCTTGCTCACTATGGGTCTACAAACATACATTTTAGGGCAGACATTTTTTTATGAAGCTTTAAAGGTAATTAGTAATGCATTATTTTCCTGTAAATCTGCTTACAAATGTGCATTTATAGCTTTTTCTGCTGACATTCTCATAATCGTAACATCGTAACAAGTGAATTATTTGTTGTAATTTAAACAGAGTAAAATTATGGATGTTGTAACTAGACGTTCTCAAATGACAAAAAATGACCAAAAAAAATCATTGACAGAATATTAATGTATAATAAAAATGAAGAAATAGTGGAGGAAAGAAGTGTCCATGACGGATATTCTCATCCTCTGTAACGTTTTTTAAAGATTTTTTAAAGTTTAAACACACAGAAATTACATAAGGTTTGATTTTATGTAAAGAAACACTACTAGTAATACTTTTTAAATGGCTAACAAGTTAAAAAATGACTTTATATTTTCCCAGTTAAAAACGTAATATTCTCTGTGTACACAACTTTTTCCCTTCTCATTACCGATACAGCAATTCTACATGTATGATATTCTATATAATCTAATAAAATATAATTAATTAATGTCATATTATGTATAATTAATAAAAACTTTCTTTGGTCTCATGGCTTCGCTTGTTTTTAGAGGGTTTAAATGAGAATTTTGTTTTTAAAGTGTGTTAAACTGTCAGTAAAAGTTTGAAAACGAATGCCTTGAAACACATCATACCTTGTTTTATATGAATATAAAGGAAATTTGTTAATACAAGTGCTTTTAAGAAAATCATGTTTGACATCTTGAAAGCAAGATTTCGTGAGAATCACCTGTATAGAAATCAAACTGAGCATATTGAGTGTGGATATGAACAACATAAACTGGTGTTAACAGCTTGTAAATAACATATGTTCTTTGAAGTATTAAACAATGACCATGTCAGGCATTTGGACAAAGCTGTTACTGTAGCAAACATGGATTAGCAGACATTAGTGAGGGCTAGAATGGTGGGCAGGAATATTCTCGGTGAAAACACTGTCTGCCTTATGTTCCAAAAGCTGCAAGAGACGGGGAGCGGCCTGGTTTCTCATCCTGAAAGGGCGCCATTTTTGGTCCATTGTCTACACTGCCTCAGGGCATTGTGGGAGAGGCTGCTAGAGAAATGCCTGAATCAACTTAATCCTATCAACTGATAACAACCAACTGTTAGCATCTTTTTTCAGCTAGCCGTGACTTCAGAATCTGTTAGAAGTTGTTTTTCAAGGGGCTGATGAAATCAAAAGAGTTACGCTGAACGTGATGTTGATGATTCAGTAACATCTTGTGATCATTTGCCATGACATGCTCACTAATGGGATGGAGCTGGTAAATGAGAGGGCTTTGAGTTGTGTCTTTGTTTAGCAAACACAGCAGAAAATATAAGTTCATGCAATAATGCATAAGCTCTTGGAATGTAGCTTCTGTTTTGAAGACGCTCGGTGTCATTTCGCTTCTCTATGCTAATATTTGCATTCCCCTCCATCACCCCACTGCAACTAGTTTGGGTTCCTGTTTCGTAGACCCTTTGCTCACCATCCTCCTCCTGCAGAAACAGTCTGACTAAATTGACACTAAAGGATAACCACAATAACATTTAACTTTCATTTTCTGACTCTTCCTGGTAGAAAAAGCTGACAAAATATGTTCCCCCGAGTTGTTCTGTATGCTGACATGCTAATTGAGGCTCTTTAAAAAAGAAGGCACTGAGCTAACAGCCCTGCCACATCTGTTTCCCATTGCACATCGCTCTCAAAGACACAGAGGAGGATCTGTCCCGCTAGCTAGCAGCCGGGATGGTTCTCTGTAAACTCTCCTTGGCTTGTTGCGCTTAGCGAAAGCACAAAAGCGTATGATATATGAACCATGTCTATAAGGGTGTTTGACATCATCATTTATATACAACAATGACAAGCTCATGATGAGAAGACAATTGTTTCTCAACCTGGAGTCCACACCTTTATTCTCTAGATAAATGACTTGTGTCTTAAACACTCCCAAACACACTTCTTTTTTCCATTTAATGAATCACCACAACAGACTGAAACTAGAGTCATGAGATCTAAAGCACGATGTTGTCACAGTGCATGGTATTACATCATTACATCAGTACATACACACAACAGTTTTCTGACAAATGCCTGTGTCGGGTCATCCATAAAACTTTGCATTTTTAAATGTGATACAAATGCATTAGCCACAGGCCTTTTCATCTTTCAAACGTGTGTTCAATGCAAGAACGTAAAGCCTAAAATAAAGAATGTTAGTACAAGACGAACTGGTTCCACAATGTGACCAGACCTGCCATCTTCCCATTTCAGCAAGTTTCTTTGTCTCTCCCTAACCCAAACTGAGCGACAGAAGTTGTTCTTCAGCATCTCGCCTCCCCGCTCGTCGTTCCACCTCTAGGAGCTATCAAAAATTCACAGACTGTGGAGCAACTGCCAGCTAACAAAACTGTTTAGTCAGCAACACGGGCAGGGTGGGAGAAGGGGGTGGAGTCAGTAGCAGGGGGAGGCAAAGGAGGCTTGCACAGCTGTACGCGATTGGCCATCTCTTCTCTTTAACAGACAAACGCAATAAAAGGAAAGCAAAGCTCAAAGATCTCTGAAGAAGGACTGTTAGCATCCAAAAGAAGTTGAACAGAAGTTATGATTGTGGTTAAGCACAAAGAGAGACTATTATGGCCTGTCTATCACACAACTTAAGTCACACAAGCTGCTCTATTTTATCCATAACACAATATTTTTTACTTAAATTAAAGTGTGGAAGTGTTCAATATAAAATGTTTTACACCATGTGGCCAAATAGACAAAGCATTAACAGTATAATGATGAAAAGACAACCTTCTATAACCAGTTGTTCAATTGTTAAGGAGCATCTATTAAATTCTATTGAAACATGTAAATAGTTTGCATCTTCAAGACTAATTTCTTTGGCCCCACAGGTATCACAATATCTCACCCAACAGCCCAATACCAAATCAGGCTTCCCATCCCCTACGAGGGAGAAGGAACATAATCTTATCTAAAATAGACAGGTTAAAAATAGCTCCAGAGAGTAACAGGATGCCCAGCTCTACCCCTGGATGGGTGAACAGAACACCCATCACTAGGAGTAAAAGTCTCAGTGAGGTGACCAACTAGTTTCTCCATCCACTCCAGGATAAACACTGTCTTTACGCCATGTAAACAATCACAGTTAGGCATGTTTGTCATGGAAGTTTGCCAGGGATGCCCAATGAATTTGTTTTAATCAAAGTTAATAAATGGCTTTGAGATGTATATTAGTTCCAGGTCTGAGCCTCAATATTCAAACAGACAAACACCGATCAATCAACCAATGGGAATTTGTTTGGTGAAGAGCTTCTTTATACAAAGTTTTTGAAAACAAATTGGGGTAAAAGCTGATGGCCTCTTTCTATCAGCATGGCAGCTCTGATGGGTCACAATGGGTTTTCTCTATTCAACTCTGGCGACTCCCTGCTGAGGACAGGGGAGATTACAGCCCAGACCACTGGCTGACTGTTCAGTGAAACAAGCCTTTGAATTTTCAATGGTCCTCTTGCTTTACGTGTCTCATTTGTGCTGAACAAACAGATCTCCACCCTACATCATCAGGTATTGTAAGAGAAGCTTTTCCAGTAGGAAAATGAGTTGTAGCTTGGCTCCCTGCATGTTTTAAGAAGGAAAAGAGCAGAAGGTGCACCCACGAATGACACAATCTCTATACATTTCAATTTCAAAGATGCAAAAATGCTCATGCAAATCTTACACAAATGAACAGAAATGCAATAGTAAAATCAGGGTCGTTGTTGGAGGGCGGGTACAACTGGGCCCTGTGATGGGGGCCCACCAAATACGTCTTTACAGCGTTGAGCACACGGGAGCCCACCCGTATAATTTAAAATGAGTTCTAGTGGCGACGCCCGAGTCTCGGGCACAATTGTAACGCCTTGATCATTTAAGATTTTGTTTTGCACAATGGATCTCTAATTAAAAAAAGAATCTTCATTTTCTATTTTTATTCACATATGATCAGTTTCCACACAAAGTCACTTTCTAAATTATTACATACGGTATAATTTGTATACTGTATTGAGGTAAATATCCGACAACTTATAATCTATGAAATATCCATGTCTATGCAGATATCCATCTCAATTTACAATAATTGTTTAAAAAGTCATCAGACTGGAAAACACTGCGAGTGAGTGATGCTGCCACTGCAGGCCTCCTGGAGCCAAGTGTTGAATTTAGTAAAGGAATGTGAACTGCTCATCCGGATCTCTGATTCTCCAAAGAGACGCGAGAATGGTCAGAGGATGATGGAGGAGGGCACGAGCACAGCCTCTACCGCATCAGAGCAGTTCACGGAAAGTTTTGAGTTTAAACACGATCACAAATCGATATATTTGATGGTAGGCTATATGGCCAATACGTTTTTGATTCAACGCAAGAGCCGAATGATTGTTTTGTAAGACACTTCATCTTGTGTAGCAAAACCCAACCCAAAGATAGTCGAGCCGAGTAAACCGACGACAGCGAACTTCCTCCTTTGAAACTTTTGACATTCCCAAACACGAACTTTATAAAGTTTGACAGACACATTAACGGTTGTCTCACGAGCAATAAAAACGTATCGATATTGAAAACATGTCGAAAGATCAAATAAAACGTAAATACGAAATGTCCCGACAAGGTCAAAATATAAAGGGAAGCGTGTCCAACCCCCCACGCGTTAGCCTCGATCAAAGTTCAAAGATGTGGATGCTTCGGTTCGCAATTAAATACTCGCTTTTAAAGGCAATATGTGGGCTAAACTTAGTTTTGTCAAGTGGGGATATTGGCATGTTAATGGCATAAAGCGAAAAGCAATAAAGTTGAACTCAGGTAAGTTGGTTGAATGCATGTGCGCTGGTTAGACGCGAGTGAATTCCTGTAGTCAGGCGTTCAACCTTTGGATGCGAGAATAAAACGAGGAAGCACAAATCCCGTGCGAGAAAAAAAGTTCGGACATCACCTCAACATTTTCGGCCTTACAAGTTTACAAACTTACAAGCAAGTATCCATCCGCAAAAAGTTTACATTCGACAGGATGGAGAACGTAGGCTAAGCGAAACATCATGCGATAACGTTTAGAAAACCGGGCAGTACTTACGTTTGACTTTGTCGGGGCTGGGCAGACTGCGCTGAGACATGGTGATGTGAAAAGAGATGATGGACTTCGAAAAAAAACTGCAAACTTGTTCCGGAGAGCGATCAAAATGGCGCATTAGAGGATGTGCAAAGTTCGCCAGTTGGATACTTTACATCGCTCACTGCTTTACCTCCTCAAAGAACTGATGGCCATCGAAACTTCCGACGAATGAGGGTCAGAAAAGTCACTTTTTCCTCAAAATGTGTTCCTGAGCGCTGCTCAGTGAACGTGATAAGTAGACGCATCACGTGTTGCTCTAGTCTCCAAGGGGACGTGTGTTACTGAGGCTGCCACTGGAGTTCAGCTGTGAGCATCTCTATGGGAGGGGTGAAAAACTTCACTTCCACTCCTGTCCAGCCTCATCCAATGGATTATTCACTTGAAGTTAAGATACATACATTCCAGGAAGCAAACGGAAAAAGTTTTTAAAATTGATATATGTCGCACTGTAGGTTCAAGAAACGAGACAAATTCAGATCATTTAATAGGCCTACATACGCGTATTTATAGAAAACGTAAACAGAAGAATACGTAATATTATTATTATTATTAATGATTATTTGTAATGATGATAGGCGCCTTCTTGCTAACACATGACAAACACCTATTGGACGTCACACTGTATTTGTCATCTGCAAACACACACGCACACATATCTATTTAAAACTATGTAAATAAATAAATAAAATAAACAATGAATGCATCTAAAAATGATAAAAAACTAATCTTTAAAGTAAATACCCTGTATTTGATAATAGAGACAAATAATGAGTTAACCAAAGGTTGCACCATCCTTTTGGAATTTGGTAAGGTAATGAAAGTGTTCAAGTCTATGGTATATTTTTAGATTTAGATATTATTAAATCTTCACTGTGCAATGATGTACCTTTTGTGTACAATTCGCTGTTATTTTGATTCCCACCTCCATGCCCTTGTGCTGCTTTAAGTGAAATGGTATGGCTTAATGGGGAAAACACTAAAATTATTTTCTTTGCGGGATGACATTTATCCAGCAGCAAGTCATTTGTTAATATTTTCTCTTCATTATCACAGCTTTTTCAGAACTCTCAAAACAGTTGCAGTATGTTGCAATACTAAGACTTAAGCTCTTTTGAGTAACCCAGCAAAACTAGTGCCTGCTCAGTAAAGTTTTGCATCTTCTTTAGGGAAGTGCACAGTTTGCAGTGCATAGTTCTGAGCTCTCTGCCTCAATAAAACAACGCACAAATATTACTTGTGATGCATGTGGTTAACCCCAGCAAAGTGAACAAACTTTTAAAAGAGGTTAAGACAGAAATATGAAATAGTACAAACCTGACGTCAGTATCAGTTTGTGGGCTGAGTTTGTGTAAAAGCTACCACTAGAGAGCAGTCTCTCCATCACGTTATGTAATCATACAACAGTGACCTTGTGTTAGTATACTTCTGACCCACACTGACCTGGATAATTACCTCTGGCCTACATAGTGTTCTTCATCCTGCAAAAACTTTATTAACAAGTTATTTTGTTTCTTTTAAAATGCCTATTTTTGTATTTTATATGGAAAAAAAGAACAAATTGGGTTACATAAAACTTGTATTAGGCAATAGAGTAGAACTCAAATAAAATGGAATAATAGTAGTTAAGTAGAATAATAACTATAAAGGTGACCAGGTGTAAACTGCAATATTTAAAATAATGATGTGTAAGATAATACAACTACCAGATAATTTGCAGATTGATTTGCTTGTGTGTGTGTGTGTGTGTGTGTGTGTGTGTGTGTGTGTGTGTGTGTGTGCGTGCGTGCGTGCGTGCGTGCGTACTTAGGCATAGGCTACATGTGTTTGCATGCGTTTGTATGCATTATCCCACCAATGTGTGAAACACTATGGCATACTATGAGCATATATTGGAGAAAACACTTAAATAATCTTGTACACACAAAACGCCTGCTGTTTTGACAACAGTGCCCTCTGATGGATAGAGATTGCAACTGCCTAATGGCATCGAAACTTACTGGACTCGATTCTATTAAACAATTCTAACAGTTTTCTCTATGAAGTAGCCTAATAAATCTGTTACGAAACAAATGAGCGTTTAGAAATTCCACGTTTAGTATGAAAAGTTGATGTTGAATTTTAATTTATATTAGATAGTTTTGATAGTTTATGATCGAACATTACTACTGTACACAGTGTGAGGAAACAATAATAAGGGTACAATAAAGTTTTTTATTTCAAATCACGTTTTACTTGAATCAAGTGAAGTAAACTAGATTTGTATCGATTGTATCTGCCTACTACAAGTGCACTGATGTTTATTTAGAACAGGCATAATTTGTCACGTTACGTTAACAGAATTATTTTATTCCAGTGATTTTAGTTACCACTTGATTGTAAGTGCAAGACATTTTAAACCACGTTTAAACATTGTCTGGAAATTCGTGAGGTTTTATTTGTTAGGGGCATGCTTACGTCATATTAAGAAGGGGGAGTGTGAATGTGTCTATACATTTCTCAACAATACACTTTATGAGATGACAGCTGTGGATAACTCGACAGTAATTTCATTTCTTTAGAATGCAGAAATGTCCTTATGAGAGATAGCAAGCAATTCCAGACCTCCTTGGTCTTTTTTTAAACATAGGATGGGACTGACTTCGTCTGATAAATACAACTCGATTCTTTTCACCTTGGAATTAGGTGAGTCGTGGTTCTTAATTTTTAAGTTCTTAATAATTGTTCACTCATGTTTTGAAAGATTATTAATATGATGATATGACATTCTTTTGATCTAGGCGTTTTTGTTGATAAATATGAGTTACTGTAAATGATGGTCAGTGCAGTCATTTTGGGTTTTGCTGTATATTTTAGGAATGAGATGTTTAAGCCCTTGGACAAACTTCATTATGTTGGTTGATTTGTTTTGCTGCTTTTCAGTTTCTTTGATACAGGCAGTATGTTCTGCAGGATCATGTGATACTGTATTTAAAGGTTTCTCTGACTGTCTGCTCAGCCTTGGAGAAAACATGGTGAACTATCCGCAAGAGCTGAATGACAGTAAAAACCTACAGACCATCTGTTTGTAAGTTCACATTGTCTGCTGTAATTACTGAAAGTAAATAAATAATAACAGAATCGATTGTACATGGGTGCCATAGGCCAAGCAGCAACCAGCCAGTGATGAAGACAGGGCAGATCTTTAAAACATAAAAAATATGAGTTGAGTTAAATACATGCAATTCATGGCTCAAACTGATAAAGCAATATTTTATTTGCAAAGTGTGAACCTCATGTTTATTTATTTACATGCAGATATTGGGATGATTTCCACTCGTGTGCCTCCACTGCAGTTGCAGATTGTCAAGACGGAGCAACAGACCTTTGGGAAAAACTTAAACTGCAGTCCTGGAGTTTACACTACCAAGGAAGTTTGTTTGAATTATGCTCAGGGAATAATAGAGCATCCGGAGTTTTACTTTCAATGGAACTGAAGATACTGCTGATGTGTTTCACCGCACTGGTAGCATGGCTGGCTTTTGAGTAAAAAACTGAAAAACTGAATCAATTCATGTTTATGTGCACACAATAGATAAATGATTTTTTTATTCACTAATATTATAGCATATTGCATGCAGGATATCGAGGTTGATATGTATTTTGTGGTAAAACTAGCTAACAAAAATACAAATCAAATAAATCACATATTGTTCAGTCTCATGTTTGAAGTGAATCAGAGCTGAATAAATTCAAAGCTGTCTCTGTGAATGAGTATTGTAAGTTGTTTTGGATATAACAGCTAAATAACAAGTAACTCCACTTGCTGTGTTTCTTTTTTTACTGTACATGTCATGAGAAGTTGATCTCCTTTACAGATACAACATTAGTCCTGTTTAACACATGCCTAAAGCATGATATGCACAGCATTGCACATTAAAATAACATATTCCAACATATGATTTAATGCCATGACAAACATGCTATTTTTCCTGTAGATCATAGTGCTCAAATTAAGGCCGTAACCGGGTTATAAACACATACTGTGCTGAGGATCCTAAACATTCCCTGAAGAGAGTGTGCTCTCATCCAGCACATCTGTCTTTCTGTTACATAGCCTGTGACGTAGACTAAATAAGGGCAGATGTAATTCAGTCCCACTGGAATACATAGTTCTAATCCTTACATGCACTGGTAAATTGCAGAATACCTATAATTAAAATAAAAAATACATGGCAACTAAAACGTCTTTCATACTGTACATGCAAAGTCAATGCAGAAACTGTACTCTAAAAATATGACTGATAAATGTTGAATAATTCAGTGACCCTAGACTCGGGACAGCATTCCAAACAAACCACTCAGTTTGACAGGATCTCTTAGCATGTAGTGAAGCAGAACTGGATTTCACTTTAAGAATTGTGTTTACAAAAAACATCATAGGAAAGCATGTATGTTATGGAAAAGATGAGTAGAAAAGCTCACAACACTAAAACTTTTTCAGTAGTTTTAAAACTAGATTTAAAGCCTATAAACATAATAATAAATGATTACTGATAACCAAACAAGTTACTGATAGTCTGTAATAATTTCTGTCATGATTTCATGTTAAATATAATCATTTTTATTCATGCAAATCAGCCTTTGAATTAAATGAAGTCTATTTGCAACTCCATGAATCATGCAACTGATGTGATACTGTCTATAGTCTTTCATTGTTGAGTGATCATGTTTCCCTGATTCTGTACAAATGACTTCTTATCCACGAAAGGCTTAAATAGAGTGTACAAAGTTCCTTGTATTATCATGTCCCTCTCCAATTCAGTTATGAGGGCTCCAGCAGGAAAGAGCTTGTTCTGGTTGTTAATAATGCAGTATGTTCTGTGAGTAAATGGGGCAGGCAGGAGATACTATGTGGACCCTGTGGACATGAAAGCAGGAAGGCAGAGAATGAATAATACACACAGGTGACATGTTATAAAGAAATTCAATATTATACAGTTTAAGCCAGAGAGTTTATTTATGGAACACAATTAAACAACAATTAAAAGCAAGAAAATAGGATGTTGACTCTAGCGTGGTAGTATTTCGTCAGAAGTGATACATTGTTCAATAGCCTACATTTGATCTGATCTGTGCGTTTTGTTTGCTCTTTACGCTAATCGTTTTATTAGCAGAGAGTGCACACATTCCCACCACATCACAATCAGTGACGCTTACGGGCATTAAAAGAGGCCCCATATGCCACAGTGAGCCATGATGTGGCCCATGGGATCTTCTGTTGTCTCCTCAGGCACAAATAGGCATACTGCCTTTTATTTTCAGTGATGTGATGTGAACTCCTGCCACACCCCCAGTTTCCTCTGCATGTACTTCAAAACCTATAGGAACACATCGGTGGATTTTTTATCAAATTGTATTTGTAAATTATATTTTCATTTGATCTATAGTAGCTATACCTTTGTTGTTAGTAAATTCTGCTACTGCTGAAATACATTAACAATAGACAGTTAGGCTGTCATCACAACAGTTTATTTTTATGGATGGAGTGTGCAGTTTAATCACTTTAATAATGTATCCTATGTAGAGGAATGTGCGTATTACAGTCTTCTGCAATCTGATAGACCGATGGTAACGCTAGATGGCGATATATCATCTACAAACTGGCGCTTTGCAACACGAGAAGAAAACAGTAAACACACCGAGTTCAACATGGCGTCATGCAGCAGAACGCAAGTGATCTCTCTCTACAGGATGCTTATGAAAGAGAGTCAAAAATTCCCTTCATATAACTATAGGTACGTCTTACAGGTTCAGTCTGTACCCGATCTTTGCCTGTTTCACTTTATTTGATTGATTTAGACGTTTACTTCACTTTATTGATGAAACTGTTTACAGTAACTTTTTCAGTGTTTACTAAACCAGGAATGTTAAAATTTGCTGTAGCAGTATTGTACTGGTTTATTTTTTTTTCATAATGAAAAGATGGTTTACTTTTTATTTGCTGTAATGGCCCGTGCTTTTACTGTACTTGCAGGACATACGCACTTCGCAGAGTGAAGGAAGGCTTCAGAGAGAACCTTCATGTTGACAACCCCAAAACACTTGACATGCTAATAAATGAGGCTAGAGAGAATCTGGCTGTCATCAAGAGACAGGCAAGCTTTGCAAAGATGGCTAAATATGACAAAATTAATAATTTACGTTTAATGTATATTTTTAATGGTTCTTCAGCTGTATGTACTTGTATGTCTCTGCAGGTATCAGTTGGTCAGCTTTATTCTGCTCAGAAGACCGTTGTTGAGAGAAAGCCTCATTTAAAATTGTTTTAAAATACAAGACTGTATCTCGTGCACTGTGCTCTGTGAATGACAAATCTGTTTTGTAGTCTACAGTATGAACTCTGTGGATTGCGTGCTGGTCTGTAATGTAAAGTATGATGTAAATGTATGTTGATGTAATATTTTTATCAAATAAATTAAATATATTGCACACAGAGATAAATGATCAAGTTTTAGTATAACTTGCATATGAAAATTATATTCAGTTTACTGAACTTCATTCCTGGTCATTTCAGCATAAAAATGAGTCAAATAATCTGAATCCTTAAAGTGTAGTTCTGTCCATTGTTATTGTCCCAGTGTTCTCCATGATCAGTCCGACAATACACGGCGAAATGCACTGAATCTTCTTTATCAAAGGAGGGTGGTGCGTGTAAAATAAACTGGAATTTTTCCCATTGTAGCACATGTTGTTTATCCATGGGTGCAGCTTGTATATCCGAAAAGGTCAACCAGTTATTTAAAGTATACCTGATCCCAACTTGCTTTCTTGCGTTGTTGCGCATCACTCTGATAAGACCTTTAACTTCGGATCCAGACGTGACACTCTCCAATGCAACTCCCACGCGCCGTGACTTCATATCGACTTCATCGGAACTGATGGGCACGTTGAAAGCTGGTACTAAACGTGCGAAGTGAAGCGTTGACGTGAAATCACTTGCATGTTGTGAAGGGAGATCCCGGAGTCCAGATACGATGAATGTTTCATTCGTATCATCAGAAGTGACAAAGTGTCTCACGCTTGCCAAATTCAGTCCCACCGTGTCTGCAAACTGGACCCTCTTTCCACGTTCATGACATTCCTTGAATGTGGGTGATTGATCCAGATACACAGGTAGGGATTTGGCTCTTCGTCTTTCAGTTTCGTTGGTCTTTAGGGAAGGTGATAATTTCTCATTTGATGTGTGCTGCGGTTCACACGGGCACGCAGTCTCGTCCAGATCCGAAGTTGCGCAGAATGGTTCTGACTGCTTTTTTTCCATCCGTATTCATGACATTGACCAATTCTGCACTAACGAAGAACCAGAAAGTCTTTTAAATATTTAAACGGACCTTTACGCAGGAAATGCGTGCATATTACGTGCATGTGAGTTGCGTCATAACAACGTCGTTTGTCTGTGTAAACAAACCGATGATATGTCGAATCAGCTAAAATGACAACCACGACATGTGGCCATGCATGCTCGAATTCATTTAAAGTGGAATAAAAATTATAATTTGTGTATGCCTATATTTTATTTAAAACTAGGTGAGATTAGACCTTTTAAATGACATATTTTATATAGATAATATGTATTAGATATTTTTTCATTAATTTGCATGGTTAGATTTCTTGACATATTCAACATGATTAATAATATTATGCCATAGCTCCTAAAGAGAGTTTTCCCCCCCGATAAATATTTAAATTATTTATGTTTTCCCCTTTAGTCTTTATTGTATGTTATTACAAAGCAGCTTTTGTCAATCATTATCTAGTACTGCAAACTGAGTGACGAACTGAAAGAGCGCACATGACAGAACACAACATGGAACTGTTTACACTTTATTTGTGACGCAGTGCAGGACAGATTACTACGTAATGTGCACAATATTTTACAAGAAAACGCCGTAGGGGAAGGTTCAAGTTTATTGCATTTCCAATTGCTTGCGTGCACTTTAAAGTGTAGGCTACGTTTCACAAAGGCACTAAAAACAAAATAATCATATAATAATAATGATCAATAGAATTATATAAGTGGAAAATAATATTTTTACTCAAGTACATTTTTAAGTTTGAACTTTGGAAATGACTTCACTATTATAAAGCATATATCATACTTTGTACTCCACTATTTCATACGTAGCCTAAATGTTGTTTTATACATTTTAATATTTAAGTACAATCTCAAATCTTATTTTACTAGATTTTTTAATGTACTTAAATACTGTATTAAAGGTAACAAAATTCCTCTCTCATAAAATAAAAATATACTTAAGTAAAAGTAAATATTTAAGTATTTTCCATCTAAAAATGCAATGATTGTAAAATTGTTACATAATACAAAAACACCCCCCTGCTGTCTGTGTGCGATGACGTCAAAGGTTTGCGACAAGGCAAGTTGGTACCATTTTTGAAACATTTTAATCACACCGGTATCGAGGGAGAAAGATCCGTTTTTTGTTTGTCGTTTGATGTCATGAAATGTAGATATTGAGCACTGATATCAGAATGTCGCCAGAGCTGGAAAAGTGTCCGAGAAGCTTGCTGGTGTGCGAGAAATCAAACTTCATGAATGAAAAGTCTCGGCATGACATCCACGTGTCTAAGCACATCTTTAATTACAAGGTGAGTTTGAGCATTTACTTAAAATAACATTTAATTTAAGGATAGCAATAGTTTTAAGCGTAAAATCTGATGGTTTCTCTGATTGTCTCCACAGATCTCAGTACTGATACCTGAATGTGCAGTCCTCCCTGCTAGCATTGACAGAGCAATGAGCAATTTCAGCCCGTATTACCTCGTGCGGGACTTGCCGGTTTATGAATTATTGCAGGGAAAATCCTATGAAACGCTTGTACAGAAAGGTAGGAAGCGATCTCTTTTCCTGAAAACAACTATAAAGGCTCTAATGGTTTCTGTTACAAAAAAACCCACATTAGAAACATCACCCTACCATAAAAATAACATGCATTAATGTGAGTGTATTTTAGCCCTGTTTTTTAATGATGTTCTGTTGGTTTCCATCTGCCAGATAACATCCCACTAAGCCCAACACATTACCATTAGAGACCATTGTAATTTAAACCTTTAAAACCAATACCACTCAACTGTAGTGGCATTTCTGTTCCATTCCTGTGCTGGTTTCTATTGTTTTAAACAGGGTAGAAACAGCCCTGTTCTGTGGTATTAAACAAAATCTTTGCTTTTTTGTTATAAAGGAAACGTCTATGTTCTCTCTTACAACACAAGAATTGATGAAGATAATACCATCGCACTTTTGCCTAGCGGTAAGCAGCAAAGCGGCACAGATCAGCATGTATGATCATAGTTTGGATCTTCATGCATTTTAAAGTTTTGGCTGATGTTTTTTGTATTCCTTATCTTTCTATATATCGTGAATGTTGACTTGTTACAATGAAACTATGTGTGGTTTGTCTGTGTGCGTGCGTGTATTCTCCCAGGTCAGCTAGTTTTGTCCCTAAATAAAGACACATATGAACAACTTGGTCTGGAGGGACGACCATCTCTGTACAATCACAGAAAGGCTATGAGATATGGTAAATGTGGTTTTTGTTTTGATAAAAGAAGTAAATAAAAATCAAAATGTTAATATTATGAGAACTGTTGTCCTTTGCAGTTGTGACTTTGGATCTCAGAGACAAATCTTTGGCCCCTGGCACCAAACGATACCAAAGAGTTGTGTCAAGTTTGAAGGACAGGCTGCCACTCAGATATGACTTTCTTTTCACCGAACACAACACAGGTTTGTGTTAAATCCGCATGCTCTCTGTGCATATTGAGGTTTTCATAGGCTGCAGTTTCAATACTTGAAACCGCTAGAAAGTGTAGCCTATAGAAAAAGCACATCTCTTATGTTCTCTTGTGTTATGTTCATGATTTCATCAGGTGGAGATGAAGATAAGACTCTTTACAAGCTGTTGTCCCAGTATAAACCTGTAGAGCATAAGGTAGTTCTTAGCAGTCAAACCTTAAAAAATCTACCGTGCCCCACACTCTACCCTTCAGATCCACAAGGAACGACACTGTCATGTGATCCACATTCATTCCTGGAGTGGCTTGGCGCTGTCAACTTGAACATAAGCTGGTGAGAAAGCTGTGGAATGTAATAACATAAAAAGACTAGGAATCATACTGTGTTTCTGCAACATTTTTCAAAATATAACCTTTTTTTTTTAGTAAAAATGCTGCTGACAGTTTCCTGTCTACGTATGTTTGTCCGGAGCCCCAGAGCTCTGTCAGCCAAGCTTTGCTGTGCACCATAACTGGTTTTATCTCACCTGAAGATGTATATTTGCTGCTGCAAGAACTCAGGTATGACTTAACATTGCAGTCGTGTTCCTGAACATTGTTAAAAGCACAAAATTTGACCCAAGCTGTTTTTTTATCTTTATCCCGGGTCCTCCAGGAAATATTTTGATGAGCCAAAGTTTACACCATGGCTTTCACTCACTGTACATGGATTTATGGATAGTCCGGTGTCATGGGGAGCCACAGAACATGGATTTCTCAAAGGTGGTGAAAACTTCTACAATTTTGTTTGCTTCAAGAATCAGGACTATTGGTTACATATGGCTACTGGTGCCCATGATGGCTGCCCACCCTGATGAATATTTAAAACAGAGGACCCCTTTTGTTTTTCTTATGTGACTAGTTTTATTTTCAGTCAGTTTAATACATTGATTTAGTTTCTTAAAAATGATAAAAGCACAGATGTGGTTATAAAAATTGTATAGTATATCAGTTTATTTTGACCAGTCATTTTCACAGCTGTTACATTTTCAAAAAACAAAATCTTTACAGATTGTACAACTTGTAGCATTTAGTATAATATCAGCTATAAGAAATAAGCCTTGCCATTATTTATATATAAAAATCAAAATTAACCAGCATTACGCATATTTACAGCCACTTGTATAGAAGGGGTGAGGATGTTGATCAAGAAAAAATACTGTTGTCAGTTAAGTGACGGGGACAAATGATGTTTAATGTTATATTCAAACAAATGCAGTTCCTGCTATATTTGTATTATCACCCTGTACACAGAATTGAAACCTGTCAAAACAACATGAATGCAGAAGGTGTATGGGCTGAGCTAAAACAGATTAAAAAAATGAATGCAAAGCTGCACTGGTAAATTTTGAATGTGATGTTTCTGGTTCTTGTCCTCTTCTAATAACAGAAATAACAAAATGTTAATTATCGCACATCAATTAATATTACCATATTAACATAAATTACCATCCAACAAAGCATTTACCCCCATCAGTTTACAAGCCAATGTACCAACCAAGAGATTACATGAAACAAGTTTTTGAAATATATATGAAATTATGAATGTCATAACATACACTTCATAATCATATATAACCTGCCACATTGGTTTGAAAAAAAAATCTAATTTAAAAATCTCTAAACAATAACATTCAAATAATTATAATAGGAAGAACAAATATTTTATCATCACGTCATAAATACACAATTCCATAAACACTTTACATTACCATTTGAAAGGGGAAAACATACACGACCCTCTATTATTTCTTGTTAAGGAACCACTCCAGAAAACTACACCTATGGTCAATAAATACTGAATAGAATTAACATAATTTAAACATTTTATTACTGGGGCTAAATTGAACTATTCAGAATTAATGAAGTTTGTTAATATGATCAAGTGGATCCCATTTTGCTTTGCTGGAAAGTTTTTAGTGAGAGAGATCAATTCTGAACAAGTGTTTCAGAACAAAAGAAACAGTGCATACAAGAACAGTGTACCAGCATCAACAGAACATCTTTACATCTACCAACAAGACTGCAACTGGATACTTCATTGCTGAACAAAATCATACTATGTTATGTTTTTTTTTTATAGGCAAGACATTTTGCAGTCACACCCTATGTGGACATAAAAAACATTAAACTTAGTCTCACTCCCATCTAATAACGGTTCATACTAGCTAGTCATTAAGGTGTGTGAGAATTACTGTAGGGGAGATTTGGGAGTATAAGGCAACATTGAATTCAGCAGGATCTAAAATATGTTTAATCTCCAGAGCTCTTCTGATAATACAGCAGTCCGGTTTATCAAAACAGCTACAAGGATGCACAAAAAAGACAGCATCCTTTACTGACTAATGAACTTTATTATTTTTTTTATAAATTACTAATATTAAATTAGAAATATTGTGTGAGCATTTACATCAACGATATTTGAGGGTATAAAGTTACTCCAACGCAAATAAGTTTGTAAGCTGAATACAGCTGGTAAACCATAATAAGGTTGAAAACTTCAAAGCGTTTTGAATAGAAAAAAAACGAATTGTTGCTAAACCAGAGCCTATGCTTAATCCATATGAACTTGAATGCCTATTTAAACTGAGCATGCTTTTACATAAATCACCTAAAACCATATGTTTTCATTTTAAAACATCCATTATGTGTTGTAATGCGCTCTTCCATTAATCCTTTCAAGTGTATGTAGATGTTCTAGAAGCACTGATGCTTTTCTACCCAACAAAAAGGAGGATTCATTCTTAAAGCCAATACGACTACAGCAGGCTGATCAACGTAAATGCGAGATTTTTCTGAATATTCAAGGTTAACAAGACTTGAGATGATTCTACGGTCATGAAAACAATGTCATAAAAGTACCTATTACCTAGTAAAAAAATCGACAGCTTAAGTCGTGTGATTAAATAAAATCAAAATCCTTATTTCTATCACAAAGCATTAAGGACTGTGTTGTTATTAGTCAAGTCATTATACATTTGGAAGCAGCTCCGATACAACAGAGCTAAAGCTCAAGGATGACAGGAATTTGCGTAATGGCGAGTGAAAATGTTTCCTTCGTGCAAGATTATCACAAACTTTGAATTAAATTATCAGAAAGACACGCTGCCCTTTGCGAGTCTGTTGAAAAGGAAATACGTCCTGGATGAAGGGTGCGGGTTAGACCACGCCAGTCTTTCGTATTCTTCTTAAAAAAACAAAGACACCAAAAAGTGTTGCGTTGAAGATTCAGCACTGGCAATCCTTCTTTAAATAAATCAACTCTGTTATCAACATCAGGCACTTGAGGATGGTGTCCGCAGACAAATCCGGAGGTTTTCACACCCGCAGCACATTGAGACAACTTAGAATTCATCTATTTTCTTCTGGAGATATTTGAGTATGGAGTCCATTCCCTGAGGAGAGCCCCAGACCCTCTTAAGTGCCTCACATTCCCTCTCGTTGGCCTGCTCCAGGGCGGCCCGGTTAATGTTCCGCACCAGCGCTTTGGACTCGCGCAGAACCTTCAGTGTTGCCAGCAGCATCACCATGAAAACAAAATAATATGAAGGGAACAAAATAAGGGAGAAAAGGAAAAAAAAAGGCATATGACTTATGGATGTGGATGCATTGTGAATTTTCTAACAGAAGTTAATTGTTATTGTCACATTTCGAAAACACATGTTTTTGACTACTAATGACTTCAAATGTTAATAAGATACTTAAAAAAAAAAAATGTCAGGAATGATTATAAACAATATGAATTGTTCTACTTTATGCATGGCTGCCAAAATCAACTGGACGCAAAGCATGTGTACATGGAGTCCTTTTAAAACCTTTGGTTAGAGAGAGACCTTGCATGAGGATCAAATGTGCGGGATCTACAATGAAGGGCCAATAAAGCCAAATAATAACGAAATAGAAGGTTGGAGGATGTGTAGATGCATGTTTTGTTTGAGAAAATGTGATGCAAAAACAAAGCAAATGAAAAGATGACTTACAACTGAATTACAAGATACTAGCTCCTTAATGCGAACCATGACTTCCTGCGTGAAGGTGCCTGGCCATAGAACCTGGGACACGAGTCCTTTGGCACAAGCCTCCTGAGCAGTCAGCTTCCTCCCACTCAATAACATCTCATTAGCCTACAGTGACACGTGAGAGAGAGTGAGAGAGAAAGAGAGAGAGCATGATTGATAGAACATTAAACTGTCAAAGATGTAGATTGAGTATTAAGAAACCAAAGCAAAAATGATTTCTTTCTCTCACTAGGTTTTCAGTTACAGGTGCTTCTATGAGATGCCATATTAGCAAACCGTACTACTGATGTACTGACCGATGCTACTCCCATGATGAGAGGAAATGTTAAAGAGGAGCAGGCATCTGGGGTTTGGCCAAAGGTTGTATAAGGAGTCTGAAACCAAGCTTTCTCATTGGCCCAGATCACATCACATAAGGGCAAGATGGAAGCTCCGAGCCCGACAGCGGGTCCATTCACAGCAGCAATGATGGGCTTCTTGAACTGGATGAATGTGTTGACAAATGTTCTGGGGACAATAGAAAACACTGTCTTATATTTCAGTGATAAAGATATGAACTGATCTTTAAGTGGCTATGTTTAAATGCCTTAAAACAACTCTACTCTCTGGTTCAAACGACAGGGTACCTGATTGTCTCTGCCATTTTAATGCTTTCTTTTTTCCTGTCATCTGTGAGCCGTCTGATGAAGTAAATGAAATCGAGTCCGAAGCAGAAATAGGTTCCCACGCCGCTTAGTAGAACAAGTTTACTGTCATCAGCTGCGGCCGTCGCCATGGCACTCTGAACCTCCTTCATTACCTGAACATCGCACGCACACCAGTTACAGCATGAATGGCATTCTACTGGCAATATTGAAAAAGCAAGACGTCAAAACACTTCTAAATTGAAATGATTTCCAGGCAACTCCAGCAGTATGGATGTTCAGACACTTTAAGTCAAAACTATTACCAGTATATTGAATCTGTTTATATTTTGCTAAACCTGGACATTAGAACATATCAGTCTATATAAACGTGTGTTATGGATGTGACAAAAAAAGAGATGCAACATATTTGTAGGACTTGTAGGAATTACATTGCACAAACCAGAAGCATTAACAACCAACTAATAGAGAACTCTTCATAGAACATAAAATAGTTAATAGATTTTAATTTTCATGTGGCCATTTACAAAGGATATGTACCATTATGGATGTGACAGTTCTAAAAATGTTGATATAGTAAAAAAAAAATGTTTGATGTATGTATGTATGTGTAGACTTACATCAGGATTCAGAGAGTTGTTTTCAGAGGTCTTTGTAGAAAACAGAATGTGTGTATAGCCATCTTGCTTCTTAACTACAATGTCCCTGTAGCGGTAAGCGCTTTCAGTTTGACGAACACTAAACCGCAGCCGCTTGTCGAAAGTTGCCCGGTCCACAAACCGTCGTTTCCCCGTCAGCCCCGAGCTGCCCATCACTCCTGCCGCAGCACTTTGTGTGATGGCTGTTCCGTTTGCTGAGGAAGCCTCCATGAGAGTGGTCATGCCTTTAACACAATACAATTGTTATATTATCTATGATGTAATGTCTGAAAATATATATAACGGATGCCTCACCATTGGGCAAATTGGTGGTAAAAATGGTTATGCCCTAAAGTAAAGAAATCATTGTGGTACACTTCATTTGCATATGACAAGGCCACACAATATCACACATGGACTGTTAGTAGTTGGACTTACTGTTATGTTTCATAAGCAGTTAAATATAAGAAAGGATTTTTTTTAGCAGCTATACAAATGTACAAAAACATGAAAGTAAGAGACATCATTTACTTGCCTTCTTGTCATTTCAAACCTGTATGACTTTCTTTCTTCTGCAGAACACAAGAGAAGATATTTTGAAGTATGTTGATAACCGAACAACGGCAGTACCCATTGACTTCTATTGTATGGAAGAAAACCAATGCAAGTCAATGAGTACGTCAATGAGTACCAACATTCTTCAAAATATCTTCTTTTTTGTTCTGCAGAAGAAAGCAAGTCATACAGGTTTAAAATGACAAGAGGGTTAGTAAATGATGACAGAACCCAAAAATGACAATTCTGCCATTAATTACTCACCCTCAAGTAGTTAAACATCCATAGGTCCTCCGTTTTCCCCAAAACGCAAATTAGTGTATTTTTGAAAGCTTTCTGACTCCTCCATAGATGGCAATACAACCAAACTTCAAAGCGCTGAAAGTGCGTAAATTAGGCTTGACTTCGAATTTACACACACATTCAAGAGCACCACAAAAATGAGGCGGCCAAGATAGGTCCTGAGGCAAAAAATATAAAAAGCCCGACACACAGCCATCAATAAGTGTGCACGATGCACAAAATATAAGAGGGACAGTGTGAGGTGGAACTTTTTTTGCATGGTGTGTGTGCATTATTCATTTAGCAATAAAAGTGTGTGTAATATAAGCGCGTGTCGTACTGTTTTATGCATTTTTATTAAGAAAAATAATAAATCCATCATGAATTCCAACAAATGCTGTTGAATTGCCACTATTTAAGTCAAAGTAAATCGAGACGTGTGCACGACCGCATTTTCAGCCGCCCCGAAATCCCCGACACGTAACCCCGGTGAGACCGGTACTACCGGTGTTTTTACACGTCAATTAACAGGTGGAAAAATTCCGTCACCGCAACATCCCTAGGGTAAATACATCGTAAATTAGTCCACGCGACTCCGGTGGTTCAGTATTAATTAATATAATGTGACAAGGATAGGATATTATTTTACGATGTATTTACGCACTTTCAGCGCTTTGAAGTTTGGTTGTGTTGCCATCTATGGAGTCAGAAAGCTTTCAAAACTCCACTAATTTGCATTTTGAGGAAAACCGGAGGACCTACGGATGTTTAACTACTTGAGGGTAATTAATGACAGAATTTTCATTTTTGGGCAGACTTTTGCTTTAAATGACATACAGTCATGATCAAAAGTATTGGCACCCTTGGTAAATATAAGCAAATAAGGCTGTACAAATAAATCTGTATGGTTTCCCGTTTTGATCTTTTATAAAAAATTTACAAATTTTCATTTAAAACATTTCATTTAAGCAAAATAATTGGGAAGTGGGGGGAATATCACATACATGTTGGCCACTATTATTGGCACCCTTGTATTTAATACTTTCTGCAACCTCTATTTGCACGAAAAACAGCTCTTTTCTTTTCACTCGATGAGGTTTGAGAATACATTGAGAGTCATCCGAGTGCATTCCTACATAAAGAATTTCTTCAGATCCTTCAAATGTTGGTGCTCCCTCTTCTTCAGTTCATCCCACTCTTTTTCTATAGTGTTTAGATCAGGGAGCTGGGATGGCTATGGATCTTGATTTTGTCTTCTGGTATAAAAGCAGGTCCACAACAATGAAGATCTGGTGATATATTTAACTGTGGACATGGGGCACTTTTTTATCCCTGTGTGCCCCAAACCCATCTTGTTATTGCTGTCAAAAAACTATTTTTCATTCATATGGCCATAGACCCCAGTTCTGTGTGAAGTTCCAATATGGCAGATTAATATATGGTGGAGTTTGTTTTTGCATGCGAGCAGAAGATTTGTTACTCGACAGTGTCCCAAACAACTTGTGGGGATGGAGGTGCAGTTTTCCTTTAGTTTAATTAGATTTTTTCTGACACTAAAATTTAACTAATTTCTGTAATTCTCCATCTGTGATCTTTGAAAAGTCTTTGGCCACTCAAAATCTTCTCTTTGCTGTGCATTAAGACAATATAGACACACATTCTCTTTCAGGCAGATTAACATCGCCAGTCCATTAAAACTTCTTAGTTATTGCCCTGATGTTGGAAATAGGAATTTGTATTATTTCAACCATTTCCTTTTAAATCCACTTTCTATTTTGTGTAGCTTAACAATCTTTTGCGGCACATCAGAACTATTTTCTTTGGTTTTACCCAATGTGATGAATGATTAAGGGGTTTGGGCTTTTTGTTACTAATATTTACTGTCCTGTGCAACAAGAAGTCATGACCGGACAAAATCATGTTTCTAGTCACCTTGGTTTGCTCAGAAAATGTTTATATTAATGGAAAATACTTGGGAGATATTTTACCCATAAGAATTTCTAGGGGTGCCAATAATTGTGTATTAGAGAAAAAACTTTTTTTACAATGTGATATTCCCCCTACTTCCAATTGTTTTTGCTTTAATGTGCACTTGGATGGGTGAAATGCAGAGCACGAATTCCAACACCATACTTGGCCACACGTAACATTCACTTTCATTTTGTAGATTTTTTAAATAAAAGATCAAAACGAGAAACAATGCAGATTTACTTTTACAGCCTTTGCTCAGATTTACCAAGGGTGCCAATACTTTTGATCATGACTGTATTTGGGATAACCATGTATATGGCTTTCAATACATTCTAGGAGGTAGAGTTAACATTTTCTGTACTAACAACCCTGCTGTCATTTATCAAATGCTTGTTTATTAGTCTGTTCTAGGACTGGATCCACATAATCCATTAAACTATATATGCATAAAGTAAAGCATTTAGTGAAGCTTCTAGTCTTAAAACTAACAGCCACTCTTATAGAAGCCTTTTTAAAACTATATCAAACTGAAAATGTCTTTACCTTTCCCGTTAAGCGTACGGACGGCAGCCGGCGTGATTGGTATTTGAGGTGGTGGAAGTGCTGTTTGCGTCCTGGGCCTAGTGCCCATACGAGCCCGCTCCTCTCCTGGTACCCGCACAGCTCCCACAGGTTTCTCCAGTAGGGCCACTTCAGGGGGCACCGCATCCGGCTCTTGGCTTCCCTGTTCCAGACTGTGCGCCGCCTCGCTGGGAGACTCCTCAGTGTCAGTGCGACTGTGCATTGGGCTCTTTGGCACTAGAATTTTAATGCCTGATTTAGCCAGGTCCATACTGCGGCGTAGTGCGTTCATGGTTGGGGTTGGTGTGGCGATCAGGGCCGTGTCAGTGATTGGACTCGTTACGCCAGTGTTATTCGTGCTAGTTGAACGCTTGTTCTTCTGCTGCTGTGAATCCACCTTGGCGTCGTTTTCGCTCGGGGAATGCTGTTGTGGTTGATGCCGTTTTGTGGAGCTGCTGGAGGGTGTGCTTGGGGTGGGCGGAGAAGTCTTCAGTGTGTTCGAATTGGGTTGCTGGGGCCTGCTGATCTGTTTGCGGGCGTTGATGCTAGTGTTGCCTCCGGGTGAGCTGCGTGTGGAACGGAGAAAAGTTCCATCTTTTTGCTTTTCGCTGGGCTGACGATTAAACTCGTGGATGAACTCGATGCAGCTAGACAGGTGGCTCTCTGGCTCCCAGGTATCTCCCTCAAAGCTGTAGCCTCTCCAGCGGACCAGGTACTCGGTCTTCCCCTTCTTGTTCTTTCGTTTGCCCAGTATCCTCTCCACCTACAGGTAGGCATGTGTTATTACTTAGTCCAACTTATGTGAACGGATCATGGCATTAAAGGCATAGTTCACCCAAAAATGAAAATTCTGTCACTTACTCATGCCCTTGTCATTTCAAACCTGTTTGACTTTCTTCTGCAGAACACACAAGAAGATATTTTGAAGAATGTTGGCAACCGAACAACGGCGGTACCCATTGACTTGCATTGGTTTTGTGTCTGTACTATAAAAGTAAATGGGTGCGGCTAATGTTTGGTTAACAACATTCTTCAAAATATCTCTTTTTGTGTTTTGCTGAAGAAATAAAGTCATACAGGTTTTAAATGACAACAGCATGAGTAAATGTGACAAACATATTTATTTTTATTAATTTTGATGAATTATCCCTTTATATGACTCAAACAAAAGTCTCACAAGTCTGTTGCCATCTCAGTCAGAGGCTTTACACACCTTTACAGCTCAGTCAACTGTATAAGTGCATCACATCATTAAGCTGCTGATGACACTACAGCAACTGGTGTGATTTGCTATAATGATGATGCTGCATGCAGGAATGAGGTGGAGTGTAATGACAATAATCTGACCATGATGAGACAAAAGAAGTCTTTGTAAACATCAGGAAAACCAGAGAGTGTCACTCCCTAATCAACATCAATGGCACTACAGTGAAAATTGTCAGCTGCTCAGGGTTTCTTAGCATGCAAATCTCTGCTGACCTGGTTTGGTGTCAGCCATTCCAAAAGAGACATAACAACAGATAGTCATTTGTAAAGGTGCTTGAAAAAATATAGAAAATGAAAATCGATATTGCATTGTATCGATATTGCAACTGTCCGATTTACACCCCTACGGTTGCGTGTACAGCCGTTGCCAAAAGTTTTGAGAATGACACAAATTATTCATTTTCACAAAGTCAGTGGCAGTTTTTATGATGACAATTTGCATATACTCCAGAATCGTGTCAGTGATTCTCTCGTTAACACAGGTGAGAGTGTTGATGAGGACAAGGCTGGAGATCACTTTGTCATGTTGTTTGAATTAGAATAACAGACTGGAAGCTTTAAAAGCAGGGTGGTGCTTGAAATCATTGTTCTTCCTCTGTTAACCATGGTTACCTGCAAGGAAACACGTGCAGTCATCATTTCTTTGCACAAAAAGCGATTCACAGACAAGGCTATTGCTGCTAGTAAGATTGCACCTAAATCAACCATTTATCGGATCATCAAAAACTTCAAGAGAGGTTCAATTTTTGTGAAGAAGGCTTCAGGGCGCCCAAGAAAGTCCAGCAAGCGCCAGGACCGTCTGCTAAAGTTGATTTAGCTGCAGGATCGGGGCACCACCAGTGCAGAGCTTGCTCAGGAATGGCAGCAGGCAGGTATGAGTGCATCTGCACACACAGTGAGGCGAAGACTTTTGGAGGATGGCCTGGTGTCAAGAAAGGCAGCAAAGAAGCCACTTCTCTCTAGGAAACCATCAAACCATCTCGCTACCATCAATCCTGTGTCATGCCAACAGTAAAGCATCCTGAGACTATTCATGTGTGGGGTTGCTTCTCAGCCAAGGGAGTGGGCTCACTTACAAATTTGCCTAAGAACACATCCATGAACAAAGAATGGTACAAAAACATCCTTTTGAGAGCAACTTCTCCCAACCATTCAAGAACAGTTTGGTGACAAACAATGCCTTTTCCAGCATGACCTTGCCATAAGGCAAAAGTGATAACTAAGTGGCTCGGGGAACAAAACATTGAAATGTTGGGTCCATGGCCAGGAAACTCCCCAGACATTAATCCCATTGAGAACTTGTGGTCAATCCTCAAGAGACGGGTGGCCAAACAAAAACCTACCAATTCTGACAAACTCCAAGCATTGATTATGCAAGAATGGGCTGCCATCAGTCAGGATGTGGCCCAGGAGTTGATTGACAGCATACCAAGGCGAATTGCAGAGGTCTTGAAAAAGAACGGTCAACACTGCAAATATTGAGTCTTTGCATAAACTTAATGTAATTATCAATAAAAGCCTTTGACACTTATGAAATGCTTATAATTATACTTCAATATACCATAGCAACATCTGACAAAAACATATAAAAACACTGAAGCAGTAGACTTAGTGAAAATTAATGTGTGTGTCATTCTCAAATGTTTTGGCCACAGCTATACTGTACGCTTGATGCTCATGGACACGAACTGCATTGAAGCTTCTGTCAAACACCCATCAAAATAAGAGTCTGGTTAACTTGAACAAGTCAAGCACACACGTTGAACCACACTAACCCCCTTGATTTTATATTTGAGTATAAATGTAAATGTGCTAGTAAAATTACAAAAAATAGCACTTGTTTAAAAAAATATATTACTTTAAAAACAGTACTTAAATTTATGTAAGACAATGAACTAGTAAGATACTGGTTTATTAACATAGCCGTACATTATACCCTATTTTTAACGTATCTTTTCCATGTTTTTTTTTTTTTATACAGTTCATAAAGTGAACATTACTACTGTATAGTAAAACACAGAATAAAAAAAAGCCCTATCTATGAAACATGAATAGACTGAGTAAAATGTCTCAAATAAAGAAATCAAAGAAACAGTTTTGTAATTTTGTTTAAAGGCGTCTAATACATCATTGTAAAGTCAAGAGCAGAATAAAACAGTGCCCCGTATTGCAAATATCTAACCAATAAAAAGTGTTAAAAAGTGCTTGCCGACTTTGAGTAAACAGTATTCAATCACTTAAAAAGTACAGTGTTTTTCCATTTCTTGAAAAACTGATTTTGGACATACAAGATTTCTGAAGCACATCAATGATATGTGTTAAACGATATATAACAATATATGTTGAATTTAAATCCTTTGCATAGTTTGCACTCTTTAAAAACACTACTTTATCTGTTTACATCTAAAATAAAAACTTTCAAAACATTCACAAAGCAAGATCAACAAGACTTATTGATTTAGGAAACATACAAGACAACCAAAAGCTGTCTTAAAGCTTCAATCCATAACATTTTGGTTAAAAATAAACAGAATTAGTCTTTAAAAATTAGTGTTTAAAGCAGTCCATTTACATTACCCCAACAGTAAGCCTATAATAATGATTTATAATTTGAGATGTCTGGTCAGATTTCATGGAGAATATCAGGTTGATTCATCATTCGCCTTTGCATGGTTACATCACACCCATAAAGAGACGAAAGAATCAGCTGACATGGACACACAACCCATAGGTCTACATCAAACCATCAGATTCATCCTCACAGATGAGCAGTGCAAAAGCACAACCCGAGTAAACAAAATATCTCCTGTATGTTTAAAAACAGATGACGATTTTGCAGCTTTAAACCAAGCTCCTGTCTAAGATTTAAAGAGCTTTTGCTATCAGTTCTGTTTGCAGTTGCACAAGTATTAAAGAAAGATCATCGGATTCTTAATAACAAGAATCCTGATGTTTCCTCAACACTAAAGTAAACAAAAAAATGTGTAGTTAACTAGAACTCAATTTTAATTTTTTTATGCCAGGATAATGAAAAGTTAGTTAGTTTTGATTTACTGACAGGTTAAATAGCAATGAAGTCATTTAAAAACACAGTTCTTAGCTTGTTCCACAATTAACAAGAGAAATTAGATGTCTGTCATCACAGTGCAGCCCTATATTATAACATACTAATGTTTGAGAAAACATAAATTTTTATTAGCCTATTATTACTATCTTCAAGATATATCCAGCTTGGGTGCTGTTACTGCCTGTAATATATTTGATGGCTAAGTGGATTTGCTCAGACAGCCTAAATCGTATTTCCCCTGGCATCAAGCTGCCTGAAGAATTCGGTGTTCTTTCTGGATTCTGAAACTGCTGCTGGGCTTTTGACCTTATCTCACTTTATCATACCATCAGCTTTTTAAGCATTATAGATTCACATTCCTACTTTCTGACCAGCTCAATGGTTTGTCATGTCAGTTTAGAAAAAAGCCCAACATATAGATCTTAGTAAACAGCAAACAGTTACAAAGCATGATTGGCAAGTAAGTAATACTTGACAACAATATCTTTTCAATATGATAAAATGCTCACTTCTTTGAGTTTGGATCAACTGATTTACATCTGAAGGTGGTCTTAGGTTTGGCAAAACATCTCCCTTTTTACCCATCAAACAAGCATATGTTAAAGTCATAGTTCACCGCAGAACACAAAATAATATATTTTAAAGAATGTTGGTAACCGAAAAATGGCGATACCCATTCACGTTTTACTACTTTTTGTATTGTACAGACAGAGAATGCAAGTAAATGGGTACCACCACTGTTCAGTTACCAACATTCTTCAAAATATCTTGCGTTCTGCAGAAGAAAGAAAGTCATACAAGTTTGAAATGACAAGAGGGTGAGTAAATGATGACAGAGTTTTCATTTTTGGGTGAACTGTCACTTGGGGTTTCTTGGGTTGTCACAATATCAGGTCTTTCCAAGAACTAAAATAATACACAAAACACATCTATCGTGATATATTTAAATTCATCTTTCATTTTGGAATTTCATGTTTTTGGACAATGAATCACACTCAAATTACAAGTGTAGGAAGGTTGTAACCATTGTAGCTCTTAAGGCAAAATGTGAAACAGGTGTAACACAACCACGATGTACTATAATGAAGTATCAACCAGATTTTACAGTAATTACGATATTATCATGTGTACTATTAACACGATATCAACATTCATAGACATTAATATCACGGTTATTGACAATACCGGAATATTATGACTATGATTGGTGAAACTACAGCCGCGGAAAGAATCAAGAGACCATTGCAAATTGTCATTTAATAAGCATTTCTAGATGTATTGTGGTCATTCCAGTCCAGCGTCTGTTAAATTGCAAAAAAATCAAACCTCAAGACAGCACCGTGAAAGACTGACAGCATGACAACACACATGATAACTGTGATAAAAATCAAGGTTATCACATAAAAAAAAGAATTTTTGAACTTTTCCTAAATACATGTACTAATATTACTGTTGTATTGCTTAAAGTGACTATGAACAGTATTTGAGGTCTGAAAAAATCCAGAGCATCTTTTCTGTTATTTTGACCAGTTTCTCCAGTTTTCATTTTCTGCAAATAGAAACAATATTTTTGTTTGAAATTTGGGAGAAATATTGTTAGTAGTTCACAGAATAAAACAAAGATAATAATTTCACCTTAACACATACCTATGATAGTAAATCCAGAAAAACTGAAGTGGTGTCTTGATTTTTTCCGTTGCTGTATATATGGGTCATGACTAAGAATTCTGGTATTGTTACCTGAATGGACGGGACATTATTAAGCAAGGTCTTTATGAACTGGTCAAACATGTTTGAAACTGTTCTCATCATCCCATTTTTGCATTCATGCGTGTGGCTCCAAGCTGGTAAAATGATTCCAATAACATCAGTTTAAAACGCTAACCTGCCACAAGAATTAGTTCAACCAATTCATTATGAAATCAATGGCAATGACTTAAAGAACAATCCAACATGAAAACATGTGACATTTCAGTTTCTTTATGCGCAATGTCACGCCACGTTCAGTCAATGCTAAAACTAACAACGTTAGCAACACAACTTGAAAATGAAACAAGCAAACGCTTTGCTGTCCAGTGGTAAATATAACTCACAACGCTGCTGGGTGGCTAGTTATGAGTAGCTTCAGCAAAGCGGGTTGATAGATCTACACGAGTAGCTAAATCCACGGGTTCTGCTGAACAAAAGGGGGAAACAAAGTTCTGGCAGAGCTCAACACACTACACGGGTCGGGGGTGTCTTTCAGCTGTTGCTGCAAACCTCATGGTTAGCAGCTAGCTTGATGAAAGATCACCCTCCAAAGTGCCCTTCCCTCCCCCGCCTCATCCACTGCCTCCACCAGCATCTCTTCACACTTCACGATCAGCACTGTTCGTAAACTCTACAAACTAACAGACACAACAAAACAGACTATACACCGCCGAGTGTATACCTCAAGACACTAGTTTATTTTGCTAACACGCACTACTTATAACTAATACTAGAGTAGGTAAGTCAGTTGTAAAGTCTGTTTGCTAGTGCAGTCCACACGAGCTTCGGGGACCCGTCGTATATGTGCAACAAACACAAATATAATCGATTAAGTGCGTCTAAACGGTAAAATTGCAGACAATCACCTCGTAGAGTTCCTCCGTGGCCATCGTTCCCCGATAATCTTCGACGTTGCGACAATCCGCGAGGATTGTAGACACTTTCTTCCTCCAGTTGCAGTTGTCTTTTTGGCCTCTCCTCCTTTTTCAGTTTGTCGGGTGAGATGTGCTGACCCGCACCGAGGATTGCTTCGCTGTCTAAGCTCTCCGGTTTGCGCACTCAACGTCCAACCGACAACATTCTAGGTCTACCTGGATGTTTCCTTCTCTTTTAAGTCAAAAAGAGCACTTTTGTCGTTCCAGGCAGCGATTTTGGAGAGTGTTACCGTAAAATAGTCCGTAGGCAGTGCTGATACGCGCTCGCCTGCCCTCAGCTCTGCCACACAGGAAGTCTCAATCGAGCGCAGATTAGAGTCGAGATGGTTTTGCACTGCCTGCAACCTTTGTGATAGAGCTGTACACGAGTCAACCGTTGTGTACAAATCAATATCGGTGTTGGTTTTGAGTCTACTTCCAACTAACCAATTCCTTGATAGCTCCAACCATAATCCATAGCGTTAGGTGACAGAGGTGTTTAGCACATGACTCACTCTTGAGTATTGAGGAGTGATTTTTGACTCAAATAACCTTTATTATTATAAAGATTATAATCTTCATTTTCTTTATGTTGAAAATGTCTAAATAGGCTAATCATTTCATTTAAACCCTAACATTTATAATTAAATTAAAGTTTTTGTTTGAATAGGCCTATTTGGTAATAGGGAAACTGTAGCCTATGTTCTTTTACTGCGTGTAATTAAAAAAAGTTGTAATCAAATTTAAAAAAATAAAAATCAGTGCAGCTAAGATGAAGACTAAAGATGCTGGCTAGTGCTAATATACTCAGATTTACATCTAAACATTCACATTACTGTTTATTTCCATTTTTCAAATATAAAATCCAAGATCGCAGCTTTTTACTGCATGGAATTTAGCTCTGGTGGGCATGCAAAAGTAAAATATAGCAGCAGATAGCCACAAGAGAATAAGGAAGTGGGTGAAAAGGCCTGTATTTTGAGCAGAAGTCAAAGCTGAATTCTAACCAACTAACTAATATTTACTAATGTTTGATGGAGGTGGTGCATACTGTTCCCAAGTGACACCAATGACTTTGACAGCATACATTGTCTTTGGAACTTCAATTCTGTTTTCTGTTCTAATCCTCTTTTATACATTGCCTTTTTTTTCTGAATTATCAGCCCATTCTAGGCACAGTACATTTATATGGTTGTGCCATGGTAGACTTCTGCTTGCATTTTGCATACTTCATTTGGGCACTGGGTTTTTTGAAGAGGCTTGTTTTTCTATATTTACAGCCTAGATGTCATGCCCACACAAAGCGTCTTGTACAAAAAAGGCGAGAGGGTTCCAAAATGGCAAGATCCAACCTGATTGCCTAAATAATTTGAATATTTTGTTGTATATCCTTAAGCTGTGTATTCTGTTTAAAGAATGGCCTACATTTTATAGTTGACAAACATGTTTAGAATAAGCTGCAAAGTATAATAGTTCGCTGGTAGTGAAAGGACACAACACTTGCTCTTCCTGATCCATTCTCCCAATCTGTTGCAGCATGAAACATCTTCATTGGGTGCCATTTGTCAGATCATTTTACTCAGCAAAGTACTGTACCATTGCTTACTAACTAGTGATGAATTTAGCACTGTCCTCACAGAAAAATCTTATGGTTAAAGAAAGTTTTTTTTTACCATTTTCATGTTTGTTGTGTATTGGTATTCATGTTTGTTATGTTTCTTCATGCGATTTAGTTTTTTGTGCATGTCTCACTGTGGGTGGTTGTTTTGCTGGGATGAGAAATATGAATAAGCATTATCTTTACTTGGAATGAAAATTTGCTTTGTTTCAAGGGCATACAGATGACAGCGCTAACCAGCTGCAGGTGAAATTAAAGACATGAGGAATTGTTTTGCCACCTGTATGTGCTGTGTATTTCAATAAAACAATTCTCTATCTTGCATTGTACAGGAAGTTGGCACTTTTGATTTGGACTCCCCTTTACAACTTACATTATAGCAGGGAATTAAAAACACTATTATTTTCCCTTTGCTGCATATGTAATGTATTTTTTAGTGTGTGCATTTCTGTTGCTAAATTCTGATTTATTCAAACATGTCCCAAAGCATTTTAGGAAATTTGGCATTTTTGGGGACTGCGGTGCATGTCTGATGTGTATGAAACATCCAGTACCTTTTAGCAAACGTGACATCCGATTTTTGGTAATACTAAAAAACATGTAGGCCTACCTTGTCCTGAGAACTACCTGCTTTAGAGTCCCAGGGCTGGGATTTTTATTTCTCTACTACTTGCATTTACAAACATCGATTTTGTTCTTCTTTCACTGCCTAGAACACTTTCTATGTCAAGTGGGTGTAAGACTTTACCACAAAATTAACCTGGAAAGCCCCTAAATTAAAAGTAACAGTTGTGTTTCTATAGCAAGAAAAAGGCCAAATGGCCACCCTCATAAATGCTATGTCAGGCTTTTGTCTATTGGTTATAAACGTATACTAAAATAAAGTTTTCACAAGTTAGTTGCATTTATTTTTTGCCATTACAAGGGGTAGGCTACATTAACTGTGGTTTCTTTGGGAAACATTTAAATACATTAATAGACAAACAGCCTGTGTGATAATAATAATACATTGCAAATTGCAACTACATTTACACAACAATTCATATGCACTTGGATGAGATTATAAAATAAATTGTTTAAATCTAGTGCCAAGTTTGTAACCTTTGTATTCATTGTTGGTTGCTTACATTCCTGAAAATGTATTTATTTATTTGCCAAATTAAATTAAAACATTTACTAATAATAGTTTCATTTTTCTTTAATACATGTGTGAAATGATCTATGGATAGTAACACCAAACAAAAATCAATTATATCCAATATAATTTAATTAATAAATTAAACAGTATTAGAATATTCAAGTTTTTATGTATGAATTACATTTGATTAAATAATTTATGAATAATTTATTTAGTTTAATCAATGTTATTTACCCAAATAATTATCTAACAAAATAGTCCCTTGAGAGTGTGTATACTGTACCTATAATAAGTACAACTTGTGAAGGTTGTTCACATTGAGTGGAATGGATGTGGCAGAGTATTTAAGACAGCACACCAGCATCAAAAGGCAAAAATGTTTGATGGATAGTAAAACCGTAAAACAATGCGTTTTTTTGATCTATTGTAAACTAAAGAGAAAGATCAACAGATTTTACCTTGCACATTTTCTTTGCAGTTCTCTGAATGACCGGTAAGTGGCGTACCGCCGCATCATATTAGCCGAGTCCAAGATTTTGACACGAGGAAGAACGTTTTCCGCCTTAGGCGGGGTCATCATCTTTGCTGGCAAACTTTGGTTGTTAAAATTGATATAGATCGGTGAAATTAACACAAGTAACTTACAGCGAAAATCATACCCGACTGTTCGGATCGATCTGAATAGTTTTGCAGCTGTATAAGTGTGCAGTGTAACGTACGGCGGACGTTATCTGACTGCAGTCATGTCCGAGGACCAGAGCTCTCAACCTTGGACTATCGACAAGGATGACTATGAGCTACAGGAGGTGATCGGTAAGCTAATTCTTACCACACATCACGGTCTAGATCACAGAAATGAAACCATTACGAAAAGTAAGATGTCTGTCCTCGCATCCTTGGGGTTCAAATGGTCTCTGTAATTCTGTAATTTCAGATCTCCCATCAGTAATACAGTCTCGGCGCCTGTGTGAGTCTGTTCGCAGGGCGCTAGCCTTGCTAACTAGCCACCCGAGATGCCAACAGGCTGTAATGTTTGCAGACCGTGATCGATATATTTATTGACTGATTTTGTAATGTAAACATGTGATGTAAATTAAACAGGTCGCTTATTTTTCTAAGGACCATTACAGTTAATATATTGTGTGCTGGGCTAGCAAGACACTGCTTTGATACCCGTGTCAGGCAGACTGAAACTCAGACTGTATCTGTTAGGAAGGCTGCAGGCAGATAACGTTAATGCTAATAGAGTGTTAACTAGATTGAGGCATTATGAACAGGCTTTAGTAACTGTAATAAAAGGCTTTGATGTGTCACGACATTTGTGTTATACAGTATACACAAATACAGTAAGCATAGTTTAACTGTCGTATTAGTAGTACAACTGTGATAATGTAAATAGTAATCTGACAAAAATACGATCACGACACTTTTAATAATAAGTGATATACCAACATACTGTAATAAAAACGTTACATGTACTTGATATTTTGAAATTCCCTGAAATATAGACATATTAACACAGGTTTATATTTGTGATCTGAATTAAGATGTTTTTAAGTATTATTAATGTAATGCCTGGTAAACGTATGTCAGTGTGATGTTTAAAATGCCATAATCTATTATGGATGCTTTGACTTTCTGCATCTGTCATGCTACCTCCATTGTTCAATTCTCATTTTCTTTCTCATTTGTATCACTACATCTGTCAATAGCATATTGTCATTTTGTGTTAAACAGGGAGCGGAGCAACAGCAGTGGTCCAGGCAGCGTATTGCAAACCCAGGAAAGAGAAAGTGGCAGTTAAACGCATCAATCTTGAGAAATGCCAGACCAGCATGGATGAGCTCCTGGTAATTTCTGCTTTTTGTTCATATAATAAGACACTCCACCAATTGGTATTTGATTAGTGTGGACATTCTGCTTCAACCTGTTATTTATAGACGCTAGTTTAGTTGTCCGGTTGTTACATATTGTTCGGTTACCAACATATTTCAAAATATCTTTTTAGGTGTTCTGCGTAAGAAAGGAAGCCATACACGTTTAGGATGACATTATGGTAAATGATAAAAGAATGACATTTTTGGGTGAACTATGACTTTAAGTGGCATATCGGTGTTTATCCTATTATTACTGCAGAGATTCAGATAGATTTTTCAGATCTACCAATACAGTTTCTGTCAGTATATGATGTTAAAGGTTGCTGTGTAGACTGCTGCAGACTGCAGTTTGAGAGATTACGCAACATCATCCATCTGATCCAGGGTCTGCCGTGTTTACTTTGGTTAATGATCGTTTTGTCAAATGGCGGGGTCATTCTCATGATGTAACTCAGGTCATGGGCAAGGCAACATGTCTGTCAATCAGAAGGGGATTAAACTGGCACAGACACAACTTCACGCAAGAAAGATATTTTTAGTTTGATTGCACTGTAGAGTTTGAAGACAGAGCCTGTCTCATTTTATAAACATATTATGAGGAAATTGTGATATAGACTAGATTTAGTTTTATTTATTTGTTTTGCATTCTAAATTTCTTATTCTGTGTTAAAAGTGTTTTTATCACTGAATGATTGGGCATTTTTCACTTTGAGAACTGTGGCATCATCAATGGCCACATCTTGAACTGATTTGATGCTAAAATGTAGCGATTGAGCAACTGTGAGCAGTATAAATAGGACTTTTGTTTGCGCTTATTTACTAATGCTGCCCTTTAAAAACTACAGTTCAGGTTTCAACTTTTACAGTGTTCTAACATAACTTTTTTTTCTTTGTTTAGAAAGAGATCCAGGCAATGAGTCAGTGCCATCACCCAAATATTGTGTCTTATTACACCTCCTTTGTGGTCAAGGATGAGCTCTGGCTGGTCATGAAGTTGCTCAGTGGTGGTTAGTTTTTTAATCTCTATTATGACTTGAATAAAGGAGAAAAATACAGTAGTACTACACAATACAGTTTCCCTCCACTCATCTGTTTTCAGGTTCAGTCCTTGACTTTATAAAGTACATAATTTCCAAAGGGGAGCACAAATCAGGTGTCATTGATGAATCCAGCATTGCCACTATATTAAAAGAAGTGCTGGAGGGTCTGGATTATCTGCACAAAAACGGTCAGATTCACAGGTATGTGGATTTTTCGACAATACATAAAAATGTATGTTATATATTAAAGAATTAAGACCACAAGATGATGGCTCTTTATAACCAATAAGCATTAGATATACGGTCTGTTGTGTTGGTTTCACTTTGTTCTTACATGTATTGCTGAGCTCCTGCCTAGTCTGTACATTGACATGAACTGTTTTCTGTGCAGGGATGTGAAAGCTGGAAATATTCTTCTAGGAGAGGACGGTTCTGTTCAAATCGCAGGTGGAGTTTCACTCTTGTGCACCTTTCTAAACTTTGTTGTTACATTGTTAACATTACCCCTAACTGTAACCCAACCCAAAACCTAAAAGAACTCTAACCGATGTTTCTCCATGTATTTGTATAAGTATAATATAAGCAGTATTTTGCTTTCTTTGAAGATTTTGGTGTCAGTGCCTTTTTAGCAACTGGTGGAGACATGACTAGAAACAAAGTAAGAAAGACGTTTGTAGGAACTCCATGCTGGATGGCTCCAGAGGTCATGGAACAGGTTAGTGCTGACCGGGTTTCAAGTTACTAGATGCAGATTCATATATTATGGAATCAAAATTAATGTCTTTTGTTATAATTTCACAGGTCAGGGGATATGATTTCAAAGCTGATATTTGGAGTTTTGGGATTACGGCAATAGAGCTGGCGACCGGGGCTGCTCCATATCACAAATATCCTCCAATGAAGGTGAGCAGCAGGTCACTGTTGGTACTTGGGAGAATCTGCCATTGAATCAGCAGCATTCTCTTTCTTTTTTGGTGCCATAGGTCCTCATGTTAACCCTTCAGAATGACCCTCCTTGCCTGGAGACTGGAGTTACAGATAAAGAGATGGTCAAAAAGTATGGAAAATCCTTCCGGAAGATGATCTCTTTGTGCCTTCAGAAGGATCCAGAAAAACGGTATGCAATAGAGTTCCTTTTAAAATGACTGATTTTATGACTGCACTTTAAAATGTTCCATTATGATAAAAAAAAAAAAAAAACTTATTATTTTCGTACAACAGGCCTACAGCTGCTGAGCTTTTAAAACACAAGTTCTTTACAAAAGCCAAGGTAAGATACTGCAACCTACTGTTTCACAAAGATTGTCTGGCTACGGCTGGACTGGTAGTTAAAAGTCGCCATTGCCACTGGTAATCTAAACACACAAAAGTGTCTGTTTTGTGAAATGACTGCCTTCAGCGGGCCAGTTGTTATTTAGTTTGGCCGAAGCAGCAGTCACCTAAACGTTCCCAAATCACCGGTCCAACAAACACACAGGTCAAGTGTTTAGAAAGCGGGATGTGGCCCACATGTGCAGTGATGGCTCAGCAGACTTTTCTTTCGTAATGCCTCTGTGGCAATGTATTCTGCATGAACAAAGGCCTGCTCAACATTGCAATGTGTTGCATTTTAGAATACTATGTTTGATTTTATAGTCAAAGTCAGTATGGAAATAGAAAAGTGTTGTTCGATATTTTACCTAATGTGATGTTTTTTGGTTGCAAAATATAATATTTCCCACAATTTCTTCATAGAACAATGAATACTTGAAAGAAAAATTGCTGGAGAGGGCACCGACAATAGGAGAGAGATCAAGGAAGGTGGGTGATGTTTTGTAATGTTTTAGTTTTATGTTTGAGCATACATTAAAGAAACTTTAAACTCTATAAGCTTAATGTTTTATTTTCAAGTGGTTTGTGTTACTAAACATGCAAATAGGTGCGTAGGGTTCCGGGCTCCAGCGGGCGGCTCCACAAGACTGAAGATGGCGAGTGGGAATGGAGTGATGATGAGCTGGACTTGGAGAGCGAAGAAGGCAAGGCAGCAGTAGCTGCTTTACGGGTAAATGCTCTGTTATCTTTATGTAGTGTGTAGATTTAGAAAGCATGTTAAGAAAGTCTTTACATTTCTGTGTTTGTCTTTTTAGTCACCAAGAGTAAAGGAGGATGCCACGCAAAATGCGGCGGTGAGAATTACGTCTCAATCCCTAAAACTGTACTTTTGATCTGACTTTGCATACTGAATTCTGCGTCTGCTTGCATTGAAGATTTTCGCAGCAGATCCGTCAGGTTTTCTGCAGCCAGCGCCTGCAGTGCAGTCCGAAGCACCACACAGCGCAAATGAAACTGCAACGATATCAATGTCCTCTCCAGCCCCACAAGTAGGTTCTGCTGTATTGAGTCACCTGTACTTTAACACTAGTTTTGCATATTAGTCTTTTGTTTTAAAGTTTCTATAGCTGTGTTTCTATTACCCTTCAAATTGTGCAAACCGAAATTGTCAATTGAAAATACGCACAATGGAAACATTTTGCAAAAACTCCCATATATCGCAAAAAGGTTTTTACACTCGCGTGAGGTGTTTTTGAGGCAATTCGATAATATTCTCAAAGCATTTCAGTTTCATAATGTTTTGCACAATCCTGTAATGGAAACCCATGTGGCAGCAGTAAAAATGACTCAACAATTGGAATTGGATCATTACTTAAGTTTGAGTTTCCAAACCCAATGTTTAGACTTCTTATACTATTTTATATGATTATTTTGTGTTGTTTTATTCACATTTGTGAATCCTAATAACCAACATTTCATAGTTGTTAGGCTTCATCAACTTGCCTTATTCTTGTCTTATGTTGCATTTGCATCTCTGCAGGTTGTTGGCGGACCTACAACGGCGGGGCAGGACTCAGCTAAAACCCCCATCAGCCTGGTTCTAAGATTAAGGTATTTAGCATGATTAATGAATGAGTCATATGAAAACATATGAGAAACCAAGAATATTGCCACTTATTTTGTGGTATATTGTGTGGTAAAAAAAAAGTGCTTTTTTTTTTAAGTGCTTTGGTATTGAGTTGATAACAGGTCCATATTTGATCATAATACCTTGTGAAAGTGGTGTTTCAGCTCTTTTCACTTCTTCAACAGGAATACAAAGAAGGAGCTGAATGATATCAGATTTGAGTTCATGCCAGGGAGAGGTTTGTGCAATTTTACTGATTAACTCTGTGTCTGCTTCTCTCCAATGTCATATTTGCAATAAATTCTAATCTTGATCTGAAAGCGTGTAAAAGTGTGATTTAACACTCTCTTTATCCAGACACAGCCGACGGAGTGTCCCAGGAGCTTGTGTCTGCAGGACTGGTGGATGGGAGAGACTTAGTCATTGGTGAGTGTGTGTAAAGTGACAATATGACCCAGTTCACGGTGCTAGTAAAGACAAACGTGGGTTATGTTGAATTAGTCTTATTCCTGTGTTTTTACATTTTAGTTGCAGCCAACTTGCAGAAAATTGTTGACGATCCTCAGACCCACAGAAACGTCACTTTCAAGCTGGTATGTTAGTTTATATCTGCTGAAATATTTTAGCTTTGTTCAGGGCTGTAGTCAGTAAATCTTAGCTTGGATTGTGTTTAGCTCTGGGCCTCTTTAGAAATTGTTGTGAGTCCCTTTAGACCAGTGGGCCCCTAGAATTGTTCCCAGCTTTCACCCCGCTAGCTACGGCTCTGACTTCACTTACGAGCTGTAGTGTTTTATATCTGGCACCATGTTTCTCCTTCTCCCGTTTAGGCGTCGGGAGTGGACAGCTCCGAAATTCCAGACGACGTTAAACTCATGGGATTCGCTCAGCTGAGTATAAGTTAAAAACGTAGTATTACCAGCAACCGGAAAACACAGACTGCACGACAAACGGTGCATTGTAAATGCTTTCATTGGCCTGAAGAAACCACTACTGCCAAAGAAACAGAAGAAACATGACTACACAATAGGATTAACAATGTTAAATAGGATTGCATCCGAGTTCATAGGAGCGCACTTCAAATGTTTACAGTATTCATGTATGTTTTTTTTTTTCTCTGTTGCTTTAAACATTTGCACAATCTGAACCAACTCCTAATATTGGTAGATGTCAAAAGAATGCCTTACTTACTTTCAATACTACTACTGAACTGTAGGTAGACAGTAGCTGTGAGATGAATGAGTGATTGTGTGCACTTTCGGCAATGTTTGTCAGACAGCATGTTGACACGCATCTATAAAGTCAGTTGTTCAGTACGCCACTCGCCGATGCCATCACTCATCTTTGTAGCTTTGAAGATCTTGATCACATTTTCCTTTAACCATAAGAGTCACGTCACCCACAACTCTGTCAGGAGAGACAGTTTCACTTTTAAATGTGTCCAGACACCTGTGCACCCACATGCATTTCCATTTTTTGCATGGGCTAATGCCAGATTGCATGAATGATTTTGTCTTATAGAAGATGCTGATCATTTTGCTCTCATTATAATGAATGGGCCCTCCAAGAAAACCTCTAAGACTTTGTCTCGTAAGAAAAACATTGAGAGAAATGAATGTTTTGAATTCTCTATACGCAGTTTTGAAAATTTTACATATTTTTGCAAGTTTAATTTACATGCATATCAGTTAAGTATAGTGGCAGCTGTTTCAATGTGTTACAAAACTTGATTCGCATTGCAGGAAGGAAATATCAGTGCATGTAAGCAAAAAAAAGAATTGTGATTTTGTTTATAAATAAAAAGATAGAAAGAAGGAAACTAGAGTGATACAGACTGTTAAAGGTATAGTTTACCCAAACATGAAAATTCTGTCATCATTTACTCACCCTCTAGTCATTTCAAACCTGTATGACTGACGTTCTTCTGCAGAACACAAAGGAAGATATTTTTAAGAATGTTGGAAACAAAAACCATTGGTCCCCATTGACCAGCATTATATCTATACAATAGAAGTAACCGCCATTGTTCAGTTACCAACATTTTTCAAAATATCATTTTTGTGTTCTGCAGTAGAAAGTCATGTTAAAGATGACAGAATTTTCATTTTTGGGCGAACTATCACTTTACATAATCACTGAATTCTGAACATTGTAATGGATCATTTTGAATTTCTTAAAATATAGTAAAAAGTGTATGAAAGATAATATTACTAAATACAAAATGATACTTTGTTTAAAATGGATAAGTGCATGGAGATGAATTGCATAAAGTTGTGTAGAAGATAAAAACATTGGTTTCTTCAGCAGTAAAGAGCCATACAGCATTGTCCCCTCTCACAGACCAACACAAAACAAAAGACAAGAGTAACTTTATAACCCAACAATGTGTTGGACTATTTGTGTCACTGTAAATATTTTAAGTCCATTGCTCCTTTCTGCATAATATCATGCCTCACCTGTAGATTGATAACTGACTCCATTTGTATATAGACAGAAAATGTGTTTTTATTTGTCTCCTTCATAAACAAAAGTAACATGGTCATTCTTGTTATTGCCTCTGTTTTCCTGGAGGGCAATAACAGTTTTTATCTTTTGTTTTTGTTACTCTACACTCCATCTCAAGGTTTAGTTTTCATTTATCTTCTGTTTAGATTGCACTGTCTATTTTAAGTTGGTTTTAAACCCGTGAATTTCAGACATGGTCAGTGATTCATTCGCTGTTACTTTTTACACTTGTGTGTTTGTGGAATTGACTTCACGTGGGTTGAATTCTTAAGTATAAACAATAATGAATGTGGGTGGGGTCTCTTATGAGTACTTGATCAAAAAATGCTGTAAATAATAAAATTGATGTTGTTTATATATAATATAAACAGTATACAGTACATACCGTTCACAGTTGGCCTTTATATGGAATGAACGTGCTGGTTTATCTTATGTTTTGTCTTATTTTGGTTTCATTACTCAAAATGTGCAAAGAGATTACATTGCAAAGTCTCTCTCTCCTCTACGTTTTAATCATCAGCAGTGAAGCTTTCCAACAACCCAACCTTCACCACACACAGTGGTGTCTGCCTTTTCATCCTTTGTTGTTTGAAGTCACATGCGTGCAGGCGGTTGGCTGTCCTTTCTAGTATTCATTGGAAGTTATTCAACGGAGCACTTTGGAAATGAAAATTGAATGCTTGTTTTCTTAAAGGTAGCAAAAAATTTTATAAACCAATTCGACTTCAGATTAAGGCATCCGGCTTTACTTAAAGAAATCTCTTTAGGATACATATAGTCTTCTTTGGTGATGTTTCTGTGTTATCGTGTGAGTTATCCGAGATCATTTCACTTTCTCTCTTTAGTTAGTTGTGGTCTGGAGAGCTGCTGTGTTCTCACACTAAGCAACTGAATGCAGCTCTTTCAATAAGGGATTAGCTATAGGTAATTCAGTGAAATATTCAAACATTTTCAAGAGCTTTTTCAGTTTCAGTGTTTTATTTTGTTTGGTGGTTTTATGTCACTGAGCTGTAAGGAATGGCCTGTCACAGAACAGCAGCAATAGAGGTATTATAGTCACGCTCGATATGTTGTGTTAAGGAGAATGGTAAGACACTGTATAGTATTTCACTTTTTGGGGTTTTCGGTGCATGTGTATTCAATTATTTTTATTAATAATCAATAAAGAATGAAACTATGAAATTTTCCCTGTAAGCAAGTGTTAGTGTGTTGTGGTTTTACTATCATTTGTTATATGACTGGTACATTGTTAAAGTTCCTCGTAATCTCCATAATCTAAAACAGCTGTCTGGGGCAAGTTAATTGTTGACGTTGTTATATTGTTTAATGACATGGTGCTCTTTTGAATTTCTCTGAGCAATATTTATTATGCTGTTTTTTCTGCTTTGGTGTTAAAGAACTACTTGAGTTTTTCTTCAGTCATCTAAAAAAAATAACTAAAGCGTTTGCATGTGCTTTATGTTTTCATGATCTTGCGTGATGATGTAGAATGAGTCTGCAGAAAATACACAAACTGAATTTTTGCTTTGAAACGTTTTATTTAGACCGATATATTATTTGAATTCTTTTCATTATCAGCATCAGACGATATTTTTCTGTTTGGCCGCCATACAGCACAGTATTTTATTCATAAAATGGCACTAAGATGTAAAGCAGGCATTTGCCACTTAGTAATGTAATATGACCACAGTAAAATGGGTCGTGTAAGGTGGATAAGATACAAAAATGGTATGGAAAGTATCAATATGTTTCTATTGCTATATTTTATTCATATTAAGCCATGTTTAGCTGCCCACTATTAATGTAATCTTATGTGTGGATCTTTTCATGTGTTCAAGGCTGTTACTAACTAGGCACTTATTACACAATTATTGTTAATTTATTTTCACTAATTTTCTCTATGTCTCTCATTTGTGTTATATAGGCCTCTTATCGTTCAGTCAACCATAGTGCTTTCTTAATATCGCCATTGGCCATTAAAAAACCAATATCGGTCGACCACTAGTTTTATCTACAGTTGGGTCATGAATTCACATATGCCTTGCACAATCTGCAAAAAGTAATGAACATTTTCACTATTAAATATTATTCATTGTTTATAATAATAATAAAAATATGATAGATTATTTATAATTTGAATTTCTGAACAAGCTATTTTACATAACAGATGTTTACGTACAGTCCACTTAAATAATAATAATTGAGTTTACATTCTGGTGTGTGCAGTAGATGTAAACTTGTGACCCCAACTGTATATTTTTACCATAAATTCAGCTTTGGCAGAATTGACAAGCCTTAGTACCACAATACTTTGAACATTGCTCTCTCTATATGATGTTCTGACCTATTCACATGGTCATGCAGTTAAACATTCATTTGCTTTGTTTTATTATGTAACCACCCACTAAAGCGCTCTTGCCTTTATACGTGACCACTCACCTGTGCTTTTTGTCAATCACTATGGTTGATTTTGGGGAGATTCTTGAAGCTATAGGAGGCTTCGGGCTTTTCCAAAAGCTTCTCCTGTTTGCTCTGTGCTTCCCGAACCTCATAGTGCCGTTTCATTTTGCCAGCGTCATCTTTAACAATGCCAACACAAACCACCATTGCAACACCGACTGGATTCTACAGGTGGGTCCAAATTTGACAAAGGAAGAACAGCTTCATCTGACTGTACCTATGCTCGAGGATGGCTCCTATAGTCCCTGTGTGATGTATAAACCTGTGAACTGGAATCTCGGTGCTATACAGGAATATGGCTTGAATGAAACTACTGCTTGCATTGATGGATGGGTTCATAATGATACCATGTACGACTCAACTATTGTTACAGATGTAAGTTCAACAACTGATGAACATAAAAGAGCTGTTTTTAATAATAATTGTTGTGCTGATGATAGTCTCAATAGACTTAGGTAATAATATACAGTTTACAATATAATAATATACAGTTTACATTGAAGAAGCCACTATGATGCTGAATATTGAAATGAGGTTTTTATTTGTTTTACAGTTTGATCTTGTTTGTGGCAATACAAATTCACTTAGGGTTGCACAGATGGTATTAATGGCTGGAATACTAGTTGGAGGTCTGCTCTTTGGCCCTTTATCAGAATCGTAAGTGTTAAATTTTTTTTTCATTTGATACTTTGTCGCCTTGCTTCTAAGGTTCTATCTGGATTTTTGAAATATTGAGCTTCAAAGTTTTTTCATTGCATTTAACTTCGTAGTTCAAACTTTAAAAAAAATCTCCAAATATACACAATGTAAAGAAAAAAAAACATTGCATACATGTACACAAGTTGTGACACAATAAGAATATGTGAAATCTTTATTTTGACAAAAATGTCAGATAGAACCCTATAATTCCAAGCCGTTGACTTTTCTGAGTTAACTATTTAAAATTGCACCCAAACTTCCATAAACTGCTGAATATTAGAGCTGGAATCACATGTGTTATTTACATTTTAATGCTTTTGCAAAAGTAACTGCTGTAAAGGTTTTAAATAACTCTTCAGAATTATAAAAATACAGACTTGTTACATAATACAGAACTGACTTTTCTTTTTCAACTCCAGGTTCGGACGCAAACGGGCCACACAGATTCCTGTGGTGCTTATGCTCATTTTCACAGTGGTAACTGGACTCTCTCCATACTTTTATGTGTATCTCATATCCCAGTTTATTATTGGTATCTCCTATGGAGGATTTCGGATCAACTGTGTTATCCTTGGTATGTTACATGTTATCATCATTTTCTGTAAATTACATCATATTGGCTATCAGCAGACTGATATTATAAATATTAAAGGAAGTTCACCCAAAAATAAAAATTCTGTCATTATTTACTCACCCTTGAGTTGTTCCAAATGTGTATAAGTCTTTGTTCTGATGAACACACAGAAAGATATTTGAAAGAATGCTTGTAACCAAACAGTTCTTGGGCACCACTGACTACCATAGTAGGAAAAATGACAATAGTAGTCAAAAGTGCCCCAAAACTGTTTGCTTTCCTACATTCTTCAAAATATCTTCTTTTGTGTTCAACAGAACAAAGACATTTATACAGATTTGGAACAACTTTAGGGTGACTAAATGATAACAGAATATTACAGAAACACTATAACAACCTTTTCAAATGTTCATATCCTTATCAAACCAGTTTTTGTTTTATTGTAATCATAAAACCATAGTGTTGTGTGACTATAGAGCACATCATGGCTGTATTGTTTATCACTGTTATTACTATCTTTATCAGCATGACTTTGTGTTTGTTGTAGCCACTGAGTGGACTGGAGTTGCTCAGAGATCCTATGGATCCTGTTTGAGTCAGTTACTGTCGTCTCTGGGACAGGTTGTATTTCTTGCTGTCATATATTACTCCAGGGACTGGAGAATGTGCCAGTATATAATGGCCGGTCCAATTGGATTTGTGGTCCTCTACATATGGTATGTGACTACTAGAGGTTTTTAGACAATAGTTTTTTAGACCCCAAAATTAAAAAGCCCTCAGAAATGTTTTTTTTTTTTTAGTCAAACAAAAATTGCATTGTTTTTTTGCATTTATTCTGATTAGTTGTCTGATTAGTTTTGAGAACCGATGACAGTTGAAGATATTGATGTGTGGCCATATTAAATTTAGTCTTTTGTGTTTACATTTTGCAAAATTAAGTCAAAGTATTAAGTTCTCTTCCACAAATCTGTTTGTACCTATATGTATAAAGTGACACATATTTTATTTAAAAAACTCTTTTATAACGGTGTAATTATTAATTTTGGGGAACACTATTCCTTTATTACCTATTTGTTATTTATTAACATTAATGCAGTGGTGTACAAGATATTACTTGACACTGTTTGTTGTAAGTGGTGAATTAAATGCTGCATTTGATGTGTATATTGATATAGGTTTATTCCAGAATCTGCTAGGTGGCTTCTCGACCGTGGTAAAACTGAGGATGCAAAAGAGCTCATTCAGAAGGCAGCTAGGATCAACAAACGCACAATTCCTGATTCATTATGGGAAAAGGTGATGTGATTTATACACAACTATTAAAACTACATGATATATGCATCTCATCTGATTAATGCATCTTATTATTGTTTGATGTTGTAGGTCTTATCAGAAAAGCCTGCTGAGAGAGAGGGGATAAAAATCCTTTTCGCTTCACCTGTGCTCAGGAAATATTTTATTATTATTAGCTTTGCATGGTGAGTTCATTCTACAAGCATTTTTAATGGTTTATAAAATTGTAATTTACCATTTTCTACATAAAGTCAATCTATATAACATTACATGTACATTTATTCATTTGGCAGATAATGTAAAGAACATTATGTGAAAATATACCCTTGATATCTTTCAAATTGACTGAGTAAGAACATGTCAAAGATTGATCATCAATTTTAAGGGCGCTTACTTCCGTCTTTTGTGCAAAATATAAAATTAAATAATTTATTTCAGTATTTAAAATCATTCCTTTTAATATTATAAATGAAAATTTGATTACTGTATTTCGGAATCTGACATATAATCATTTACAGAGATAAAAACACATTATATTGTCATTTTTTGGCTATGCCTACTTTGAGACTATAGCCTGAATTTCACTGTCACATATGTATCTCTGCATTTTCAACGTTTCAAAATATACTTGTGTTTATGTTGTTAATATTCAGGGCAGCTTTAACCCAGGCGTATTACAGCCTCTCTCTGAATGTGGGGAAGTTTGGTCTTAATATTTTCCTCACTCAGCTCATATTTGGCCTCTCCGAGGTGCCTGTCCACTTCGTCTGCATGTGGTTGTTGGAAGCAGTTGGAAGGAAGGCATGTCTTATGAGTACCCTTTTAGTGGGAGGCCTTTTCTGTATCCTGACTGTTGCAATTCCTCAAGGTAGTTCCTCTATATCATCTTGTTTATTAAACTGTATAAAGTGTTAGAGTGATTTAAACAATGTGATACTCCGCAGGTAGTTATATAGCTGTCACTGCTCTTGCCACATTTGGAAGACTTCTCATGAACGGGGCAGGCAGTGTTGCCAACGTTTATATTCAAGAACTGTTTCCCACCTCCATCCGGTAAGCACACGCACCAGTATGTGCGTGTATGAGCCATTACTTTTTAATGCAGTTATATTTACATTTTTACATTTACATTTATGCATTTTGGCAGACGCTTTTATCCAAAGCGACTTACATTACATTGTACTATACATTTGTACATTTTGTATAGTAAGCAAGTGGGGGTTAGGTGCCTTGCTCAAGGGCACCTCAGCCGTTACCCGCCAGACCTGAGAATCGAACCAGCAACCTTCTGGTCATGAGTCCAACTCTCTAACCACTGGGCCACGACTGCCCATAACTTATATAATAAGTCACTTGTGCATTTGCAGTCAGACAGCCACAGGACTGGGTGCCACGGCCGCACGAGTAGGAAGTATGTTGTCTCCTGTTCTGGGCATGCTGGAGGTCTACCATTTTTCCATACCCACTGTGGTGTTTAGCAGCTTAGCAATAATAAGTGGGACACTGGTCTTCCTGCTTCCTGAGACCAGATGTACTGAACTGCCTGATTCCGTAGAGGAGGCAGAAGGCAAACGGTACATTCTTGCATTGTTGTTTAAAGTGATGGTTCAGACAAAAACAAAAATTCTGTCATCATTTACCTCTATGACTTTCTTTCTTCTGCAGAACACAAAAGATGATATTTTAAAGAATGTTGGTAAACAAAAACCGTTGGTCCCTTTTGACTTCTATTGTATGGACACAAAACCACTGCAAGTCAATGGGAACCAACGGTTTTTGTTTACCAACATTCTTTAAAATATCGTCTTTTGTGTTCTGCAGAAGAAAGAAAGTCATACAGGTTTAAAATGACATAAGGGGAATAAATGGTGACAGAATTTTCATTTTTGGGTGAACTATCCATTTAAAGCTATTTGGTTTTATTTTTATTGACTATTTATGCTAACAAAATCCCACATTGGATATGATCTATATTTATTTAAAAAACATTGTGTTATTTGTCAAAGGAAAATAACTATATCTCTGTATTTTCCCCAAAGGAAACCAAGGATGACAGCAAGAGATTGGGAAGAAGTCAATGCAACCAAGTTATAAGGCCTTCACTTTTTGCAAGTGGTGTTTATTTGTCTGATTTTCTATTAAATATGTTTCTTGTGGAATTTTGATTCGTTGCTGTTTTTTTCATTTCAACATTATGACAAGACAGTCTACAGTAATGTAAGCTTGTAAATATAAAACAATGCAGTAAACCTAAATGGCTCATTTATCATCATTGCATTGAACCTTTAACTTTAAATTCCATATGAATCAAATTTTTCAGAATATGTATGATACAACTTTCATATATTTTGCAGAAATAGCCATCTTTCGTTTTAACGTTTTTCTGATCTACAAAAAAAGTAATATTTGTAAGTACAGCAGAAGTCTGCATACATTGATTGCTCAAACACTATTATAAAGTAAATAATAACAAAAATGATCAGCAAAGTAAAATCTACATATATCTGCTCATTTAAGAAATATTTTTGTATTTTCTTCGTTCATGGTATTGAAATGACCGTATATCATGGAGCCAAGTTAAATATAAAAACTGTACTAACTCAAGAAGTCAGACAGCCAATCATTATCAGCATTCTGTGGCATTACAACATGTGTGACAGTGTTTGTTTGATCTGATTGGCTGGAACCGTCCTGTGCTGGAGCCATAGCACGAACAGATGAAAATATATCATCATCATCATCAAATATGATGCTCTCGGTTGTCTTGGCAACCTCACTGTGACCCTCTAACCCAATGAAATCACCAAACAGGTTTGCATTGGTTTGAGTTGTTTCCACACTGAATGCATTTGTGCCTGTGTTGTCATTACTATTGGCAAAAATATCATTCGGGAAAGGGTCAAAGAAAGGATCAGCACTATTTTGACTGAACACAACTGAGGATGGAACTTGTTCGGCACTGAACAAATCCAAAGCCTCCATTGGAGTTGACTTAGTTTGTTCTATGTTTTCATCGAACACATTAGTAGTTGATAGATGATCAAATACACTATTAACCTCAGGAATTAGATTTGATTCAGAGCTTTTCTGGTCAAACACATTTAATGCTGACACTGATGGTGGGTTATTCTCTGAACTTATCAAGTCAAAAACGTCATTTGGAGCAGGTTGACTAGCTACAATTTCCTCAAAAGGATTTTGACTCTCATGGTTTGTCATCATATCAAAGATATTTTGTTGAGCAGGCATTTGATCAGAAACAATAACTGTACTGTTTTCTCCAAAGATATCTATTACTTGTTCTGGCACAGAAACATCAGTTTCATTTGATAACTCATTGGAAAAAGTCAATGTGTTTCCATCTGACGTCTCAATGTTCGACTCTGATGAACCAAAAATATTGAGAGTCTCGTTCTCATGAGTCAATATTGCATCTCCATTTGATGAACTTTTAATTTCTTCAAATGGCTCTCCTTGATCTAAAAAGGGATCGATTGATGAAGTCTCAAAATGTGTAGCATCTGTGAACATACCTCGGTTTGTGCATTCAAATGGTTCTGTGTTTGAATCAGAAAGAGCTGAATTGGTGTCAAGGGTCGCTTCAACTTGAGATGTAAATACATCAGATGAATCAAGAAGACCAGATTTATCTTCATTCTTAAGTAAAAATGAGTTTAGGATGCCCTCAAGACTTGATGGTTTTGAAGCGTCTGGAAAGGTAAGATCTATATGATTGCTGTCATGTGAATCCATGAGATCATCATTGTTCTCAATCTCCACCAAGCCATCAGAAAGAGATGTGAGTTGTTGAGTTGAATCAAGCCCCAGTGATGACACAGTCTCCTCAACAGAGCTTCTACCAGTCAAAATGATGGGTTCCTCACTCTTGTCTGTATTATGTTCTTCTGCAGCATCACTAAGTCGGTTTTGTGTTGTTTTTATAGGATCATGAGGGATGTTTTGAGAGGTAAATTCCTCTTGAATCAATGCAGTGTTCTCATGTTCTTCTGTTCCTCCATCTTTCTCTTGTTCCTTCTCACAGGGAGCCTGTGCAGTTTCTGGAGGAGAAGATAAAGTCAATATATCTTGAATCAATGAGATGTTCCCAATCCTTTCTTTTTCTCCATCTTTCTCTCGTTCCTTCTCACGGGGAGCCTGTGCAGTTTCTGGAGGAGAAGATAAAGTCAAGTTATCTTGAATCAATGAGATGTTCCCAATCCTTTCTTTTTCTCCATCTTTCTCTCGTTCCTTCTCACGGGGAGCCTGTGCAGTTTCTGGAGGAGAAGATAAAGTCAAGTTATCTTGAATCAATGAGATGTTCCCAATCCTTTCTTTTTCTCCATCTTTCTCTTGTTCCTTCTCACAGGGAGCCTGTGCAGTTTCTGGAGGAGAAGATAAATTCAAGTTATCTTGAATCAATGAGATGTTCCCAATCCTTTCTTTTTCTCCATCTTTCTCTTGTTCCTTCTCACAGGGAGCCTGTGCAGTTTCTGGAGGAGAGGATAAAGTCAAGTTATCTTGAATCAATGAGATGTTCCCAATCCTTTCTTTTTCTCCATCTTTCTCTTGTTCCTTCTCACAGGGAGCCTGTGCAGTTTCTGGAGGAGAGGATAAAGTCAAGTTATCTTGAATCAATGAGATGTTCCCAATCCTTTCTTTTTCTCCATCTTTCTCTTGTTCCTTCTCACAGGGAGCCTGTGCAGTTTCTGGAGGAGAAGATAAAGTCAAGTTATCTTGAATCAATGAGATGTTCCCAATCCTTTCTTTTTCTCCATCTTTCCCTTGTTCCTTCTCACAGGCTGTAAGCACCGTTTCTGTTGTTTTCTCCTCATCTGGCTTTATTTCAGTGGATGACAGCAACCTGCTCAATAAATTCCTAGGTTTGGCATCAGGTCTCTTGCTTTCGTTTTTTTGCTCACTCTTGTTTTCTTTCCCTTTTGAAGGAGATGTGAAGAGTTTGGAAAGAGGGCTTTTCCCTTTCGACCAGGATGGTTTGTTGGGTTTAGCCACTGGCTTTTTCTCAGTAGCATTTGTGTTGGGTTTCTCATCGGTTTTTGGAGGTGTATCCAATGTATCTTTCGATTCATCTATAATTAAATCTGTGGCTTTTTGATTTGTGGATGTCACATTGATGTTAGTCTGTGTCCCGAACATCACCTCATTCTTTATCTCCACAACTTGCTCTAAATCACATGAATAGCTATTGGGTTTCAAAGGCTCTTTTTCACACGCATCAGTGTCTTCTTTTGCCTGTAGTTCGCAGAGATTTGGGATTGTTTGTAGATTGCTAATATTTTCCTCATCTTCCAAATTGTTTTGCACAGGCAAGGCGCTTTCCTGTATTCCCGACTGAGGTAAATTAACTTCATCTGAAGCTATTGGGTATCTTGAAAAGTCATTGTTGAATGGAGCATGTGAGGTTTCATCTAAACATTCCTCAAGTGATTCATCAGTTTCTTTTCCTGATGTTAAAGTTGTCACGTCTTCATTTGTTTTCATTGCATCATCTTTGAGAACTATAGATGCAGGTACATCAAAAGTCTTTGTGATGCTTACAGCTTCATCTGTTTTGATCTTCATGGTATTCTTCACGTCTGTGTTTATGTTTGAAGCAAAGCGAACAGTCTTTTTAGTTTTTGTTGTACTACCAATGTTCCCATCCTCAGGTAAAATGTGTTCTTTCAAAGAATCTGGTTTAAAGGTACCAGAATTTAGGTCTTGTTTTGGGACTCTACTTTGTGTTTCACACTGGACAGTCATCTTTAAAGATTTTGGATCTCCTGGCTGAGATGCTTTAACGCCACCTGTTATTGTAAAAGAAGTAAGTGACTTCTCATAAACATTAGGTGACATCTTAACTGATGTGTCTGTTTCATCCAGTCCAGAATTTCTAGAATTAGATTTTGCAGAAGAATGGTTTCGGTATGACCATTCGGTTATTTTCCCTGAGGCTGAGGAATTGCTTTGTGAAACATGGCTGTGCTTGGACCCTTTATTTTCTGGTGGCCAACTCATTTTAAGCTTGTTCCTGTTGTCAGCACTGCTTTTGTGTTGTGTGTCTCTTTCTCTATGCTGTGTCGGTGAAACACCAGCAGAAAACCCCAAAGGACCATCAACATATGTGGGGTCTGTTGTATGGGCTATGCTAAACTTGTTAACAGGTTTAAGTTCCTCTGTTTTTGCAAGCCAGTTGTCTTTGTGTTGTTTATGACCAAAACCCTCATCATAGTTCCCTTTTCTTTTAAATAACTGCTGGTAATGTGATGTGCAGTAGAATTCTCCATAAAGGGCAGAATAATTGTGAAGGCTGTAATGAATAATAGTATGTCACATTTTCCAAGTAAATGTCATGAACTTGCATTGAAATCTCATGAATTAATAAATATATTAATAAAATAAATCTCTATACCAATTACACTTTATGGATTATTTGAGATTTTTTTTTATTATGAATCAGGGGTTTGATTTCAGTTTTGCACCAATTTGTCTTTTAATGGTTCAGATAGGTGGATGATCTCCAGGTAGTCCTCACCTTAACTTTGTCTTACAATGTTTGCAGCAAAAGCAGTTGTAATGTAGGATTAGTTTATCTGCCATCATTTTCTCCATTGTGTAAACTGGTGTCAGGCAGGCAGAGCACATCTCTTTAGCAGGTGTCAGGAACTATGACAACAATATAGACATACATCGATTATTTACTGTATAAATATATATAAACATCTATATCCACTATAAAAAAATCTATACCCATTAATAATACTATAGGCTGATACTATAGGCAACTAAGACTTACAATTTTTATTTTGAACTTAGTAACATTTTTTACATTTTCAACTCAAATAAAAATAATAATTAGATACGTTTGCCAAATATGATTTGGATTTTAATTTAGTTTAATATACAACAATTGAAACAAACATACATATTTAACATCAACATTTTCACAAGTTACAACAGAATGAAAACTCTTCATGTATAGATAAATATCACAATAAAACTGTTTAACTGTACACACAAAAATAAGGATCAATAGGCTAAGAATACATTTGAAAAAAAAATACATCACCAAAACATTTTTATTTTAAAATATATTTCTTTAAAGAGGAATAGAGAGAGAGAAAAAAACAACATCACCAAAACATTTTTGTCACAAAAGGGAATGAACTGCCAGGTTATTGTTTTTCTGTGTTTGAATGACCGAAAGTAACAAACACTTTGCTTTTGTCTTTTCTTTCACACTGAGAATTTGAAGAGGTTTGGCCACTCCCATGCGACACAGGTAGAGTCATGACATCATACCTTCCTGAACTGGTAACTACATCATATGAGGAAGATAATTCTCTCTCAGACTTTCTTGTAACAAATGTAGATTTCTTGGATGAGAAATATGTATTTCCAAAGCAATCTGTCTTTTCATATTTCTCACTGACAGTCTTCGTTCCAAAGACTCCACTCCCAGCCTCAGGGACTGTTTGCACTTCAAGAACGCTCACGTTCCTTTGAGGACTTTGAGGGCGACAAATGTGGTTGTTGGAGCTTTTCTCAGCTGGGGACTGTTTGAAGGTGCTGCTTGCATTAAGTTGTTCTGCTTTTCTTGCAGCTGAGTGAATGGAAATAAATGATGGCGAAGAAGAGAGATTTGAGCATGGTTTGCCTGTTTGGAGTTGCGGTGCGTCTTTCGGCAACTCTGAATAGGGGATTTTATGATTGCTCTCAGTAATATGTACCTCTTTCGATTGTGTACGCTTTGCTTTATTGGACGCAATGCTTATTTTCCTAATGCTATTAGTACCTGGAGAAACATTGTCAGTATTTAAAGATTCACTAAATAAACTCGATAATCCAGCAATATCAGCCTCTGACTTCAAATTCGATACGGAATACAACGCTTTTTTAATCACTTCCTCTATGTGCAAAAGTTTAGCTAATGTCTGCTCTTTCAAATTGACAATGTCGATGCTTGCCTTCTCTAAATCTTCATAAGCAGCTTCAACAGAAGACACACTCTCCACATAATTTCTTGAGCCCTCAGTTTCTGTGCCACATCTTGTCTCTTTTGATGAAGGTCTATGTCTCGTGTTTTTTACTGGACTGGCAATCCAAGCAGGCACATTCTCATACAAAGTCTTTAGAGATCTGACATCCACCTCAGAGGTCTCCCCCTCTATTTCTTGAACTTTTGACAGGATTATTTTCAGCTCCTCTCGTCTCATAAGGTTTTCAAAGATCTCCATGGCTGCTTTCACATTGCCCCTCATGATCTCCTCTTTGTGGACGGACAGCCTTTGGCGACGTTCATCTTCAGTTTCATGTTTTACTTTCTTTTCTCTCAAAACAACTTTTTGTGTTGTGTTATTGTGCTCTTTAAAGGTTTCATTGTGTTCTGAAGGCACTTTATCTGGGGTATTTCTGATGTTATCTTTTCTAGGCAGGTGTAGGGCAACTTCATTTGTGTTGTCTTTGGACTCTTGAGCTTCATGAATGCTTTTATTTGGCACAACCTTGATTTTCTTTGGAAAAGATGGTGTTGTGTCTATAGTGGCTGTTTTCTTCTCCCCAAAATTCTGAAGTGCAACCTTAAATCCTGTGTTTAACTCTTCACTGTAATTTGAGTAATTCTGCATACACATCCTGATCTCTGCAGCAGCATTTATCTTCTGAATCACATTTTTCTCAATTCCCGGTGCATTACAGGCAAATGAACTATCATCAATATTCTCAATCTGGCTGACTGACGCCGCATCCATATGTCGCATGTGTGAATTCTGAACCCATTGCTCAGTGTACTGCATTTTTTGAAGATCCATTGGATCTGTGACTTTTGTCTTTGGAACAGGTTTATGATTGTTGAGTAGCTTGTCTTTCATTTGGTCTGAGATTTCAAAATTCCATGTTTCCTTTTTATGCAAGGGAGTATTCTTGATGGGTGCATTTTTGGGTGGAATTGATGGAGTCAGTTGGTAGCTAGTAAGAGGCTCAGGTGAAGCTGTACAGATGTGTTGGGTTCTTGAGTTGTGTTCAGAAGGAGTGGTGATGTTCAATGGCTTTGGTGGAATTTCTGGTTTCTGGCCCTTAACCTGAAGAGCAGTTTTTGGAAGGATAGGTGGTGGATGTTTCTTAGGGTGCTGGTTTGAATTGTCTGAGGTGAAACTTATAGGTACAGAGTTCAGTGCCAAGAAGGTCAGATGTTCACTGTCAGTCACTGAAACCGAAGAAGACAATTCAATATCAGATGAAGGCAATGGTACAACACAACTCTGCTTGCATCCCTCAATCCCCAAGTCATCTTTCAACCTTTTCTTTGTACAAGATTTTCTATATAACATTGCTGCCTTATAATCCCCTTTAGAAACATTAATGCTAGATTTTTCAAGACACTGGAGTGTCTCTTGCATATTAGCCCTTACGATTTCCTCTTTATCTACACTTCTCTGCTCCTTTACTGCACTTTGTAAAGACTGAATTGCAGGCTTCACATCACCTTTAACAATTTCAGGCTCTGACTCTGACAACTGAGCATCTAACCTTGTTGAGTCATTTTCTGTACTAACATCTATTACAGCTGTCTTTCTCATTTCATTCTGATGACAAACTCTCTCAGCGGATCCCTGATCCTTTTCTATATCACTAACCTTTCGAAATGTTGTAGTTATCCGCTGATTGCTCGAGGATGATGTTGTAGTCTGCTGCACTGTCGAGATGTTTTGGCACTGAGATGATTCATTTAGATTGTATAACTTTCCAGGAGTGATAGGTTCCCGTTCCACTTTCATACTTTGGTTCTTCGCCATTTCTAGTGACCTTTTGGCGGCCTTAACATCTCCTGAAATGATTTCCTCCTTTATTACTTTTTCTTCATTCTCCTCTGAGCACATTTCCACATTCAGATCGTAAATGGTGCCTGGTACGATGACATCGCGTTCCACGAGCATACTTTGCTGCTTTGCACGCTCCAAGGATTCAAGTGTCGCTTTAAGGTCCCCAGACACTATTTCTTCCTTTTGTACCATGATTGGTTGCTTGGTTGCATCAACAAGTAGCTGTTTGGCTGAGAAAACATCACCTTTAATGATGTCCTCCCTTAGCGCACAGTTTCCAACGGTCTGATCTACACAGACCTCTGAGAAAACCTTTTTAACATTTTTCACATCTCCAGGTACAACATCCAAGACCGTTCTTTCAACCTGTTCCCTTTGTTGATTGAGGTGTCTCTTTGCTTCCTTCACGTCACCCTGAATAATTTCAATTTGTTCTGTCGAGGAGGATGTTGATTCCTCTTCAGATAGCTCTCGCTGTAGAGTCTTAAGAAACTGAATGTCACCCTTTTCAATACAATTTCTGTACAGATTAACATTCCCCCTCTCATTTTCTTCTAACCTGCAGGATGGCTTGGTCTGCTGACTGTGGACTGTGGAGAGAAGGTTGCCAATGGTGGACTTGACATCTCCACGTGTAACATCGCACGACTCCGTTGTCAGGCTATTTTGAAAGTAGAGAGAGTATACTGTCATCTCTGGTTGTTTTCCTTCTGATTCTTGCATTACCAAGCCTGTCTTGATTGATTTTTGCTGAACCAGCAAGCTCTCAATAATTGTAACAGCTTCTTGAATCTTGCATTCAGCGTCTGGGTTATCCGCAGAATCCTGCTGTTGAAATGGTATTTCAAGAACTGTGCTGTGCAACTTTCCTTCTTCGTCCTCTTTAAGAAGAACAACTTTAGGTTTCAGGTTTGGTTTGAGCAATAACTGTAGCATTATGTTTCTGATGTTTCCCTCAACAACTTCCTCCTTTTCAACTTTAGGACCCACACTGTTGATGAACTGATACTTTGCCATGTTTACATACTTATAATCATCGGCTTGGATGATGATGCCACTTGAATGAATAAATGAATGCTGACAAAGGCGGTAGAGTATGTCTGTCACGCTTTCCACTGTGATTTTGTCTAGCGGTGTGGTCTCGAATAACCAAGTTGTGCTTTTGACATCTGCCTTTGGAATGTTTTCCTTTGACGAAACAAAGTCTTCATTCGATTCGTGGTTCTTTATCTGATCCAGGGGCTGGGATTCAAATAGCCAAGTGCATCGTTTCACATCACCCTTCGTGTTATCCTCTCGATGTACAGTTTGCATGGTATTTTGCTCATGTTGCTCACCTTTCAGAGTATTAATTGGCTGATTCTCAAAGAGCCAGGTGGAAGTACGCACATTACCTTGTTGAACGTCTGTAACGCTCACCATCCTTACATACTTCTTTTGGGCTACTTGCTCAGTCTCAAAAAGTTGTTTGCTTTGTTGCACATTTTTTCCATGGCTTAAATCTTCCACGACCCTGACTGACGGTCTTTCAGACTCTGTGAGGGAGTCCAAAGGCTGTGTCTCAAACTTCCATCTTGCTGACTTCACATCACCCTTGAGTACATCCTCCTGTGTAACTGCACGGATAACGTAGATGTCTTTGTCTGCTTGAATGGTATCAAGTGGTTTGGTTTCAAACATCCATCTAGCTCCCCTCACATCTCCCCCCATCATTTCATCTTTCTTCACTGTGGTAACTTCATGAAAGTGTCCATCTTTGTCTTTAATAGCATACAAAGGTTGGGATTCAAAAAGCATTGTGCTGGATTTAACATCAACGCTTCTGTTCACAGGTTTCTCAACACTCATGGACTGGTGCTCAAGCAGTTGGTCTTTATCCTTGATTTTGTCCAAAGAAAAAGTTTCAAAAATAAACTTCTTGCCTCCAACATCACCGCTTTCAACATCTTGGACACTATAGTTTATGTTATCCTCCTTCTCATTTATATCACAGATCGGCTGATTTTCAAAGAGCCATGTGAATTTGTGCACTGATCCTGACTGAATTTCATTGTCTAGCTGCTCAGTCTTTGACTCTTTGATGCACTCGCTTCCTATTTCATCAAGTGACTTGGATTCAAAAATTTCTTTTACTCGAGAAACATCTCCAGATTGGACATCAACTTCACTGAAATATCTTATATTCTGAGCAGATTCTGTTTCCTTTGTTATTCTGTCCAAAGTCTCAGTTTCAAACAGGTGTTTCACTGTCTTTACATTTACGTCACTCTTTACGCCTTCTTGCACAGGACTGCACAAATTCAAACTGAATTCATCCCTGTCTTTGATGTTATCTAATGGCTGTGTTTCAAAAATCCAAGTGTGTGATTTCACATTAGCCTTTGGCACTGGTTGTACATCCTGGTTTCTTTCTGATTTGTCATACAGAATGTCCATTGGTTGTGTCTCAAATAGCCATTTGCATGTTTTCACATTACCTTTCTGAAATTCCTCCTGTGATGCTGTTGAATCCACTTCTTTCTGATTAAATTTTAAATGGATGCTATCTAAATGTTGTGTTTCAAACATCCATTTTGCTGTTCTGACATCATTTGTTGTGTCTTCTTGCCTTGTGATGCCTTTGATGACTTCTATTTTGTCTTTACCTTCTTCAAACTGGTCTAGAGGTTTCGTCTCAAACATCCATTTGTAATTCTGTACATTTCCTTTTACGCATTCCTCTCTACTGACTGTTGTTATCTTATGGAAGTTTCCAGCACTGTCCTTTATCGCATACAATGGGGTGGATTCAAACAGTGAACGGTTGCCTTTGACGTCCCCAGCTGTAACATCACAGATTTGAGCGGGTGCATTCTCAGATTGAGACATGTGACTAAGAGGTACAGTTTCAAAAAGATTTTTGAAAGTCTTGACATCGCCTTTCTCTACGTCTTGAACTTTGCTCCCTTCTTCATTTGTGGTTTTGCAAACCCTGATATTCTCAAACTGCTGTCTTTTGTCATTAACTTCTCCTTTTTCATTGTTGGATACTATACATTTTTTAAGATGTCCCACCTCATAGTTATCTTTCAGAGTGTCCATAGGCTGTGTTTCAAAAAGCCACAGGGTGGACCCTACGTTTCCTCCAATAACTGCCTCTCTTTCCTCAGCTATGGGCAATGAGAGCAGCTGGTTTTCAAAAAGCGTACGTGTGTTCTGAACCTCTGCTTTCCCTAAAAAGTCCTCCACTGTTCCTTGAAACTTGTGTTCTTCCACAACACTTTCATGAATTGCGTCAAGTGGTTGAGTCTCAAACATCCATCGCTTTTTGTCAACACCGCTCTTCTGGGCTTCCTCAAGCGAAATTCCCCGAATGATCTGCACAGTTTTTTCTTCATTAATGTGGTGCAAAGGTTGAGTTTCAAATAGCCAACGTGCTGTATTAAAGTTACTGCTCTGGATTTCTTCTCTGCAGATCGACTTGATCTCATGGATGTGACCATTGCTGTCTCTGAGAGCACAACAGGGATCTGCCTGAAAAAGTTTGACGGTTTTCTTTACATCTCCTTTGTGTTCCTCGAGTTCTGATTTCAGTGTTAGGAAACGCCGCTCTTCAACAGAATAGCAGCGGCCCAGGGTATCCAATGGCTTGGATTCGAACAAAAGACGTGCACCACTTACATTTCCCATCTGAATAGGTTCCTTCAGCACAACCTCCACAATTTCCTCATCCTCCATTTTAGATTTACTTATTGAATCCAGAGGCTGTGTCTCAAACAGCCAGGTGGCCGTGCGAACATCACCTTTGACTAAAACTGGACTCTCACCACTTGTTCTGTGAAGACCGTCAATCACTGAATGTTCAAACAAGGAAGATGTGCCCCTCAAATCCCCACCTTGAAGATTTTCCTCGTCAAGTAGTTTTTTAGTTTCATGTGGGTCTCCAATATTTTCAAGATTCCAGTTCTCAAATATCCATCGCATGGATTGGACCTCTCCCTGATTTGCAGAATCTCCTGCTTGGGGATTTATTGCTTCTATAAGTTCATCATCTACATCTTCAAGATTCATTTTTAACTCAGGATGAATGTGTTTGAAAAGACGTTTCAGTTCACTTTTCTGCCGCTGCTGGTAAAGCTCGGTGAAGGTTTCTTTTGGAGGTGGGACAGGAAGGAAGTCCTTTTGGATTGCCTCCAGAACATGAGGTCTTGGTAGAGGAGGTGGAGGGGGAGGGAAATCATCATCTCCACCGGATGCATCTGTCACTTTTACCTGTTTGCTGACTTCTGCCATCTTGGGTGCAAAGAAGAAGTATGAAGGCTCACGTTACTCTCCATAGTGCAATGAATTATATTGCTATAATAGTAAATTCCTCATTAAAATGTTATTAAAACTCATTACAGTCATACTTTACCTTTTTCTGTGAGTTTAGGTGGGTATGGTTGATTAGTTCACTGCACACCATCTCTTTTCATGTGAGACTTGACTCCATTCATGAGTATTTTACCCTTGTTAGTACACAATTAAGCTATTCTCCATAACAAGTTAAGTTTCACATTTGCAACCTTGACAGCAAAAACATATTTTCTAGATTATGATATATTGTAGCCACTTTTATAATGCCCGCTGTTAAATGCATCATATTCTGCATTAAAATGCACCATAATGTGTTTTTAGAATATTTACTAGCTGCATCCCAATTTAGAAGGTGCATCATCCGAAAGCTGAAAACCAAAAACAAATGCATAACAGCAGTACAACTAAAGGCTGGCAAGGTCTCCCAAATGCTCCTTTGAGTTAACACTCTAAAAAGTGCTGGATTGTTTTTGACCCATGCTGGGTAAATATTGGAAAGAGCACACCGCTGGGTTAAAATGACCCAATACTGGATTATTTCAAACCAACTCATGGTTGGGTAAAGACAACCCAGTTATTGGGTTATAAATAACCCAGCATTGGGTCACTGTGTTATACCCAATATTTATGGGTCAAAAACAACCCAGCACTGTTTAGAATGAAGCCTCAAAGTGTGTTGTATGATTGGATCAGTGTGTCGAACTATTAAACGACAAAAGATGTTTTACATATTACTAAAATAATAATTCTCTTGAAAAATATTCAAAAATGTGCATTTGTATTAATATCTCTCAGATTAGTCATAAGAAATGCGTTGCCTTTTGTGTATTATGAATACTTCTATTAAAGTAAGTTTCAGTAAACCAACACTGCTTTATAAGTAACAATTCATGTTTCTAGTATACATATTATACTAAGACCATTATAATTTTCATAATATTGCTCGAAAGCATCACACAGCATTCATTTGCATTAGTCATTAGTCACACAGCAGGCTCACATGCTGAACGTCAGCCAAACCTGTTGTTCATACCTTGCCTTGTTTCTTCTTTCCGTGCTCTTGGATCACGCTGACCTGAGAAAGAAAATAATTCATTATCTTTTAGAAGCATTTCTCATAGAACAGACTTCATTTGCATAGGGCTGCATTTAAACACATCACTTATTCACTGCTGACCAGCAAAGCTCTTTAGTGTACTGCAATGCGAGTGTGTACCACCGTTCACAGTATGGCATGCTTCTGAGCACTTGACCTTATGGTTATGGATGCCTGTGTGGTGTGAGCAATATGACTAATACAAGAGACACTCACTGTCTGTTCGGTGGATCCTGAGGCGTCTGAAGCTGCTACCTTTATCAGATAAATAGCAGATCTGTCTTTCACGGTTGGGATGGGAGAGGATGTAAACTGCTGTTTGTGCTCTTTCAGGTCTGTCTTAAAAGGTCTCTTCTCATCTAATTCACATAAGAAACAAAATTGTTACAGAAAACTGTACAAAATGTATTTATAACTTAAAAGTGGTATCTGTTCGTATGCCCTTGCATATGCAGCTGTTTCTGAGGCATGCAATGTAAATGTGACAGGAAATACCAGAAGCAAAAATATCTCTGGCATGTTCTCTTAGCAAGTTTTATCATTCAAAATGTAGTTTTATCCAAATAATACAGGAAATAAAATATCAAGCAGGACCAAGGTTCTTCATCCACCTTAAAAAAATTATCTGACCCAGTTGTTTGGCCATGTAATAGCCTAGAACAGATAGACTGATAGTTATGTGTATATATAGAGCAGATTGTGTTGGTATGCTTTTTATCTGTGAGCTATTATTACTTCACAAGGGCTCCACACATAGTATATGCGTAATTGCCAGTTATCAAGCTTCCCTTATACAACCCTACCTATGATATCTATTGTAAATTATAAAAATTCGATTGTGTTTCCTAGATTTGTTTAGACAGTATAATTGTATTTTCATGATTTAAATAAATGCTGTAAGGTAAAATAATATCAGTGTTTGGGAACATCCCCAGTGTGAAGTTTGGGATGTGTGCATCTTTTTTTTGGTGTGCGAGACATAAGCTAAAAAAAATCTTGAATCTGGTTTCGATTATTACTGTCTGAAATAAGGGAAAAAATCTTGGCACATCTATAGCTAATTTTAGCTTACTTTATGCACATCGCAACAAAAGCTTTCCCTATGTAAAGCATTCTGTCCTAAAATCAACAGCGCTAGATAGCAGCATAGGTCTGTCAGCTGTAAATAATGACTATATTCAAGCATGCCTCAGTTTTTCACACTGTAAGCTCTCATAGGACAAAAGGACAGAGATTGCCACTGGCGCCACTCACGAGTCTGGGCTTAAAACGTTTGCATAGCTGGATGAGCACACAGAATAACAGGACCATACAATACTATAGTTCAACTAGACACTACCATTACAAAGGGAGATATCGAGTTACTTTAAACCTAAAATATTACGCTTTTTAGCATGTTAAAAGTGTTTTTGCTGGGGACTTAAAGGGAGATTTTATTTGGAAAATAATAATGTCATCATTTACTCACTCTCATGTTGTTTAAACCATGACTTTCCTTCCTTCTTCAGAACAAAGTGGGTTGGGTATATGATCACATTTATTGTTGGGTGCACTATCCCTTAAGTTGTAAATAGTAAAGTTCTTAACATAAAAGAATAATATTAAAAGAAATGATGTATTTAAGTTTTACTTTATCTTTGTGTCATGGTCATGTGATAATTTATGCCCATTCAGCATAAATCTATGTACACTGTTTCACGTTTTTATGGTTACGAACTTTAATCAAAGGCTGATGGTTAATGTTAAACTAAATGCCAACTTGCTTTCTTCCCTCTTCATTTACTATATACAAATGACATCTAGACATGTCAACTGAATGAGTTTCATAGCTGGAGCTATTCAGGAAGAGTAGACACCCAGACAGGAATGGGTTCGTGGCTATTATTGTCACAGAATGTGAGTGCTTTTGTGCCGCTGACAGCTGTCCAAATTATTGTGATATGCGGATGGTATTTATTCCCTTCAGCTGCCTTCTTTAGTTTCCGGTGAGCACTCAAAGATCTTGTTAAGACAACGAAAAATGAATAAAATATGCTTAAAATACGTAGAGTCAACAAAGACCTTTCTAGCTGACAACTGAGGTGTTTGAAGAAAGATAGTATGTCAATTCCTCACTGAACAAAGAAATTGGGACTGTTTTTGTCTTTTCTACATCTTTAGTTTTAAAGCACATCAGTTTTGATATTTGCCACCGTATATTTTATAAGCTAAATTTCAAGTTCTGTTTTAAATACTGGTCGCATGTCTCTGTAGCTATTTAATCTGCATTTGTTTTTACATAATATAATATAAATAATCACATGATGATGACAAATTAAAAGCATTCATTTCAACTTTTCTGTGTTACGTGTTATTGTTACTATATTACCAAACTTACTGTTGATTTTTTGTTCCTTAAAAATGTTACTTCAGAAACGTATTCTTATTCTAAACTATACATAATTTAACATCTTTATTATGCTTACTTTACTTTATAAGTTAGTGTACATTTTACACATTACATCATGAGACATGCCCATCAACATCAATAGATACATCTAAAATTCACAGGGATTTCTTTAAATCATGACCTCAGTTATTTTGGTATAATAAAGCAAAATTTTGAATGAAAATGTCTTAGACGATTAAAAATAAGTTTAATAATGAATAAATACTGTAACCGTGTTATGTCCATAAAAAGATTCAATAAAATTAAATAAAAAGATTTGTGTTGATTTTGTATTAAATAAATGAAAGGAACAGTTGAGTTAAAAGTAGCTCAAAATGTGTTGCCCCATTAAGGAAAAAGGAAAATGTGTTGTTTTGAACTCTTTTAGAATGTAATAATAATCATTAATACATAAAAATCTATTTATTTATTTATATTAATTCTAATGCTTTCTTTTCACACTTCACACACTGTTGTTTATTGTACTCACAGAATGAACTGCTTCCTGCTTTTTGCTTTCTGGTCTTACTGGCCTTTAAGCCTCAATCTTGTATATTTCCCCGGCTGATGACTGTGTCTGTCCGATGCGAGTATTCCTCCTCCTAGTACCCTGTGTTCTGACGCTGTCTGTAGCGGTGGCCCGTCTCTCTCTGTGACACTCAGCTTGTTTCTGGCCCTCTCTAATGAACGACAGCTGATTTTTATCACTGCTCACTGTGGAGCAGGGATGAGGCCAGCCTGCTATTTTGGAAGCGGCATGGGCGGTATTCCACACGCCTGAGTCAATCAGGACTTCTGGAAGTGATGGGGTATAGAGGGAATCCCCTGAACATAGTTCCCACTATAATCATATTTGCCTCATATCTCATATTTGCTTCCTCGTGTGTCATCAGTCGTTTCAATGGTATTGAGATCGGAACGAATAAATTGAATTTAACTGGCTTTTTAGTGGGTTGTTCAGAAAGAGTCTCATGTAACGTCTCTATTTATAACTGTTGTTTCATTAAATAAGGTTCTAAAGCTGCTATCAATAATATCATGCGCAGTGACGTATGTTGAGGTATGATCTCAAAATAATGACGGTGCTCACTAGCACCATACATGTACTTGTGAGTTTTCATACTTATGGTTTACGTTAAGGTTTAATTTGCTTCTCTTTATATTGACATTTTTGAACCTAGATTGAAACTGTTTTATTGAATTTACACAGATATCCCTCTATATCCCTATGAAGAATGATTGTTGGTTATGCTATAACTATATCTGATCCCATGGTCTTTTTATAGTGACTAGTAAGTTTCCTTCAAGTTCGCACAAATGTTCTACCCACAGGTGTAGTTTGACAACCAAAAGGTTTATATTTTTATTTTAAAGAGCATATATTTTGTGTTACTATACAAACAACCTAAAAACAAAACTTTATCTTTCTATAAGATTTGCTTTGATATTTGATTATTCACTGCAATGTCTGTTAGTCTCCTGACATTTAGTACTGTAAAATATTATTCACAGAGTAGTTTTTTGTATGTGATAAGTCAAAACTATACACTGTTAAAAATATTAAATAAACCATCGGAAATGTTCTGTAATTGTAATTTTCTGTCAGGTTCATATTTACAAATACATTAACCTTAAAACACGATGCATTGCAAAAGTCAAAACACATAAAAAAAAGACTGTAAAAAAATCTATATGAAAAATTCCTATTAATATAGTAAATTGCACCTTATTTTTATGATTTTCTTTACAGTACATGCAGTAATATTTTTTAACAGACACAGCCGGTGAATTCCTTCTCCATAGGAGCTTCAGACGGCCCTGCATGTTTGTGTTGAACACCAGTTTTTGCCTCACATGGGGCATAAAGTTCACATGATCTTTGACCTCATAGTTCCTGACTAACATCACAGCTGAGTTAAGAAGAATGAAATGTAAATACTCACTCATTTACACAAGTTATACTGACAAGTCATTACACTAAGTTATTTTCATAACATGTTACACAACTTACCATTTAGTCCACTGGGGGATCGCGTGACATATCCCGGAACCCCACTGACGGTTCTCCTTCGTATTGACTCAAAGTCTTTGTCCATCTGCCAATAGAATTTAAAAACGACAAATGTAACTTAATTTTAATGCTATCTTAATGTTAAAGAGTTTTTATTAAATGAATATCCAATGAATATCTGCTGGTCGTAATTCATTCCAATTTTTTTATTTGGAACCAATGAAATATTAGACCAAGCACACACAGTACAGTACTTTACACACCAAGACCCAAAGGCTACATTAGGAACAAGTCACACCTATCCATGCTGCCTGAACACAAACAGAAATAAAACATGACGTGAGTGTTTAACACACCTGATGATGAGTCTTGTCCTTCATGGATCTAGTGACAGTAGTAGTACTGGAATAACCTTTCTCTCGCTCTGATGACGTTATGTGACTCACAGGGCTCATTTTGGCCTGTGGTGGGACGTTGAGCCGGGGGCTGCTGGTGTAGTCCCGTCGCAGGGTGTTCTTCGACTCAAACAGGGCCCTTTGTGAATTAGCGCCCATAGGATCCGGCTGGGGCAGCATGTCCATAGAAATACTTTTGGACAATGTGGGAGTTGACACACTGAGGGACTCATATCTCCTCCAGAGACTTTCAACTTTACTCTCTTGAATCTCAGCATGGTTTGATCTCAGACCGGATGACTGTGGGCATACAGAAATCATTCATTTAAGGCACAACCATCATTATTTTACAATCATATTTATCTACAATAAAGAGATTATACCTTAGACCAGGCCTCTTCTCTGCCGACATCTGTGAGCTCTACACAGCTTTCATACCTGGCAATAATAGTCAATTTAAGCCAAAGACTTCAAGAGTTGTGAAAAAGTGAAAGAGAGGTAGTTGGCTTACTTCTGAACAAGCTGAGACACAGATCTTGTCCTCTTTTCCCAAAACAGAAGCTCTGATGTGGACCATGAACTATGACCTCCAGAAAGAGTCTTTAGAGACTGACTTCTTCTCAAGGTGAAGCTCATCCTAATAGCAATACATAAGCAATTCATTTAATAGCACATGATTTATAATAAGTATACTGTAAACTGGCTCTTAATTTTACACTAAAAAAACAAGAAACTGTAAAATGGATAATTAGTATATTTATTCATAAAAAGTATAGGCTAAATAAAAAAACAAGCCAAATCACATGATCAAAAAACAATCAAAAGTTAATCTTTACTAAATTCAAGTTCAATAAATCTCTCACTTGTAATCGGATTATAACAAGATAATTTGTATCAATGTTATTATTGTCTATCTAATGTGTTATTTTTTAGGACATATACCCTTTTTAGTATGAATAAACCACAAACAAATAAAGTGAAAAAATGAAATAAAAAAATAATTGACAGTCCAGCTAACACAGCAGCATTTCAATGACTGTGGCCACATGATTCATCTGCTTGTCAGCCCTTTTCTCATCTGACTCTGTTAATGTTTATCATTCCTCTGCTCTACTACATTACATATTGAAAGCTTTGCTGTATCATGTCATTTTCACAAAATATGTGCAAAAAGCAGAAATATTTAAAAATGATAGAAAATAAGAATATGTGCACACTATCATTATAATATCATTCAAAGCCAGTCCACATTAACACCACACATGATCAATGAGTCTTTACTGAATGTGAATAATTATCCTTAATATGCATGCTTGATTTAATGACTCAAAAATACATTGAAATAAAACCATACATAAATCTTTAGTTGGAGAGTTACCTTAAGCGATCTGTCTTCTCATTTCCTTCTGTTACACTGTGCAGTGTGAACTGGAGCATCACCTAGACACTTCTGGTCACACTGGCCAAAGTCCTTTTCTTTACAGCCTGACCCCAGGTTTCCGGAAAAGTGCTGTACGAGTTTTCACCTAATCCTAGGCAGGTGTTGAATTAAAGATCAAATATGGTCTTTAAAAAATTGCACATGCAGAATTAATCATAGTGCTATAATGATTTGAAGGATCATTTTCTCATCAACAAGAAGGTTTAAAATTATAGCGTGTTAGATATACAGACAAAACACTTGAGGAATGTACAGGCTAGCAAACACTCAGTAACTGTAATCTGTCCCAATGTGCATGGTTATTCTTTTATTGGCTATTATTATATTGCCTGTTTTCCCTACAAGACCTCATGTCTCTGTGAACATCACTTAAAAATCTGAGTAGTTTAACAGTTTACGGGTTTAATTGGAAGCAACTTCTTTGTGCATCCTCTCTTATTCACCACAAGATGGCGCTTTTGTTACTATACATTTGATGTGCGTTCATGTAAATACATGTATGAATCATTCACTGGTGTCATTCTATAGGTTTATGGACACTACTTATGATTTGAGAAGTATTGTTAGCAGTCTCATTTCATATTCGTGGGTTTGTTAGGAACTCTTAATAAAAAAATGTGAAAGTGTAATATGCTTGATAAAATGTGAGAGCCATATGTTGAGATTTAAAGAAATGTTCACCAAAAAATAAAAATTCTGTCTTCATTTACTTACCTTGAAGTTGTTCCAAATCTGTATACATATTTTTTTGTTCTGATGAACACAGAGAAAGATATTTGGAAGAATGCTTGTAACCAAACAGTTTTTGGCCACCATTTAAGGGAAAATTACAAATTACAGTTATCAAAATATCTTCTTTTGTGTTTAACAGAACAAAGACACATTGTCTGTATTACTTGATTGTGAAGACTAAAGACTAAAGTGTGCCTGTAACCAAACAGGCACTTAGAAAACATGACATTGGTAATGTGACTCATTCTTTTTGTATAAATGTAGGTGTTTTTTGCTCTCATCTGCTGCTTTGTCACATATTTTAAAATTGGATGTACAGTTTGCTTGTTCTCAAGCAGTGTCAAAGGAAGAGTGTGTTATGTCACGTTTGTGTAGTTCTCAGATCCATTACCTTAGTCAATAAAATATCACTTATATGAACTCAATACTCTTGATTTCTCCAAAGGACATTGGATCTAAAGAAAATATTTTGTCAATAAAACTATAAAAAAAATAGTATAACCTAATTTATGTAAAAAAAATATACCACAATGTTTCTTTTGAACCTAAGTTAAACTCCAGAGTTCAGTCTGTCTTTTCATAATCAAGTGCACACTTATGGATCAACAAAAGAAGTTTATAGCTGTTGCTGTTGAAATGCCCCAGCACAAAGGCACTGCATTGGATTTGCATCTTGGATTTGCATTTTGCATTAGAATCTGCATCTAGATCCCACCTGTATTTATCAAGGATTTGATTAAAGGTCTTTTCTCTCCATTGCCTCAAGTCATAAACAAATAATAGCTATGAAAATGGGATTCAATATTATATCTTGACTTAAAGTCACACACAGAAACACAACAATACATTACAAAGAATGTTCACTACTATCATACCAACAAAAGAGCGGAGACTGAAATCAGTGAAGGCTGAAAAATTAGGCCAGCAGTTTTCGTGCCTACAGCTTTGTGAAGTTTGTCAGAATCTCCTTGTATGTAGGACATTTCTTGACAGAAAATGGGCCATAAGTGCTAGTGGCAGCATCCTGAGAGTGGGGGGAAATGTAGGTTAACTACATATTACACAACAGCCCGATTGCCTCAGTGAAGGGGGAGAGATTGAGATTCACTTGTGTGCTGAGAATCAGCATATGTTGACACAGTTTGAATTGAGGGGGAAAAGAATTTGTGACAGATGGTTATGAAATGATTCAGTATATAACAGGATGACGATGACCAATTCGGAGGGTTTGAGAGTAGTGCCTTGCTACTGTAAGTTTTTAAGACATGTGAATTTAATTGAAAATACTGCATTTTTAATGATGCTGTTGATGTCACGTACACTAAAAATAAGTTTGCAGAGACACTGCAGTCCACTTGCATTCACTGTAACATGCAATACACATGTGGACATCGTCTGAATATCTAAAACTGTGATCATGGAGGTGCTTTATTAGAAAGCGAATTCCCCAGTGTATTGAAGACATGTTATAACCTGCAATAATATGTAATATGTACCCTGTGGTTTCATACCAAACAGATGGGAAATCATTGAGGTGATACAGTCGGTGTGTGTGTGTGTGTGTGTGTGTGTGTGTGTGAGGGAGGCACAATGATGTTACCATCTGCCTATGAAACAATGATGCCCAAGTAGTCTCCTGTGATGGATGTTTCACAGTGTCATTGCCATGGAGAAGCTCTTTGGTATCCAGGGAGTGATTGGCTGAAGGGTCTTGTGTTTTCCCTTCTGCCTTGCTTTTCTTCCTCATAAGCTGGAACAGACTTCTTAATGAAAGAAGAAAGTAATACTGTAATCCTACATACATATGATTGGTGAAGAATTAAACTGTACAATGAAATGTAAATAAACTCTTCCAAAACAAGCTTGTGACATTTCATTCAGACCTTACCACGCCTAGTCAAGCTCTTTAAACATGTTGCTGAATGAACAACACGACTCCTCTGTCCTTTAAGCTCCATGGCTTTGTTTAGTGGGTCACTGTCAAAGTTGGCAGTGTTGTTGGGTTGTTCATTTCTCTCTCTCTCTCTCTCTCTCTCTCTCTCTCTAAAAAACACACATTACGGGAACAGAGCATTTAACGTCACGTCCGTCTCGCTTGTTACACTGTAACTGATAAATGTGACTCACTCACTCTGTCTGTACGTGAACGCGCTGCGCGTCATGACTTGTGTTTTTTGTCCTCATATTACTGTTTACGTCAGGAGCTGTGGGGGGAGTTTTCCACTGACGAACACACAACTGAACTGAACAACAGCTGATTGAAACAATACGATAGCTTTATGTGTATCGAGGATCGAGAAGGAGGACGTGCGTGCTGTTGTGAAAACTTTTCAAACATCGTATGGTTGTCTCGTCCACTCATGATACACGGACACGTTATTACAGGGTGAGTCTTTCCTCAGAGCGCTTTATTGTTGCACTTTAACATTTGATTTCTTTAAAAAAACAACTACACGGCAATCTCAATACATGTTATTTGCAATAAAACTAATAATAAGGTTTAGTCGTGAAATGATATTGTGCGTCGTACTGTATGTTCTCGCCTGTTTGGTCATTCAGATCCCAAATAAGGTTCGCGTGAAACTGCGGAAGTTCACCAGAATAAATACATGTATTAACGATATTTAAACAGTTTCTCTACGTAGGCTTTATGCAACTTGTTGTTCTCATCTATTACTGTTCTTATTTTAATTTTTTAACTTTGATGCATGTAAAACTGCTTTGCAACAATTAAATTGTGAAAATAAGCCTTAATAAAATTGAATTGAATTGTGTGATACATATCTAAGCAACGAAGCTACTACTAGTGTATATTTTAAAATGACATAAATTGAGAAAATATTAGCCTTTTATATACGTTTTAATATAGTACTAATAAAATGTAGTCTACTTATATTGAAATATAAAAATGTGATAGTAACTGTACTGGTGTTATGATTGGCTGACAGAAGTGTAAATGCACCTGCACGTGTCCCACGTATACAGTTCTAATGTAAGACTGAGATGAGAAAGTAAGGTGGGGCTACTCTCTCTCACAAGCAAATATCTTGCATACATTCATAAATATAATCCTCTAAGTTTGCTGTAAGAGAAAAGTGAGAAAACATCGGTTTGTTTGTCTGCTTTAGGTCAGGGTAATAACCTATTTTTGCCACCTGACAGCTGTCTGTTTCCCTGCCCACAATCCACAAACTCCTCCTTGTGTGTTCAAGTAAAGAAAACATTCTTACATTCACATCATGTTCTGTTGTCGTCTGGCCAGATGTCACTGTCACACTATACGTTATACTGTAGTTCTCTTTTAATGGAAAGTTATGTCTTGATTTGTTTGTTATATAATCTTATAACCACACACACAAATAATGGTATGCATACATGATAACATGTATGTTCTCAAAGCTACTGTCTGTTGAGCCCAGTCACGCTTTTTAGGAGATCTTTATCACCTTTCAACAGTAAGAGGAAGCTGTAAATCACATGTGTTGAATATGCATTTCTTTTAAGAATATTTGCGATGCAACCATTAAACGTTAAAGTAAAACAGATGCTATATCTTTGATGTCGCTCACATGTAAAACAAAACAATGCTGCTATTAAATGTCATTTACCTCATGCAGAGGGGGATTGCTTTAACCTTTCACATACTTCACTCTGAGAGTTTGCACTGTGTTTGTGGCATCTGGGATTACAGTGCAGCTGTTTACATAACGCAATCCTCCAAAGAAAGCCAGACCTGTGTGAAAAGAGGTGAGAGAGCGTTCACGTTGTCCAGGATACAGGCAGTCTGCACAGGGACACATGGCGTTCTTGGCACACGAGACTTTTGTGTGGGGTGGGTTGGGCTTGACTGGGTGCACTTGGAACAAGAACCAGGTGATCTGTGATGCAGATTGCTCCATCCTGTGGTGTGAGGTTGGGCTGTCCTGTCATTCGAGGTACAGAGAGTTCTCTGTGTATGTGTGACTGTGCTTGCTTTTTTCCATCGCTCACCCACTTAAGCAGAACGACATCAGTAGTAATGTAAAATGTGTTTTCACTTTTCTTCCTGTTTGCAAACTGAGTTTCTTGAGCTTTGAAATGAAGCTTAGCAAACGCTTTCATGATTCTGAAATAAAAACAAGAATCAGGTTACACATTTCGTCAATTTGGGATGTTAAACTGAGCTGAGCTGAATGTCTTTAACATTTTGTTCTTGAAGAACTCAAAACATCTCAGGAATGTTAATTACTCAAGGGGGAGAAACCATTGATTTCCTACTGCCATACCATAATGCTCACTTATGTACACTGTACATAATATGATTTATGTCAGTGATCATTTCACTGAGAAAGCAGATGATGAGTCAGTAGTTTATGTAAATTTAGTCTCAGTGGGAAGTTAGACCTGTTTAACAGGCTTTCTCTCAGAGCGAAGATGTGAATTTTCAGTATTGGCCTCAACGGAAAGGAGATGTCCAGTTGCAGACTTGTTCACGACAAACAAAAATCGTCAGTCATTATATTTTTTGGTCTATTCCAGGCCGGTTGCCAGCATTGCTGTAATTTTTTATTTTCTGTTTTATTTGGACAGATCACCATGGCTGCATTGCAGAGTGGGAGTTTAAAGAGAAAATATGAAGAGGATGCTCTTTACTCTTCCTCCTCCCCCTCATCACACTCCGAGTGGGATTCTGATGAAGAAAGCCCCCAAAGTGATATCGTGGACTTTGGGCCCATTGTCCCTTTCTCTTCGAGCCATCACTTGCCAAGTAAGTTTGTTCTCTTAAGGCCAGTTCAGTGCATATGAATATTATAAATAGATAAAAGGCCAATTGAACATGGACAGCCAGTGAAAACGTAACGGCAGCAAATGCCAACAGGGGTTTCACACTGATCTGGCAAATGAGTTTGTTGGTGTTTTTTGTTAGCATTGGTCAGATCAATGTGAATTAGTCCTAACCATGAGTCATGTGCAGTTGGCTGTGCAATTTTTGAATCATGCAGACCAGCTGTAGGCACCACCAGATTACAAACATGTAAAGAGGGGCTTATCTGACTACAGCATTATTGTGCAGTGCAACTGATAAGGTGAGAAAATGCTTCAAGTAGACAACAGATAACAGAAGGGTGTTACTCTTTTGTTTGACACTTGTTTTATAGTTATATGTTTTGTTACATATTTTAAAGCAGTGTTTGTAAAGAGAATTATCTTCCAAATGTGTGCATTCATACTGAGTCATTTTACACCCATGAACCTTAATGTAACTCAATGTAAACATGACCATTTTCAAGCTAGAATTAAGCTGTGTCTGTGTTTTCTGTGTTGTTCTTTGCTTTTACTGTAGAACTGTGAGATCATGCTTTATATTTATGTTTTTGATGCCAAAAATCAATATTTTAGTTACATAACATTATTATTATTTTTGGCAAGGATAGTGAGCACCTTTCAGATCAAATGTACTGTAACAGCTAATGCACCCATAATTGCTTTTATTTGACCAAAATGTACAACTCTGTAAAGATAAGAATATCATTTTAAACACCATAATGAAATGGAGAAAAAAGAGACATTTCACAGTTTCGTTAATGGACGGTTTTAAAGCAACAACATAAACAAACGCATTTGTAGCCCAAACTTAACTTCCTGTACACATCCACAAAGAATCGAGTCCCTGCAGATTATTTCTGAAAACAAGCAAAAGAAATGACAAGTAAATGACATTAGATAGCAAGTTAAAAGTATATCTAGCCAGTATTATTTTGGGTTACCAATAGAAGAACCGTTACTTGGCTGAACTTCAACGTGACCCATTCAATTTATTTAATAAAATGAATATATAATTAAATATTAGTTTTAATTATTATTAATTAATTAAAATCTAAATAGATATATTATAAGACACTAGCCAGACCGACCAACAAACTGGAAGTTAACTTCGGGCTAGGTGCGTGCGTCCAATGAACCCGTCTATAAAAGGACTGCTTCTCTGCAAACATCTAATGTCCATCTTCATCCAATTCCTTTAATACATGGCAAGCAAAAACTACTGCATGTGTAAAATTGTCATTGAACCTATGATTTATTGTTATTTTCTCTTCGGTGCTCTGTAGTTGTCTACTTATTGATAAAGCTGACATTTGAAAATAATTCCTATCTTCATTCTTTCCTTTCAGTTTTACCCATCCTGAAGAAGACTCATACTCGGTCTAAAGGCAGTGTTCGGTTTGGCCTGGTTACAGTGTTCCTCTTCCAGCGGTGTCAAGGGTTTAGCAGTGTGCCCAGTCATGGTGGCTGCACGCTGGGCATGGTCAGACGGCATGCTGCCTGCCAGCAGTTCACCCTGGCAGAACATGCGAAGGAGCAGCAGCGCTTGCGAATGGAGAGACTCCGTGAGCAGCATCAAGAGGAGAGGCTGGAAGCCATGAGACAGAAAGTGAGTTATATGAGCAATAATGTATATGTTACTATACTATGCTGTAAATATAAGCACAGCTGAAGGATGTTGGTGGGCATGACATAGTGAATATATAGTGAATATATAGTTTCATCGGATGCACAATCCTGACCTGAAGTTAACTTCCGGTCTGTGATTGTTGATCGCTCTGGCTAGTAGCTAATAATATAAATATTTATACTTTCTGTAATTTATATTAATATTTTATTGTATAATAAATTTATCAAATAGACAATTTGTTCAATGGGTTGTGTAACTTTGTCGCATTTAAGTTTATCCAAGTAACGGTTCTTCTACTGGTAACCCAAAATAATACTGGCTAGACATACTTTTAACTTACTAGCTAATGTTGTTCTTTTTTTTGCTTGTTATCAGAAGTAATCTGCATTCTTTGTGGATGTGTACCGAAAGTTAAGTTTGGGCCAAAAAAGCGTGCATGCGCAGTAGTTTATGTATTACTTTTTGAAGAGGTTTTGTAGCTATAATTTATCATTAATAAACCACAACTATTGACAATTAACATCAAGGACCCAGATATGTTTTGTTTACACTATATAAAGTGTCTTCACATGTTTTCTTTCTGTAGCTGATCAATAGTGGCACTCTCACTGTGGCAGAAGCAGCCAGCTTGACCGTAAGCGATGTCACAGATGAGGATGATGATCTCACCAAAAAGCTGAAAGAGGGCGGATCGCTCCGTCCCTACTCCTCCAAGCGCAGACGTGCATTGTTGAAATCTGCTGCCATGGTACGAATCGACCGGGAAGAGAAGAGGCAGCTGCAGGAGCTACGGCAATGGCGGAAAGATTGTGGATGTCACTGCCAGGGCTTCTGTGAGCCGGAGACATGTGCCTGCAGTCAGGCTGGCATCAAGTGCCAAGTAAAGATACTTTTTGTCTTTATTGATCTTGATAATCATCTAAAGTTTTATTGCTTATACGTTTTTATAGGTAACAAGAATTTTATTAAGGTTTTTATTTAATTTGACTAAAGCACATTTTGTGACATTGTTGAGATGTTCTCAATTTAGAATTGAGGAATACAAATCGGAGAAGCAGCATCCGTTTTTTATCATTGTATTATCTGTAGGAAACAATTAAGATATTAAAGAGACAGATGTAAAACTGCAGCAACAGCTGTAATTGTAATAATCTATGAATGATGACATGACGTAGTGATGATTGTGTTTGGTTGTTTGTTGATACATATCACCTCTCAACATTAACAGATGGATCGCAGCAACTTTCCCTGCGGCTGTTCTAAGGAAGGCTGTGGGAATCACAAGGGTCGAATTGAGTTCAACTCCAGTCGTGTGAGGAGCCACTATATCCACACACACATGAAACTAGACCTTGAAAAGAGACTTCTGGACGAGACGTTAGACCACAAGAGGCTTATCGTCACTAAGCCGCCATCAAGAGACAGGAATACACCCGTCTCCTCTTCTATCTCTTCTCTGTCGCCGTGTCCAGCTTTCCATCTGAGCTCTGAGCTCTGCAGGGAAGAGGACAACAGCTTCAGCAGCAGTGACATGATGGACACCTCCTGCTCTTCTTCTCTAAGTCTGGACTCTGAAGCCACTGGACGCTGTCTATCAGAGCAAGCCACACTGGATGTGGATGACAAAGGGCTGGCTCACATTCTCAGCTTTGATGATTCTGATGAGGACATCAAAGAGTATGAGCACATAAATATGCACCAGACATTGAACCATGATTTGACCACAGAAGCTGCTGACAGTATAATGGGCCTGTCCACAAATGACAACACCAGCACTTCTCAATTAGAGTATGTGGATGAAAATGCTAATCAGGTCATTTTGGAATGTGTGAATGACCCCTTTGATATCCCTCATACACCTTCACCATCTTCTGATCATAACGGTTACATGGACCTCAGTCTGTCCTCGGACTCTGATCTGGTCTTTTTCGACAGTTTTCACGAGTATGGTCCAAGTTTAAGTCACAATCATTTTAAAGCATATAGGCATATGGACCACATTTCACATCTTCAGTTTCCCAGTTGTCCCAGATCTCCTCAAATAGAGGACTCAGGCGTAAGTCTTCTGGAATCTCTAGTAGAGATTTCTTAATGTTCATCTAAGCTGTTCAATATTTGTACTTATGTTTTGAGGACGTGAAATGTTTGGAATCCTTCATGTTTGGACATTTGTAATTTGTTTGAAATTAATGTGAACATGTTTATTTTTTCTGTGAAAAAGAAAATATTTGATGAATTTAAGGACATTTCTTTTATAGCCTATATATTTTAGGATGTAAATACAGTTCATAAACCACTTGGTGAAATCAGTGTGAAGTATCATTTTGTTCATTTCAAGAGTACATTTTGTTGAACAAATTCTTTTTTAGTTTGTTTATAATTTCAGGTTCATGATTTATTTGTTTATGATTTATGGTTTCAGGTATATTTATATTTTATAAACTAAAGGCTGCCAAGTTTTGGTATAGCACAGGAAATGTATTTTTACAATGTTTCAAATGTCTGCTGTTTTCTTTTAGGGACCAGCCAATCTAATAACTTTTATTCTGCCTTCCAGTTATTGGTAATTCTAGAATAACTTAATATATTAGCCGTATAAAACGTAATATATAGCCTACATTTGCTTCGATAATGTTTTATTCTATCAGTTGTATGCCCACTTAAGTAGGCCTATGTATATGAATGTTTTGACATTTCAGATGTATCCTTTTTCCATCTCAATAAAATGTGTTTTACTAATGAGAAATGCTGGTTTACATAAATATTGAAAATTGTGGTTTTAAAAAAATGTTGTTTTTTTTTTAAAATAAATGGATACAGTCAAGATATTTTTTTTTATATTCCAGTCTTAAAAAATTGTGACAAACGAGAGAGAGAAAGAGAGAGAGAGAAAGAGATCGCTGGAATCGTGTTCGATTGCTCTCCCCTGCTCGCACGCGCAGAACAGACAACATGGCCACGCGATGTGACGAGTAATATCTGTCTGGCTCGATAGTTCGTATCGCTAAATAAAATAACAAAAGCAATTCAGAGCAATGGGTTTAACGCAGAGCAGTAGTGTACCCGAAGGTGGAGCAGAAGGTTATCATGTTCACGGGGTAAATAACTTTATTTTCCCTGTCTTTGGGTTTATCATGAGCTTTGCTCGCTAGCGATCCTTTCAATGATAGCCATGTCCGCATTACTTCGGACAAATTTGTCCTTAGAAAATACGGACTAAATGTGTGGATAAGTGTATTACTTTTTACATTGGTTGTGATTTAAGTAAAGAAGCAGCTTACCGTCATGTCTTTTAATGTTTAGATATAGTGCTTGGAAAGGATCTGTCAGGAATTTTGCATTGTGTTTGTTTTGGTGTAAATCTGACAGCTCCATGTTTAGTATTTCTCGCTTAATGAACAAAATAATACAATCATACGTTATACACTACTTTTTAAACGTGTTATATGCACTAGTTGGTCTAGTATTAGTTAGACAAATGTCACTTAGAAAATGATGAAGCAGCGCCACGTCAGTCAAGAATGAGTCCGCGAGGACAGAGAGACATTGCGTAATATTTAAACCATAGAATAAACACAGATGTATACAGTAGACACCAGGCACAAAGTACAGTACAAATTTAACTAACTACATTTGTATTAAAGTGCTCATAGATCTAAATGAATTTCATGTACAGATTCAAGAGAACTCACCTGCAGAGAAAGCTGGTTTGGAGCCTTTTTTTGATTTCATCATATCCATTGGGAACACTCGTCTTGTGAGTTTGCATCAATAAACATTTATTGATCATTTCTTGTTATCATTTATTAGTCAGTGTCATCATTGTTGCTTTGGTCATGAAGTGTTGCTGACAGTGCTATAAAATCAACAGAACCAAGAGAATGACATGCTGAAAGACCTTCTGAAGGCTAATGTGGAGAAACCGGTCAGGATGGAGGTGTACAGTACAAAGACCCTGAGAATCCGGGAACTTGAGGTGGTTCCCAACAACATGTGGGGAGGTCAGGGTCTTCTCGGAGCCAGCGTCCGCTTTTGCAGTTTTCAAGGAGCCAATGAAAATGTTTGGCATGTTCTTGTGAGTGATTTAATGTGATTTATTTCTTTAAATGCTTTAGCTTTCGTAGTTATTAACCTTCTTTGTGTTTAGGACGTGGAGCCAAATTCACCAGCAGCATTGGCCGGACTCACCGAGCATTCGGATTTCATTGTTGGAGCTGACCAAGTCCTGCAAGATGTAAGTGAATTATTTTTATGAGTGTTTGATTAAAAAAAAAAAAAAAAAACTCATTTTATGTTTTAAATTCCCAACAGTCAGAAGACTTCTTTTCCCTGATTGAATCTCATGAGGGCAAGCCGTTGAAGCTATTGGTCTACAATGTGGAAACCGATAAATGCAGGGAGGTGGTTGTCACACCAAATGGTGCTTGGGGAGGGGAAGGCAGGTAATAACCCTGTTAAGGATGTATCCCATAATCAGATCATGATCCGTCCACACTGTCATGTGCTTTTGAGTAATAATTTACATAAATGCCGTCTCTGTAGCACTACAGCATAATGTTTTTCCCTCCACAGTCTTGGGTGTGGCATTGGGTATGGCTACTTGCACAGAATCCCGGCACAACATGACAGCCCAAAATCTGAAAAAGTCTTTGCTCAGATTTCTCCTGTGGCAGGGACTCCAGTGCCAGAATTGTCTCAAGGCGGATTCACAGAGGTAGTTTCTTTCCGTGTATTTAAAATACGCTAATGTGGCAATTCTATTAAAATTGAGACTTGACATGGATTTTTTTCTAGAATATGCCTAGTCCCTAGAATAATACATTTAAAAAAATTAGCAAATCATTTCTTTGCATTAGGGATAGTTCAATTTCGATTTGACTTACGACAAAATGTAAAGAATTACAACTGATTGATTTGGACTTGATTGTAACAAAAATACTTGAGACTTAAATGTTTTGGGTACAGTAAAAGTTGTAGATTTGCTTTATAGCGTTAAGTGGACGCTTTTGGTTAAATAACTGAAATGCATATATCTCTAGGTGCCTCTGATGGCAGCATCTGGTCATTCAGTGAGTGGTTTGGATCTTAACCCCCCACTGCCACCACCTATTCAGAGAGTCATGGATCCTGGTAAGGCATCAAAATATATGAAAATATATCGAATTTTAACATTTCGATCTTTTGTTATTAAACCAAAAAGACATTATAATGTATCAGATCAATGTTGCTTTTAGGTTTCTCAGATCAATCAGAAGTGGCTATGATGAATTCAGAGGTGTCCGACATGGCTGACCGTCTGGACCTATCAGTTTCTTCTATTGACATGACAAACACGTCTCTGGCTGTCCGAGAGGACATTGACATATCGGGTGTTGGTAAGACCGCTTGCTAATTTTATGCTAAGTTGAATTAAATCTCCAAGCCCAAGTTGCTGAAGTGAGTTCATGAAACATGAAAAATGTCTCTTTGTTTGCAGAGGACCTACAGGGCAGAGAGGTTCCTTGTGGAGACCTTGAGAAGCATATGACAGAACAATCTGCTGCAGATTTCATCTCCTCTGTTACAGCAGACCTTTCACTGTTACCTGCAGATGTGTCTTCTCAACCTTCTTTCTCACCCCCTCATTTCCCAAATCTTCCACTCGATCATAACGCCCCTGTAGACATGGCGTCTTTGTTGAATTCTTCAAGCCCATCTCTCAACTCTTCCGTGCCTTCTATAGACATCTCTTCCCTGCTCATTGACCCAGCTGCCCTTCGTTTTGACCCATCTGCCCTGCCTGCAGAATACTCAGTTCATCCCAGTGATTCCTCATCTTTTCCCTCAGGAAATGGTGTGAGTCAGAGTTTTTCTGATGATCCATTGATCAGCTTTGCTGAGGACAGAGTGGAGACTGTAACCTCTGACCTGTTGTCTTCAGAAATCAAAGACGAAGCAGCTCTTCAGTAGCATCACTACCAGGTTCATGTTATGTTCAACAATCATTGGGTGCGTGTTTTTAAATGGTTTCGTTACTGTTAGAATCAGGGTTTGCACTTTGCTAAAATAGTGCGTCTTTTTTGGATGTTTGTTTGCGATTTCCTTTTCATTTTATATTTGTGTGCTAGTAGTTTGGATGATTTTATTGGCTGTTGGATTGTGATTAGGTCATGAGTTTTAACTTTCGTAGATCTTGATGTACTGTAGAAGCTATATTTTATGGAACTAAGTTTGTTATATTTTTAGGTTGATTAAAATAATTTTATGTTGGTTTTAGACACCATGAGAGGTGGGAAGGTTAGAATCTAAGTCATTATTTAAATATTTGTAGTTTTTCTTAAGCTACTACATAATCACTCATGGACTGTTGGGTCAAAACACTAATGTAGATTACACTGCAAAAAATGACTTTCTTACTTAGTAAAAATTGGAAAATAAGACAAAAAACATCAAATTTAGGTGAATTTGTGCTTATAACAAGCAGAGAAATCTGCCAATGGGGTAAAAAAAATAATCTTGAATTTAGTGACTAAGAAAAGAGTAAAAATTAATTCAAGTTTTTTTTTTATTCTAACCCCATTGGCAGATTTTTTGCTTGCAGAAGTAAGAAAGCCATTTTTTGCAGTGTACCTGTTTCTGATTTATTAAGCTAAACCTTTATGTTGTAATTTAAAGAAAGGGTTTCTAGAACACTGTGATACAGAATAGATTCCCTATAGGCAAATTTTGTCTAGATGTGGTTTTTGCTTTGTTACATCAGACATTTTATCTGTACCATTTTGTTTTTGAAAAAGCAAAGTATAAATTTTTAATATTGGACAATGGTTTTGTATTTGTTTAGTGTCGCAAACCAAAATGTTTTTCTACTGCCTGATTAGTGTATTGAAATGATTTTTATGTGCTTTTAGAAGCTGTTCATCCCAAATATTTAACTGAAATGTTTGCTACCTTGTCTGTTTAGGGGAGGTGTTTGTGTGCTGATAGGGATATTTCACCTCGAAATCAAAATTCTCAACATGGCTCTGTGATCTTAACAAAGGTCTTCTGAAGCAAATCGATGTGACAGTGCTATTAATGATAATGTCTAACTTCCGTTATCCTATTATTCAGTTAGGATGCCTTGAGGGTGAGTAAAAGATGGGGAAATTTTGATTTGGCGGTGAAGTATCGCTTTAATTTTGTAAAAAGAGTATTGTTATATTTATGCGTAACATTTTTTTCGCCACTTTAGGAGATCGGTATACAGCATATAAAACATGAACAGTGCACTATGTCAACGTAATATATTTTTTCAAGACACTGACATTTTTGGGGTTTACATGTGGTTGGTCATTTATTGATTAATGCATATGTTGTAATGCCAACTGAATGTATGTGGTATAAAGATTGTGTAATAGTTACATGCCATATGTATAAGAAGAGTAGTGTCATACACAATGCTTTATTATTTTTAACATTTGTTTAGGTTAAAAGAAGAACTAAATGAAACAATACCTCAAATATTAATTTTTTTTTGTCAAAGACATTTGAGCTGCAAGTGAAGACTTTACATCTTTATAAAGATAAATGAATCCATCAATGACAATTGTTTTGATCAAGTTTGTATTATAATTGTACAAAAACCCCCAGCTTAGGCTGGTTTTAGATTTTTTTCGGCAGGATACAAACAATTAAATGTATATTTTTGTAGTAATGGTACTGAAGTAAAAAAAAGCTGTCTGTCTGTTCAAACTATATTATTTTCTGAAAAATTATCATTACCATACACAGCAATAAACCGTTTGAAATATAAATAGTCAATTTGTGTTTTATTCATTTATTTTTATTTCTAAAATAATTTTGTTATTTAATACAATTTATTGTAATAATAATTAGAAACCCGATGTTATGGTTTTGCTACACAAGCGTTTCTTTGTAAGCTGAAATCATGTGATTTCATCCTCCACACAATGAAGTTTAGAGGATAAGCTGCATCCCAGTCCAGAAGTGAATGACATATGCACTACACAAGACTAACAATGCTCCAGCCCAGAAAACGTGGATCAACAACCCAAATATGCGTTAACAAACAGCGTCAGTATCTTTTGCATGTGTCTTGTGCTCTGTAAGTTTTGATATCAGATAAGAAAGACGTTTGATCTGCTATAGACGACGTGCGCTTGAAATACAGAATGCGTCAGTTACGCTGCATCCTGATTATTACAATTTGTTTCATAGTTGAGGTGAGTAAAACTTCATCATACGATCTAACATTTTAAATAGTTTTTAAAAAGTTTTACTTACATGTACTTACAAATGTTTTGCTAATAGTCGTTTTATCCTTAGTAAGATTATACTCACAGTCACGGACTCACAGACGTGTTTTCCATTGCACACAACACAACGCGTGGTTTATTGTTCTTCACAGACAAGAAGGTCTTTGTAGTTTGTTTATCATTAACCATAATGTCACGTGTAGTTAAGCTCTGTTTATTGCAACATACTCAAAAACCAACACTGATCAGCTAAATTATTTCCTTTCACAATGTACCAACAATATTAGCATATTCAAGCATATGCTTCCATTTATTTCAGTTTAGCTTTAGAAGACATTCATCATGTGCAATTCAGTTTTCCAGAACTTTTTACATGAAATATATTTACTTTTCTTGGTTTTATTTCCACACACATTTCCATTACATTACCGCATTGGCAGACACTTTTATCCAAAGTGACTTACATTGCATACTATACATTTGTTTCTGAGTATGTGCAATCCCTGGGATCGAACCCAAGACCTTGGCGTTGCTAGCGCCATGCTCTAACCACTGAGATACAGGAAAGCTTTAGGAAATGTATTTAGCTTATGCAACAACACTGTTGTTTTGTATGGCTTTCAGTGTAAATAGTTGATGCTAAATTGATAAAGCATCCTCGTCCAAAAAACACATTATCTTGTGTATTCAGTTTAAACTTGTTTGCACACTTGTGGTAAATCTCTTCTTTTGCAGACAGTTGCTGAAAAAAAGTATTGTTGGTACTTCGAAGGAGGTTATCCTGTGTACTTTACGTAAGTATAACATCTAACATTTAGATGCTGAAATACTGACACTTGAAAAGCACATTGCCTGCAACACTTACTGATTCTTGAGTTAGTTTTAACAGAGCGTATAAAAGATTAATTCACATGTATATTGAAAACGAGGAGAATTTATTAAAGAGAGAGAGACTTTTTTCCATTTACTTGTTTCAATAAGAGTAATTTATCACAAGTGCTCATGTATACCCAGCCACTGACAACAGGCCACAGGAGGTGAGGTTCAACCAGTTCAGTCCTCACACCAAATGCACATTCATTCCTCTGCGGGCGGCCATGCACATCAGACAAAACTTTTTGTGCATCTCTATTTGCCTACATATTTTTGTTTTGTTAAACTGTTAATTAATAAGAATCTTTATGTCACAGCTTATTTTTTTATGTCAATGTAGTTTTTTATGTCAATGTAAAAACCTCCAGGTCTGTGTTATAGATGCAAAACATATGAAGACTGTTGTGACACACAATGCTGTGTACGAGTCCTTTCCATCCAGAGGACATGGTATTTTGGGTAAGTCACTTGTTATTTTTGTTCATTCTTATTTGGTAGTTGAATTAATATTGAGATTAATGGCTTATAAATACATCTGTATGAAAGGTGAAGTTAAGTTTAAGGGCTGTTTTGTGATCTGTAGTCTGCTGCTGGTCATTGCCATTATGTGTTGCTGTGGTGTTGGGTACTTCATCCGCAGACGTGTCCACACTTACACTCTCCCTGATGGACCTGATTTCAATGTGACCTTCACCAGACACCCCATCCTATCACCAGGTGAACCGATATCCCATTATTCCACATTCCCTGCACCTCCAACGCTCAATGCTCACATATCTTATCTCTGTGTCTATGATGGCTCTATGTGCCCACAGGACTGCGACAGGTCGGCTTTCAGAGTTACGGGGATGCAGAGACCACAGTCATTTCAACTGCCTACCCAGTGCAGACTCTACCCGGTCAAATGACTACAGTGTACCCGGTTTTGCCACCCTATTACAGCCAGCCTCCTCCTTCTTATGATCAAGCTATAAAGGACTCACCAAAGAAGTAAAGAAACTCAGGTGTGACTCAGCAGATGAATACAAAGAATTATCAAGCATTCAGACTTTTCCATCTTTCTTTTAGGATATGGGACTGCTTGACACATACTGTAGGCTTGAGGTAAAGTGCATGGGAAATGAGCTTTCTATGTCTGGACTGAAGTATGTGAGGCTATTATACAAACAGATGCTCGAGCTCTAAGTAAATCTATATAACAAAAGTAACATGAGCGCCAAAAAAACCTGCTTGTTATCATTTTAAAGCATATTTTTCAGTATTTAAACCACTATGATCAAAGTTTGATAAGTTTAATTTAACAGTCATTTCAATATTTGACATGGCCTTACTTTCTCAGTATTAAAGATATCAAGGTTAGAGTTTCACAAAATGTTCTTTATATTGTGTAGGATGATTCTGTATAAAAACAGTAAATCACAAAACTGGCTTTAGCTAGGTTTTCACAGACTGGGTCACATATTTTATTTTTATCTGTAAAATATCGTTCTCTAAAAACACATATCAAATGCTGCCAGAGTGGCCATTCAATGTCCTAGACTGAAAGCCATTTTTAAATAATTTATTCTCTTATTCAAGTTTTTTAATCGTATAATTTTTCCTTTTTTATGATTGTTATACAAAAACAATACAAACTGTTCTAATATTGGTCAGATATTGCCAAAATTGGTTTTATATAGATAACAAATATTTTCTATAACATTACATTTAAATTTGCTAATGTTATCATTTATTTATAATAACGCCTACAATATTTTGTTACATTAATTATTGTAAGCTATTATTACCACCACAAGGTGGCGCTGCAGTGTAAAAATCTCAGCCGCTCAATTCAAGGTCTAGTCTGTATATTCTGACCTCAAGCACACATTCTCCTACATCAGTTTATAACGAGGTTATGTTATTATTCCTCTGAATGACGGTTTAATTAAACCTTTCTGCTGGTATAGACAGAACTCCCTGAAGCAGTCTGGATATTGTCCTACATAGCTAAAGGGCTTCAGACCCTGAAGCTCAGAGGTTACACAAGGTGAAACAGAAGATCAGCAATTGTGTTCAGGGCTCAATGGCAAAATATCACTATTATTGGTGAAATTATGCTTAAAAATTAATTCCTGTGATTCATCGCCAAATCCTTTAAGCAGCAGGGAAGGTCAGAAGCATATGACAGCACAAATGATCCAGAATTTGTACATGCACAATAGTCTATTCAGAAATACTGTTGAGACTATTAAAACAGGTATCCAGGTCCGGACCTCTGTCATTTTTTCTTATTATAAAATAATATATGAAGCTCTGAATGAAAAATCGGCAGTTTAAAACTTTTCTGAGTGTCTGCGTTACACACATATAATCCAGTCTATACAATTTTCAAAATTGTTTATTGTCCGTGATGTAAAAGATGGATTCATTTCACTTGATGCGGGAGGCTGGCGGTGTCATTCGATTGGGAGCGTTGTGCGTGCGTGGGTTTTACGGTTTTACACGTAATGACACACTTTAGGAAGTTAATAGTGGGGAGTTGCATATGGGAACATTTTCGAGCGTGTAGGATCATCTATACTAATCATTTTGGAAAACTACTAACATTAGCCACAGTATCAAGCCATGTATACGTTTAAAACTTTATTATTAATTATATTTATTTAGGTTAAATGATTTATGGCATTTATTGGTAATATTACGTATAATTATTCACCCCACCCTGGACCCTGGCTACGGCCATGCAAGTATCATCTGTTTTAATCAAGTAATGTGGAGTGGATTGTTATTTATTTTACCATTGACTTTCTAAGTTTCAGATAGAGGTCATCTGGATATTCAGGTGGAGAGAGAAAGAGAGAAAATGATATCATGAAACTGAGATGGCAGGTGCCCCAAGTAACTTTTCCTGTGAGCTGTGTGACAGCCACGAGACAACCTTTGCTTGACTCTCACCTCTCACTCATTTATAATGAAGACTTTATAAAAGTTTGAGCACATCTGAGCATGACTGGTCCAGAATGTGGATGAGCCAAATCTCTTCATTTTAAAACACACACAGGTTTTCAGCGCATTTTTGGCACTGTCAGTTAACAGAAGATAAAATTGATCCGACTAGATCGTTCACATTGAAATCTCCAATCCTGCAAGTGGAAAACAAATACTCTGAATTGTAAAACATAAGGCAGTATCAAAGACTGCATATCATTCAATATTAACTGGACTTAGAGACTAAACAGACTTCATGTTTACATCGCATTGATTATATTTCTATTACTGTTTGATGGCAACAAGTTTAAAAGGATCTTGAAATATTGACTGACTTGTGCTTGTGAGTCAGCCTACAGTTCCACTGAAGCTTTTGACTTTCTTGAGAAAGTCTCGTATTGCCAATAGTGGAATAGTCAATAGAGGAAGCCGAGCAAAGGAGCCGATGGCCTATCAATGCTAAGGTAACCATGAGACGTGTCAATATTCAAGACAAGAATGTGAAGATTAGTGGGCCTGTAAATACTAAGACCACATAAACAGAGTCTTTCAATATGCAGCATCTGCTATAGTTCTACATTTGTCCTTTATCTGTTTTTAAAATAATAATCCATGTTGATTTCATTAAAATGCCTGAACAAAATGATGTGTACATAGTCAGAAAAAAATGAATGTACAATTGCAAATTCATCAGAATTCTCCATGATGTTCTATATTGCAGCAGAAATACATCACCACAAACACTGAGACACCAAAATCTTTAAAGGTAATTAAAAGTACATATTTATTGACACAGAATTACATTTACCAAAACAAGTTACCAAAACAAAAGCAAACAAAAAGCAAAATTTTTGAAGCATTCCTACGTAACAAAGGTGATTCATGTGACTCCTCATTCTGACCTGTGCTGAAGCTGAAAAACAAAGACAGACAAAGAAAAGAATTCTCATTTACAAGGACTGACACGTGTTTTAAATATTAAAAAGAGAACAAGAACGCTATCCTTGAATATAGCCGTTTTCGCACAGGAACAAATAAAAATACATATAACCATACAACAAAAGTGCATTTTCAATGTGATGTCATTGTACAAATCAAAATGTCAAATCTACTGGAAATAAAAACCTTTATATACACACTGAGGTAAATGATTGAGCATTGGTCAATAGAGAGGTATTATGCTTGGACATTAATTGATTTTTTCTAAAAGATTTACATTTACCAAACATCAAGTAGGCACTGAATATGAAAAGGCTTTACTTCAGCGTGTGGAATGACTTAAACACAAAAAAACTGAACAACTTGCTCATACATGATCACAAGACTGGAATAAACAAAGAACAAGGTACCAAGAACTTCCTTTAAACAAGAGAAAATACAAAAAAAAAATCAATTTGGAATTTCATTTTGGGGTTTGGGAAAACCAACAGAGCACATAAGATCTTTATAAAACAGAGGCACTTGTATTGCATCATGCACTGGAGGGCACAGTGCGTTTGAAATCCAGCTCACAAATCACAGCAAGTATTTCTGGCTGCATCTGTAGGTTCACCAGTCTGGAGCTTTCCATGTACGAGTTAATGCTAATGTGGCTTTAGTGACAGCATTTAGCTGTGATGCTACAGCACCGTGACACCTGTCAATACTGTGTGTTCAAAATAACACCAAAGTGAAAACACCAAATGACCAAAAGTTGATGAGGTTGTGGATATTTACATCTGTCAGAAAGACACTGGTGTCGTTTTTAGACTGAATCAAACCGAAGGCTGCTGGTGACTATTGTATGCGTTTATGATTCAAGTGGAAACTGAATAAGCTGTTGAAATCATAATATTTGGCTGTTTAAGTTAACATACATTTCTCAAAAATATGCACAGAAACAATGTACAGCCACTTTCTCGGTTATGTAAATCAAAGACAAAGGCATTCATTCACTCTCACCTGGCAGATATGACAAAAAATGAAAAGCAGTTATTGCAGTCACTTACACTTGACTTTAAGTGAGATGTCACATTAAAACAAACAAAAAGCATCCTAACTGACCTGAACACAGTATTTATAAAAATGTATGTACATCACTATAAGACTAAATAGCCCACTTAAAAAACCCATTCAGCGGTAACTACCTTGAAACATGTACAGCATTCAGCATACACAGCAAAGTCCTCGTCTTAAGGTATATGGAGGAAAAGTTCAACTTCTTTTCATTAGGGCTACATCTGTTTATGTGTCAAGTAGAAATCGCAACGGAAATAAAAGGAACATTTTCAAGCAGTCCTTCTGCTTCAGTTTTGAATGCACCTGCCTTCACTTAAGTTCTTTATGGTTAATGGCTGCCAGTGTCTGGCATGATGAAGTTCAGCCACATTACAAAAGCGTTCCCAAACAATCACCCCCAAGTCCCTGGAGTCTGTGTTTCCTGGTAAAACTTTGTTTTCATTTGCAAACCGATAGCTTCTGGAAATGATGTCAAATAAAAATAAGCATAGTGACTTTAAAACTCAAGAGACATCTTACCAAATATGGTAAACATGACATGTTCCTGGGACAAACGCTGAGACCGAACACAACTCTGAAAAGTATGTACACATGTGTATAGCTCTATACAAATACATGAGCATACCAACATACTCAAGTATGTTCTGTCAGATATGTACATCTATAGACAACAGGCTATATACAGAAATGACCATACACTTGTCCAAAAGGATCCAGCTTGCAAAACACATAAATGACCAAACATCCATCTGTGGTTAGTAGTGAGTCAGCAGTATGACTGACTGACATCCTAGAGGATGTATAGATGTGAGCACTAGTTTTCTGTGGTAAAGGTTCCTTGAGGTGGACTTGTGTGATGAAAATGCATCTTATCATCGACCATATAGATCCTTAATAATCCCCCTTTATTAAGGATCTATGGTCGATGATCATTAATCCCCTGAAGTGAACCTCCATGCTATCTTAAATCAGTGGAGGGACTAGATTCTTGGATACTGAGAACGGTTTCTTTATATCTTGATGCCCTCTTGTTGGCTGAGCTGTGATAGAGACTTCTTGACACGCAGCGCGGTGAGACGAGCCGCTCCATTGGCATACCAGCATTCCCTCATGATCTTCGCCATCACACGCAGGGCCTGCAAGCAGAGGAACATGGATGAAATCACAGAAGTATCACGTTATGTACCATTAGTATTGCTGGCATTTGGATTCGTGACTTCAGCAAACATATGCCTTCTGCCACTTTGGCCATTTTTTACATGAACCAATAATTGAAAAAGCATTCAGTTGTTTGTGAAAGCTTCATTTAAGTGGGTTAGATATATGTGTATTTTTGGCACCTTTAATATAGAGAGCATAAAGCCTGTGACCTTCTTTCCTTCTTTTCATTTGAGTTGACAGTCTAGACAGCTCATTCAATAAACGAACAAACCGACGTGAACATAAACTGTCAACATTATAAACCGGGTGAACTCTTGAAACAAACTTCATGCGAAGTGAGAAGTATATGTGAATAAAAGAGGAAGGTGCAAAAGCTTTTGGGACATATTGGAATATTATGGGTAAGTAAAAGGGGGTGACAAAAAAAGGTGTCAAAAATGGTCCTCGCTTCCAGTGTTGTAATTGGTCGAATTTTTGGTAGCACCTTGCGGTCCAAATGATTTGATTTAGGGGAAACCATACAACACTCTAGACAGAATAAGATGGCAAAATCTTATTATAAAAACTGAGTGAAACTACACAGACCAAAACACAGGTATACTGACACATTTAGATTTACATTTTTGAGTTTTTAAACGTTTGTATTTGACATATAACTTTGTCAAACTGCAAAACAAATTAACTGACTAAAATCCCCATCCTTAATATTTAATTCAACATGCCAGATCAGGCTTCACCTAATACGATTGCTTTCATCTACGGTTTCCCCCAACGAATCATTTAAAATGGGTTAAAAAAAAACGACCATTTAATATTGAACAGAACTGCCATAAAATGTCTCTTTCACTTTGGCAGGCTGTGCTTGTTCTGCACACACATAGTTAGATTAGGGGCTTTTTATGAGTGCAAATTTTGCGTAATCTAATTCCTCCCTTCCACGGCGGTGAAAGCACATCAAGATGGATGGTGGAAATAGTGATGCTTCAGCTTATGCTGATAAGCGCAGAACGACTGAATAAAGAAATGAGAATAGGAGGAACAGGAAGGCCATCAAGATGATGAAAAAGTAATGCTTCTTGGACATTTCGTCAACTGTAAACAAAGACATGTAGGAATGCATACTGTACCTCACAGCTCTGCCACCTGTTAGGGATGTTGGCACGAAGCTTTTGGTCACAAACTACCCGCTTCATGTCTTCCACTGAAGGGTCGGATGGGACAAGGTCATAGTAGGGGAGCTGGTAGTCCTCATGGATGCCTGAGCACAGAATTTCATATATGTCATTTATACATACACTGCTTTTACATACAAGATTGTGTTCCATAAAAACGTTCGATTCTGCAACATTTTTGAGTCCCCATCTTACCTCCAATCGAGCACCTGCGAGCGATCTCCCAAAACACCAGACCTAAAGCGTAGATGTCTGCCCTTTTAAAAGACTCGAAATGCCTCATGTTAATGGAGTCATCTAGGACTTCAGGGGCCATGTACCTGTCAACACAAGATCACATCACTTATCTGACACTGACAGTTATGTGTCTCCGGGCCTTTTGGTGACCTGCAGTGGTGGCTGACTTGTGTATTGCCTTCTGTAAACACAGACTGCGAAGCAAGCCGAACTTGCTCCAGAGAGCTGGAGGGGAAGCACTTTGACATTCAGAAGTCACATTTGGTTATCATCACAGCAAGGAAAGTTGGGCTCTCTATTACTGCGGTGCATGAGTGTCAGTGTGTGGGTGTCACAGTCTGTCACTGTGCCAGCCAAGAGCGGCGTGTGTGGTGTGCAAGGTATGGAGAGTAGTATGGACACCACTGAGAATGTGACACACTCTTGTGGTGACAACACTGTGAGTGGCGAACCTTCTGCGCACACACTGCTCACAGGTCATATGCCACTTATTACCATAAAGCCTCCGCAGACTTGCCAGGATCACTGTCAGAATTTTACTTGGGATAAATAGGGGGAAAATCCCTCCATTAACTTTGTAGTTTCTTTGTATTTTTTATATGATCTCATAGAAATTTTGTTGGAGGTCTGCTACGGGTTTAATACATTATACAACATGACAATGCAAATTAGAAAACAAACTGTTAATAATATATTATTTCTTGAATTATTATGAATATTCATATTTATAATATAAAATAGCATAAGAAAGATATATCTTCATTGTTAGATAACGAAAATTAACAGCAAGCCAAGCAGAATTTCGCATCACCAACCAAAGATGTCTACAGCAGCTTCCACGGCTAATCTTTGAGCGTGCAAACGGGTGAGCGATCAGACAGTGCTTGTTATGTATGTCACATGTAAATAACAACAATCACCCAGTGAGTGGCATCTCACGAAATGGCTCTCGCTCATGTCTGACTCCTGCAGCATCATTCATATCACTCATCTCGCAGAAAGCTTCAAATCGATGGGAGTGTCACAACACTATCATTAACAGGCACAGGCTGCGCTCAGCTCAGACAAATCCTCAATATGGACAATCCTTCCTTGTAAATGGTGCAGAGGGATAAATTACGAACCTTTTGGTGCCCACTCTGTGGTTGGGTGCAATATCGATAGTGTCTGTGGCAGAATCGTGGCGCACTGCCAGGCCAAGGTCAGCGATGCAGCTTGTTCCATTTTTCTTCACTAAAATGTTTTTGGATTTCAGATCACGATGGGCAATAGCAGGCTTACCTAACAGAGGATAATACATGAACAGATATCTTTTAGACAGCTTGTTCCTTTGAAGACACAGAGAAAACATCTTTCGTTGCGTTCCAACGTGACCAAGCGATTAATCGTATCTCATTCTGCATTCTCTCCTAACCAAACATAAACATTTTAGCAGAAGATTGGCTTTCTAGTGCCGGTGTAAATAATAAATATCTTTATTATAAACTATAAGCATCAGATATACTGTATGGATATGAATTGCATTCAAATGCAGGGAGTATTCCCAACATTGTTGTAAAAATGTGATACTGTGACTTACCCTGAGTACCCACAATCTCCATATGCAGATGAGCCAGACCACTGGCGGTGGAAAGACAAAGCTTGATCATGCCCTCCACCGTGACCGTGTACCTGTTCAGGTAGTCAAAGAGCGAGCCGTGCTCATGGTAATCTGAAACCAGCCACAGCTGAGTCCATGTGCCGTTATCTGAGAGGCATAGAGAGAATCCACTGAATGCCTTGTGCTTTAATGAATAACACAATTTGAATGCCAAGATTCTTTTCAATCAAGGCTCCACTTTTAAGCTTAAAATATCAACCACCGGCAGCTTTTTCACCTACTTCAATGCCAAAAAAGTCAAGCATTTTGCTGAATGCTGGCTGAACGATTTTACTGACATCAAGTGAAAGTGACCTATTTGTCAGATATGGTGACCCATACCCGAAATGTGACCTGCATTTAACCCATCCAGTGAATAGTGAACACACACACTTCAAGTCGTGAACACACACACACACCGGGAGTAGTGGGCAGCTATCACTGCAGCGCCCGGGGAGCAAACGGGGGTAAGGTGCCTTGCTCAAGGACACGTCAGTTGTTTCCTGCCTGTACTGAAAATCGAACCGGCAACCTTCTGGTTACGAGTCCGACTCTCTAACCATTAGGCCACAACTGCCCCAAGAATGGAACTTCGACCCTTTGAACAGCGAGATTGCCGAAACCCGGGATCGAACCAGGGACCTTTAGATCTTCAGTCTAACGCTCTCCCAACTGAACTATTTCGGCCACTACTATCAACACTGCATACGTAGAGAAACTGGGAAAAATGTAAGACTTATAAAATTGGTAACGTACTGTATGGCGATATCCCACAAGATTGATCCCACAATTTCTGTTTTAAAACTCATTAAAAGTAGTAAGCAGGATGTGTACTGTGACTATAAATACATCTGACACAAGCAGGAACTAACTCTTAAGTTAATGGGCTTTTGCCAATAACCCCAGCATAGCCAAATATCCAGTAGTTAATCTCTCTGGTAATATATCAATCTATCACTATTGTGAAACATTGTAGAGACAGTAGAATTGCTTCTACTGTCTACACATATAGAGCGGTGCAGAGATGACATATTTTGTATGCAAAACCTGGAAGTGAGTTTTAAGCATTATTATGTTATTTTTGTGAGGATTTGGTTAAATGCCTAAAATAGAATCTGTGGTTAACAAATCATCTAAATATTTTCACGTTTTAGTCAAAGTCAAAGTCAAAGTCAGCTTTATTGTCAATTCTGCCACATGTACAGTACATACAAGTGGAGGATTGAAATTGCGTTACTCTCAGACCCTATAGGTGCATACAGATAACATAGAATAACATATATCAAAAAAATATATCAAATTACAGATAAATACAAAATCTATATATGTACACAAAACAACTTTACAAGCAAGGGATATGTAACCGAAATAATTGTGCAAACCAAAGAAATAATCAACAGTGCAGATGAGATAAACAGCAGTGCAGATTAAATAAACAGCAGCGTAGATGAAATAAACAACCGTGCCGGTTTTAATCTATGACATAACAGTTATAACACGCTCGTGATTTTTTTAAGCTTTATTGTGTCTTAAAAACGGCGGTTGCTAACAAGTTGCTTAAAGCGACTACATCCTCTGGTTGGGACATTAAACATCATGATGCGTAAAAATCTCACAAATAATGCAACATAGACGCACATTGTTGAATTCAAATCCCGATGTCTGGCGTCTAAGAAATTAACTACCTTTCTCTATTCCAATCCGATACTGGTGGGCAGAGTTAGTGTAAATAGCCTCTGCCAACAAGATGGGCTATTTGCACTTTGTGTAAAAAGATGCTACGTTTTTTTAAACACAAATGGAAATCCTTTAGAGAGTAATTACTTAAGTGGGAACATGTTTTTATTAAAGTTTGAAAAAGTTGTTGGAGGCTTGTGGTGGTGGTGATGTCGATATAGCCTCATGTTAGCTTTTTACATCTGCCTATTTTATTTAGGCTTCAAAAATAGCAAATACGGTGTAAATTTGTAAAGGTGATCTTGATTGACAAAACGTGTAAACATCATGAACATTTGTTAATCATAGATCTTATTTTTTGCGATCTTCCAAAACTCTATGGGAAAAATGCATAGGCTGGGGGAACCAGTGCGGAGCTAATTTCTGGGTTGGCCTACAAAAATACGTCATCTCTGAGGTACTCAGTTGTTGCCTTATAGGAAGAGCCATGGCAAATCTTTTAAATGTAACAAAACCAAACTAGCTTACACATGTTACGTGTAATAACTACGTTCAACTCACCCTAAAGCAAACTCTAATCCTAACCCTAGAATAAGTACATATTGTTAATAAATATTACTCAGCACTGTAACAAGGGCACCTTAAAAAAAGGTGTAACCCCTTAACTGCATTTATTGACTGCTCTCTGACCTTTATTGTCTGCTGCAATAAAACCCAGGATGTTCTCATGACGAAGCATGACAGTCTGGTAAATCTCTGCTTCACGAAACCAGGAGCGCTCCTCTCTGGAGGAGAAGATCTTTACTGCCACCTCCTCTCCGCGCCAGCGGCCCCTCCACACCTCCCCGAAACGGCCCTTTCCTATGCTCTCCTGCAGGATGATGGTCCTGGCGATCGTCCTCTGTACAAGCAATGGTAAACCTAGAGAGGACAAGTGTATTTAGATTATGCACAGATCTGAAATAAGACCAGGAACAGCAGAAACAAAACCATGCTGTCTGATGTGTTTCTTGGGTTTGACAAAACAATGCTATTGTTTTGCTTCCGAAGACATGTACTGAAGACAAAATCTCATTAGGATAAAGAGTAAATTATGGCTTAAATTTTCTTTTTAGGCAAACTATGTAACATATATTTAACATCCTTACCTGATACAAACAGGACCAATGCTTAAAGCAGTGATATAACTTTTGAATATGTAAGCCTTACCTGAGCCTGATCCGGAGGTGGTCATGTCATAGATGAGGTCTTTGAGGGTGGTGCCGTCAGCAAGGAAGGGGTGGTCCATAGTGGGGTCTTCCTCGCTTGGCACCCGATGGTGGATGATAGAGCGATTGCGGCACATGTACAAAAGCAGAACCAGCACGACGATCAGCACAGAGATGGGCACAGCTATCAATACGGTCAGGGCCACCGGACTCAAAGAATGGGGTTCTGTCCGGTCCACTGAAACGCACAAAGTAAGCCAAAGCTTTAGTGAAAATTACCTTCACACAAACAAAAAGCTTTCACCTTCGGTGATAGACTTCTTTTAGATTTTCTAGCATATGTGGGCACAAACTCACAAAGAAGCTGACCTTCTGACCATCACTGAGTCTGTAGTCTGAGTGGGTTTCAATTGGGAAGATTAAGGAGAAGGACATTGCTAATTGATAAAGCAGAAACCAAAACAAGGGATTCAGCGAAGAGAAACTAAACCGTCCACATTTTTTTTACTTTGAGCTTTCCACAGTGCAAGCTGGATGGCACGGAACTTGTGTCCTGATACGTGTTGATTTACTTCATGACTGTGTGTTAGCAATTATGCTAATGCTACAGTAAGTTATTATTATAAAATGAATAAACACTAAGATAACTATTTATTATGCCTTTCTGGATTACTTGGTTCTGACTAGTCAGTTGTGGCTACTCGTGAATACTGATCATTATGGATTGGAATGCTGCTGTGGTTTATTAACAAGTAATACTTGATTCTGATTGGCCAATTACTACATTCCAAGGTATAATATTTCCAGATAATAACCGCTGAAAACTAATAACACATTGTAACCTGGATGTTGCAAATTTAAGTTTAATATATATTAGGCACAGTTTAATAATACACAACAATTAAATATAAATTGTATAAATATAAAATCTTTTAATAACAAATATAACAATATTTACAAATGATTAAACCTATCTGCGTGTTCCCGGCATTTGAACGTTATGTCTTAACTTAACACCGAACGTAAACACGTTTTCTCGTGGAAGGTCTGCATTTGTTAAAAATGGCCAAATAATAAGTGGGATAATGTACAGACATCAAAAACGGCTGCCTGTACATTATCCCTTACTAAACAACTTCAGTGTTCAAACGAAGGGATGAAATGTAATAATTTAAGTAGAAAGATATTTTATTTTATTGTGTTTAACAACAGCCTTTAGCCAAGACAATCGTTCTGCTGTGGTATATTCAATTGTCTGACATCACATTGTCCATTAATAAAAACTTTATCATTTACAAGTATTAACCAAGTTCCTAACAAATGAAAGTGACAGTCAAACTGACAAATTAAATTAAACTCCCTTCACTCGTGATCTGTTGACCAAATGTTTTATGCTCTCCTACTTTATTCCAAATGAATAAATGTAACGTATGTTGTGTCGTCTGAAATGTTCCATTTTAAGGTACAAATATACCTGAAATGGAAAATACAGTCAAGTGCAAAATGTTCAGTGCCAAGCTGCATACAAATCATATAAATAAAGTTTGATTCAATATCATCTTACACTCCACGTGAGCATGAAACTTAAGTTCATAGGAATGGATTGAAAATGTTCGCCCTGCTTAATTAGTCAATTTCATTATTTACTTCATCTTGTCATAGTTTTATCAACATAACTTTTCATATCAGTATTGTAATTAAAATCTTTTCATTATCACCATGAAACACACCCCGCCCCCCCGCTAAGCAAAAAACTTAGAGACACAGCTTTTTTTACTGTCATCATCAAAAAAGACTTACAGTATATTGGTATCAGCTATCGGCTAAAATGACTAGAATATATCTGCATACCGGATATCGGCAAATATGCATCACTTTTATATATATATATTTATATATATATATATATATATATATATATAAATAATATGTGTATGTGGTTTAAAAAAATTGTAAAGATTAGAAAACACATACATTAAGTAAGAAAAGAAAAGAAAGGAAAAAATTAATTTCATCCACCTCTCATAATGCACACAAGTTGCTTTTAATACTCTGATCCTAAAATTCTTCACCTGGGAAGTTGACTTTGGGGTTCTTGTTGCACATGTGGGTGTTGCAGCAATGCGGGTGCTCGCGGTTGTTGAAGGGGGCACACTGGAAGGGTCTCTCCCGTGGATACAGATTGTCCTGCTCGAGGCACTGACCATCATGTGTCACAATCTGTCCAGCAGACTTGGTAATAAATACAAAGCACAGGCCAGTTGTGTTGCATGTCTGATTTACACATCGTTCACAATAGCACAGCAATCCTGAAACAGAAGAAAGGAAAGAAGGAGATTCTGGGTTAAGGATTCTCTCTGACACGAGTCTAATAATCAGATGAGTAGATTTTGGACAATGAAAAAGCAGCTTAATGTTAAACAGATGCAGAGCAAGTGTCCTCTGCTGATTCATTTATTACTAATGACTAAGAGCCGTCATGAGCATCTGCAACCATTGGAACTAAAAACGACTAAAATAAGTGTTCGAAACTGTCTCCTTACTACATTTATAATAATGATTTATAACTCAACCTATCAGGATGCATTTCGTGGAAAGTAAGCAAACTGCAATTTTATGCTTCAAACAGAGATGGCGATAGAGAGGCAATAAGCTCATTTACCTACTGAATTAAAATACAAAATAAATAGTTTTGAAGAATTTAACTCACACTAGTATTCAAGAGGACCTAAACTTGTGTTTATGAAACGTATAGGTCTCACAAACACATACTGTACTATATGGAAAACATGATTTTATTTCAAATAAACTAAAGTAGTGGAGTTACACCTACGAAGATGTGTATGTGCACTAGGTCAAATAAGAAAGCTCTGAGCAAGAGTTTGAACAGATCCTATGCAGACTGAAGACAGAGATGCATGAAAGTACAAACCTGTAGAGACAGCACTCCTAAACCTCTACCAGACACTAAACCACATGCCACAAACAGGCTAATGTGGGAATTCAAGATGTCTAGACCACTTTGAGCCACAATAAAACCTAATAGATGCAGTAAACCTGTTTTCCTCAGGGGAAAACAACTTGCATTCTTTCAGGGTGTAGACAGAAGATTATGGATTATAGACATAGTTTTATCTTAACAACATAAACAAACGTAACTGCGCATGCAAGCTTTAGTGGTCCGTACTTAACTCCTAGTATCCATCTGCAAAGAATAGAGTCCAGGGTCACTGCATTCCCAGTCTCTCCCTGAGAGGAACCGTTTTTTGGCTAAACTTAAATGCAACGATACAACCTATTTAACAAATAGTTTATTTAATAAAATGAATGTTCCTTAAAAAATTAATATAAATTAAATAAAATATAAATAGTTATATTATTAGCCACTAGCTAGATTGATCAATAAACAGACCGGATGTTAGTTGCGGGCCAGGCGTGTGCGTTGAAACCGTCTATACAGAGACAGCGTGCCAAGAAACCAAATTTTTTATTAAGATCAATACATTAAACATTGCCTGCATGTGTTATTAAGATTTAAATGTGAGAGTTAAGGCCATTGCACATAGAGTCTGAAATTTGCGTCCGAAACTGGGTTCGATTTTCTGCGTTTTTCGCATCGGTAGGAAGCATTTTCAAAGGTGTTTTGGCTATTCAGGGCCGACAAAATTTTAGGATGACAAATACAAAATAATGTATACGAAAACTCTATGTGCAATGGCCTTAAATACCCTTCTGTACCCTTCCTGTACACACTTTACTCAACAAAGTCTTTTGGCTTTTCTCCCCCTGCATTCTTTGGTACAAGATTCCAATTGAACACAAAATAAAGATCATGTAGATAAAACTCGAGTCAGGATTGTTTAAGAAAAGCAATCTCTAGAGACAAACACTGTAAAATCAATGGCCCTGGAGTCTTTGCACATGGTTTACATTTTTCTTTTGAGTTACAGTAAACTAGTGCAATCTTGGACTCATGCTGCTGTGAGATAATGAATGTAGAATTAATATTCTATGGTGTATTGCTCGGGGAGTTCACAATATGATAAACCTGTGTTTTTCCTGAATGAGATGCCTACAGAGGCATAAACACACGCCTGATGCAAAGGCTGCATTCCAAAATGCAGGTGCTTAATTTTCCTGCTCCAGAGATTTCAATTTCCCAGAACACTGTGCAAAGCATTCATTAAAACATGATAAAATCATTATAAGTAAACTTTTTTTATAGCTACTACAGCACATACACTGTTATCTGTATTTTATTTTTAATATGCCTGTACTAGGGAATTAATGCAAAGCATTATTCTTATTAAAATAGAATATGTGGAAAACAACATGCCAACGTCAAAACTATTGAAGTCGCTACAATCTCTTGAACAGTACAAGAATTTTTACTAAACTTTGATCTCTTACAAATGTATTTCTAGTGTAATTACTGGAAAATTCTTTAATTAGTCAACCGTTTCCCTTATTTTGTATAATGAGGTCAAATGAGAATGAAGACAGGCTAGAAATTACACTAAATGCACATAACAGAATGTGTTTTAAAAGAATACAAGTTTTGTGACAACTGGATCATGAAAATAGAAAAAGAAATGAGGTCAGTGTGTGATTTGAATTTGGTGTTAATAAGAAAGAGTCATACTTGACCTCCAAGCTTTGTGACGATACCTTTTACTTAAATGAACAAATACTTCACTTGCAGAAAACATTTAGATCATGTGAAACTGCTCGGCTGGTCACCTTGGTCTTATTTAAGTTAGATAACTCAATATTCAGAGAAAAATGTTTTAGCATAAAGACTGTGACATTGAGCATAAACCAATAGATGTCAAAACATTGCGAGGAAAATCACGATTTGTCTGTTTTTGTGACCAGAGCATTTATAGTGAACAAGGATGAAATCAAAGACTCAAGGAAATGTTCTTTTGAACAAAAAAAGGAAAATAATTGCACTTTCAAGGACAAAAATGTATGATTAAAAATTAAGTACAATACAGATGTACGGTTCAGTTTCATTAGATTCAATCAATGACACGTCATTTGCAGGTCTTGTTGTCTGAATCTGAGTCTTACAGACTGGAGTAAAGTCTATCCAGTATGTTGTTTTGTCACACATGCTTAAGGTGTTTCACATGCTTTGATAATAAAGATACTAACATACTAAAGGACACAGCACAAAATAAAGAAACCATGTTGTGGCCCGGTGCACAATGCAATATTCAGAAATTCAGAAATGTGATGGCAAGTAAAAAGGAAGTCGGTCTGTCTAGACAGTGTGGATTGAAATGTAGTCACACCAGTGTAATGAATGAGCAATAACTGAGTGCACTTACACTCACATTAGTATTTATCTACATGCATGCAGTTCTCTGCCCTAGATTATTGGAAAGCAGATCAAAAACCATTCTTGTAAAAGCATAGAACACTGAACAAAATAAAGCATACACTCTCAAAAATGATCCGTTAATTATTAACACGGTGTTTGTGTTGTTTTTTAACACATTATGTGTGATTTTAGGATAGTATGTGTTTATTTTGCATTAAAGAAATGAAAAGAACAAGTTACACAACTTGAGTTAAAAGTAACACAAAATGTGTTGTCCCAGAAACAACTCAAAGATTTTAATAGTGTAGGTCACCAGGACTTTCTTTTTTTTTCATATGAAAAGTGGTCAAACGAGACAGGTCTTTAAACCTTGAGAGAGCATATCTCAAGTTGTGATCATATTTTATTGAGGAGAAAAGCCCTGCCATGTGACTTTACACATTCACTACACCAGTGTGTCATGGTTGTGTCACCAGTGTGTCAGTGTGGCGTTTATGTGGACATGGAAACAGCTGGGCTGTAAAAGTCCAGATCTGTAGCAGACGAAAGTACCTCATCTGACAAATTATTTGAACTGTTTACTTAAAATTCTCACTTTTTAAATAATGTCCACAAAAATAAACCCAAAGAAAAAGCCACGAATCTCTCACACCAACAAAAGCATAGTTGAGTACCTTTTTTACTCCTAAAGAGAACAATTTAAGTCCCTCTGGGTCTAGATCAAGTTTTTTAGTCATACGCACATTCAGTTTGTCTGAAGGAAAGAGTCAGACATCCTAAGCTGCCAAGTTTGCAGAACATCAGTCAAAGTTCCGCTTCTGTGAGTCACACTCAAGACGACACTGTAGCCGAGACAGCTGTACTAGTCCACCCATTTAATCCAGATTACCCAAACAAACAGACACTTAATCCTTAACCATATGACAAAGACTGCATAGAAAACATTTTTAAATTCAAGACACACTAATAACACGACGTCAGTTTGCTTTCGGAGTCACGCTTTACTTCAACACACTGACTGTCTGGAACATGTCACATCACAATTCTGGTTTCTCATGACAGAAAAATGTCTGTCATCATTTATTCCCCCACATGTCGCTTCAAACAGAGAAGTTCCTAAACCATAATGCCATGAGGTGTCTGGACAGCTGGCATAATTTTACTGAGAATTTTTTTCGGGGGAATCGGGGCCGATACAGGATGTTTTGCCATGGTTTTGTTTAAAATGCATTTTGCTATTGACGGTACTTGCCGAGTGTATTAGATTAAAGCACTGGAAGCTGTCTGAATGTTGTGGGTCATTCATAAACAATAACGCTTTATTTACTGTTGGATGGATGCAATGCACTATGTCTTCGTAACGCAAATATTTTTGATGACATACGAGAGTTTTCCAAACCTCCTCATAGACATAATGATAATAGTTTCTGAGTGCGTAGAAAATGTTTAGATAACACAATTGTGGTTACTCCTATAATCACTGTAACACCAATCTGACAATTCAAATTTGCTTACTGACTGTTAACTGAATTGCTTTCTGAGAAGTGAATTTCAACTTATTTGCTACACAGGTCAATAACCTGCTCTGTAAACAAACATTCATGTTGACTCATCACTATTTCCACATGTCAGAATAAGCTCAGACATGCATAAATTCCTCTGTTTCTATCCTCTCTCTGTGGACCTCTCTTAGCAAAGGTTCATATGTGCTCATAAGTGAAGTTCATGCATCAATATCTCCTTATTATTGTGTCAAGAAATGAAGCCAAAATCCGAGACACGGCCGCCGACATATTGCGGCGATGACATCATTTGGAGCCAGAGTCTGTGCAGTAGGGAGCCTAAGGTGGAGCCACGGTATCAAGGTCGTGCCCATATTCCTCAAGACTCAATCGTAAACTAAGAAATCCTGTCACCATGTTACTCCTTTTAATAACATCTTATAACAAACTAAAACCCAACCTATTAGAAAAATGAACATTTGAACATACATTAGAGTGAACTAAAATGACAGAAACCATGACAAAGGTACAATTGAATTTTTTTGTTTTAGGCGTGGTTTCCATTTGTTTACATTGAGAGGGCGGGGTTTATAAACCATCCTGCAGGGGGCGATGCAAATATCTGGTTTCACTTTTCAGGGTGTGGGCGGCATGTCTGGTTTAGCCCAGAGCCGTTGAGAGAGAGAGTTGCGACAACGCAAATGTTCAACATTTTTGCATGGAGCCTTTAGATAGTTCCAGGAAGTTATGTTTTCTCTTTAAATGCTTTATTTCTTTCACCTATTTATTCATTAAATGACTTACATCTTTAAATGGGTTAAAAGTTCGTCACAATCGGTCTGCTTTGCTGCAGCTCCGTGCGTTACTAGTAACTTCAGGGAACTATTGAGAGGCTCCATGAACGGCCATAACTGTTCCATTGGAGTCAACGGAGTTGACGCAACTCTCTCTCTCTCTCTCAATGGCTCTGGTTTAGTCCAAGAAAAATTGTCTAATTTAAGGGGAAAAACTTGAATAAATTGAAAAACATTAGCTGCATAAAAGCTCAAAACCCATCCATGTTATGCTGAAAGCTAACAGAACTAATATGAATCTAATTCTCTCCAAAAGACTAAATGTATGGTACCGTCTGCAGTCTATTTACACATTTTCATTTGAATCATACAGGTAGGTCCGCCTATAAATGGATGCCAAATATGTGACACTGAAATTGCAATTTACAACTTTTTGTTTTATATTTGGCAAATATTTCAAATGTTTTGTGTTCGTTTTCTTTAAATTGATAAAATACAACACAATCTATAAATGAAATTTTAGACTGAATGTGACGGTAAACTCATGAAATGGCCAATAAAGAAATGCCGTCTTGTTTCATAGTCTATTTGCTGGCTGGCAGCAAGTCACATTTTGCTGTATGTAGCAAACCAAGTACTCCTGCATAACAAGAACAGTTTCTTCTAATGAATGTATCAGGTGGGGACAAGTAATGCTTTAACTGCAATGCTTTGATCGTTTTCTTGAAAAACAACACACAATTTCTAAACAATTAAAAGATTTTAACAAAAGGTAAAAACGTACAAACTAACAGCAACTCAAGAACACATTTCACACAACTTGGTGAACACAAACAACGTTTTTACTTTGAACTCCTAGACAGTATAATCAACAATAAATGTGTGTTTCACAGGAACCTCACATGGTGCTGCTGTACACTGTTGGGGGAGGAAGGGGCTGTTGTGATTATAACATCATGTATTCTGCTTTGATCATAACGGTGAACGTGTACATCACAGGAGGTAACAGAAAATTAACAATCTAAGCATGTAGGGCTTATTACCAACATAACAGTACGATGCTACACACGTCTGCTTGCGGAAAAGAATGCCATTCTGACACAATCACACTGAAGCAACCAAACCATACAATGCCTACATGCCTTGTCATGTTATAACAAAAGCTTGAATGGGGTACAAAAACAATGCTGTAGGGTTTAAAAAAGCTCGTCAGACATATGAATCACGGATGTCCTAACGATTGTTGACAATAATTAAACGAGAAAACCACTCTCATTACGCTTCCGTCAACGATCTGTTGCATCCATTGGAATTCACTTGACCAAAGATAATAGATGCAAGATATTTGTTATCTTAGCGAGGGTATGTTATGAAGTTTGTTAAGAATAGCCTATTTGTACAGAAATTGTCTGATCTGTTGTTACAACTCGCGTAAACATGTGAAACTGGTTTCCTGTCAGTTCACATAACTTGACAAAATAACAGCAGATGCAACAATGCAATGCCTTTGATCTCACTCGTGTGGCTTTGAAAATACAAAAGATCAGTATGATCTTCGTCCTGAATACATTAAGGCAAATTGAAAGACTCAGGATGTTATGACAGGGAGAGTATTTAAAGTCAGATCGTGAAAACAAACATGATGCCCATCATCACCACACAACACGTGCCTTTATAAAACAGGAGCTGACAGAATGTAAACGCGCGTGAAAGCAACGCTCGTCCATAATTGAAGAACATTTGATTACTATAAATTATCAACAGCTTTGAAGTATTGTAAATAAATACTAGATCGCGATATCCAGACCTCGCGCGGTGCTCGATCAGATCGCACGCGCGGCTCGCTCCATCGTTCTGTCCGAAAACACACACACTGTACAAAACTGTTGTATATGTGACCGATACCAGAGCAAGAAAATATTAAATACCCATTTCAGCGAGGCTTCCTGGGACCTGCGCCATGTTTGAACACCCCTAGTTAGAGTTCAGAAAAAAGAGGAAACGGGCACGGATAAACTTAAGAAAGGTATAAACTAAGAAGAGTCACTATCCCTTACCTTGCACCTCGTGTGTTATTGTACATAAGAAAACCGCCAACAGTAAAGATCGACAAAATAACGTCCTCACGTCCATTGCGGTCGAGATTATTTTAGGACTGGTCAGTTTTTTTCTCTCACATTCAACTTGTCGCGTCTTTGCTTCGAGAAAAGGGAGGTTCTGATTGGTCATCACGTAGAACACGCCCCGCCCACATTCGTCTGTACTCCTCCTTATGGCCGGTGAGGAGACTCGCTCCTGTACTAGCACATCTTCTCTGCGATTTAGGTAAAGTTGACCTATCTCTCTGTCATCTATCTAGTCATCAGGCTCGTGCTAATGCGTTCGGTAAATTCTTGCAATTCAAAAATATACATTTTAGTTTCTAGAATAAGACAGAAAGTGGTTTCGCCTCGTTGTGACTGAACGGGCCAGCTGAAAGCAGGACTGTGTGCTGAGGGAAAAGTAACTAGGGCAGATACTGTACACTCAGCCTGAAGGCTAGAGACCGATGAAAATCTGCGGTTAGTGTACTCCTCTTCCCTGTTGGTCAGGAGTCAGAACTAAACCTTTGGAATAGGCTTGACAGGACATGCTTGTTTGATTCAGATCCTCCGATAAACACCAGCTGGGAGTAGATTAATGGGAAGGACGCGATGTATTGCTTTAGATAAAACGAAATGCTCTAACGCTGATATCGGTGTTTTTGGTATGCGTTAAGCACTAAACTTTCGTACCGACTCAAACTAAATATATCCCCCTCCCACAGCTATACGTGTCTCCGCTCTGCCCCCTTGTGACGTAATGTAAATATGCTCGAATTGCTGTTAAAAAAAAGTATGTGAACCTTTTGGAATTTCACGGTTTTCTGAATAAATTTTTCATAAAATGTGATCTGATCTTCATCTAAGTCAAGGGTATTGACAAACATAATGTGTCTAAAAATAATAACACAAAATAATTCTGATCTTCATGTCTTTGAGAACAACAAAAAAACCCTCATAGTGCTTGTGGAAAAAGTATGTGAACCCTTGAGTTAATGACCTCAAAAAAGCTAATAGGAGTCAGGTTTTAGCACACCTGGAGTCTTGATATATAATAAGTTTGGAGGTGTGGACTACAGCTACTTTGACTGATAAAAACCCCTTAAACTTTTGGAGTTTGCTCTGCACAAGAAGAACACGCTTATGTGAGCCATGCCTCACCAAAAAGAGCTTTCAGAGGACCTATGATCAAGAAATGTTGATTTACATAAAGCTGGAAAGGGTTACAAAGTTATTTCAAAGTCTTTAGAAATTCACCTGTCTACAGTTAGGCAAACAATCTACAAATGGAGACACTTTGGGACTGTTGCTACTCTACCAAGAAGTGGGCGCCCAGTCAAAATGACATCAAAAGCACAACGAAGACTCCTCAATGAGGTAAAGAAATAACCCCGAATGACAGCCAAAGATTTGAAGGCATCATTGGAACTTGCTAACATCTCTGTTCATGAGTCTACAATACGTAAAACACTGAACAAGCAGGGTATCCACGGCAGGACACCACGAAGGAAGCCACTGCTTACTAAAAAGAACTTGCTGCACGCCTGAAGTTTGCAAAAGAGCACATTGACACTCCACAGCAATATTGGCAAAATGTTTTGTGGACTGATGAATCTAAGATTGAACTATTTGGAAATAACACACAGCACTACATCTGGCGTAGAAAGGGCACGGCATATCTGGGGGGGTCAACCAGTTATTAATTTTAAGGGTTCACTTACAATAAAGACATGAAAGATCAGAATTTTTTGTGTCATTATTTTTAGACACATCATGTTTGTCAATACCCTTGACTTAGATGAAGATCAGATCACATTTTATGACACATTTATTCAGAAAACCGTGAAATTCCAAAAGATTCACAATTTTTTTTGCCACTGTATGTATATGATATTTCTATCAATCCTCCTTAATCTTACACATGGGTCCTTTAAGGGCATATACTGAATATTGGCCAAGATATAGCTTTTTGGCTTCCATTGTTGAAGAATTATGAGTTATTGACTAAAATGTACATATCGCTGTATCCCTAATGCCTTGTAAACAGATAAACAATATGTATAAAACAACACGTTTATTCACATACTCATATGTGATTTCTAAAAGAGTGAAAATAAAATGTCCTTTCTAAATATGCCATACAAATACAGAGGGAGTTATAATAGGGTTGTGACCACTGTTAGCATTTGAAATGAATGCCTTTTACATTTTTAGGTAGGTTTTATGTACTTTTACATAAAATTAGACAAAACATACTTCCACTTTTAAATAGTTTTATACTGTAGGTAGGATGTTCACAGAGCTTTCACAGGTGAGGAAAAAACAGCCCATTTAATACATTGCACTATAACAACTATCAAAGTTTGTAATTTAAAATGTGTAAAAGCATACACACAATTAAACTATATTAGTCATTAGGCATTTGTATTAATAGGATCTACTTGTTGATGTCTGGCTGCAGGTATTCTTTGGTACTCTAACCGTTGAATGAAAATCAGTGGGTTGCAGATTGGACAATGTCAGTAAGTGATTTATACATATTTACATCATTCTCAAGTGAACCATGATTGCATTTCCATTTTCTCACAAGACCTCTTTAGCTAAAAAGAGCAGATTGGATATTCCTCCCAACAGTCCAGCTATTGCTGCTCCCTACATCTGCAGTGTATAAGAGGAACATTAGTATAAAAGTGTACGTGATGTTAGTCCAACTGTCTACTGCCTTCCGGAGTCCTGCATGTAGCTGTTCTCCATGCAAAGGACAATGAAGTGGATTGAACAGCTACGTGTGTGCTGCCCAAGCAGTCTGCCGGTCTGCAGGAGAGATGCCTGTCCGGTCACTGCCATGTCTCCTGTCCGCCACGCTTCACAGTAGTTTGTCGTCATACGGATGCCCGCTGTGCTCGAGCCGTGCCACACCAGCTTCTGAGGCCTTGAGTCACGATAATATGTGCGGTTAGTCAGAGACACAGTAAATCTGGGAACATTTGCTACAGGCACACAGGTATGTAATTAATACAGAAGCAAATCGATTCGAGTCTGCAAAATGAAATAGAAAAAATGTTTACCAAGCCTGATCTGTCATGACATTTCGTCCATCAAAGGAGTAAATTGGAATAAGTGGATCAAAAACAGCCCCATTCCCAGAAAACATAGCCATCCAGCTGCTGAAAAGCACCTCTCCCTAGGGAGGACACAAGTGAAGCTAAATTTAAACAGGCTATGTTGACGTTTCATCAAAAAAAAATTTAATCTATTGTGCAAGCACACTCTGTGCTTCAACCGGCACAAAATTAATTGGTTAATCTTACTTTGAGGTTCACCACTGGCAAGCTGAAGCGGTCTCCTTTCCTGACAATGGTTGAGAGGTCTTGCAGGTGAGAGGACAGGAACGCTCTGTAAGTAGATGTCAGGCCTCTGGAACGGGCTTGCTGGTAACACTGATAATCTGCCCCACGGATCCCACGCATGTCTCCTGAGAATGGGGTGTTCAGTGCCACCAGGTGCAACTGAGAAGGTCAAAGGTTAGGTCAGCGTGTATCTTTTCACACTAATAATTAAAGATGCAACAAAGTTTAAGCAATTCTCACCCCTGGCATTGAGTGTGCAGTGTGTGAAAGAATATTGTAGCTTGGTAAATAGTTCTTTAACTCCTGTAAAAGGCAGAAAGTAGATGTTTAGGCATCAGCTACTTCATTTGTATAGTAAACTGTATGCATGACGCACCTGGCTGCTTACTCTGGGTATACTACGATCGCTGGGTCTGCTGAGGCCTTGTGTCAAATCCGATGAGGGATTGCCTTCAGGAACTGGGATCAGCTCTCCCAACTAAAAACACACACTCTGATAAGAGACTAAGTTATTTTGGCATGTGTTATGAAGAGAAACAAGAAAATAAGGAGATACCTGCACTTTCCTCCAGCCTTGTGGCACTCTGATGTACAATTCACTCCTGTCTAAAACATATCCCATATTTCCTACAGCTACTTCATGGATCTCTCTCATCAATTCCTGAGTGTTTTTATATGTGCTCATCTGGACCAGCAAAAGTTAGAAGTCAGGCACAGAGTACATACACTTATATTTAATATTTTATGAGCTTGTTCATGTAGAATTAGGTTTGTGTTGTCTAACTTACTAAGGCACCAGGTGACCCGGGAGGCCCAGGAGGTCCAGGAAGGCTCACGGCTAAAACAGAATCAAGAAAAGAAAAAGTTGAATGATGTAGTAAGTTGCTGAAGTTTTTTTTGCCCGGAGAAATGTGTTTGAAAACTGGGCATCATCGAATGCTGTCAGGCTAGATGTCTAAAAAGTTTTATGAAAGTTTACTATTTACTGTCACGATAAAGATCTTTTTTACCTGAGCCAAACACTGATGGAGTACCTGGTGGCCCAGGGGGTCCTGGTGGTCCCTGCAGACCTGGACTTCCATAGCCAGGCTGTCCCGGCAGGCCTCGGGCCCCAGGCTCACCAGGAGGACCAACAATAGAATCACCTTTAGGTCCCTGAAATGCAAAAACATACATTGTTATATTAAGTCAGGATTGTGAGAGACGATCCATTTCTTTTTGAATCATTAATGCCCCCATAGACTTCGATTGTTCCATTGTTTCACAATACCATAACATCCAAAGAACGTTTCTTTTTGACAAAAGAATCTTAGTGGTGGAAAAAGGTTCTTTAGATTATAAGTAAACATAAGAAATAAATGGTTCTTGTATGTCAATGGTTCTTTGGTTTAATCAAAATTGTAAACTTTTGTAGCACCTAAAGCACATCTTTTAATTTGAATCCCAACCTCTGTAACTCAAAGAAAAGCCTTTAATCCCCAGCAGGAAGTATATCATTATTTTATCATTTAAATAAACTGTACAAAAAACTGTAATAGAGTTCAACATTATTCTCAGTTTTTGTGAAATTTTGTCAGGATCTTATTTTAATCCTTGTCCAGGTCTTTGTTTAAAGAAGATACTCTAGTTGTTGTTGTCTTCATTAGTCTTTTATCCCTAGACTCACCACAAGGCCTGCTCTCCCTGGGGGTCCTGGATGGCCACGGAGACCTGGATCTCCTTTTTCTCCCTTTTGTCCTTTGTAGCCAATATCACCTTTAGCATCCTAGATAGAGACACACTTAACATCTACAGCAGCTTTTATTATCAGGACAACAGTGTTATTATAAGGTCTTTGCCTTAACAGGTGGCAAAATGTTTGAACACCTCTAGTTAACATGCATGGTCAACGGTTGTTTACACAGAATGCAGTATTATTAAAAATAAAGGTGCTTCATGATGCCATAGAAGAACATTTTTCTAAATGGTTCCATAAAGAACCTTTAACATCAGAAGACCCTTTCTGTTTTACAAAAGGTTTTTTGTGGTTCCAATAATGGTTATTTAATGGCATTGTTGTGAACTATCCCTTTAAAAAAAGTGTTAGTTCTGCTTTTTATCAATTTCAGTGTTATCCGTTTTAGGTAGTAGGTACGCTTAATGGACAATATTTTCAAAATGTTGCTTCAGCAGCTTTATATGTGCATATATAGATCATACAAAATGCTTATAATCAATTTCTTTAGATACATGAGATACTGAGAGAGCATACTTACCACAAAATCATTAGGTAACAAAGACACTGTGGAGAAAAAGATCATATGGACAACATGTTGATAGTGTAACTGTCATAGAGACCAATCTATAAGTATTTTGATGTTCACTATATTAATAGGACTGTCCAACTTTACAAAAACTGTCTGAAAATTGTCTGGTTAATTTTCCTTTTTTTTTACTAAACCTAGAGTTTCTGGCAGCCCAGGATATCTCACATCACCCTTTCCCCCTTCCACTCCCAATGACTCTTCATCTGTTTTAATAGAGAAAATGTATGTAAATATTTATGTATTATCTCTTTATTTGATTTGAACTATTAACCTTAAAGAATTAGTATGGCTGTACAGGGAATTGCTGTTAAGACAAACTGACCCTATACATAATAGGCCTATATGTGACCATAAACAACAAAAAGTTTTAAGGGTCAAATTTAGATTTTTACATTACCTGAAAGCTGAATAAATGAATGAATGAATGAATGAAAGTGACCTATTTGTCAGGTATGGTGACCCATACCCGAAATGTGACCTCTGCATTTAACCCATCCAGTGAATAGTGAACACACACACTTCAAGTCGTGAACACACACACACACACACACCGGGAGCAGTGGGCAGCTATCACTGCAGCACCCGGGGAGCAAACGGGGGTAAGGTGCCTTGCTCGTCTTTAAGTTATTAATCAGATACCAAACTTGAGTAAGTAATTCCCAAAGAGCGGCAGCAGTGAGTGAAGTTTGTAGATGTGTTTCTGGCCATTTTTGTTAGGGATTTCACTGCAACATGATCCTAACTTAATATACGAAAGTTTTTTGGCATAAAAGAAAAATAATTTTGACTACTATGTTGACTATTTTTGGCTATTACTACAAATGTTCTCATGCTACTTAAGAAGATGACGTTTCTGGAGCAGAATGTTTTTCATTTTAAAACGTGTCCAAATAAGCCACAACAGCACAGCATATTACAGTTATGTAAAATTTCGTAGAATATACCTTTTTGTGAAGTGGTGTTGTTGATCTGCAAAAAAATACATTTTTGTATAAAATTAGATGAAGCTTGGACAGAATAAAATGAGGACCTGATATGACATATTTAAAGGAAGCCTGCTAAGGTCAAAATACTGATACTGTTAGTGTGACATTACACAGCACATTAATTCACTGCTGAGCCCAATGGTTAGAGCTCATGCAACATGCTTCTGTGAGAAGAGATGGGTTAAAAGACCATGACCACTTTCCAGAGTTTGTGAATGGCAGCATACATTAAATGGAATTTGTAAATTAGGCCTGCTCTATGCTGCTTTAAAGACCCAGGCTTAAACGGGAGGAACCTTAAGACGGTAAAGGAGGCAAAGCTAGTGTATTAGCAAAAGGGGGCGAGCCAGAATGCCATGCGTTACACCCAAGCCAAACCACCAACCAGAGAACTTCACTAATCCACTTACAGGTTTTTTGCAGTGCGGTCTAGGAGGAACTGGGAAAACTGTCTTCAAAGCAGAATGTTTGTCATGTTTGTGAAAATTACACTCCGAAAACGTACTTTATTTCTGTACTGTAAATCATACTTACTCCTTTGAGGCCAATTATTCGACCTGGTGGCCCTGGAGGTCCAGGTGGACCCTAAAACACAGATATAAGTCATAATTGACAAAGATAAGGAAACATAATGAAAGCATCATGACACAAACAGCACTGAGGAGGATTTACTAAGAATGAATTGCAACCACTGCATTGTTTATCGGCACGGCTGTCTGTGTTGCTATAGCACTTGGATCACTGTAGGACTGATGCATATGTTATGAATGGTGTGTAGAGGATGCATCTGGCAAATATGTCATCATATTATACTCCACTCGTATAGCATCTTGCCAAGACCACAATGGTGCATTGCTGTCACAATTAATAGAAAATGCACAAAAACATCTCTTACATTTTTGGTATAAGTTTACTTGCTTTCCCCAGGCGGTAATTTGCACCAGCCAACTAATGCTGATATTGTGAAAAGCACATTTTTTAATAAGCCTAATTGTCATAAAAAACAGGTGGGGTTGCACTGTTAAAATGACAATTTCATCATTTAAAAATGCTGGGGGCAGGACAGGATTCTGTAATAAATTCTAGCCGTGCAAAAGTTCTGGAGGTAAGTTTTACCCACAATAATTTACTCACAGGGGGACCACTAGCATCTCCCTTGTCCCCTTGCCTTCCAATCATTCCAGGCCGACCCTATAAAAAGAAATTCCAGGGAGCAATAAGAAAGTGGAATTTATTGAGATGGTGAACGTTTATAGAAAAAAAATTAAAATCTAACCGGCCGACCAGGAATTCCAAATTCTCCTTTTTGTCCTGCTGGTCCAACTGGCCCCTGAAGGACAAAAATAATATATAATGTATATGTAATATATAATTGTATTGGATTTTTGCATATGTGTGGGTAAGAGACAGTGTGTATCCCACCATAATCCCAAGCTCTCCAGGGGCCCCTTGGTCTCCCTATAAAACAAATAAAATGTTATTGTCAGACCACTGAAGAACACTAAAAAAGTGTTTTCAAGTTCAGTAGTAAATATACATTTCAACCTTGCTTCCTTTTGGTCCTCGTGGTCCTCTCAGGCCTGGTATTAAAGAGCCATCAGCAGCTATGGATGCACCTGGCTCCCCCTTTTCTCCCTTTAGAGTGATTTATAATAAATTATATTGACATAGAACATACGTAATTTAAACATATTCAATTAACAAGTGTGAACAGCTTAATTTTATTAAAGATGCTGAAATTGATTTCTATAATAGTGATAAAGTGCAGTCATTATTTCAACCACATATTCTCTGTGCAAAACTCTGCTCTTCAAAAACATGTTTGTCAGAACATGTGAAAGATCTTAATAAAATAATTGTTCTGTTTACATGGTATGAATTCTCAGGACACCAGTCATATCTACTGTAGCAGGTACTATTAAATGTTATAACACTTTTAGGCAAACAAACAGTAACTTAATGTAGATTGACATTTATGTAATTTATTGGCAATAATTTGTTCAAAGATAAATGAACACTGAACATTAACAAGTCTTTATCTCTACAGAAAAAAACTATAAATAACAGCCTCATGCAAATCATTCTGGAAACCAAAATCTGAAAAAACCCAGAAAAAGGTTGATGAGGATTTTTGGTTCCCAGAATGCTTTGCATGAGGCTGTTATTTTATAGTTTTATTCTGTAAAGATAATGTTAAATGTTCATTTATCTTTGAACAAACTGTTCAATATACTAAATATACTATACTAAATATAAAATCTACAGTAAGTTACTGGCAAACGGCAGCATAACTACAGCAATGTTTTTTATGTGGACAGCTGCTCAGATTTGAAACAGAAAACAAATGTTAACAGAAATGTTAACATGTAAAATATCATCTTTATAATGGTGGGATATACGTGACAATGCTGTATTCACATCACATTGGAATAATCATAAGGTTTCTGACGTGGTAAACTATTCATGTAATTACAAATTGAGAACTGGTAATTATGAAATCTCTAACGCTCACTTGAATGTAATGACATAAAACGGGTCTTCTAGACATATTTCTGTTTAATATGCCAGTTTAACATAGCCAGTTACCTGGTGCAGTTTTTTTATATAAAGTGCAAACAGAGGTCAATTAAAGTTACTTGAAAGAGTAAAGTGCTTTGCTATCAACAACAAAAGTAATTCTATTCTTATCAGTGTTTCTATAGAAACTGCTAATTTTCTGCTCTGAAATTGTGAACGACTGAATCACTGAAATGAGCTGCTGTCATATAATTACAGTATAATGTTTTATTCTGGCATAATGTTAAAGAAGCATTAATGAAAATATGTAGCTTTTGATGACTTTTGTTACACGTACCTTCAGTCCTGGAGGTCCTTGAATACCAGGAAACCCAATTTCACCTTTTGTTCCTCTTGGGCCCTGTTCATTAAAACGTGATTTAACATTTCATTTGCAGATTTACAACCCCAAACAGCAGAATTTAATAACTTCATTAAAAACATCTATACAAAACCAAAAATGTTTAATTTGAAAGTTGAAATGGTAACAAACACAAAATTATGAACATTTTAGGACATTAGAAGTTATAGAAAGAATCAAACACATATGTGACTGAAACTAGTAAAAAAAAACATTTAAAACATTTGAATTTACACAAGGGTGAGTAATAATTGTACTTTTAATGTTAGTATTTGTCATTTGTGTATATCATCTTAAGTATAGAGCAAAGATGGAGGATATTCTTACAGGAAATCCTGCTCTGCCAGGTAAGCCGCCGTGGCCCTGCAAAACACACACACAGCAAGCAAAAAAGCATCAACATGTTTTCGTTAAAAATGACACTTTCTCAAAACAGATTGAAAGTCAAAGGAGGTGGCTTATCCAAGACTTAGATCTCCTTGCTAAACCTAATAATATGAGAAATTCATTAGTAGGCCTACTTGAAGTGTTGGAGGAATAAGATATGAAAACAGTGAGCTGCTTTACGTACCGCAGGGCCTGGTTGTCAAACAAATTATCTATACAAGATTAATTTAGGAAAATAACATGTTATAGGCCTTAATACGTACATGTTGGATGTCTTTTATAGGTCCAGGTGGGCCAGGGGGCCCGGGTGGCCCTGTGATGTTCAGTCCATCACGGCCTTGTTCACCCTGGGTCAGATTTGACAGTATACAGCAAGTATGTATAACGATAGAGTCACCATACAACACTCATTCTTATGTGAAGTGCATGGGCAACTTGTAACACACCAAAAACACAGGAAAACACGACATTGCAAACAATTTCTCCTTTAAGACGAGTGCATTGTGAGTTCAAGATTATTGATAGACCAGTATATGGCAGATATCTGTCCCATTTGGCTAATTTTCTGATTTTGAAAATTGTTTCAATTGATAATTATTTACCTATGTATAATTAGAAATATATGATGCATGTTTTATTACATCCTATTAGCCCAGATCACATATAGTAGGTATTGATATTAACCACTACAAAAATGGTTTACCACTAGACGTAACTGCTCATAATATGAGCCTCATATGATAAACAATAAAGGCGTCATACCTTCTGTCCAGGACTGCCCTTTTCTCCCTTTGGTCCCTGTTCACAGCAAGAGGTAAAAAAAACTACATTTATTGTGTCACAGCTATTACAGTAACAGAGGACACCTACCTTACATTTTATCAAAATACGAAACTCTAATCTATTATTACTGTTATTTATAATCAATGTAATGTGCATATCATATGAGTATTAATTCTTTTACAGTAATATAAAATATAATTGTTTTCTTCTTGTGTTGCTTGCATAAAATACACAGAATATGGGAAGAAAATGAGATCACTGACCCTGGCACCAGGTAACCCAGCTAATCCTGGTACTCCATCAGGACCTGAGGCTCCACGCTCACCCTAAATAATGCAACAGAAATCATACATTGTAAATCTAAACAAAACCATCTGTTTTGTAGGGGTTTTAGAGTGATTATGTTTAGCTATTTAGTGTGATTCCCCTGTAGTTTAACAGACCTTTACAGTCAAACCAGGTGCTCCATCAACACCAGGACGTCCCTACAAAAGAGAAATAAAATAACACCACAATATATAATAAATAAGTGAAGCTTTCACTGTACACATGCACTTTTAGGTTAAATGGGTACGTCTGTTGTTGTTATATGAAGCTGATTGTGATTTGTTTTTAAAAGAAGGTTTATTTTTCAAATATGGATATTCTAAATGTCCCCAAGAGTAATTTTTATCAGATTATTACTATGGATCATTTTTGTAGTATAATATGTGCACACACCACACACCAAGATTACTAAACTGAAATGAGAGAAATACACATAAGAACAAAAAGAACCATGAATATGTATTTGTCGTGAAAAGAAAAGAAAGTAATATAACATCATATGATTTATTTCAAAACCAACCTGAGGTCCTGGTGGGCCTGGAAGCCCAGGAATTCCCTTAAACATAAGGAGAGAATAAATAAACAAAGATCCTTTCAACAAAAAATATCAGGCGATAAAAAGTTAAAACTCTGACTAGGCGATAGAACTGCTGCTAGTGTTGCATAACTTGCTGAATTAACCTTGATGTGTGAAAAGTGAATAGAAATTGAAAATGTTTTTTTTACAGTAAATTTACCTGGTGGCCTTTCGAAATTCTTGCTCCAAGAAATAATCCGCTTTCACCAGATCCCTCCAAGTCCTGTTGGTTGAAGCATCTTTCATTAGACTAGCTTTATAAACACCATACAATTTTAATTTCTTAGAATTAAAAAAGAATTGAATAAATTAGATGTGAGCTTCAAAAATAACATTTCTGTCTGAGGAACTGGCACTAAATCAATACAACCCCCTTAAGGGTTTGAAATTCAAAATGTGCTTTTCAAACAACAATTGGTGGGAGAAAAAGAAATGGATTTTATTGATTTATTTTAATGCTCTGCTATGACAGACAGATGTAAACACTTTGAATAAAAAGAAAAGTTGGACTTCATGTGAGGTTAAATGTAGGTAGTTCAGTACTATTTGAAATATGTATTGATTTACATGTGGGGTTGGATTCATTTACTATCATATTTTGCTGGGTGAGTGACTCACTAAATCAAACAAGACATTTGATGTTTAACATGTTACCCACAACATGTACCAACAACATGACCCACAGAGGCTAAACACATGTTCACATGTATGATCATTTATACTTCCCATTCAACAAATTATAATTGTAGACATTTGACTCAAAACAAAAAAATATTGCATGTGCGATCAGGGTTGCATGATATATTGTGAGCACTAGAGATTCTTGTTGTTCTGTATTATTGTACCATGATGGGTAGCATGTAGTGATGTCACATGCAAATTCAAATTTTCAATTTTCAATAAACTGTTTGATACCTGGGACATCTAGAAAGGAGTTTAAAGAAACTATTTTAAATCTGATCACTGCTTTTTTCTAATAAATCACATGAGTCTTTTGTTATATTCTTTTGCACCAAGGTCCAGAAATATCAAGCACTAATCTGGCTCCATATCAGCCTTTGCCTATAATTGAAATGTGAGACTTTCAAAGTGTTTACCGTAAAACTGTTTCCTGGTGGACCAGGAGGGCCAGGTGGTCCAGGAACACCCCTTGGTCCTATAGGCCCAATTAGGCCTGGAAGCCCTCTCAATCCAGAGTTACCATGTCCCCCCTATTGATTTAAAAAAAGATCTTTTAAACATAATATAAAGCAGAAGTTTGTTAATGCTAAAATATCATTAAAGGCAAGGATATAATGTTTTGTACAAAGTCGATGTTACAAATGTACTTGTCTTAATAACAATAAGCAGTATAAAGTCTTAAATAAAACTCAAAATACACAAAAATAAATGTATTTTTAGATCAGAACAATTCTGTTTTTATTTTGTTTATCCTAAAGCTTTATTTCCTGTTTATTTTTCAATTCGATTTTCAATGTGAACCTCATTTTTATATATGTTCTCATGTAAAAACCCTAGATGTATTGTGCTTAACAGTAATATACCTTTGGTCCAGGAGGTCCACTTATTCCCTGTTCCCCCTATGAAAGTAAGAGAATGAGAAGTTAAATTTGAAACCGTTTTAAAGAGATGTTTTCTCTCCAAGATGCAATAATTTTCATACCTTTTCTCCCTTTGGTCCTTGTGGTCCTTGCTTTCCAGGAACACCCTTTAAAGATGAAATAGACCAAAACACCCACTTATGATATGACTAAATACTGTGAAGTCTTTAAAGTCAGAATCCAACCAGGCTACATGCCTTCCATTTGTTCTGTTTTGCACGGTACTGCATTTTAATATGCAACACATAATAAGAGCACATAAATCACGCATATCATCATGTCAAAAGAGACTAAATATGTGGAAACATGCAATATATTGTATAACACTTTTAGAATTTTACAGGCTGTGTTATTGGCTATTTGTAAGAGTGTTAACAAAGCAGCCCAATGGCCGAACTTGTGTGATGCAAAGCCATTGTAGTATTTGGTTAAAGACTTGATAAAGGTAAGAGTTTAAGCATGCACGCACGCACGCACGCACATTCATCTGCATAAATATAGAATTATAACATTATTCAAATCTCATCTTGCATTCAGGCAAATGAGAAAAAAGTTGCCTTGTTGGAGAGAAAATGCTGTCTTTTTCAACTCGGGTACCTGAACGAAAAAGGGCAATACCTGTTTATTACCCAAACCTGAGCCAAACCCAGAGACAGCACCAAACCCACTAAACCAGTCCTCAAATAGCTGCCACATGGGTTAGGAAATTCAGAGAGAAGGAAAGAAGAATGAATTAATGACTGTGGTGAAACCAGCATTTAACAGCACTAGGAGCTCTAATAAGGAATGAATAATTTATCAGCTTGTCTGAGTAACTAATACTTTTTATGGTTCACTTTTCATTTTCCATTGTCTGTGTGTATTAAACATTGGATGTGAGACGACAGGACCAACGGGATGAGTAGATTAGAGAAGAATTTCAATAAAATGTGAAATGAGCTTTTCTGTAGAACTGATTTTACCCTCCATTTCACTTTACTTACAGCAAGCCCAGGTTTCCCGAGAAATCCATCTTTGCCAGGAACACCTGGTAAGCCAGGGGGTCCGGGGGTCATCCCTCCTGAGGAGCCGTTAGGACCAGGAGATCCAGGTCTTCCTGGAGGCCCTGGAGGGCCAGGAAGACCCTAGAATATCAGATGTGTATCATAAGGATTGTTAATTTAATGCACACATGCACTGTAAAAAGGCATTAAACAGTACGTGGCAAATAACTGCAAAGCACGACTTTATGATCAATTTCACTCACTCTAAGAAGTTCAGAGTCAATGTCAACTTCCCCAAATCCAGAACCAAGAGCATCAAATCCATACTGGCAATAAGAGTGGAGAAAAACTTTGATAAATAAGAGTTTTATATGACTGCTGAGAAAAATAGATTTGCAGTAGTGAAATGCATCGTTCTAAGAAATAATACAGTCACATGCTTTGGCAACAAGTGGCAGTAATATTACACAATTTTAGGGTAGCGACTAAACCCACATGTTTTGTTTAGTCTACTCACTGGAACTTTAATTGGTTTGGAAGGTCCTGGTGGTCCGGGAAGTCCTGGTGGACCAGGTGGTCCAGGCTGACCCACTCCAGAATTACCCTTAAAGAAGGACATAAAATGTGTCTTACTGACATTATGTTTTAAAGCTTTAGATAACTTTGATAGCATTACACAAGCCAAAGCAGGTCCTTGCTGCATGATTTTATTACAGTATGGTACTTTCGGAAACATCACATTTGTATTTTTTCCTCACTTTTTCCCCTTTCATTGCAGATTCTCCTGGAAGTCCTGTCAGTCCTCTCTGTCCCTGTATTGAAGAGATATAGAAACTCTTTTATAAGGATTATCAGAGTCTGCAGTAAATACAGTAAATGTGAACAGTAACATATTCACATAATGATATGTATGTCTTACACTGTGTTGGGAAACATTAATTAAATAGTTACCCACAATGTCACACACAGTCAATTCATACAAAATATTTTTTTACATAATTTATACACTTTTTCATAATTGTTTCATCATTTTAAGGGAACTCCAGTAAAAAGACCTTTCATTAAATTCTGCTTGCAAATTGCAGGAATCCAATGATACATTTTCTTCATAACACTGTCATTGGTAAAAGTGTAATAGTTTTTATAATTTTTATACCAGAAACGATTGCAACACTTTTAATATTATTACAACAATTATATGGCTATAGGTGCTTGGTCAATTGCAGTATGCTGCATTTTAGGATTTTTGTATAAAGATTGCTATACTGTATATCTGACAGTGTCCCTAACCTCATATATTGTGTTAGTTTCACACAGCATGTCTCATATCACTACATTTCTCTCAAAATAAAGGAGGTTCAACTGTGCTTCTTGATCATCACCCTGTCTGGGTTTATTTTGCAACAATATCTGTCACACTATAAAGAGTAAGCAAATTACTACTTACTGCTTTTCCTTGTTCACCTTTGCTTCCCTATAAAACATAGGCAAGACATTAGAAACAGTAATGTATTGTGTTTACAGATAAAGATAAAATAATTTTAGCATTTTCCACAGGCTGATGTAGAGAAATGTTTATCAGTTCATATTAGACAATAATGAAAAAACAATCCTACAGGTTGTCCATCTCTTCCTGGCCTGCCTCGTTCTCCTGGTGGACCCATTGGACCTTGTGGGCCTCTCTGTCCAGGCTGACCCGCATGTCTGGGTGGGGAGGAAGGTCCAGGTGGTCCAGGAGGACCCGGAGGTCCAGGTTCTCCATGCTCCCCTTTATGTCCCCGGCCAGAACCCTTGGAAAGTGGATTTGGATTTGAATCATTATAAAAACGCATCACACATGAATATATTGCTAATTGAAAACAGTTCATGCTTGAGTATTGCAACTTACATCCGTCCTCTCGCCCGTTACTTCTGTTTTGTAAGTCCCTGCAATAACATTGTACCATGTTCCTATTAACATTCTTCTTTTTTTAAGTTGAACTGATAATCAGTATGAATATACACAAAACAGTCATTTACAGTAAGTGTTTGTGAAATGAGCAATATCATTAGATGTTTCACTCTTAAGTAAAGACTATTATCTCACCTCTAAATAGCCTTTCATCTATAGGGCTCACATGTCCTGAGAAGTCACCGTCTTCCACTTCAGGTGACAGAGTGGATGGAGCTTGTACTGGAGAGGTGGGCCCATGTGGCTGCATGCAATATATAGTAAGACACCACATTTGTTTACATTATTTATTCACCCTCATGTCATTCCAAACCTGTATGACTTTCTTTCTTCTGCAGAAAACAAAATAAGATATTTTGAAGAACGTTGGTAACCAAACAAAATTGGCTCCCTTTGACTTCCATTGTATGGACACAAAACCACTGAGACATTTCTCAAAATATCTTCTCCTAGTTTTGTTTGCAAAGAAAGAAAAACATTTGTTACAAACACACAGATTGTTTATTATGATGCGAAAATCCCTCTACAAAACCCTCCAAAAACAAATATAGACTTCACAGGAACAAATGTCTTTATATTATGTCTTTGTGCATGTAATAAAGAAAAGGGGTATTTTTAAATTATTGACTTCAAATACACATTATAATACATAACATCCTCCAAACCCCTTAAAAATGACTGTTGGGCAGTAAAGAGACAGTACTTTTAATTGCAAAACTATGTAATGTTGAAAAATGAAAAGTAATAAGGTTAACAGAAAATGTGATAATGTGTGCAAGCAGAGGCATATAAACCTTTTTTTTATTTTCTTCCTTGTTTGTCCCACCGAAGATGTGCTCATGTCTGCCTAGGTGTTCTTCATCATCATCATCATCACCATCACCACTTCTGTCCCCTGAGGCCTACAACCACAAACACAGTGAACCCAATGTCAACCTGAGGGATGACTCTAACACAAGAGGGCGTATCAGCTCAACAAGAGTTACACACAGGGTTAAAAGGATAGTTCACCCAAAAATAAAAATTCTGCCATCATTTATTTCAAAACCTATATATTACTTTTTTGAGAAATATCTCAGTGGTTTTGTGTCTATATAATGGAAGTCAATAGTGTTCAATGTTGTTACCAACATTCTTCAAAATATTTTCCGTTGTGTTCCACAGAGGAAATAACACTGGCAGGTTTGCAATGACATGAGAGTGAGTGAATGATAAAATAATTTTAATTTATTTTTAAGTGAACTATCTCTTTATCCCATAAGGCCAGTTGGGAAATGAAGTGGGATCAATTACTAATGCTGACATTATATGTACAGTACTCTTAATGTAAGCATTATTAAAGTGATAATGTACAGGCACCCCCAAAAAACTCCACGTCCGGACAGTGTGATCACACTGAAGGGGCTTATTTCACGATAACAGCCGGCTGTTTGTACATTATCCCGCTTATTACACGGCTACTTGCCACAGGAGGAAAAAACTGGACATGAAATGTAAATTTGAAATATATTATTAGCTAATTTTTATCGAATGCAGACCTACCGTGAGGAAAAGCTGTTTACTTTCGGCTTTAAGGTTAGAAACAACGGTAAAATTTCCCAAACAGGCAATCTGGTTAAATCATTTGTAAATATAACGTTATATTTGTTATTAAAAGACATATTTCATTTTTGTGTAATATTTAACTGTGCCTGTCAAAGTGATCTGCAGTATCCAGGTTACCGTGTGTTATTAGTTTTGAGTGGTTGTGGAATAACGAACCTGCAAATGTCACGACTGGCCAATCAGAATCAAGCATTCCAACAAGCCGTGTAATAACGCATTTTAATCTATACCAATACTAATCTGTGTGTGAGGTATGTTTTGGTGACCATTATAAAAAAAGGTAGGTTAGAGTTCTCACTTCGAAGTGTCTTTCAGAGGTGAATTTGTCCTGTTTGGAACACAATGTATAGATATTACCAGTTATATTACCAAGTGCAATGCTCTAATATGGCATCTGGAAATCCCCTTTTATAGTAAAAAGAGTTAATCATCAATCTTTAAAGAGTATTACAGAGAACTAGCCGAAAAGGATTTTTAGTGCTTTTGAAGGCACATTTGATGTCAGGGTAAATTTGTTTTATTGTGACCTTGGCTTGTGACCTTTTAAATGATTTGTCTTCCTCTATTAAAGGAGTTTGGACTTGTGTGACTAAAATAGCTCTTCGGACTCGGCGACAGAAACAAAGCGTCAGAAAGTCATTCATTTTTAATGTCATCTGACTTGTGTGAGCGTTTTGCAAATCCACTACTAGCTCGGAGACCAGCAATTAAAAGATGGCAATGTGAACACTTCACTGTGATCTGTTTCGGGTGAAATAGAGTATAAACTTTATGAAGAAAGTACTAAGAATGTACTTACACCAGGATCATCTTCTTCACACTGCTCTTCGGCTGCCCTGGGGTCTGGTTTTATTACCAACTGTTGGATAGACCCCTGAGAAGAAGAGAACACGAAAGAAAAAGGGAATACAAGTTAGACGTTCAGCATGCTAAAAATAAAATTTGTGTAATTTGTGTATTGTGTTAAAAGATTGCCAAGTGATTGAATCATATTGCAATCATGTTTGTAAATACACGTTGCCTGGAGCATTAAGTTGTGTATGCAGGCAGCGATGTGTTTTGTTCTTATTTTCATTCTAACACCAGCAAACAGCTTTAAGGATACGACAGCACAGATACATCCAGGGATCTGTGATGTGCCAGCAGTGCTTAAGGGAAGGTAATATATTTTAAGCAATTATCAGCAGGCTTTCAGATGAACTCCCCCCTGCTGTTCTCATTAGTATTTAATGGATTCTTGTAGCCACACTTTCATCGTAGTACAACAGAGATTTATGATCGCTATCAGCTACTTTCATTATTAAAGGCATTATGAAATGTCAGCCATAAAACAGTGACAGGACTCTTACAGATAACGCGTACTAACACAACAACTTTCACTGATGCTATAAAGACTGGAGAGGTGAAATAAAAACAGAAACTCAACTCAACAAAAACTTAGGGAGAACTTTAGTATGCTCATTCAGGCCTGAATTCCCCCATTGAAAAAGTAATTGCATTTTTATTGGCACAAGTAGCTCCTCAATGACTGCTTAATGCCTCACTGACTGACAATTAAATTCTCTACTAAACTATACTTACACAATTAAACACGATAATAATAACCCTTTTGTAACCCAGGAATATAGGCTTCACCAAAAATAAAGGAACTAAAGTAACAACTAGTTCAGATCACCATTTCTGGGATTTGAACCCTGGATCAACAAATGTGCTTATATTCACTTCACTACCAGCTCTCTGTTTAACTTTACTTCACAGGTTCATGGTCTTGCTTCTCTTTTCTTTGGAAGAGCCCCATCCAACATGTACTACTTTCTTCAAGTCATTCCCATGACAACAAGACCCCCACTGTCACTGCCAAATATAAGGGGACAAAGGGAGTTTTTAAGAGGGCAGAGGACAAAATGAGGAACTTCAATCTAGATTTATGTTCTGGTAGGAAACAATTATTTAATAATGAAATGCATATTGGCTTATACTCAGTTCTTTCTTGTGCTTGTCTCTCAAGGTTCTCCAGGTGGGAAAACCTTAAGCAACTCACCCTCATGCAAAGAAAATAGGTTTATATATATCAAAAAGTCAGTGTATTAAATCATTTATATATCAAATATATATTTGGAATTATATCGAAAAATGCATCGTTAATATATTACAATATATTGAATAATACATTGCTTTTTAATAATGAAAAATATAAGCACTTGGTTCCAATATATGGAAATGTACCTATTAATTAATATATTGCATTATATGAAGCATTCATTTGCAAAAACAAATAACTCTGTATTTTTATAAAAATATAGCTAACTAACACAATTAAACACAATAACAGAATTGATTTTTTAATCAGTTTTTGCAATTATACTCTCTATATTGCCAGTTTATTCCCATATATTTTGGTTTTATAAAGGCAAAGCTAATTGCGAACAAAAATACATTATATGGGTTATATTATATATATTATATATTTTTCTTTTATGCCAAAAACCATTAGGATATTTTTGTAAATTTTCTATCGTAAATATATCAAAACATATTGAATGCAGCAAAATCGCTAACAAAAATGGTCGGAAACACGCCTACAAACTTTGCCAACAAACCATTTATTAATAGAAAGCTTATTTACTTATTAAAAATCTCTCTCACATGCTAAATAGTGACCTACCACAAATCTCTGCAGGCCAGTACTGCCTGCATTCGCCACGAAGATGCCCGAGCCGGGTTCAAAGCTGAGTGGATTTTGGCTTCTCTTCAAGGGGGCGCTGTGGTACTCCTCACAGTCCATATAGAGCCGGACTTCCTCCTGCTCTACTGTCAATGTGAAGCGGTTCCACTGCTGTGTCATGTCAGGTACTTTAAATGAAGCCACCTGCTGTGTTTCAGCAGCCCCTGGTTCGGTGTAATATAGTATTATCCTCTGGGTTTTATCCTCCACAGGCGTCAGGGTCAACCCAAGGTGAACGATCTTCTGGGAGGCATCGGTGATGGCGAATAGCACCCCTCCTCGAGGGCTGGAGGGTCTGAGGGTGACAATAATGGCAAAGTCCCTGAAGAAGGGCTCAGGCACAAAGATCTGGGTCAGTCTACCAACATTCGCTTCAGGCCCAAAGTTGTAGGCGGGGAAACCTTCGTAGCCAGTGATGAAGGACACAGAGGGAGGAAGAGGAACACCGATTAGCTCTGTGAGGACCAGGTGACTTTTGGATCCTCGCTCTGAAATAAAATTAACAAACTATTCAAATAAAAAAATATATAAAACAATAAATCACTTCCTATTACTGATACAAAAACAGTTGTCTTGTATTAAATGAAAATATGGTTTCCGTAAACTTTAATGTATCTATCTTAAGGTAATAAACCTAAAATAAAGTAGGGGACAACTTAGACAAAGACAAGGTATTTCACTAACAAACAGGTTTTTGCTTTATTTCATATTCTTTTACATGGAACACCAAAAAGAGTTTGTATATAAGAATAATTATATAAGAATAATTATAGAGATTTAGCATGCAAAATTTACATTTGCTGTTGTTTTGCAGCAGGTTGACAGTAACTTACAGTTACAACCAAGTTCTTATATTTTATTTCCGTAAAACAAGACCAATGGCCTTTCTTGTTAAATAATCTTGATTTAAGAAGTTTTTGATACATTTACTAGAACAAAACAAATTTTTTTTCCCCGCAGTTTAACTGTGCTAATGCCAGAACTGCATGAGACCAGTCTCTTCTTGTTCATTTTGAGTTTTAAAAGTCGTTGTTTTCATTTTGATTCAAGTAAAGCTTAAATTAATATAGGTGGTTTGAAAACAGTAATTAAATCTACACTGTAAAAACAATTGGGGGTTTAACTTAAAAAAATAAGTAGCCTGGCTGCCTTCAAATTTTGAGTTCATTCAACTTAAAAAATTAATGAATTTCATACAAACTCGTTATGTTTACTAATATTTTTAAGTTGATTTAATTCAAAATTTTAAGGCAGCCAGGCTACTTATTTTTTTAAGCTGAACCAACATTTATTTTTTACAGTATACAGTAAGTTACTGGCAACCTGCTGCAAAACTAAAGCACATTTTACGGTATATATATATATATATATATATATATATATACACGACTGTGCTATACGACTATTATCAATGTTTTTTCCATATCGGATTTTCTAAAAAGTTCATTTACACAAATTTGCAGGTCAGATTTCACCAAACTTGAACTCAGGAGTGTATCGTAAAAGTTAATGGAACAAAAAGACTAGTGTGACCATGACAATGACAATTACATAAAGTCTGTTTTAAAGATAAAAGCTATTCATGGTGCTAAAAGATATATCTGATGATATTTATTAACAAGATGTTATTTAGCATCAGTCGACTCTCTCAAATCACATTGATTTTGTGATTACTTAAATAAAACCAAAATTGAAACAATCTGTCTGCCAGCCCTCTTCTTCACACTCTTTGCACACAGCATGTATAAAATTACTTTAACACATGGATACAGTAAAACACTTTCATTAATTAATGATAATATCAATGCACACATGACTAATTCCACTGACCACACAACTGGAAACATGAAGAAATTATAACTGTTACAAATTGATATTACGTGTAATAATAATGCTAAAGAAAATGTCAGAGGAACAGGTCTCCCTACAAACTCTCCCTCCTGTGTCTGTCTGATAGTAATGAGGTTCAGATATTTGCAAAGCATTTACAGCACCAGAGAGAGAGAGAGAGAGAGAGAGAGAGAGAGAGAGAGGGGGGGGGGGGTTATTTTACCATATTTCTTTCTACCTAAAATCAGCAGGTGGCCCTGCGACGACGCTCCATTAAGCAACCCCAATTTCCTCCGAGTCCAGAAACCCACTGCGCCTAATCCTATTATTGTAATATCATGTGATGGGGGAATTCAGGATTATCTTTGAGGAAAGCGGGCTCGCCGTACACCAGGCTGATCTCTCGCACAAACCGTGTGGCACAATTAGAAACCTTTTGGGTTAAGCTGCTGTTTAACATCTGATAGCCTCAGTGGTAAAACCTTATCTTAGTAATGATCCAACTCCAAATGACATTTGGATAAGCTACCTCCAGCAAATACACTAAGGATACACAAAAACACACCAAAACAAGGAGAGTAAATAGATTTGCATTGAATGAAGATACCACCAAAAAGCCCTTTTGTGACTAAATTCACTTAAGAAGCGAATGTTTCATCTCGCTGTCAGGTAAGATCTCTTATTCCACACTCACCACCCTTGTACATTCTGAGAGGTTTCTTAGCTCTGGCTCCAGTGGGTGGAGGAGAGGAGGTCGGGACGATGGGGACCGTGCTCTCCTCTGGTGCTGCTGTGGTGGGTGCAGGTGTAGTGACAGCTGGAGCAGGTGTGGTCTTCTCTCGGCCCCACAGAAACCTGAACCACTGGATCTGAGATGAATCACCGACCAGGCTCAGAAGCACCAGACAGGTCAGCTGCAGCAACAGGCCAGCCATGATGCTCGGCTGAGCGAGGTAGAAAATGGCGCACCCACCGCTCTTGTAACAGTGGCAAGTGCACGTTCCCGTTTCGCTCCTCCTGCACCGCTCCTCTCTGTACCGAGGGGCCCCAGAGAAGACCCCATAGGAGCCCCTCCGTACCCAACAGCGCCACGCAGACTTTGGTATTTAGCAGGGCGGCCAAATGTCTGATTCTCTGTGTCACAGAGTTCATCAAAATGGGATTGTTAAGCACACAGTGAACACAGTTTTACCCCTCAACCTCTTACTACCTTTATGAAATATTCAATGCAGCATTTGAGTTTAATTTACAGTACAAGCAAATTGGAACATTTCACATCCATGAGCGGCAGGTATATGAACGTGTACAGTACAGTTTTTTAATTATTATCCTATACGTTGTGGTGCTATGAAGTATAGGCAAATGGAAGCTGGAAGGTTTCCACATCCAGTAATATGGGAAACCTGAGATTTGCACTCCACAAGCATGGAAATGAGGACACATAAGTACCGAGCCAAAATCATCAGCCAAATTTCCACAGATCAGTGATCAGAACACATCAATATTTTGACAAAGACACGTCTATTCTCATCTATTGGGGAAGTGTATTCAGTTTGATTGAAAAGAATCTCATTTTTGAGTGTGTGCGAGTCTACTAGTCAAAGCAGAAGTACACAAAGACTAAAAGATTTAAAATAATACTCAAACATTACAAATGGCCAAACAATTCACTGAATGTTAAGGTGCCCACTTGCCCTCGATTGCTTCATTTCCAATTGAATGTATCTAAACATTCCTTTTCACCCCAGTAAGCTTCATACATCCCGCTGATATGTACAGGTTTGGCTATAAATGTGAAGGTTACATTTTTTAAAACAAAGAACCTGAATGGTCGGCCTTTAGATACACCCAAAAGGTTAAGCAGGAGAGACAAAATTCCCCCTCTGGTACCTCAGCACTGCCCACTTAAACATCCAGTAATTGGTTTATTGTCAAAAGCCATCAGCTGTGCAATACTGTGAACTTCTAGTTTATAGAACAGTCTCAATTAAAAGCCCTAGCCTTCATGCGAGTGCATTATGTCTAATAAAACAATTAGACACTACTGTCCTCCAAATGCCAGATCTAGAATTAAGAGCTATAAACAGAATTAAGAGCTAGTCATAATTATTTGCTTTATAAATTCTGGTGCTTGCGAAAAGCCAGAATTATTAGGTAAAACAATTTGGTCTGCTTTTAACCTCACAAGGCACATATTGTAGTACTGGGGCACAGCAATTTATAAATATGAGACAATACATTGACATTTCGAGAACACAAAAACAACTAAAACTAAAGTCAAAAATTCTATTATTATTCTATTGAATATTAAATGTTTATCAATGTGACATAATTACACTGTAAAAAAACAACTAGTAAGATTTGCTAATTTTTTTGTGTAAATTTGCACACAGTTTTTAAAAATTACACAAAAAATTCAGTAAATCTTACTAGTTGGTTTTTTTACTGTGTTTTTACTTGAAATACATGCAGTGATTTTATTTATTGTTAGCCTCTTATAAATTTCACAGGATTTGTCATTAGAAAATAATTCATATATCTTGAAAAGATTAATTGAAAAGATTATGTAAGCATTTAGATTTTTTAGATTTGCATTTTACGTTTTATTATAGAATTTATTTATTTGATAATTTAATTAGTTGGCACGAATGTCAACCCATACACTGTCAGAAAAAAGGTACTGTGAAGGTACAATTTTGTTTTGGGGATAAAAACATTTAAAGGGACACTCCACCCAAAAATGAAAATTTTGTCATTTACCCACCCTTATATTGTTCCAAACCGTATAAATGTTTTTGTTCTGCTGAACACAAAGGAAGATATAACCAAACAGATCTCATCCCCCATTTACTCTCATAGTATTTATTTTTCCTACTATGGCAGTAAATGGGGGATGAGATCTGTTTGGTTACTGAAGAAAAGTATACAGGTTTGGAACAACTTGAGGGTGGAACAACTTAACTTTTAAATTTTTTGGGTGTCCCTTTAACTACACCATAAAGATACACAAAAAGTACAATTGTGTATCAAAAAGGTATACAATCTCATGTTTTGTACCCATAGAGGTACAAAAGGAACTCAGTGACAACTACTGTACTGACTTTTTCAAGTTTTGTACCTTTTATCCGAGTGTACAAGTTCACGAACCCCTGGTGAGCAGAATGCAATCCTCCAGCTCTCCCTGGTGGTGAGTTACAGAACATGTAGTTTAAGATCTGCGTTTTCATTCCAGCTGAGCCTCTAAAACCACACAACAAAATGTGTGATATAATTGTAAAAATGAATAAATACAGATCTTAAAAGACTTGATCCTTGCACTGGATTTGGCCGCAGTGTGTAGGTCTGTCGTGTCCACTGATGGATTACCGAGGGATTATCATCAGAACAAGTGAAGGAACAGAAAGTGACAGAAGCCGGCCTTCACTAATCAATTAACAAAATGAAGGAGGCTTTGTGGATGAACAAAAACAGTGCTAAGCCACATTAAGTCAAAATCGCACTGCAAGGCTTTTCAGTCTTGTTTTGCTGCGACACAAGGACAGCTGCAAACTTGATGTCAAACTGTGTTTTGTGACCTTTTGTGACTAATTGTTTACATCTTCTTCTTCCATCATTTAAGAACAGCATCCATCCAGTTACAGCCCAGCAAACTGTAAAATTTTGGCTGTAAAACTGTAACTGGTATTGCTAATAATTATAGGATGTATACTTCAGTTAAGGATGCACAATACACTGTAATGTCAAATGCTAAACTAACTGCAACTATTAATTAATACAACAAGGTCTGCTGACAGTCCACTGTTTGTGCATAGCAGCCTCATAAATCTAAATGAAAGGAGAAAAATACTAGGCTATATATGACATATACATATTAAGAAACAGACACTTCTGAGTGTATCTGTATAGGCGCTTGGTGACTTAGGCAGTGGGTGATATCAGTTTTTTGAGCCAATCAAGTTGAGCTGTTAGTTGGGTGGGAGGAGCTATGACAGAGCAGACAGTGGCTCACTGTTCTTTACTCTGACTCATATCGTTATAACATTTCAGAGATCTGCCCTCCTTATACACCTATAAGAGCAGAGAGTGAGCTCAAAGTCAATGCGGCTTCTGTGTAAAAATGTGGTTTTTTTGCAAAATCTGCCCCCACCCCATCTTTACATGTTGCAGATATTTAAGTCAGATTTTTGCAACTTGTTGAGAGTGGGAAAGTTTTGTTTAATGTATGTTTAGTGGCTAGTCTACTTTTATTTTATTTTATTTTATCGCAGAACTGTTTTTTCCAGTATTGAGAGATAACTTCCCCCAAAATATATAAATCTATAAAGAAATCAATTTATACTTTAGTAACTTTAAGACAGAGCTGATGTAATAATATGCCCCCATATTGTTCCAAACTTGTGTAACTTTCTTGCTTCCATTGAACACAAATAATGAACATGAATGAGCATGGGGGCTGCCAAGCTCCAAAATTACAAAACGTGGTCCAAACAACTCATGCCCTATAAATTTGATCTTTTCCTAACACAAGCCTTTGTATCACTAAAAATGATTACTACTCAAGATTTTTGGGCTTTTCAAACCACTTTTATGGTTCGAAAGAAAATCACAATCACAGTTTCATAATGTTAATTTTTGGGTGAACTATACACTTTGAGTGTACTCTTATTGTAATATAGAGTACCTGAGGGTGGGTAATAAGCCCACCTGATGGGCAGAGAATCATAGGAATGTCTAGGGCTAGCATCCCCCCAATGCTCTGTTCAACTTCAATCCCTCAATCATCCACCTGGAGGTCACAGCTGACTGACAACAGAAATGGAGACTCCTCAAGTAATTGCAAGATGAATTTAGAATGGACAATGAATCCATAGAAAAAGTAGGGTTTCATTTAGGGATAGGGTTTTTTGGGGTCATCAACTTGATTAAATCCTCTTTAAAATAATATTAAATGAATAACATGTTTTTGCAGTTTAGTAAGGGTTTAGATTAAAAAATAAATAAAGAAGTCTGATTTCTTTATTTGCTTAATGTATATAGTGTATTCTTGTCCTGTTTGTCTTTTAGAGTTATGGGAAGCCTTTGATGTGATGTTTTCCATTGAAATTAATTCTGTAAAAAGCAGAATTAAATCTCACAATGCAGCACGTACAGTAAGTCACTAAGTGATGGTTTTCCATTAAAGATAAAGGAAAAGGATTGTCCCGGTTATAATGGTTCTGTGCCAATGAATAACAATTTTGCTCCTGAGTGTGATTTCACACAGCCATGCCTACCATCAAATCAGAAATAAGCGTTCAGCTTTCTACTGAATGATGAAAAATGTCACTGGAAATCGACTGTACATTCAGTTCATTCTCAACCTCAATGTGACCCAGACCCAGACTTCTCAGCACAGGGTGGGTTTACTGAAGTTGTGTGCATGGGCGTTGTTTTCCATGTTGTATACTTTCCGATGTGTTTAATAGATCACTGTAAGGGCTAAATGGCTGTATTGTATGTCTGAAAAATGTCAGACGGGAACTTCCTGTGAATCGATGATGTCACTTTTGCATGTTCAGTGTTTTATAGTAATGTACTGTAACACGGCTAATTGAGGAAAGCATGGAACACAACATATGTTGTGATAAACAATGATGCAAATACTGTTACATTTACAGTATCTTAGATTATTTTTTACAGTAAAATCTGGCTTAATCCTTCTACATAACAGCTTTGATCAATTTAGAGGCATTACCACAATATGAAGAGCTTTAAGTTTTTACATTATTAGGGGGATCTGAAAAAAAGCTAAATATTTAGCTGTTGGTTTTAGTGATGACCTTTCTCTCAATGTACATTTTCACTGCTTAAACAAGAACAAAGCAAAGATACAAAACAAGTTAACGAATTAAATACAATTAAACTGAACAAAATAAACGTAAATAAAATAAACGAAAAATAGTTGTCATTCTGCACCTGATCATTCCAGATTTCACAGCAAAGGACCACAATACTAAAGGCTTCATATCCACTGACAAATGACAACTACACCCTTAAAAATAAAGATGGTCCATGATGTCATAGAAGAACCTTTTTTGTTTCAATGGTTCCATAAAGAACCTTTAACACCCGAAGAACCTTTCTGTTTCACAAAAGGTTCTTTGTGGTGAAAAAAGGTTCTTTAGATTATGAAAAGGTAAGAAAGCGATGGTTCTTCAGAGAACCTTTGACTGAATTGTCGCTGTGAAGCACCTTTTAAACACCTTTATTTACTCATATTTCTCAAATGCATGCACTAGCCCCAAAAAACAAACATCTTTCCAGACATGATTCATAAAGTGATGATAAATGGCTAACAAATATGTTCCCATTAATTATGTAAACAAATTCATTTCAACCAGCCACTGTAATACAAATGATCATCTTTACACAACATGATGCAAGATAAAGTGCAAATTAATCAAACCTGGCAGCAAAAGTCCTTGCATAATCCCTCACTGATTCATTTTACATTCAACACGCCACAAGGTATATATAGAATGTTGTTCATATACAACACACATAATATGTGTGTTATACCTATACCTATGTTATATGTTTGTATTGAATATACAGTATATGTGTCACATATACTGTATATTCAATACAAACATATAACATACAGTACATACAAAGTATATTCAATACATATACAGCTACTGGTTGTTTTAATATATGTTTTCCTTATATGTCCATGACGGAAAATCATACGCTTAAAGTGTAGATAATAGGAAATGAAAGCTGCTTCAAAATGACAAGTATTGTAAGAAGTGCTGGACAAATAAATGATTGCTTAACCAATTCATTTAAATGTGAATATTAAACAAGTAACAAGAAACATGAAGCAGAATTGCCTGAAAAATATTCTCTCTAATTCTGAGTGTTCTTTCACTAACAGACATTAAGCAGCCTAATAAAATGTGCTTGTTTTCAAGCGTTCCTGTTTGCTCCAGACTACATCAGCCCTCTTTTTAAATGCAACATTCAGTCTAACTGTTCATTCATTTTTTGAGTACACCACATCGTGAAAGCAACATACAGATATTGTCACATGTTTTTACTTTATATTAGTGAGTTGCAGATGTTTATGCATGGCCTAAAAACAGTGTTTTTGCTATATGATCTATCTGGACAAATATCTGGATTTGAAATCACATGAACATCTTTAAGCTAAATAAAACTATTCATCTCCAAGGCATTTTGAGAAATATCTGTATCATAAGATCTAATTGTTTTGGCTCCCAAGTTTATTACTTAATATTTTAGAAATATTAGATAAATATTCAGACTGATGAGTCATTTAGGTCAGTGGAGAGCAGATCAGTTATGTGGATGTGATGCTGTTTGGATGACTGCCTCCTGAAGACAGAACGAGGCCTTTAAACTAACCTGCATGAAAAGACTATGAAGGATTCTCGATTCTGATAGTTTATCCCTGAATTTGGCGACTTCAGACATCTGAGCACAGTATTGTGTTGAAATATGTAGGCCAGGAATCCATGCCAAGCTTGGGACAGTGCTGGAAGCATACACAACTAAAATGGCAATAAAAGAGGCCACCTGCCTCAACTGAACCATTTCATCTGTTGATACCACTTGACTTATCAGACAACACATGGTTTACTGCATGTCACTTAATCCAGAATCACCACCGGTAGTCCCATTACACCTGATGTCAAGCAGAGACACAGAGGTTTTTGCAGTCTATCTGTAAAAATGGCTCACAAAAATGGTACTGCATCTAGCTATGACAACAACAAAGTGTCTCTGAACGTGAAATCTGAAGAAATCTAAATGAGAATGTTTAAAATGTACACACAAGTTAACTTTCCTCATAATACAAAGAACACCAAACACACAGTGTATGATATAATAAAAAAGGAAACATCTAAAACATCTGTACTGTATTGAAATGAACTAAAAAAAAAAAAGCAAAACAACAACAAAAAATGAATTAATATTATTGTGCATTGGCTTAAAAATTCTAATTTTTGCTCTGTAATAAAATTACCATGTTGTACAGTTACTCAAAATAGACTTGAAATCACATGTGCATCTCAGCATTTTTTTGAAATATCCGATTAAAGGTTCACAAAGTCTCTACCATAAGATCTAAAAATGATTTAGCATTTTTGCTCTCTCTTGCACACACATACTTCTATGTTTCCATATGATGCAATCAACTCAAAATGTATCATAAGTTATGAGTCTTTAAGCCATGAGTCATACATTCTTGACATGATTTTATGTTGAAGAACACCTATGATCATGATCATCTTTATATCTTTATATCAGCTCTGCCCTCAGAGTTGCAAGGTCCCTACATCTAAGGCCTACAGGTGTTCGATTTATCAATTTGTCTACATTTAATATTTCTGTCCATTCATGCATGTAGATTCATACTGTACAAAACAATCCCAGTGGTCTAAAGTATAATATTCTTCCATTAAAAGCAGTAATTGAAAAAGCTATTAAAAAGTGTCCCTCCAAATCAAATTCAGCACTTACCTTCCATCACATGAAGAGCCGATGAGACATAACTCAAGGCGAGATGTGATCCAACAAGCCAAAACAGGAGACTAAATGAATACAATCATGTTAATTACAAATACAAACACAATATATGAATTCAATAATTGAAGTCACTCCTCCACTTACCCAAGTTTCATTTTCAATACAAATCCGAACATGCGTTTTAGTGTAAAACGTGCATTTCCACACAGTGCTGTGATGCGTGCTTTCAATCCATCCAGACTGACTCTCACTTTAGACTGGCTGAAGTAGCACACAGAACAAAGACTGCCTCAGTCTCAGCACTATACAGCACTGCTGAAATCTGACCCGGAAAAATCGCAGAGAAGCAACGCTCTCCGCTCTTTCAAATCCGTTTTAGTGCAGTGACCCCATAAACAGCTTGACTGTTCAATCTCTCAACAAATATGTCTTTTTTTAATCGCTCTTGGCTTGTGTGTTACAACATTCACCCGTCCTGTCCAAAACTTTTCTTCATGGTGCCCCATTATGTATTGACATAAAACAACAATATGCGTACATGTTTGCGTTTTAAAAGAGAAATGATCAAGCCTGGTTTATTCAAGAATATATTTTGGAGTAGATTATGAAATTACTGACTTTTTAATAAAAAAATTTAATTTAGGTAACCAGAACTGAAATGTAATGTCACAATAATGATAATATTCTACTTTCTGTATTAATCATAGACAATGTTAAGCTGCATAAATACGTATTATATATAAATAAATAATAAAATATATTTTCTTTTTCTTCAAAAAAATGTTTTGAAGCTACAAATGTTAATATTACTTGACAACACCTGTTTGTTTCCCATCACTACATCTTTTTTTTTATTGTAACACTTTCAAGCTTTCCCTCCACAAAAAACCCTGCAAAATGAAGGATCTATGTACCATACCGAGCAAACCCCTGAGAGACCTGCACAAAGGACTGAACATCCATGAAGGACCACCTGGGAGGCAAGAGCCTTGTTATACTTTCACCAGGGGGCTTTTAAACCCCTGCCATCCCCCAAGAGGCTTGCAAAGATTCCCTAAGGCACTCATACCTCTACCTGAAACAATGCAAGAAATCAGGAGCACAGATCCCGCGTTAGACAAAACATCTCCGTTCTTTGGTCCTAAACAAAAGATCCTGCTCTACAAGAGCCATGCTTGTTCTTAACCAGAGAATTCTTCCTGTTCTTCTTTTATGGAATCCTGATCCTGGTCCATTTAAAAGATCATATTTCAGATGAGATGGTAATCTATTTTGTTAAAGTGATAAGTTAATGGGTGATTCTGGAGAACAAATTATTTTTTTGAGGTCAACAAAAAAAATAAGTAACCTGGCTGCCTAAAAATTGTGAGTTCATTCACCTTAAAAACTATTAGTTAACTAATGAATTTCATGGAAACTCATTATGTTAGCTAATATTTTTAAGTTGAATTAATTCAGAATTTTAAGGCCACCAGATGGACTATATATTATGATTGTGTGGTTGGACATTTGCCAGACTTTGCACAGTTTTAAGACGCCATCATACATGATGGAAAGGAACTTAACTAATTGTAAAGTGGTCAGAACTCATAATATGTGAGATAATTGCTATGCATGCTTTATATGAAGAGCCGCCATAATTTGTTGACCGACCAAATTTAACTGACATAACATATTGTTTGCAACACTTTTCACCAACAGTTAGTAAATCAATGTAATGATTTAAAACATCGTCCAGCTGAGTTAAGCACTGTGGTAACAACTTCAAGCAATGTTGACAAAGTCAGATGTCGGCTGACCTCTTCAATAGAGTTAAGTACATAGATGCCAAATTTAGACAGATGCCTCTGGTGCACCAAACTTCCACATGCACAAGTTGGAGAAGATGGAGAAGAATCACTGGATGCAGCCCATAGAAAAAACTAGAGACTGATGACAAAGCATAATCTTTCTCTGATCGGTCCATTCACAACATCAAAATCTGACATAAGCACTGTAGATTAGTCCAGTCTATAAGATAAGTCAATCCCTGAATTTATTACAGTAAACTCTTGGTTTCATTCAAATGTATATAAACAAACACAAGTTTTTCCCACGCAGCCGCCTGATGGCTCAGTATGTCAGATCAGACTATCAAAGATTGTTGAAACTTTTTTGATGTGATTGAAATCTTGGATACATTTCCACATCTTCAAAGCCAACGTCATTATCTCTGATCTAAACATGGGAAATGACTGTCTTCCTTCTTCTCATAACTGAAATCTTCACGAGCGCTGTTGAAAACCAACAAAGATTGATGTTAAGTATACAGTATATGTATTTAAGTGTATGTGTTTGCTTTTATATTTTTCCAACTGCACTAGATTTTCATTGTTTAGCTTTACAAATACTAAACCTGTTCTGTGCCTAAAAGCTTTGCATTTTTATAGAAGATTGTTTTATAGGTTTAGCATTTTGTTAAAATTGACTCTCACTAGTTGTGGGTCCTTTCTACACAAAGCCCACCAGAGGCTTATTCTAACAGACTCTAATGGAAACATGATGTCATTTCCCTTATTCCATTTCCATGAACAAAAAAAGTGGACAAGCAGCTCGAATCTGTACATTTTCATTTTGAAGAATGTCAAAGAAACCTTCATACAGACGCACTGCATAAGCAGTGTTCCAGGTTCATGTCCCACAGCCATCTGTGCACAAAAGTCAATGGTTGCTGAATGCATAATCGAGTATCTTCACATCATACTTTACATAAACTGTACATTCGTCTTGGCATAGGCATCATGTTTTCCAAAGACCTTCAGCAGCACAACTGATAATAACTGTATTGAATGCATTGTAAATTGCCTTATAAGAAAAGCGTGTCTATACATAAGTGTGTCAAATACACAACATTTAAATGTCTGTAGCATGAGACGATGAGCCCGCTATACAGTAAGTCAGGCTTTTCATTTTTTCAGCAGGGGATTTAAGACATGGCATGCTGTTTATCTCTATACTGTTTACTGCTATAGTAACCAAACTAATATCATACATACAGAGCAGGGAACAGAGTCGGCATTCAGAAGGCTGGAAGCACTGACACAGTGTGACTCGAGAGGAATTTAATTTCGTGGGATGCATGGAACTGCACGAGGGCTGCATACGGAAACACTAGCAATGGTGAAGACGTCAGTTAGGTACTGTACTGAGAGCACGCATCATCTATTACAACATTCAAGTCCATAATACACCACAGAGGAAGTCTTGTTTTATACTGACTGCAAGTTTGATCTTGGCTTGCAAACTGGAAATAAAATATCCTTAAGCATTACGCTTGATCTGCTGTTGAATGTTTAAAAGATTAAATCAAAGTTATTGATAAGAAATGCACGATACTAGATAAACGCTTTCATTAGCATGAGGGCTCTTAAATATCAAAATATTCTTCATATTAATTATTCAAATTTAGCTCTTGGCAAAGAACCTTTTAATCACGATTTATCTTTCGCTATGTTTGGCTCTTCAAAGAAATATTTTAGCAAAATATGTAAATAGAAGATTTTGCTAGTCTGAGCTCTTTAAAGCATCAAGATGGTTTTCTGAGGGATTCCAAATAAATAGTTCTTTGTGAGACTTAAAAAGGTTCTCCTATGGCATCAGGCACTAAATCCTCGCTGGCTTTACATGTGAAACTTTGATTTTTAATAGTATATTCCACCTTTTCCTCTCCAGCCTGAAAGACATGGATTGTCACGACGTGGGAACACCATATTTACGCCAGTTAGTGGCTTGACCCTGGTTAAAGCTTTAGGATCTCCTAGTGTGACATTCGGCTGACAGTCACACAATATCTTTGCTCCTTCTCAAGAGGATCAAAGAAAACGGGGAAACACAGAAGGAATGTGGCTATTTGAGGAGATTTTTTTTGCTTGTTGCCAATCAAATTTTTTTATAATCACATTTCTCATATTTGGTCATAAAAAAGGACTTACACATATTACCGATTAAGGTTGTCAAAGAGAGTGTCCTATATGATGTTTTTAAAATTTTGGTAAAATTGTGTGGCATGATCAGTAAATTATAATAAAACAATGCGGTAAATAGCATAACACAAACAATGTGTTAATAATTACCACATCCTTATTAAAGGAATAGTTCACTTTAGAATTACATTTTTATGATTATTTACTCACCTTCAAGTTGTTCCAAATCTGTATAAATCTTTGTTCTGTTGAACACAAAAATAGATATTTTGAAGAATGTAGGACAGTAAAAAGTTCTGGGGCACTTTTGACTACCATTGTCATTTTTCCTACTATGGTATGTTAATGGGACCCAAAAACTATCATACAATTTTAATTCTAAAGAGAACTATTCCTTTAAGAGTGTATTTGCACCATTATACTAAAGCACAACACAGTTTAACATCTTTTGCTGTAGTTATGCAGCAGTTTGCCAGTAACTTACTGTAAAGTTTTTTTCTGTAAAGATAAAGATGTTTATGGTAATGTTTAAAGTTCATTTATATTTGAACAAGCTGTTGCCAATAATATATAATATATTTCTAACTATAAGAAAGCACTTCCGATAAAAACAAAGTGGGTTTCTTTAAAATAAGATAAGGACATCTCTCTCAAACTGTGCTTTTTTGTACTGGTGTTCTCTGAGGCAAGTGATATAACTGTGAGATGCTGATATGAGTTATTCCGGTTTTCTTAAAAAAGAAAATAGTTAAGCGAAATTAGACACTCATGTAAAACACAGAAAATACACATGTTAAGCATTCAATAATGTGTGTTACAACACATACAGGTAATAAGCTCCCAAAAATGCTCTATAAATACTGTTTTTTCATTGCCATTGTTCCCTAAGAATCAAACAATATTTTATAGACATAATGAAATAAAAAATGTCATTAGTGCCCAGGACTTTTTTTCTCTTAAGTCTACAGCAAAGCTTTCACAGTAAATTCAAGATTTATGTATAGTTTTTTTCTGGTCAGTAGTCATGTAACACCATGAATTTCACAAAAGAGAATATCATAGTAGGAATGTGTCAGGGTTTGTTTTTATCATCTTCAACTTTTAGCATCCTCAGCTGACACAATCAACAATGGTGATGAGAAGTAAAAATGTCAAAAACAGTACAAAAGACCTACAACAAAAACAAAACATGGACTACAAATAGATTTTTTGCCACATTTTGACGTGACAAACCATTGTCTGAAAATATAAAATGGTCATTCGATCTGAAAAAATCATACTTGTGGCGTTGTGACGTTCAGTAGGTTAGCAAACTTTTTCCCAATAATAAAAAAATATAGTATAAGATCAATTTGAACCATGATGTTTTATGTACTGTAAGAGCATTTTCTCACACTTAAACACTATATTCTCTAAAACTATAAATCAATAATATAAACTAGCTCCTATGCACAAGTTTCATAACATAGTAAATACCGTAGGCCGAAGTGGACGTCTTACAGCAGTAAATGATTATGTTTTGCATAGCAGCAGACTATAACCTTGGTTTGGCTAATATCATATCACTAATTCTACTTGTACAGTGTTTTGAAAGCAATACTGATATCAATCTTAAAAAACAAACAAACATCACATAAATCAAACTAATATTAGCTCAGTAGAAGTGTTGGATATGGATAAAAGTACACTTTCAATATATACAGAATATACAAACACTGTCAAGATTCAACACTGTTGTCCCTGACAGGTAAATGGCTTTTGACTGAGCAATAAGGCAACTAATGTCACTCTTTTTAGGTCTCAAGAGGAATTCTCCTTCACCCTTTGTAAACGTTCAGTGCCGGCCTGCAGCTGGGGTGAGACAGCTTACCCTGAGTCCATCTGTACAGTATGTGCCTAGCTCTGACCTTGGGTGAACTCAAGTACTGAACAGCCTCTTCTCACAGAAATGCTGTCCTCAGTGTCTGTTTTGTCCTTGCTTGGGTGTTAAGAGTAAATAGTGATGACCTCTCTGCCCCCACCTCGGACCAGCAGTACCCGGTCCAATCCTTCTGTCAGGACCTCCAGGAACTCCATGTCTGACATCACAGTAAAGGTGGCAAAACCTTACAGCAATAGAGTGTGGAGATCGGTATACGAAGACACGTAACCCTCCAATTCTTCTAAAATGTATGATATAAATGTTCTCTTGCCTATTGTGAAAGTGAATAAAAATTGGGCCTATCAAACTCTAAAATTATACAAAAATGAAGCCATGTGATTGCTCTGTATGAAATAAGTTTGGAATTAATTTTCAATAATTAATTCACTATGAAATACATTTCAGAGTCTGGAAGAAATGGGAAACATGTTACCATCATTCAAGATGCTTTCCAGTATGAATCAAGCAACATAACAGCCCCTTTCAAGTAATGCGTTGGTTTGCCACCGTAGGGCATTTCACATGAAAGGATACAGTTCTCATCCCCACCCTTGCTTTTGGGTGGTCCCGGCATGTTCAGCAGCACCAGTTGGGCTCCTTGAGATTTGTTGACCACGACCTCATTCAGTTTCACAGCAGTGTGCATTCTTCTCACGTTAGCCTGATCCCTATGAAAAAATCAATTCAGACAACGACAATCAGCATCTTTACAGACTGCGTTCAAGCAGAGTTACAGCTTTATGAGATACAATCTTAGAGGTATACAGAGCTGTTAAACCAACAAATTAGTTCAAGTTTAAGTTTCAGGAAAGCTTTGGTTGTAAGCTTTTTAAAGTCTCAAAAGTTCTGCTTTTTTGCCCCTATATGAGGATTGAAACGTAACATAACGCAACCTTTGTAATGTGCAGGCAATTTAGCTATTTGTATACATTACGCCAATTTACAATAGTAATCTTATAATAAAAATAATTATGAGTGGGTTGATTTTTGTTGGAAACATCAGTCCAATGTCATTTGACAACTCTCGTGAGAAGAAGTACATAAAATAACCTGCCATTTTTTCTCAATCCGAGATGACCATAAAGAGGCAAAAGTTGCAAATTGCAATAAACCAACTGCTATTTAAAAAAAAACACACCTAAACTTATCTACAAAATAAACGTCAGCATCAAAACAAGTCTGTACACAAAACAAACAAAACCAGTGCGCCATGCCCTAAGTTAACTTCTGGTCTGTGTTTGTGGATCAGTATGACTAGTGGCTTATAATATAACTATTTATATTTGATTCAATTTATATTAATACATATTCATATTTTCTTTGTATAATAATTGTTTTTAAACAATTCGTTGTTTTTATTGTATATTAATAAATAATTTGTTGAGTGGGTCGTGTAACTTGGTCGCATTTAAGTTTAGCCAAGTAACGGTTCTTCTACTGGTAACCCAAAATAATCCTGACTAGACATACTTTTAACTTGCTAGCCAATGTCATTTAATTGTCTTTTTTTTAATCAGAAATAATCTGCAGGGACTATTCCCTGCGTATGTGCATACTCTTTCCGGAAGTCTGGGCCACAAAAGCATGCATGCGCAGTGACATTTGTTTATGTTGTTGCTTTGAAACCGTTTATAGCAAACCAGTTCCTGAAACTTCTACTATTAAGCACTAAAAGTAATGAATACAGCGCCACGCTAAGTCATACTTACTGTAGGTTATGTCTAGGTTAGTGTTGCTAAACATGCAAACAGAAAACACAGTGTGTAACAAGCTTTGCACTCACAAATGCTTGTGAATATTTCTAACAGTGACTTAAGCCATAAGTCACCCCGCCCCCCCCCACACACACACACACAAACAAAATCATGCCACAAGCAACACACTGTTCACATCTACTAACACACATATAATGTGCACATAAGAAAACAAAACACAAGCCCTTAAGCACACAAACCGCAGGGATGAGACAGAAATATCTGAAACTTACAGGTTCTCCCACTCTCTGGAAGAACAGAAAACATACACAAACAAATCATCAAACCCATCATGATTAAATTGATTTATGTAAGTAAAGATGGCCTTTATTATTCAATAGGCTCACGGTCTCATGTTGAAGATGTCCCGCACAGCCATGTTGGGCTCCCGATGGCGGTTCCTCTCACTGATCAGCTTTTCTTTGGTCCAGGTCATATGGACCCGGTCAGAAGTGGGCGTGACCTTGTCATTCAGAGTGGCGTGGGACTTCGTGTTTCTGTCATGAATGAGCTGAGCCTAAAGAGGAAATAAACACATTGTTTACAACAATATACTACCTTAATGTTCTCTCAAGATGCCATGTCACAGCAGGTTGGCCCTAGGGAGACAAACCTTAGTAAAAGACCCTATTGATAAGATCAGGATTGGCTGTTTAGTGTCAGTTTGGTGTGGGCACACGAGGACAGTCGTGCCGTTTAAAACTCAAAGTAAAGATAAGTAAACATCTGGTAAAGATGTAACCAGCAGTGTCTTTCTGGTGAGCGGCTATGCTGATCTCCTCAACAGGGACATTAATGTTGTGCACTCTTAAAAATAAAGGTGCTTCAAAAGGTTCTTTGATGCCATAAAAGAACCTTTTGGTTCTATAAAGAACTTTTAACATCTGAAGAACCTTTCTGTTTTACAAAAGGTTCTTTGTGACTAAAAAAGGTTCTTCAGATTATAAAAAAGTAAGAAAGAGATGGTTCTTTGTGGAACCAAAAAAGGTTATTCTATGGCATTGCTGCAAAGAACCTTTTAAGCACCTTTATTTTTAAGAGTGTGGGCATTGTATACTTTATTATGAATCCACAAACAAGCTACAAAATAAACAAGGATTAGTAACCAACCTGATTATTGGAGAGAAACATCCCAACACATCCTTACAAATAATGAAATGTCAAATACAATTGCAGTAAACAAAGGATTAGTTTCATATATTTCAAGTGTTTAAGACACTCATGCTCTTTTACTCTAACACATGCAGGCATGCGGTTTCAAATGAAGTTCTGACATCATCAGGGCCACAGTCACTTTCACTGACATTTACTTTAATAACTACATAGGTAACTTATTTAAAAATACTGGTAAATCCAAGTCAACTTCTAATTTAATACAAACTGACTGACTGAAAAAAACAGCAGTACACAGTTAATGGACTGTGACTGTGGCTCTGTTATGCCGCACAGTTGTGAAGAGAGAACGTGTGTTGAGTAGTTCAGTAGAAATAGAGAGAATGTGAAAACGGAGTGAGTTATCGGATCTTTGAGAGGTAAACCCCTGTGCTACCTCCTCGTTCACAACTATGGTTGGTACTTGTAACTTGTTGGGCAACGGTTTCTCCGCACAGGGCTTCCTCCTGATGGAATTCCGCGATTCGTCTGTGATGCTTTGAATCTGGCAGTCGCCACAGAGCAAATAATCCAAAAATTGTTAAGCAGGAGAGAGAGGCTTTGTGTAACAAAGAGCCCTGACATATTTTAGTGACAAAATTTGATTCTGCATGAGGAATCCATACAGTCCCATGATAACAGAAGAAGAGATTGGTAGAAAAATAATACCTCTCTCTCTCGCTCAGTCCTAGAGAGCTGCATCTGCTTCAGCATCTGAGAACGTTGCTCCATTACCAGGGTCTTCTCATAGGTGAAGGCCGAGATGTCACCTGCATGCTACAGAGAGACCAGTCAAGTCACACATGAAAGTCATGTGTCATTTGTATAGGCAAGTAAAACAATTGTTTGTGAGGATCATAATTCTAGATACACTGTGTAGTAATACAAATAATAATCACCATTTCAACAACTTCCACTTTAGCATCAATGCGCAGGTGATACAAGAACATCTGCAGGTCTTTCCTCATCTGAATGCTGTTGTCATCCATCTGAGCAACGGTGAAGATCCTCATCCTACACTTTCTCCAAACCTACATGAGATGGGGGATTTTAATGCAAGGAAGAGCATTAGGTGAGAAGTGTAGGAGCAGATGTGCTGTAACAGATATTCGGTTGTCTAGTACCTTGTGCTGTCGAAGTAGAAATGGAAGCAGCATGAGGAGACCACCATCATGGACAATCCACCAGACATCGATGGTACCCTCGGCTAACCGATCCTGGTTTGTGGGGAAGTTGTCGACGTTTTTTGCCACTAGCAGGGCCTGATGGGCAGCCGTTGTCTCTCTGATGGTTTCTTAGGGGCAAAATTTTGTTCAGTCAGTTTAACCTACATCATCTTGAGCATTCTTCCATGAATACTTGACCAGGGTTTTTCCTGCATAGAAAAAACCCTGCACTCAGATCACAAAATTTTGTGCCCACTCAGATTATGTTGGGTATCAGTTGGCTCTTTGAATCAACGTTAAGCCGCTGTCACACTTGACTTTTTCTTCCATTGACTTCCCTTCATACAAATGCGTCAGACCGGAAACGCAAGCCCGCCAGAAGATATTTCGCAGTATAGCTAAGTTCAGGTTTGGTGAACTGACTTGTGAATTCATGTCACGTGAATGCGTGAGACCAATAGAAGATCAAAACCTCAGAACATGACCTCTCAGGACAGAAATGTAAAAGATGGAGAAATCACCCATTTTTGCAGCACCGTCCGAACAAATTTTGCACGCTCAAAGTCTAGTGTGACCGCGGCATTCTACTGTACACAGCGCGTTCGCCAGTATGAATGCACATTGTGCTCAGAACGACTTGCAAACAAATGATTGATTTGAACCAATTCTTTTAAACCGTTGAAACTTTTCAGTCATCGGCCAATATTAACAATCATTGAATCATTCAAAGCTCAGTGAACCAAAAGAGAACACAGGATGTGAATGAGCTTTGCTCATTTAGTAAGACTGGTTAATTCAGTTGGCTATTGTGGGCTAATATTTAGATTTTTCCCCATAAATAAAGGTTTTACATGCACATGTGAAGAAATGACCTTCAGGAGCACACTGGGATAGAAACAGCCTTAAAAGAAAGACACATGAACTATAGGCCACAAAACCCTGTTTTAACTTTAAGGGACATTCAATTATTAATTTTAGACAGATTTCTTTTGTACGTATACTTATAACGGTTTAGTCATAATAAAGCTCAGACACAGTTTTTAAGTCTTATAATCTTCATTAATAATCCCTGACCTTCCCACCCTGTAACTCCTTAAGCCGATTATCTGATTTTCTGCCAGCACAATATCAGAAAATGATGTGCACGTACCGATGAAGTTTCTCCAGGAGAGGGAGCTCTCGGATTGCTTCCAGTTAGTGGGCCAAGCCAGCAGTACTGCATTGTGTTTCATGCCACCCAGACCTGCAGACTGAATGAGTTGTGAGAAACCATCACGCAAGTTAGAGGTCACCACCACGTGACAGAAGCCCTTTGTTTTCTCCTTTGCCATGGCTGCCTTGATATTCTGTAAGGATAACAAAAGTCTCAGAATGCCATCAAGCTGTCAGATACAGATGCTCGGCTTTAACCTCATGCCATCACCTGTTCAGAGCGCTTAGCATCTGTTCCACGAGCCATGTAAGTTCCCTCCAGTACTGAGCAGACGATGGTCAGACCCCTACCAGCCTTCAGCTGCGAGGTGAAGGACAGCAGACGTGGATGTTTCACCTCCAGTTCAGAGTCTAGTTTCAGGAACACCAGTAGCTGGGGTCTGGAAGAAGACTTGATTTTATAAATCTTGGATTCTATAAATCTTGGGGCAGAACTGAAATAGTGCTAATGCTCACCTCCAGTTCTTGGTGTGGGGTGGTGCCTCCTCCAGTTTGATGAGAGCATAGCGAGCTGCGTTTAGTGACAATCCTCGGATCCCATCTCCCCATTCTTTCTCCGCCCTGACGTGAGGAGGAATGAAACGTGAGCAATGACCTCTCCGGTAATACATAACCTAAGTGATCATTTTTCAGTAACCCAGCTATGCTAAACTGCAGCATTACCAGTAAGTCTTATTTAAACACGAGTCAATCAGTAACCACGTTTACACTTTCATGCATTATTTTATGACAAACTCAGTCATGTTTTGGGTTTGTATTGCTCTCAGGCAATGAAAACAAAATTTGAACACATTGTATATTTGTATGGTAATTGTATATGCTTGTTTTAATTTTAAGAAATAATGTAGCTGTCAACAGTAATGACCTCTATGCATGAAAAACTTAATAGGGTTGTACAATACATAACGTGCATATTTTTACATCATGTATTAAGAAATAATAATCATCCAGCCAAATTTTATCACAAAATAAACCACAACAGAGTGACCAAGACCCACACTGTAAAAAATATTTTGGGTTAACTTAAAAAACCTGTTTGCATGATCGGCCACGGTCTGTAGTAAATGGATATAAAATGGACTGGTTATAAAGTTACAGGACTCATTTGAAATTATTTAGCCACAGTTAGATATGTTGTTTATGTTGGCATGTGAAAAGAGGCAGCAGTTGTTTCGCTGTCTGTGATTTAAGATGATTGTCATCTTTTGAGCAGCCCGGTATCAGTTTAAGTGAAGTGTTATCAGGGAATAATAAACCTAGGAATGTTGTGAATGACCCATAAGATTCAAAGTTTATATGAAGAATTAAACATTAACCTAGAATAATAAAAGCAGTTTGTTACAAGAAGCTTATCTGAAGTTTACACATTGTGAAGTGAATCATACAGACTCTTGCTTACCCTCTGTATTCTATGTACTTGTAGATGCATCCGGCAAGCATAATGACAACCAAAGCGTAATACCAAGATGAAACAAACATGAGGGATAAACTCAGGCTCATTCCAAGGAAGGAGAGGGACCTGCAGATATATATTTAAAAAAATCCACAGGTGTATTTAATGGCGGTTCCAGTAAGCAAACATTAACCTGGACCTGATTCATTCTACCTCAATTTATATGCAGTTAGAACTACACTTGTGTGGTTAATGAAAAACGAATAGCCATGTTACAGCATGAATTTGTGTGTGGGACAACAAGGAATGTGCATAAAACCAAGCTCTTAGGGTAATAGCATACACACAGCTCTAGTAATCGTACAGTGTGACTTACCAGTGGTAGAACTTGAACCTTGGCCTCCAATTTGGCGTGCGGAGAAGTGTTTGGACGGCACAAGCCAAGTTTACAAAGAGGTAACACATCAAGAAAAACCTGTGAGCAGTGCAAAACAGAACTTGAAGACTCCTTTCTAATACTACTAGAAGGTAAAAGCAAGAAAACAACGCTCACATTGACAGGATGGGTGCGACAGCATCCAGAGAACCAATGAGGATCCCAATCTCACAGATGACTGCAGTGAGCAGCAGGGCCCAGGTTGGCTCACCGTTAGATTTGCTATGACCAAACACCTACCAGATAAATCATATTAGTCCTGGGAAATCCCTTTTATTTAATGGGATAGTCACACACTGAAAGATGAACAATGCTTTAACACATGAGCCTTGATGTAGAGTAAACCATCCGGCAAGACGACTATACGCACTGAATCTTACTGAAAACCATCAAACAGCAGCTCATGCTTTATGAGAGGATTAAATATGATTTACTGTAATATCAGCTCACACAAGGAAAAACGGCGACATGTTGTTACCTGCAGGAAAGGTATGATGCCATCTCGTGCTATAGCCTGAAGGATCCTGGGGGCACCCGTAAGGCTCTGTAGCCCAGCCCCACAGCAGGAGAAAAATGAGCCGATGACAATCACCCAGTGAGAGGGCCAGGCAAGTGTTCCAACCACTAAAGTCCTTTCTTTAACTGACTCTCCAAACCTATTACAAAAGCAAGCGTGCAAAACCCCAAACACGGGTGGAGCGCAGGCAAATAATGTGACTGTAGGTCGTATTTATGCAGATTTAGAACCGTAATTTAATAGTTGTTTCGAAACAGCACTTACTTGTCTCGTAACGCCACTCCTTCAATACATGCTCCAAATAACACCACACAGGAAATGTCTGTTTATCATAATTAAGGGGTTTATGTGACTTAAAGAAACAGGTAAAAATAATTATGATGAGGTAAGTTGTGATTGAATTCTTCGCCTAGAGGCGTCGATTAATGCAGCAAAAAGATACAGATGAAGGAGGTAGTTACTATGGCCAGAATTGTACCCGTGGGAATGGACCTTTGAGGGTCTCTGAGAGCTCCAGATCTGTTTGACCCTGCCATGATTCCTGTAAAAAAAAACATGTTTCAACGTGTTTGTCCCTCTCTGTTTTTGAAAATGTTTAGGACTAAACACCCTTATTGGTTATTTGATGATAACTTTTATTCATGCCATGCAAACCCATAATTTATCTGTGGAACAATCCACATAACCCACAGCTTCATGGCAGTTCAATAGTGACCAAATAGGGAAAAGATTCTTTGAATATTCCTTTTTATGATCCATTGAAAAACACCAGCATACGGGTTTGGAATGGCATGAGGGTATGTAAATAATGGCATCCTTCACCCCAAAGTAAAAATCATAAGCATTACCTGTAACTGAGGGGAAGTAGATTCCAACCAGAATAGTAAAATAGGCAGTAATGTCATGAAGGACATAAGGTTTTGACATGTCATTGGTGTTAGATGATACTTGGACTGAGCTCAATCCATCCTTCTCCACTATCATCCCCTTCGGGCCATATTGTCCCCACATGTTCTCTATGAGAAAATGTAAAGCTTAATACTAAACACTTGTTTACCACAGAGTTACGCACATAACTGTGAGTATCTATGAACCGATTAAAGCAATGGACTACTTGCATAGAGCTTTGGGATACGTATTCTTTGGATTTGAAATAACGACTCACTAGTTTGTATGTGTGTGCTATGTTATCTTATGAATACATCTCTGCATGTAGGCGCATTGATGGTTGTTACAGGAAAGTTGTGCAAGTAGTCCATTACGCAACACAGAATATCAAGCAACAAGACTTGTTAATTAAAAAAAAGACTTATTAACCTTACTATTGACTTACTGACACTTTACACTTAAAGATGTAATTTGAGTATTCACCTGATATGATCCCGCTGAGCATGCTATGGGTGACCGCTATCTCTGTCACGTTGTTATTCACGAAGTACTCATCACATGTTGCATTCAGCAAGTGATCTTCACAAAAAAGTTTCCACAGATCGGTGGTATTGGTAAGATTTCCGATGACTTTTGTCTTTTCACACTTTTCAAACTTGTAATGTTGCAAGGTGCGATTGCCTAGTAGACAGATTCTGTTCATGAACAAAATAAACCATACAAATAATTAATAAAAAGATCCAAATTATGTGTACAAAGTTGTGTACACTTATCAGATGTATGGCAACCAATTTTTGCATTTCAACAGAGATTAAACATCTATGCAAGTAAAAATTTATACTTCATCTAAAGTGTTTTAATGTACATTTAAACTATACATATGTGTGATGCCTGCCAATAAAACCCATGGTAAGTGGCATGCTCCGAAGGCCCGAAAGCTGTAGACAACCATAAAGATGAGGTTTTAAAACTTTGTCTTAAATTTAGGAGAATAGTGAAGTCACATTAGAACAATAACGATACAGAAGAGTAAATTCATTGTGAACACTTTACATTGGGAGCGCAATAAAACATTGACAGCCAATCACTGGAGATTTCAAGGGCTCGCACAGTCAGCATGTGAAACTGCAGTTGCTGTGGACACTAAAACAATTATCCTTATAGTTATTAGGGTGAATGGGGCTGAACAGTACTGGTATTTTAAAAGCATAGAACTACCTACTTAAAATTATTCGTCTTGATGGTGGATTGAATGACCCCTGCATAGATGGACAAAATCGACAGAACCACACAGGACAGGAAGACCAATGACAACTTGTTGACATATCTCACTCCAAACAACACTACCAGTGTCATGATGACTAAACAGCAGGTCCCATATAAACGCATGTTGTTATCGTTAGCTTGAAACACACCGACATTGTCCATTATGTATGTCTGTAATAAATTATGGAATAATACAGTATTATGGTCATGTTTAGAGCAATGAAGATTATATATTTTATCTTGGTATGACAGAATCTGCCAATTTGAGTTAGCTCAGTGCTAACACAAGATGTTCTGTAGTGCCAAAGAAAAGGATGTTTGTAGTGGATCACCAAGCATGGACTTACCAAGAAAATTTCCATGGTTCCAAGTACATACATAGATCCTGCAAAGGTAGTGCCCAAGTAGAAACACAAACCAACTGCTCCTCCAAACTCTGGGCCTAATGCCCGGGATATCATGTAGTACGAGCCACCAGCTAAAATTTAGAAAGAGATGATCACATTGAAACAAGCAGATACTCAGTCAAAGATTGGACATTTAAATGTGAAACATAGAAGACTGTCATACCAGGCACAACACCATTAGTTGCAATTGCACTCATTGAAATTGCAGTCAGCATAGTCTATGGATGAGACAAAAAAGTATGTGAGGATAAAATAAGTGTTTTACAAAAAGATAAGCCTTTTCACAAGTGAGGAAAAAAGGTAATGTTTTGTATATTTTGTCAACACTGCCTATTGTATTTTAAAATGGAAAAATAAGCTGTAGATTAAAACGTGCCCTTTCAATCCCAACTGGGTCAAAAGTAAAGATAAAATAATGTGGAAAAACTCACACAAGAACAGCACATGAAGACAATTGCAAGAGTCTCCATGATGCCTGCTGTGCCCACTATCCATGTGAGGCGTAGAAACAAAATCACACCCAAAATGTTCTGCATGCAGGGCAGGTACACACCTATAAATGTGCCCATCTGAGGGCCCTTTGAACAGAAAGCCACAGAAAACATTCAGACTTGGCAGAACAAACACATAAGACAGTAAAATGCCTGCAGAAGCTGTGAACTGCAGGAATGTATCTGGAGGACAGTCGGTGTGTGTTTATGAGTCTCTGAATGTTTGGTTGGAGACTTACATTTACAGTAATTCTCTTGATCCCATCCTCACTTTCAGCCTCCTCATGTTCAATGACCCCCTGAGTAATGTTGGTGTAGTTTGCCAGTTTGTTGAGGAGAGACGCCACCATTGGAGTGCTGTCCATCTCTTCCTGTTAAATACAAATCAGATACAATTGAAAGGGGTCTCGTATGCTATTAAACCAGAAATATGCCAGCACATTTTGTTCAAAATTTTGCCATTTTTATTCATACAATATACGACACAACTATTGTATAGACATTCCGTGTATGCATCGTCTAAATTTCGTCTCTTCATCCATAGAATGCTGTGCTTTACACTTCAGGTATTCACAATGCTGCTGTGCAGACCAATCGGATTGAGACGTCAAAGTATCGCGAGAACGTTTCCGAGGGTATACTGCTGTAGGTGCGCCGATCGGCTTCGTCGGCTTCTGAAGGGCTTATCTCTAAAACCCAATGCTTTTGAAAGTTCTGAGCTTTAAAGTGATAAAGCGAGTTGAGAACAAAGCAATTGTTCCTTGGAAGGCAAGGCACTTCTGTATTATCTTACCGTGCCCATAAGGAGGCGCCATCATTACACACGACGGGGCACTTCGCTTACAAATGACATTTTAATACGGCACCTATGATAGGCTACTTCACTTTTGCAAAAAAATGGATGCCACTTGGAACACACCGTAAAGCATCTCATTACGGGTCATATTAGCCCGATGTCCCCTGGTATCAAGTAAGACATGTCCACGCATTAGGCTACATGCCACTTAAAATTTTAGACAGATCTGTGGTATTAAGTAAACACGTAAGTTAATCATCTTTTAAAATTTCTATAAATGTGTATGCGTTTGGATTTGAAACTCTTTTCATATTTCATAATAAAGGTATGATGTTCGCTTTTTTTATTTAACTTAGCTACTTATCTTGTCCAATTTATTTTGTAACAGTGATCAAATATTAACGTGTAGGCCTAGGGCCTATGGTTTTTCCAAGACTAGGCTACATATTAAATGATAGCGTGTATAGTTTAGTTTAATATTTTGACTTTATTAGGTGCTTTTATACACGTACATATCAATGACAGTTCGTTCTCCAGTGTGTCCATAGATAGTTGCAGTTTAAGATTCTGTATTTTTTGTAGTATTGTGTGCTTAAATAATGGCAGCAGTGATCATAACTATGAGAGGCTTTTACCTCATAGAGAGCCATGTTCTTTCCATAGATGCTCCCATCGTGGTCTGTGCTGATTAAAGAGCTGGTTTCTCTGGGGGTTTCTTCTCCTGGCAAGTGATAAAAACACGAATAAATATTTCTTTAGTTTAAGTTTGGAGAGAGAGGTTGTTTAAGCTGGTCAAATTATTATAGGTACAGTGCAATTTGTTTTTTTTACATTTTTGTAAATGTATAGCCTATATGTAGAACAACAAGGTTTATTCTCGGAAACCCTATATTTCATGAATGCGCATCACATTAAACATTTTAATGTGAAACTTTATCCACATAATGTTCAACCCCACCCACATCCAAGTGTGATTTCAGAAGCCACACCCATGTCCAATACATCACATTGTGACTCCCCACCCCTGTTACGCCCAGACATGGATGTGGCTTCTGACATCACAATTGGATGTGAGTCAGGTTAGATGTCCATGGACTTGATCCCAAACACCAAACGTTAACCATAACATAAACTGTTGCATGCTCAATAAAACACTTTGATTGTAAAATGATTTTCATGATATTTTGATGGTGCTGTAATGGTGCAGGATCTCTACAGTAAAACCAGTCCTTTTCCTCCTCATATGATAAGAGGTTTCACAGTGCCCAAGGGAATTACTGTTTAGTGCTTACCGTCTTACAAGATGGTGTTTGGTATGAAGTGGATCAGTGTCTGTTTCTTTTTCAGCCATTGTGCAAGTGTAATACTGTTTTTCCCTTTTTCCCATGGATATGACATCACCTATGCCAGTCTGCCAACATCAAAACTTTCTAGTCTGTTGATTCTGCCTTTTGATTGACTCCCCAGTACAGCAATACACAATAAAGTGCTATATAAATGCATTCATTCATTCAAATAAGTTTCTAAGAATAAGAAATATAGAAGATAGAAAACTGTGGCTATAAAAAACTAATTAAGTGAGTTCATGTTCTCATTAAGTATAATAAAGGCAAACAGATTGGCCGTTCTTAATAGTTGGTGACTCAACAGCTGTTTATATAGTCCAGTGTTATGATTGAGAGGATCATATCAAATAGTTTTCCCGAACCTTTGTTTAGAAATAATCTAATGGGAAATGTGTATTTCCCAGACCTAGGCTGCATTGGGTGTAATTTCATGGGTCTTTCCACATTAACAACAAAACAATGACAACAGAGGTTCATAAAACACTTTCATGGCTTCAAAAACATCCTTTTCCTGAGAACTCAAAGACTCTCTCTGTGTGACATGCAACATTTGTTTTATGTAAATAATAAAATCCCAAAGGGATTAAACTGTAACTTTATTTAATCATAGTTATCATAACGCGTTATTAGCAAACACAGCCAAAGACAGTCCTATAGTATAGAGTCATTATAAATGGTCATGTTTAAAAAAAATCATAACAACCAGCTGATATACAAAATGCCCTAACAGCCCCTGAGGGTACTAAACACAATAGGACTTTTGTTTTTGTCATGGAAGTTTAAATTAAAGGTGGGGGTCATAATGAGCCACACCAGCTTCGCTACACTCATATGTAAACACAACTAAAAGAAAACATCGGAATTATACCATTTTTTATGTAAATGGTTCATTATAAACGCTGTTATAGTTACGCCCAAGACAAGTGTGTCCTTAAGTCTGAAAAAATAGCATCAAGTTACGCAACAAGCAAAACCTGATGCTGCTCCACATGCCAAAAAGATGACTATTGAGAGTAACTTTGAATGGAGCACACAACATATCTTAAGTCATGTTGTGCCAGAATAGACGTGTAAACAGTGCAACCACGAGAGAAGTTTGCAGAGAGAAACAGGAAAAGGGATAAAAAGGGACCAGGAAATCACCAAGTTGTTTACACTCCATGAGAAGATGACTTCACAAAGGCATGGTAGCAAACATGGCACACACTTGGTTTAGAGGAGGCATTTACTGAAGAGACTCAAAGTGTAAAGTAACAAGAGTTTTTCAAACGTACACTAAAAAGACAAAGAGTTTTGCCTTTCTGTGGGCATGTTTAGACAAACCTTTCCAACTTGTATAAAGTTAACTTTCCCCAAGAAAGTTCTCACCTGAGAAGGGTTCAGGCGCTGTGTCTGCCCCCTCCCTGTCTTCTTCTTTTAGGATCTGGTCATCACTGCCTTGTTCTGATAGTGGGCTATCCTCCACCGGCACCACTGTGAAGTTGGTGGGCATTTTTCTTTCACACCATGTGCTTTGCGTTTGGTTTCCAAAGACTTTCCTTTCTCTTTCTCCTAAGTCTTACCTGAAGTCTTCTTCACTTTCCAAAGTTCGAAGTTCTCCTAACTTTTTTTTGTTGTGAACTGTTCAGACGCAGTAGCCCACGTGATCTCTCTCACCAAATAAGGAGCTTACACAACTCCTCCCTCTACACGTCACGTCGTTTGCTCCTGCCACAGACCTGGTGCTTCCTGTTTTTTTGCAAACTGCTCTTCTCTCTGTACCTGCGAGCGCTGGTGATGTTTACTGGTGGTTGTTTGCAGTGTTAAAGCCATGTGAGGGTGCACAGTGATGGGAACAAAAGGATCAATACAATGTGGCATTCCTTAACCACAGCCCAATTCCCTGCCCCACCCCCCCCAACACTCCCAGCCTAAAAGGAAACATGTGCAACAATTACCCCATTCACAGGAACCATTAGAGGCAGCAGTAAACTCAAAATAAACCCTTCGCCTCTGTTTTTCTGACAAGTCTGTCACTGAAACTACTTGAAGGCGTAGTTATTTTTTCACAGGACTTGCATTTTAAATGCTGATAAACCAGATTCTCCAAACATTTTCTATTTAATTCAAATGGGTCAGTGAATCCTCCACGTTCTCTTCTGTTGTGTTTAGGGTGTGTTCATATAGGCTACATGAAGGATGGATAAGCACAGACAACATGTCCATCAGTCATGTGAGACTACTGATAAGGGTTTTAGCGGCAACACTTTGCTGAATTTACAGGAATAACCTGCATAAGCTGTTTATCTGTGGGTGTGCTAAAATATGCTGTTTCTGCAAACTAATTCACTTATTGTGTTCTGTGGGATTTTCAAACTTATTGTGTTCTAAGACATGATAAAAAAAACTAAGAGTTATAATTAAGTTTAGGCTATTGATGAGTTATTGAGAAAACTGGATCACATTGAGAACATCTAATTTGCATACAACAAGTTATTGTGAATCGTTGAGTGCAGTTTCTATAATTGTACTATGGCCAACAGAATTAATCTGTTTTTTATTAAAAATGTTTTCCCTCCATTACTAAAGTATTTACATAGGTTGCCCCCTGTAGGCTGAAAGAGCACAAAACTCAGTCTGAGGAAATTTGTTAGGCTACATCAGTTTACTGCATGTGCGTCTAACACGCCAGTAGATGGCAGTCTATCTTTTTGTGCTGGTCTCAGGTTTGCAACAAGACAAATTCACAATAGAATTTATTAGTTTAACCTAACCTAAAGATTGTTAGAATAGGACATAAACTTGTTTTATCTTATCTAAAGAAAGTATGCCAAATATAATCCGTATTCTTCTTTAATGCACATAAACAACAGTTTGTCTACCAGCAGATATGGAGCCTTACAAGCGGACATCTCGACTTGTGCTGTGGTTATACGATTAAAACATTTAATTCTGTGATAAGATTCTGATAAGACCTTTTGTTGTGTTTTTATAAACCAGAGCTTTTAAGTCTGTGCTGGCCATAACCAGCCAAAGGGGGCTCCCAGAAAAAAATCTATATTTAGAATAAATTAACCAAATACATCAGGAGGGTTTTTTGACAATTAAAACATATAAAAAAAGAAAATAAGCTACAAAACCAAAATGGTTACAACATTTTAATTTTAAACACACAGACCCCCTGCAATACCTTCATGGACTTCAAGAGGTCCGCGGACCCCCAGTGTTTGTTAACTTCATAAATATTACATAATATTGACCTAAATCACGCCTGTACGTTTGAAGGTCATTTGCAAATGAATGTAAATAGACGCTCGTGGTCTTGAACAACGTCATTAAAAACACGTAATTTTTCACCTGCTGGCGGTGTATTTCTTGCCCAGTTTGCGCGCAACCTGGTCTAACTTGACATTTTCAAATCGGATTTGTGGTCACTGAACACGAGAATCATGCTGTCTTCCACACCCTTGACTTCTTACCCCTCCCCAACATTCTCTCCATATTCTCCATCAATCTATACACTAATAGTTCAATTTTCATTTTTAGCGCTTCTACACACAGACTGAGGCCATTGCAGCGAATCGCATCGTTACATTCACTGGGACAGAAAGTCCGTCGATTTGCATCTATTTGCAAAAAAAGGAAGCAGGTGACTTGGGTAATTGACAGATTGTTTACTGAGAGCCGGTGGAATGTGCGCGCACTGACATATCCAATGCGTAATTAATATAAGGCTTTTCAGGAGCGCGCGTTTGCGTGTAAAAGTAAACCTTGCTTACATGTGTGAGAGCTGGCGGGACAGGCGATCTATATCTCATAAAGGCTAAACACATCTGTGGAGGCACTTGTACAACTTTTTGCCCCATTGAAGCAGGACACAATGCCTGTTCGACGGGGACACGTTGCGCCTCAAAACACCTTCCTGGACACCATCATTCGCAAATTCGAGGTTCAAAGTGAGTAAATGATATATCATCTATTGTCTTCGTTGCTGTTGACAATTTCTCTTTTTATGTGTTTTTTAAAAACTCGTATAGCTAGGCTATTGTTAAAGCAGTTTTTATAATAAATCAGTCAAAAGTTAATTTCATTGTGTAAAGAGATTTAAAGAACAAAATAATAATTATATATATTGTACTACAGCACCTACAAGTACAAATAATAAAAGTTAACTGTTATTATTATGAAGTTTTGTAACAAATAAAAGAGTGGAATATTATGCATCATTGATTTAATCTAAAAAAAAACACAACACTAAGTTAAAAAAATGGTTTTACAGCTGTGACTTTTGTTAATTAACACAAAAAAAGACCAAATAACTAAAAAGACTAATGATCTGATCAGTACATATTTTATTTACTGAAAATCCAAGAACTTTTGTTAAATTGGAAGCTTGATCCCTGATGCTTTAATAGACCACTTTACAAAATGTAAACACTGATCCAGCAGCACTTTTGAATTGAATTACATTTTTTTACATTTGAATTGTATTTTGTAATGTTTTAATATATATTTTAATCATTTTGATTCGGTTATAAATGTTTCATTGGTTTTATTTTGTTCAACGCTTGTTCAGTGTTTAAAACTTCGACTGTGACGGCTGTACCAAGTGGATCTGTTTTTGTTATATGCTTTCACAGATCGCAAATTCATCATTGCCAATGCTCGAGTGGAAAACTGTGCCATCATCTTTTGCAATGATGGCTTCTGTGGCATGTGCGGCTACACACGTGCAGAGGTCATGCAGAAGCCGTGTACCTGCAGCTTTTTGTATGGACCACATACTGGACGACCAGCTGTGGCCCAGATGGCCAAAGCTTTGCTGGGCTCTGAAGAAAGGAAAGTGGAGATCTCCTTATACAGGAAAGATGGTAAGCATTATAACTGATGTTATAGCAGTTGGCAGGTGGCAGGATTCTAATAGTGGTTTAATAGCATGCATGGACAATTTATTGCTATACTTCTAAATTGATGCCCGTATTGATGCCAAAGCTACGTCCTGGGTTTTGCTTTTCTCAATTTATGTGGTGAAAAATATGTTCATCAGTACACGCATTACACCCTTAACTTATTTAATTTTGACCCATTCCCTAAACATCACGTTGTTTCTATTCAGCTGCATCCTATTTTAGTAAAAATGCATGTGACATTTGATCTGTCCCAAGCTGATTGATCTTGAAGTGTAGTCAGTGCGGAAATCGCAAGCATCCTTTATTGTTGATGCTCTGTTGATAGATGGATTACAGTCCAGGGTACAATCTCAATTGTCTATTTCTGTCCTCTCCTATTTAAAGAGCATTTCTGGATGATTGATTTCAAAGACAGGTGGGAGTTTGAGAATAGGAGTAATACTCATAGAAAACATAACTGTCCAAAGGACAATTTCTCACTATGCAGATTCATAGTGCTATATATCCAAGTATTCCAAAAGGGCATGACATTGTGTCCTCTAGTGATGCTGAGGACGGAGAGCAGCATATACACAACCGATAATGTACACAAGAATACAGCCAGAAATGCTTAATTTCAGTTGTGCTTTTCACAATACATATGGTTTGAATGCAGCTTTACAAAACGTTATGGCATAATACCCAATGCAAGTCAAAGTTATTGGTGTATTAGAGAATATTCTAATGTTTGGAAAAGTGTCCAAATAAAGAAAATAACCTTAAAGGATGGGTTACTGTCTTGTCCAAGAAAAAAAAGTTTAGTCAAGTTCAGTGGACCTTCTCTTTTCTTACTGTTTGCTTGATGACTTACAGGGACAGTTCACCCAAAAATGAAAATTCTGTCATCAACATTTACTCACCCTTAGATTGTTCCGAACCTGTATACATTTTACATTTACATTACATTTATGCATTTGGCAGATGCTTTTATCCAAAGTGACTCACATTGCATTATACTATACATTTGTTAGTAAAGTAAGAGATATTTAGAGCCTCTTAGATATTTAGAGAAATGTATATATTTCTTTGTTCTGCTGAACACAAAGGGAGATATTTGTAAGAATGTCAGTAACCAAACATATCTCATCCCCTATTTACTGCCATAGTAGGGAAAATAAGTACTATGTAAGTCAATGGGGGATGAGATCTGTATGGTTACTGACGTTTGGTTACTAGCATTCTTACAAATATCTTCTTCTGGAATTTAGTTGTGGTCGACTGATATGTGTTTTTTAATGGCTGATGCCGATACCAATATTAAGAAAGAAAAGTGGCCAATATAACACATTTGCAATTAAATGAGTAAATGGGAGACATACAGAAAATTGGTAGTAACAGACTTGAACGCGTGAAGACGTCCACACATGACGTTATATTAATTGTGGGCAGCTAAACATGAGGGTTTTCCGCAATGTCACTGGTCTTTAAAGTTTCAGCTCAAAATATCTTTTATTATACTGTGCTCTAAATGTCTATTTTTTGCCTGTGTGGAAAATCATGCTGTTTTGGTGTGTGTCTCTTTAAATGCAAATGAGCTGCTGGTCTTCGCCCCCTTTCCAGCAGAAAGCACCAGACTGAGAACCTGTGCTTCAGTAACAAAAAGCTGAATCTCCTAAATCTCTCTGTCCTATACAAATAAAGGCAAAAATGCCAGTTTTTAAGAATAAAATGCTAATGTGCTGAATGGCGGGCAAACAGAAAAAAAATTGTCCATTTATAAAAATATATCGTCCATGGCAATATATCGGTCTATCACTAGAATTTAGATTGTGTAAAACTGGTTGTTTAGCCTGAGGTGAATGAACTTCCTTTTCTTGTATGAGACAGAAACCTGTTTTCTGAGTGTATTTTTATTAGGATCATTTCCCCAATGCTACCATTCAAACAGAGTAGTCAAAGAACATCAATATACATTTTTTAAAAATGTGTTTTATCATACATCTCTGTGTGGACAAGAGGCAAATCAAATGTTTTGATACCATTAAAAAGAGTTAAGGGTCACTTGGTTTAAATCTATTAATCTTAAAAATCTTTTGGTATTTATACCCCATACACCCAAGGTGTAGGCCTAAGTCATGTGAATGTAACAAGATCTTTTTAAATATATATTTTAATTTGGACTAAATAATGAAGAAAAGGCAGCCAATAGGAGTTAAGAGTACATAGGAACTCATTCGGTACTGTTTAAATAACATCTCAGATCAAGAAGCTGGATGATATAATGCCAAGAGGAAATTTTTGCAAATTCATGTCTAAGGGTGACTATATTGACAATGCTAAAATTAAACATTAAAATTAACATTTTTTTATTTATTCACAAAGAAACTTATTTTTTTTGTCCCATTACATTTGTGTTATTCCATGTTTTTCACAACTATTATTCTGTGGAAAAAAATGAGTGAGAAAGTGAAAATAGAAGTAGTGTAAATAGAAGTAGAGTCTGTACAGAAAGCAAAAATGTAGGGATGTTGAAACGCAAAGTATTTTTCCACTGATCCGGATGTTAGGAATACTTTTCAGTGTGACCCTGTGTAACCTAACCACACTAAATTTCTCAGGTGTGCTCAGGCTACATTTAGCTCTTCTGAAATATGAGATCTCTCAGTCTTCCTTACACTGTAGTCAAAATGTCATTACTTCCATGGTAACACGTAGAATTGGGTACAATGTGGACTTATATTCTAAGACAACTAGATGATATAAATTTTGTTCATATTATTGGCATGAAAATTTGGGGTGAGATTTTTCCTTGAATTTTTAGTATTTCTTGGTAGTTGCTGTGTCTACTTTTGCTTTAATTTACCTGGTGCAGGGTTAGAAAATCTGATTCTCTTTGTTATTTTATATGATTTGAGTCGAGTCGATTTTCAAATGCAAGCAAGGCCATCTGACCTTTACTTACAAAAAAGTTAAGAATGTCACAGATTTGCTTACATTTGATTAGTGACCGTGAACTCATTTCCTTTCCCCTGAAACACTAATGGCGGAAGAAAATCGGGTTCTTGTTTGTGAAAATCAGTAAACTCCCATATTTGGAAAGTAAATATGAGAGGAATCGATTCAGAAAATATAATAATATATCTAAATTGGAAGGTATGTTGGCTGACTATGGTCCAGAGGGCCATTTTTGTCTCACAACTAATGGAGGTGTCATGGCCAGTAATAACATCCTAGTGTGAAGAGGGCTATTGGACATTTCTGCACAAATAACCTGCTGGAAGGGCAAATGAAGAGTTCCTCTGAGGGAGATTTGAAGGCTAATGGTGTCTCATGGAAATGCTCCAATACACATAATGGCCGCTAGGCATACTTTAAACCTTCTAGGAATAGTAATGTACTAAAATGTATTTCTGAAGCTGTATAATTAGCATGAACAAAAATTGCTTTTCATGAAGTTTAGGGCTGACATCTAGTTGTATTTCCCAGTCCATGTTGTCCCGTAATGGCGCGTTTGTTGCGGCAATGATCTTTGTCTCTGAAGAGAGTCCTTGAGAAGGACATTCAAAGCAAAGCATGGAACTAATGGTGTCTGTAGCAGTAATCCTGCAACACAAAAGGGCAATTCTAAAGTCCACTCAGTTAGTGAATCCTCATCCCTCTTTAAAGCCTGCTAAAGGTCTTCTGAGGTTTAACTATGAGGAAGTGATTGTGAACTGCATAAAGCATAGCAGATTATCAATTAATGATGACTCCTGGGGCAGATTGTGTTCCTGCTGTAAACAATCTAGAGATGACTTTAAACAGGACCTAACCATTTCACACTTTCCTTCTGTACATCTTTTGTTTACTTCAATGAGACATTATTGAACCTCATTAGTTAAAGCTTTAAATCAATGAAAATAATTAAGAAAACAAAATGTGAAATATTTCCAATAATCGTAAAAATCTTTTACTCTCAAGATGTATGCTTAAATGATTAAAACCACTCTTATAGACAAAAATAGAATACCGACATAGTAGATTTTTTGGGTGTGGACCAAATAATTAAGAAAGAACAGCTCCAAAAAACAACAATCTCCATCTCTCAATACTCTTTAAAAAGCTTCACAGGTTGGGATCTCATGAAAATAAATGATAAAATGGCAAGAGTACGATTTTGCAAATTTTAGTCAAAGGGTGGCTAATTTAAAGATACTAAAATATAATAATAATATAGTTTTGATTTACTTTAGATGTTTTTATTTGCAACTTAATTCCCACAGTTACAGTTGTGCTACTCTATAGCTTATATGTGACCCTGGATCACAAAACTTTAAGTAGCACAAGAACATTTGTAGTAATAGCCAAAAATACATTGTATGAGTCAAAATAATCGATTTTTCTTTTATGCCAAAAATCATTAGAATATGAAGTAAAGGTCATGTTCTTTGAAGATATATTGTAAAATTCCTTCCGTAAATATATCAAAACTTTATTTTTATGAGTAATATGCTAATGATTTCATTTGAATAACTTTAAAGGTGATTTTCTCAATATTTCGATTTTTTTGCACCCTCAGATTCCTGAGTTTTAAATAGTTGTATCTCGGCCAAATATGGTCCTACACTCTAAAAAAAATCTGTAAAAATAGGGCACAATATACTGTATAAATATGAAGGAATTTTCTGTATTCCTTTTTACAGTTGTTTTACCTGTATTTTACATTTTGCACTGAATTAAATCACATTTTAGTGTTAACAGAAATGTCCGTAAAATAAAGGAAAATGTACTGGTAATTTTCTGCCAGCATTTTATCAGTTTTTTTACGGATTTTTTTACAGTGTATCCTAACAAACCCTATATCAATAGAAAGCTTTTTTATTCAGCTCATGGTGTTAAAATGTCAATTGACCCTTAAGACCCTTTTTCCCCAGAGCTCGAACCCATGTCCTTTGCAGTTTAAAAGTGATATTTCACTAATTTACGCTGAGTAATCAAAATAAAAATGAATAAATTTTAATGACGTGAGACATGACTCATTTATGAGCTAAGCAAGGAGAGATTCAATGGAGGACCTCCATGCTCTACAGAAGACAGAGGATGACCCTGACCATCAGTCTTCATATTCTGGTAATGATCTGCAATGCTATAATTAGACAAAGTAATGACTTCAGCCATCTCTGGGAGTTAATTATTTAAATGTCCGTTCTTCATCCATGAACTCTCATAGGACAGTTTTGTCAGAAAGATCTCTGCAACATTCCAGCTGAGCTTGTGCTTTCAGCAGCTTACAGACCTCATTGACTTGACTTGTTTCTTGTATTTTTAGTCATTTAACAATTGACTCAAAGGCAAAGTTACACTTGCTGAATTCTTTGCAGGCAGAGAATCGAAACCTGCAAGTGATGTTTGCTTCTGCAAAACTGACTTTAGTGTTTTAGGTGGTTTCTAGGGGTATTGCTGTGTGGTTGCTAAGGTGTTTCGGGTGGTTGCTTCTCAAATATGCCCAGGTGTGTTTATATGACTCCCTTAAAGTGATTCTATGCATATGAGATTTGTTCACCAGGTGTTTGTGGTTTTATCCACCAGGTGAAAATTGTGAATTTGATTATGTTGAAAAAGTAAACCACCACTTTGTCCATAGCATAAAGTTAAACATTCACAGTCAGCATTTGTTGAAATAATTCACTTTTTTTGTCAATTGATTTATCGGCAGTGTTTATGACATTGCATTTGCTTTATTTCGTGCAATACTCGCGCATGATTTTCAGAGCCATCAGTGTAATCCCAACAGGCCTGTAGTGGTTGTAGTAGAGTCACGAACAGGCCAGCAGTTTAGCTCAAACCTCAGGCTCAGATTTGCATACCATTTGTTTTATTATATTCAAATGCTATGAGTAAATCCTAAGAACAGGGAAGCCCAAGGACATATACTGGAGCTACAGTACGGAGGTTTCTGCTACACAGCATTTGTTACCCTAATAAATACAGCCCACCTCACAAACACAAAAGTTCAAGTTTAAGAAATACTCTGGCGAATTTGATCGTGCTTTCAGATACAGCACAAATAAGAGTCTGGTCCTAGGATATGAATTACATTTTGTCATTGTTTATTTACCCTCAGGTCATTTCAAACCGGTAGGACTTTCTTTTGCAGAAAATCAATATTTTAAAGAACACTGGTAACCAAACAACATTAGCCCCCATTGACTAAAGACATTTCTCAAAATATCTTCGTTTGTGTTCCACAGATGAATCATAAAGATTCGGATTGACATCATAGTGAATAAATAACGACTTTTATATTTTTTAGGCAAACTATCCCTGTTTTACTTTGAACACAATTGCGCAGATTCTTATGTAGAGACATAAAAAAAATTTTTACAAGAAAATAGAACCCACTTGACATAAAAACATCAGGACACTTATAAATCTTGAATTGTCTTATTATCTGCAATTGATATAAAAAAGTCTTTGTATAGACAGTCATTCCTATCCATAACAAATTCCTGGAAAATAGCTTGTGGTTTTTGTCATTTCAGTGGCCAGTGCTCTGGAATGGAGAGTGGAAAGACAAAGATCAGGGGGTGTGGCAGGCTTTAGAGGTTCTAAATCCCATTATTAATTTCAGTTTTTTACGCTGCTTATGTTCTTATGAAAACAATACAATTTCCTCTGGTGGCATTAACCTCTCTCATCCTAACAGCTGCCTCTGTCCTTGGTACTGAAGAAGCCCAAAGCCGATTTAGTTTGTAAGGTTCGCAAATGAAAGTTTGCCTCTTTCATGGAGCAATACAGAGATCTTGTAGAAGGTTAATATTTGCAAAAATAGAGCTTAAGGTGTTTCTGATATATATATATATATATATATATGTACCCTAATACACCTCTTATTGCAAATGAGACATTTAAGGCGTTCATGGCCTGGTCAAACTTTTATCATGTTACTGTTAACAAGCAAATGCATTTAAAATATAAAAAAGTGTATGCTCACCTGTATTGGTCTACCATCTTACCCACTGAAGATTATGACACAGGAGATGTCATGGTTTAGGGCCATTAAGCAGCAGATGGTTATGCTGTCCGGGACTGTGTTATACAGTAGCAGATGCTACTGGTATGAATGAAATTATTTAAAGAGGAATGTTTCTACCTTTAATCCCTGAGAGATGGCATTGTGTTTCCAGCCCCATTGGCGTCCTGTCTGCCCTTGAGCATCTCTGCCCTGAAGCACACCTGGCCGTCAATACCGCCCACCAGTCTGGCACAGAGAGAGGATGATTGGTTTGGCAGCGTGTAATAAGCTGGACCCACAGTGCCAATGTGGGTCAAGTATCAGTTTCCACAGTGAACAGTCAGGGCTCAGGACATTTGCCAAGCTGGTTATCGATGACCTTAACATCATTCTGCACACCCTCCTTCTCATTGACTGCAGTAGCACTGGAGATTTACAGATTGTGCTGGGCAGAGGGCATTAATCCACTAAAACACGGTAAATTATAGAAGTGTCCTGCAGCAACTGTGTGGAGAGTGTTGTAAGAATCTGGTGTTGTGTGGTTCCATCTAGTGGTGGCATTATACATTTAAAAAAAAAAGAGATTTTCTACTAACCTGACTGCAGGTCCGTAGCTAAGAATTCTATCCCCAAAATGAGATCAACAAATCACGTTATTTTTCACTAATACTTTTTAACATTTTTGTAGTAGTTGTTTGTTTTCTGATCTTAGTAAATCTTATTGAAATGGTTGTTGGGGCCTCCTGCTCCTGTGCGCACCTTGACTGCTGCAATCCTATAGACTTTAGATGTGAACCCATTATTGTACTTAAATGTTTTCCTCCTCTCCAAACAGGTGTGTGTTTGCCATGCATCGTAGATGTGGTTCCAGTGAAGAATGAGGATGGTTTGGTCATCATGTTCATCCTGAACTTTGAGCTCGCAGGCCAAATGGAGAGATCCCTGGACAACTCACCGAACAGAGAAATCAACCACAAACACGCCATCCCCTGGCTCTCTAAAGGTACTGAAAGATGATACCTTTCATTGGTTAAAACTGTTGTTTTAGATCTGGAAGTACCCACCCAAATGGACATTACACAGCACATAAAAATAAACAACACATTTTTGTTTCTCCATACGTTACATTAATACAAACTATGTGCATTTGCTAGGCCACTTTTTACATCCTGCAATATTGCACATCTCTTTGCATTTAAAAAAAAAAAATTCATATTTCTAAAGTTAGATTCTATAGTTAAAAGTATAGTTGATTTTGATTGTAACTTCGGTTCAGTAAAGCACTCTTGGTTATTGTGAAAAGTATTCCAAAAAATACTTTTGTTTGTTGAAATAAAAGATTTAGTATTAGGAGAAAACTGCAAAAAAGCTGTTCACAACATTATTTTCCACAAATAGTGTAAATACTTTAAATGGGCATTTCCAGCGTTATGCATGTGACATTTTTCATTATGGATGTGACATATAAACACTCAGAGAATCTATTTGTTACAAATGTACTTAACTATCTTTTTATTTTGTACTAAAGCCTTTAACTTAACATCACAAACATATTAGTCTATGCAGAATTTTCTATCCTAAAAATAAGAAATAATCGTGAGTTATAGATGCAACAAAAATGGACACGGTTTTTGAAAGAGTATACATGCTTTGTAGAATTTCTGTTTATTAAAATGCACAAACTAGAAGCAATAATACCCCAAAAATTTGGAGAAGAAATGACTCTTCATAGAACATAAAATAGTTACTTTATTTAAATTTTCATGTGTCTGTTCATGAGGAATATGTGGCAAACCTGAAAATGGCATTTACTTGACTATGGAAAATCATGCACTAAAAATAAAAAAAACTTTGAGACCTCACATGGGTATTTGAACCACAAAATGTTGACATCTTTGCTATGAGTATAGTAAAAACCTCTGGGGGGAAATATTTTTTAATGGTAAGGTTGACATTTGCATGGAATTGCCCAAATGAGTGAAAATAGTCACTATTTGGCTTTTGCGTGTGGTGTGTTTCAATGTAATGCGACTGTCAAATGCCTAAGTGTAATTTTAATGCTAAATACTAAATAACAAGTCTTGTTGCATTTTTTCAGCAAGAAGGCGTCGTCTCAGGCTTCCTCTGCCTTTGCTCCGCTCCCTTAGCAAGCAGTCTCTGCAGGACGATGCTGAAAGGGGCTACATGCAGCAGATGCCCCACATGGGTCATGAGTCTGTAGCTCTGGACAAGCTTCTATCCCTGCCTGAACGTTCTGCATTGGGGGGATCTCAGCTTTTGTTGTGGGAAGATAAGGCACAGACAGAGCCTGATGGTGAGCCACGGCCAGTGTCCCCTCCTCTCCCTCAGGGCTTCTCCCAGTCCTCCCCACGTTTGCACAACCTCACGTCAGAGGCATCTCCGTCTAGCTGCAGCATGGCACACAGCCGCTCCTGCGAGAGCCTGAGTGGCATGCGGCCCTCACCCTCCACCAATGACTTTAACTGGGACAGGAAGCTGCCCATCAGACCAAGTAGCACAGGTATTGATAAAAGCAGGAGACATTAGTATTTTTTGTAATCAAGCAAAGTAATAAAGGTGACCCAAAATTAAAAAGTCTTTCATCATTTACTCACCCTCATGTCATTCCAAACCTGACTTTATTTCTTCAGCAGAACACAAAAGAAGATACTTTGAAGAATGTTGGTAACCAAACAACATTGGACCTTATTGACTTCTGATTGTATGGACACAAAACCACTGAGAAATGTTTCAAAACATCTATTTTGTGTTTCTCATAAGAGATACAGTATACAGGTTTGATGACGTGAGGGTGAATAAATGATAACAGAATTTGAATTTTTGGGTAACTTACTCCTTAAAGACAGGGGTGTATAAACAAGGTATACATGAAATATAAAAAATAAGTAGATGCAAAGTAATAGATGCTCATAGTGATACAGTAAATGTTATTTTTCTTCTTACAGGTGCCATGCACCGCAAAGCCAGTTTACAGAATGCAACTTCAGACTCAGATCTGAATCGTCTCCGGACCACAGTTCGGGCCGCACAGCTAACACATAACCTGATGGATATAAAGCCGGACCCTTTCATCGCTGTTCCACCTGGTGAGATCGACATCATCGCCCCATGCAAACTGATAGACCGGACCCATAATGTCACAGAGAAGGTCACACAGGTGAGGTTCTGAGAATGAATGAGATGAACGACAGTGTGCGCAAACAATGCTTTCAATGCATTATCCATAGCCAGTTGGCTATAAAATAAGCTTCTTTTAGATTTCTTATATTACATGCAAACTTTTGACTGAACATCTAAAGTAGGATCTTGATCTATAGTGTAAGGGTTATCCTCCAAAGTTTAGTGCACTCGCGTGTAAAGCTTTACGTAACACTCCACAGAGCTTTAAAAAACTGTTCCACAGGAATGTCTGGTACCTGAGGTTAACGCAGTTTCCAGTGAACAGATACTTGACCAGCTTTGCTGTTTGAAGGGCATTCCAACAGAGCGCAGAGAGAACGAGGCCATGCCAATGGTTACACGGCACATGCCGCGAGGTGTCCTTCCATTTTCAGCTGAGCTATCTAGATGCTTCATGACAGAAAGATCTATAACTCCACAACCGAGCGGCCATTAGTGCTCATGTGGGTGTGTGCTCAGAGTTGCTTAGTCATTTGTCTGTGTTTGTCTCTCCGCCGGAATCGTTTTGTTTAGGAACGGGCACAGAAACTTTGCACTATGAAAGATCTCCATGAATATACTATTTTTGCACTTCCTGCTTTTCCCACGCCTGAGAATTGCTGACCAATGAATGGATGACCTTAGCACACATGTGGTTTTGTTTACAAATTTTGGTTCACTTGGAAAAAGGGCAGTGTGAAAGCGAACTGCACCGAAAAAAGTCAACATGGTATTTGAGCCGGACCAAAGCAAGTGAACTTTCCTGGTGTGAATACACCCTAAATCTGCAGGGTTTTTTTTTAAAGCATTTTTTCAGGTTTTGAGTTAAAATCTGCAGAATTCTGATTTGGATTATGGACTTAAATGGACTTAAAAAATATGGATCAGAAAAATTCCAATTATGTGGAAATGTAGTTGTCTGCAAAAGTTTTTGTTTGCTTTACTGAGACAGAGAACAAACCAGATTACCTGAGTTGTCATAGACGGTTTCATCAGACGCATTTGCCTGGCGCCTGTGCTTGTTGATCGCCTCACTAGTGGCTAATGATATAAAACGATTTATATTTAATTTAGATTCATATTAATTTACTTTAATATTTTCTTGTATAACAATTGTATTAAATACACAAGACGTTGAATTTTATTGTATATTAATTTATTAAATAAACAATTTGTTGAATGGGTTGTGTAACTGTCGCATTTTAGGTTTAGCCAAGTAATGGTTCTTCTACTGGTAACCCAAAATAATACTGACTAGACATTCTTTTAACTTGCTGACTAGTGTCATTTACTTGTTATTTCTTTTGCTTGCTATCAGAAATAGTCTGCAGGGACTCTATTCTTTGTGGATGTGTACCGGAAGTTAAATTTGGGTCAGAAAAGCGTGCATGCACAGTAGCGTTTGCTTATGTTGTTGCTTTGAAACCGTCTATAACTGTACTACTTATTTCCATGCAAGTGGTATTTGTAACAAACATCTCTTTTTCAAATATGCTCCTGTAAAGAAAAGTGTGTGTTGTGTTGTATGCGTGACTTGTGTACTGGGTGTGAATAGCTGTGTCTGTGCCAGGGGAACCTCCGACTCTCCTTAACACTGATTGATGGCTTATTCTGATGGATGTAATGCATTAGGGAGAGAGAGGGAAACCTTGTCCCTTCCTCTACCTCTGTCCCACCCTTTACAGAAGTGACCTCTCTCTGGAGCTTCTCCCATGAGTTCCAACCCACTTAAAATGTCATTAGCTCATTAATCACAACGGTACAGTCACAGGAGGCCTGAGCACAGAGTTGAGCTCTCGCCCAACCTCCTGGAACAACCCGAACTGAGCAAGGAGCAGGAGCCAAAGTCTTTGGTTTTATAATCATTGGTAAAACTTCTAGACAAAAACTGTTCATTTTAGATGTACAGTCTGTGACCATAGACAAAAATGAGAAATAGTATCCCTGGAGTACATGTTCCCAGATTGGAAATCACTGGTTTGTCCTTTAGCCTGCAGAAGTATAATGTGCTTTAGAGCGCATTTTAATTTTATCTCCCACTCTTGACACATTCTCTGTTATCTAACCAGGTGGAGAACAGCAGAAGATTATACCGCATTCATTATCATGCGTGGGATCCTCTGCGAGTTTGTTTTTCAGGGAAAGCCCAGTTTGATCCGTAATCACCAGCTTTGAGATATTCTGAGAGAGGGCTTTTCTCCTGTAGATCTCATTCTGTCCACATAGTCCTCCGACCTACTGCTGTGCATTGTCACAATTACTCATAACACTGTTTGCTTCTCACTCCCTGTTTTCTCCGCAGGGAGATTATAGAACACAAATAAGCCTCTGATGTTGAATACAGCAGACACAAGCATTTTCTGTCAGAGATGAATTACTGACCTTATGTCTGGACTGAATCAGTGTGAGACGTATTTAGATGCAACGCATGTTTCTAGCTGGTTTCTCCATGGATCTCTGCATGTTATTTAAAGCCTATAGGCCTACTTTGTAGGGGAATTTACAGTAAAGACCCGTAGACCAGACTGAAGGGGTGGATTCCTTAAAGGAACACTTTGTTTTTTGTAATTTGTGGCGTATAAGAGACACTTAACAAGAGCTGAGTTAGAAAATGTTGTATTTCCCTAAAAATAACAGCATACAAGTTTAAAATGACATGATGGATCTAATGAGATCTAATGTAATCTGAGAGAACTGATCTAATTTGAGATATTTATGCCTAAAACAAAAGTGCAAAAAAGGATTTAGGATTTAATACAACAAGCTTAAAAAGCTACGCATTTGATCAATAAACTGTATGTATTCCCAGGGTATTAATCCACAACCTTTACCAATTGAGAAACACTGTTGTATCACTGTTTAAGTGCACTAATGCATCTAATAACTACTTTGTATAAAGTTATTTAGTTGAAGTTATTTAGTAGAAGTAACTACAAGATAAAGAATTAAGATAAAGCCGTTTATAAAGAGTCGACCAATCAAAGCTGTTACACTAAACACTTTGCACTCTGTGTGCTGTAATGTTGCCATCCTCATGTGGTAATAGACTTACATTTGCTCTTTCGCCAGACTGCGCTGGACAAGATCCAGAAACTCCATTAGTTTGCAAAACTACATTAGAGGACTCTCATCAATAGCAAATAACAATCATAAAGTAATGAAGTCAAATGTCTGTGTCAGACAGCAATTTATGTTTAAATGAACCCTCGCCTATAGGATTTTAGAAGGAAAGTCCTTGTAGACAGTTATAGGATTGCTGGTAACCCATACGGTCATACATTATCATGGATGTGCATGTCACGTTTGTCATTAGTCATAATGAAAAGTGCCTTTAGCTAAGAGTATCTCTAGCAAGGTCAATTTGAATGTATGTGTCTCCTGGGAAAGCGAGCAGATTTTGAACAATGGCTTTACTTTGTGTCTTTGCCATGTTGTTTAGCATGTAAATTGTGTATATCTCCCAATAGATTTGATGAATTTAGCATACATTTGGGATGGTCTTTTGCTATAATGTGGTATAGTGTACATTTTGGCAAATGACCCTTCTGAATTATTGGAAATTTTAAAACATTAAAAGTGCAATGTGTAATATTAAGGAGGATCTATTAACAGAAATGTAATATAATATACATAACTATGTTTTCAGAGGTGTATAAAGACCTTACATAATGAATAACATTGTATTTTGGTTATCTTAGAATGAGCTATTTTTCTATTATAAATAAATAATTTCTATTTACATACACTGCGGGTCACCTTACATTGAATTCATCATGTTGTTTATACAGTCTCCCTAAACCAACAAATTGCTTTACAAAGCGCGTTTCGTAAATGTGTTATCTCCTTCGGCAAAGAAGAGAAAACGTAACTACATGTTTTTCTTGTGTCAGCTGCCATAGTGCTTCGAAAGGGAGGGGTTAGTGGTGGATTGAGCCGTTGGTTGCAATTTGCAACCTCACCACTAGTTGGCACTAAAATCTCCACATTTCTCCTTTAATGTACCAGGTTAAAAATGATGATTATTTTAGCAGTAAAAAGTGCTGAGACACTGTTGATGTATTTGTATATTCTTTTTTGTTTATGCACTTTTTCCATTATGTGCGATTTTACAATAAATATTCTGGAGAATTAATTATTTCACTGTTTTGCTATATCTGTAGTCTAGAATGGGCTAGTTTTTCTTTACCGTTGAATGTGTGATCTTTGTTGACACATATTAAAGATGACTACATGCATGAGGTCAATCATGAGCAAGTAATTATGCTCTCGGGGGTCATGCAGAGTGTAAACGCTTGATCCACGGATCAATTCTTTTTAGTGGGAATCCCAGTCAACACATCCAAAAAAGTGACTGTTGGGATTTACACTTGTATAGGGTGTAGAGACGTGTGTTTATTTCTACTTTGGTTTGATAATGTATTTCAAAACTGGAGTTGAGAATGCAAATGTGCGTATATAAGTACACCTACCAATCATGTGGCACTTGCGACGGCGTTGTAATGCCTGGCTATTCACAGCTTGCCCTGGCTTAGCTTTCTCTTCAGTTGTGTAATTTTTGTATCTTAAATTGCGTGTAGCCTTAATGTGGGTGAAAATTATCATAATAGAAGCCGGTGAGAGGGGAGGGTCTGTAACATACCCAAGGGCTGTGCAAACCGAGAAAAAAACGCTGCCCATTGAGCGTGTTAGTGTTTATCGGAGGACGAGAGGATATCCATCAAGCCCTACAGCTGGGCTGCTGAGAGCGAGGAGGTGGTTCAGACATCCAGCTGCAATTACATCTCTTCCCGAGTGGGACTTCCACAGAGAAGAGAGAGAACACATACAAACAGTGTTTCTGAGAGCGGGAGAGGGAGGGTGCGATGGTGAGGGAGACCACAGGCAGTTTACTCTCTTTAAAAGGCAAAGCGTTGAAAAAGTGGAACAGCTGCCCCGACAGCGTGACGATGGATCCATGCTGCTCAATGTGAAGATGAACGGCTAAGCTCGCACCACCGTCCTGATTGGCTCGGAGCGACTACAAACGGGTGGCGAGGTGTTTGACAGCAGTAGGACTTCGAAGACTGGACTATTTGCTCTCAAACTTTGAAGCATGGAAAAAGTGAGTGAACCGCTTTAAAGACCAACTTTAGAGATACTCCTTTAGAGACACTGTTCTTCAGAAAAGCTTTCAGTCTGACCGTAATTAAACTGAAGTGAGCGTGATGGATGCTCTCGTGGGATGCAGTGTCTGTTCCAGTGCGCGGTTGGTGAGGTGAGATGAGCTGGGGTGAATAACAGAGTCCAGGGGGGTACAGTATCTGTATGGGGGAGAAATATGTCCTTCAGTGCCAGGGGCAGCATTCCTCATGAGGGGGTGCAAGGGACCGGTGAGCAGAAGAACACACGGGTGAAGAGGGCCGTTCGAATCTCTAGTATTGTGGCTCAAGAGGTGAGTTTCATGTATTCCTCGAGCAAAGCTTATGGGTTTGATTTTCAGGAAAAAACACATACTGATAAACTGTTTACTTCAAGTCGCTTTGAATAAAAGCACCTGCCAAATGCGTAAATGTAAATGAGTTCCTAAGAAAATAGATCAGTTTAAAACAATAGTGGTTATAGCTACTTTGATTTTTCCTTGTTTTTATTTGCATGTATCTGTTAGACATTTCACCGTTTTTGTTTATATTCACAAATTCTGTCACAAATTATTCACCCTCATGTCGTCCAAGTCTCTTTTGATATTTTGAGAAGTCGTTAAGTGTCCATCCAATAGAAGTCAATTGAGGCCAATGTTGTTTGCTTACCAACATTCTTCAAAATATCTTTTTTTGTGTGTGTGTTTTGCAGAAAGAAAGTCATACAGGTTTGGAATGACCTGAGGGATGTAAATGATGTAAGAATTTTAATTACAAAACAGCTGAAGGTTCATGGACAGATTCTTTTGATAACCTTATTAAGTACATTTACCCTCCAGATAGTTTGAATTGTTTGGAGTTTGGTAATGTTCAGTGTATTTAAAGTAAAAGGAAACATTGATTTTTTTCAATCAATTGTAATCTAATGGAAGCCTGTGTGTTATTTGTCTCCAGTATTGAGAGAGACTGGAGTGGAGTCAGATGGTGTAAACAGAGTGGCGTCTAGCATGGCGTCACTTCAGAATTGATTGGACTGTCAGTGTTAGTGTCATTTCAGGAATTACTTCAGGCATTATTGAAGAACATCAAACATGAGAGCTGGATTCTCTAAAGTATTATTGTGAATTAAAATATGCTTGTGTTTGTTCAAGTTTGAAACAAAGCTTTTGGTAACCTTTTATATATTCAGAAAGGAAAACGTCAACAAAAAAAAACAAATTCTGCCAAAATTTACTCCCCCTCGAGTTGAAAGATATTTGGAAGAAAGCTTGTAACCAAACAGTTCTTGGCCACAATTGACTTCCATAGTATGAAAAATTTCAATGGTTGCTTTCTTACATTCTTCCAAATATCTTTCTCTGTGTTCATCAGAAAAAAGAAATGTATACAGATTTGGACAGAATATTCATTTCATACTATTGTGTGACTATTTTACAAGGTGGTAAATTTGTATAATCTCATTCCTTCATTTGAGTACGATCTGCCTATGTGCCTGTGAAGTTAGGCTAAGGGGTGGGCTTTATTTTTACTTTAATTCCAAATAATCATATACAAATTAGCCATCTCGTAAAATAGTTACAAATTCCTGTGAGTTTAGGTCACATGAACACTGGCACAGCAGTGAAACACTGGTATTTATCTCTGCCCTCAGTTTCTTGTTGGCAGCTTGTAAGATTGGTGTTGTGGTGTCAGAACTGGGATGTGCTCACCATAGTCACAGCAGTCAGGTCAAGCCCCCCACATTCATCCAAGCACCAGAATGCCCTTGACTGCCACAGCACCTTCTGTGAAGCACAGAGACCATAACTCACTGCTAGAGGCAGTCCTATAGGCTGTGGTGTTTTCTTGATCGATGGCCTGACTTGTTCCCATTGAGATTAACTTTAATGTTTCAGCTGACAAGTCTCTCACAGCGTTCTATCTGAGCCCTCTACCTGTGATGTTCCCAAGAATTTAACAACTTTAACAGTCCGATCACAACGCTTTGGGACTGGTTGTTCTGTGACAGGGGTGTGAATGCAATGCAGTGCTTACTTAAAATGCGTTGGAACATGAGAAGAATTGTAGAGTCATTTGAGGGGTACCCCACCAACTGTCTTTTAATGGAGAGGTTTTATAGTATGTGTAAGCCATGACATTGGTGGACAGCTGGTGCGAGGTTGGAGCTAGGAGGAAGTTTTTGCCTTGAAAAATGTATATGCCTGAAACAACACACAAGGGATGTATCATTGTGGAATAGTCTGTCGACCAAGGTTATTTGTCAGAGACGACTTTGTTTTACTTTTTACCATGTGTGCACTATTGCCTTATTATCCCAGAACATAGGGACATTTGAAATATTAAAGGGATCGTTCACATAATTACAAATTGTATTCATGTCATTTTAAACCTCTTTCTTCTGCAGAACACAAAAGAAGATATTTTGAAGAATGCTGGTAACCAAACAACATTGGTCTCCATTGACTTCCATTGTATGGACACAAAACCACTAAAGCATTTCTCAGAATATCTATTCCATAGATATATACTACAGTCATATACTATAGAAAATGACATGAATTTGAAATGACATGAGGCTGAATAAATTATGACTTTTTTATTTTTGGGTGAACTATCCCTTTAAGAGCATTAAAGTGACTTGACTAGGTCCAGCTGTTGTAATCCAATAAATTAAGTGTGTTTACAGCTGATGTTATTGCACAGAGCTCTGTTAGGGAATAGAACTTTGGCTCCAGATCAAACATGTAAATTGTGTGGTGAGTCAGAGAACAAGGAGAGCAGTTTTATGCTTTGTTGGAGCTTCGCTGCAGTTCCACCCCACAAGGCTATTTTGAGTCCCAAGGCCGGTCCCTTTACCCTCAGCATCCTCTGCTCTCTGTCCGACTCCTGGCTATATTAGTAAAGCACTCCGTTTTTAATATTAAAATTATATTTACCCACCAAAAATCCCTAATATGATTCCCTGTTTTTGTGATACTAACCTGTACACACATACACACACAACAATTCTGTAAAAACAATCCAAAAAAATCAAACAATCTCTTTAAAAAGTTAAAAGTAAGAATATGAAAACCAATATATATCCTTTGGAGCCTGGCACATAAGAATTGCCGTTGGTACAGTTATAAAGCCGGTCTGGTTACTCAGATACTGCAGGTGTGTTTTCAGGTTGCACCGAGCTCTGAGCTGGGCATTGCAACAAACACCTTATGCTTTATCACCATTGCACACCATTGCACCCAGTTGGTGCATCTGTGATGAGAAGTTATAAATAGAAAGGGACAGATCAAATTGTTTTCTTTAGATCAAGTGGCTTTGTAATTGCTTAAATGAGTTGATGCTGTTAATCAACTTTGAGGCTGGTCCAGACCTTGAGATGCTTAACACAAGATGATGTTAGCATGATTTATTAGCTTGGGTGACAGAAATCCAATATTGGTGATGCATGTGTGTGCAGGTTCATCAAAAAGTATTGACTTCATATCAACTCCAGGCATGAAATGTAAGCCCCGCAGACCCCTGTAGGGATTGAAAATAGAAGGGAACTTGTTTAGAAAAGAAATGTTGATATTTTGGGGGAATTTCCTTAATAGTATGTTTTGTGTTTTCTATAGTATAAAATCTTCCATGTAGCTTGAATATCTACACTGACTGAGGAGTGATGAATGGAAATCAAGTTTAATCACAAGACACTGATTTTGATGCCATCTCAATTCCCCGACCCCCCCCCCCCCCCCCCCCCCTCTCTCTCTCTCTCTCTCTCTCTCTCTTTCTCTCTCTCTCTCTCCACCCCTTCCCCCTTTCTCTCCCAGTCTCTCTCTCCTGCCTATTCCCATTTCTTTCTCACACACACACTCTCTCTCTCTCTCTCTCTCTCTTTGTATTTTTTGTGTTTGAGTGGCTGGCAGCTCTTCTTCACCCAAATTAGAATCACAGATTACATGGCTTTTAGTCTGCAGAAATGGCTGTACCTCGAAACTTTCTTGCTTTTCCTGTAAATGTTTTGGAGTAGTTGTACAGCACAAAGCACGGCATATGGGATGAAACCTACAGGAGAACCCACTACTTACAGGACAAAGCAAGAAACAAAAGTCAGCAGAAAATCAGAAGGACATCGGAGAGAAGAAACCGGAGGTGAACAGATTCTGGACCTCGAGGAGCTTTGGAGGAGAACAGCTTCTGAACTTATTGTTATTCAGGCAGGGTGGAAGAGTCAGATATTCTGCTCGGGTCTTCCACTTGTGCTGTGAGAAGGGGTGGTCAGATTATTATTTGTGGATCATGATTCTGACTTTGGTGCAGAAGCCATTCAACAAGTTCTACCAGCCCTGTACTTCTGTTAGGCTTCAGTTTTCATTTGAAACACAAATGCCCTGCAAACTAGGCTCCCAAAGCTTTTGCTTTTGGGACAAGACAAGTCCCATTCTTAAGCAAGAGGGCAAAGAGGTAAGAGGAGCTCAGTTTTGGGCTAATAAATATTAATAATAAATATTTTAGGACACATTTTATGTTTTCATTTGTTAGCGGGCCCTGCAAAAACGTAAATATATCTCCGTTTATATGGAATAGTTGTTTTAGAATTGTGTCGTTTTCAAGAGCTTGTTGATTATTTTGTCAAGTTTTTGACTCATGACCATGTTTTCTGTTACACGCTTACTGTATGAATGAATAAGTGATGATGCCAGTTCGGAACAGCCATGAATGGAAACTACATAGATTTTTAACCTAGTTACAAAAATAGAGGCCTGAATTAAACAGCATTTATCTGAAACTGTGATTTTGATCAGCTGTTATTTACTGCAGATGTTATTTGTGAGGACAAAATGGCAGTGTCAATGTGATATCCTAAAATAGTGCCTTTAGTTTGCAGAATTGAATTAAGTCTGGAAGATCTGTTTTTTATCTCCCTTTCCAGTCTGTGGTGGCTGTGTTTCTTTATCCTAATTGATGCGTAATGAGCAAGAGAAATATTAGATTAATGGACATAAATGAATTATGGTCCTGTGTGATTCTGGCCTGTGATGCAGTAGTGTAGACTGCCTGAAAAGAGGAAATTGCTTGAACCTCTATATATATTTAATAGACAATAAATATAATTAGCATTTGTCCATGTGATGCACATATTTGCTCCTGTGAGAAATGAAGAATGGTTGTGTAATTTTATGAGTAATATTTGTGTGTACTCGTGATGGCCAAATATGGTGCAGACATCTCTTAGGAAACATTACATTACATTTTATTGGTCATGACATGTCTATGTATTTGGCCTTGCTGAAGCTAGATCTGCTTGCCCTGCTGCTGCTGCTTTGGTAGGAACAATGACAACTTGCTTTTGCTAATTCACACGTTGCAGTGAACATTTTCATTTACATGTAAATTCATTTACATTTATGCTACATTTCCTGTAGCTCAGTGGTTAGAGCACGCCAATGTCATGGGTTCGATTCCAGGGATTGCATATTCTCAGAAACAAATGTATAATATAATGCAATGTAAGTTGCTTTGGATACATGCATCTGCCAAATGTGTAAATGTTAACATGCAAGGGATACTGATGTAATATTAGGCACAATATTCACCCTTAAACATATCATACAGGTGGAGCTGGTAGTGCAGGCAGGTAAACCATACTTTGCTTATTGAGTTTATTAACATATTTGGTCTTTATTTGAAAATAATTTTGAACAGGTTTCTGTGAGGGTATGAGTATAGTTAAAATCAGTATCTTGGTATGATAATCATTGTTTCTATAGGAGGTCTTCACTAACGCAGCTTCTGAGGATTTTCGCTCTCCCTCTGTGTATGCTGATGTGTGTTTTCTCCTCAGGCAGTATATCATGAGTAAGAGTAATTAAAACTCTCTCACTGGTGTTATGAGCAAATGACTAAACATTGTTCACCTCTTTAGGGACCTAAGAAAACTAATGAGTTAAAGTTTGCTCTCCCGGCTTAAATGAATATTTAGATGTGTTAGGCATGAATATTCTCCCTGCATTATTGTCTACTGAGCACTAAACATATCTGACACTAAACATTGATTCATTTCTTCACCCACACTGAGTTAGGCCCTCTCAAATTCTGTCTCCAAGTGTCAGAAGTGTTTGATAATATTTGTGTCTTTGTAAAAGGTTTCAACATATAAACAGTGGACAGTCCGGCAAAAAATAAAAATTCTGTGTCATAGATTCATCTATATGTCGTTCAAAACCTGTGTATGTCTCTTTCTTCTGTGAAACACGTAAAAAGATATTTTTAGAAATGTCTCTTTGTGTCCATACAATGGAAGTCAATACGGGACAATGTTGTTTGGTTACCACCATTCTTCAAAATATCTTCTTTTGTGTTCTGCAAAAGAAAGAAAGTCATACAGGTTTGGAATGACATGAGTAAATGATGAAAGGGTTTTTATTTTGAAGTGAACTATCCATTTAATGTCATTGAGTAAATGTTAATATATGCTTTTTTTGTGGTGGCTTATTCCACAACACACAATTTTCTAAATCTTATAGATCCCTCAATTCCAAGTGCTTTTTTTCCACAGGTGCTGTCTCTGGGTGCAGATGTTCTTCCTGAGTATAAACTCCAAGCTCCCCGCATCCACAAATGGACCATCTTACACTACAGCCCGTTCAAGGCGGTATGGGACTGGGTCATCTTGCTACTTGTTATCTACACCGCCATCTTCACACCTTATTCAGCAGCGTTCCTGCTCAGCGATGAGGAAGAGGCCGCCATGCAGCGCTGTGGCTACTCCTGTAGTCCACTCAATGTGGTGGACCTCATCGTGGATATCATGTTCGTAGTAGACATTGTGATTAACTTTCGCACGACCTACGTGAACAGCAACGACGAAGTGGTGAGTCAGCCCGGCCGAATAGCTGTCCACTATTTTAAAGGCTGGTTCCTCATTGACATGGTGGCTGCCATTCCCTTCGACTTGCTCATTTACCGCTCTGGAGAGGAGGTGAGTGAGCTTATGTGTGTGCTTGTTTTGCTGCACCTTGATCAGAAGTCATGTTTTTATCTGCTTCCTCACTGTTTTCATACATTACCAGACAACAACTCTCATTGGCCTTCTGAAGACTGCTCGGCTGCTGCGATTGGTGCGTGTGGCACGTAAACTGGATCGGTACTCCGAGTATGGAGCTGCCGTGCTCTTTCTGCTCATGTGCACATTCGCGCTGATCGCCCATTGGCTGGCCTGCATCTGGTATGCCATCGGGAACGTGGAGAGGAACGGCCTGTCTCGGATTGGTTGGCTGAATTCTTTGGGAGATCAGCTGGGAAAGCCTTATAATGGGAGCATACCTGGATCAGGACCCTCTACTAAAGACAAATACGTCACTGCCCTCTACTTCACCTTCAGCAGCCTTACCAGCGTGGGCTTTGGAAACGTCTCGCCAAATACCAACTCGGAGAAGATCTTCTCCATCTGTGTCATGCTTATTGGAGGTTAGTGTTTATTCAGAAGTCTACAGGATTCCCTGCTGAATTCTGTTGGTTTTTGAGTTAACTGGGTTTTACGCTATTGCATACGGACAACCCGCACTCTAAATTCAAAATAAAAATTAAATATTTTTTTCACAGCTCTGATGTACGCTAGTATATTTGGAAATGTGTCAGCCATAATCCAGAGGTTGTACTCCGGCACCGCGCGTTACCACACTCAAATGCTACGTGTTCGCGAGTTCATCCGTTTCCACCAGATCCCCAACCCACTCAGGCAAAGACTGGAGGAGTATTTTCAACATGCATGGTCCTACACCAACGGCATTGACATGAATGCTGTGAGTCACAGAGCCTCAAACATTATTGTGCACACCTGACTGCTGATCTAGTTTTCTCACTGTTTATTCTTGCTTACATGCATAACGGGCACGTTATGCTGTATCATTTATTACATCCTGTGGTTTTTCTCACCGCAGGTGCTAAAGGGGTTCCCAGAATGCCTACAGGCAGACATCTGTTTGCATCTGAATCGTTCCTTGTTGCAGAACTGTAAAGCTTTCAAGGGGTCTACTAAAGGCTGCTTACGTGCTTTGGCTATGAAGTTTAAAACCACACATGCGCCACCAGGGGACACCTTGGTCCATGCAGGCGATGTCATTTCAGCACTCTACTTCATTTCTCGTGGCTCTATTGAGATCCTAAAGGGAGATGTGGTAGTGGCCATCTTAGGTAAAGGAAGAGGGGTTGTGGTGGTGGGTGGGAATATGTAATGTGCCTATGTAGTGCATTCATGTCCAAAGAGTTCATAAATAATTCAAAGTACAACCTTATTGTCCTGGTACTACAATGCATTTGTTTATCGTTTGAGACTTGAAGTGGGAAAACTGTTGTTGTTGCGCCATCTCGTGGTGATGCTTTTTTCTGCTGTCTAAAATTTTTTTAAAGATTCATTTTTGTCTTTTAAAGCTAATGGTCTGTTATCAGTTTAAAATGTTATTTCCATATTTTTTCCTGCAGGCAAGAATGATATTTTTGGAGAGCCCATTAACTGTTTTGCACGTCCTGGAAAGTCAAGTTCAGATGTGAGGGCATTGACGTACTGTGACCTGCACAAAATACACAGAGATGATGTACTAGAGGTCCTGGACATGTATCCAGAGTTCTCTGACTACTTCTGGAGCAACCTGGAGATCACCTTCAATTTAAGAGATGTAAGAGTCTGGACTGCTTTTAAAATGTAAGGCATTATAAATGAATGTGCTTCATTTGTCTGATCTTCTCAACAGACCAACACTAAGGTCGGGTCAATGAGCAGCGACGCTGATGATTCTGATCATGGCTGTCACAACCATCCTGCACACAGAGGAAAGTTGTTCTTCCATACCAAGAATGAGAGACATTCTATGTCAAAAGGTATGTGTGAAATATGTACCATAGTTTTACATATAGACTGAGTTTAGCTCCAATCCCTAACAAACACACATAGACAGTAAACCAGTTTATCAAGGTCTTGAGAATTACACCCAAATGTGACCCTGGACCACAAAACTAGTCATAAGGGTCAATTTTTTGCAACTGTGATTTATTCATGAAAGCTGAATATATAAACTTTCCATTATTGTATGGTTTGGTAGGATGGGACAAAATTTGTTAATCAGATGTGCTGTAGCAGGCCGCTTCTAAGATAAATTAGGTTTGTTTTAACACTGTTTTGTCTTACCACTGTAATGACGTTGTGGTGAATAGATGGACCTGAAAGCTGAAATTCTAAGCTTTACATAGATACCAAACTTGAGTGAGTAATTCTCAAAGAGCGGGCAGCAGCGAGTGAAGTTTGTAGACGTGTTTCCAGCCATTTTGCTGCATCCACTCTACAAAATAAAGTTTTGATATATTTACGTTAGAAAATTTACAAAACGCCTTAATGGAATATGATCTTAATATCCTAATGATTTTTGGTATGAATGACAAATTGATAATTTTGACCCATATTATGTATTGTTGCCTATTGCTACATATACCTGTGATACTTGTGGTCCAGGGTCACAAATGTGTTTAATTCTGCAGGACAGTGGTTCTTTAGGAGCAGAATTGGACACCCCTGTTTTACATTTCTGGTTGACGCTCACTTTTCAATCTCTCTTATAAGCAGATAAAACCGAGAGGGCAGAAGACAAACCCAACAGAATGACTTTCCAAACACAGAATGCGAACATTGAACAGCATAAAGACAGACACAATTTTCATCGGGACTCAGACATTTTTGCCTCCCAGTCCAGCAGTGATGATGAGGAAGAGTCCAAGCAGCCGTCTGTATTAGTGAACTGTTCTCAAAGCCATATCACTAGCTTTGATAATGCGAATGGGGAAAACCACAAAACCAGTAATTCTTTCAATGCACTGTCAGGTAAGATTCTTAATGTGACTAAACTGATTTTCTGAAATGCTGAGTAATAAAATTACACAAAAACTCCAAAGAGACTAAAACGTACATTTCATTGCTAAAAGTATGTCAACGCACCCTTCTAAATAACAAGACTGGCTATTTCAGATACACCCAGGGTTCGATTTGAGGTGGAATGAGAGGGGATGGCATCCCCCTTGTTGAAGAAAATGACAAAAAGCATCCCCTCTGTAAAACCACCATCCATTCCATTTAAAAATTATATATAATATAAATGTTCTAATGCAAATTGTCACAAATTTGACCAAACAATAAAATGTTTTACAGTCTGAGCCTAGAAAAAAACATTTCAGGAATATGGAAGCTCTTATAGATGGTTTCAAAGCAACAACATAAATAAACAATATTGCACATGCACACTTTTGTGGCACAAACTTAACTTCCAATACACATCCACAAGAAACAGTCCCTGCAGATTATTACTGATAACAAGCAAAAGAAATAACAAGCCAGTATTATTTAGGGTTACCAGTAGATCTCAGTAAGCACATAAGGGTGTGGTTGTCCACATACTTTTGGCCATATTGTCTTCACTTCAAAGAAATTCTTGCATGAATTATCACTTAAGTGCCATAAATGAATAATTTTTAAATGACTTTTTTTTAAATTAGGAGCTCTTTCGGGCGTCTCCAACATGTTCAGTTTTTGGGGGGAGCACCGTGGCTATCAGTACCAGGAAGTACCCAGCCACAGCATGTCCTTTCCCTCATCTTCAGTTCCATCCAATAGCGTCCTGCACAATGATGCTCATCGCCATTGCACTGAAGTAGAGAACAGACTGGAACTGATGCAGAAACAGCTCTACCGGTGAGATCTCGCTATGATGTCCTATGTTTTAATTCGGGGTCTTAATTCCATTTAATGATATATGTTTTGAGCTGTGTTTGTGGTCTTCTTTTCAAAGACTTGAGAAACGGATGTCAACAGATATCGGGGCCATAATGCAGTTGCTTCAGAGGCAGATGATGCAGATTCCACCGACCTACAGTTCTGTGATTTCTCCGCTAGAAACATCCCTGAATCCCCCCAAACCAGGCCAAAAACTGGTCCAGCCTGTCAACCCTTTGGAAACAGAAACGCCAGCCATTTCCTCTGAGGTATCACACATATTATCGAACTATACAGTTATGAACTTGTTGAATCTCAAGTCATAGCCACTCTAAATGTCAATCTTTAATACATCCTCTTTGTTTCTTTCCCAAGATACTTGATCCACATGACTTTGCTGACAGTCCTATAAAGTCCAATGAAAGCCTGTCAGGGGCGATGGAGCTCCAGCTACTAGATTATTCCCCACAGCCCTCCACTGACGGTCAGGCTGTCAAACAGAGTTCTGCTGAGGCTTATATGGGGACATGGCAACATAGCATGAGCCGGAGTTCAGCAAACCTCTCAGATGATCCTGCAGCGCACACTGAATCCCAGCAGACTGATCAAAGAAATGATCATTTTTTAAAAACAGAGCCTTTTGCAACAGTTCGCCATGCACAAGCTGGACAGAGGCTGGATGCAGAGCTGGAGTGTCAAAGGCGGCTGTCATTGCCAGTTCAACATCAGTTAGAGGGTGATTCCTCAATCCCCAAAAAACACAGATCTGATCCAGGGAGTTAAGAGTGAAGTGTTGGTTTAAACATCTCAGTGGAGAATAAAGCGTACAAACTGAAGGACCACCGTTGAGCAGAAAGTTCCTCCTACTTCAGGTTCATATAAATGACCTCAGACAGTCTAATGTAGAGGTGTAATGTATGTCCCTGGTTAGCTGTCTCTCACTGAAAAAAGCATTTCATTTTGCAAAAGTGTTCATTTGTTATTCTGAGGTGTAAATGCAATGATTTGTATTAGCATATCAGTTTTTCAATAATGCAGTTTTGTGTGTTTGGAATTAGTGATGGTCGGTCTGGAAAAAAGTAGGTATGTCTTGCTTATACACTGGAAAGACCAACCAGAGTAAGATTAGTTAAAGATTGTGACAAGGAAACTTATCTCAGGTGGCAGAACTCAAGCTCATCTCATGAAGCATGTAGCATCTGAGTGAGTCGATCCAGGAGACTGATACCTGCTGAATAATATGACTGCGATGTACAGTACATTACTGAAAGCATGTGTTAATATCTTTCACTGCACAGATTTTTCCAACATAATATATTATCACTGAATATATAATCATCTGTTTGACCAAAGGGTTTCTAGAATGTGATTTAGAAAGTGTAAATTGAAATCATAATGTTTAAAATTCATATCACCAGTGCAATTAGTGTAAATACATCAACGTAGCCATTTGCTGCTGGTCCATGCCAAACACATTCAGTAGTAAATCATACCTTTCAAGAAAGATATTATTATGAAATGTGGTGTATAGAAAAAGTACAACTTGAAATGTTAAAATGTATTATAACATGTAATAATTTATTGCAATCTTCAGCAGAAATATTTATTGTTAGCTTACTATAAATAAATTATTGTACAGATATGATCTCTTATGAAATTGGATCATATTCACACCAAATAAAAGAATTAGATAATCCAAATTTTTATTTTGTTTATCAAGCACATATCATAAATGTATTAATAATATTTTGTCATGATTGCATTTCTGTGGTCTAAAATTAAGCATTTTTTTCTGTCATGAAATTATATTCATGACTCTGAAATGTATATCAGTGAATTGAAAGCTTACAGTAAACGTAAGAAACTTTTAACTATTTTAGGTTTTACTAAATTAACACAGCAGGTTTTTAGTTTCTTTGTGTCTAAGAGTGATGTGATCACTTCTTCTACAATCATGTGCAGTTTTTCAAGCTAAACTGTAATTGTCCTTTGAAATCGTGCCTTTGTATCAACATCTGCTAAATTAGTAATAAGTCTCATTTGTATTTATAAGAAAAAGTATACATAATTGATAATTTATTACTTATTTATTTATAGTATATTTTTACGTGTATATACTCTTTTATTTTATACTTTTAAAAATGTATACTATTTAATATATTCTTTCCTCTGTGGTGGACAGGAAGTGCACAATTAAAGCTACAAATTATAAAGATACATAAATATGCATAAAATGAATGTATACAGTAACAAATACAGTTCATCTTTTTAAAGAGCATACTGTAGCAACATAGATATATAATGAATCATAGACAAGAGCAAGTCTTTCAATGTTAATGCAGTTTTTATAAAGTATAAAAGGAAAGGACTATCTTTCTAACTCCAAAAAGGAAACACAGCTATTATACTGGGAGCAGACACACCTACTGTAAGTCCTGCACTAAGCCTATTGTTATATTTTTATATTAAGAACTCACACAAGCACTATATGCTCCTTAGTCATGTTATAGAACCGGATAAACAACAAAAGAAAGGAAATTCGTCCTTCCACATCACCTGATGCCTTTACACTCGCAGCCTATATTTTTTAAAGGGTATAGGCTACATTACATTTAGGGAATTTTCAAATGATAATTTAAAAGACAATTCTAGAATAGGCTGGGCCGTAACATAGTCAGTCAGACAGATTAATCTTCCACTTAAAGATCCGGGATGACGACGAACCACGCCCACCTCGCCTAAAAACGTTGATGCTAGACGGATCAGTACTGTTTTTTTAATACCCTGATTGGCGCAAACTATTGCCTCTCATCAGCATCAACGTGCTGGTTGTGAGTTTTTGCTGTCCATCAATTCTGGGAGGGACACATCAAAGAATCGAGATGATGCTCAGGAAACCAAAAGTAGACTGGCGGGTCAAAGAAGACGATTGCAATAATTCTGGTTTGTGATTGGTGGAAAGAATTAAGGGGCGGGGCGCTGCCTTGCGATCACAGAGGCGCACTGTACGAGAAAACGGACGTCGATCATCACTACAGCGTACTGAATTTTAAAAACAACAACAACAACGGTAAGTGCGCTTTGACATTGTGATAAACGCTCACGTTGCACTGCTAAAAATGAAGTAACAGTATAAGGCCATGTGCATTAACAAGCATAATCGTTTAAACGAAGACAGAAATGATTCATTGATTCAGCGCGTTATGCACGCTTCAGACTCATAGGGGGTTTGATTCAGTCGCAGTCACCGCTTGGCAGGCGTTACGGTATTGTTATGTAGGCTACATGCAAGCTCACGATGCGATGAGCATACAAGACACACAAAAACCATTTCATCCGTTTGCAAACGTGTGTTCACCGATATACGTCGCCCTGTCGAGATTTTTCTTTGTTTGGGCACTGCCGCAGTTTGGTGGAGATGCTCGAGACAGGTGTCTGCGCATCAACCTGAGAAACCCTCTGTCGAAATCTGCTAGAGTTACATAATTTCAGCGGTGTCACATATTGCTTCAGTAACCAGTAGGCTATGCGAGACATCTGAACATTGTTGGTTTTGTGGGATGATGAAATATTGCGAGGTTCCTTGTAGGCTTAAAAAGGACGCGTCCGTTGTTCGTCCCATCCACACTGCACACCGGACCTGCGCTTTTCGGTGATTATAATGGTCGCTAGATGTTGTTTCTAAGGTAGATCAACGCACGTTATGCTAAAATGCCAACGTGGAGCACGTCTCGTGCGCTCGGCTTTCTGCAGTGCACCTCTACAACATGTCATGCGTCATACTGTAAAACTGATCTGAAATGAAACGCACGTCCGACGCATTGAAGGTCATGTATGTACAGTATGCCAGGAACATGACGTGTATTCGTGGTAAATATACGAAACGTATATCATATACGCATTGGTTTGTATGATGTAACAAATTCATTCATTATAGAGGAACCGAGAAAAAACTTCCACTCTGTGCTGTCCTCTGTGACCACACCCCCTTATGTCTTAGTGCTCATATTCCTTCTCGTATTCATTGTAACAGGCTTTATTTCTTAGTGCAGGCCATAATCATATATGCTTCAGTTTAATTGTTTATTCATCTTTAACAGGTGTGGAGAACATAAAAGAGCCTGTGAGATTATATCAGATAAATTGTGATGGTTTATCATTTCTAGGTATTTCATTATGTATGAATGTAGTTGATTGAAAAATATTGTATTTTGAAAGTTAATTTGATAAATATAACCAAAGACCCTTTGGTGAGGTATTAAAATAAAACAAATGTACTGTATACCTGCTTTGCCGGTCTGTAATGCCGTTAACCTGAATTTATATAACTGAACTGGCTTGAACCCACAGTGTCCTCATATGTCACTGGGAACGTAAAGCTCAGTACGATGGTGCGCTGTTTGCTGGACCGTTGTAATTTTGGGGTGTCAGGTCAGGGCCTGCTAGCCTGTTGTGATGCCCTGTGTCCCGTCATGCATAATCTTCATTCCCCTCACTGATGGTTTGTGATTATAATCCGCACAGACACCCCCTCCGCTGTTTTGCAGTGACCATGGGTAGGGTGTTTATAAGGCGATATTACTCTCTATTTTAGCACATGATATAAGCCGTAGGGTTCTAGTGGGTGTAATGAAGAATATTATGAAAAAGTACAATATTTGGATCACACCGTATTGAGGATTCCTGTCGATGACCACATTTACCTCCATTTTGGACGGCTTCCAGTATTTTGACAGCTAAAGAGGTCTTATTTTGGGGTGTTTTGCATTAACTCATAATAACTCGGAGAGAGACAGACAAAGATACATAAAGCCTGTCACAGTGAGTGGCAGCCAGTAACCACATGCTCAGTGGCTTTGGCACACAATGGAAGACATTGAGTCTGACCCCCGTCCCACGTTCTGTGTGCATTCATACAGGAATGTTTGTAATACTGCGTTTACACAGCAACACAATTGACTGTCGAATGCCAGCTCTCCGCGCTCTCCGTTCTCCTTTAGATCGGATGAGGACGGACGGAGTGTACGCTTCTGTCAGATGCTGTTTTGATTTTGTACCATTTGGTTCAAGCAATATTGGAAAGATGCATCTGGTAAACACGAAAATTTCAATTTACACTTTTCGCTTTTGTTTGTTGCATTTTCTGCTTTCATAACATATTCAATTTTTGTTTAAATTTTGATTTATGTGTGTTGAATGCTTTAAACTGCCTTTAACTTCAGATTGAAGTGTTCAAGAATGGTCCCTTTAGAATAAATAGAGATGCCACTCTGTGCCAGGGGCTTGTGGCATCATGCAGGTTAGAGAGGAAAACTGCTGAATCACAAAAGGCACAGACTGTGTGAGTGTCCCAGCAGTAAAAGTGCAGGAATGTACCTGTGACTCATTTGCCACGGTCTGATGGTCAAACCTTAGGAGACAGCTCCATATGACCTGCCATATGTTCTGTTCCCTTTGAAATCACAGAATTTGGCCTTTTTTACCTCTAGGGAATACATTGAAAACAAATGCTATGAATATAATAATCATAAATCAATGTTAAGGATTTTTTTACAGTAGGTAAATATTGAACAAGAGGCCACATGTTTAATGTTATCGTTGGTACTGTGAATTGCTGTAGTCACGTTTTTGAAGGTGGTCAGGTTGTTTTGCTAAATGTTTTATGTTCGTATGTGCAATGCTTTGTCTGTCTGTGAGCGTCTGTACAGTAACAGCTGATTACAGTAAGTGTTGTTGGGCTGATGCTGTGACTTCTGTGGGGGGGGGTTGGTTAGGGGATGAGTGGATTTTGTCCAGCCGACTGATTCAAGGGGAATCACGCTGGCTCTAATCCCTTGTTTTTTTGGGACCAGCTGGGCTTCTTACCATCCATCGGGATATCAACAGAAAGAATGACACTCTACATCCACGTGCATGCAGAAGGAGGGGAAGCGAAATGCAAAACTGTGGATGATTAGTGAAAGAGAATAGCAAAGATCAACCAAGAGGGAGATTTGGGGCGAGGTGATGGATTGTGGGTAGATTCTGGGGCAGTAGAATTTTAATCCCATGATTATCTTTGAAAAGACCTACATAATCATAATAATGACTATACTGGATAGATCAAAATCGCTGTGCTGTTGAGATTTGTTTTGCTTTTTACTCTTTTGCAGCCCACTGTCAAAACACATGAGAGTTTGATTTGGTAGGTTTGTTTGTCACGCAACAGTTTTGAACCTTTGGTGAACAGTACAGTTTAATTGTGTTAATCTGGGGTGTCAGAATGTGTATAGTGTGGAAACAGTAGCACACAGTTCAACTCGTGCAATGGCAACCAAACACGCTTCCTTAAGCTAATACACAAAGACAACCTCTATTTTTTGGGTCTTTTTTCATCTTCTCTTTCTCTCCCTTCTTTAATCTCACATTTGCATGCACCACCCAATCCAGTTTGACCAGGAACAAAAATACAGTGATGTTGTTGGTGATGTCATCTGTAAGGAGATAATGATCAGATGATGGAGAAGGGCATTATTAACATGCATACAGTATTTCCAAACATGTGATGTAGTTGAAGATAGTCTCAAAGGTTCCACATTAACTTTACAAATGCTAGATGTAAATTTTTATTGAAAGTTTTATTGCGGGTGGTTTTAGGGCAAGATTTCTAGTTAAAGAATATAATGTATGCCCTTTCACTAGCATTTCCTTTTAATGGATCTTAGTTCACAAACTATGAGAAGGTCCATGCATGCTTTATTTTGACTCATTGCCCCTCACTTCTTTTTCAGGAGGATGGATTTTAGCTTACGTGATGCCTTCACAGACGGGGCGCCTAAGGCGGCCCAGGACAGCCTACTAAAGAGAGATTTTGTGGCCGGTTTAGAGGCACAGACCTTCGACGATAAAGTTGGCGAGACTGTTGGGAAGACAGAATATCGCCCCCTTCTGGATGGAATAGATGGAAAGAGGGAAGGTAGGTCCTACTGTGTGTCACAATTTCTCAAATACGTGTTATGTTGTGTAGCTCAATGCATCAGACCCAGTTATTCTGGCATACTGCACAATATCATTTTTTTATTTTTTTATCTGGTTGTATAAGAAGGTCAGTTACATTTAAAGAGTATATTTGTCTAAGCCTGCACATAAGCCCGATGGTAGCAGACAACATCACTGCTTAAATGTAAGAATTTTAGCCCCTCCTGATGCTTCAAACACTGCTGCCAGGAATCAGCCCATGTGAACTCTGAACTTAAGCTCCAGACATGCAGACAGCCTTTCTCTTGGGTTACAACCATCACTTCTGTTTATTCTCAAATGTAGCTGTATGTACTGTACTTGAACTGTACGCTTGAAATGCATTAGAGCACCAATGGTGTTTAAGCTCGCTGTTTAATAATTCAATTAAAGAAACACGACTGCTTGAAGGACAAATATGTTCAAATCTGTCATTGTTTAACAATGGAGCATTTTGTAAAGTTAGTTATTTCTAACACAGCTACCTATATTAGCACTGTAAATGGATAAACTCTACAGCCTACGTACTTTTGGCTTCTAGGTCAATTATTTTGGAAAATCAATGCAATGTCTGTTATGTTTTTCACATGTAAGATAATATGCAGCGATGTCGACCTTCTCACTATAATATAGTACTTACCTGATATTTTGTGCTTAGATATTAATAACTATAGAAAAGCACTCTTAAGGTGAACATGGTAGATGTATATAGCATTGTGTATGTGTGCATGCTGGTATCATGTGATACTGTATATCCACAGCACTTTTAACAGCTTTAGATCCATAGGGGTGAGATTAAGTTTCCTCTTGCTTTCACTGAAAGAGATCTGTCACATTAAAATTGTGAATGTGAACTATAGCAGAAACCAATATTTCAGCTTCTCATTTAATGATCGCGATTAATTACTATAATAGGTTAAGCTAGTAGGCTAGTCATTTTTTCTTTCAGGTTTAAGTAAGATGGTTTTCGTGAGAGAATAAAGGTCTGGTATTGACAAAGCAATAAAGATTTATGGAAATTGCGAGTTGTCTGTTGACATGCGCTTAGAGGCTCATTTCCAAAAAACAAAGTACATGTGAAAATGATGAATCAATAACTGTGCTGGTCATTAGGCTGTGCAGTAACTTGGAAAGATAATACTATTACACATGTACTTTAATGTCAGATATAATTATTAATGTCTTACTTGATATCATTTGAACCTTAATCATCTTGCATCTCATAAATTGGATTTCAGTTCATTGCTATAGTCATTTTAATGGCACTTTAATGACCTTTCAAGCAGTTGCATTTTGCAGACATCAAGGGCAGAAGTTAATGTACTACTGGCTATGTGTGCATGCTATTAAATGTGTTAGTATTGTACTAAGAAATGTTTTCTTTCTTATATTCAAACAGTCATTTTGTTTCATGCTATTTTTCCCAGGCAATAAAATGAGTAACCATATAGCTTTTTTAACCATATTGTGTGTCCTGGTACGCACTGTTCAGCACTGCTGTAACGTAATGATAGATTCTGTGGTGAATTTTTAGCACTCTCCCCATAACTGCAGAAAGGAGGCTCTTCATCACAGCATGACTTGGCAGTCTGCACCTTAAGTGCCTCATGTCTGGAACAAAAATGGCTATTTTTAGTTGCATCTTCCTTTTTTGGGGGGCTTTTACTTTAGCTAGTTTACAGGTTCATGCACTCCAAAACAGGGTTTATAAATCCGGGCCTGTATACAGTACATGGAAACACATAGCTGCTTTTGCACCCCTTCAAGTAGCATATTTGGGGGTTCTCTGCATAAAAACCCTGCCGTACAAATTCAAGAGTAATGAAAACAAACTATTTGAGTCATAAACATCAGTCACCTTGATGCCGACCTAGTCCACGCAACACGAAGGCCTGGCTAACATATTCCCACAGCATTTCCGCGAATGCAGCTCGATCCAGCAGACAGACACAGCGTGACTCACAATGACATCCATCCCATTCCACAAAGAGGATAATTGCATGGCGCTGCTATACGGTCCAGCCCTGTGGGAGCCCGATCATTAACCTGAAGGTCGGTATCTGAGCTAATACTGTTTCAGTGCTGGTTGCTCATGTCAGTCTCTCTTGATGCTGACACAACGCTTTGCCTTGGGAACAAAGAGCAGGCTCAGCTGGTTGTGTAACTACGGTAACAGGCCTGCAGTACCAGTCTGTCCTGTCTTCTCAGCATCATTTATCTCCAGTTGCCTCAACGTTAACGCCTGAATGTTCGAACGGAGGCCTGTTTTAAGGGACACCCCACTGCCTTTGACAGGGGACACATTAAGCTAGACAGATCTGAAGTTGCTCATGCCATTCCAGACACGTTTTCTTCAGATGAGCACAAATTAATATTTTGTATATAAAGTATGTATCAGTTTAAATACATAATTTGTGAATAGATCCAACAATCTTTAAGATCTAGCAGAGTTTAACATGCCGTTTATTTGGTCTGTTTTTAGTGTCTGGGTTCATGTCTGGAGGCCAGACTGGGGGTCTTCGTCTGGACCCTCAGGGAGAGATGCGCCCCAGTTCACCTGGACAGTATGTCTACAAGAAAGACTTTCAGTCAGGTGGGATCATTGCATACATCACTTTGCACATGCCAGCTTCTTGCATACGTTTTGTACAGTTTTGTACTAGTCCTGAACTTTTTTAATTTCAGGCCCAGCATCAATGCTTGGAATGGGACACCAGCAGATGGGATCTACAATGAAGGATAACAGTATGGACTCCTTTTTGGGTAAAGACTGCAGTGTTTGATCTTGCTGTGTGTTCGCTTCAGTACATCTCCTCAAGCTGTACAGTTTTAATGCAGTACTTCTCTGCTACCCTGTGCTTTAGGGTTTTCCCAGCCTGGGATGAATACGGGTATGAATATGAATGTTGGCATGGCTCCTTTCCAGAGCTCCAAATCCCCTAGCATGAGTGACCCTCAGAAGACTTCACCCTGGTTTGCCAATGAACCGCCCAAACCATCTCAGATAACTTCTAATCCAAGTGACACAAATCCTCGTAACAGCCAGGAGAATTCTGCAGGTAAAGTCTATCGCCACTTAAGGCACTTCACTGCAGGATAGAACAGGTAAGACAGACATTAACACAGATAAATCCTTAACCTGTCATGATTCTGATGGATTATTATGTCTGTAATCTCACGTCATCACACTGTCCGGTCAGAGTAATGTTTCATATTTTTTATACTCTTCAAGTTGCCTCTGATTATGAGAATAATAGCGAAAGTAATTGTAAAGCTGTCTGTGTTTTATATATATATATATATATATATATATATATATATATATATATTTAATACTGCAATGCCCATTCCAAATCCTTTGTCCAATATCCATGACACTGGTGATCACAGCTGGTCTTCAGATCTGTCAGACTGAATCAAAGCTACTGAGATGTACATTATAGTGGAAGACATTTTAAAGATTCATCCTTCTCAGCCTCTCTGTAATATAACTTTTTGAGTGATGGCCATGAAACCAGAAGAGTAATGTGCCCTCTGGCCCAGAGCCAGAGTAAAGTTTAGAAAGCTATTTCACATTTTAGACCTCATATCTAAAATATAGATGTAGCTGCCACTGGCACTTCCTCCAAGTATCTGTTTATAACTATTTGATCAATGAAGATTACCGATCTTACTGGATGTAGACATGTAGGGCTTGGTGAACATTCACTAAATGTAGTGAGCCATCTTCCAGTTTACTGCATGCCTGCCTAAAATTACCTTTGCATATTACATTTACATTTATTCATGTGGCAGACGCTTTTATCCAAAGCGACTTACAATTGAGGAAAACAGCAAGCGATTTGTCTAAGTAAGCAAACATTAGGTCAACTGATTTTCTATTTGTATTTTGTTAATACAAAGAAGGTAAAACAATTATTGTGCCACATTGTAATTGGCAAGGATTTTCTCATTTCATCAGCACACCTCTTGTCTTTTAAAGTGGCTCAGGGCTGTGACATGTTTAGTCACATATGTTGAATGTAGGTAACTAAAATGTTGAATGTATGTTTAGGTGTTTTCAGTAAGTTGTAACAGTGCAAAGCATATTTCATAATTCGTCATCTTAATATAATTTATTTTATAATATAATTTTTATATTATCTATTTAAATATATACATTCATACTTTATTTGATCTATTTTTTTTTCCTTATTCAGTTTAATGGCGTGTTAAAAAGGCAAGTTAGTTATATTAATTATTTAATTAATTCAATAAATCAAAAAATAATAATATTAAATAATTGGAAAAAATATGTATTTTTTGGTACACAGTGCTTTTTTACTAATACTAGTAGTATTGAACAAAATATATCTATTAATAATCTTTATAATCTAAAATAATGCTTTTTTTCAATGAATACATGTTGCAGCCTTAGAATTTAGCAAAATTTGGAATTTTAGAGACATTTTAGAGCATCCTTTGCATTGAAGACATTATGACGCTTTTAAATACTTCCTACGCAGGCAGCTTACGTGGTTTTGTAGTGATGCGGAAGCTGTTTTGTAAAAAAAATATTTTTAGATGGAAAAACCAAAAGAGTTAATTCCAGAAATTACTTCAGTTTTTTATGTCTTGTTATGCTTTAAATGAACTTTAGTCCTGATAAGCATAGCTCAGATTACATTAGCAGTAAGACATTTTAATTCATAATTAAACAATGTTGTCAATCATTATATGTTTAGTGTTTACATATATGTGTCTATCTTGTCATAGACTTTGTTTGTTTAGTACCTTCTTCTCAGTGCTAGGAACAGTACTGTGTATTCCACATCATGTGACTCTTCTCTGTGGCTTTTGTGTGAGTCAGTCACTTGCCTCTTTTGTTTGAGTCAGTCACTTGCCTCTTTTGTTATTCCTGAGTCTGCCTGTTAGTTCATTTGCCCATTTGCACTTTCACTTGACGTGCTCACAAGTCAGCACATCCCAGTCTCAGCACATTCACTCTCACTCACTGTTTCTATCACATCCATTTAACTGCTATCCGCAACGAGTATGAGCATGAACACTTGGATTTTTAGAGAAGAGCAGGCCTGGTTATAATGTTGCATACTGTACTGTATATGCATAATTTGATTTAGTGTGAAATGGTACATGTTGTCAATCATCATATTATTACGCCTAGTGTAACCAAACATATGATGCAAGTGATCAGTGGTTTATAAGTACTGTAGATCATCTAATGTCAAATCGGGCTCGCTTGAAAGCTGTTAAAGCTAGCTCACACTGCTCCCGCAAACACCAACTTATTCCGAGATTTGTTGAATTGGTGTGTTAATCCTTGGTGTTTGTTGTGCAGTGTGAACTAGCCGATATGAGTTGGAGAAGCTTTGTTGTCAGATGATATGTATAGTAAGGTCAGTGACACTTCCTCTTCCTCTCTGTACACAAAGAAGTTTGGGGAAATCCTCGGACAGGTGAGGAAATGCTCTCTACGGAGCACTTCCATGCCCTCAGCAAGACAGAACAGAGTTCCACCGATCTCTTGGGTTCCCAGAGTCAAGATGCAGCGTCCGGGGAGGAAAAGTCTATCGAGGAAGGAACCGAGCAGCAGCAAAAGCGAAAAAAGAAGAAACGCAAGAATAGGGAAGAAATGTATGACCTTCTGGACAGCCTCGGTTCCCCTGATTCTGAAGACACTCCGTCGGAGAGCTCCAACCACGGCTGTCCCTCGCCCCCCGGCAGGGAGGATGAGATTTGGGAAAGCGAGATTCTAGAGAGGGGGGGTGGATGCATCAAGGCCAAGAAAGGCAAGAGCAGGATGAGGCTTCCTGAAGAGTGGGGTGCTCCGTTGGGAAATAACAACGTATCTGGGTCCCCTCACCCGAATACGTCAAGCATAATGGACATGGACTTTAGCGGCCCTAATTCAGACACCCAAGCAAGCAAACCTCAACCAACTGGTCAGGGAAACACCTCCTTATCCTCTACTCACCTTAGCACCAATCATGTACATGATAAAGATACAAAAGATGATAAATCTAAATTAGCACTGGCTGGTATTCATCACTCAGATCAGTCACCCATCACCCTCAGCCCAACACACACCGTCATGTTTCTCGACTCTGTGCTACAGGAACAGACCCCAGACGCCAGCCCCCAGAGCACGCCTGTGAAAACCCCTTTCCCTCACATCACTGCCCTCGAGTCTGCTACCGGTCCAACCCCTGGCCCACTGAACATCGGCACAGACAGCCCTGCCTCACAGAGCACACCCGCCGCTAACCACTCCTCCCCAACAATCCCCCCCAGCACTGCAGTGAGCTTAATCCCCGAGGCTGTGCCTTTCGTCCCTTCACTTACAGAGCAGCAGGAGCCCCCGCTGGCACACCAACTGGAAGGTTGGTGATATGAAGACTGTATGGAGATGATTTACATAATGCATGGCTCAATGAAGTGGGCCTCCTCTGCCTAGATCTCTCTGTAGCAAATGATAATGTAGCATTGCGCTAATTTTACGCTTTCTTTCTTTTTTCTTTCTTTCTTTTTCTTTTTGTGTCAGTCCCCTATAGCTTGGACCTCTGCTGCATGTAATCCATTCTTGTAACAAAAATGATTTCACATTTCAATGCAGCCATAACACACTGATCGCTATGCATCGTGTCAGCCGACTAACTGTTACTCTTTAGTGGCAATATTATCATCCTCTGGATTTCAGTAGGATTTCTCTTGGTCATCCCTCAAACTGTCTTTTAAAGTCGTGTGGCTCTAGCCAACTGTCTATGTCGGACATTCGCTAATCGTTCTGTGGGTGGACAGCTTTCTCAACGTCACACCTTGCCATCATTTGCTATTTGAAGCTTTATTCTGCTTTTGTTAATGTCCTATTCAGAACTGTCAGTTTTGTAAAAACTTTTACGTAAAATGTTAAAAATAGAGGTCTGTCTGCCAGTTCACCTGCTATTAAATAGAATTCTTCATTACTCTTAAAAAAATTTCTTGAGAAGAAAACTTTGTTAATATTGTTATTTTCTTTTCCTCCCTATGTTGATCACTGTTTAAACAACACTGGACATCAACCAGGTAAGAAAATATCTTATTGAACTCTGAAGTGTGGGTAAATGCGTGTCTTAACCATTATCTCTATAAAGAAATGCCACATCGCCAAAAAGCAATGAATTTTTTATGAATTACTAAAATATCGATGTTAAAGATTCTGTTATCATTTAAAACACATCACAAAATAATGAATAATCAAAAACAGTTTTAAGCAAAGTTTAACATTTTACAATACATTACGGTATATAGTTTGCATGCTCCCTGGCATTTTAATCCATAACCTTGGTGTTGGTTCCATTGAGCTACAGGGCAGTTGTAATCTCTGTTCTGTATAGGATTTGTATATAGTCAGAATATACAAATATTGAAGAAAAAAAACAAGATTATCAATATTTTTTAATTGTACGCATATCGTAATATCGTAAACTATTAGGCATCCATTTATAATGTTGCTTTATGGTGCCGTTATTTATTACATAAAAAAGTATTGTGATAATATCGTCATCACAAATTTGTTTGGCCACCATAACCGTGCATTGAAAATCTGATATTGTGACAGCCCTAGTTCCATATTAATTGAGTCAATCAGAAGAACAGTGAAGATCAGGTTTATTTTTAGTTGGCAGTATTTATGGATTGTATTCATACTCCCTTTTGTGGTATCTTTCATCTTTCTTCATATCTCTCACTCTCTCCCTTTCTCTCTCACTACATCTACTCTCATCTCTACCATCCTCTTGCAGCAGCTAATGTAAAATTGATGGCTGGGCCATTCATCATTATATAAGACATGAAGAGTTGGTCTTTTTATAGCGAGTGATCAGGTTGTGTTCATCAGTCAGGCAGGGAAATGGAGGGATAGAGAGCTCTGGGTGGTAGCTGTGGATTAAAAGCACAGAAATCCCTGATGACGTCATGAATGACGCAACAAGTAAGAGCTGTACAGGTTTATTAAACAAGCTAAAATAAAGGGCACAAAAAATAAAAATAGCTTTTGCATGTAATGCCATTTCTCACATATTATTGGGTTCCTTAAATATTATTGATGTACTTTTATAGGTATACTTTTATAGGTAATGTCTGTTTGTGCTAATGCGTATGAAAAGAAATTGGACGCTTTTGAGCTTGACATTGACCTGTTTTAACATTTTTGTGGGTTGAAGGCAAAATTGTAGCAGTCAAATTTATTTTTAAAGAATCTTTGACACAACACCAGGCCGTCCCTGGATTGCAGTTATTACGTGCAGAAATAGATGATGCTGCTTTTGGCTCTTTTTATCTCCTCCTACTCGCATCATACTTTCTCTCCTCGTCCTTTTCTTGCCCTTGCTCGCTCACTTCCTCTCCCTCCCCTCGGGTGGTTCCGACCACACAGGGCCCTAATCTCAGCAGCTGCATTGACGAAGAGACTGTTGCCATGGATATGGGAGGTGGTTTCCGTGGTGATGTTGCAAATAGGACCTGCCAAATCACAAGCCAGGGTGTAACTGTAGGATATGTTCCAGAAATAGAAACACAGTGACATTGCTTCCCGATTCCGTGTTCTGTGCCACACTTAATACATTAATGTTTTATGGATTTTATTTAAGTAATGTACTATTTACTGTAGTAAATAGAAAAGACAAAACTCATAAGTTTTTATAATTTAAAGATAAAAGTCTGCCATCTAATTTGAAGTGAGCTCACTACTGTGTTTATATTTTAAATCTTCCTAAATATCTTCCTGATTATTGAATTATATGATTTGGTGAAATGTAAATGGACACAGTTTTACTACGTCTGTATATGGGTAGTTGACAAATATATCGTACATGTGTCCTATGGTGTGTCATAGCAAAAATTTTGAAAACAATATTATTTTATATTATTACTATTTATATATAGCTTTTCTGTAGCTCAGTGGTTAGAGCATAGCACTAGCAATGCCCAGTTCATGGTCAACGCAAATGTAATGTAAGTCGCTTTAGATAAAAGCAAATGTAAATATTTATAATACAAGAGAGATTCATCTTTTTTTCCTACATTTTTGCTGTCACACCATTGGGCACTTGAATGGTATATTTGTAAACTACCCATATACAGTATGTAGTATACAGTTTATTTTAGCAAAATTTATTCATAAAAATCTGGCACATTGTGTGTGCCAATAGCCCTTGCAACCTGACCCAAGTTCGATTCCTATCTCGAGCGTCCTTTGCCGGTCCTACTCCCCTGTCTCTATCTAATGCTTTCCTGTCTGTTCTCCATTGTCCTCTCAAATTAAAAAGGCAAAAAGCCTATGAAATATATCTTAAAAAAAAATCTTGCACATTATTGTATTGAGATGGGCAGAGAGACATTTTTTATCTGTCGACGGCCTGCAATGCACGAAAATGGTGCAATGTTGTTTATCTGTGTTAGTTTCACTTCAGTTAAAGGGACAAAAATAATATTAATATATATTAATATATAATATCACCCAAAAATAATATTCTGTCATCATTTACTCACCCTCCTGTCAATTGAAACCTGTAAAAAAGTTTGAGTTTCTGTGTGTTTTGAATACTATAGTGTGGGCAGACTATTTTCGACCTCGGATGCTTTCTTGCTGAAATACGGTTTTCAATAATATAGAACATTTCTATGTTGTCATATTTAGTTTTAAGGATTTTTCTAGTTTATTAATAGTCAAATGCTAGTTTTCCTGGAAATAAATGGAAATAAAAAACAATTTTCATTTGGAAATTGGGAGAAATGTTGTCACTAGTTCACAGAATGAAACAAAAATTATAATTTTACTGTACTTATGAAATAGTAAATTCAGAAAAACTGAAAATAGTTTTTAAGTAGTCTCTTAGGTTTTTGTGCAGATTTTATGATCCGTTATCTAATTTGCATAATTCCTTGAGAAAATCTGTCCCTGAGGAATCACTATGCAGACAGTTCAAATCTTGTTGTTTTAAAGTAGCAGCTACCAAAAACTCTACACGTGAGGACTAGTTTTGGCTGTAATGATAACACCCTCCAGCTTCTGTCACTGTCACTAATGGCCATTGATGTGGTGTTTGTGCATGGGGAGGGGTAGAGGTGTGCTCGTGTAAAGTTTTGTGCTGACGTTTGCTAGTAAATTCTGAATGCAGAATGAGACATGTTTGTGTAAGTGAGAGGATATTTATAAACACACTTGATGCTATAAGAAAAGGTTTTCAGCGTTCTGGGGCCAATAAAGATGTAGCTTTTGCTATCATGTGATCAAAGACTTGGAAGGAACGTGTGGACAGAATTAGGGTGAGAGAGGAAGGCAGTGAGAGAGAGCGAACGAGAGAAAGGAAGGGGGGGTGTGCAAGAGAAGCAGAGTCATCTCAGCCTCACTGCTGAGAAGAGGTTTAGACACCAGCGTTACAGATTAACTCAACTCGGAACCCGGAAGATCAATAAAATTATTGCCGTTTACTGAGGAAAAGACACCTTGATAAAGGACGATTAATCACACAAGACAAGGACTGTCAGGATGTCATCTCAGCGCTCAGAGTACAGAGATCTGTGCTCCATGCCACCCTCCATGCCAGACTTGGCATCATCAACCGCTGCCCAGGGATGGAACTGGCAGCAGGGGAAGGCAGACAGTTTGCAGTCTTCCAAGCTCTCAGAAGACGACAAGCAGGGCCGCTACATCAAGTCAGCAGCACTTAACCAGGGCTCCGATCAGTGGATTACCAGTCACCAGAGTGGGATGAATTCGGGTAGTATGGCAGAAAGCCCCGCAAGCCTCTCATCCTCCCCATCACCTGTGTCTCCAGGAAAACCCGTTACCACCAACGGGTCATCTTCAGCGTTGAGTGCGTGTTCAGACGTGCGCAAACCAGACAGCGGTCCGGCTCCGCCCCCCATCATTTCCGGGATCCTGATTGGCGTGGTCAATGACAGCTACGTGGAGGGTACGTTTGAGAGTAAAACAGGGACACACCCATCAGTGGGCATGTTCCCCATGCAACACAACAGAGTGGTCCAGCGCACAATGTCGGACACAACGCACCTGACAGTGCCTGCTAGTCTCCAGCTGCCTGATAAATATCCAGGCAAGGACGTGCCGCCTCTTCAAGCTGCTGTCAAATACTTCACAGTGGACAAACAGAGCATCCCGTCATCCACAGATATCCCATCATCCCCTCTGCTTAAGAAAGAACAGCCTGTTGGAGCACCACAGAGTCACGAAAGGAACCAACTACAACCACAGCCATTGGTGAAGGCTGTTTCTTCCCCAGCCTTCAGTGATGTTCAACCTAAAGAAACATGTCATGGTAGGTGAGATCAGCTGCTGTGAAGCTCATGGTTGATCTCTAGATTATGTGTGGATGTAGGTTGGTTATTGGATTACATTTGGACCAGTTTAGTTAAGCAGGCCGAATGAAAGGTGAAAGGTGTGTCTTGCAGTGCTTTTCAGCTTGTTATAATAATTTATATAAGCGTTGTGTATTTCAGACACTAAATTCATTTTTTAGATTTTTTTTCACCACAGCAGATGGTTTACTGTTTTAGTCCATTGAACGTGTGTATGTGTCTGTGTGTTGACACTCTAGATGAAAATAGATTGGCAGATATTGTACAGAGGAAGAGATACAAATACAGTATGAGAGACAAATTGTATTTGCTATGTGTGTTGCTGGGAGCCTACAAGAAATACACAAATATACCAGTGTGTGGCCTTTAAACGTGCTTTATCATGATGTGCTTTTGCTATATTGAGGTATGTATCCCTGCTGTCCATCTAAAACCTAATATCTCCATATTTTGTGATTTTTATTTTTTTGTCATAAATCATTATTATTAATCACCCTTAATGTTTGTAACTAGGTTTTGCAAACATCTAACCAATAAAAAGTATTAAAAAGTGCTAAAAAACACAGTATTTAATCATTTAAAAATTGTACCGTGTTTTTTCCAGTGAATTTAGACATCTGAGGTTTCAATTTAATGTTAAGCTTGAAAATCTCTTTTTTTTTAAATGCCCCTTTTCAGAACAGCCTCATTTAATAAATAACAAAAAATTTCCTTCAGATTTTGCTGTGGCAGGGTAATACATTATACTGAACGTTTATGACATTGTGTTTGGCCTGAAGCATCTTTCAATCTCATTGTTGTCTCTGGAACAGTGTGCTCTTTCTTTTTGTATCGCAGTGTCTTTGTTGCTTTTCCTCTGTCTCTCTGTCACAGTTTTTGGTGTTCCGCTGGCCATTGATTTTTCACTTTGTGAGGAGAATGGTGCCAGGTTACATAAGGCATCCAGGCTGACAATGTGCTTTTCTGTCTGTCTGCTCAAGGCACTGTCACTTTCACTGCCCTCTTCTATGACCTCTCAAGCTCCTCTCATTCAGCATGCTCTATGTTTGAGTCATGCTGGATTAATAAAAAATTATTTTAACGTACTGTTCTTTTATGGATATTACATTATATTGTAGCAACTAAAATGTGCAGGCACAGGTGTGCATTTATAATAAATGAACACCAACTCGTTCAAAAAAATATGTGAGTAAAAATAGGGAAACATTTAAACTTTTGTCAGGACATAAAGTACTAGTTTTTATCCTAGAAATTTTATCCGAAGTTTTTATCAGGAAATTCATCCCATGACCTTTCTCTACTTGTTTAGCTTGTTGTAACCCTAACCATAACCCTACAGAAACATATTATGTTTTATATATATTATGTTTTTGTTTGTTTTATATTAATACATATTTTCATACAGGTGGTTTTAGGGATAGTGAATGATAATGTAATTATTTGCGTTAAGAAAAGTTATTCATCATCATCACTGACTAAATGTTTAGGTTCGTGTTGGTATTTTCATTTAAAAAGTATGCTAGGTAAATTTGTGAAGTTAGTTTCAGTGAAAGGATTTGGTTAAAAATTTAACTTGCATCTTTGTCTTTTAAAAGTGAAAGAAGACAAGGAGAAAATGGCAAAGGTGGACAACATTAACATCACTGAGAAGCAAGATAAGCCTGAGAAGATGGAGAAGATCGATCAACTGGAGAGGAAAAATGAGAGCACAACGAAAACAGACAACGTGGAAAAAACTGAGAGGAGTGAGCAGATCATCAAAGATGAGAAGAAAGCTCAGAAAGAGGAGAAACAGGATAATAAGGCTGAGAAAAATGAGAAGATAGACAAACCTGAAAAGACAAACAAGGAGAAAGAAGAAAAGAAGGAGAATGGAGAAAAGGTGGACAAGACTGTCAAAACTGAGAAGAACGTTACAGCTGTTAAAGGACCTGCCAAGTCTCCAACAGCCAATGGAAGCAAGCAGGTGACCAGTTCTGACAGTAAAGCTAAGGTATGTTTGGAAATACAACATTTTAACATTCTAAGGAATTTAAACATTCATCCAGTTGGCTTTTATGATTTAAACTGCAACATTTGAGAGCGTGTTTGTGTGTGTGTGCGCAAATGATGATGGGGTGTTTGCTCAAATTTTTCCACCAGTTACCCAAACTTAGTTGCTCATAGTTTATAGACAGTTTTTGACCATTACTGCTGCCTTGCTTTTATCACGCTGCCATGTTGCGTATAGTTTTTATTTTTTTGCTTTTTTGCAAATACATGCACAGCCTTCAGTTGGGTCAACCAAACAGAGCTCAGCAAGACCAAACTCGCTGTCCACTGGAGACAGTGCTGGTACCACCAAACGCATCTCACCCACCACCAGCTCTGCTAATAAAAAAAGTCCTGTGCCCAAGGCAACAACCCCCACTACTGGCACCAAGAAACCCCCCACCTCAACGTCTAATGTAGAGACTAAGGCCAAGGTGAGTTAACCCCATTCCCTCCCTATATGTGCTGTGACATACCATCTACAATCCATAAGAGGCACCATTTACCATATTCCCTGGTGCCCATCTCATCTTTTAAATCAGCCTGTGACTTGCTGTCATTGTCAACTCAAATTCAGCTCACACACAAAATTGCTGATGATGCTTGTTTAAATGCCATTGCAAAACAAGAGGTGCAGTTACAGTAGTTCTGCCACCTAACCTATTTTTTAAGGATAGATAACTGCTGTAATATTAAAAAACTGAATAAAAATAAGGTTGAAAAACTTTTAGGTTAAATTGAATTGTTTTTGTTTAATATTCATTCATGCCATGTGAAACAAAAATGTATGGGATTATACTGGAAAATATAATGTAATAGTACATTTTCATATATTGGAACTAATGCTTATATTTTTCCAGTATATGAAAAGCAGCAATTCCTTATGTACAGTTCAATATATTATAATCATATAGTCGTTCTGGATTTACCTTTCTCAACCAACTTATTATTTTCTTGGCAATTTGTTCTCAGTCGGCTGAGAGTGGCACAGCAACCCAACGTCGTCCTCCAGTGCCAAAGGCTAAAGCTGCATCTGGCACCAGCGCTCCAGCATCTACCCCTCCTGCTCGACGCTCCTCTGGTGAGTAACTCTGTGATCTCAGCATTCATTTACACTCATGCATAATGCCTAATCATGCATAATTTCACAATTATTCTGTGTTTTCACAGCTTCAAAGACTGAAAGCCAGGCAGGAGAGGTGAAAAAGACAAGTACAAAGACAACACCAGGTAAGAGTCAAGCCATGTTCTTAGAAGATTTAGAAACCTTTTAATGCAGTATTTGCAGGAAATTCTATAGGAAACAAAACCAAAAATAAATACAGTACAGTTGCAATACAGTAATGAAGTTTAATGTAGATTATTACTATAACAAACATAACTGTATTATTATGTCAATAAATTGTATTGACATAATAATACAATTTAGAGAAAGCTAAAGCCGTAGTTTTTTAAAATACAACAAAAAGTTTGTTTCAAATATACAACAGCAACAACATACAATTTTTTTAATTAAAATAAAATAAGCTTGAGGTTAATTACTTATGAATATTTATTGTAATATTTGACAGAGACGCTGTAGAGATTCAGCACTTTATAAGGTTCAGCAGAGATGCTTATGTACAAATAAAGGTGCTTACCAGTCTGTAGCTGTTACTGCTGATTTTACGGAGGCTTTACAGAGCCGGATGAGACGTTTGCCTCTACAGTTTCCTGAAATCGCAGCAGTTCTGAGCTTTTGGTAGTCATCAAATCTAAAGCTGCTGACATACTCATGTGTAGGGATAGACTTACTCACAAAGCCCCGTCTCATACCATCACATTGATGATGGCGTGACTTTCATGGGCCGTCTCATCCTTATTCCTCATCTCTCTGTACACGGTGGCCAGGAACCTTATCATTTAAACATTCATGAGGTCAACTATAACACACCTCTATTGCATATTTTGTGTGTAATAAACTTTATTTAGGGCTGTCAAAAATTATCGATTTTACGATGCATCGTGATGCAGATGTGAACGATTACTGCATCGATGCACAAAAACAAATAATTAATTATTAAAACATGCAATTAAATCATATGTACCAGTGGTTACTGTTTTACTGTAAATAGAAAATGTTGTTATTATGTATTATCATCCACAACAGTTGCAGCCAGAGCCATTGAAAAACACTAGTATGCATCACACAAAAGCTTAACTACCTTCATGCTGGTTGACCATCGTCACCAGCTTTTGTTTTGATAGTTACTCTGTTTGGTTTATCACAGCCAAAACTACCCCGAAGTCAGCCCGCACGGCACCGTCTGCTAACGCCACCAACACCGATGCCACCAATGGGACCCCTCGTACCTCCCGCATCACCAAACCTCCCGTGCCCAAGCAGACTCCATTGGAGAGGAAGCCCCCTGTACCTCGAGCCCCCCGGAATGTCCGTCCCACCAATGCACCCATGCCTGATCTGAAAAACATACGCTCCAAGATCGGTTCCACAGACAACATGAAATACCAGCCTGGTGGAGGCAAGGTGAGTTGTCTATAATGATTGTTCAGGATTTTACAGAAACATAATCTGCCATTTAAGACACATACTGTATAGAAAAACACATTTTATTTATTTATAGATTATATTCAATTTGATGCTTTGTGGGGCAACACATGATCATAAGCTGCACTTCTTCAGCAATTTAATGCATTCTGTTATAGAATTATCGAATGTATATTTGCTTTTCATATGTATGTCGCATACATGATTATCACTGCTGGTCAATGTACAGTATATGTTATTATTAATCTAATAAACGGATACAAGCCTTCCGCCACAATGTCCTGTGATCGAGAAAGCCTTTGGTTTCTCACTCTGCATTTTAAGAAACACGTATAGTATCTGCATAGAATACATTGTTCTTCTATAGTGACACCCTCTGTGGAATAACATGATTGCAGGCAGGTTTCTCACAATGCATTTAGACCTGCCTATTATTTTCAGTGCATCATTTAGATCCAAATGTCTTTTTAAAACAGATGTTTTCTCTACAAATTCCAAAAATGATTGAAATGATTCTTTGATTATTTACTTACCTATCGTCAGTTCACACCTGTAGAACACAAAAGAAGATATTTTGAAGAATGTTGGTAACTTAGGCCCCATTGACTTTCATTGTATGGACACAAAACCACTGAGACATTTCTCAAAATATCTATTTTTGTGTTCCACAGCAGAAAGAGTCATTTTGATTGACACAAGAGTGAATAAATGATGATTGAATTTTTAACCATCAGTGGTGCCAGAAATATTGACAGTTTCTGTCCATCACACAACAACAGATGCCAGATGAATCTTTAAGATGTAATGCTTTAGGTTCAATGTAAGCTCAACATACTCACTGCACATCCATGATGTGGTTCGGTGTGGTAGATCCTATACCTCCTTTTCTTTACCCCCTCCCCTGCTGGGACCTGTGGCACTGGACTGTCTCTACCCCCTCCCTGAACTGCACTGACTAAAGGGGTGCTTGTCTCCTCAGGTCTCTGCAGCCCAGGGCAAGACCGATGCTCTGCCAAAGACCAACCAGGGCAAAGTGAGTCCCTCCCAATGACATCTCCCTGACTCACTGCCTCAGTATCACACTCTGTCCTGCTCTTTCTCTCGACCATCAAACCATAAAAACTGTACCTGTTTAACCACAGAAACACAAAACATTCTCACGGGGACAGAATTTGTGTGCTGCGACATCATTGTGTTTTCTCAATGATGAGGACTTGTTTTGTACAAACACATAGAAATTAAATCCAAAGAGGACATAGAACCAATTTCATTAAGACTATGCTGTTGCGTCTCTACGTAGTTCATACACAGTTGTGCCACTCTTTGTTGAATATTTGTGATCTACCATTTCTTTCAGTTGAATGTCTTTGTGATTTATGTTTAAGCCTAAACTTTGCACTAACCACAGAGCTTTCACGGCATGTTGTAACACTTGGTACCACATGCCGTGTGTTCATGTTCAGAAGAACATTTGCTCTTGCTTTTAAGGAAACTGATTTTCTGCTGCCCATATAATATGTGCTGTATGTCACCTTTCTTGCTGCTGTTCAAGAGACTGTGGCTATTCTTGGAGAATCTAGTTTGGAGCTTTCAAAAATGCAAAATACATTGAATCAAACATACTGGATTGGTGGCAGTGAGGTGCATTACTACACCCATGTTGACTTTATATCACTAATGTGCTTTGTGGCATAATTTGGAGTGTAATTGTGTTCTGGTCCACAATCTTTATGAATACATTTTGACATAGTGACAGAAAATCTATTTTATAGACGGTTTCATCAGACGCACGCTCCTGGGCCGAAGCTATCTTCCATTTTGTGTTTGTTGATTGGGCTCTAGTGGCTAATAATATAACTGTTCATACTTTATTTAATTTATATTCATATTTTATCGTATAATAATTGTAGTAAATATGCAGTAACGTTTGTTTGTTGTTGCTTTGAAACCGTCTAGGCAAAAAAAGACCAAATGTTTTTTAGGTTCCAAGACCACCTACAGCCTCCTGTTCTTTCACAATGTTGGATGTGTGTTTTAAGAGTGTGCTTCTGTATATGTATCTTTTACACTATCATCTCTTTATATTGTTCCATAGATATTAACTAACGGTGCTTTGCATGTTAATTATTAAGTAGACTTTGGTGCTACTGATGTTTCTTTGCTGCTTCATGTTAAACAGTTTTGTAATCATCAAGCACAAATCATCATTGTCATGTTTTTTGGTTTTATTTCAGATTTTAGGCACAGCTTTAAGATACAGTACGCCGTAATCTCTGTAATGTGTTTGTTTTTACATGCCCATGTGCAGCAGGTCAACATGAAATCCAGCCTGACTACAGCCCCTCGAGTGTTTGAAATAAACACGATAAAGTGGGCAATAAAAAACACTCTGACTCAGACACAGTGTTCCAGACTCTGTCCCAACAAATATATGAGTCATGCAAACAAATACTACTCTAGACATCTACACGAATCTAGGCTTCCACAGAATATACTCTCTCATTAACATAATCCTGAAAGATCAAACAGCACATGAACATGATGGTTTTGCATTTTCAGTGACTTTGCACTGTAGGGCAACATTGTTTAACACACTCTGTGCTCGTAGGCTTCATAACTTCTGTATCAGTCTGCTTTGCATGAATATGGATGGAATAACCTTTGACCCTGTGTCCTCTGTGCTGTGTTCAGGTTCAGATAGTCCACAAAAAGCTGGACTTCAGCCATGTCACCTCACGATGTGGCTCCAAGGACAACATCAAACATGTCCCCGGGGGAGGGAATGTAAGTGTATGCTTTAGTATCATCACCATTTTCTGCTATAAAGACACACAAGCGCTAACATTTCCTCTTCCTCAGTCCACTAATGACAAGCCACATATAACCAGAGAATTATATAATCATAGAAACTCAACATATCTCTCATCACAGCTCTGTGGCCTCCATCTCCAGGTTCAGATTTTAAATAAAAAGGTTGACTTAAGCAAAGTGACCTCAAAATGTGGATCCAAGGACAACATCAAACACAAGCCAGGTATGAGACCAATGAATCAGTTACAGTATATTGCTGTGAATGCAATATCGCATAAAGTACCCAAAATAAAGTGAATGATGATTGATCTCTATCAGGTGGTGGTGATGTAAAGATTGAATCCCATAAGATGAACATCAAGGCCAAGGCTAAAGTGGGATCACTGGACAATGTAGGCCACGAACCAGGAGGTGGAGATGTCAAGGTTGTATTCTGAATTTGGACTGACTTTATCACATATTAGAAAAACAAATCCTTGTTGGATCTCTTGCACTTTTACACGTTGGGTCAAAAAGGGACAAACCCAGCTGTTGGGTTGTAAATTAATACATGTTGGGCTGTTTCAACCCAAAATACTGGGTTGCTTCAACCCGTTGTTGGGTCAAATATAAACATTTTCTGGGTTAACTTAACCCAGCGGTTGAATTCGTCCCTTTTTGACCAAAATGCTGGGTTGAAAAAAGCCAAGCATTTTTAGTGTGTATTTTTTTATAGTTAATTCAATTCAAACATTGTGGTCCAATAAGCACTGCAAACACATTTCTGCACTTGGACTTGAGAACTTTAAAAGATCATAAGGCTTGCTTGCATTTTGTATGCATGCACACAAGGTAAGTTTGCCAGTGCTACAGTATCTGCTGCAGACTGTCCTAAACCATAATATAAGGACTCAACCCCATCAGCATTTGGAAACATGCTTGGGTTTATGGCACCTCACATGGCTGAACGGCACACCCCGCGGTACACTAGCGGTCAAATGTTTTGGGACACTTGAGTAAAATTTTTCTCATTATTAACAAAAAATGTTTGATCTGAGGTGTTTGCTTAAATATCTGAAATTTAGATTTGTAGACAAAAATATAATTTTCCAAACATAAATGTTTTTCTATGACAAAACTAACATTATATTTAATTTAAAAAATTTTTTTATTGATAACTTTGACTGAATAATGAAGAAAGGACAGCCAATAAGAGCACAGAATAGATCAAAACTACTTTAATATTGTTTAAAAGCATCTCAGGGTGAGACCTCAAGAAGCTGCTTGATAAAATTACATGAAAACATTTCTGCAAATTCTAGTCGAACGGTGACTACACTGAAGACGATAAAATATAACTGAAATATAACAAAAAAATATTTTAAATATTTTAATTAAAATATTTTAATTTATTTTTTCATTTTTAATTTATCAACATAGTTTCCTTTGTTTTATTTAATAATTTTAATGAGTTTATTATTATTTTAAAATGTGGAAAAATTTGAACACAACAGTAAGTAAGTGTCCCAAAACTTTTGACCGCTAGTGTACACTAACTCCTTTAGTCTGTGTGCATGCATACTTTTTGCTTCTTGTTTATGCAGGGTTCCCACGGGTCATGGAATTTCTGGAATATCATGGCATTTTAAAAGGTCTATTCCAGACATTGAAAGTCAGGGAATTTAATCTTTTTTTGTCCAAGTCATGGAATATCAGGGATTTTTAGTTTCCAATTATTTTAGTGTCCAATTATTAAAATGTAATTTTTCTATACTATATTTTTATCGTGTTGTTTCACGCGTTTTGCGTATCCGGCCGCGCCATTTTATTCCCTTCCCGCTCGTCAACTGGCAATCACTGAAGTCAAATGCAGTCACCTGTAGCTGTTAACTAACTTAAGGCAATCATGCCAGGAAAATGTAAATTTCAAGAGCTTTGGCTACAAAATGACAACTTCAAAGACTGGGTGTTAAAAGTAGACGACAGAAAAGCTAAATGTAAAGTTTGTAAAACTATCATTGACCTATCAAATATGGGAGAGGGAGCACTTCGCAGCCACGCAAACAGTAAGAAGCATGCAACCCGTATGAAGACGACAGGAGCATCATCTTCGACCCAAGTGCCCATCACTGCTCTACTGCAGCCTCCCCATATAGCTCCAAGAGAACAGCCGTCAGCAAATGAAGCCGCTCCCACCTCGTGCAGTGACAGACCCAGTGGAGCACGTCTTGGCTTAACACCAGCAAAGACCCTGGAGGCTGAAATTTTGTGGTGCCTGAAGCTTACGGAGTCCCACTGGTCATACAGGTCATCAGAACACTGTGGTATGTAGCTATAACATTAGCTAGCAAGTTATTAGCAGTTAGCGGTTATTTTTAAAGTGTAGTGGTCGCAGATATAATAAAAATTGTAGTTAATTAAAAATGTAGCCTCAGCAACCGGTATTTAGTCATATATTTTTACTCTTAGATTTGTGTAAATTAATAGTTATTTAATGTTTGATTAATGTTGTAATAGAAAATGTCCTTTATCAAGTCTTTTCAATGTTAATTATTATTTGTCCTAACCAGTCGCGACACACAAGGATTCTATTTGTGAAATAGTTTCTATATATTTGGGATTTTGCAGATGATAGTTCGGGCCATACAGATGGAACAAGGACATAAATGCACAATGCTTAAAGTTTATTTCTTATTTATTTGGTGGCTACTGAAGTCATGCAAAATGATATTCAAGCTCAAACCATATTAATATTGTGCAAAGCTCAAACAAGTGTATTTCATGACGAAGATTAAGTATATATTTTGAATAATGTTTCATGTTTTAATTTTGTTTAGTTAAATTTCGGGATACGACTGTCGCATTTCACCCCTAGTGGTGGTCGCATATAATTATCAAATTGGTTGTGTGTATGTAGTTACCTTCGTTTATTCACCATGGTATAATGAATAAATTAATATATGCACATTGGATAAATTACCAACATTACATTTGAGGGAAAAAATGATGATGATATGATTAAATTGCACAAACCTTAGACCTATTATACAATTAGGATTATGATGCTTTAATCTTACATTTGAATTTATTGATATTTATTCTTAATATTATAAGTAGGCTATATTTGGAGCATATATGGTAAATAACAGCATTGCATATTGTTTTTCTTTTATAGGTTCTTTATTCAAAAGAATGCTTCCAGATAGTGACATTGCCAGCAGCTTTCAATGTGGAGAGACTAAATCGTCTTATTTGACTGTATTTGGCATAGCACCATATTGCAAGTCACTTCTGATGGACAGAATAAAGTCTCTTAAGGATGGATATGTTTTGCTTTTTGATGAAAGCTTGAATCGGAAGACCCAAACCAAGCAAATGGACATTCATTTAAGATTCTGGGACAATGATGCTGTAGTTACACGCTACTTCACCTCTGAATTCATGGGCCATGCCACAGCAGAAGATATGGTAGATGTCTTCCACAAGGTGACAGAGGGGTTGAATTACAAAGGTCTTGTACAGCATTCAATGGATGGACCTAATGTCAATTTTAAATTCCAAGACCTTATACAAACTGAGCTTTATCGAGATGTCAATACTGTGTTACTAAATGTGGGTAGCTGTGGCCTACATATTTTGCACGGGGCATTTAAGAAAGGTGCAGCTGCATCAAATTGGAATGTAGACCAGTTCTTAAGTAATGCTTATTGGTTACTGAAAGATTCCCCTGCCCGAAGAGAGGATTATGCTGCAGCTGTTGAGGAAACATCTCCTCTCATGCCACTTAAATTCTGTAAAACAAGATGGGTAGAGAATGTCCCAGTTACAGAGAGAATGATCAATGTATTGAAAAACTTGAAGAAATATGTGAATGCAGTAGAGGCAGGCAAATTCCTCAACCCTGGAATTAAATCCTATACTACTGTCAAAATGGGGTGCAGAGACCCACTGTTACCTGCAAAGTTGGCCTTTCACTTGTCATTTTCAAAGGAGGTTGCACCATTCTTGAATCTATATCAAACAGACAGACCCATGATTCCTTTTCTGGCTGCTGATCTTTCTAATGTTATCAGGTCAATTATGGATCATTTTATCAAGCCTGATGTGATGGCTAATGCAAACACAGTATCAAGACTGATGTCTATAGATGTCACAGACAAAAATAATCTCCTTCATGCAAATAAAGTTAATGTGGGGTTCTCTGCCGACAAAATGCTGAAGGAACTGGTGTCATCACAGAAGATTAGTGAGAAGAAAGAGTTGGAGTTCAGGTTGGATTGCAGAAAGTGCTTACTGACACTTGCAGGGAAATTACAAGAAAAATCTCCACTACAGTACACTCTTGTACGGAACATGGATTGCCTAGATCCAAGGAAGATGGCATGCAATAAAGATTCATCATGCATCAACAAATTGAAAAGTATCCTCAAACTGCTTACTGAGACAAAACGAGTAGATGAAAATGATTGTGATGATATTCTCAAACAGTACAGGAAGTTTCTCAATGAGACTGTGCCAAAGAGAAGGGCAGATTTCACTGACTTCAATCCTGTCACAGGTCGGGTAGATACCCTATTCTATGAAACAATGGCAGGAGAAAAGGCGTACGAAACACTGTGGAATGTTGTGGCACTCTTACTAATGCTTTCACATGGAAATGCAACAGTGGAGCGAGGTTTTTCAGTCAATAGACAAATCGAGGTTGAAAACATGAAGGAAAGCACTTACAGTGCACAGCGTTTTATGTGTGATCATTTGAGGTCAGTTGGTGGTATTGATAACTTTGTGGTAAATAAGGCCTTACTTCAGTCTGCATCCTCGGCGAGACAGCGGTACATCTTTCACCTTGAGGAACAAAAAAGGCTTAAAGGAGCAGAAAAACTAAACATGAAAAGGAAAACTCTCTCTGATGAGATTGATGAGTTGAAGAAAAAGAGAGCACGCCTCCAGAAGGATGCCTTAGCCATGGAGCAATCTGCTGATAATCTTGCATTAAAGGCAGAAAGTGTAGGCAATCTTACATTCATTGCTCAGTCAAACAGTCTGAGACGGTCTGCAAAAACTAAATGTGAAGAAATAAAAAGACTGAGTGATGAACTTGATGACAAACAGAAAACCCTTCAGAGTATTTAACCCCTGAAAGCATAAAAACCATAAATTGATTTCTGTAGAAATAGTACAGAAAATACCAAAGTGCATTTTACAGTTAAAAGAAAGGGGGAAAAGTAGTGTATGTATGTATGTATGTGTTTAACTTAGTTTTGTAAAAGCATGCAGATGGATGGTCCAGAAGCACTTCAGTTTTTTTGTTATTTTTTTTTAAATATGCAGTCTTAACTATGTTTTTTAATGGTTTGGTTCAGTTCTGAATGTTTTGTTGTTTGGATTTTGTTGTAACAGATCCCATGTAAGAGGCCCATAATTGACCAATCAAGAGTGAAAGACTTGTAATACTACCAGTACACTATCTGTTATCTCCCACTTAAAGTACAGAACTTAAAAAGAATAGAAGTCCAGAGAGGAGAACTTTGCTAAACCCAGTGTTAACAAAACAAAAAAGTCAGAACTTTGTAGTCATAAGTACTTCACAAGTAAATAAAGCTTACAAATGGATGATTTTAAATACAGTCTGTGGCTGGTTTTTGTCTGCTCAGTGCTCAGCACAACAGCTGACTGTTTTCAGTTCATAACAGGTCATGGAAATTCTGCTTTTTAGTCAGTGAAAGTCAGGGAAAAGTCAGGGAATTTGACATTTGTCTTAGAGTGGGAACCCTGTTTATGGACACTATATAGTGCATTACTTAAATTGATGGGTTCTGCATGCTTTATTAATATATTTTCTAGTAATAGTATAATTTAACTCGCAGGTCAGCCTTATGCATGCTTTAAAATGCAAAAGCTCTTGTAGTATTAGTATTTAAGAATATGCATCTGTGGATCAACTTTGAAATCTTAGCTTTAAGTAGGGTTGTAGCAATCTAAACAGTACATTTTTGCAAATTTACTGCACACCCAGATGCACAAAGAATACACTTATTGTTCAATATGTGTATATAAACAATTCACATCTTTTTGTTAACCCTTAACCCAACTGTTAAGCATTAACGCAGTGGTTTTTGTACCCTTGCACTTCTGCCTCCAGCACCCCTCTTTTTTGACTCCTTGCTTTCAAAATCTGTTTGCAGGCTGAGGGGGTTGTGCAGAAATCTGAGGGAAGTCCATCTCCTCCTGCCGTCTCCCCGCCCTCTCAGGTAGGCAGTGGGGCAAAGGAGAACGGGGTGAAGGAGAGCTCTCCTGCTCCTGCACCCCCTTTGGGTGACGGGCCCCGGGACTCCCAGGTCCTGGACAAACGCATCCCGGGGACAAGTAAGTGCAAATTAGGCACCTTTATATAGCTGCAATAAAAAATAAAGAGACCACTCCAGTTCTGCGTTAAATTTACATTTACATTACATTTATTCATTTGGCAGACGCTTTTATCCAAAGCGACTTACAAGAAGGAAAGCATAAAACATTTTGTCAACACACTAAACAGTACCGGTAATTTACAAGGCCATGTTACTAGGAGGATTAAGATGAAGCAAGCGAGAAAAAGAACAACATGAAAGACATTTTTTTTAGACAAAACATACAGTTATTGGTTAGTCAGATAGATGCAGAACAGGTATGAAAATCTTCATTTCTGCATACATTGTGGCAATTCCAGCCTAGGGTCTGTTAAATTTAAACAGAAACAAACCTCAGGAGTGACATACAGTCACCCAACAGCATTTTTGAATTGATCCTAAAAGACATGTAAAAACATTAGAATTGTGTTGTTTAAACATAAATATGAACTATACCTATATAAAACATTGACTTTTAAATTTTCTGCAAATAAATTCAAATAAAAAGAATTTTCGAGTGGTCTCTTAATTTTTTTGCACGGCTGTATGTGCCACCTATATGTGAAAGGCCTGAGATACACTATATTGCCAAAAGTATTGGGTCACATTATCTAATAAACAGGTTTGATGACTTCAGTAATTTCCATGAGTACAAATCTTAATGCTTCAGCATATCATGATATTCTCTGGAACTGTGTGCTTCTACTTTAATAGCAACAGTTTGGGAAGAACCCTTTTCTATTCCATCATGACAATGTCTCTGTGTATGAGACAAGTTTCAGAAAGAAATTATTGATTCAGTCAGTGTGGAAGAACTGGACTGGTCTGCATGAAACCAAGTCCTGAACCAAGCTGAACATATTTGGTGTGACTTTAAATGCAGTCTATGTCTATATGAGTTGAGAAATGTATTGTTGTGTACTAATCTATTTAGTATTTTTAATCTATTTTCCCCTCAGATTGAGTCTTACAAGCTGAACTTTCGCGAGAAAGCACGAGCTCGCACGGACCACGGCGCAAAAATCATCTCCTGGTCCCCCCTGAGTGGCAGCCACCCCCACCCACATCGCAGCACCTCTCTCAGTGTTTCTCTGGGGTCCGCCATGTCCTCACACTCAACCCAGCTTGTTCCATTCACTCAACCATGAGATGGGTGCAAACCTGTACACTAGCAGGAGAAGGACTCTAATCATAATATTCTAAACCTGTTCCTTTAAAATCTGTTTTCTCATTATCTTAATCATTAGCTTCATAGCTTACAGTTTACTTTGATTTCCTGCTGGGTGAGCACCCATGAGATCGTGTGAGAAAGTACAAGGCTCTGTCTTACAGTGCACCTGTTTGAGGCTGAATCTAGATTTGAGAAGTCTCCAGATAGTTTGGAGATCAAGATGCCGGTGTCCAGCCAGTTCCTAATGTTCCTTTGTTAGGACCACACCAGAGTGTTTCTTTCTAGACTAATAGACAGTGTTGTCCCCGACACGTCCTCCAATGGGAACCCCAGAATTCACTCGAGATGTAGCTTATTACATCGTATTATGGCAGTTAAGCTCTTTGTATTGTTTGTATGTGGGGCCGTCTTCATGCCTAGTGAAATGAATCAGCCACCTTACACCCAGTTGCTCCATTTTCCACCCTCCCCACATAAACTAAACCCTGCCCCAGTATTTAAAACAGCAATTTCTCCTTTTAAACATATAGGGTGTTTAAACAATAGCATATCTGCATCTTCAATAATTTTACTGTATCGTGTTTGCGTAAAAAAAATGTAAAAATGAGCTGTCATTATGATGTTTAACCATCTGATCACATCTTCCTCTTCCATTTCAAAACATGTTGTGAGCTGATAGGACACAACTCTTAACACATAACAGCATGATACAGTAAGAGGACAGGACACAAACTCAACAGACAGGATGGAGAGATGTCGAGAGAGGGATAAAGACAGAGATGGAAGGTGTGGTACTGTAACACCATCAGAAACAAAGTTAGTAGGTAAAGTCAAGACAGTAGAATACTTGCACTGAACAAATGAACTGGCAGGTGCAAGTGATACCTTATAAAAATACTTCAGACGGTTTCATCAGAGGCACACGCCTGGCCCAAAGTAAACTTCCAGCCTGATCGGTCTGGCTAGTGGCTAATAATAAAACTATTTACATTTGATTCATATTTAATATTTTATTGTATAATAGTATGTAATAAACAATTTGTTGATTTTATTGTATATTAATTTTATTAAATAAGCATTTTGTTGCATTTACGTTTAGCCAAGTAATGTTTTTTTCTACTGGTAACCCAAAATAATACTGGCTAGACATACTTTTAACTTGCTAGCTAATGTCATTTACTTGTTATTTATTTTGCATGTTATCAGAAATAATCTACAGGAAATCTATCCTTTACGGATGTGTACAGGAAGTTAAGTTTGGGCCACAAAAGCGTGCATGCGCAGTAACGTTTGTTTATGTTGTTGCTTTGAAACCGTCTATTATGGTAGCAGGATTCAATTCAATACAGTCCATTCCCTATTGTTTTTGAACTGCAATTGATGGATTGTTGTTTAAAAATGACTATTTATTTAATCATCGTTGGAAATATTTGCTGGTTTTAACACCAAGTGACATGTTACCATAAATTATTGAGCTTTTTTAATCATCCACAAAGTAGTTAAATACCATATTGTCCTCTTCACACCTGTCTGTGTGTGGCTGCTTCTGTGACGCTCTTGACTAGTGACACTGTTTAAAGTTTTAAAGGTGAATTTGTGGGCACTATTGGTAGTTACAGTATACTGTATTACTTTAGATATGCGCAAAGCCTGCAGAAAACACAAACAAAATGCTGCTGTTGGTCATAAGGCTATGTTTGTACACAAGGTTCGGTTCGGCTAAATGTTGTGAAGTATTCAAAACGTATCTTCCGTGGTATTTTGACCGTGATGTCATAGTAGACACAGTAGACATCAAAGAAAATCCAAGATGCCCACTTGAAACTAAACATTGAGACCAGGAAGTATTATGCAAATATCCTATAAAATAAGGAACTGGTAAGCATTAAAAATGCACTTTATGATGGATGTTTTATACTGCAAAGGGACTGAATTGAGCACATTTTCTTAAATTTGTTCCCCTGTAAAATGAAAAAGCCCCAGCGACTCAAATGTGCAAGACATGTACTTAAATATTATAGAGTAGTCTGTAAATACAGTTTGTATGAGTGTGTTTAGTGTAGAGCGGTTACGCTTGACCAAATGGTCCTGTCTTTACTTACTTAGTGTATTGTGTTCAGGGGCTGTTTGAGTAAACATCAGTGTTGTACTCTTGATAAGGTGATTATAACAGTATATGCCTTCAGTCAGCTTTTTTGTCTATCAGTCATTTCCATAAAGAATGAACATAAACACGTTAGTACACTTCATCCCCGCACTAATTCGCTTAAAGCAGTTATGTAAATACACGTTCCACTGTTTATATCCCACTGGGGCAAAACACTTGATTGGGTTATATAAAGAAGCAAAGTGAAGATTTCGCATCTATATCATTTCTTCAGACAGTATTTTAATCTTTTGAGTCTGCCTTTTTACAAAGGGCTGGCAAACCAGAATGTTTTTCAAATGTAACGTATCCAGGAAGCAAAGATTATTTATTATGCGTATACCTTTTCTCCTTGTCGTCACATGTCACTAAATGTCATGTAATCAATAGGAGGAGGAGTGTGATCAATTTTGACTGAGAAAAGAAAAACCCAAAAGACCCTGAAGGATGTCCTTTGGTGCAGATGTAGCACAGCATTCTGGTAATGCGACTGGCCTGGGACAAGAGGTGGAGAGGTCAGGAGGTTAGAGGTGATCAGTAACAATGGGTACAATGATTCCTCCCACACCTGACACAGACCCTGAATGTTGTTTGTGCGCACATCTGTATGAGACTTACTGTAACTAGTATGGTAATAATTGGTATGTTTGAAGAGTAGATGACAAGTGTAAGCAGTAAGAGCCCTCTAGTGTGTCTGGTAGGAATTACAATGTGTGTACATGCAGTAAACAATGGACTACAGACATATACTGAGATGTATTTTTCGGTATGAAAGAGATATTCATTGTGATTAATTGTTAACTTGTGATGTGAATATTTAATCATAAATTAAAAAAAGATACAACACAAAACCTGTTGCATTTCTTTCTGTTTGCGATAGCAGATTTATTTTCATTCAAATTTGACCTCCATAAGTTAATGTAGTTACATACAGTTTATTTAACATCTATGTACATAAACACTCCCTCCCAGCTAGACTGTTCCATAAAAAATCTGTAAAAAAATCCCTAAACAATATTTCAGCTGGAGCGACAGAAATATACCTGTAATAATACAGTTTATAAGGATATATAATAAAGTTTTCCCCATTTTTCTTGTATTTTTTCTGTAATTTTACAGTTTCTTACCGTATTTCAAAAATCTGTAAATAATAACAGAAAAATTATGGGGGGTTTTTGAGGGTAGCTATATTGTGTTAGTACTGTAGGTTTCTTTTCCTAACGTTGTATAGACAGTTTCATCGAACACACGGTTAATTTGTTTTATATTGAATTAACATAAATATGGATTTATATTCATAATTTATTGTATAATAATTGTATTAAATGAAATTTAAACTACTCGACACTAATTGATTTTTTCCGTAGGTCTACCATGAGTTAAGTTTGGGCCACATAACATTTGTTTTTGTGTTGCTGCTGAAATTGTCCATTTTACCACATACATAATAACTCACACCACAAAAGTAATGCTACAGTATTCAACTTTATTCTATTGTGTCACAACATACTGGGAGGCTCACAGAAGGTCCATTGAGCTTTACTCTTCATCATGTCCCTTCTGTATGAAAAGAACATGAAAAGAGATTTTTTTTTATTTATCAGTTGTGGGAAGTTCTTGCTTTTAAAAGTAGTAAAGCAGTGCAGACATTTTAAATGAGAGTACTACTTTCATATAACCTTATTTGAGTATATTGAATTGAATAACTGCAAGGTTGATGAAACCACACTGACCTTCGAACCAACATCGCGACTTTTGGCACGCAGTTTATTGACTTGAGATTCTGCGATGTCGGCTCTTTCTTCAGCTTCATCAAGCTCATGCTGGAGTTTACGGAACTTGCTTAGATTGGTGTTGGCTTGTTCCTCCTACAAAGCAGGATCAATAGTTCTCAGTAACGCCTAAATATGGTTGTCATGTTAAGTCACAGATATTTTGGCTAGTACTTACTGCTTCCTCCGCAGCCCTCTTGTAGGCCTTGACCTTCAGTTGAAGTTTGTCCACTAGATCTTGTAGACGAGCAAGATTCTTGCGGTCCTCCTCCGTCTTTTAAGAAAAATGATAGCTGTTATGATCGTGCTGTGTACAACATATACACCAGGTTATTTATTAATGGAATAAGATGATATTTGTACCTGGTACGTTAGTTCTTTAATACGTCTCTCATATTTGCGAATTCCTTTCACTGCCTCACTGCTCTTCTTCTGTTCTGATTCGACTTCATTCTCCAGCTCCCTCACCTGTTGGCATGAAGTGGATATTTTATTTAAGCTGTCGCTTTCAACATAATTGGAAAACATTGTTTGGGTTTATAGTAAGCTCACCCTAGCTTCTAGTTTCTGGACTTGTTTTTTGCCTCCCTTCATGGCAATCTGTTCAGCTTCATCCAGGCGGTGTTGCAGGTCTTTAATGGTCTGCTCCATGTTTTTCTTCATACGTTCCAGGTGAGCACTTGTATCCTGCTCTTTCTTCAACTCTTCAGCCATCATGGCAGCATCTGTGATGGCCTTTTTGGCTTTATCCTCAGCATTCCTGCATTCTTGCACTGCCTCTTCCACTTCTGTCTGAAGGTGGGTCGTGTCTGCCTCCAGCTTCTTCTTCTGATTCAAGAGGCTTGTATTCTGAATAAAGCAAGCATCTTCTTTATTTAAAACTGAATTAATTTATAATAAATCTATTTAGAATGAAGTATGAGCACTTATTTTCTTTACCTGGGAGTGCAGTAGCTGCACTCTTTCGCTGGTATCCAGGAGCTCTTGCTCAGCAAGCTTACGGCCTCTCTCGGTTTGCTCAAGAGCTGCTCTCAGCTCCTCTAGCTCAGCTTGTAGAAGGTTGTTGCGTCTCTCAAAGATTGCACTGTTCTCCTTCAGATCGTCATTTGATCTCAGAGAGTCATCAAGCTGAAGCTGAGCATCCTAGAATTAAATGCAAATCAATTATGACAAACGTTTTACTAACTCAGAATTAAAATGCCTTTATTCTTTGCTATACTGGTTTTCTTACTTTCAGATGAGCTTGGACGATCTTGAGTTGTTTTTGAGCCTCTGCTGCTTGTCGATTTGCTTGGCTAAGCTGGATCTCCATCTCATTCAGATCGCCTTCCATCTTCTTTTTTATTCGGAGGGCCTCGTTCCTGCTTCGAGTTTCTGACTCCAAAGAGCTTTGCAGAGCATCAATAGTTCTCTGCAAATTGCGTTTGCTCTGCTCCATCTCCTCATCCTTCTCGGCTAGTTTGCGTTCGATATCAGCCTTTATCTGGTTAAACTCCAGCTGAGCTCGCAAAATCTTACCCTCCTCGTGTTCCAGTGAAGCCTTTTTGAGAGAAGATTGTTATTAATGACTAAAGTAAATCAAGCTCGCGAGTCAGATGATCCACAACTACCTATCGAAATATGACGCCATCACATCTTTTTTTTATTCATTCAGCTATTAGCAGCTTTTTGTGTTGCTCACAAGTAAATTACCCTCCTCCATCCCCAACTCCACCCCAGTTTTACAATCAGGACTAGACTTCTGATATTTATAAATCTCTCTTCATACATTTTATTGTGTGTTACACTTCTAATGACATCTGTTTGTTCTGTTCTGTTTACCCTAAGGGGGGGTTTTGCTGTGCCTCTTATTCATGCTGGCTCCATGGATAGGCAGGAAGTTTTGCCCAAAACAGAACTATACTGTATACTGCCAATCTAAACTGTATGCTATGCTAATTGTCTGTCATATAGTGATCAATAGGGATCCTGACAGAATTTATATTTGTATAAAAAAATGGCTTAAAAGATATTCAGAAAATAAGACTATTGAAACATTATTGTCTTCAGACGAACATTTACAGGCATATTGGTATTATTTTTGTACTGTTTTAATTGTATTCATCATTTTTTTTAGGTCAGGTAATAATGCTGTATCTGAAAACCCACCTCTGCCTCTTCCAGCGCAGACTGAATCTCACTTTTCTCCTGCTCCAATTGTTTTCTCATTTTCTCCAGCTCATGAATGCTCTTTCCTCCCTCACCAAGTTGCTCGGTAAGATCAGAAATCTCCTCTAGAAGGAAAAAAATGTGTTGCGTTTGAAAAAACATATTGGAATATTTCTCCACATTTGGTGATATGTCTCTACAGTGCTGTAATTCTTCCACCACACTATAAACACACATAAGAAACATTATTTTATCAGTATTCCTCTTCAAATCTTGCAGATAGTCTCTGCAAATAAAAAAAGATTTAGTAAAGGGATTTTAGACCTTGTAGATTTTTATTCTCTCTCTTCATGGTCTCCAGGTGATCCAAAGATTCCTCATAGGAGTTCTTTAGCTTAAAAAGTTCAGTACTCAGACATCTGGCTTCCTTCTGGGAACTCTCAAGCTCAGTCTGTGACTCTTCAAACTTCTGCTTCCACTCAGCCAGGACCTACAAGTCAGCATCATTTTAGTACATTTTAGGATTAGAAGTAATCAAAACATTGAAGAGCTCAGTTTGATATAAGAGGATAATGTTCGGATACCTTATCAAAGTTTCTTTGCTTCTTGTCCAAGGCTGCTGCAGCTGCATTAGACCTCTCCAGATCCACCATAAGATCTTCAATCTCATTCTGGAGTCTGTGTTTGGTCTTTTCAAGAGACGAACATTTCGCATTCACTGCTTCAACAGCTTCTTCAGCCTCCTGCAGACGTTGAGCCAGTTTCTTCCTGAGTTAGAAAACATGGAGAAATATATATAATAAACTAAATGAAATGGTTAGAATTTTTTCAATTTTTATCTTTTGTTTAGGGAAGTTTGGCCAACTGACAGAAAAACTTTTTGTTCGTCTTACATTTTAAAAGAAACATAACACAAACAAAAAGCTTATCTGTCAGTAGAGAGGTTAAACCTTAGCGAAAAGTCCAACTTTGTATGAACTATGAATATCTTACTTGGCTTCCTCCAGTTCTTCAGTTCTCTGGATGGCATCAGTTTCATACTTGGTTCTCCACTGAGCCACCTCAGAATTAGCTTTGGACATGCCCCGCTGTAGCTCGGCTTTGGCCTCCTGCTCCTCCTCATACTGCTCTCTGAGCAGATCTGTGTCGTGACGGGAAGACTGAAGAGCATGGGCGAGGGCATTCTTTGCCTGATGAAGGTAACGTTAGAATTTGTAAACCAACACATTACAAATTAAATGTCTGAAAAATCTGATTTGTTCATATTTAGTTCTCACCTTTGACTCTTCCTCCAGTTGCCTTTTAAGATCTTCAATCTGCTGAGTGTAAGACATCTTACTCCTGGTTAGCTGAGAGACAAGAGAGTCCTTCTCTTCCAGCTGCCTTGAAAGTTCACCTGCAGGTTCCATCATGTATTTAATTTCTGTTTGAATAGCTCATAATGAAAAAAGTCAGCTATAATTTTTTTTTACCATTTTCAGATTGTAGTTTTGATTTTTGCATTGTGAAGTCGTTTATGCTGCGCTGGCCCTCCTCAGATTTGGTTCTGTATTCATTCATTTGATCCTCCAAAGTCCTGCAGGTCTTCTCCAGATTCGCCTATGAATGCAAATCATTACGCTGAAGAATCCTGCAGAATTACTTCATAGAACAGAAGATACATTTTCACTTTAATTTGTTAATATTTTTATGAATACCTTTGTCTTAACAACATGTTCCATGTTGGAGACCACATCATCCAGCTCAAGCCTCAGTTCACTCTTCTCCTTCTCCAGTTTTTGTTTGACTCTCTGCAGATTATCTATCTGTTCTCCCAGTTCAGCCACACTGTCAGCTTGTTTCTTTCTCAGCGTGGCGGCCGTGGCCTCATGCTGCAGAGTGGCCTCTTCAAGGTCTCTGCGAAGTCTATGAAACTCGGCCTCGCGTTTCTTATTCATCTCAATCTGAGCAGATGTAGCTCCTCCAGCCTCCTCCAGTCTCTCGCTGATCTCTTCCAGCTCTCTGGCTAGATCTGCTCTCTGTTTCTCCACCTTCGCTCTGGCAGCTCTTTCGGCCTCAAGCTCTTCCTCCAGCTCCTCAATACGTGCCTGGTATAGAAAATATGTTACGATCACCATTGTCTCCATTATTGTTGATGCCATTAATCGTTTTTTCTTTGTTGTTACCTGAAGTTCCTTCAGTTTTTTCTGCAGCTGAATAGTTATTGTTTGTTCATCCTCGATTTTTCCATTAAGCTGACTGATCTCAAAGTCTTTTCTGTAAATGGATAAAAATGTTTACAGTCCTGACTGAGCCTTAAACAAAAACTAGAAAAGAACTAAAAAGAGTGACTTACTTTTTTAGACGCTCCTCTAACTGCTGCTTGTCATTCTCCAGGTCCATTAAGCTTTCTTGGGTCAACTTTAAGTCTCCTTCTAGTTTCCTCTTGGCTCTCTCTAGATCCATACGAATCTTCTTCTCTTGCTCAAGAGATCCTTCCAACTGGTTAAAATCATGTAAAATAGTTGGTTTATTGGTATATTGTTCATTGTATTTGTGTAGAAAGTTGTGCAACTCACATCATCCACTTGCTGCTCTAGCTTTGCTTTAGCTTTGGTGAGGGTGTTGACTTTGTCCTCTTCACTCTGAAGGTCATCCAGTGTCTGCTGATGAGCTTCCTGTAAGGCTTTCTTCTCTTTTGTCAGCTTGGCAATGATATCATCCAAAGCTGCCATTTCCTCAGTCAGGTTCTTCACCTATGGAAGTTAATGGATCACTACACTCAGTGTATGTAAAACATTCCTATTTTTTAACATTACGGAGAGAGTAAAACCCTCCAGACCTTGTTCTCAGTGGCATGCTTCTCTTTCTCCACTTTAGCGAGTGTAAGCTCCAGATCATCGATGTCTTTTTTCAGTTCAGAGCACTCATCCTCCAACTTTCTCTTCTTGGCTGTCAGCTCTGCATTCATCTCTTCCTCATCCTCAAGGCGCTCAGTGAGCTCTTTGGCTTTTGCCTCCATCTGGATCTTGTTTTTAATAAGCTGGTCGCATCGCTCCTCTGCGTCACAGAGATTGTCTTGCTCCTGTTCGAAATTAGATTTTATTTATTCAGTGATACAGTATCAATCTTGCAAACTTAACAATGAACTGATCTAGTGAGACAAAATGTGAACTGACTGCTTGGACTTGAAGTTGTAGGTCATTCTTCTCTTGAAGAAGAGACACCATTTTCTCTTCTAGTTCTTTCCTTCGGGCTTCAGATTTGGCATAAGCCTCTTTGAGCTTGGCAAATTCATCTTTCATATTTGCCATCTCTTTTTCCGCCTCTGCTGACTTGAGTAGAGGCTTGATTTTGAAGAAGAGCTTCATCCAGGGCCAATTCTTAACCCCCATAAAGGCTCGTACATTCCACTGGATAACCAGTAGGGCATCCCTGTAAGGGTTTTAGAGGTATTTGGCATCATTTATATTAGAAATCATAATTCAGTGAGTACAAATTAATATGGGAATGCTTTGGGATATGTAATTCTTGCCTTCTTTCAACTATCTTCTGGAACTCAACCCTTGCAAGGAGTCCTCTGGATCTTGCTTGAATTCCACTAATAATTAGAGATAGTCGGTCATCTCTCATTTCTTCAAGCTGACCCAGTAAACCGGCCTTGAAGAACACCTAGACAGAAATCATCATGAAACAAGATTTTAATCTTTTGTATGCAGTTATGGTTTTTGAATAATAAATATAAGTCACTATTGAGTTTAGTTCCATTTAAATTTCACCTTTGTATGTCCAAACTTATATTGATTGTGATCAATATCTAGTGATCCCAACAATTTCTCAGCACCTTTCCTGCTGTCTATGAATTGACCTTCAGGTATGGCTGCAGGGTTCAGGATTCGGTACCTGTAAATAAATACAGAACGTCTCTAAATATAGGATAATTTATTTATGTACAGTATTTGTAAAGCTTGAGTTTCACAAAAGTAATCATATATACCTCTGTTTGAAATCACCATACAGGATTCTGTTGGGGAAACCCTTCCTGCAAATCCTGATACCTTCCAGTACACCGTTACAGCGTAGCTGGTGCATAACTAGAGGATTCTCCATCGCCCCAGGAGTCTTGGTCTCATTGGGGATGATGCAGCGCACAAAGTGTGGATGTGTTGATCTCAGGTTGGTCATGAGCTTATTCAAGTTTTCCTGTAAGGGAAAATGTACACACAATTCAAGTAAAAGGAAGTGTACAGCAACCAATGTCGTTTTTTCCATAGTTTTAAAAATGCAAACTTCTACTCGCCCTGTGAAGCGCAGACACAGTTTGGAAAGACGAGCCCTTCTTCTTACTTCCACCTTTACTTCCTTTGCCTCCTTCATGAGCTGCTCAGAATGAGTGAATACTGTTAATACTGTTATCCCGCTCACTCATGCACACATGTAATACTACTGTGTAACATACTGTATATATTCAGTTTGAGTATTTTGCTCATACATAGCATTTGCTCATACAAACCAGAATCTGTCCCAGCATAATTAGCAAAGAGCATCGCCAAGAGTTTGACCGTAGACTTTTGATAAAGTCCAACAACAGTCTCATTCAGTGGGTCTTTATTCTTCACCAGCCAGTTATTGATATTATAATCCACTGTGCCAGCATAGTGAATAAGAGAGAAGTGAGCCTCTGGCTTTCCTTTGATAACTCTGGGTTTCTGGAAGTTGTTTGATTTTCCAAGGTGGTTGTCGTAAAGCTTTGCTTTAAAGGTTGCATCACTGGCTTTGGGAAACATGCATTCCTCTTCAAGGATGGACATGATACCCATGGGCTGAAGAAATCAGGAATATGACAGAATACCAAAGTCAAATATATGTATAAACACTGATGTCATTGCATGTCTTTGGAATCACGGATGACTCACTTTTTCGATGAGGTCAATGCAGGCCTGCAGGTCCATACCGAAGTCAATGAACTCCCATTCAATTCCTTCTTTCTTGTACTCCTCTTGTTCCAGCACAAACATGTGGTGGTTGAAAAACTGTTGCAGTTTCTCATTGGTAAAGTTGATGCAGAGTTGCTCAAAGGTGTTGAACTGTAATTGAAATGAAACTAAGTCCGACTTAGAATATATTTTAAGCAATCTAAAGCATTAACATACAAAGCACTTACATCAAAGATCTCAAAGCCAGCAATGTCCAGCACTCCTATGAAGTATTGGCGAGGTTGTTTGGTGTCTAGAGATTGATTGATTCTTACAACCATCCAAAGAAACATCTTTTCATACACTGCCTTGGACAGCGCACCAATAGCATAGTACACCTGAGCGGAGGGAAGGATTTTTATAGTTTGTCACTTGGATAAATGGACAGTTGAACGAATTCAATAAATGACATTGTGCAACTCACCTGCTGGACATTTTGTCCTTTGGTGACCCACTCATTTCCCACTTTGACCCTTGGATGGCATAGACCTTTGATGAGGTCAGCAGAGTTTAGACCCATCAGATATGCTGATTTATCAGCATCTGTTCCAATGAATTAGATTTGTCTGTTTAGAGTGAATATATGATTTTTATACACAACAGAAACTGCTTTTTATACACACACCTTCAGTTCCATCAGCCTCTGCTTGTTCTTCCCTCTGCTTTTGTTTGAACCTCATATTGCCATAGTGCATAATGGCTCCAGTCAGCTTATAGATGCCATTTTTTTCATCCACAGTGAAGCCCAGTACATCAAACGCTTCCTACAACATTGAACAGTTAGAGATCTCTGATCTCGGACCTTTAGAAAACAAGAATGTAATGCGGTTCACTTTACATCAGTGGCAAGCAATTCTTCGCCATCGTTTATGGATGCTACAGTTGTTTCTCCTTGGGAGATGTACGAGTAGTCATAGGGGTTATTGGTGATGAGCAGCATCTCTGTTGCAGATAAGAGAAAAATGTTTGTTTGTAATTCAAGACTTTAGATTTGTAAAAGAAGATCATAAATCCACTCTGTCCTACCCAGCAACTCAGGTTTTCGCTGAGAGAGGATTTGATAGAAAATGTGGTAGTCCCTTTCAGCTTTGAGTTGAAAGGTCACCCTTGATTTCTCCAGAAGATCTGAAGTATTTACAAAAATTATATGTCAGATCAATTTAAATGTTTGTCTTTGGTTTTGGTATAGGTGTAAAAAGTGAAATCAATGCTTACAAGTCTCAATGTCAGCAGAGGCAAGCTTTCCACTGGCCGCAAAATGAATACGGATGAATTTTCCCTAAACAATTGAAATTAAGAAAGAAATTAAGCATAATGTATGCTTCAATTAATTTTTAATTAAATAATTTTCACAATTCATTTTTTTAAATGCTAAAACTTAAAGTCAGGTTTTAAACCAATCATTCCAAACGTATAAGTCTTAAGAAAAAAACACTCAAATTTAAATCTGCTGATATATTTTTTTCAATTAGTATATTTTATACCATATTTTAAAATGACTAAAGATTTATTATAGAGTGGCTTAGTATGCAGTCATCTGCCAGCTTATGTTCTTATACCACCCGAGTCTATTCAGCAGAGGATAGTAAACTTGTGTAACTGTTATTATGCTGGCTAAGAAATCATTTTATAATTGCTTCTTAAAGATCTTCTATTAAACCTTTTTCTTGAAACTTTGATGATTAAGCTTACAAATCTTGAGGAGTTGTCATTTCTGATGGTCTTTGCATTGCCAAAAGCCTCCAAAGCTGGGTTAGCCTGGATGATTTGATCCTCCAGGGTTCCCTTTAACAAAAGAAAATCCAATGTTAGTGATGTTTTGATAGATATTTTCATGTTCTTATTGCAAAATGTATGCAATGCTCCTACCTTTTTTTCAGATCCATCTTTTTTTGCTGAGCCTCCAGCAGCGATGCTTGCGAAATACTGAATGACTCTCTTTGTGTTCACCGTCTTTCCTGCACCAGATTCTCCACTAGGATTAAACAGAGCATTAAACTTAATGTGTTTAAGTTATAAAAAACAAACTTTAAAAATAAGTCATTTGCTTACGTGATCAGAATTGACTGATTTTCCCTGTCTGAAATATAAGATAAAAAAAAGGTTCACAGATTTTTCACCTCTTGTATCTTTGTCTTTTAAATATATTGTCCATGATTTCAGCTACTCAAATATCAATTCTGAGTTCCATAATATGTAAAATAATATTTACCATAATAAAATGTAAATAAAGGAGAGAAGGTTTTTCCTCACAAGCAGAGGTCTATACCTGCTAACATGTACTGGTAGGCATTATCAGAGATAGAGAAAATGTGGGGAGGAGCTTCACTCCTCTTTTTTCCTCTGTAGGCTGTGACCACCTCCTTATTGTACACCGGCAGCCACTTGTAGGGATTGATAGTGACACAGAACAGCCCTGAGTAGGTCTGTGGCAAAAGACAAAAAAAAGATTGATAAAAGACCATGATAAAATTTGAGAAATTGAAGCAGGACGCATTCTTAAGTGCTCTTACGTAGATCATCCATGCTGCATAACGCTCTTTGAGATTAAACAGCACAGCAGGCTCATGAAGGAAGGTGAACATTGCCATGTCTTCGATTTTATCGAACTTTGGCGGGTTTTGCGGATGGACGTCAGCTTCATTTACAGTCACAGTCTGTGAGACGCAAAAAATCAAACATATTACGTATGATATAGAAATGTGGTATCATATTTTTTCCATTTATATAGCAGCCATTGTTCTAAAAGCAAATCAAGCAAGTCAACATTAAGCAGTAAAGTTTGTCATCAAATACATGTTCTTAGAAATGAGTTCATATTTATTTTATAAGTTGAGCCTACCTTCCCTTTCGCATTCTGAACAGTGACTTTGTCACCTTCACGACTGATGATCGATGCTTTCACGTACTCTTCATCTGGATCAGGAACAAAACACTCCTTTTTCATATCAAAGGGTCGAGTTTGTGCCTCCAGACGTTCTCGGTCCGACTTGCGCAGGTATGGAGCTGCTGCTCCAAACTCTGCCATCTGAGCATCCATGATCACCTTGTCTGGAAATATGAGGTTGGAAGGTCAATGTTAAAGTGAAGTTCTTTCAATCTCATTTAATGGTTAAAACAGCCAGTAATTTGGGATTGTTTTGTTTCATCTATTTACTTTTTACACCACATGCCAAGAATTGAAAATTACTAAGATTCAAGCAATTGTATTTATTAAAAAGTCCTAGATCGTGTCTATGTGAAATCCAGATTTTGTCTAAGCAAAGAGATGTTTTTCAAACACATTAAACATTAAAAATAATAAATAAAAGTCTTACCTGACGTGCACCAGGTGTGGTGGTTGACTCAAGAACCTGTTGAAAAAACAATTCTGTTCCTCAGACATGACTGGATGTATTTCAACAAACAAATAGTTACAATTATCCAATAAAAATTATACAATAAGAAAACGGATACGTCTTTGTTTTTTGAAAGAGGATTTAAAACAAATAGATGTATTTCCCTTGTACCATTGTACCATCACCATGCAGTTTTTGCTCACTTCTTACCCTCGGATAAAACGATGACTGGTCTGAGCTCCAACCATGAGATCGCTTTATAAAGGAAGTCACCAACCCAAATTTGGGGAAGGCATTCCACAAGGCAGGAATGTTATTGTGTCTGAACACCATTAGGGTGCAACAAGGGTAGTTACGGGTGTTAGCAAGAAACAAGAACATGCTAGTTAGAGGGAATCTTATCTTTGTTAAGATTTGTTAGTGCCCCATATAAGGTTCTCTGTGATAGGGGAGAACTCATTTAGCTCAGTCAGCTAACAGTTAAGTGGTTTGCACTTAAATCAAACCTGAATGATTAAAGCCAGACCAAAAGACAAAAAGCTCAATTCTGACCCATGTCAGTTTATATTAAACAACAGCCATCTAAGATAAGTAATAGTACACATTGTATGAAAATAATATTTATTGAAACGTGTATTCTGATGGTACGCCCTCACTGCATTACTCTAGTGACACATAAGGTTTAACTGGATAACAAAGGCATTCAAATTCTAGATGTCTTAACAGAGTTTGGATGGAATTCTATATTTGTCATCTTGCAATGTTTCGAATACTCGGGAGAAGATCTCAGATTTCAGCAAAGTGCTATGTTTGAACTGCACGCCATGTGCACTCTCCATTACCCTAAGAGCTTAAGGGGGATTAATATGCAACATTGTACTTTTTTGTCTTCAGAGCCTAGTCTTTGCAGAGACAGACAACAATATCAGATGCTCTCTGAGTCTGCATCTATATAAAGCATCTCTGTCTGCGAGATTATCCAGGCGACAAGTGTGGAACAACAGACACGCAGCGCTCTGTCACAGGTGTCATACCTCAAAGACAATAATGATGATCATAATAACAATCATAAAACAGTAAAGAGGGAACCTGAGCTGTCCCATGAGTGCAGTATGGACTAAGAGTGCTGTTGCTGACCCATCCTTCATTATCATTTACAAGTAAGTGTCTCCCCCACAAGCCGTGTTGTTGACAACCCATTGTTTCTTTGAGGACAAAGATAACCTTGTGAAATTCCTGCAGAGTGGATCTAACTGATTCAAGAGCGAGAACGATCATACCGGGATCAACTATAGTCCGTGACATGGCCATTCTAGGTATCCTACATCATAAATAAAGGCAAGTGACAGGAATATAGCAAGGGAACATCAATATTTTATGATGCATTTACATTCTCACAATGGTATATGAAGCATATTCCTTAGATTGAGGCTACACCTATAGTGATATTTCCAGGATGATGTCTTTGGAGTTTGTCACAACTGTGTGTGAGCCACTAATCCATGAGGCCCACGAGTGAACATTCTCTCCATGTAGTGCATGTTTGCAGACAGAAGATACAGCGATAAATGCTGTACAAAGCCAAACACTAAAATAGCCTAAATGTTTTTTCCCAACTAACAGATGTAGTTATTTGACACATGAACTTGATGACAGCAAGGTCATTGTTACTATAAGATTCAACATTATTTCTAGAAATATTTCACCCATTATTTCATTTACATTCTTATTAAAGTACGATTTATTAGGATTTAATATAGCTGACAGATGTAACACTGAAAGGTAAGCACACTTGACAGTTAACGCACAGGAAAGGTCAACAGATAAACAAAGAGTCAAGTGCCTATGACAAGTGATAAGACTGTTTCTATTCTGACACCCAGCCACATCTTTTAAACGATGACTGGCGTCAAAGTGCAAAAGGATGTGAGAAATGCCGACCCAGTGCTAAGGAGTCAGTTAAGATAACAATGACCTCTCTAATTTGCCAAAGTCAGACTAGCACTTCATATTACAAACATAAATGTAATATTCATATACGATTACCAATGATACCTGTCTACTAATAGAGTTCGTTTCTCTAGCTGTGTTGACACAGAATTTGAAATGTGCATCTTTGTCTGATGTTGTGGTGTAATCTCCACTGAAACAGGAAGTTAGGGTGTGACATACTGAGCACCTCCTTACTTTTTAAATATAACCAATAGAGTTTAGTTATCCTCAAAGAATATATATTTTGTATATATACAAAGTATATTTTGCATTTTAAGTGTCCAAGAAAAATGTTTAATGAAATGTTTTTTTTTATCTTTATTACCAAGCATTGATGAATACAGGAGTGGGTACCACAGCAGTGACGGGTATGATCAAAATAAATAAGAAGCCCATGTTTAATGATGGAGCCCAGATGTCCAGATGTTCCCACCCTCCTTGTGGTTTATGAGACACATAAGAGCTCCACATGAGCTCTTATTTGCAGAGTGATTTATTATTAAAATAATTTACATTTTTGGAAAACACTGTTTAAAAGTCACTTACAGTGTATTCAGGCAATATTCCCCATGAATTAATACAAGTCCATTTTTTCTTTCTTTGGTTTTATTTTTACAGCATTTCTTGTTTTCATCCTTTTTCACAATTCAGCTCTTGAATGTAAATCTTACATAATTTGACTATGTTAATTTCATAATATGTACACATGAGAAAACTAAGCACGGAGAAGATCTGGCACAGGGAATATTGCAGCTGTCTGTGATTATACTTGCTGAGTGCTTTAGAGCAGTTCATTGACCATGAGTCTTTCCCCTTTTCAACCAATCTATTTCAAGAGCCATAGGCTTTGTTTTATCAGCACTTGTCCGTCTGCCACTATCTCCCAAAATACCTTTACACCCCCTCTGCTTTATAACATAGCAGGTGCAATGTTGCAAGTACATTGTTTGCCTTAAAATTGAAAACATATGACTAAAATTGTTGCATTGATGTATATTCAGGCAGATTAAATAACACACTTAAACAAAGGGCTGATGAATTGTTTTTCAGACACAAGTTGGTTTCCACTTGCCACAGGTAATGTTTAGTATTAGAACACGTATGTTCGAGGCACAGTTTAAAATGTTTGCATCCAAATAGCGTAAGACGCTAAAATATGTAAAGGGTCACTGTGCATCTTTTGATAAACTCAAATGTGTTTATTTTGATGATCAGCCATTTTACCTCTGATGCTTCATAAAACATGATTTTAATGATTAAGTTATATGATAAATTAATTCTCAGAGAAACATTTAGTTTAGCAGCATAGAGTCTATTACACAGATTGAATCAAATAAAAACAACACAGACATATGATGAAAAAATCACAAGACAATAGACAGATGCAAAGTGATTTTATTTCATGGATGTGAGAGAACACAATTGTGTAAAGAGAATGCGTGTCGCATACAGAGAACAGATCTCAAAAACCATCCCAAGCTTTACTCTTCATCGAACCCTTTCTGGAAAAAAAAGATTTTACAGAGATATAGATAAGGTTTGTATTAAGATGTATTATTATAGGAAACTACCAGCTCTTTATTAAAGTTGGCTTACTGTACCTTTGGCCCCACATCACGACTTTTGGCACGTAGTTTATTCACTTGTGATTCGGCAATATCAGCCCTTTCTTCGGACTCATCCAGTTCATGCTGCAGCTTTCGGAATTTGCTAAGATGATTGTTGGCTTGTTCTTCCTATTACAAGGGCCAAACATAACCCAACATTATTTAGCTTTAAGCAAAACCATACATTTGACTATATGGCATATGGTCTTTTTAATGATCACTTACAGCCTCTTCCGCAGCTCTTTTGTAAGCTTTGACTTTCAGTTGCAGCTTGTCAACCAAATCTTGAAGACGGGCAATATTTTTACGGTCCTCCTCAGTCTAGAGTTCATACAACTAGAGATTAATTCTCTGTATGATTTATTCATTTTCAGCTTCATTCATTTAAAATCTATAAAATCGACATCTTAATCTAACCCCACCTGATACGTAAGTTCCTTAATGCGGCGTTCATATTTACGAATTCCCTTCACAGATTCGCTGCTTCTCTTCTGTTCAGCCTCAATTTCACATTCCAGCTCTTTTACCTAAAGGTGATTCAGTCCAGGCGTTAGCAGAGGATTGTACTCCATTTCTGATTCAAGTAAGATGGTTGAAGTGAACTTACTCTAGCTTCTAGTTTCTGGACTTGTTTTTTGCCTCCCTTCATGGCAATCTGTTCAGCTTCATCCAGGCGGTGTTGCAGGTCTTTAATGGTCTGCTCCATGTTTTTCTTCATACGTTCCAGGTGAGCACTTGTATCCTGCTCTTTCTTCAACTCTTCAGCCATCATGGCAGCATCTGTGATGGCCTTTTTGGCTTTATCCTCAGCATTCCTGCATTCTTGCACTGCCTCTTCCACCTCACCCTGAAGCTGGGATATATCTGTCTCCAGCTTCTTTTTCTGGTTCAGGAGGCTGGTATTCTGCACAGGGTTATTATAGGTTGTAATGCAGTTTTTCATTGTATTGGTTTATTTCACTGACTGTTTGGTATTTAGAATTTTCTGGCAATATTTTAACTGTCATGACATGTTTTAAGACCTAGTGTTACTGGTAGCATTTTCATTTACAATGAGGGTGAATTGTAATATTGTAATAATAATGAATTTGGTTTGGTTAATTCAACATATATATTCATAAAGACATAGTTTTTATGCTTTACCTGAGAATGTAGCAGCTGAACTCTCTCAGTGACATCCAGCAGCTCTTGCTCAGCAAGTTTGCGGCCTCGTTCTGTTTGTTCCAGAACGGCTCTAAGCTCCTCCAGCTCTGCCTGAAATAATGTATTACGTCTCTCTACAATAGCAATGTTCTCCTTCAGATCATCGTTGGTCCGAAGAGAGTCGTCTAGCTGCAGTTGGGAATCCTACAAAATATCATATTAAGGTTGTAGATGCACAGATTGTGTATTATAACATGATGTCATTTTAATATTTCATTTTTTTACCTTCATATGGGCCTGGAGTGACTTTAGTTGTTTCTGAGCTTCGGACGCCTGTCTGTTGGCCTGGCTGAGCTGGATCTCCATTTCGTTCAGATCACCTTCCATTTTCTTCTTTATCCTGAGAGCCTCGTTCCTGCTACGAGTTTCGGACTCCAAAGCACCTTGCAAGGTGTCTATGGTCCTTTGCATGTTTTTCTTTAATTGTTCCATTTCCTCATCTTTCTCAGTCTGCTTGCGCTCAATGTCTGCCTTTATTTGGTTAAATTCCAGCTGGGTTCTCAGGATTTTTCCCTCCTCATGCTCCAAAGAGCCCTGTATTACACAAAATAAGCTAACGTGTTTCGTCTCAACGTTTTCTGTAATGAAGCTTTAAGAAGTTGGCCTACCTCTGCCTCTTCTAGAGCAGATTGTATCTCCGCCTTTTCTTGTTCTAGCTGCTTACGGACCTTCTCCAATTCATGGATTGTCTTTCCACTCTCACCAAGTTGTTCAGTCAGATCAGAGATTTCCTCTAATGGAAAAATAACAATACCACTTTCATAGCCAAAAGAGACTTTGTTTTGTGAAAGTATGTACAACATGGCAATAAACAAACCTTGCAGAATTTTGTTCTCTCGCTTGAGGGTCTCAAGATGATCCAACGATTCTTCATATGAGTTCTTCAGCTTGAACAGTTCTGTGCTCAGAGATCTGGCCTCCTTTTGTGAGCTCTCCAGTTCACACTGAGACTCCTCATACTTCTGCTTCCACTCAGACAAGACCTGAAAACAACATTTTCTCACATTGCATTATAAAGACAAAGTGTGGGTATGTCTGACATCACCCTATATATGTAATCTTAGTTGCTGGTATAAAAACCTTATCAAAGTTTCTTTGCTTCTTGTCTAATGTTGCAGCAGCTGTGTTTGATCTCTCCACATCCACCATTAAATCTTCAATTTCATTCTGGAGTCTGTGTTTAGTCTTTTCAAGGGAAGAACATTTTGCATTTACAGCCTCCACAGCCTCCTCAGCCTCCTGCAGACGCTGAGCCAGTTTTTTCCTGCATGGACAGAATTAAAAATCAATATTTTTCTCCAAAACATTAAAACAATAATGACAAAATGTTTTATACTCTCCTACTTGTAAGTCGCTTTGGATAAAAGTGTCTGCCATATGAAAAAATGTAAATGTAATGTAAATGTAAAACAGACAAAGAGCTGGCAGTGTGGAAAATATATATGGACTTTACACGGCTCCAACATTTTGAGAAATATAGAAATGTAGATACAGTACATGGGCATTAAAGGTTTCATGTCTTACTTGGCTTCCTCCAGTTCTTCAGTTCTCTGGATGGCATCAGTTTCATACTTGGTTCTCCACTGAGCCACCTCAGAATTAGCTTTGGACATGCCCCGCTGTAGCTCGGCTTTGGCCTCCTGCTCCTCCTCATACTGCTCTCTGAGCAGATCTGTGTCGTGACGGGAAGACTGAAGAGCATGGGCGAGGGCATTCTTTGCCTTTAAAAAAAGATTTGTTGGATTATTTTATAACTGAAGATCATGAATTGAAGTTGGAGAACAAGTACAAATATAGGAGAAGTAGCAGTTTACCTTAATTTCCTCATCCAGCTGTCTTTTCAGATCCTCAAGTTGTTGACTAAAAGAGTTCTTACCCCTTGAAAGTTGAGAGATTAAGGATTCCTTTTCTTCTAGCTGTCTCGCAAACTCATCTAGAAGATAAAAAAACCTTTTGTTGTCTAATGAAATTCATAGCACATTAGAATGAAAGCAAAGTCACGGATTTACCATTTTCAGCCTGAAGCTTTGCCTTCTGGGTGGTAAAGTCATTGAGGGACCTTTGGTTTTCCTCACTCTTGTTACGATATTCATTCAGTTGATCTTCTAGAGTTCTGTTGATTTTCTCCAAATTAGTCTGTTGGAGTAAACATTGTACTAATGAATACAAAAGCTATCAATCTTAATCTTGTCATCTACAAAAACACTTATCAACCAAATCACCTTGGACTTGACAATCTGCTCCATGCTTGATGCCACATCATCCAGCTCAAGCCTCAGTTCACTCTTCTCCTTCTCCAGTTTTTGTTTGACTCTCTGCAGATTATCTATCTGTTCTCCCAGTTCAGCCACACTGTCAGCTTGTTTCTTTCTCAGTGTGGCGGCCGTGGCCTCATGCTGCAGAGTGGCCTCTTCAAGGTCTCTGCGAAGTTTCTGAAACTCGGCCTCGCGTTTCTTATTCATCTCAATCTGAGCAGATGTAGCTCCTCCAGCCTCCTCCAGTCTCTCGCTGATCTCTTCCAGCTCTCTGGCTAGATCTGCTCTCTGTTTCTCCACCTTCGCTCTGGCAGCTCTTTCGGCCTCAAGCTCTTCCTCCAGCTCCTCAATACGTGCCTGGTATAAAAAATATGTTACGATCACCATTGTCTCCATTATTGTTGATGCCATTAATCGTTTTTTCTTTGTTGTTACCTGAAGTTCCTTCAGTTTTTTCTGCAGCTGAATAGTTATTGTTTGTTCATCCTCGATTTTTCCATTAAGCTGACTGATCTCAAAGTCTTTTCTGTAAATGGATAAAAATGTTTACAGTCCTGACTGAGCCTTAAACAAAAACTAGAAAAGAACTAAAAAGAGTGACTTACTTTTTTAGACGCTCCTCTAACTGCTGCTTGTCATTCTCCAGGTCCATTAAGCTTTCTTGGGTCAACTTTAAGTCTCCTTCTAGTTTCCTCTTGGCTCTCTCTAGATCCATACGAATCTTCTTCTCTTGCTCAAGAGATCCTTCCAACTGGTTAAAATCATGTAAAATAGTTGGTTTATTGGTATATTGTTCATTGTATTTGTGTAGAAAGTTGTGAAACTCACATCATCCACTTGCTGCTCTAGCTTTGCTTTAGCTTTGGTGAGGGTGTTGACTTTGTCCTCTTCACTCTGAAGGTCATCCAGTGTCTGCTGATGAGCTTCCTGTAAGGCTTTCTTCTCTTTTGTCAGCTTGGCAATGATATCATCTAAAGCTGCCATTTCCTCAGTCAGGTTCTTCACCTATGTGTAAAAAGCTAATGTTAAGCAAACATTTCATGAGAGATGAACACAATCTTTTCAAAGTAGTTTGCAGAAAACCTTGTTCTCAGTGGCATGCTTCTCTTTCTCCACTTTAGCGAGTGTAAGCTCCAGATCATCGATGTCTTTTTTCAGCTCAGAGCACTCATCCTCCAACTTTCTCTTCTTGGCTGTCAGCTCTGCATTCATCTCTTCCTCATCCTCAAGGCGCTCAGTGAGCTCTTTGGCTTTTGCCTCCATCTGGATCTTGTTTTTGATCAGACCTTCACACCTCTCTTCAGCATCACAGAGATTATCTTGTTCCTGTTTGGATTGAACAAGCATTTATACATGTTCAGAAACACACATATTACTGCTGATTCTGATTCGCTTGTAAAAATCCTACCGCTTGCACTTGAAGTTGGAGGTCATTCTTTTCTTGAAGAAGAGTCACCATTTTCTCTTCGAGTTCTTTTCTACGAGCCTCTGATTTTGCGAAGGCTTCTTTGAGCTTCAAGAACTCTTCTTTCATGTTGGCCATTTCCTTCTCTGCTTCAGCAGACCTCAGCAACGGCTTGATTTTAAAGAAGAGCTTCATCCAGGGCCAATTTTTGACACTCATGAATGCACGCACATTCCATTGAATCACAAGCAAGGCATCCCTGTATCACAGAGGAGAAAAAAAACATGACATTTAAAATGCAGTCGCTTTTAGTTCAAGAAAAGGTCTGTATATGATCATCCTCACCTGCGTTCTACCATCTTCTGATACTCACTTCTTGAGAGAAGACCACGAGACCTAGCTTGAATTCCAGTGATTATTTTTGATAGACGCTCATCTCTCATCTCTTCCAACTGGCCTAGAAGACCAGCCTTAAAAAATACCTGATGAGGACATTCATTTTTCATGTTTAGTTTTTTCATATCTAGTACTTTTCACGTCTTTCTTACAAAACTTACCTTGGTATGTCCAAACCTGTACTGCTGGTGGTCTATGTCAAGAGAACTCAGCAGTTTCTCTGCTCCTTTTTTGCTGTCTATGAACTGTCCCTCAGGGATAGCTGCGGGGTTCAAGATGCGATATCTGCAGAATCACAACACTACGTGTAAAGAAAAATGTCATCATTTAATGTTTTGCTTACTTTGGGTTACATTGTCCTTGTGTACCTCTGTTTGAAATCACCATACAGGATTCTGTTTGGGAAACCTTTCCTGCAAATCCTGATACCTTCCAGTACACCGTTACAGCGTAGCTGGTGCATAACTAGAGGATTCTCCATCGCCCCAGGAGTCTTGGTCTCGTTGGGGATGATGCAGCGCACAAAGTGTGGATGTGTTGATCTCAGGTTGGTCATGAGCTTGTTAAGATTTTCCTATAAGGAATCAATATTACACTTGGAGGCTTGGATAGAGTATCTTTAATGGGTAATTGAATGTTGCTAGCAGAGGCAGAAATACATTTTTCCAATAATTGGAAGTGATTTACAGGGGCATTTTAATATTTTTAAAGGGCAATTTTACAATGTTTACAATGTTTAAAATACTTACATTTAACAAATTAATTCAGCTAATAAGCATAATGGTGTATTATAGATAGTAATACAGTAGAAACAAAAGCCAACTTTAAACTGCAGAGGTTGGACTCGTGAAAAAGAACTCAGTAAAGTTATTTTGCTCATTGTACAAGATGCGCATATTTCAAACAGGTGTTTATGCGTTTTTTGCATCTTCGCATTTTCTTTTAGTAACATGAAAGACAAACTTGGGATAAACCTGACTGCATAAAACTCCCGGTTTTCATAAATGAGTGTGATTAACATCGTATGTGCACTGCTGTTGTTTTTGCGAGCAAGCACCGCACCGAACTGAGACATACACCACTGACTTATCTAAACGTCTGATTGGCCAGTACGTGCAAGCGCTGTTTCTGCTTGTTGTAACTTAACGCTTCGATCAAAACAAAGAAAATAAATCTCAGATGCATGATCAGATCTGAACGCTACCGGACACTTTTAATTTTCAATTTTTGTTTCATATTTCACAAAACGTCACAGTTGTAAAACATTTTGTTTTCTTAAGCAGGGGCAATTTTTGGGGGCATTTTTGTTCATCCTAGTGGCATTTTTGCCCAAAGCCCCGTTCATTTCTGACCCTGGTTGCTAGTGTTTAGGTGTAGGAGGCTTGCACATACCCTGTGAAGAGCAGAGACTGTCTGGAATGATGCTCCTTTCTTCTTCTTTTCTTTTTTTCCACTGTCAGACGAGGCTGGAAAATCATTCAAAAGTCATATAGTTAAGCATTTGTTACTATGATTGAAACACACCCAGCGTTTTCTTTGATACAATATAGTTTGCTCTACGACAGTTTGCTATAGCTGTCATGTTTTAGAACTAAGGCCAGTGTAATGGGTTTCCAGAAAATGCATGGACTTATAAAATGTATACTTCAAATTCACTTCCATTGTATAAACCAATCAGAAAACTTTAACTTGTTTTTTTTTTATATAGAAGACGACATTCCAAGCCCACCTGAGTCTGTACTTGCATAGTTGGCAAACAGAATAGACAACAACTTCATTGATGATTTTTGGTATAATCCAACCACGGTTTCGTTCAAGGGGTCCTTATTTTTTACTAGCCAGTTGTTAATGTTGTAATCCACTGTGCCAGCATAGTGAACCAGGGCAAAGTGAGCCTCCGGCTTTCCCTTCACAATCCTGGGTTTCTGAAAGTTGTTTGACTTCCCAAGGTGGTTGTCGTAAAGCTTTGCTTTAAAGGTTGCATCACTGGCTTTGGGAAACATGCATTCCTCTTCAAGGATGGACATGATACCCATAGGCTGAAGGGAATGAATAGATATACAATGTTAGATATATAAACGATGATGATGATATCTTGTAGCAATTATCAGCAACTCACTTTCTCGATGAGATCAATGCAGGCCTGCAGGTCCATACCGAAGTCAATGAACTCCCATTCAATTCCTTCTTTCTTGTACTCCTCTTGTTCCAGCACAAACATGTGGTGGTTGAAAAACTGTTGCAGTTTCTCATTGGTAAAGTTGATGCAGAGTTGCTCAAATGTGTTGAACTGAAAACAAAAATGTGTGTATTTGTAACATCGTTGTTTATGAACAGCTACACAATTTAAGATGCTTTATGAAATGTGTTTAGCACTCACATCAAAGATCTCAAAGCCGGCAATATCCAACACTCCAATGAAGTATTGACGTGGCTGCTTTGTCTCTAGAGACTGGTTGATTCTCACCACCATCCAGAGGAACATCTTCTCATACACTGCTTTTGATAAGGCACCCATAGCATAGTTTACCTGAAAATAATTGCCACATAAATATTTGTTGGTTTTGTTGGCTGTTCACATTGAATTAAGACTAATGGTACTTACCTGCTGGACATTTTGTCCTTTGGTGACCCACTCATTTCCCACTTTGACCCTTGGATGACATAGACCTTTGATGAGGTCAGCAGAGTTTAGACCCATCAGATATGCAGATTTATCAGCATCTAGAAACCAAGATCTCATAAATAAAGCCTGGCATAAACACAGCAGTGTTTTATATCAGATTATTTAGCCTATGTTTTTACCTTCAGTTCCATCAGCCTCTGCTTGTTCCTCACGCTGCTTCTGCTTGAACTTCATGTTGCCATAGTGCATAATGGCTCCCGTCAGCTTGTACACAGAATTCTTTTCATCTTGTGTGAAGCCCAATATATCAAAGGCACTCTGTAAAAGTGAAATGATTCCTTCAGTCTTGAGTATTTGAGTTGTGGCTCATGAGATCTTTATGACTTTCTGCAGTCTTTAGTCAGAAGACTGAACTCACATCAGTTGCCATTAATTCCTCAGCATCATCAATGGAAGCAACTGTGGTCTCTCCCTGAGAGATGAATGCATAGTCGTAAGGGTTCGCTGTCACTAACAGCATCTCTGTTTACACAGATGCAGGAGAGAAGGTACAAAATTACAAGCATTTATAATATTATATGGATTGATTTAATGTTATATTTCGTCACTGTCAGATGTGTTGTCAAAGCTCTATAATTGGTTACATATTTGAAAACCCACCGACAACCATGAAGAGTGACCAATAGTAATGATACATAAAATGAAAAAACATAACAGAGACACAAGGTTTCACCCCAACAACGACGACATGAAGTTTTGGGGTTACGTAATTTGCTAACCAAGGATCTCAGGCTTTTTGTTGGATAAGATTTGATAGAAGATGTGATAGTCTCTCTCAGCCTTTAACTGAAAGGTCACACGGGACTTCTCCAGTAGATCTAGACAAACAAAACAATATAGGTTATATATATATATATATTATTAATACAGTTCATTTATTTACATTTGTACTCTTTAAATAATTATGCAAATGTTTTTGAAAGTGTAATGACATACATGTTTCAATATCTGCAGATGCCAGCTTCCCTCTTGTATCAAAGTGAATTCTAATAAATTTTCCCTATAGAAACATATTTACAACTTAGGCCTGGCTTTTGTTAAATGGATTATGCTCTGAATTTTGCTTAGCAAAATTACATTCACTTACAAATCTTGAGGAGTTGTCATTTCTGATGGTCTTCGCATTACCGAATGCCTCCAGGGCAGGGTTAGCCTGAATGATTTGATCCTCCAGTGTTCCCTGAAAGGGACCGAAATTCACACAAAGAAGGTCATAACCACAAAACGTTTAATACATTTTATCTAAGATTCATTATATTTGTTGCAGTAGAACCTTGTTCTGTAAATTCAGGTCCTTCTTGCCTCCACTTGCTGCGATGCTGGCAAAGTACTGAATGACTCTTTTAGTGTTTACAGTCTTCCCAGCACCAGACTCTCCCCTATAGGGTCAGAAATGACAAATGACCACAATGTACATTTTGTCCACTTAAACAGCTGACACAGAATGTCGTGACATTCATTTTTGGGTGAACTTTTTCTTTAAATACTTAGAATACTCATATAGATATTTGTGTGCAGCATGTATTGTTGTTACTTACGTAATAAGAATGGATTGGTTTTCTCTGTCTGTTTAGAATACAGAAATATCAATTTTTATTTTGTCTTCTGATGTTTAATTATATCATGTAGTTATTTATTTTTGTTACCTGCTAACATGTACTGGTAGGCATTATCAGAGATGGAATAGATGTGGGGAGGAGCTTCACTCCTCTTTTTTCCTCTGTAGGCTGTGACCACCTCCTGATTGTAGACCGGCAGCCACTTGTAGGGGTTGACAGTGACACAGAACAGCCCTGAGTAGGTCTGTAGATCAGAAGCGTTAGTAGAGTTGTCATAGAAAAGAGAAGCTTTGGTTTGGGAGCACCAGGTTAAAGTCTTGTATACTCACATAGATCATCCATGCTGCATAACGCTCTTTGAGATTAAACAGCACAGCAGGCTCATGGAGGAAGGTCAGCATAGCCATGTCTTCAATTTTGTCAAATTTGGGCGGATTCTGTTGCAGAATGTCACTATCTTTGACAGTGATGGTCTGTAAAAGAAAAAAATGTGGGAACCAGTAAACATAAATGTTTCAAATTATGCCAGTAATCTGAGAATTTATATTACAATTATTAATAATCTAAGTGTTTTGGAATTGTTTGCAATTGTTTTGCTTTTCAATTTAATTTTATTGTTAAGGGATAGTTCACCCTACTGTCATTTCAAACCTATATGACTTTCTTTCTTCAGCAGAACACAAAAGAAGATATTTTGAAGAACGTTGGTAACCGAGCAATGGCGGTACCCGTTTTGTGGACTCAAAACTGTTGTTCAGTTACCAACATTTTTTAAAATATCTTCTTTTGTGTAAAGTAAATGGTCAAAAACAAAATGGTCTAAATTCCTGGTTTAGATGATTGTTGTCGACTTGCATTCATATCTGTAATAATATCTAAATGATGTAATGACAGAGAGGAGACATTTACAGAAGCTTCTATTATTTTACATGGTAACTTTTTACTGACCTTTCCTCCTTGTGTTTCCACAGTGACTTTGTCACCCTCACGACTTATGATAGAGGCCTTAACAAACTCCTCCACGGTATCCGGCACAAAACACTCTTTCTTTAAATCAAAGGCTTTTGTCTGTGCTTCCAGACGCTCCCTGTCAGACTTCCGCAGGTATGAGGCTGCGGCCCCAAACACGGACATCTCAGCATCGCCCATAGTGACTCTTTAATAATTAAAAAAGAGAGAATGTCTGAATAGCTGATCAATGAATGCAACAATCAGTGTATTTATACAGTATAGTGCTTGCATCTTTAGCTTAATATAGTAAGTATATAGGTGTAAAAGGCATGAGGTAGCATGCAAACATTTACCAAGCTGTTTGTGATCGCACCTAAAATACAAAGAAAATGATGTCACCCATTAGTGTATAGCATGTAACAATGACACTGTAACATTATAGCAATTACACAATGGACATCATTTTAGTAAGAGTAATGTTAGAAAAAACTTACACAAATACGGAGAATAACCACACTGATCCCGAGGGTCAGCGTCAGCTCTACAGTACGCCGAGATTCAGCACAATATCAGAGATGGGATATATAACCTAAATTTTCATAGCCCTATAAGGCCAAGGACAAGGCTGACCTATGAGCCTCCTCCCAGTATAAGCACTCAACAAACACTAAACAAGCCAATCTTTAGTGTTCTGATATCCAGAGGTGCAGAGAGGTTGAGCTGTTGGCAAGCGATCATGAATATTTTTGCTATGAGTCAAGGGAATATAAATTCTCCATCTCTGATTCTTCACCTATCACTCACTCATAAATATGTTGTTTTTATCTGTCTCTTATCTGTACTTTTGTTATGGTGCATGACATTGTGTTTTAAAGGCATGAATTTGAGGGACTAAGGGGAGCGTGTAATACCTTCTGGCTGTATGCAAATGATACGTTCCTGTGTACTTATACATTGAGTGGGCCGAAGGTTAGTTGAAGATAAAAATGTGGTCTGCTTTTGCTAAATATCTCAAATCATTTATTCATCCTCATGTGACTCAAAACCTGCATATGACTTAGTTGAACACACACAATATTTTGAGAAATGTGTCCATACAGTGGAAGTCAGTGGGGTCCACTGACTTCTTTTGTGTTCTGCAGAAAAAGAAAGTCATACAGGTTTGAAATAACATGAGGGTAAATAAATGAAAGAATGTTCCTTTTTCAATGAACTATCCCTTTAATGCTGACATGTCTGTGAACTTTATTATAGAAAAACTCTATAGCTGTGCCCAGTGTGAAGTGTTTAGTGATATGGTGGCAGGCGGGGGTGGTGATCTGGTTAGGTGAGGTTATCAGGAGACCTGCCTGTGTGTGTTCACCAGAGAGACCTATCAACAGCTTGATATGTTTCTGTCACTGCAGAGCAGACATGTTGTCTGTGACATTTACTAGAGCTAAACTCATACCAACAATCTGTAGGTTGGCCAACGGCATATATTTCGTACACAGTGCTTTTAGCAGGTGACATCCATGAACTGACATCCAAGCGAGTGCTGTTTTAATATCCCTTTTAAATATGTTGAAATGGTAACACTTTACAATAAGGTCTCCTTCATAACATTAGTTAATGCATTAGCTATAGCAATGAGCAATACAGTACTTAACAGTATTAAAAAATATGATTTCTTTATTTAATCACTTTCATGTCATTTCAAACCTGCATGACTTTCTTTCTTTAACACAGAACAACATTGCCCTTGTTGACTTCCATTGTATGGACACAAAACTACAGAGACATTTATCAAAATATCTTCTTTTGAGTTACACAGTAGAAAGATTTATATACAGGTTTTGAACCAAAGAATTGTCCCTTTAATGTTGGTTAATGGTAGTTTATTTATTGTGCATTAACAATGTTAACAGGTACCACTTATGATTGTGTGCATATTAACATGAACAAAGATTAAAAATTGCTGTACAAATATTGATCATTGAACTAATCTAGCTAACCTATGTCAACAAATGGAAACTTATTGTAAGGTGTTATTAAAAACTGCATCTGAGATGGTGAAATGCTAGCCATTCACATTACTTTCAACAGTACAGTAGTTGTTGAGATGCTGACAGCATCATGCAGTGGATAACTAGGTGCTAGAGGTAACATACATGTAGTGCCCATTAGCCATGCGAACATTCTGCATTCCTGAGAGGTCTCACAGTTACTCACCATGCGTGACACAATAGCATACTAATACATAGCTGTCAAACAGTCCTGATGTTTATTTCCAAACGAAAAGTAACAGGATAACAAGCCAGGTCATAACAATGCCAACTCTCATTGAATAAACAGGATGTCTGAGAGCACAAGAGTGGCATTTGAATAGTGCGAATGTCCCTTATTAGCACAGTGTCTATTGAATTCCCAATATAGGTCCTTCCAGTTACTTAAATGAAATGTGGAAACTGAGGTCAGGATTTTTTTAAATAATTTCGGCTTTGATCTTCTTTCAAATCAAAATTCAAATCTGTTCTTTATTTGTTCCTCTCTTTTTAATAGTTGCTATTTGAAACAATGTGTTAAGTGCTACGTGACTGATAGCATGATGCTGGACGTGATACGTCACTGTGTCTGCATCATCCCTGTTATGTGGATGGAGACAAAGAGGAGCACACCCAGCCATGCAGCTGCCCTGGATGTCAATCAGAGCTTTAGCAGAGGATTAATGATAAATGCCAGGGATGTCTGCACTGTTCAGTCAAAAGAACCGACAGCACATTTTATCTTGGTATCATAAGAACATATTAAAAGGTAAATTCAGTCATGAAGCAAAATGATCTTCAATCACCCTGTTAATGATTTAAGCCCTGAGCTTTAAGACATGAGCAGCTATCAATAGTGAAAATTATAAACATATGCCAATTATAGTTGATTTATTATTGTAGTGGTGTTGTAAATTTAACATCCCATTTTCTTTTACATTTCTATACGTTACTAACTTTATAGATTTTCAACTGTAGAATGTTTACCAAGTGTAAGTCCCACAAAAGCTTTAATCACAAATATTCAGGTATTAACATTTTACTGGAGTACATTGGACCTCTAAATAAATACATGAATACAATTTTTTCATGAATCTTAGTTCATACTGATTATAAAACCTCAAAGACTAGGAATCTGATACAAAGATGCAGTAAACTTACACTGTACTTGTTTAGTATGTGTGATGAGTTTTACATGGGACTATAAGAGCTGGTGCGGTTATTCAAAGACACATGAGCAGCTGAGGGACCAGAGGCATTCTGCTCATTCTATAAGAATGACACAATGACTCCATTCATTCCCGAAGTGCACACTTTGATATGTGTGTTTTAATATGCAGTCACATTACATTATTATCTGAGACAAATTAATATATATACTAGATATGGAAATGACTATATTTTGGGGTTAAAAATATATATGTGACCCTGGATCACAAAACTTAAGTAGCATGAGAACATTTGTAGTAATAGCCCAAAATGCATTGTATGGGACAAAATTATTAATTTTTCTTTTATGTCAAAAATCATTAGGATATTAATTAAAGATCATGTTCCATGAAGATATTTTATAAATTTCCTACCGTAAATATATAAAAAAACTTTATTTTTGTGAGTGGATGCAGCACAATTGCTAACAAAAATGGCCGGAAACACATCTACAAACTTCACTCGCTGCTGCTGCCGCTCTGCTGTCCTCCCAAGTGTGGAATGGTATCCATACATAATAAATATGATATATTATGTCTATGGTGGTATATATGTAAAGCTTAGAATTTCAGCTTACAGGTTCATCTGTTCTTCACAACGTCATTACAGCGGTGAGCCTAAAGAGTGTTAAAACAAGCCTGTTTCTTAGCAGCGGCCTGCTACAGCACCTCTGATGGACAACTTTAAAGGTGATTTTCTCAATGTTTTGATTTTTAGTTATATCTCGGCCAAATATTGTCCTATCCTAACAAATCATATATCAATAGATATCAAGCTTATTTATTCAGCTTTCAAATGATGTAAGACTGGTTTTGTTGTCCAGGGTCACACATATATATTTTGACTATTTTAAATTTTTATAGTAATATTAGGATTGATCACTCTAATTTGTGAAAATGTCATGTTTTACATATATTTTCTAGTGGCCTAAAACAAATCATTGAATGTTCATTTTATTTCGGGAATAACATTATTGATTACAATTAATAGTTACAAAAAATAGTTTTTTCTATATACTCTGCACTGAATTTATGATCTGTGGATTTATTAATGAATATAATTAGGGTAAAATATTGTAAATGGAACAGTACTCTTATTGATAGCCGGAGGCATTATGAAGTTAATAAGTGCAATAAATAAGCATAACAGATGTGTAAAACTTTGTGAATGTACTCTGCACACTGTATGGAAAACATGCCTGTTATCTGTTGAATTAAAATGTTTAACCTGTCTGATGGATTAATTCTCTGAGCCCATTAAAGCATTATTCCAGGACATCTTTTCTAAATTATGACATTTGTTTAATAGAGCACAGCTTATTCTATTTGGTCCCAATGAAACCACAACTTAAAAACCAGGGGGCATCATTGGACAAGAGACCGTGAATGAGTAGCCCATTGGTAGAAGTTTAAACACATCGCCCCCTCTGGTTAGCAGTTATTTACAATAAGGACAAGCTGAAATAATTTGCTAGTTCTCTGAGAATTGCATAAATATTGTCGAAAACTGGTTGTCTTTCTATAAATTACCTAATTTTTTATTTAAATTAAGAGTAAATGCCATTTTAGTCTAACCTTTATTCAATTCTTATGCAACATTTTAGCACATTACAGATGGCAACTGCCTACGTGATGAATAAATTTGATCATGTGGATGATTTCAACATTTTTGTCATCACTGCATTATTAAAATACATTTGTATGTTATTCAAGCCATTCTTATACCATTTTAAATGCATTTTGTTGGGGGTGCTGGTAAACGTGTTACTGTATTTTTATTTATTTTAGGTAGGCCTATGTTTGTCTTATATTTGTCATTGCTGCTTTAAACGTTTTGTTTTGCACTTTTATTGTATTGTGTTATGTATTTTGCGTTATGATTTACTGGAAGATTTACATTTTATTAATCAATCAATCAATCATAATCATTTTCATTATTTTGCATAAACAATAAAAAAAAAGAAATGTATTTAAAGGCACAATCTATTAAACCACAAGAGTGGTACATGAACTGTGTACAAAAAGAAACTTATGTGTATCTGACAATAAAGACAAAAGGCAGAGAAAGAATTATGGGTGTTTTATAGGACAGGGAAGATAATGCAGTTGGAGTAAAAAGTGGAGGCTAAAGTGACTCTGTGATTGACAGAGACAGGCACCACCAACAGCTGATACTAAGAATGGAGAAAGCAGCAGAGAGGGATGCATAGAGTACAAAGGTTAGGGCTAAATATGGCGGAATTGAAAAGGAGCTCCAGCAACTGCACAGCATGTAGTGTCATTTAAAGTGCACTACTGTATGTTCATTTACAGCAAGAGAGATTTTAGCACTCTCGGATGTTTTAAAGTTTAGCGTTCATGTCAGCTGTTGAATGTTAAAATAATGAATCTCTCAAGCATGAAATGCCCTAATATGAATGCATAATCCGTAACAATAATACAATTACAAGGCATTTACAGGATAACTATCCAACTGCAATATGACACCCCCCAACATGAGCGTACAGAAGGTGACAACTCTGCTTTTTCTGTTCTGAGGGGGTGGAGTGAGTGGGCCATGTGGAAGGTGCAAGACAACCAGAGCAGTTGTGCAGAATGAAAGAGACTCGCGAATATAAAGAACATGGAAATCAGGAATAAACAGGATTTTATTTCTCTTGGATGCGCGGAGTAAACTGAAGTTGTTGGTTATAAGCACATAAAGAGAGGAAGCGCTCCCAGATCCCTGGACAGTGACAGATCAGAAGACAGATAGGGCGTGGAAATCTCCTGAAGGTTAGAGGACACAGAATGTAAGATGAGAAACCTACGAAGGTTGAACATGAAATCTTTATACTTGGAAGACTGAATACAAAAAATACAGAAGCATATATATGTATGACATACATGATGATTTGAAACGTCATACAAGCAACTTTGCATCTTCATTAGAAAGGTTTACTGCTTGAAAACTTGTGTATTTCTGACATCTATACCAGAAGAATTTTTACAACCCTGACAAACGTTAGCTGTCAAATTCTGTAGGATTGTGATAGAAATTGCACTCGATATTTAATTTGCCGGTGTGGTTAAGGTCACTACACAAATGTTTCTTAACACCTTCCTTGTGGTCATTACTGACCTGGCAGCTGGATTACTTGGCAATGCATCGTTTCGTCGCCATTTTCATTTGTTGCTGTCAGGATTGCTTTTGTTTGGGCCCCTCCTGAGTCTATGGGTCTCCCAATATAGTGTCTTTGGAAAGAGGAGTCATTTTCTGTACAGGTAAGTGGCAAAGACATAAACGAATAATATTAACATAAAAATGTAAATTAGTTTTTGATGAAAGGACATTCTTCAATAAATCTTAAACTTAAAAAAAGAATCAAACTGTATTAAAAATATACTAGACACTATGAGCTTACCACAATAATGCACTTTTTCATTCATTTGTAGGGTCTTCCTGCGTTCAGGTTGGGGCTGGACTTGCATTTTTGTTGGCTCTTTTGTCTTTGTCCTCTCTTTCTCTATGCGTCGTTCACTCACACTTTCACTACGCCACCTTTCTCGGCTAGTTGTGGCAGGTGGACTGTGGCTGGGCTTCCGCAAACTGCTTTGTCTGTTGGAAAACGCTACCGGGAGCTGCTACGAGCCCCTTAGCTCCGCTCTCGAGCTGGCATCAGGAGAGGGTCAACCTTTATTGCTTTTACGGGAAGGTGAAACAAAGGAGGCCTGCATCCGCTCTGGCATGTTGTGGCGGGGTTATGAAGTGTCTGAAGATGCCCTCCTGCTGTGTTTGTGCTGTCTGCTTCTAGCTGAGGAGACTGCTGTGTTTGGGCCCTACCTGAGCCTGGGTGGACCCACTGGAGCCCCGCTGCGCATCCTCTTCCTGTTCTGTGTCCTGCTGTTGAGTCTCTGGGTGTTCCTGCTTCTCTGCCTGCTGGCTTACTTCCCACAGTTTCCTACTCAGCTTCTGGGAGGTGCTCTTGGTTGTTTGAGCTGGAGAGTGTTGTATCAGGGTTGGTACCGGCTTGGACCTAACTGGTACTGCCCTGGAAGGCCAGGGGTGGGACTTTTGTCTACACAGAGCAAACAGGAAGAGACATATGAGGTACACGGTGAAACAAATGCTAAAGTGAGCAACTAGAGAAGGCTGTTGTGACTCATGTCTGCAGTTTTATCATCACAGATAAAACTAATACAATAAAACAAGGAGACAATTGAGACTTCATATCAATTTATTAGGATCATTTTTAACGATCTCATGTTGTTTTATTAGAAAAATACCCACAAAATTTCTGCAGTGTAGGCTTAAATAAGAAAAACGCACCCACATTATGCAATTTGACAATAAATGTTCGTTTCTGAGAACCTCCGCATTGTGTATTCCTGTACAAGCAACAACTGGCAAAAGTGTTTGTCATTTTTATAAGGATGTCTCATTTAGTATGTCGAAAAATGAAAACAACCTCACGACCAATGCTTCAAAATGCACAAACCATCATTGGTCTTTTATCAAGTCAAAATACTTGGACCACATAAGATGTATACCCAAAAAGCATGCTTTTTACACAAGCATTCACATCAAATTTCTTACAGAAAATGTTTAATAAGGCAAGAGGCAATTGCTTACGATTTAAAATTCCAATGGTCAATACTTTCCACCCCTAATAAAATAAAAATACTCTGTACAACAAAATCTTAACTACCTCAATTTGAAAAACAAAGACGATAGACACACATGAAAAAGAAACAATTTGCCTGCTGGGTTGAAGACTCAAATAAAAGGCGAACAAGGGAGAAAGAACTTGCTCAGAGCGCTATAAAAAAGGCATGTTTCTTCAAAAAGTAGAACAATCCTGCAATATGCTTGTTTTAGACAGTCAGTAGCCATTCATTACAGCAGTTTCAGATGTGACACTGTCCAGCGCCTGCCAGTGGCAATCCATGAGCGAATCATAAAGCTCCTCACTGCGCTCCATGTACTGTCTGTTCAACACCTCCACATCCACGTGTGGGTTTGGATCTGTGGGAGAGCAACAATTGTCAGCATACGAGAATATTTGTACTGGAAATGTGTATATTTTTTAATAATTTGTGAGCTGATGCTAATCAATCATTTTTGTTAGTCAGTAAATGGTTCTAAATGTAAAGTGTCTTCTATTGTCGAAAGAATTGCAATGTAAACTAAAATGACCTTCAGCAGGGTCCTCCTCAACTTCCTCAGTGGCATCTTGTGACTGCAAAAAACAAAATAATTCAGAGTCAAAATGACAGAACAGAAATGGTTTGGAATTAGGAATGAAACAATATTGTTGCTGTAATTACTAGCTGATATACCTCTGTGGATGCTTGCATGTCAGGGGGCATGGGGGGCATCCCCATGGGTGGGGGCGGCCCCATCATCCCTTGTGGACCTGGAGGGGGGGTGGCATAAGGGTTATATCCGTAGTTGTAACTGTTGTACTGATCATAGCCCCACTGTGAATAGTAATTGTTGTAGGGTTGTTGATAGTACTGCTGCTGGTAGTTGCTGTTGTAAGTTTGATTCTGGTTGTGGAAACTGTTTGTTTTGTTGCTGTAAAAAAACAGAGTTGGGATTTGATGGTTAAATTAGGTTTTACTTTTCACATAAAACTTTAACAATAAAAAAATTAAGATTAAATTAGAAGGCATGTTTAATCCAACAGTAAAACTAACATTGAATAAAATTAAAGCATACCCTTTGTTGACAGCGATGCTTATTCTGATGGGTTTTCCTCCCAGTCCTGATGCATTCTGGAACTCCTCAAGAGCTTTCTTCTGTTCGTTTTCGTCACTAAACTTCACGAAGCCGTACCCCCTAAATATTTCAAAGAACTAGATATATCAGCACATGCCTTTTAACTCATCACACACCTTGTCATTCAGTATATGCATATTTCAATAAATAAATTAATTTGATGGTAAAACTGAAACTTCTCTTTTACTTTTAACATGAAGTAGCATCACTTCAATTGTGAGTTGCTCTTGCTTACCCTATATGGGGAAAACAATAGTTTTAGCAGATTTGTAACAATGGCAATCACATCCATGTATTGTCTGGCCCTTTTTAGGAGAGGAGGGTAAAGAGTATTGACTGAAAATAAACTTGAAATAAATGGTGTCAATAAAAGGCCACGCGTTTGTAAAGCTTCCGATTTAATACCACCTCTGTGTCGAAGGTCAAACTGTTAGAGAAAGCCAAGAAAGGTTATGCTGCATGAATTTGACAATGGAGAGATACATACTTGGAGTTTCCATAGGGGTCAGTGACAACTTTGCCTCCTTTGCATGAAGGGAATTTTTTCAAAAAGAACTGATGAAGTTGGTAGTCATCCACTTCCGATGTGAGATCTCCAACAAAAACAGAGAATTCTGGGCTGAAAAACAAGAAAATCAACTATGTAAGGTAAAAGAAATGCCACAATTTGATAGATTATATATACATTTTGTGTATAAATATGATTATATATTGATTCTTGTAAATTACCCAGGCTCTGGCCTTTTTCCATATGTTGCATAATTCAGCTTGAATTTCCTGGGCTGAAAAGAAAACAAATTATTAAGCAAATAAAACAACAATAAGCCTGTAGTAAGGGCTTTTTTGCCTACAAGTGTCATATTATTAGATTAAGAATGCATTATTATTTTCACATACCTCCAGCAACCAGTACTGGCTTTATCCCATTCGTCAGCTAGTTCCTAACAGAGTTTATTCACCAGCTTCAAACAAAGTCATTTTATAAACAGGCTCAAACACCTCCCTTAGGGAAAAAATTGAGCGCTGTAACTTGCCCATCACTAGTAATGTATGGATTAATAATTAAAACGGTTCCTATAAGGTGGGAGCCATGCTGGTTATTTTATTCCTAAAATAATCTAAACATTCATATTTGAATAATCAAATGTAGATACCAAAACTAAACAATTGAATGGGTGCAAGTTTGGCATCTCACCGGATTTGATCCTGGAACCAGCTTCCCATTAAGCCTCTGCACACAGCGGTCAACACTGGCCTCATCTGCCATCTCCACAAAACAGTATCCAGCAGACCCTCTGAGGAAACAACGTTATGATCTTAGTACAACAACAACAACAACAACAACAACAACAACAACAACAACAACAACAACAACAACAACAACAACAACAACAACAACAACAACGAGCAGTCTTATATAATCAATAAGCAATACATTATACATTAGTTCTGTACTTAATATAGATATTAATGATTCATAAATAATACATGAAAAAGATCAAAAGAAGAAAACATCATCTTACCCAGTTAGTCTGTGTGTAATAATTTTGACGCCATAGGCAGTCTCCCCCATAGTGCTGAAAGCTTGCTTGATGAAAGTTTCATCCATGTATGGGTCTAACTGTAAAACAAATTAAGAGCATTAATACTTGTAAATATTTCAGTGAAACCACATCTTTCCGTATGTCTAGTCATTATAAACATGCAACATATGGCAGTCAGGGGCAGAGAGCACCATAGTTCCGAGTTCTACGTCACGTTTACGCAGCACCAATGCTTAAGACTGGCTATTACGTGAATTAGAAAAATTACAGATTACTTAATCAAACCCTGGTCTGTTGTGTAGTCTTGGAGTTAACTAGGAAATACAAGGCACTTTGTGCCATTTTCTACATCACGACCCGAGTAACGTTAACTTAACGTTAGTTAGGCAAAGTCCGGAGGCCTGTTAAAAACTCGAGAAAAACAAGGAACAAAACAAATAACCTAATCACCACAAATCTGCTCAACTTTAAACAAACGTTATGTATTTTTTCCTTTTCGGTTTGTCGCTAGTTTGGTGAGAATTTAAAAAGGCCTTTCCGCAGCTTGTGTAACTTGCGCGCTAAATCCACATGCTGCGATTTTCTCCTCTTATTCTCGCTAAATTATCGACAAAAGGCTAACAAAAACCGAATACTTACATCACCCATCCATAAACTTGTCATTCTGTTAAACATCTTGCCGCTGAAGTTGTCGTTCCACCGAGGTTTTGGGAAATTTAGGTCACACGGTTTGTTTTAGATGTTGCGTGGTGATGCCAACAACTCGTTTAGTGAAAGACACTTCCGCTTCCGGTCGCGCAACGTTACTTCCTCAAACCGCTGAGCTGTAGACGTTTAATCCTAATGTGCAGCGTCAGTATAGACCCAGTCCGTCATTTAGGTTTATTTAGTGTTCACTGCAGCAATCCTTATTATCTCTACTTAAAATCCATATGCGAACTTAAATTCATAAAATAAATCAAATTAAACGCCGCGCAAATGCTATTCTTTATTTTTGCCTCGAGGGGGCAGTAATTTGAAATGTTCTGCCCATCGCATATATAGTAGAGGAAGAGATACACGACATGCGATGACTTTGGTGCGATTTAATGGTAGAAGCTTGATCTGAGAAAAATGAACGCGTTACGAACATTTTTTCGCTTTTCAGGGGCAACAAGCATGTGTCGGTATGTGGATACACTCATTTCTTTAAAACCAAAAGGGCTCTGATATATTAGTTCGATTAATGTTTAGTTGTTTTGGGATTTAGCCATCAGGATAACCTTAGGCAAACGTTTCGCCAACATGGATAAAATTATGTTATTTAAAATAAGCAGATGTTCATTAAGAGATGCATGACGAATGGTAAAAGCATACTGATTATAGATTACACAACTTGAAACAGGAGTGCAATCATATAAAACAGTTTATGCATAATGAAATGAACGCTTTTCCAAAACCATTCTTAATTTTTTCATGGTTTTAGTTATATTAACAGGTTTCAAATATACATCAAATTTAAGCATTGTCATTAATTCATTTGCTGCTTTTCCACTTAGTTTTGAATCCTTCTGAGTCAGATTTTGAACATTTTTCTTAAATATACAGCTCATTTAGAAAAATGTGAAGAGTTTGGTTCCAAAACGCTATAAATCCATTTTCAAAAATGTTCAAAAATCATGTTTTTTGATTGAGCATTCCAATTAATATCAATCAAACTGCAGTTGTTTAGTTTTGATTTAAGCCATAATAACTAAAAAAAAATACATCTAACTAACATAATAAAACACAATAAAAACATGATAACATAATAAAAAACATGAATTTTGAGGAAAAAAAAAATTGATTTATTGCATTTTGGAACCAAACTCTTCATGTGTACATTTGCATAGATATTGTCACACTATAATGTGAATTCATATTTAGTACATCATGTGTTTATATTCTGGTTAAATTTCAGGAGTAATGGCACTCCTACAGTTTTCAACTGCAGTCAACAACGCTCGATCAGTTCCGTGGTTTTATCAAGGACAGGGCCTGAACAGAGAATTGTCCAAGGAACACTGAGCACCAAAGCAGAGGGAGCCTGTGTTTTCCAGCAACCACTTTGGCACTATCAGCAGGTCCGTACAGGCAAACGTGGAACAGAATATCAACCAAACAACATAAAACGAAAGAGGACCCATGGCTGGATCAAAAGAATCAGCACTCCGGGTGGAATCGAAGTAATCCTGCGCAGAATGCTCAAAGGACGGAAATCCCTCACGCATTAAGACTCAGTATTGGACAGTTGCTGAATACTTTTGATGGGACTCCAAAAAAGCTTTTGGTTTTGAAAGAAATTGTTAAAAAAGTATCTGATGTCACATTGAATAGATATCAAATTAATTTATTGGAAATACTGAATTCTTCTTCTCAGTCTAACATGTATTTAGTAAGTATAATCATGTTATAAGTGTCTGATGTGTGCAGTTCACATGGCATACGCATAATAATAAAAGCAATCAATTCGGTAAAAAAGTAGATGACAACAGTATACAAAATAAAAACTACTTTTCTCAAAATATTTGGTATTGTATTTTATTTTTACATTTTAGTGCATTTTTAAGCAATTGCATGTGCATATATTATTGCGGAAGCAGCAGTACAAAATGGGCTGTGATGCACCTTGTACATTTTACATTCACAGTATTTCTTTATTTTATTGCATTCTGTGCTCACTCTCATTTTCAAGAAATAGCAAAGATAATGCAATACTTATAGATTATGTCATATTTTTCTATTTCCTGTAACAAAAATAATGTGTAGAAAAATAGAAAATCTATCACTTTTATGGTTACAATGCTCATTCAAACTTCTTGCTTTACAATGCCCATGTTAATTTTCATGCAGGGGCTATAGCATGCCTCCTTCAGCGAGATAAACATAAGATCTCTGATTAATATGAATAATTATGTAAAAATTGGTGTAATCTTTTGACATGCAGTTGCACCACTACATGGTTATTTTTGATTACATTCAAGCAAAAGTTATGCATCACAATCAATGTTATATATTATCAAAGTAATATCACCATTCACTGTTTTTTTAAAGGATTACTATCTGAGTCTGTATTCTTCTCACCCTTTTCAACCTCAGAAGATGGCATTTCTGATGAGAGGGTTTGATCAGGATTTAGGTGTGCATTACTGGCCTTAGCTTGCTGATCAGAACCAGCACCCGTACACGTATTGTCTTTTCCAAAGTTAAAGAGTTTGCCTGGATTGAAGGATTTGCTGGGAGACTGTGATTTCTCTTGGCTCCCGTGTGTAGCTGCTGGTGCCGCAGCGGCTTCCTTTTTCACCTCTTGAGACTTGAGGAACTTCAGAAAACCTGGAAGTTTGGCCTCACCACTCGGAGAAGTGGTAGAAGTGAATTTACCCTGAAGTGGGATTATTTGTTTAAGTTTCATGACATTATTGTTGCCTAAAAGGGAGCTGGGTCTCTTAAGCTTGTCCCCAGTGATGAATTTTGCCCCTGGACTTTTATCGTGGTGATGATCCTCACCTCCGCTAAGATCCGACTTGTCTTGTTCGCTGTCTTGTCGTGCCAGTTCTTCTGCCAATTTCTGATGCTCTTCTGCTTCTTCGGTCTTCCTCCGATGTTGCTGCTGATGCTGTTGAGCCAGGCGTTCATGTTTCTGATGAAACAATGATAAACAAAAACAATGATTTAAGTAACGTTTGCTCATGCTGAACATGTGCTGTGTTGCGTATTGCTCTACCTTGAGCGCTTCCCTGCGTTGATATTCCAGTTTGGCCATCTCATCTGCCACCCAGTTTGGAATATCAGGAATTGCAATATGAATGACATATTTGAGTAGAATGGCAAAGTGCTGAAAAAAAGAGTAACAGTAAATTCAGTATACTTTATTAATAATATAACATTTAGACATGTTTTTTCTGTTAAGGATTTAAGATGTCCCTTTTACCTCTAGTACTACAACAGAAACAATAGCCATCTCAGGGCTCAACCAGGGGAAGAGTCGCTGTAGCTGTCCACACTGGCCAATAAGGTAACAGTTCACTATTATTGCGATCAAACCCATAGCCTCCATTGCGGTCTGTTCTCATTTTGAGTAAGAACAAAAGAAACAGAACATACAAAAACAAGTTCAACAATCGAAAATATGCTCTAAAATATTTGTGTCTCAGTATTTCACCTGACCTGCCATTGTCCAATGTTCTCTACCCTTTGCCCAAAGGGTCTCTGGAGACCTGTGCAAAGTTTTAAGGCATCGCTACGGATCTCTACAATATTGTTTATGAGGGCACACATGGCTGCTAAGGGAAATGCAGAGGAGAAGAGCACCACATAGCCAAACTGTATGAACATCTCTTGATAATCTTGGAGAGTATCCTGCAGGTCAAAACAAAAGACAAAAATCTTGTATTTGATATCATCTGTAAATCTGCAGTTGGTGTCATACCTAAGCAAATAACCCTGATCATGTTTGAGAAGGTATTGGATCTCACTTTGACTACTATTGCTCTACTGTTAAGGAGCCATTCAACGATTCTCTTTCTCAATGAGTCCAAAAAAAGAATTGATCAACTTTTATAATAGTTAGGATAACAATAACATCAGGTGATTGGTCTAATGAACTGAGATTTGTGAAGAAGCACAAACCTCATAAATTTGCATGCAACTCTCAATCTCTGTTTGGGTCAGAACAGTAGATTCATTCTCTTCTGGAGGGTCCATCCAAGACATTTTCTTTTCCATACTGTCGTTGTCCCCAGATCTGGACTTTCTCCTCTGAGGCCCTTGCGGTTCACTCATAGTTTCATCAGTTCCCTTATCAATAACATCATCATCACACATGTCAAATATAGAGGACGGATCCATTCCTTCTTCCACAAGTGTTGGACTGCCATCGTCCTGCAAGCTCCTTTGTGTTGGTGTTACCACAACTCTTTCCTTGTATTCCACCTTCTCAGTGAAACTGACCTTTCTTTGCTTTAGGCCAGCATCATCATCTTCTTCCTCTGTTTTGGGAACTCTGTAGCTGGCAATTAAGCTCTTCCTTTCTCTCTTCTCTGATTGGTCTGGAGACGTGCCACATTTATTTTCATCTGGTCTGGCTTGGCAAGTCAGTCGTATCCTTTGTATTATCAAATGACTGTAGTTTAAGAACATAGTGTGAATTAAGTCCCATAAGGTCCTAAGAGCTCCCAATTTATGGTGCTCATAAAGATAGGGTTGTAACACTTCCTTTATATTTTGTAAAAACTGTCTGAAGATCAGCAGCGTAGCCAACATCTGTAAATATCGGTGAGTCATTATCATGAGAAGAGTGTTCATTCATAGGACTTAAATTGAATCTTATTCTGTCTTGTATGTATTACCTCTTTCAGCCGCTCCATATCTTTGAGATAAAATCCGATGTAGAAAAGGCTAAGGTAAGAATTTATAAACTGAAACTGTAAATGTAACAAAACATAGAAATGTTATTGACATAAACAACCATTTAACATTTAACACTCGAGATACAAAAGATCAAATCTGAAAAGAAAGTTGCAAAAAACTTACAAAAACAGTCTTGAGGATGAGATTATTATCATAAGTGCTCTGAAGTCTGTAATTTTCTGTTTAAATTGAAAAAGGTGTAAGGTGTGAAAAACAAAGAAATGCTAAACAAGCAATGAAATAAAAAAAGATATGATGTTTAATGTATAGTTTTAAAACATTCTCTGATTTCATTTGTTTTAGTAAAAAAATTGGCAGTTAACAGTGTAACAAGCGACTAAATCTAATCTTACCCATATCATTGAGCCAGAGAGCTATTTTCTTGTATACTTCATCACATACAGTAACAGTTATAGCCAGAAGAATTTTAGGAATAAATCGACATATGCTTGGCAACTCTTTTGTTTCCATGACATATTCCTGCAAAAGATGTAGACAGATGTCATAAATCCTAAATATGTGCAATTTAAAAAGAAACCTAATATACTACTTACTTGAAGTTCCAGGCAGATAAACATGAGCAAGCATACCAAGCCAAGACAGAGGATGCAGATGGGAAAACTAACCAACCAGCAGAACATGTTTCTCTTCCAGGGTGGATAGAAAAACTCTTCACATCCTGTCACTGGACTGCGACGTTTAACTCCCTGATATACATTGCAAAAGGAATCCAAAATTGCTGATCATTGATCATTTATGTACATTTATCAAATGTAATCTATCATATAAAATATACCTGATAAAATGGGATGAACTAAAAAGTTCTTTAAAACAGAACGATCATCCAAACTGATCTCACGGGAATGCTACTACTGACATAAAATAATGTATAAATGATGTCACTGTACCTGAAACTGTGGACGGGGTTCTTCCAGTGACTCGGCAGGGGTGTCCAGCGTGCCCCACCTATATGCCAGTTCTGCTTCCCGACGCTTCCATCTCTCCAGGAACAGTGTTGCCCACACCACATTGAAAAGGGCAAACACCACACAGCAGATGTCCTGGCTTGTCTGCATTTCAAAAGTTTGTTGATAAAAGCCATGTCACAAAGCCAAATAAAGAACATGTACTGTGTAGTACTATTTATAGGTGTAGGCCTGAGATTTCAAGATAAAAACCTGCCTGATCAGACTCAGAAAAAATCCAAAGCAGAAACCCAATGATTGCTGGGTAAAGCATAGCGTTGGTGTAAAATCCCAACCATGCAAAATACATTGCAATCTTCACCCCAAAATAATCACAGATGTCATCTGTCAGAATCAGAAAAACGAAACCATCAGGCCTAATCTGTTTTTAGTTAAAGTATTTTAAGTCTGGGGGGGTTAAGAAATTAGCTTTGGAAGAAAAAGCAACATAACCCGTGGAATGAAAATGTGATAGATTTGCATAATAACGCATGCAGTGTATTCTGAATTCATACAGCGGAGCTTAATATTTGTTAGTGCCTTTCAGTCGACACGAAGGAAATAAACTAGATACACAGAACTTTGTTTGCTAAAGGAGTGGAATCAGATTACAGTGAAAAGCACCAGCCATCTTCTCACCTAGGGGTTGTTTCTCACAGACTGCCTGAACCCAAGACGTCATCAGCTGGTTCAGAATTCTCTGCTCATGAACAGGGAACATTTGAAGAATTACACGCCTGGCTAAAAGCTCTGGTACTAAAAAGGACACACACACACACACACAAACTTCAATCAGATTTAAAAAATCTGAAATCTTTTCTGGTGAAAGTAAAAGATATTAAAATATCTACTGATTGGTTGACCCTCCAGGAAGTGAATATTATGAAGGGCTTCGCCCCGTTTGGCCCTCATATTGTCCAGCCAATATCTGATAATACTCTGACGCTCCTAAAACGTCACAAAGGAAAAGCAGGTATTAATGGGATGCCATATGAAAAGACTGGAGAAGACATGGAAGACTGACCTGCGATGTAAAGAAACACAGCTCACTCTCTATGTTCTCATAGATGTCGTCCTCCTCACAGGAAAACCTGCGAGTGCCGCCCCCATACCGTGGCTTCACAGCCTTTTGCATGCCCATCTGCTCAGCTCCACGCAACAAGCTTCAGAGAAAAATGAACCGTCATTCTACAGTTGTATTTGTGTAAGACACAGTGACCATCTGTCAAATGATTCAGATATTTCAGGCTCTTACTTTTCAAACGTTGAGGTAATGAAGAATGCATAGGTGTGAGTGTATTTATGTTGCCGAATCTGGATTCTGATTTGTGGAATCCCCAACCGGATTTGGTTAAGTAACCATAACAGCGTATGGTCATCTGTGCTGTCTGTGAAATAGATAATATAGCATAATTATGTTATAAAATTCTGTTATTTAGCTATAGATGTTTTCATCAAATGCACATGACTGGCCCAAATTTACTTGTTATTTCTTTTGTTTGTTATCAGAAATAATCTGCAGGGACTATTCTTTGTGGATGTGTACCGGAAGTTAAGTTTGGGCAACAAAAACGCAGTAACGTTTCTCTATGTCGCTGCTTTGAAACTGTCTACAGATTAAACATAAAGTGAATGCTAAAACAACATTCACACTTTAGTCTTCTACATGTAACTATGATCGGTATGGTGTAAAATTAATAATACATTTGTATTTTAAGGCGTTAATTATAATATTAAAAACGTACTGTATATTACTCTATATATCATACCTGGGAATGTTAAAACAATATCACAGTTTTCAGTAGGTGCCATTGTGATCCTAGATTTATGCCTCATGAGGTACTGCCTGGCATGAAAGAGACGACCTCTGAGCAATTTCTCTGTGGTTGGGAAGATATAAATAGATATAAAGGAGATATAAATGGTATTTTAGCAAATTCATGACATCGTTATTTTGAATTTTTGTTTGCCAATAAACAATAACCAAAAAAAGACAGTATGTTTGTATATTGCCTAAATATTGTAAACATTTTGTGACCAAACTGCTTGTAATGCTGCCTGCTTTCCCTAAAAGTACTCTTGGATAAATGCATCTGCTAAGTGAATATGTAAATCTGACCACTGAAACACCTGTTCACACCATCACTAAACACTTTAGATTTATAATTGAGCTGTCATCCAAATCAGGTCAACCCATATTCCACAGAAACCCAGCTCCCAAATTTTATTTACACCAAGTCTTTAAACGAATCACAACCTATTGGCATAAATGCAATTCAATGAGATTCAGTTAGTATGTTGAATGTGCCATTGTGAAACATGATCTGCCCAAACAGAACAACAATTTCTGATAATGATATAAATGTTCAAGATTGTCTTTAATTTTCGATGCTAAGTTAAACATAGTTTGTATGGAATTGCAAAGTTCAAGCAGATTATTGGAAGACGTTGACAATTTTGTGACCACAGTGTCACAAAGTGTGCTCTTTTTTAAGTGACAGTTGAGTTACGTGTGAAGACAAAGAGAAGTGAATTAGTTTTAAGATCTAACATTACTTAGCTACTTCAGCAGCCTTTGCCAAATGAGTGCGTAAAAGAATAAAAATGATGCTGAGGCGTCGGTCCGCAATACTGATTGCAACCCGATTGCTCAAAAGTAAAAAAGTCACATGCAGATTAAGAGGAACTAGCACAGCAAATATGAATCGTTCACTAGTCGATGTTTAACATGACAGTTGTCCTCTGTGTAGAGTTAAGGAGCATGGGGTTTAAAGTAGGCTACAAATATTTTCATTGAATATCGACCGTAAAATGACAGATATTTTATCGATAGGCAAACATGTTTTAGTACATTACGGGTGCGTTGTGTAGCCCTATACAGTAGCCTATATCCAATGCTTAAATAAGGTTTAGTACACACTGCATTCATCAGCCACCAAAGTCAAGGCTATCGTGTCATACAGCAGGTTTACAGAGCGAATACACTGCGATATACAAACCGGCAGGTGTTTGTTCCTGTTAACATGAATAATCTTACATGAAATCGTCAACATGATGTATAGATGAGTGTCACTCACCCAATACCGCTGAAGACATTGTGTATGATACTCGCTCTGCTCTGCTCTATGAATACGTCAGCTCTGATGCCGCTGGTGCTGAAACTGACCGCCCCGCCAGGTCTAGTCAGCTGTCCCAGCGCCGAGACCCTACAATGGATGCAAACAGGTGCAAAGCATCCATTGACCTTACAATAATCCGTCAACTACACGTTGACGTTAATCATCCGTGATTTCCTCTTTGGAGAAAAGCGCGTTTTCAGCTTCCATTTATCCATGGCCGTAAATTTACTTCAAGCTTTGTTATTTCGCAGTGTTTCTCTGTGTAGTTTGTCAGTGTGTTGTCAGTTGGTTATGTGCGCCATCTGTCTCATGTTGGCTGTGACGTTACGCAACGCGAGGTGCATAATTCATAGATGTTCAGAAACAGACCAATCAGCAGAGAGATTCGTATAGAGAACAGAATACATAGGCTAGATGGAAACTCTGTAGCCTACAGGTGTTTTAAAAGGATGCATTTGATGTAGATCAAAATATTAATGAATCAACATATTGTTGTCTTGTCGCCTTTTCTGGCTGTCTTTTTATTTTACATGAAATATCTCCAAAAGATTCGCTTATTACAATCTTAGTTTTTGTGACACCTTAAATTCATGAATTTGAATTGTTTCATTTATGTAAGCATAATTTAGCAGTAAATGGTAGCCTGCAATGACAAGTTTTATGTAGTTTATCAAGAAAATTTAAGTAGGCCTATTCATTGTCATTTTATACTAAATAGCACAGTTAAAATATAGAAACAGACAGCACATGTTAAATAACACAGCTTCCTTCTATCCTTCATTACATGACACTGAACTAAACCATGTAAAAAAACATAGACTGGGGTAGTTTACTCAAAAAAGAAGACTTTTCATTATTTAATCACCCTCATGTCATTGCAAATCTGTAGCCTATGACTTTTACTGCAGAACACAGAAGATATTTTAAAGAATGTTGGTTGCAAAACTTCAAACCCCTTGACTTCCATTGTATTTCTCAAAATATCTTATTTTGTGTTCGACATAAAGAGTCACTTACAAATCTTGAAAGACATGAGGATGAATAAATGATGACAAAAAATGTGTATTTTGGTGTGAACTGTTCCTTTAAGAGGCACGATTGCAGTCCAGTGCTGAAAGCCATCTAGTGGTGGTTGTGGTTTATACATTTTGTGTCTTACCAGCCTCCTCCAAAACAGTTCTTTTTTTTGTGCCAAAACACTTTATTATAATTCCTTGGTCTGCTGTAGTCATTACTCCTATCCATTTAAAGGTCTTATTTCTAATTTAGTCTTGTTGTTAGGCTGTTTTTATAATTCAGTTAGGCTGTTCTTGTTAGGCTGTTTTTATAATTCCAAAATCTTACATAATACACAAAAGGCAACAAGTAAAGGTCAACAAGAGAAACGCTGTGGCCTCTAATGTTTTTACCAGAATGGTGGTCATGAAAGGTCCAAGCAAATAGGAAATGCAATTAGGCTTGGGAATGTGGGATTGAGGAGACAAAAGGTGATGAGTTCTGTGACCTAGGTAGGAAGGAGGTAATAATAATAAGCAGCAATGCGTTTCCTGGTGGAGAGTGCAGTACACCTTGCTTATTTTTAAAAGATCCCTCCCTTTCAAAAAGTCCTGTTAAACTGGTTAATGCTAAATAAAAAAAAGGGTAAAGAACAGGTGAATCTGGTCTTTTTCAAAATTGGGATTTCCTGATTTCATAATCAGGAATAACATCAGAAAAAGGCATTTCAGTTTATATATAGTTTAGAAACACAAAAGCATCTGGCCCTTAACATTCCACATCAATGTACAACAGTAATTGCATTGTGTTCTGTAGATGGCTCTGTATCTTGTGATCTTTCTTGTGGTCAAGGTCCCGGACGTCAGAGCCACCAAGTACTCTACCCGCTTTGAGAACAGGAGATCTGATGTCTTAAGTGGAAAATCACTTGTGTCAAACAAAGGATATCCTTTAAGCTGGATAGCAGGCATCTGTGACGCCTCTACATATTAATTGGCGCCCTGTGTCTCTGCTTCACTTTTTTGCCCTATGCTTTTGTCTGATCCACCTATTTGGCATTCTTGGTGACAGGATGCTTGTTGACATGGGAAACCATTTAATTGTTTTACATTATGCCCACGTAAGTTGCCAGTGCCGTACTAAAGTGAACAATATTTAATTGTTAGTGAAATGACCACATTGTTTCTATGGATCCATCTTGAGGTTGATATTATTATTTCATATTTCAGTGTATAGTTTTCATCTGTGCATTAATGTAAACCCTTTGCCTAGTCTCAGCTTCCTGTACAATGTTTGAATGATAGCAGAGCTTGACACCTACAAGGATTTGCTTTGGTTGGAGAGCGGTTCGGTTTTAAATAGTGCTTCCCATTGACGCAAAACAATGACAATAGCCTGCAGGTTAGCCAGAGCTATTTTAAGCATATGTGACATGAACCTATTGAAAATTTCATTGATAGTTGCAAGTCCATGGCCAAGTATACTCGTTTTTCCATTTAAGTATCATACACCTGTCATTTGAAGTCGTGTTTTACTGTAAACACATTTCAGTGTTTTATTTGTTTCCACAATTAGAACAATGTTAATGTAATTTTAACTAAAGGTATAGATTTAGACAATAGACATTTCAAAATATCTATCTATAGGCTATATTCACTGCTTTTTTAATGTAACAAACTTTGTATTTTCAATTTCAAAGTGCTGTTTTACAGGATTACAATGCAAATAGCAGAATACATATGAAATTGTTAATTTGACTAAAAGAAAAAAGAAACAAAATGGTATATTCCACTTTTATTTGGTATTCAGATATAATGACAGGCATACAGTATAAAAATATTTTACTTTACACTAAAATACCACTTGAAAGACAATGATTGATAGGACCAATTTATAATTTTAGTCATTTTTTCTATAAATAGCATACAAAATATATACATCATCTATGATTACAATGATACATCATACATCATAAATGATTTCAATAGACAAAAAAATCCACTCTGTATTAATAATAACAATTAATTAGTATAACATTACAGATTTACAGTACAGCATGAATACATTGAGATTTTTAAACAATTCATACATCATTTTTTTATATAGATGATTTAAACTCTCTTAAGATGGAACTGAATAGCGATGCAGCTCCCGCAGATGGTTGCTTATCTGTGCTGTAAACCAAACACAAGAAATAATGCATTACTAAAACTGCATTACAAACAAAACTGAAAAATTATGTATTCATACACTCATTGCAATAAGTGCAAATTTAAATCACCTTCCCCTGGTTTACCTTGGTTTAACAGTGCACCGTCACTCCCACTTGTTCTTCCTCCTCCAAGAGTCATCCCAAATCCAGGTGCGTTAGACCCCAGTGAGCCAAAACCCACACCTGCTCCCCCTGGTTTGCTCAACCCAGCTCCACTTGATGCAGCACTGTTGAATGCAGTTGATCCAGTTCCACCTGATCCTATATTGCCAGTTAAGGTTGCACTTGATCCAGCACTACCAAATCCCGTTAATCCTGTTCCAAGTCCACCCAAATTACTTGTCCCTGTCTGACTTATACCTGTTCTAGTTGATCCTGACCCACCTTGAGATGTGCTAAGAGATCCGGATGTACCTGATCCTAAACTGCCCCAACTCATGCTTGACCCAGGACCAAAACTACTGGGAAATCCTGACCCAGTGGAGCCAGTTCCTTGCCACCCTACACCAGATCTGCTCAGTCCCGTTGAACTTGGACCAGATCCACCAGCACTTGGTATGTTTGGTATACCATAGGGGTTTGGCCCATATAAGGTTCTCAGGGGTGGCTGAAAAGTTTTGGAGAAAATAAATACATTTATTAAAACATACACAATTAAATGATGTTTACCAATACAATTATGTACAATATTTAAAAAGAGAAAATATGCCATTATGTTTAAGTAATTATTTGAACTTGAAACAAAAAGCATTTGAAAGTTGTCTATATAGTATAAACTAAAAATATATACGGTAAATCTCACCTTACAGCTGGCAAGTGAAGTATTGAGAGTCTCAACACTAATAGTAAGCATTTTTATTTCTCTTTCTTTCACAGACAGCAGATCTTCTTTCAACTGGTTATCTCCTTTAAATTTCTTATTGTCCAGCAGCAGTCGCTTAGTGTCTTGATCATGCTTAAGCTGAATCTCCTCAACAACTCTGCGATTCTCTCGAACCATGGCACTGCGATTCTGATTGCACCGGTCAGCATCTTCTCTAAAACGTTTGTTCTCTGTCATGTATTTGGAGTTCTCACCATTAATTTTGGTGAACTGGTTCCCCACTATGTCCAGATACGACTGGAGCTTGTTCTCAACTTCTCTTGAAAGGCTGCTACAGTTTTCACGGATGTTTTCAAGCTGATTTCTTTGCTTATCACATGTTAACTGGAAAGAAATGTGTTTTGTAAACAGGTCGTCGATTCTTTTGAGAAATTCTTTGGTGACGTTGGGGATTCCTTGTAAAGATGCGACAAAATCCTCTTTGCACTTCTTTTGATACAAGTCGAGCTGCTCTTGAAGATAAGCCTTGTCTCGTCTCAGTTCAATCGCCTCCAAGTGATACCGATCCTTGTCTTTGTTGGAGTTTTCTAACTCAGATTTCATATAGTCCATCTTTTGAGTGAAGTTTGCTTTGACCAGCTTTAGCATTTCATCTGACTGCTGTAGCATGAGTCGCATTTGTTTGTGGCTTTCTAGAAAAGTAAATTGTTGATTCTATTATTTATTTTATTCAATAAAAAAGTGCATTCATTAATTTACCTTTATACAAGAGTGTGCTAATCAAACTAAATAAAATATTAAATTTAAGAACTTTATAAAGAACCATCTCACCATTTGGATCTGGACAGAATGTAGGAATGACTGAGCGGGCAGCTGGAATTATTCTTTTGTCTATCTCCCACTGAGACTGTAAATGCAGAGGACAGAAAAACATGTTTGGTGTGACGTATTTTACTACTTTCCAACTCCAGTGCTGGTGACCGACAGCACAATACATTTTATCTCCCTTATCTGACATACTACACTCTTAAAAATGAAGGTGCTTAAAAGGTTCTTCACTGCGATGCCATAGAAAAACCATTTTTTGGTTCCACAAAGAACCATTCAGTCAAAGAATCATCTCTTTCTTACCTTTTTATGATCTGAAGAACCTTTTTTCGCCATTTCAGATGTTAAAGGTTTTTTATGAAACCATTTAGATGAAAAAAGATTCTTCTATGGCATTTTGAAGCACCTTTATTTTATAGGTTCAGTCTGACAGAAAACAGTCTAAACCAGGGTCAAAAAGGGACAAACAAAAACCGTTGGGTTAAAGCAACCAAGCATTTTGGGTTGAAACAACCGGATCATTTACAACCCAACGCTTGAGTTGGCCCCTTTTAACCCAACGCAGGGTTGAAAATAACCCAGCATTGCAACGCAGAGTGTATACTCTTTCTTTTTGCATTGCAGATGTCTTTCTCTGAAAAAGAATGTCATACAGAAATGAAAACACTACAGTGTGCCCTTCTGTTTTGAACTTTGTTATCAACAACAAATCAATACAGTATAATGAAAAATCTGATTCTCACCATTTTAATTTGCAGGCTCTTTATTGTTGCAGATGAAATATTTGCCAGTTTGCGTAATTCAGACAGATCTTTGTCATTGGACTTCTTGGCAGTAAGAGTGAGGTTTAAGTGTTTTGTCAGGTTCTTTTCCTTCTCACGGAGAACATAATTTTCCATGGTGAGTTTGCCCACGCTTTGGTCCAGCTCTTGCAGTCTTTTCTCCTCCACAGTGTGCTCGGGTTGCCCGTACACCAAAAAGAGCACCAAACTCGCAATGATCAGAGACTGGATGAGTGAGGAGAAAAAGAAGACGATTTTCATGTAGTAACCGCAGCTCTTGCCTTTTGACTTGTGTATCTTCTTGGCAGCCAAGCCAAAATTGGCCTGAGAATAACTACCGTTGTACATCACTGCTTAATAAATTATGCCTCAGCTGCTTCTAAACCCAACTCTGTTTAAACATCAAAATCGAAATGAGAAGCTATAAGCTTATAATGTTTTCCCGCACCTCCCATTGCATGACACTCCCCTGGCCCACCCCTATGGTCACTCCAGAGGTCACAACAACACCGTGCACCATTGAGGGGGTGGCCCAAACCCAAACTTTACTTTGTTTTAGCATGTCCTGCCAAGACAGATCATTCTGTTTGACATCATGTTGGCACATGACAAACCACGTGGTTTTTAGTTTTGACTACGTGCTGTTTTGAACAGATCTGTGCTTATGACTTTCACAAAAGTTCATATATTTATATTGATATTATGTAACAGGTGGCCTTAAATACCTCGAATAGACTCAGCAAGTATACACCACATTTTTTTTGCTGTCTAAAATTCTTCCCGATGTAGTTAGGATAAGGTTGTGGTTTGTTTGCCTTTAATTAAAATGTTACCCTTGACTGAAGCATTTTTAGGTTTATTTGAACATGATGTATTATTTTAACAACCCCAAACGTTGATGGTTTTATACACTAAAATTGTTAACATGCAAGTTTGTAAAATTGTGAATGAAATATAATAGGCCTATATGGCTATTTTTTCTGATATAGCCTACGATCGTCAGAGAATATTATAAAAGCATTTGGCTTTCCTGCCAGGAATTGTTGATGTGCCAGCCCGATTCCAAAAGGAAGCAGTAATTCATAGCTGCGTCTTAGAATGACAAACGCAAAAGGTATTGTCGGGACACTTCTTAAGTAAACTACTGAACAAATGAAGGAAATCACCAATAAACACAGATGTATACACATCTGCTGACATTATCAAGAACTAATCGTCCTGTTTACCTGTTTCTAAAATACGTCTGACGTTAAAATTATCATCATCTAACAAGACACACTGTTTCACAATGCTTTCCAATCTCGTAAGCTTGCCAAAGTGCTCATTACATCATTAATGTTAACCTTTGGGAATTTATATTACATAATTGAACCGACAAGACTTTATATCTTAATTAAACAAGTTAAGCAAAACAATCACATTTAAGAAATGACGCGCAAAACTTTACAATAAGGTGCTGGATTACAAACTAACAAAACACAATACTTTTACAGCATTTATTAATCTTAGTTCATGTTCATTTTTAGCATTAAATAAAAAATTTAAAAACTACTTTTAAAAACCAAACGTTATGTCTGTTAACAGTATAGTTAATGCACCATGAACTAATATTAACAACGATTAATAAATGTATATTAAAAACATATTCATAGAAAAGCCTTTTGACTATTATAGCCTAAGTAGGCTGTCACCAATAAAAGTACAAGCTGTCTCTGTATATTAAATTGTGGTAAAAGACAGAATTGTATTTTTTTTTTTAAATAAAGTTACCCTTCCAGCTGTAGATCTTGTGAGCACAGTCCTCACCACTAGATGGAAATATTTCTTGGAAACAGCATTGCTCTACATTGACCAGGAATATCACTTGCTCCTTTTGGACATACACATTACTTTCAAGGAAATTCACAGCTAATTTAATAAAATACATTAAACAAAAACATATTATTAAAATTATTACACACACTACCAGTCAAAAGTTAAAAACACTTACTCACTTATTCATATTTGTTCCACATTTTAGAATAGTAAATTCACCAAAACTATAGGGCTGGGAATAACGTAAATGAAACTTTGGAAATTGTGCTGTGATCCTTTTGCCCAAATTTACACAAATGTTCTCTTGTCTTGTTATCAATCAGCTTTTTGAGGTTTCACTCTAAGATGCTTTTTAAACAACTCCTATTGGCTGGTCATTCTTTATTTTATTCAGTAAAGGTCAAAAACATTTTTATTCAACAATCAATTTTGTCACTGTCTAAAAAATATTTTCATAGGCCTCTATATATTTATATATATATATATATTTCAGATATTTAAACATACTGAGAAACATTTCAAGAACTCTTCTAAAAGTTCTAAAATGGTAATACAAGCTACAGAATCTACTAGCATTCTATGGAAAATATGCTTGCAGGATGCTTACAGATATTTTGGCAAAATTTTCTTAATGTTTTATGTAAAGCTGCTTTGAAAGAATTTACATTAAAATTTAATTAAAATAGTAACTTTGCTTCTGTATAATTATTTTGCTGAAACATATAATTAAGTGGAAAATAATGTAAATGTAAAAGCATTTCATAGCAACATTATTTCAGGACAAAGTCTGTTTAAAGCAGTTTGTGGCAGGCAACACTACCTCACTTCTCCTAATAAAGATCAACCACATTCCTGAACTCTGGGGTCAAAGGGTCAAATAAACGCTATGCTGCATACAATGAACCAAACACGTGCACTCTTAGACACACACTCTTCACACTCGGAGGGAGGGAGAGAGGGAGAGAGAAAGAGAGAGAGAGAGAATTTAGTGAAAAAAGCAATGTTGCACTTAAAATGCAACCAAAAAAGTAAACTCAAATTAAACAAACCTTGCATAACAAGGTGATTAAGTGAACAATGCAATGCTAAGGTACATCCATTTTAACTGGTTATATTACGTTTTTTTGTTGTTGTTGTTTATTATGGTATTTTGTTCATACAGTTTGATTTGCTAAGAATATGAGTTCAGAAAGGCAGTTTGAGAAGGAAGGGGAGGTAGAAAAAGATGAGCGAATTGTTTTTCTCCTGAGTAAATTCATGTTCTGTTGAATAATTTATGTGACCAAGATCTAAATCTCAAAACGAGAGACAGGTACGTCATGTATCAACAGCAAGATGTATAGCCCGAGGACTTTCTCATTGTGTAAAAAAGGAATAAATATATTAGTCATTCCCCTTATACAGGAAAAAAGCTTTGAACCTATGACCTGCGAAGCTCACCTGCATTGTTTGATAATTATTAAATGTCAAAGTCTATATTTTTATTCTTTGTTTTTAATGTGTTTCCCTGTTGCCCTGTGACCACATGCTACATAAATTGTGATCACTCACAGTTTATGTTTAGATGCAGTAAATCATCTACTTCTACAAACTTACACGTGTTGTCCGATTGCGTTTATATCAAAAACATTAAGCAGGCCTACTCTGTAAAAGCGGCTGAAGACTCAAGCATTTTTCTTGCGTTGGTTTGGCGTCATGTAGGCATTTTTGCAGTTCTTTGAAGCACGCCTGAGGTCACTGATCTCTCTGGAGCAAAACATCACAATCTTTTTTCTGTGTGCCCAGCAGAGCAGCCCTCGCTGCACTTTGACTTCTTTGTCCATATAAGGCAGTGGATACCATGGCAACCGCGGGCTTGAATAGCTGTGTCAAATCCCTACGCGCCCCCCTTACCCACACACACAAGCAACATACACGCTCCCTCACAGGCACGCGGCGCGCGCGCTCTACTGGACACTGGCTCGCGCTATCTCTTGTCCTCCTCGAGCCCGCGCGACCTATGCACTTTTTCGACCAGGTAGGAATTTTTAAATGTATGTCTATGAATCGCTAAACCACGAACCGTACGCTATCTTACGTTTCGGTGCGTTAACGGTTCGCAAAAACAGAGTGTTCGCCGAAGTCGGGAGTGAGGTATGTGGCTAAAGCTATGACTCCACCCCTCCCCCTGCTCGAGTCAGATCACAGGAGGTTAGGCCGCGTGTTGGTTGCTGGCGCTCGCAAAAAACACGAAATGGGGCATTTAACTTATGATCACGTATAAACCGTAAACGCGAGGTTGAGTTGGTGCTTAAGTCGCGTCGTTATCCATTCGCTCTTTTTCATACAGCGCCACGGTAACTGTTAGCGGGACTCCAAAAGTCTGTCCTCATTTCACAACAAACACAGAGGGCACTTCCTTGAACAAATTTTATATTGCAAGCAGGCGTATTTTTATATAGTAACGCAGTTTTAGTTTGCTTTAAGACATTTGCATTTGTCTCTCTATTACTTTGACTAAGAATTTTAAAAGGTGTGACGTTTCAGTAAATTCTATGAGAACAACTAGCATATGAAATCATTATTTGTGGTAATAACTTACTGGTTTATAGATTTGTTAATAAAACAATGTCAAGAGTGATATTTTGGTGTTGAGTGACTTTTCTTCTTTCACAGGTACTTGATTCAATTGGAAACCCATTCAAGATATATGAGATTATATGAATGAGATTTTTCAGAGGTACAGCTGCACCAAAATGTGAATATGATCAGTCAAGAATCCAAAGCAGAATGCACAGGCCACTGGCTCAAAACCACCAAAGTTGACTGACTCGCAAAAGAGTGACTTGCGTCTGAGCATCCATGTATCAAAAGAGACCACAGACAATTACCAGATCTAGAGGCCTTCAAAGCTTTTCTTTTTAGAACACACGCGCGTAGCTGTCAAGAAAAGGGGTCAACGGAAATTGCTGTCTGTGCCAACAACACTTGGGGAACATTTTCTTCTTAGTTGTGTTGATAACTAAGCAATGGCCATGGTGAGAGGGGGCTGGGGAGATCCCAATGGGGATACTAATGGACTTGGTGACAAGGGTTACCTGAGGGGAGATGAGGAAGACGGGTCACCGCAAGGTGGTGGCGGCAGCGACATGGAGGCTGCGGACGATGATAAAGGCTGCGTGGTGGACTGTGTGGTGTGTGGTGACAAGTCCAGTGGAAAACACTATGGCGTGTTTACCTGTGAGGGTTGCAAGAGCTTCTTCAAGAGGAGCGTCAGACGAAACCTCAATTACACTTGCAGGTAGTGAGAAGATTTGCCGCTGTGTTTGTGTACATGTTCTTTTTTAAGAAGCTAAATATAGGAACCTGTATAAACCTTTTTTTTTTTTTTAAAGTGTTTTGGTGTCTTTCTCAGATCAAACCGAGACTGCCAGATTGACCAACATCACCGCAACCAGTGTCAATACTGCCGTTTAAAGAAGTGTTTCAGGGTGGGAATGCGAAAAGAGGGTAAATATCTATTCGCATCATAAATCAGACAAAACAACCCTTTTTTTAGTTTAGGTACCTAGGGATGTGAAACGATTAATCGAATAAAAGTTTGCTTACACATAGTATACATCTGTGTACTGTGCAAATTCATTTTGTATTTATAAACACATTTACATACATGTGTATATATATTTAGGGAGTATTTAAATGTATTTATTCATATACATTATATATCAACATTTTCGTATTTTATATTTTCCTTAAATATATGCATGTATGTGTTTATTAATGAACACAAACTTTAATTCTGGATGCGATTATTTCCGATTAATCACTTGACATCCCTAGCTAGTAAACGTCATTATTTTTTTAAGGCACAAATGAGAATTAAGAAACCTCATATTTCAGTCTTTAATCAAACGATGGCAAAAAACAAAAAATATGTATAACATAAAACCTGTATCATTTTTTAATTTTATTTTTAAAAAATTATTTGCACATTTTCCACCAAATTTTCATTTGTCATGTTAGAATTATGAAGAGTCATACATTTTAAAAAGTTGTAATATATCATAGTGTTTGCTGCATTGCATTAAATGTATGCTACTTTATTTAATGAAGAATTTTTTTTTAACAGTGTACATTTTATTTCTTTGTATGAATTTACATTTATGCATTTTGCAGACGCTTTTATCCAAAATATTTTATTTTTATGCAAATGCTTTTATACATTGCATTATACTATACATTTGTTTTCTAAGTATGTGCAATCCCTGGAATCGAACCCATGACATTGGCGTTGCTAGTGCCATGCTCTATCCACTGAGCCACAGGAAAGCGAAACAGTATGCAAAACATTCTTTAAATTTATTTTAGGAGGAAGACAGAATTTGTAAGAGAGCCTAAATGGAATAGGTCCTGTGTTTTGTTCATAACATAGTTTGGTCGATTCAGAGAGATTGTTGTGACAGTAGAAAATTGGTTTAAGCTTAATCTATAAAACACAAGAAATCTTTAGAAAAGAGTCTCTTTATCTGTCCTTAAACTATAAAGCTAAGCAATTCAATTATATTTGTATCATTATTCACTATTCAAGTCTTATATTAACATCTAGAACATTTCCTTTTTATCCTGCAAAAGTTTTTTCTGTGTTTTTGTGTAATCAGGAATTAGATGTTTCTAATCTTTAAGGTCGATCATCTGACACTGCCAGATGTCCCATGCTGTGGGTTAGCAAAGGACAGTCGGCTCATCTATCCATCATAACAGTACCTCCCTCTTCCCTCTCTCCCTTTAGCAGTTCAGCGTGGACGTATCCCTCCGTCGCATTCCAGCCTCAGCCCATCCACAACTCCAGCAGGCGGTAACGCCGGAAGCGGCGTGAGCGAGTTCTACAATGGGCAGCCGGTCTCGGAGCTCATCTCACAGCTCCTGCGGGCAGAGCCCTACCCCAACAGCCGCTACACCCATCAATACAGCCAGCAGATGCAGGGGGGCAGCAGCGGATCCTCCATGGGCATCGACAGCATCTGCGAGCTGGCTGCCAGGCTTCTCTTCAGCATCATCGAATGGGCCAGAAACATTCCTTACTTTCCCGAGCTGCCTGTGTCGGAGCAGGTGGCCCTGCTGCGACTCAGCTGGAGCGAACTGTTTATTCTAAACGCAGCCCAGTCTGCCCTGCCGCTGCACATGGCTCCGCTGCTGGCCGCTGCCGGCTTTCACTCCTCTCCTATGTCAGCCGAGAGGGTGGTGTCCTTTATGGACCAGGTGCGTGTCTTCCAGGACCAAGTGGAGAAGCTGACCCGTCTGCAGGTGGATTCAGCAGAGTACAGCTGTCTCAAGGCCATAGCTCTGTTTTCACCAGGTGGGTAAACTGAAGTACTTAGGGATTACATTTTGGAGGATTGTTTTGTTATATTCGATTGTTTGCTTGTGTAATACTAGCACCATCTACTGGGTAAGACATGAGAACATTCTGTCCTGTAAAATCACAAATGTTAATTGTTTGGGTCAACTATATTTTGCCAGTATGTGTACCCTGGGATTTGAACCCATGACCTTGTTGTTGTCAGTGCCATTTTATGCCAGTTGAGCTGTAGGCCCTTGTAATTAATATTGGATGCTTTTGTCTCTCTGCATGTTTATAGATGCTTGTGGACTCACAGACCCCGCTCATGTAGAAAGCCTACAGGAAAAAGCTCAGGTGGCCCTGACCGAGTACGAGCGCATGCAGTACCCCGGGCAGCCCCAGCGCTTTGGACGGCTGCTGTTGCGACTGCCCGCTCTGAGAGCGGTGCCCGCCAACCTCATCTCTCAGCTCTTTTTCATGAGGCTTGTAGGGAAAACACCCATTGAGACGCTTATCCGTGACATGCAGCTCTCCGGGAGCTCCATCAGTTGGCCCTACGCTCCAGGACAATAATTTTCAGACATAGTAACAGAAGCAGTCAGCCACCGGAGTACTTTGACAAACTACTGGGGATCTCTTGAATCCTTCTCTGACTTGGGTTTTTTAGTCATGCATTCACACCTGATATTGGCTGTGTTATCCAATGCAACAGGGTCATACTATGGGAATCACTAGTATGTTGCAGTTGATCTATGTTCTGTGAACTGTTTTATGATGCCCAAAACCATTCTTGAAAGCTTGTTTATGACTTGATGAAATATCTGAAAGCGTTTGTAATCTGCCACTTGAGGGTGAGATGAACATGACCGTTACTTTAATGTTATCAAAGTGACTTTGGACTGCCGCTGGAGTACCAGAGAGTATAAACACATTCCATCCAATCAGAAACACAGAACTGAGGTCTAAGCATTTACCATATCAATCATATTGCATTTCTTTAAACAAAGATTGAAGTTTAGAGTGCTTTTTTAAATAACCATTTGGCAAATTTGTTCTACTTTGTTGACTCAAGACAGAAGTCTGCTGCAGTCGTACCTCTTCATCATTGTTTAATATCTTTAATCCAACGCACATTCTGCATTCAAGATGTTACAAATGAATGGCAAAATGAAGTAATTTGAGTATTTTTCAGATATGAAACCAGTGAACCTTTTCTACATGCCTTCATCCACATAGCGACGACTGTGTGTCTTGCACACAGTTGATTATGCATGGTTTGTATTCTTCTGTTTGGTTTGTTTCGTTTCGTTTCGCTCCTTGTTTTTTTTAGACTTACACCGATTAAGGTAAACTGGTAATGACGTCAGAATTATGTATGTTGACCAAGAAAAAAATACCTCTGTTATAATGGATGATCTGTCATTCGTGGCTGTATTAATTTTAAAATGTAACACACCCGAGCTGCTCATTTCACACTAAAGAGGAATGATTGGATATACCTGTCTGTTATGTTTGTTATGAATGCTGTTTTGTCTTGTGTGGAGCAGTGCTCTGGTGAGCACAGTTGACAGCATGTGGCATTGGCTCTTGTTGTGAGATTTTTCTAGCCTTAGCTTACATGACTAATATTACCTCATATTTAGGCCTTGAAACATAGATGGTCTAATATACATAATCAAAACATGCAATGTGTACAGTTTTCATTTTAATATCTTTGTCTTTTTAAATATTTGTGTATGACAGCTTGATTAAACAAAAGTATCATACATTGACTTTTAGTTGAGCATTCATTTGTTCACTCGCTTTTGAATTACAAAGGAAAATTAGTTTTCATTAAGTTAGTTTAGACAAACTTTATATTACAAGTGCAAAGACAATTTTCACTTATGCTTGTATTACGCAGAAGGAATATTAACAATTTACAGTAACTATTTACAAAATTCACTTTGAGACATTTAAAGGGCCAGTATACCCCAAAATAAATATATATATATATATACATAAAAGATATTTGGAAGAATGCTTGTAACAGTTCTTGGCCACCATTGACTACCATAGGAGGAAAAATGACAACAATGGTAGTCAAAAGTGCCCCAGAACAGTTTGCTTTGCTACATTCATCCAAATATCTTCGTGTTCAGCAGAACAAAGACATGAATACACATTTGGACTCAAAGGTGAGTGAATGATGATAGAATTTTCTTTCTTGGGTGATCTGTTCCTTTAAGAAAGCTGAGCAAGTCATCTGTTTCTGTTATTAACATTAAAAACATGCTATACTCCTTAATATAGTTTTACACAAAGAAATCCTGATCATCAGCAGCGTAAGCCTTCTTGGGCCCTTTGTCATAATTTTTAACCAACTGCTTGATATGAAACAGTTCTTGCCTTAGTTTCTTACATTGGTGCTTCTTAGTCTGGTATTCTGGAGACTAGAGAAGAAATAAGGATATTAGTGCTCCATAATCAAAACAAATTGGAAATGATTAGCTTTTAACCAATTTGTACCCAGATTCTAAGGGCCTACACTATAATAAGATTTTTACCTACCCTCTTTAGATCCTTTAGTCGATTATATTCATCAGCCACAGCCTGTGACAGAGAATATGAGCCATATGACCAGAATGTATTAACTTACATGAAAAATTTCATTTCAATTAAAGATCGCTAGTATTGAGTTTTGGTTAAAAAAGCACTAATATAGATTTGGATCAATCCATGTCAAGATCATAATGCCTACCTGGAACTTAGTGGACTCTTCATGAAGGGTGTCCAGCTCTCGGCTCAGTTTATTCATTTGGTCACTGATGTCATCCATCTCCGCACAGAGATTCTTGTACACAGCGAGGATCGCATCAAACTGTTTTTTGTACTGTCTGCGCTGTTCATCTGTTGTTACTTCTGAATAAGAGCTATAGCAGAATAAAGAATGAAATAATCCTTTGATAAAGATCAGAACTGGACAAACACAACATGGGCACATGTCCATAGAGTAAAGTAATGAAAAAGCATTCATAATGAAAACTCACTCTAACAACTGATGCGTGTCTAATTCATTAGCTGATTCTCCTCCGGATGTCTCACAGAGAACATCTTGAACATCATAAGTCTCCAGCTTCTGTGCCGAGGTGCTCTGGACTTCATATTCCTCCACCGGCCTGGAGCTCATCCATTGATTCTGGTACAATGGTTCTGGGGAGCATCCTTTTGTATTCTCAGAACATCTTGAAAAGAAAAAAGCAAGAAAAGGAATAGTGAATATTTGTGTTAGCACTACCAAAAAGTTCTTGTCCAGAAATGAGACTCACGCATTGCTTTTGTAAGCTTCATCGCTGTGGCTGCTTACTGTTCCTTCAGTGTAGGAGGTGAAGCTGTTCTCTGCTTTCAGATGAGGGTTAGCCTTCTCGGATAAAACCACAGTGGGGGTGTATTGAGTGCTTCTCTGGAACACATTGTGCATGTGTTAACAAAACCAAGAAACCATAGAACATGTTAATCGATTTGGGTCAAATTCACAGACTGCTGCTGAACGGCCCAAACAACAGCCATTAGTGAGAGAAGCACCCTTTCTTACTAATGGGAACAGAAATCATTTTGTTCAAAACATGTTCTTTTAATTCAATGCAACAAAGACATTTATGTACTGTAGTGTATATGCCATGTAGTTCACATAAACAAATTGTTAAAAATGTCTTCGGTCATGTCTTATCTTGCCTAGGGAAGTTGGCCAGAACCGCCACTGATGGCCTCTCAAAAACATACGTGCATGATGATACTGAATGTGAAAACCAGACTGGAGAACAATTCGAGATAGCATTACAGATATCTCTTAACAATACTGTATCTTAAGACCCTAAGAGGCCACTTTAGACACTTTGCATCACACAATGCACCAAGACATTATAAATCTTTCACAACACAATTATCCCATCCTCACACACATGGCCAATTTCCTCTAACAAAGTGAAATTATTTCGGCTTTCAGGAAACACACTTGATGACAGCTGCACACAGCGCTGCCTGTTCAAAAATACCTAAGTGTATTGTCTTAACATGCTGATGACAAATAACATTTCCAGGAAAGTTGCATCGTATTCCAAGAATTCTGAAGTAGATCACAAACAGAGCAATATAAACTCACAGTGAACCAAATAAAAAGCTTTCCTGGAGTGATCTTTTGAATTGTTTCTTATATGCCAAATCTTTACAAAACAATTATTTTGTTTAGAATGTATTAAAATGGTTGTGTGTTATCTCTGTATGAAAATTCTTTTGTGTATATTTTCTAATTGCACCAGATTATGTTTCTTACAAGTTGTATTGAGCAGAAGCATATTAGAATCTAAAAGCTAACGCAAACCTACATTCATATCAAGACATGGAGACATTTTTTTCACAGCTGCCATCTGTTTTTTAAAGAAACAACGCAGGCATGTATCAAATACGCAGTCATTTATAGCACATGTTTCTGACTGTACTTAATTCAGTTTTAATATGAGGAACATTAGTGAATGATTAACTATTACAAAAACAATACAGATATTACAGAAGTAGCATGTTTAAAATCTGTTTTTCGATAATGTGCAGTAATTCCCATTCATTGAACCAGTAAAGGTCTTTTAAAACCTGTCCATGTTCCGATTGCCAAACAAGTGATTTCACACACTAGCATGTAATTCACTAGTTAATAAATAGTCAGAGTGAAACCAGGTGTGTCTCTTTAAAACTTATTGCCACATATTCTGGACAACAAGGGTCATAAGGGTCAATTTTTCGATATGAAACTTGTGTGGATAGTTCCCAAAGAGCAGGCAGCAGCGAGTAAAGTTTGCAGGAATGTTTACGGACATTTTTGTTAGCGATTATACCTTATATTTATTAAGTACTTAAATCAAGTTAATTCAATATTTTTCCTACCCCACTGGCAGATATTTTTGCAGGATTTAAGTGTAAGCTCACTTATATCTTAGTCACTTTGCTTATTAGGTATCTATGTATCTTGATTTAAGGATTTCGAGATATCTGTACTAGAAAACAAGACAAAATAATAAAGTAAGAAATATATTTTTTAGCACATCTCTTTTAATGGTACTGTATACAATAAATAACTTCTACTGTAATACAAAACAAAACATGCATGTTGCATAATAGCCTAAAATGCAGTGTGTATCATAAGCTTTGGATTACTTAATGCTTAGGTTTCATAGGTTTCAAGGTTAAGATAAATTTGTCCAAAGCTGTGGTATGCTATACCAAAACAAGACACTATCTATAATCCTAGAACAGGACCCAAATCCTCTAAACCAAACTTGACCCAAATTGTACTTTTCTAATCCTATAATCCTCATTGCAAAATGTGCAATGTTTAACAGTTCTAAAGACTGTAATTACAAATGGAGCCTAAAATATTTCAGGAAAAGGAATGCTCTTATCCAAATGAACGAACTGGCACTTATGAACTCACCCAGTCTTGTGTGTTCTGGCTCCTAACTGTTCTGAGGATCGGTGGCTCCTCCCAGTAGATGTTGGGCTTACCATGACGCCACATTTTGCTTCGAGTCTTGTATGCAAACCAGGCCGCAACTACCAGAGCAACCATGACAAAAAGCCCACAAACCAGTGCCACAGCCTGTGGTTAAGATGAAAAACTGTTTAATGTTATAATGATGCCACATTACAACATGTAAGAAGTGAGATGTATTTCTCTACATACTGACCTCCTCAGGATCCATAAAGCAGTAGTGATAGAGATATCGATTAAATGAAGGGTATGCACCGGGGAAGCCTGTGCCTACACCAGCACTGATGCTGGGTGTCCCAAATGACGTCTGACACATCATCAGGACCGGATTGTAAAGAACGCTTTGTGAACTTTGCGCTGTTGGATTAACCCCTATCACAAATATGATGTCTATAATACACTGAAGAACAGCTAGAACCACGTCCACCACCAAAACGGTCAGATAAAATGTTTTTCCACGCACGCATCGTATCTTAGAGAAACTGATTACTAGGATGGTCAATGATACAACAAAGTTAATGGCTGCCATTGAGATCATGGCTGATTTTGCTGAGTATGGTGTCATATAGGAGCTTTGATAGCCATAGGTTCCTCCATAGTACCCCGTTCCGATACCAACGCCCGTGCTAAAGCCCCCAGATCCAGCAGCGTAAGCCCCCAGGCTGCCCTCAAAGCCATGCATGTCCCAAACTAGAGTGGAAGCGACACAGGCAAAAATAACAAAACAGAGCAGCGCAGTCAATCCCTCCATAGTTTTCATGATGCCGGGGGGTGAGAACCATCTGTAGAAGTGTTGAGGGCTTCCTTCCACCTGAGGCGCATCAGGCACTGGAGAGTATAAGCCATACTCGCTCCTTTGAGAGTAGAAACTTCTGGATGTGTAGAAGTTTGATGGGGCGATGTAGTGTTGGCTGTATTGTGGTGGGCTGTCATACATGATTCAACCAAGACTCTGAAATGAGATCAAGGCAAAGATTGTAAGGTCAACTAGGACAGCTATATAGCCTTTTGCATCTGGTGTCATTTTTCTTTTTTGTTCACAGCGCTGTGGTCATTTGTCCATCTTGCAAAATGGTATGGACAAGCTATTCTTCTTACAACAATCATCAAATTTTAAGTTTTTATAGACCTCTTCGGATGACATAACAACGCTGATTCAACGCTGGTCCAGCAGAACTTCCTGTTTCAGTTATACAAATATTTGAACAAAACACAACCAAAATAATATTTATTACTGATTTAAAATGTTAAATAAATATCTTTAAGATTCAATTATATATATGTAAAAAATGAATAAATAAAAGCTGAAACTGGAAATGCTTCTGGACCAGTGTTTACGTCTTGCAAAGTGGTCTATTTGGTGCTGAATGCTAACCTAAATGGTATGAAAATTTATTTTCCATCAATCAATCCAAAAGCCACATTTAGAAATGATGTTTGAAATGATACAAGTTTGTTTGGAGCAGAAGCTCTTAGCAGTTCCTCAGGAACGATTATGAGCCCATAGAGACAGATCATTGCTCCAAACTGCATTGAGATCACACAAAGCGATTCACTGCATTCCTGCTCTTACATTTTCTAAATTATTTATACGTTATTGATTAAATGCCAGCATTTACTGTTCCTGTCCAATCTCAGATTCGTCATTCATGTGTATAGGCCTGAACACACTAAAACGCTCTGTCATCATTTACTTACCCTCTTGTCATTTCAAATATGTATGACTTTCTTTTTTCCGTAGAACAAAAAAAATGTTGGTGACCGAACAATGTTGGTACCCATTGACTTGCACTGGTTTGTGTGTCTATACCAGTGGTTCTAAACTCTGGACCACAAGATCCATTTCTTGCTGAGTTTAGCCCCAAATGGGCAAGAAAATGGATCTCATGGGCCAGAGTTGAGAACCACGGTCCACGAGTCTATACAATAGAATTCAGTTCAATTAAATTTTATCTATATAGCGCTTTTCACAATTTTCATTGTTGCAAAGCAGCTTTACGTACATTATAAAAAAATAGTAATACATGAATAAATAAAATAAAGACAGTATATGGTACTGAAATGTATATGTTAAAGGTAAATGCACAAGTTAAATGTAAGATGTTTATAAAAAAGCAATATTAGCAGTCTCCCAGTGAGTAAGCCAGTGGCGACAGTGAGGAACCAAAACTGTACTATAAATGTATATATGTATAAATGTGGAAAAAACTTTGGGAGAGACCAGATTCAACCGGGAGGGCCAGTTCTCCTCTGGCATATTATTGTTAACACTGCTAAGTAAATGGGTACCGCCATTATTTTATACCTTCATTCTTCAAAAAATCTTGTTTTGTGTTCTGCAGATGAAAGACAGCCATACAGGTTTGAAGGGTGAGTAAATGATGACAGAATTTTCATTTTTGTGTGAAAAATCTATCACTATCACTTAAATAGCACAAACAACCTTCTTACTCTGGAAGTGTTCTCCAGCTCTAAACATTATCCCCTTCATCATTCTGATGCAATTCAGATGAGATGGTCTTAATAATTCAGAGAAACATGAGCAGATGCAGTCTGTGGGGATTTCCACTATACTCTCTTCCTCACATTACTGTTGCTTCCTCCATATGGAACATACAGTCATTGTATGTGTATAAAAGACAGGAGATTCTGGAATATTTGTATTACTATTCTCCTTTTAGTTAATTATGCTGTGGGTCAGAGAGGGTGAGCTGCACACCTGCGGTAACTTGAAAAGAGTGAATAAATAATGCAAGAGCTGAAAATCAAGCATGACAGCTTACAGACTCACAGGTGCATGCTTAAAAGACAGATATTCAAGAATAGAAACAAGATAACAAAAGGCAGAATAAAACACATTCTTAGCATTGTTTAATTTATATCACATTTGTCAACAAAGCAATTTTTCAACTTTTAAAAAAATAAACATAAAAATAAACAGCTAGAGATTTATTTTTTGTTGAGTTTTGTATGATTTAAGCTGTCTCGACTTCTACTGTATCTGACAGCTGCAATTACATTGTCACAGTATGAAAGGACAAAAACTGTTTACGAAGTATTGTGTTTTAGTGCTTACATAATTGCTCTGATTGCATTATGAAAGTTCTGTCATCTTTAGTAAATATTTTAAATATACAATAAAAACATAATTTACTTACCATAAAGACAAGTCACAGGTATTATCCTTGTTTAACGTGATCCAGCTTTGTTTAACTTGATAGTTTCCCTTTAAGTAAGGTTTAACGTCGGAGCCATCCGCTTGATGTGAATACCTGAGACTGTGTTGGTGCACATAGTAACCTGTGCGGAAGAGCAGGGCCTGAAATTGTAAACCCTATCGAGTCTGTTGCTACTGACACAGTTCGTCTTAATGGCTCCTTAGTGGGTCGAAAGTGCAAGAAGTTGGATTAATGATTACTAATGTTACATTAATGTTCACTTTAAAGCTACAACATCTGGAGTGGTTCCCAGGAGATGCTGAACTGTATTTTTTTCATTTATAACAATAATAGCATGTTTAATGTGTTTTTTCTAAATTACAAAAATATTTTAAAGAGAATGAGAAGCAATATTGTACATAAAAATATTGTTCAAATTATATTAATATTTACATTTAAGGACTGGTTTGAAGTACAAAATCAATATTTTTACCAGTAATTTAAAATTTGTAAAAACAAAAACATAAACACTCCTAAATATAAATGTTTCATTTTTTATAAAAAAATTATAATTTTTTTCTGTCTTTTGCAGTCCAGTTTTGGTCAAAATCACGAATTCTCATCTTGATGTGGCTTAGTTTCGCTTTCAGATATTCACATCGTTCCTTCTTCTCCAGAAAGTATGGATCCTTGCACATAAGAAGTTAATATAAACATCATTAAATATTATAATACTTTTTTTGAATGACAAATTAATGTACTAACCATATCAAATGAATGAACTTACATTCTTTTTTTCTTCATAGGCTTTCAATAAGCTTTTGATCCTCTTATGATCCTAATCAAAGATAAAACATCCATAAAGAAGTTAAACACCACTAACAAATGATTTAAAAGGTAATACAGAATCATTTCTCACCACACGGTTGCTCGGGTTATTGAGGAGTTGACTCATTGTGTTGTCTAATCCTTGAAACTTCATTAAAGTGGCTGTGATCTCCCTGTGCAGTTCTTTGTACTCTAGGTATTGGTCATTGAAGACCGCTTTGTATTGCTCTCGGTCTTCCACTGAATGGATTTCAGGATACTTTCTGTCAAATAAACATACAAAATCATCCATTGTCCAATTTCACTTCAACAGTAACACCTATGGAGGATAAATTCTATTAACATTGTTTTTAGAATCTCATTTTAGAATCAAGTAAACTACCAACATTACATCTCCACATGACATTATCTAGAAAGTGGCCAAGTGTGCCTACTTGTATCAGTTCTTTTCACTAAAAATATATTTACAGATGAAAAAGTAACAGCACAGCATTCAGCAATGTAAGCCAAGGACAGTTGTTTACTAGATATATGTATTAGACCAGAAAAAATGACAAAAACTAACATGATATAATCAGCGACGACTTGGGGTTTAGGGATGTGTCCTATTGGAATAGCTCCAGTTAAAAACTCTGGCGCTTGTGCTCTCTCTGAGGCATCGGGCAGCTTACTCTCCTTCAGAAACCTGTAGTCCATTTCATCTTTAAATGAAATTTTCTTGGATTTAGTTGAGGAACTGGCCATATTGAATGTTGATCCCAGAGACTGGTGCTGTAACTAAAAGAAAAGGCCATTACTATTTATTCATAATAACAGTAGTATTACTAGTAGTATTCAGAAATCAGATATTTAATTCATAAAATGTGAAGCAAAACCCTGTGATCCCCATTCTAAATGTTTTTATAACTATATATTAAATATATATGAATTGGGTCACACTTTAGGATAGGGACCAATTCTCACTATTAACTAACTACTAACTATGACTTTTGCCTCAATAAACTCCTAATTACTGCTTATAAAGTAGTTTTAGGGTTAGGTATTGGTTAGGATTAAGGGATGTAGAATAAGGTAATGCAGAATAATGCATTTGTATTAATGTACTAATATTTAACCAATATGCATGTTAATAAGCAAGTAGATAATGATGAATTTGTGTACCTTAATATTAAGTGTAACCATAAATTAAATATATATGTAGATGGTTAGGATGCACCCACCTGGCCTAAAGTTAACTTCTGGTCTGTGGTTGTTGAACGGTCTGGCTAGTGGCTAATAATATAACTATTTATACTTTATTTAATTAATATTAATTATAATTAATATTTGTATAATAATTTTATTAAATAAACATTTTGTTGAATAGGTTGTGTCACTTTGTCGCATTTAAGTTTAACGGTTCTTCTACTGGTAACCCAAAAGAATACTGACTAGACATACTTTTTACCTTGTTAGCTAATGTCATTTACTTGTTATTTCTTTTTCTTGTTATCAGAAATAATCTGCAGGGACTCGATTAATTGCGGATTTGTATCAGAAGTCAAATTTGGGCCCCAAAAGCGTGCATGCGCAGAAACGTTTCTTTATGTTGTTGCTTTGAGACTGTCTAAATATATATTTTATATTAATTTATATTCAATTCTAATTCATAAAATATATGACTAGGAAAATGTACCTGGCGATTTTCCAGGCTGTTTGCTTGGCTTGTCACAGCCTCCCTTTCTCGACGTGCAGCTTCATGTCTCCACATTCTAAGACACACTAGGAAACTTATCAAGTACATGAGCATGTTGATAAATATAAATGCTGTTCCAGCCATCTGACCCCCCTCTACACGACAGAGGTTAGACATGATGGGGTTGACGCCGATGGTCATGAAGCAAAGTCCACCACGATTCAGATCATTCACATAAACAATACCGGCCGACATGTACAACAGAAAAATGACTAGATTCATTACGGCCTCTGTAAGAGGCCACCATCTGGAATCCAGCAAGATAGTTCGGTAATACATTGTTAGCCCCAAAACCAGAAGAATCATGGTCAACATCCATGCCAGTCCAACGACAACCAACACAAATGGTGTCATGGGTCCATTGTATCGGTAACCTTGCATATCACCCATTGGCCGGAAAAGGTTTGACCACTCGCTGTCTCTCTGAATATAAGCACAAACACAAGCAAAAACCATCCCTCCGAATAGAAGTTCAAGACCAGCGAGCAGTCTTAAAAGACCAGGCCAGGACTTTAAATAAGAGTATTTTAACTTGTACACCTCTAGCTTCTCAGCATAGTACTCGGCCGGGTGGATACTGGTCAGTTCTGATTCAACAAGGGTATCATACATGTATCCGGCTGAGTCAGAGGGGAAATTTGGCTTGAGGTCATCACCCTGAGCACCATCCCAGTGTTTTCTGTCTGGCAATGGAGTAACAGGTGGACTACACTGTGTCCCGTTGGGCAGTATTTTAATGCCACCTGAGTAGGAGAAATGTGATTCAGTATCAGCATCAGCCTTTTTCCATTTCTTAAGGAGACCAGCCCAAGGTTTCAGGAAGACACTTTTCTTTGACTTTCCTGTTTCCTCCTTGTCCTTCTGCCTGGTTGAAATGTGACTTGATAAATAAGGGGAGTCGTTTAGGCCCGAGCTGTCGTCAGCTTGACTTTTACAAAGAGCTTCCATGCCATGTGCCCTGTTGAAATCTTCACTGTGTGATGATGAGACTTCATCAAAATTTGACGTCTCCGATCTGCTCTGGTCCTTCATTTTGCTTTGGTGGATGAGAATATTAGGGACTTGCTATTGTTGACTGTTCACATGTTAAAGGATATTAGCTACAAACTAAAAACTAATCATAAAAAGATATTTACACATTTGGTAGCCTTTATGTAAAGAAGGTAAACATTATATAGTAGCCTATGGCAACTTTTTTTAAGGCTCAATGTTGCTTTTATTTGCTTTTACAGTGCATCGTGTACGGTCGTGCATACGCTTATACTTAGTATTTCCGATTATCAACTAAAAAGAAGTTTAACTTTGTTCTTCTAAACATTCATCACATTAGAAGAATAAAAAAGCCTCACCTTGTTAACAGCAGATGTGCTTTCTGTCACTGAGAATGGCTGGAACAAAATGGTTTTATAAAGTAAAGAAAGGACGATAAAAACGTGACTCAGTGTGTAATAAGCTGAAGCGGAGCTAAACATTAAACCTGCTGCCCCGGTAACGCACAGACCTGCAGCCAATGAATGTTTACTCAAAAAGGCTGCTCTTGATAACATGACTTTCCTTGTTTTTGAAACCCTCAAAGGTCATTTTTGTGTTTACTTTATTTGAATTTTAGTATTTAAAAGTGCATTTATCAAACGTCTTTGTTTCCTTATCGTGTGGCCGCATTGAACTTTGTTCTGTTATTTGGGGTCTGACCAGTAGAGGGCAGTAAGAGAGCAATGATATCTTTCACGAATCTTCCGTCATGCATCACCGTCTATAAAGCTAAGATAAAATCTCATATTTTGTCATTTTGCGTGTGAAATCATCTCTCGGGCAGAAGCTGTTATTGTGCGGGGCGATACTTCTGACCAAAACTATAGGAAACGCTGCTGAACAGGTGTGTAGATGCACCAGCCAATCAATTAACTGTAAATGTGTTTTTGCAATTGTTGAATACGAAATCGTGGAAACACTTTACATAGCAAGAGCAACTGTCTATACACAAAGAAAATATTTTTTCCTAGGCTATATTAAATCATTAAATACGGAATTGCCGTTTTTCGTGTAAAAATATAATCACTATGTTGAAGTATTATATATTATATAAATGTGTTTCGTGGGGGGGGGGGGGTTCAATAGAATGTTTATAAACGTAACACATCATGAATAATTGACATTAAGCATCGATCTGATTTAATATGCATAACAAACCCTTTTGTTTGTGGTAAAAGTGTAGTAACCATGATTTTTTTGGTGCATTGATTACTATTGGCAAAACCATGGTTTTATAACCATTTTGTTTGTTTGTTTGTTTTAACTGTAAACCCAAATAAGTTACCTAAATTAGCCTACTCATGCATGTTCATTTAGAAAAGGAACTCCTTTTTTATTTACAGTTAGAATTAAAGTCTTATTAAGAGAACCTAAACATTTCAAGTAGGCCTACATCAACAATTAACAAACAGCCTTCACAGAGAGTGATGCAATACACACAACTGTTTCGGCACCTTTCACAACCTCAGCACCACTCTTCTGAATGATGGTAATCCAAACCCCCAAAAAATACAACAAACTCTTTTAAATATCCAATAACTTTAGCTTGATCTTTTATAAAAACGCGAAAAAAAATAATTTCAAAATGTATTCCCCTAATGTAGTCGCAAGCAAATCATGCTGGGAACTGAAAATCATTCTCAACAAATAACTTGTTTAAATTAAGTTTAAAGTAAGACGTAGTTACAGGAACTCAAAAGATTTAAGTTAGATTTTTTATATTAAATATAACAATTTATGTTACTTTATCTATTTAATTACTTTGAATATTCGGGTTTGCAGTGTGTATTAAAAGGTTATTTTTCATAAGGGAAATCATTTAAAAGAAGATTTGACAAAAAAAAATTTGGGGTTCTTTTCATGATCAGTCAGATCTGATGAGTAACTTCCTAAGATTTTAGCCTGGTTTGATTCTTTGTGACAAGTGTGTTAATATAGCAGTTTTGAGACCCTGTGCAGAATTTAAATGACAATGAAATGTGTTTGGAATCACCTTGAATGACGGCTTGGGTCGTTTTCTGTCCCGAGTGTTTCTGCTCGTGTGTTTTTTTAAGTTCGCTTCAATTAGATGTTTACGTCCGCTCTAATGTTAATGAGTATGTCTTACCGTGCAAACTGTCAAGGGCAAATTAAAGTGGCCCATTTTTGTCAAAGCTTTGGGAATTTGTGAAGATATCCCTGCAAACCGCAACTCACCAGCAAGAGTTTGTGGCACATAATTGCTGTGACAAAACACATTCTCTGTTACTTCAAAAAGTTGTAGTGTACTGTAAGTTCAATTGTAATATAAATTATTTCATTGATATTACAGAATCTTCACATATCCACAGATGAAAGCTGTCAAAACCACGGGTCATTTCATTTATATAGGATCCATCATCACAGTGCCACAGTTTTTTCTCAAGAACTTGATATTTATTATCTGAAACATGGGCAGATTTTGTCCACACTGTAGCTTCTTGGGCTATCTCTATGTAAACAAAATAAGAGGTTCTCCAGATACGAGACCGTGATAACCCATGCCTTTATATACAGTCAGCCTGGAAAGATACAAAATGCAAATTCATCTCTCTGTGTTTTATCATTCACAGGTATTTCACAAAGGAAGGCAATTAGAAAAAAATGAAAGAAATTAAAAACATGAACTGGAATTAAAAAGTTTCTACTGATTTGGTGTCCCATATATCTATGTGTGTGCAGTTTGACATCAGATGGCAAAAGCTGAGTTTTGTTTTATAATTGGCACATTACAACATTTAGACTGCATTGACAGTGAAAGAGAGAAAGGCATAAACAAATGTCATGGTCATTTTGTTTAAAACCTGCAGTTATACATCAAATGAAATAAGATTTTTTAATCAGGATCATTTTGGGAGATTTTGTGGTGCTTCTATTTTTGTCTACATAGGAATCTAATGTTTTGACAAGCTTTCTCATTGTGTCTCCGATTTTTGCTTTATCAAAATGTCCTGGAACTGTCAGGTATATTTCAGCAGGGAAGGATAGAAGAATTCTCGATCTATTTTTGACATCTTCATTTATACAATAAATGCTAAATTTAGGTATCATTTGTAGTGTACACAAGAACAGCGGACTGGATATGCAGACCTAAACTTATGACTAGACTACTCAGTCTGTTTCATTGTGATGAAACCTCTGAATGATGGAAATGTATAATTTAATAATAATTGATCAAATGATTTACCACCAAATCAGTAATTGACCATAAAATAATACCCTTATGATGGTGAACTGTAAAACAATACTTTGAATAAAAGTTAGGCTTTGGTTAGAAATCCACTGTCTTAAAAAAGTCTAAACAAATACACAATCCATACATATTAAATCATTACACAGAAGTGTGCTTACTAGATGCGTTACCCTTTGTTGCCTTGTGTTGTTTAAGTTTTTCAAAGAAAAAAGTCAAATGCTGAAATGTCTCAGATGCTGGATAGTGGACTGATGCTTGGGGTCAGTTACCGTAAATTCTAATCTGTGACAATTACATCATCAAACACACAACATTGTCAGTTGCTTTAGGATTATGAGATTATTCAAGACCATAGACCACTGAGATGTCAGTAAAATACAAGTGAACAGGAGAGACAGATTTGAGCTCTAAGCTGCCTTAACGGTATATTCTGAAAAGTGCAAATGTGAGCCACAAAAATGTCTTCCATACACATCTCCTCCTATATCAGATATATTCTCTCAGTGAAGGTCTTCTTTTGTGGTTTTGGTGTTTTTTCTACTTCTTACGGATTCTTTAATCTCTTGGTAGAAGATTTCATTTATAGGTAGAACAAGGAATGCATTTAACAAACATTACCACATTACTGCACCTCTATATTTGCAGCTCTAAAAATACTATCCAACATTTTAGAAAGGAATCTCTGTAAAAAATAAAGGAAATAAAGCGCAAAAAAGACACACATACGTTCAAAAAACCACCCATAATCCATTCATCACGGTTGCACTGAAACATGCAAGGTTTAAATCTCACTTCTGTCATACATTTGTGCCTACCACAGCATTTAGCAATGTCAATTCTAAAACGCAGCCTCTCTTTAACATGAAGACGTTTGGAAGCTCAGATTTTGTTCAAATGAAAGTGTTACCTTACCAGCTTGAGTATGATTCCCTAAAAACCTCTCTTTCTCTCTCTCTCTCTCTCCCTCTCTCTCTCTCTCTCTCTTTCTTTCGCAACTGGTGGAAGTATTGAAAGGCTTTGGAAAAATAAGAGAAGACTGCGACAGAATTAATGGTATTTGCTAAGACAAACTAGTTCGAATGTCTTAAAGAGGAATGTATCTGAAAAAGGAATGCAATGCTTGTGTCAACATTGTACAAAAACGTTCGCTCGGAAATTTGTAAATGAACAACCCTCCACAATCTATACATTCAGGCACTGGAAAAAAATAACATGCCAATATGTAACTAAAAAAAGGTTAGTTGCACCCAATTTCCCTTAAAGGAGGAAGGGAACTGAATCCTTAAGTTGGCATTCCTGCATTATTCTACTCAGTAGTAAGGTCATGTGCTCCTTCCTCTCCAGCTCAACACTGAAGTGATCACTCTCGGTGCCCATCCTGGCACACAGGTAGAGTCTTACCGAAGCAATGAATCTCTTGGGTGCGTCGCTCCTCCATGTTGTGCATCGGTTCACTCTGGCAGGCGTTGCTTGTGACCTCGAGTTTTAAGGACTAGTTTCCTGGTATCACCCCAGCTTGTCTCGTAAATATATGAGGGCTTTACAAAAAAGCTAACTTGAACAGCCATACAATGGCTAAACATAAACCATATACCTACTAATTTGATAATTCTTCTCTACTTATTATTAATGCGAGTCCTCGGTCTCGGTCTGATCAGCTTACGCGAACAAGTCTTAGAGCTTTGGAAGCGGCGAGCAGGTCCGAGCCGGTGTTAGCCGCTGTCGGAGGAAGTGTGCGGGGCAGTGGAGGGGGAGCGGCGGCGTCTGGAGGGGGTCCAGGATCGCTCCGAGCCCAGCGAGGTGGGGCGGAAGCGGTGCACGAAGCCGTCCAGGAGGTCCTGCTGCTGCTGAGTTATGGCTTGGGAGATCAGACAGGGCAGAGCCTGCAGGCTGCCGGTGACGGCGTCCAGCTTGTCCTCCAGCGTGCCAATGCGCTTGTCCAGCTCCTCGCTGCGCTCCTGCAGCTCTGACACCAGGTCGTACATCACATTCTGCGTCTAGAAGAGTGCATCGAGATGGAGTGAGATGAAGTGAAATCAATCGAAATCTAAACACAACATATGCTGGTGACAGTCACATCAAACCTCACATATTCATCACAAAAAGTGAAACATTTCGATCTACCTTCGCCAAGTCCACCAAAGTGTTGGCCTGGTCGTGGAGTTTTCTCTGCTCCATTTTCACACTGCGGAGCCTGAGAGGAGGCAGGGTTACGGAGGGGAAGGGGAAAGGGATTGGGAGGAGGGGGACGTTAGGGAAGAGTAACAGATTCCTGTCAGGAAAGCTTGATAAGGATGAGGGACAGAGAGAGAGTGGCCTTCATGCAAGCATTCACAGTCCTGTTTGCCATACCAGACATGCAAACCCAATCTATGAAATGTAAAGAAGAGAAAACTCTTAACTTAACGTTCAAACATGACACATCTCCTTTTGCCCCTGCAGGCACGCGTCAACCATTCACAAAAAAAGCCATCCGAGAGCCTCGTTTGTGGATGAGGTCTAGGGAAGTGGCAAACAGCCGAGGTAGAGGTTTATGTGACCGCTGAAAATACTTGTGAGAATGGCATTGCTTGCTGTGGGCTTGGTTCTGAACAAAATTTTAAAAGAATGTGTTAATGATTTTTTTGTTGTTGTTGTTGTTGAGGTGCCATAGCAACTATAAAAGAGTACAAGGATGACTCTAACCATGAGGAGACATTGTAAGAAAGGCTGCCTTAATATCCTGCCCATCATTTAAAAGAATGCAAGTCATCCGCTCCAATCTGCGAGTAATTTACTAAATGCCAGGGTTTGAAAAAATGTTGGTGGGTTTTTACTATAAGCTTATGGACTTTCAAGTATTCCAAAATAAAGAGATGCAGGACATGGTCAGCATTCTTTCTAATGCAAAAACTCCATATCATCTTGCATCGAAGCCCCGGATGACCCTAAATATCTTTGCTCTGAGTAAATGGGACGTTTGTGCCTGTGGTGGAACGTACCACTGCTTCAACCAAATACATGGTTAGTCTATATATGTACGTTGTGTACACCTCCTTTATATAGGCCTACACACACGAGTTGGGCTATCAATGCAAGTTAATACGGAGATTTACACGTCTGAATAATGGAATCGGTGCAAATGAACAAATCAACAGTTCCAAAGATGCTTCTCCTTAAAAAGGGTTCATAAAACCATACAGCATATAGAAATGTTGCATCTTTTTCATTCTAGACTTAGAATGGAGAGAAGCAATATATGTAACCAAAAACCAGCATTCAGCTTCCGACTCCATGCATATGAAACAGAGACAGGGAGGATGTGGGAAGAAGAACACAGAGGACAAAACTTACTTCTGAGCTCTGCAGTGATAGAGCAGAACGAAGACAAAACACAGTTCAAGTTTAGAAACCACAACATATACACAACATGTGAGCCATTACACTGCACTATAACCACAAGGTAAAGGTTTGGGGAAGGAGAGGGGAGAAGGACAATCATCACATTACAAAGAACAACATGCTGATCGACTTCTTTACTCCTGTATTCATTCCTGATCTTTTTAACATGGGATTGACAGGACGTTTATATGAAGCAGCTGGATTATCAAATACCTGATCCCTTCTTATTCAACACGACTTTAAATAAACAGTTCCTTACCAAACGATACCGATCGTTCATCTGACAAGGGCATAGTTGCAGATTATTATCGTGAATAAACGTCATGCAAAAATGCTGAGGCGTGGAAAGATTTCGCTTACTGGTGAATGGCCTGTAGGAACTTGCGCTGATGTTTGCGCACTTTGGCATGATCTATCTTCTTCACTAATTTTGTGTGTTTGTAGATGAGCCATGTTTCCCTGAGTACATTGGCAGCAGTGTTCTTTACCTGAGATAAAACAAGAGCATCAAGCATTACACAAAAATAAAGCACTAAAAGAGAATTCAGTGGATGAAAATTGGTCAGTCGCTTACTCGTTTACAAAGTTGGGTGTCCATCATGAAATTGTGGACGTGCTTCTCAGCTTTTGTCAGTTCTAATTTTCTGGCTACCACTGCGACTACAAGGGCAGTACAGCCAGCTCCCTACAGGAAGAGATGTTTAATAGTAGCTATTTTGAAAATAAATAGTAGCAGTAAAAATGTCATATTCTTTAGACGGTTTCATCGGATGCACGCCACTGGCCCGAAGGTAACTTGCTGTATTTGTTAATCGGTCTTTATTGTGTAATAATTGTATTAAACATTTTGTTTAGTGGGTCGTGTAACTTTGTCCCATTTAAGTTCAGCCAAGTAACTCTTCTTCTACTGGTAACCTAAAACAATACTGACTAGACATACTTTTAACTTGCTAATGTTATTTCTTTTGCTTGTTATCAGAAATAATCTGCAGGGACTCTAGGCTTTGTGGATGTGTACCGGAAGTTACGTTTGGGCCACAAAAGCTTGCATGCGCAGTAACGTTTGTTTATGTTGTTGCTTTGAAACCGTCCATAAAAATCTGAAATGTTTTTAGAGTATGTCAACTACATTCTTTTAAAAAGTGAGCATGTATATATGTATATATATTGTTAAAGACACACCATGATTCCTGTGAGAAGACAGACCCCCTTTCCACAGTATGTATGAGGGACCATATCTCCATAGCCAATCGATAGGAAAGTTATGGAAATCAGCCACATAGCCCCAAGAAAGTTACTTGTGACTTCCTGTTTGTCATGATACCTGGAAGAGTAAAAACAAATATAGACAGATAACCATGAAGAAAACTATGACAAATGTCTGACGTTTAATTGTGATTGTGTACCATAAATCCCTGGTGAAGTATTTGGTAAAGGTGTATAGAATTAAATGTTTCTGATTTTATTTTCTAGATAAATACATAAACAAAACAGCAGAGAAACTTACCAAAAGGAGTGAATACCAAACAATAGTCAGTATTATAATTAGCCTTTTATAAATGACTAATATAACTCTATTATAAATATTAATGCTTTACAGAAAAGACATACGAATTTCACATGTTTTTCACATGTCTTTTACAAGTGAAATGTGTGTTTTTGGAACACTTTTGTGTGAATCCCATGGGATCACATGTGCAACATGTGGTGACATGTGAAAAACATGTGATCACATGTGGAGACATCACCACATGTTGCATATGAGTGTTTACATCTGATCCCATGGGTTTTACATGGGAATTCACAAGGGATTCACACAAAAGTTTTTCAAAAACACACATTTCACGTGTTATCACGTGTTTTTGGCAAATGTGAATTTCATTTGTCTTTTATGTAAGAGCAAAGAAAATAAAATACCCAATGTGCTACACTTAAAAGGGATAGTTTACCCAAAATAAAAATCCTGTCATCATTTTTTCACCCTCATGTTTTTCCTGTATATGATATCATTCTGTGGAGTGAACCACAAAAGGAGATATTTTGAGAGATGTCTTAGTGGTTTTGTGTATATAACACAAATAAATTACCAAATAATAACCAAATAAATTTCAAATATTTTTACTTATATAAGCAACAGTAAAAGTTGCACTCCAGAGGTCTGATCTGATCATAAAAATAAATTTCAAAAACAAAATTACAAGCCCCAGACACACAAAACTACACAAAGCTCATCCACATGTCGTGTAGGAGGTTGACCTTTTCAACAGTCTCCCAGGGAAGAGCTAAGTGCAAGTCAAAAGACATTTATCTGCATTTAATGTAGTATTGAAATACTTTGATGAGGACTATATATATATATATATATATATATATATATATATATATATATATAATATATATATATATATATGAGGCCCACAGGCTATTCAACAATCAGATTGAGTAGCCATACGAACACAGTATTAATTCAAATTCAACACCAGGTTTTGGTGATCTAATCAGGTGTGTAATTGTACCAAAATACATTTTTCCCGTAGTAAAGGTAAAAAAAGCAGAGCAATTAAGTTTTCCTAAATGTTCCCTTCAAGGCAGCATACACAAAACACAAGAGAGGTCATGCCACTATAAATTGTGCCATATAGCACAATCCAACTCTGTAGCCATGCTCCAAGAGCAATTCAGTATTGTTTTCTGTTTTTTACTCTAAAAAAGGTGTGACCGCATTTTCACATGCGAAAAGCATAGTTACCATGCAGGCATTGTAAAGAAGAAATCCACATCCTGCATGCTGAGATATAGCCAGTATATTGAGAGCAGAGAGATAAACCCTATTGTCACCTGATCACCATATTAAATGATGACAAAACAAAATAAGCCTTTTAGTTAACATTTTTTATCATTCACATAAATGTGCATTACTGAAAATTTGATCTAGCGAGGGATTATTCTCACCAATGATGAGAACGTCCAATGTTGTACATCACCATTGCGATGCACAGTGCTGACACAAACAATTCTCATATCGCTTCTGTCATTTCTGACTGATCTTTTTGAAGCTGGTGTCAGATCTCAGAGGTAAAACAAGTCCTACAGTATATGCGCTCTGACCTTTATTCTGAGAAAGCTCTGATAAACGCCTTCTAGAATGCTAGTTTGATGTTAAAGAAGGTATCTCAACTATAAACTTGCTTTTAGAGGCCCACAAGACTATCATTTTGAGAAGAGGTTATATTCTCAATATATATATATATATATATCTGTTTAAACATGTGAATATGGAATAAATACACACATTTGTATCAATAAACAACAATAAGTCTGACAGTGCAGACGTGCATTAACTTTTCACTCTGGCCTTTTAAAGCTCTCAATATACTGTATGCAATACTGGCATAAAATGGAAAAGAGCTGGCACCACCTTCAACTTAGATCAAGAAATCTATCTCAGGAAAGCACCTGCCCACAGACCCCGATCATATCCCAAGTTCCCCATACAAACTTTACACACGGTTGTTTAGCTTCAATATTCAACAATTGTCGAATAAAACCCAGCAATGAAAAGACAATATCATACCTTTAATGACTCAAACCCTGACAGCATGGTTAGAGGATGCAATGATGGAACAAATATAGAGACATTTAAACTTGTTCAGCCATGTTAACTAAGTGTCACAGTAGACCGACTCAAGGAGTGACCACCATACTGCTTTTCCTTAGGAGAGCTCACACTTTTTTTGACCATCATCATATTAATATGCCCTAAAAGAAGATAAAATGCTTTGGGCAAAGGTAATACACGTTAAAAAAAATCGCTAAACGCAGACATCATCTAATTTCCGTTCTTATACAACAGTTTGGTTCATCATCTCTAGCTGCGCCACGTGACACGGTGCGTCTATAAACTATTTTTTTTTTAGAATAAACTATTTTTATTTGAGAATACGACAGACATGGAATAATCAATGGAATTGAATGCACAATCTGAAAAAGGTCCCAAGATAAAGAAACTGCCAGAGTCATGCAATATTTCCCGGAAAAAGAGGACAGGGTGGGTGCGGAGAAACGACTGAGAGATGGAAACTGAAGCAATGAGCTTGAGTGAGAATGATAAGCCAACATGGCAAACAGCAGCAATGTTCCTCCGATGTCCCAACCCTTCCTCCATTTTCCCATCCCTCCCATTCCAGACGGACTCCCTGCTCGTCCAGTCTCACACCGTTCTGCCCTTTGGACTGGCCAGTGTGCTTGCATAAAACAAATAGTGCAGTAAATGCCCAATTTAGCAGCACTTTATGAGAAACAAGCGCCTCTTTTGAATGACGACAGCAGTAAACATGAAGACTATCATGCTGTTTCATAGTTTACCAGAAGTGGGCACCCAGTCTAGTCTAAAATCTCTTCTCTCTGAAGAGACTATGCTAGAATGGACAGCATCCTTCTCACCTGTTTGTGCTTAAGTTCATTGCTACAACCATTCATGCTCGCACATGCTTTCTGTGTGTTTTGTTCTCTTAGGTAAAATCTAAATGTGTGAGAACCAAGATTTGACCTAACCATTACAACAGCTTACATTTTAATACATGCATCATGTTAAAATACAAAAACACAGCAAGGTTCATATCCCAGGTATTGCCGAATCTTTTGTGCTGGGGCGTATTATGGCTCAATAACAGCTGCTAAAGGAATAATAGAAAAAAGCCTTGCCCTCAGGCCTGTTTGTAAAGGTGATTTGAAGGAGCTGCTCCATTTTAACACAAACTCTCTCCTCCCCCCTCCCTCCTACTCCTAAGCACTTTAGAAAGAGACGCTTGATTCGCAGGGCCGCGCAAATCATAGCTTTCCAAACCATTAGTGCATTTGCTTTCGACAAACTTCTCTTTTTGCGGATGGTGCCACATTCACGCGTTATTTTTCCTTTTTTTCCCAAAACTACATCCCACCCCCTCCTCGTCTTAGAGCAGCAGTGGCACCAGCTCAATGAACAATGATAGGTTTTTCCACGGCTAGAGAACAAGGACTCACATGGCATCCCTATGGAGCAGCATAGAGAGGGAAATAGAAAGTACAACAGTGAATTATAGTCACACACACATACACTCAACCTCCTCCCATACGTTCACACAAGCGCGCTCAACGCAAATTACTCACGCAAGGAAAAAACAGAGTGTGGGCAGCATCGTGTCGTGCATTGCGGCTGATGAGACTGGGGTGCGGAGTGCCGGGTAGTGTTATGGTGTAACATCAACCTTCACCTCTTTTACCACTCCAAACTCTTCATTATTGCCTGTTCGGTCTTTTGTAAACCCACAATGAGAATAAATAGCCAGAGACCAGTAGAACAAACTCATAAACACGAGTGAAAATACTCTTCTGGATAGAGATGAGAGTAACATTGACTGACATTTATTGCTAAGCATTTCGTTTCTTTGACAAAAAGACAACATTTATACATGCACACTAGATTCCTTAAGAAGCAGACCTTACTATGCTAATATGTTTGTCAAGCTTGGGTCTTTTGAAAAGAGAAATTATTTTCGGTTGTTTGTGTCCCTACAAAGTACGCCTGAAGGTCAATTTATACTAATGGGCAAACAGGCGTCTTTTAGATGGAAAACTGCATTTTTGACATTTTTGTTCTGCGAAGGTATATTTGGTGATACACCTAATCTTGACCTGCAGGATTTCTGTTGAATTTTACCTTAAAACATGGCTTTGTGTAGTATAGACCAGATGTAAACACTGGTCCAGAGGCACTTCTGGTTTCATTTTTATTTATTTTTTACAATTAAATCATTTTTATTCAGTTGTAAGTGTTCTTTTGGTTGTATTTTGTTTAAACATTTGCGTAGTATTAAAAAAGTGAAACAGGAAGTTCTTCTGGACCAGCGTTGAACCAGTATTGTTTACGTCATCCAAAGTGGTCTATAAACTCTTTAATCGATTCATAGCGATGCCAACAAATTTATATTTAAATGTATAATATAAATACATCTTACACATATTAAATAAATATATACATGTATATTTGTGTATTTATATATAGATATATATATATATATATATATATATACAGCACACACATATATAGCCGCAGAAATAATTTTTAATAATAATTACTATTTATAGGTAGGTGTTTAGGTAAAATAATCACTCTTGTTTCATTCTGTAAACTACTAACAATATTTGTACCAAATTCCAAATAAAAACATTGTTTCTATTTGCATTTGTTTGCAGAAAATGAGACCTGGAGAAACATGTCAAAATAACAGAAAAATGCTCTGTAATTTTCCGACTTAAATACTGCAAATAGTTCATATTCACTTTTAAGCAATACAACAGTTACATTTGTACATGTATTTAGGGAAAGTCCTAGTATAAACGCAAGCTTCCTTTGACAAGGTTGCATTTGTTTGTTTTGGATAAAAAGGTTAAATTAGGCTTGTGTTAAGGGTTGGAGAGGTAAATGTGAGGAGAAGCAGGTAACAGGCAAAAATGAAAACTACACAAACTGAACACATACAGTTCAGACATGAAGTGATTATTGTCATTTAATTATCTAACCCATTCTGAGCCCAACAAAGCTGTGTAGTATTGAAACAATAGCTAATGTCCATTTGGTAGCGTGTGTTAATGTGTCGAAATCTACGCTGCCTCATGGGATGAGATCATGATGATGCAGTTTTTGCGGTGGGTATCCTCGGGGCCCCTCAGATTACCAAAACAAATCATTCCGTAAACAAACAATTAGGCAGCCATGAATTATTTAACAATTTCTAATACAGCTAACAAAACATGGACTGGGATTTGTGGTGCAGTCGCAGAGCTGATGGGAGAAAAAGCTCTTCATTCAAGCAGCGTGAGGCTGTTAGAGAAGCTCCTGGAGGGAATGAAAGTGAGTGGGAGATGCTGATAGAAAAGCAAAAGACAGAACAAGAGATCGTGAGCGAGAAAGAGCTTGGTGGGTGGGGGGGTTTTGTAGCTGTGCTTGGGATAACGGTCGCCGTGGTGCCATACCTCTCACAGACCCGAACAGTCCAGGCTGCGATGATCCACGAGGAGATGCTGAAGACCAGCAGCACGGTGCCAGGGCAGATGGTCATGAGGGTTTTCATGACGAAGCGCGTGTTGAAGTTGATCTTGTTGAGGGCACCTATACTACGCGAAGACGCGTCGGTGAATAGCTTGCTATGGAGGAGCATGACCCGGCCAATTAGGTAAAGGCGGAGGAACATGGGGATGGAAAGGATGATGTCTACGTCGGCGTCGGCCACAGAGGGCACGTAGGTGAAGGCCAGCCGGGCTGTCCACGTGAAGACATAATGGCCCGGGATTGGGTGAATGGCACACACCAGCAGCTCTAGTACTATAAAGAATATACGCTCGTACGTCATGGCTATCCTCCAGTCGTCCGCCCCGTTGTCCACCATGAACAGCTGCAGAGGATGTGAAGAACAGTATTAGAGGAATAAAGGTGCAGTGTGTCAATTCAAAATGTAAAAAAAGAAAAACTGAATATAAGTAATTGGTCTGTGTAGATGGCTTTAAAGACTTATGCTTAAAAAGTTAGCAGAAATTACACATAGCTTTTAGCATCAATAAGTAATGAATTAAAAGACAACTTTAATATTCATGATTCTTTATACTCAAGCACTCTCATAGGCCTCCTGCATCAGACTAACCTGTATTTCCCGAGCGTGGTACATTATTATAAGACCAAGCAAAATAACAGTGGAAAGGCTGATAAGGCATTTCAGTGCAAATGAATATGAAGATTCCTGCAGCAGGAGAAAAAACACAAAGCATTAATATTTCACTGAAAAACCTGGTGTCCAGTCAAAAGGACACACCACACAGTCACACTCATGCTAGCTTAGTTATGCTTAGTAAATGAAACATTGTAGATGAATAGACGCCATCTAAACCATCTGCGTCACAAAACACTGCATTGCTTCACCCTGGAGGAGTTGAAGATCCCACTGTGTCAGGATATAAATGCACTCATTCATATTACTCTCCATGGCAACAAATGAACCTGATCAAAACATCTGATTAGGTTTACACTGCCTATAAACTCCGGACACATACATGCATGAACAAGTTCTGTTTCAGGTACTGCCCTGTCATCTCAGATTATATGGAGACATCAGTATTGGCTGGAGTGAGAGACCGACGATACACTCGTGAAGAACCTTCACGATCCAATAGAAGAACCTTTTTTGTTTAAAAGGTTCCATAAAGAACCTTTCCGTTTCACAAAAGGTTCTTTGTGATGAAAAAGGTTCTTCAGATCATAAAAAGGTAAGAAAAAGATGATTCGTTGACTGAATGGTTTTTTGTGGAACCAAAAAGGGTTCTTCTATATGGCATCGCTTTGAAGAAACTTTTAAGCACCTTTTTTTTTAAGAGTGTTTGAAACCGATCAAAAAATTGAACAAGAAGATCAGTTCAAGAAACCAAACATTCCAACTAAATAATATTGTATTCATAAGTCTAGTCAGCCTGTCACGTTCAATACTTTGAGTATTGTTAGGCATGCAGTTCATGGAAATATTAATTTCAATGTTTAATTAAAATAATTTATGTTCAAATGTTAACTTTCGTCAAATAAACAATTTCGGTCCTGTGTTGGATCCCCGCTTAAAGGGAGAGTTCAGCCAAAAATGAAAATTTACTCACCCTGCTAACCACTAGGGAAGATATTTGAAAGAATGTTTGTGACCAAACAGTTTTGGGGCACATAGTACAGAAAAAAAACAGAACTGTTTAGTTTCGCACATTCTTCAAAATATTATCTTTTGTGTTCAACAGAACCAAGATTTGATGTAGTTTTTGAACACCTTGAGGGTAAGTAAATGATGACAGAATTGTCATTTTTGGCTGATCTATCCCTTTAATTTCCAAAAACAAAGAAATGTATTACAGCAACCTTCCCTTTTCTATTACAGTAGATACATACAGGCTTTGATAAGCACACAGTGAAAGATCGCTCATTTCAAAGCAATTTTAGTCAATGTATTAAATGTATTGAGTGATTAATTTATAAAGAATGAGCTGTATGTAAAGATCCCAGAATACAAATGTGATGTTCTGCCAATATAAGAAACTGAGCAAAGTGTGCATCATTTATCGAACCACAGAAAAGCAATTAAAAGATTTAATTTTAATAGTAAAATTAGACTCGCTTCTCCCTTACCCCATCTAATTTAACCCTGGGTCCCTATAGTCTCTCTAAGAGAAAAATTAGGTCTGAAATTGTTATACATTTCCCGTGTGACAAATTACATAGTAAACTAATTATTGCACCTGTTGGTTACTAGAAGGACTTTTTGCAAAGGTCAGTTTCCCAACAAATATATCTGGAATGTCTTTCTTTCACATTGACATTCACACACTATTGTTCTTTGCTTTTCTTTTTTTATTCTACATGCAAGATGAAGCCACATGATAATTCAGTTAATTCAGTTGAATGTGACAGTGGCAGTGTAGCGGTTCTCTCCCACAGGGCTGGAAATAGGACAACCATTACAAAATCCTCATCTCAAGGGAGCCGAGTGGTCACAGTAGCAAACACCTCATTTTGTGGACCCTGCATAAAGGATTGCTTTGGGAGTTGCCTGTAACACAGGCCTACCTCAAAGTTTAAAGCATTTAAGTTATCAAGGACCCCCGGCACTGCTTGTGAAAAAGACTACAAAACATCAGCAGATGGGAAGAGCAACAGCTAGATCACATTCTGTGTGTCAACAACAAATATTAATGTGATATCTGTAAACGCTCTGACTATGCTGTATACACCCAAAGTAAAATAATTCATGAGGACTAACTTAGATGTACAGAGAATCAGGATTTAACATGTATATTTTGCCTCTTTTATGATTAAATGTTATGCTCAACAGCATTTGGAGCATGAAGCTACTTCAAAAATGATTTCTAAATGTTAAAATTGTATTAAAACTTCAGCAAATAAATTATAACATTCCATATGTTATAAACATTATATACAATTATATGCAACATGATATAGGTAATAAAATGGATTACCTTACATAGTACCTAAACTTTACAACTCAGTAACACTGGCAAAGTAATACAAGATGTAACTTTAGACACGGTGTTAAAAAATACCACGTTACCATTATAATAATCACATCACATGTTTCAAATAGTGTTCATTTTAGGATTTCCATTGACTTACACTGAAGTGCCTTAATGTTTAGCAATCAATAAACATCTGTCCCTCAGACACATACAACACACAACTACAGCAACACGAAGTGTGTCATATTAATATTGCTTGTACTGTACTGTACAGGTTATACATTAATGTTAAAATCATGCAACACATTTAACTTTATATCAAACCATTTTATCCAACAGGCTATTTTAACCCACTCCCCAAGTAAAAGATGACTCACTTATTACTAAAAAAGATTTGCATGAATTGATTTACATAACTTAGCAGTGTTTGGTCGTATCAAAAGAAAGTTTCAGTTGTTTTCTACAATGGTGTGTTCAAGGCCTCCTAGGAAGTGGTTGTGTATTTAGTACCACAGAGAATCATGGGAAATGTAGTTTGGTTGCTCAAGCCTGTCAGATCATAAGCTGGCTAAATGATAGTGTGTTCTTTAGTAACTATTAAAGAAATTACAACCTATATTGTAACTGTTAACATTCAAAATTACAATATTTTAATGAACTTAGGACTAAAGAAAATCTAGAATTTCCCATTTGAAAACACATTTGTGGGGTCTTGTCTCTTAAAGGGATAGTTCACCCAAAAATTCTGTCATCGTTTACTCACCAACTTGTCATGTCAAACCTGTGTGACTTTCTTTCTTCAGCAGAACACAAAAAAAGATCATTTGAAGAATGACTGGCACCCATTCACTTGCATTGGTTTTGTGTCCATACAATAGAAGTGAATGGGTGATGCTGCTGTTCGGTTACCAACTTTCTTCAAAATATCTTCTTCTGTGTTTTGCTGAAGTAATACAGGTTTGAAATGACAACAGGGTGAGTCAATGATGACAGAATTTTCAATTTTGGGTGAACTATGATTTTAAATGCTTATCATTTTAACAAGATTTGAACACATAATATGTCCATATTTATTCTATATGCTAGTAAATTCCATTTCACAAAGGTATGTGGCAGAAAGTAGTAATGCTTTTAAATGTAATCACTCCATAAATTGTGAATATGGTGTAGATATGGACAGAATATATTTTATAATATATATAATATTCCATTTGAATATATTGTTAAACTCAGTCTGAATGTTATTTTAATATTTAGTTCCTAAAAAAAGATTTGCATATCTAAATCTTCACCTCTTATACCCACAGGGTGCCAGTTTGGGAACCACTATTTTAGAATTCAATTTTGAATAAATTAGTTAAAATATATTTTTTTTGTGGTAATAATGCCACAAATGCTTTCAATTGAGCATAACTTGGTTATGAATAGTGTTCAAAGAAAAAGAGAGAGCACCTACCTTAGTGTAAACCCCCCAGGAGAGTTCCGTCTCTGTCACCATTACAACGATCCCAAACATACCAAATATCAGGGCATAGTCACTAAGCCGCTTGCGCTTCTCAAAAAGAGCCCTCCTGTGGCCCAACTTGTAGCCAATATCTTTGTTTTTCTTCTGTGGTGCATTGCCGCTCTCTCTGACCAAACTCTCATTGGACGCCTTGCTGGGGTCCTCGCCGCCACCCTTGGAGACGACCACTTCCAGGCCGGAGCTGTGAAGAGTCTGCAGCGGCTGGGTTTCAGAGTCATGCTCTGCTAGGTTGCGTCGTGACGCCGCCAGGCTGCCCAGCGGTCTTACCACTCCTCCATTGTACTTGCAACTGTTCATGGCTATCTGAGGGAGTGAGTGACTGCTCTCGGAGAGGGAGGGCTTGGATCCAGCATGGCTCAGCTTTGTTCGCTCAGCATGTGCCTGTCAGCAAAAAACCAATACAGACAAATAAGTGTCAGCAGCATGTAAAATGAAACATGCATTAATCTACTCTGCTGGCCCTTTTCCATGACCACAGCTTCCCAAACCACACGTCCTTGGAAGATCTTGAGTAACATCTTCACAGTGCAATGACAATGTACCGGAAACAATTCAGTGGCATACAGAATCATGTTAAAGGGATAGTTCATTCAAAATAAAAATTCTGTCATCATTTATTTACCCTCATGTTGTTTGACACCTGTACACGTTCTTCTGTGGAACATAAAGAAAGATATTTTGAGAAATGTCTCAGTGGTGTTTGTTCACCAACATTCTTTAAAATATCTTCTTTTGTGTTCTGCAGAAGAAAGGTAAACATACAGGATTGAAAAGGATACGAGGGTGAGTAAATTATGACAGAATATTCATATTTGGGATTTGGATGAACTATCCTTATAACATTTGTGACCCTGGACTATGAAATCTTAAGTAGCACGGGAACATTTTTATATTGTATGAGTCAAAATTATCGATTTTATTATCGAAAAATTTGTATGATATTAAGTAAAGATCATGTTCCATGAAGATATTTTGTAAATTTTCTACTGTAAATATATCAAAACTTTATTTTTGTGTGTAAGGACTGTATTTGGACAACTTCAAAGGCGATTTTCCCATGGACTTGGACAAATTGTGAAACAATTTTTGTGCTGTGAGGTATAAAAGGAGAATATAAGTGTTGTGTAATTGTGACAAAGAGACAATTGATTCTTAATATATTCCACTATCCACACAAACTGACACATATGCATTATTTTATTTACCTCCTGAACAAAAAAAACACTTAAAAATCATTGAATTACTCACAATAGTTCATTTTAATGTATTAACAAACCTATTTTCACTTTAAGTCGTAATTTCTGTTTATAGGCTTAACAAAGCTAAATCTAAGTCTTTCTAAGTGCTCCCTATAGAACCTGCTTAAGTACCCCCTGAGGTACTGGTTGGGAATCTATATACTACACAGTCTATATCTCTGCCAGTGGAAAAAGAAAGAAAAAAGAGAAAGACGGTATTTATTTTTCTTTAAGCACTCTGAAGGAATACCATTGCAGAAATTCCCCATACAGAACAAAAGTGCCTGAAGGAAAGAAAGCACACAGCTCTGTGGTGTGCAGATATCGTGATGGTTAGCAGCTAAGCTCCTAATATAGAGTGCTATCATGATGTAAGCCTGACTCCAGAGCTGTGCTGTGCTCTGAACATTTTGTAGACACCTACATTGTGGTAAATTCCACAGTCATTTAAAAGCCTCAGTATGTGTTTTTTTACTTGTATTTACTATTATGGATTACAACAGACCAAAGTACTCTAATCCTTTTACTGCATTTAATAATGTAATCATGTTCCACACTAGAATATATCAAATACTGAACTTTGAGCCTGAGCCAGCTATTAATGAAGAGGAAACATCCTTGGCTTTCTAGGCTGTAAAGAGCAACTCAGACCAGCGTACGTTTTCAAGCTTTTTAAGTTGTCCAGCGAATACTTGCTGCTCACCAGCAAGAATTGTTGGCTGTAGTGATTCTAGTGAATCAGATTGACCAAGGAAGCAACATCACATGCTCGGATCCAATATTGCTGGTTGAATTCTGGTTCTTCGTGTACACTGTCCGTGTACAAAACTGTACTTTTTAAGGAGCATTAGATGTCACTGAGGTGGCACCCTTAAGGGTTTGTTTTGTAGGCCCACCTTTGCAAATACAAATCATAAAATATTGTATCATTTTGGGTACATAATTGTAGTCCTAGTCCCAGACTAATTTAAATTTTGGAGGTGTCTTGATCAAAAACAACTTGCACTGACATATCTTTCAATATATCAGTGTGATTCTTTTGTCTTAAAATGCACACATCTCTTGCATAGAATACAGAAGTGTGTCCCTTCCAGACACTGTGATTATAACTGCAGATTATCAGAAGTTTCTCATTTAGGCATCATATGCATGAACTGTAACAGGTCAACCACAGTGTTGTGTGCATATAACAACTCGGACCTTATAGTGTACAAGACTGCCTCATCATTTCTGTTTCCTTAGTACTTTTAATACAACACCATGTTCCAAACAGCCTGTCAGCTAATGCAACTTTGAGTGTGTCATTTTTAATGTCAGTACTATTAATAGGTAGCTCTGAACATAATGTAGAAGAGGCCACTTTGAATTTGATGGTATTAAAATCACTGCAACTCGCTGCCGTAGCGTTAGCGGTGGGAGAAGATCGTCTACCTTTTTACAAAAGCTATAATGCAAGAACAACACTAGAAGCCATGTATATGGCTAAAAGAGAAATTCAAAAGAATACATTTTGTGCAGAATGGGCAGGAGAGAGTACTTGCAGTACATTATACAAATTCACACGCTTTTCTGTTCCTACATGTGTTATGCAACCTTTTAATACTGTCTTCTAAAGCAACTGCACAAGGTCACATGTATGTATAAAAACACAGTGTATAGATTACTGTGGAATGCAAATTCACAGCCAAAATATGTTTGTGTGCTAATAGTGGTGGTTTAAACATTCAAGCTATTTACACAAAATAGCTCAAAAATAGCTCACAGGTATAATCATTTCTGTGTTAAGTATGTACTTTATATCAACTAGCGTATGCCATTGAGATATACTGTTCTTCACACTGGCCTTACTAAACATGTTTGTGAGTCTTACCATTAGGGATTACTAGTAAAAATAACATCACATTTAAAAAAAGGTTATATATATATATAACCTATACACTGTGTTTTTATACATACATGTGACCTTGTGCAGTACTGACATTAAAAATAAATATATATATTTACAACAGCCAGTGGGGTTCAGCTAAAGTAAAACATGCACTGTATATTCTAGGGCTGTCACAATATCAGATTTCATTGTGCAGTTATTGTGGCCAATCATATTTGCGGTAAGATATTATCATAATATTTATAAAATGCTTTTTAAAAAGAAATAAATAATGCCATCATTGAAATTCTTCTTTAAGAAAAATTCTTTGTTAATCAGAGTCGCTGTAGCAGGTCGCTGCTAAGAAGAAACAGGTTTGTTTTAACACTCTCTATTGGCTTACCGCTGTAATGATGTTGTGAAGAATAGATGAACCAGAAAGCTGAAATTTTGGAGATTTTGCTGCATCCACTCACAAAAATAAAGTTTTGAGATATTTATGGTAGGAAATGTACAAAATATCTTCATGGAACATAATCTTTACTTAATATCCAAATGATTTTTGGCATAAAAGAAAAATCTATCATTTTGACCCATACAATGTATTTTTGGCTATACTACAAATGTTCTCATGCTATGTAAGGGTCACATATGTGTACAATTAACAAAATATCATTAATCTCGGTTTTAAATATCCCAGTTATTGGCAATACCGGTATATTGTGACACCCCTAATATATTCACTTAGCTACACAAATCTCTGATGTTGTACTTCAGTATATCACACAAAGAAACAATTCTGAAGAATGTTGCCATTAGGAGACATTGACTGCCTTTATATGAAGGGCTAAACGTATCCCATTAAATGGACCTTTCATCCTGAGAATAGGATTAAGATTTAAAGGTATGATGCCTTTTCTTCTTATGTCTTCTCAAGCAGGACTTTTAGATTTCTTTTTTGGAAACAAAATCATGCCCTGAATGGGTATAACTCTTAAAGTGTTGTTCACCCTAAAATGAATCTTCTGTAATCATTTACTCAGCCTTGTGTTGTTCTAAACCTGTATCAATTTCATTCTTTCTTGAAACACAGAAGTAGAAATTCCTAAGAAAACTGATGCTGCTCGTTTTTCCATACAAAGTGAATGAGAATTGAGTCTATCTGTCATTAGCATACTGCATAACATCCTTTATGTTCCTTAGAAGAAAGAAGAAGTCGTTCCAGGTTTGAAACTAGTAAATGATGACATAATTTCCATTCATTCTCTATGAGAAATGCTGAGGCCATTTAATAAATTAAGTACAGACAGATACTGCTATGAGCTTATTCTTTAAACTTGAAAATGTACATGTCCTTACATTTCTCTTCCCTATTTCTAAAGATAATACCAAGTGTTTAAACCAGTAATGTTCTCGTGCGATCGAGAGAAGCCATGGGAACAATACCGGTCTGGATACTTAATTATATCAAACACTACCATACACAGCAACCTTGTGTTTCTGATGGTACTGATATGACAATAAATTGCTGAATGTTTTCTTTTATGAAGTCTTTAATACTCCATCCTATAATCTGTTAATTAATTACATTAGAGAGATTTATCAGTCATTTCCCATGATATTATCCCATCGCCAGACTAAAGATCACTGAGCAGGAAAACTTAAAAAGAGATTTACAAGAGAAGTCTACAAGCAAGAGGGGAGAAGAAACAGGTATGAACCACAAGTGGAAGTGTTAAGCTGTCCAGAGTCCAATATCTCTGCTCCTGGCAGCAATATCACACAAACCACAATAGCAAAGTACTATTGGGTTTCAGTCTGTGTCACTGGATATTGTAACAGTATATACTTGATCCGTCTTACTCAGTCAAAATACTTTTTGTTTAAGACAGACTGTTTGAACAAATGTTATAAATATATATATGCCGAAATATGAGCAGCACAATTAAATTGTTATGTTTGTTAATAGAAAGTGATTTATGTAACCTCTCTCTAAGCTTTTTACTTTTAAACAAGCACACACACAAATAAGTGTTCTCCATTTTAGTTGAACTAGTCTGATTAAGAAAAAATAAACTATGCATTAAGTTTTCTGTAATTAATCTACGGGGAAATCCGCCAGACGGTCCAGCTGAACACTAAACATTCTTAATATAAGGATCAAAGGATCAATTTAATGATACAATCAAAAGAATTGTGGTATAAATAAACAGACCTGTGGGACAGCGTTTGAAGGTTAGGTTATGTGTTGCAGTTCTTCAGATGTATTCTGAAAATCCCTTTGTTTGTGTTACCGGAACATGTCATCTGTTAACATAGCTCACACACAATAGACCAAAGTGTACAGAAGGTTTCTGACTCCACCTTGCCTGCTGTATTCTGTCCAACTGATAAGACTTGCTGCCTAAATAAATTTCCTTTGACTGTATACCCTCATTAGTGCCCTTTCCTTTAACTATCTCACATCAGATATCAAAAGTAGAGCTTTTTATGTTCGAAAAGGTCAGTTTGTTTTTCTTTCTTAGCTTTCTTCCTGCTATACGTCAGGTTTTAATCTAACACGACATTCTGGAAAAAGAACAGTTTGTGTTTTAGGTGTTTAGTAGTGAGACACAACATTTAAGTATAAATTCTTTAAAGTAACATGTCATTTCTTTGATATTAATTCTTGTTTCAGTTTATAATGCAGAGACAGCCTACGTCGCGGTTTGTGTTCCACTGTATCAAAACATTACTGCTGTTAGTACAAATACAGCAACGCCCCATCAGTCAAACCTGTTATCATTTTTAACATTTTGTTTGGTGAAGGAAGTAGTGCAGAAATGAAACGCTTCAACTTTAAGGTATGTGTACATTGTTCTTCTAGCTTAACTAGTAATGCATGGGTCTGATTCCTATAAAGCACACATAAAAATGTACCATCACTGCTCTTCAGATGAAAGCATCTGTCAAATGTGTAAATGTAAAAAGAAGGGAATCTGAACAAATGTTTAGATAGTGTGTATTATATACTGGACCATATGCTTCTCCATGAAGAACAACATTATAGCAAAGCGCCACAAGAAAGAATTTATGCTGCTTGTTCACCACATTATTTTCCTACATTGTTTATATTTTTACACATTTTTACACGCACATATAATGTATAATTGTTATTCTTGATAGGACTTTTGGAGAAAGAAAAGAGACTCGTCTATTACCTCCCAGGGAGATAAGCCACTGTGATTGGCCTACTAAAAGGTATTTCAGGACCTGAGAGAGCGGATGAACGAGAACAGAGACATGAGTGAAGCTATAGTGAGTGGATTCAGATAACAGGGTCAGAAAAATGGAGCCCTGGGAGCTGTTTGGTACTTGGGTGTTTTGAATGATCAGAACGTGACAGCTTTGTTGTGCCATATAATGAGGGCAGAGTTTGGGCACGTTTTAAAAGTGGAACAAATTTACACACTGTCGTAGGCCTACACTTTTTTAAATTGTATATATATATGGGACATTCGAGAATGTATGAACAGTAGAAGGAGGTTTTATATTAAAAGCTTTTCAACCTTTACATTTCTGTTCATTTTCTAAAACATTAGACCCTATTTACATTGTTTTAGGCATTGCAGTAAAGTAAAGTACAGAAGGATAATACTTACACAAGGTGAGGCATAACAATTTTAAGTATACACGTTATTAAATTTGACAAGCGCGTCTGGGGTAGAGAAGAGAGAGAGAGAGAGAGAGAGAGAGAGAGAGAGAGAGAGAGAGAGAGATTTTATGTGCGTGTCTGTGTATGCATGAGATGCAGTGTGCTTGATGTCATCGTGTTGATAGCCTGCTTTCCAACACACGTTTTTCTAAGTGAAAATATCCGAGTCAAAAGCTTAACATCACGATTACGGTCATTCACATAAAGGCAGCAAAAGAACGAAAACATACGACAGGCGTGGTCATGTCCCTATAACGCAACAGCTTCTAAATCACAGGCGTGATGTCCATTGATAAGCCTACCTTATGTTTGCCCGTTCGGTTTTTCCTTTCCTCCTTTTCGTGGGGCTCTGGCCACAGTTGACTGCTGGAGCCGTACGGTGGGCTGCTATTTTCACAACTGGAGACCGACGAGTTCCTCACCAACGAGCGTTCATTTTGCGCTTCATGATGCTGACGCTCCGGTTGACAGAGTGCGATTTTGCTCTCTTGGTACCTGGCGTCCCTGTCACTCTGTTGCCGCTGGAGGCTGTGTTTCTGCGCGTCTGCCTGCTGCCGCTGTTGCTGCAACAGCGCCTGGTTATTTCCGCACACTTCTCCCGATCCGCCGATGCAGTAGTTGATAGGCAAGCTGCTGCCCAGCAGTAATTGTCGTTGAGCCTGCAATGGAGCCTGGGGCTCAATTAATCGTCTCTTTTCCTCGCATGCGTCTACCTGTCCTTGACCAGAGTTTGGGAAGAGTAGCTCAAAGGAGGGGTCTCTTTGTTGACGATCCCCTGTTTGATTATAACAAGGTTGCTGCAGCAACTGGTTTTGGTCTCGACGCCCCCCCTCCCCGACGCAACGCTGTGCGATTTCTTGTTTGTAATTAGCACTCGTTTGGCGACTATCCCGCGTATTGGAAATGCGCGAAGGCAGAGGCGGCGGCGGCAGCGGCAGCAGCAGATCAGATGGGGAGGGCTGCGGGGAAACGGAAGATTTGTGCTGAGGAGAATGGCTGCAGTGACGGCTCTGTGAGAGCCCCTCGGAATGACACTGATAACCGGTCGAGGCCCCTGGAAACTCCTGGCTATTATAAGGCAGGCGGTCACCGTGAACTCCCTGCGCGCGGATGCCGTGACCGGTCAAAAGCAGGCACTCGCCGTGCTGCGGTTTACAGTCACAGACACCTTTAGTGGTGGTGCGCTCCGGACAAGACAGTACATGTCGGCTCTGATGCGAGGAGGTGGGACGCTCCTTTATCGATGGAGGTGGGGGCGGCAGGCTAAAGAGAGGGGCCACCGGACGAGATCCTTCCTTCTGAAACTGCGCTGAGATGCTCGGGCAGTCACGATCGTCCGTGTCGTTGGTGTGGTGCTGTTGGACAGCTCCCGCGTATCGATGCCGCATCCCCTCAATATCCGCGTCTTGTTGTGGTTGCCTCTTTGCCTTGTAAGGCACCGACACCCATTCATTGCGATGTTCCCCAAAAGAACCGAGCTCGCTCGTCTCATTGGTGGGTTTGAGCAAGACCTGCCTCATAACGTCATCACTAACATTAACGCCGCCCTCGTGTGAATATTGCTTCATGTGTTTACAGCTGACGAGATCAAACCTGAGGTGTGAATTGGTAGTCGTGTGAATACGCAGCGAAAGTTTGGTGTCTTAAAATAAAGAGACCGTAAATGGGTTGTCAACAGTTGAGTCACTCAAAACCACCACGTGCTATCTTTAAAATAAATGCCTGAATGTTAATATTGCGTAAGGTATAGCCTATGAAAAAATTTGCATCTATGGGTGATACCCGATCGATGGACATTTGAGTGTCAGCGATATGAACAGATTAAATAAAAAATATTTGCTCAAAGAGTTTCCAAAACTCAAATTTGCTTTGTTACTTTGTGTTCTTTATTCATGAGATATTTTAGACACAATTGAACATTTACTAAGTGTTTATCTTTCATCATATTCTACAGTTATACTGTCTAGTAATAGTTCACCCAAAGATGAAAATTCTGTCATCATTTACTCACCATCTTGTCATTTCAAACCTGTATACATTTCTTTGTTCTGCTCAACACAAAGGAAGATATTTGGAAGAATGACAATAACCAAACAGATCTCGCCCCACATTGACTGCCATAGTATAGGGAAAATAAATACTATGAGAGTCAATGGGGGGGCGAGATCTGTTTGGTTACTCACATTCTTCCAAATATCTTCCTTTGTGTTTTGCTGAAATTTATACAGGTTTGAAATGACAAGAGGTTGAGTAAATGATGACAGAATTTTCATTTTTGAGTGAACTATCCCTTTAAGGGTGGTTAGCCACCTACAACAATGATTTTCCTTACACAGTGATATAATAGTTATTATTTCCTTGTAATTGATGAAACTATGATGAATTCATCCAGTGATTATGAACACAAGTTTCCTGATTTCCTTTATAGTCACTAAAAATATATTGTGGTCACTATGCTTCTTCATTATCCACAGATGCATGATAAAAACGTGATTGTGAAATATCTACACAAGATTTGGTAGCTACATTACAGATGAAAGACGAATGCACAGCTATAAATAACTTTCCTCATTAATATCAATGATAGTTTAAAAAGGACAGCCAATTATGTTGGATGATAATGAGGATGGAGATGAGCATTAGAAAGAATGAGCATAAAGACAGTTCAGTCGCCACAGACAGGAACAACCAGGAACGTTGTCCCAGGCCCTGTGATGAAGAGCAGCCCTTAAAACCTCCTCTGTCTATTCGAAGAGGGGAGGCCACCTGTAAATATTTAGACCATGCCTTGTAAAATTTAGTGACATCAAATGCCCACCTGTGCAATGACAAGATTAAATGGCAAACAAGCAGCATAAAAAGTGTGTGTGTGTGTGTGTGTGTGTGTGTGTGACACGAGATAACAAAAGATATATTAAATGCCAGATTTTGTGATCCATATTATTATTTTCCCCATACAGCTTTTATAATATTATTGTTTTAAAATCTCAATAAACATAAAGTTCAATTTTTGTATTGTATTTTACTATATTTTTCAACTGCTAACAAGCATTGTTCAATACATGACTGTTGGCCAAACAGTTCATCTCACCTCCAAAACCTCAAAATAAGCTCATTCAGAACAATTCTCATTCAGAAAACATACATTTCATTCATAACACACTGACCTTAAAAACACTAACAACAGACAACATTGCATAAATTACATGCATTTTAAAGTTTAAATGAATCAGTATTTCATATTGAATAATCACTTTTCGCTTTATTGAATGTGCTATAAAAAGAATGAATCTGAAATGCTGCAATTTTGTTATTTTTAATTTAGTACTAAAAATTACAGTAAAAAGAGAACAATATGGGGGGAACTCCTGAAATTCCAGGGCAGAAATGATAATTACTTTAAGAAAGAATTCAACACATCAACAACATGTGTAGTTGTTCGTTCAATGCAAATGACTGGTTCTAGTCCTCCCTTTCTCTTGTATTCGTTCTCATCACCATCACATCTACTGTCTTCTCTGGCAATGAAGTGTGAATATCTCATATAAACCTAGAAATTTCTCCACATTGCACATTTATTGCCTTCAGTAAAGTCATCTAGTCATGTGAATGGTGCTCATAAACCTTTCACCTCCACAAAAAAATTATTTTACTTCATTTTCTGCTAAAATATTCTAAAATATTCTAAAATAAATAAATATAAAATAAATTTAAAATAATTACTGCAAAAATGCATGAAACGTGTCATCATTTTGTTTTAATGTGTTTTTAATAATTTTGAAAGCAGTGTGTTAGCATTTGAAAAATGTGCTGAAAATATATAGTGTTTTGCAGGTTGTGGAGTATTCTGAAAGCAATGAAACATTATTCACAGTTTGATCTGCACAGACTTCTGTTTTGCTGAATGTGTGAAGAGTTTTGAAAATGTGGATTCAGTATTGAACAATGCTTGTTAGCAGTTGAAAAAACCTGTAAAAGCATAACAATTTTGAAAACAAACTAATGAAAATGGACACAGTCTGCTTATGAGAAAATGTGACCTGAATTACACACACATCTAATGCTTCAAATGCCTTACCCACATCTTGCTGTCAGAGAGGTAGCACATCTGACTGAGAGACATCTGAATTCTACATTGCAGGGAAATACAATCTACAGAACGTAATGAAAATGATACGACAAATCAGCTCTTTCACAAAGATATTTTGTGGGGAAATAAACTGAGCTGACAAGAGTCATGATTCACACACATTATTAATGCATACAGAGAGAGGACGAGGACAAGGCTTGGTTGCTTTTAAAACACAAACTGATTTGTTCAAACTATACACAGCACATATTGAAGTTGTACATCTTTCATCAATGTATCGATTTATTGCTACCTAATCTCTCTTTGGATAAAAGTGTCTGCTAAATGATTAAATGTAAATGTATAAAAAATATAATCATCACAGTTTTTTGGGGGGTTAATTAAGATGGTGTATTGTAGGCTACTAAAACGTTAAGGACTCTTTTGTATCCATTTCAAATGAGAACAGTCTAAATGTATTACACTTTCACCTTATTAATTGTATTTGCAAATGTATTTTATTCTTCTATAGTATTGCAGTTTTAAAAACAATGATTTAAGAATGTTTTATGCTGATCAGTGTACCTGCTATTTTAGGAACTAAGTTAAAGCTAACTAAGCCATAAATAAAAATCAAGAAGTCGCATTGCTTCAATAAGTGATTTTAAAACAAACATAATAAGAGATGCCTATGGATTTATGGAGGGGCAGGGGGTGGTCACATATTTTTCATCTACCCTGACAAAGGTTGTCTGTATAAATGAAAGGGCAACATGAAGATAGGTCAGAATAAATCATCACAAAGATGTGCTTCAAAGGCCTTGAGAAACCGTCTTTCATCACCTTTGGTCTGCCATTTAAGACTAATACAAACCGAAAGAAATATAGAAAACACCAAATGGAAGGCAATGAGCTGTGAGCATTCAAACTTAAATGAACAGCGTACTCACCTTACACTTTACAGATCTTCATGCTGATGCTTTGACAGTGAGATATGCCAAATTAAAATCATACGTGACTCCGTTTAGTGGAGTAAAATTGTAGCATACACCACATAAATCTTCGTTGTCCTGAGGGGTGATACTCTCGAGCTTGTGCCGGGCATGCCTTCTATATGAATATGAATATGCATGCGACCCCTTCACTTCTTCTCCAGATGTTAAATGTTCGTTCTTGAAAGGTGAGGTGATGCCTATTTTATAGCTGAAAATAAAATAAAACATTTAAGCAGCATTAATTATGCTACACGCCGAAACACTGGCAAATTAAGAAAAAGCACAAATCCAGCGAATGTGTTAGTAGCTATTGCTCGTATGATACACACCGGTCGGTGTAACACGCTGTATTGATCGAGAATCGTGAGAGGAGGTTTATATGACCTTGTGACGTGTTATACATTGATGGGGGATCCCTGCTCTATTTTTAGACCGTGGTTGTTGAGAGACTAGCGGGGGTGGATGAAAAGGGTGGGGGCTTGGGGGTTCCCATGCAAGCACCAGCCGCAGTAAAACTGATCTTAAAACGATGCTCATGAAGCTTTTGCATTCGACATTAAAAATGCGGATGTGTGCTTTACCGAACACATGGCCACATAGATGGAGACACCATTTTACAGTACGTCTATTTTGCCGTTTTCTTGTTTTTACATCGTCATCATGGTCTTTATAAATGTATGAAGCTAATTATATAAATAGCCTATTTCGTCAGCACGTTGTCAAACGTATCTGATTTAAATGTCTATAGCTAAAAGCAACTGTGTATATATTAACAAAACAGACATTGGTAGGCTATTTAACCTTGAAACATCATGTAGATGATTTTCCATAAAAAAATGTAATTTTACTGAATTGTACAGATTTTTCATGTCATTTTTAAAATAAGCCAAAAAAACACGTATAGCCAAAAAACCTGTTATTTTACGGTTTATTTCTGCCAAAATATGTCAGGATTTTTTATGATGCTTTAAACATGCTATAGCCTATGGATTATATTGTAAAATGTGGTCATATAATAAAAAAAAAATGCTTTATACCTAACCCTGTACAATGCTACATGCAATGGTGCATGTGTATAGTTTATTGCACATGGTGTGTGTGTGTTTGAGAGTATAAACGTCTTGCATTTGTTAACAACCTGACAGAATAATACTTTTTAACCCAGAGACAGCTCACAATGAAATGCAACATCAGCTCGCACGTGAACCATTTCACTGGAGATTTGACACTACATATGTGTTGTTTGCATAATGAGAAGTCAAGTCCCATTCGTCACTATATTCTATTTGAGGTGAACTCAAAGCGGGGCACTGGTATCGTGAAATGCTGTGCAAGAACTGGGCAAAGATTAGAATTATTTTGTACACTAAATAAACTTTCCATTCTGCAAAAATAATGCATTTCATTACAATATTATAGTGTAATAAATAAGACAGCTGCTATCATAGCCAATAGGTGCAAGGTGCAGCACTGTCAGGAATAAAGCACAACTGTCTTTTCAATTATCTCTAAGAGGATTAGACTCCTTTGTGCATGAGGTTTGCCCAGGGGCCATTATTTGACATGTGAGCGGCCTGTCACTTTAAACAGAATTTAATGAGATTCTATTGTTTGTGTTAATCATCCTCAAAGTGACTGTATTACCAGAGAGGGGGGCAAATAGTTAGAAGGAGAAACAGCAGTTAGGCACTCTGTGATGTTATGGGCAATGAAACAGAAGTCAGACAGTAACAAGATTGCATCAGTGGACTGTCAAGTTCAGATTCTTCTTCTTAAAAAAGCTTTATGTCTTTAAATGAACCATGGTTTCCATGCATGCTTAACTGAAACTGTACCACTAGCCTTAACACTGCTAAGTTAATATGTTGTTTAGGCTATTTGATCATGTCTTATCTTACCTAGTGCACCAAGTGAGCTAGGGCTCAAATTTAGAATAAAATCACAACTGATACCTGTTTTTTGTTTGGATTTATGCTCTCATTCTCCTCTCATGTCCTCATGTCTGGAATGAATTGAGCTATCACAAGATTATGTGAACATACTCTGCAGGAGTTTGTCCTATAAGGCATGACTTTCACAGAACACCTGAAGGAGAATGAGAGGATCAGTCAACTTTACATCACCTTACATGGAGTAAAAAGCATTGAAGAACAATCAATTGGATAATGAGAATGCATTGTGTCTTTTTCATAAACTATTGACGGATGTCCCATTTAAATATTTAGATTTTTTTGTATAGACGTTCCGGTCTGTTTTTGTTTATGGGGCTGGCTATTGGTGGCTATTTATATTTGTTTGATTTATATTTATTCTAATATTTTATTGTATAATAATTGTATTAAATAAACAATTTCTTGAATTTTATTGTAGATTCATTTTATTAAATAAACAATTTCCAAGAAACGATTCTGGTAACCTAAAATAATACTGGCTAGACTTGCTAGCTAATGTAGTTTACATGTTATTTCTTTTGCTTCTTATCAAAAATAATCTGCAGGGACTCTATTCTTTGCAGATGTGTACTGGAAGTTAAGTTTGGGCCACAAAAGTGTGCATGCGCTGTAACGTTTGTTTATGTTGTTGCTTGTTGTTGTCTATAGCCGATCTAAAAAATGTTGCGTTTACCTTCATAGCTCAATTAGAACACTGCGGTAGATTGTGGGTTCAATCGTATAAATAGCGTGAATGCAGTGGATCACTGGTGTAGTGATCCAGGGTCACAAATGTAAAAGACGATTACATGAACTTTTACTTCACCTATAGTTATTATGAGAAAACCATGACAGCATGTTAAAGCTATAGAAATTATATTTAGCACCGCACCGCAGTAACTTACCGCATTAATACAACATTTGCATGCAAGACAGAATCCAATTAATATGAATGGATTGTGTTCTCTTGATTGCTGAGAGAGGGCCACGTGTGGTGATAAAGTCTCAGTGGTAAAGCAGAGCCTATTAAGAGATCTCCTGCGAGGACATCCCTCAGTGTGTGTGTGTGCACTGTATAAATGCAAGTGGTGATTGTCAGAACAGTGATCCGGTTCTCGTTGAATTCATTTAGATGCATTAGCAAATTATTCACTCACATGCATTCACAGCATACACCAAGAACCTAATCACACTTGATCTAAGCATCCAGCTTGTACTCGGTGCAGCTATTCGTGTGGAAGCTGAGCCCAATGTAACGCGGCCACTGAAACAGCAAGTGTTGCAGAGGCTGTAATGGCGTTGCAGCTCAGCACCACTGCAGTACACCTCCACTGCAGCCTTAATTATGCATAGCAGCTGTAGTGAGAACAACCCACTCACTCACAGGGGAAGTGCAGGGGCAGGAAAGCAGAAAAGAAGAGTGTGGAGTGGGAGTGAGTGAAGTCTGCCGAGAGGATGTAAGAACTGGAAAAACAGAGACTGAGTGAATTGTTTTCTCCCTTTGATGGACTTACGTTATGACAAGAAAGTATATGATGCATGCGTTTGTGGACTTAAAATATCAGTCGGGTTTAATTATTGCTGTTCCTTGAGAGTAATATGTGAAATTAATATGACTCAATATTACTAAAAATGATAACACTTGTGTGTACGGTTAGATGTGTCGCTACAGGGGTGAAAAATGGGAACAAATCGAGGGGACACAGGTGCAGGGAGCCCACAACAATTTAAGTTGTATAGCTGTAATGGCCTCAGATCTTTCAGGATAGAATTCCAAGATGTGATCCCAACATGTATATTTTGTGATGCATGGAGGAAAAATCCACAGCATCAGCCATCCCAGATTATATTCAGTATCCTTCCCCTTACATATTATTTGTGCGTCCACAACATATGTATAGCCACACATTACAGATGCCTCACTTGCACATCATTTGTTATAATTCCATTATTTTCATTTTGAATAAGTGACAGTAATAGACAAAGGCCCAGAGGAGGAAGATGAAGACATGCTATCAGAAGCAGCTGTGACACAGCAGCTGGTCTGACAGTGTGGATGTGGCCTGAATACACATTTACTCATCTAAGGTGATTGTAGAAGGTCAAAGCTTGTGTGTCTGTGTCTGTGTATGTGTAGGGAAGGGTCAGGTTTTGTCCATATTGGGGAAGAAAATGTATAGAATTAAATGTACGCACAAAATGGCTTACATACTGCCTGGCTTAATAATGGCTCAAAAAATCTACAATACAGAAAGGATTTCTGTGAAGATAGAAAAAAAGGTGCTTCAAAAGATTCTTTGATGCCATAGAAGAACCTTTTGGTTCCATAAAGAACCTTTAACATCAAAAGAACCTTTCTGTTTCACAAAAAGTTCTTTGTGGCGAAAAAGGTTCTTCAGATTATAAAAAGTTAAGAAAGAGATGGTTCTTTAAAGAACCATTGACTGAATGGTTCTTTGTGGAACCAAAAATGGTTCTTCTATGGCATCACTGTAAAAGTTACAAACTCTCCACCAAGAGAGAAAATGTGTGCAGGTTTGGCTATACTTGATATATGAAACAGAAGAGCTGAGTTTGGTTACCCAAGTTCAATAAGTATTAAAAGCATAACTGTTGCATATTTATAAAACATATGATGTATTTCTTATTCTTCATGTTCTCGTTTTTGAAATAATACTAACTAGTGATTTTAGTGATGCCTATGGTGCTCCCTCTAGTGGTATGTTTGTAACATTTCACTTGTAGGTTGGATCATGTGACATCCATAGTCACTAAAGTTCACTTGTAGTAAAATAAAAATGAGATTAACTTTTTTCCAACTTTTTTCATTTTCTCAAACTCTGCACCAGCTCCATGAATGAATCAAATACTATTTTATTCTGTATTCTTAAAGTTCTGAGTTTATTTCCCTAAATCGTTTATCAAATATACAGCAAATTATCAATCAAGTATCATTTCCAAATATCCATTGCACAAAGATCCCTGTTACTTGTCAAGTCTATAAATGCAGCAACTGTCTAAAATCTAAAACATTTAACTATTTTCATGTTTACAAAAAGATTACTCTGTGAAATCACCCTCAATGTGATACATGCACTGTATTAACATTCATCTCATATTAGTGCTTGCATAGAATTTATTAAATGAATAATAATTTAATATACCACAACTAAGAAATCCATTGGTGCGAAGGATATCCAGGCTCTACATCTGTCCTAAGAGTAAAGTGTGAGCTCAGCAGTATTGAATCAGTTCACTCATAGTGCATCCCGAAGTACAGCACACGCCCGCCGGCCCAACATCACGTCGGGTTCTGGAGGACATGCTGACATCCTGCACAGTTGTGGAATGTACCAGAATCTCTGCTGATGGACTCATGTGGGAGGCGGGATGCTCGGTCACGCTTTCCGAGGACTCAAACTCCTTCCTCTGCTCCTCTTCACCGGTTGAGGTCCATTTCTGATACGCCAGGAGATCTCTGTTGAGCAGGTTTTGAAGACTTCCTGAAAAAAAGACAATAGATAAATATTAAAGGATGCAGTAATATACCAAATATAAAGAAAACATACACATGAAGTGAGATGAATGTCGGAAGAATTTAAACCTACTATGGGGTTTTGTGTAAAGAGGGCCGAAATCAGGTGCGTTTCGTTTAAGTCGAGAGCTCCCACACGATGTGACCACCATCCGAATAAACTCGCGGCCACAGAGCTTCACCCGTATATCTTGACTCTCAGATTTGGAGCTTTCAATAAGAATTAAAAAGGTTAAAGATGCAAACCACTTCATGTTCATGATGTTTCTTGGGATGATGAAATTTGTTTGTTGGAATAGACAATATACAAGTGTGTTCAAGTACTACAGGCTACCTTCTTGGATAAGGTTGGGGGTTTTTATACTCCAAGTGCCAATCTGGCTGTTGGCATGCATAGTTTCAGAAGAATCTATTTGGCCTTGAATGAAGAAAATAATGTCCTGATCTGAAAGGCCTTCAAGGCTGGAACTTATTAGATAAAATAAAAATTTGGCAGCTATGATATGATATATTGACTGAGGTCAAGGACAATTGTGATGGTCGGTTGCGTCTTTCGTATTTACGTGATTAAACATTGGTCAATGAAAGGTCACCTTTTATTTTCATAATTTGATATGACACACAGAATTTGACGCTGACATTAGCCTTCAGAACGGTAACAACAAATTCACCACACACTACCTTAACTCGCTGCTCCATGTCTACATCCCTTCCCGTCACCTTCGGTCTGAAAATGAGCGACGCCTTGTTCGCTTGCAAAAACCTTTACATATTCGGTTCCTCTGTGGTGGAATGATCCTCCACCCAAACTGCAGCATCTTTTACAACCTTACAAAACATACCTGTTCCGCATTTATCTGACTAACCAATAACTGTATGTTTTGTCTATGTATATATTTTCTTTCATGTTGTTCATTCTCTCCCTTGCTTACTTTATCTTAATCCTCCTAGTAACATGGTCTTGTTAACTGTCGGTATACTGTGTTGACAAAATGTTTTAAGCTCTCCTACTTGTAAGTCACTTTGGATAAAAGCATCTGCCAAATGACTAAATGTAAATGTGATATAAGCAGATTTTAGTTTTTAAAAAAGGTTGCATTCCATTCCACCTGGAGGATGTGGTCGCTTTTACCAGTTCTAATATCATTAAAAAAGAAAACGAACATTAATTCTTAAGCCCATCAATATAAGCACATTAGTGACTCTCGTGTTGTCCGACTTCACCATATGATCTCATAATTGACCGTTATGCAGTAATTCTCAGCCGTCTGTGACAGAGATTGACCTTTATCATAAAACAAAAGCCATTAAGACGCAACTGTCAAGGGTCTTGTCTTTACATTCCCCTAACTGATGTTGAACATCTCACTCAAAACATGCCATCACAGGTCCTCTTGAGCCCTAAATCCTATTAGACATTAGGTCTGATCGCTTGACTTCTCATTGACGGAAGCAGACATGCCTTCTTAGTGCTTACATTGTTCTGTGAGAAGATGAAACATTAAATCATTCATGGGAAAACTTTAAAAGCAATATAAACAAAGCCTGTAGACTAAGCCTCCTGTGAAAGTCAGATTTTGCACTTAATATAATATTTGTTACTGGTCTCATTTAGACGTGGTGTCATACAGCCTAAGGCTTTCCATAAATGTTTATATTGAATTATTTCTGTAGTGACATACATACAATGAACTAGTTTTCTCTTGGTGATCTTAAAGAAACAATTTTCATCTTTTATTAGTTTTTCACTGCATGGAGGTAATGCAGTAATACAGAACAAAAGGGATCCATCTATTTCCTAAAAGTTGAATAAAATAGATTAGAAGTTTCACATAATAATGTAATGATATTATTAGTAAGATATAGATTATACTTTATAGAGTATGAACAGTCAGGTCTGAACAGTGTGAGTCTGGCTTACATGGTTTTGAAAACAACAATCACTTACAGATAACAAAACGCTTCACGTTTCCGATCTCATATCATCTTTATATATCTAACTTCCAAAAACAGTCCAAATTTGAGCTGAGCTAATCTGAAAAGGTAATAAAGTGCCATTATATCCAATTGCACCACCAAATACACCAACAGTGTCTGAAGGCCACATACGTTCCACTTCGTCCTCACAATCTTGCTTTAATGAGGAAGAAATACAAGAAAAAATCTCAGAATTTTGCTTTTGTTTAACCATCAAGTACTCTATAACTACATTGTGGGAACCAAATAGTAAGTCACACTCTTTGTAACACTATTTCTGTTCCAATTGCAGGCTGTGCTTCGCAAAAGATCCTTAGGATATGTCATTTGTAAGCCATCTTAAAGTTAATCGCTTAACATCCTTTAACCTGGCATTCCCTCGTCTCTTAAATCCCTATTTAATTCAAGGCAGGCAGGAAACCTGAGCTCTTTGTTCAAGGGCGGCGAAGGCAGGCTGCATGACAAGGACGTTTAATGTTGACACTGGCCGATGTGATGTCGATTGTCCTCATCAGAATCCTCTGCCGCAGGCTCAAAGCAGCTCTTAAATTTCCTTTGCAGTCTTTTCTTGAGGTTCAGGCCACGCTGGACCTTAGTGTTAGTGCACTCCTGGGCCTTCAGCTTGGCGTAATAGTCCGAAAATTTATTGAACAGGATGGAGATGGGCATTCCATTTAGAATGATGCCGAAAGATATGCACCCGAATGCCACGACTCGGCCGGAGTAGGAGATAGGCACCACATCCCCATAGCCCACTGTGGAGATGCTCACCTGTAACAGTGTTTAAAAAGATACAGTGTGTAAACAATTGTGTCCATTTTCACTGCGAATTAACAATAAAGAAACAGATGAGGCAGATTTTAGTATGTTTCCACATCGGTCATCAGCCCAGTGATTAAAGTCAAAACGTTGCATACAAGCCAACTCGGTAAGCTCCGGGAAGTTCCCAACTAATCTAACTTTTCCAATCAGCATGCATGCTTCCAATTGAGCTGCATTACTAGGTATTATATAAGATTAAACACAGCTGCCAGAGGATACAGTCCAACATTCTAAAAAAGAAAGAACGATACAAAGCCAGACAGAGCAAATGATAAGAACGATAACAAAAAAACACGCAGAAGCTTTGCAGTGATAACAAAATTTACCAAATTATATAATAAAGGCTGGAGGAAATGGTATTGTTATTAAACAAAAACAAACAATGTATATTGAAGAATTGCAGAAATCTAAAACGTATATTCCAGATTTACTGTCTTGTTCAGAAAGAGAAAAATGTCAGATTCTACATTCCAAGTGTAAACATCCCACATCCAGCTTCAAGGAAAACGGATAAAGAAAACATCTTATACGACTTCTAGCTCTAAAGAGTTTACAATATAGCTAAAATGAATGTATTTGTAAAAAAAACTGTATTTGTTTCGGCTGAACAGAAGATCAGGAGATGACTAAATGAAAAATCTTCAAATTGTATCACAATTTCTGTATCAAAAATTTTTATCATCTGTATAATGTAAAATAAACCCTATGTAAGACCTCATACCTGTTCTTTTAAGTGGTTGTGTTCTTTATGTTTTATTTCTTTTCACCGTAATAAATAAATTCCCTTTGCAAGATGTAAACATTGGTCCAGAAGCGCTTTCGGTTGCAGTGTTAATTTATTTATTCATTATTATTATTTAAAATTTTACATATATAATTAAATCCTAAAGATACTTGTTTAACATATTAAATTATAGTTTTGTATAGTTGGTTGTACATGTAGTGAAACAGAAAGTTCTTCATCTATATAATCTTTCCTGTATATATGTATATATATATATATATATATATATATATATACATACAGTATATAAAGGTTAAAAATATATATATATTATTATTTTATTTAATATTTTATTTAATGCATACATTGATGTGTACCAAAGATACAAAAAATGAAATGTTAATAAATGCAGAAATATATCTGTTGCTTGTTTTAAGATATACGAATTATATGAACATATATGAATTCAGCAAATTTTGTTTTGAGACAACTGGAGGCTTACTCACCGCTGCCCACCACCAGGCATCCGGTATGCTGCTGAAGGGGGTTCCTGCAACATCCTGCTCCACTGAGTGCATTAGAGCAGAGAATGTGAAGATGCCCATGATAATGAACAGAAACAGGCAGCAGACTTGTTCGAAGCACTGTCGAATAGTGAAGCCGAATGCCCGCATACCCGTCGAGTGCCTTGCCAGTTTCAGAATGCGAAAGATTCGCATGAGCTTGACAACTTTAAGCACTTTGCTAACCTTGCTAACTCTCGCCATCGCCTTCAAGTCATCTTTGACGTTGGCGTCTTCCTGGTCGGCAAAGGTCTCAAAAATCAGCTGGATAAAGTACGGCATGACAGCCACTAAGTCAACAAAATTAAGCGCACTCCTAAGAAAATGCTTGACATCGCATGTTGTCAGCAGGCGAAGGAAATACTCGAAGGTGAAAAAGAGAATGGAGGTGATCTCAACATACTCCATATAGGTCCTTCCACAGATCTTGTAATCTTTTAATTCCCTAACAGTATTGAGAGTCATTGCTACAATGGAGATGAGGACAAACAGGCTGGAGAACACAGCAAAGGCTTTGGCAGCCATTGAAGAATACGGGTTCTCCATCAGGTCCCATAGAGACTTACGAATGCCACCCAAAATCATAGTGTTGAAACCCTCTTCATTGTGCAGAGGTTCGATTTCAGCCATGAGCTCCCTGTTCACTTTTAGCTGGTCTTTAATCTCATCTACTTTCTCCTCGTAGAGAATGCGGCAACAGCGAGGAGTGTCCCTTAGATGTAGGCCCCAGAACTCCATCTCCTCCTCAAAATTGATGGGACACAGACTCTCCATTATCCACAATACATTGCTACAATAGAAGTGGAAGATGTAGTGGAAGAAGGTAGGATCTCGGTCGAAAAAAAACTCATTGGTGAGCACACAGTAGTCGTCGCAGAGCGTTAGCTGCCTGACTGGATCTTTGCACAGAGCTAAGGAGCCTATTCTGGTTCTAGGGTGTTTGATAGCCAGGTGCTTGGGGATTATGAAGAGTTTACCACCTACATTAACATTGACCACGGTTGAATGCCGGTGTAGACATTTTGATGCTTCCTTCTCACTGCTTTTCGCCTTCTCTTGATCCCTTTTGTCTTTTGTTTGAGGTGATGGAGTATCAAGGTTGTCCATCGACGTCCATGGTTTCACGGAGCTGTCCTGTGAAAAAGGAAAGGCACTCTCTTCCTCCTCTATGCTGTGTGAAAAGCTAGCATTAAGTTTGACACTTGCAAAAAGGCTTGACCGCCTCTTTTTCAGTTTCTTAAGATGTCTTCTTGGTTGATCCATTATTATCGTGGCTTTCTAAAGCTTTTTGCAGAAATCTAAAACGTATCTTCCAGATACTGTCTTGTTTAGAAAGAGAAAAATGTCAGATTCTACATTCCAAGTGTAAACATCCCACATCCAGCTTCAAGGAAAACGGATAAAGAAAACATCTTATGAGGCTTCTAGTTTTAAAGAGTTTGCAATATAGCTAAAATGACAGAAAGAAAAAGCAACTGTATTTGTTTCGGCTGAACAGAAGATCAGGAGTTGAGGATTTTGCCTCAGCTCACTGATGCCGTAATCCTATTGCTGTTTTTTCTGTCCCGGCAGAGTTAAAAATACAGTCATGGGGATTAGTGTTGTGATTTAAGGATTGAGCCCTAAGAGGAGGAATGGCAGAGGATAAACAGCAATTGCAGGGAAGCTATAAGGTTATTTAATGATCACTGCTTATTTCAATTTATGTTGCTTTTAAATAACGTATGAATCTTATCTTGTGTCCTGTCCGGACAATTTACAAAATCCAATATGAAAATCCTCTAATGCCATAATTTCTTTATCTTATTCTGCATTTTCTTATTATCTATATAGACTGTAATACTTACACATTTTACCATTCACACATATGCAAATAAAACCATTTAACGCAAATATAATTTTAAATCTAACTTGACTAGATGAAAAAAATTCAAATCTAATTTCAGATCATCCAATATGGTAGATGCCTTTTAATGTGTCTGCTAAAGCTTATGAATGCTAAATGCGTTCTTTTTTTCTAGACAAGGCATTTTAAAGAAAACTTGCAAAAAATACCTTTAGTTGCTTTTATTTGCTTGATTTCACATAGGGCTACGAAAGGAAAATTTGTCTTTCAAAATAAGAATATTTTTATTTACCAAATTATAATTATGATACCATTTTTTTTTAACCTACAATCAGTTTCAGCTGTCATTTCTCTTTTCGGATTTTTTGGTATAGCTAAATCGGCATTTTAAATCAATATTAAATTAATGTTTATATTTTAAATGTTTGCATTAATTATAGCCTAAATTAATTCAATTATATAGCCTACAAAACCCTTTCAAAGCTCAAAGTGGTCGCTGAACTCTTTAGATATATTTTCTTTGTAAACTGATTCTAGATCTATAGGTCTAGATCCATAAGTAGCTATAGGGCGAGTGTAGTAATCATCCCTATGCCATACTCCCTTAGCAAAACTTTAGATTTGGGGGAAGTATGCTATCGCAATTGTGTCTCATAATTTGTCTCCCTATAAAAACAAAAATGACGTTGTGATAAAAACTTCTGGATCTAAGTTTAATGTGCTTTCCCCTCATAAAATGCCCTTGTGGAGGGCAAAAACGCCGTTATGTATTTGCCCATAACTCTTCACCTCGTGATCCCGGAAGCGGAAATAAAATTGTTTTAAACTGTAATAATCTTCTAATAACTTTAAGTAATAATTTCAATCAAGGTGCATTTTCACAAAACATTGACATATTACATCTAATAAAACCTGATAAATTGAAAAAAAAATATTTTGCAGCGGATATATAAGTACCGTGGAGACCACGTGACTTCCTTTCCGAACGAAGCTGAAATCATGGATGCCAGCCGCGTGCAGCCCATCAAGCTCGCTAGAGTACGTAAAATTACATTAATTTAGTATTGTTATTTATAACACATATTCTAAAAGTATTTACATGTTACTGTTGTTCTGGGCATCTTAATCTTAAACAGTTTTAACCGTAGTACTCATGTTTAGCAGTACTCGCCATTCGGCCTTAGTTAGCATTAGCATCCTGCTATCCAGCAGCATAATGCTTAACAGAGGTACAGATGTACTTTTTTCAGCTCATCAAGTACAAAGCTGTTCTATTTGTATTAATATAACATTTCATTACAGGTTACAAAGGTGCTGGGAAGAACCGGCTCCCAGGGACAGTGTACCCAGGTGAGTCCAGAGCGAGCTCCTCATGTTGAATTTAGTGATGAACCGGTCTAGATTATTTTAACACAACATCAGCTGCTTTGTAGGGATTTTTTGTCATAAAGCTTTTGTTTTGAGGTCCCTGGTGCTGTATTTCGTTTCTAGTGTGATTTTATGAGAAAGGATGTTTGTTTATTTTGTTTGTAACAACACTGAAACTTATGTGCGTGGCAAAACCTTTTCTTTTGAACGATGATTGATGGTTTTAGTGAGTGACGTACACGAGTTTTTAATAGTTATATTGTTTATGCAAGAATATTGAGCAGATATTGTGTATAGTTTGATCTTTTTAGTTTTGTTCAGGATATAACGGTAACAGGTTGAGTTTTGACACACTGTCAGTAACGTGTTTTTTTTCTTTCTTTTTTTTTTTAACTTTTACAGGTACGAGTTGAGTTCATGGATGACAGCAACAGATCCATCATCAGGAACGTGAAGGGTCCAGTCAGAGAAGGTGATGTTCTGACGCTTCTGGAATCTGAAAGGGAAGCCAGAAGACTCCGCTAGGTCAGTAAATGTGTATGTAATACTTTTTACAGATTCTTTTTATTTGAAAGGGAAGTATAACTTAAATATTCTGCATTTAAAAAAATTGATAATGGGAACTTTTAAAAGTTTTGTTTTCCTTTTAGTTTTTTGTCAGTATTGTGGTTTATATCTTGATTTAGGTTCTAACCTTTGTCTGTTTTCCTCAGCAGTTTTGTGAAGATCTGCCATGGCCTAACCAGTACTCGGAGCAAGTTAACACCAGCTCTACAGTTTTCAGTACAATGTCATGTGCAGTTTGAAATAAACCTTTTTTTGTCAAAAAAGATTTCTTTATTTTTAAAGTATGAATATGGATTTTCATACAGAGTATGAAAATTTGGATTGAGTATGTGGATTTTCATATAGTGTAGTTCTGGGGAAATCAAACACACTTTCCATGCATTAGATGTGGACAGAGTATATTTCAGTATCCTGGGGTGAATGGTTGAATTGGTGTGGTGTGTATTTGGAGATGATAAATTATCAGGCTGCCATGACTTTATAAATGAGTGACTTGTTTATGAACATTGAATATAATATCTGTGATAAAGTATATCATGGTAAGTTTAAATCAAGTTCTCATATTGACATAAGTCAGTATTTATGTATTAGGGCCTTTACTGCATGACATATAAACAGTCAGAGAATGTATTTTTACCAGTATAGTAAACCATGATACCAAAAATATCAAGTCTTCAATTTAAAAAGGGGACAAATGTGTTATGGATGTGACAAAAAAATGAGACAACATACATAGTAGGATTTCTGTAAATAAAAATGCACAAACAAGATGCAATAATACCTAACAAATGGAGAAGGGATCTCCTCTTGCCCCTTCATAGAGCATGAAATAGAATTTAATTTTCATGTGTCGATGAGGAATATGAATGTGACAAACCTAAAAATGGTACTTACCAGATTATGGAAAAGTGCATTTTCTCATGGTAAGGTACTTTGCATGGAATTGGCCAACTGATTTTAAGTTGCCCTATTATACGATAAGTTTATGTATAGAGGAACAAAAGACGACGTTTTAATTGCACATATTTTGGGTCTGTTTTTGGTGTCCTTTTATCTATTTCAACCCCGTGTATTTTGACGTATTACTTCAGTAGTTAGTCATAAGATGAACACGAGAGGGCGCTGTTGATTGTAAATATGACCCATCCCGGGCAGTCTGTGTATAGATCGGTTTGATTTGCTTTAAAGACTGACCACATTCCTTTGTTTAGCAGATGTTTAGGTCAGAGGCTCGTTTATTGTTTAGATTAGTTTTCTGGTCACCATCTGGTGTCCTTTATCATCAAAATTAAACTTTGGTGTTTTGAATACCAGGCATGAGTAAAACCACTTGTTTTCACTTTGTACTTTGAAGTCTACTTTCTTGCGAAAAAAAGTGAATGTATTTTTTATTTAATATAGTTACTTAGTTCAGTATGCATTGCAGCATTTTATTTTCAGCATTCAGTTGACTTACTTTTGCAAAATATAAAGCGGGCTAGGCTATTATTAAGTTGCACGCATTGCATTTGCGAATAAATGAAACTTTATATTCTGTCAATGATGTTTTGAAAAAGGGAACAGTTCAAATTACTCGGGAAAACAAGTCTGTTGCCTACTGACTGTTGCTCTAAAAAGGTGCGTCATACAACTCGAACAAAAGCCATTAAGTTCCTGTTGAACTGCTTCCAACAACAAAAAGACTGAATGCAAGAAATTATTTTTTATAAAATTCCCTGTCCTATTTATGCACTGCCATCAGACTGTGAGGTATGTGTCTCCAAAGCAGATAAGTGCATGGGATAGCATGAATGTTTACCCCCGCCTGTCCTAAAGTCCCCGAGTTCTCATCTTTCTCCCAGGGATAAACAGGGGTGACTGTCGGACAAACTCACCAGGGTTTGTCACCTGCGGTAAACATCCTGGTGCTGTGCAGTGCATGAACAAGAGAAACCTTTGATATATAGAATGTTATCAGTTCTTTATGCTTTAATTATATTGACACAAACATTTAAAAAGAACATTCATTGCAGTGTGTTATTTAGTAAAAAATACCATGTAGAAGTGCATGTAGAAGATATAAAATGCTGTTGGGTTTTACAACCATGCAACCCAAGTAATTCTTGTAAATAAATCACTGACTGTCAAAGTTAAAATCAGCCCTGACCTGTTACATCATAGACGTGTAACCTTTGTTCATTGTAAGTAGGGCAGCTATGCCTAAACCATTAAATAACAGAAGTAAGCCAATGATGCATTGAGTTTCACATGGGTCAGTAAGCAGAGAGACAGGTCTGAGCCTTCTCCACTTTCTTTATGCAGTAAGTGAATTGTACAGGTGCAGTTTTAGAGGTAACCACTGTAATTTACTGCTTATGGGTCTGTAAAGGCCCAATGTTTATAAGGACAAGGTAATTTTTTTGCAGGTGTTGGACATGTAGAGTACCACTTGATCCAAGTAGGGTGCAAAAAAGACCTTTTGAAGACTCTTTGTTCTACATTGAAATGTAATCAACATGCTACATCAAAATGACCCACAGTTAACTGGTTTGGCTGTAAATATATGGGCTTAATCTCTATCGGGTCCTTATCTTTAAAGGTTTCTTACAATGACATCAATGTGTTTACAGTTTCATCAAAACACATCCAAATATATAAAGTTCAGGTCTTACAACAGTATTTTTGTGAGCCGTTGAATGTTTTCAACTACAAGTGAAACAGGGCAAAGGTTCAAGGGCAAATCTGATGTTATGGTAAGCTTCAAGAACGACAGATCACAAACAAGTCTGATTAGACGATACATGGCCTTACTAAAAAAAGAAAAGAATAAATGACAATACTGGTTTTATCTACGTCTGCAGTCTAGACCGTTCCTGTTATTGCTTTAGATCACAAAACACAGAAAACACCTTACTAGATTATTCATAAAAATAACAATTATTTATACATTAATTTGTCATTAATAAATATAAGTGTCTGTATTTTAGAAATATCACACAGATAACATAACATTGTTTATCAGAGAGCCAATAAATGTGCAAGTTAATATTACAAAAAAAGAGCTAAATCATCTACTGAAGGTTCATGAGATGCAAGAAAGGTTTTCTGGATATCCCATGACTGTACTTAGCATTAGAAGTCTCCAACTTGTGCAGAGTTAGATTTTTCTCTGCTTCTAGAATATGTAGAGACATGTGGCATATCATTTTTGCAGATCATGGAAAAATGCACTGCCTGCACAGCTCTCTGTTTATTCGGCCTATTGTATAAGACTCTTTAGGGAATGAAAGATTAACAAGTCTCTAATGTTGTTTATTTTTAAAAGTCTTAGGGGGGTTGGTTACACCAGATGTTCCAAAAGTTGAAAAGTTCCCAACTTGGAAAGTGTTTTATAACATGCTGACATGAAATCCATTTGAACTTCACTTGTTGAATTGTTACATGGTGAGATGCAACCTGATTGACCTTACAGATACAAGAAAAATCATTTTTACAGATAACACAAAACATCTATTCATGAATGTTCCAGACTGAACGGCTCTGTTGTCATACATTCATTGCTGCTGAAAGCAAATGACATCATGACAAGATGAAAAGAAGAATGAATAGAAGATGAGTCCTCCACTGATTTGGAAAAAGTCATTTTTCCTTACATTGCATGGGAAAGGATATTCTGACATTAATTATTTCAAATCCTAAGATTCACATTTTGCACAAAGCATATCTTTAGAAATGACTGGTTAAAACCGGTTTTGTGAGTAGCCACAAAGTACAAGTACAAGTAATATCTTTCATGTCCTTCATCTCTACAACAACTTCAGTTTATATGCAACCTTCTTGTTCCTATTACCATTTTAATAAACCAAAAATTATACAATTACACATCAATCGAAATTAAACTTTAAAGCACTGTATATGATAATATGGTGCCAGAATGTTTTGGTTAAAATATCCCAAATCAACACATTTTGTACATTTACAGACCTACTGTAAAGTACATCAGCAACTGACAACCGTTACAGCATTTAAACATCTGTAAACTCTGTACATCCTGCACTTTTTCCAGCCTCAAGGGTTCTAGCAGATTCAGCCATGCACAGTGCTTTGTGGGCATGCATGGAAAAATAATTAGGAAAACAACTGCATAATTCATTTTCAAGTTATACTTCATATGTGCATTTCTACTCAAACACTTCTCGAATAAAACAACACCATGCACAACATCACTGAAAGGTCACAGGGAATATCTGCATGTGTTCAGTATGTGAATAAGCGACAGCTGTCGTTTTAAATACTGTACACTGGTGCCAATATGCTGTTATCTGCTGATAAATCGCTGTCTTTAGATGTTGAGTGACACACAGCTTTACACAGTCACTTCAGTAGCAACTAATAGAAACAGAGCAGATGATCTAATGGAGCTACTGAAGTTCCATAAATGATTCTGTTTAAAGTTACACCCCTTACACCAGGTCCTCGGTATATAATCCTGACAAAAGCGACTAAATATATATATAAATATATATAAGTACAGTATAAGTGAGCAGTAAGCACACTTGAAATAAGGATGTCAAACATTAATCAGAATATCTGAAACAAACTTTAGAAGCTGAATCAAAAGATGTTTTTCTTTATTTGTTCATCCCGCTATATATTTGTACATTGTGTTGTCAGAAACTAATTGTTTCTGTACTGTTATTAAATTAAAATAATAAGGGTACACATTTGTGGGTCAATATGACCTGAGGCTAAATATTAACTTATATTCCTACAAACAGAGGTCAAGGAGCAACAAACCTAATATAACACAAAATAAAGCTGTGTTTATTTTACATTTATTACTCAGAAGTTTATATAAAATATAATCTTTAATGAGTAATATAGTAGTCTGTGATTTAAAGACTCCTATTAGTATTACATAGCTAATAATATATGCAGTTGTGTTCAAATATAAGGTTGCTAAAATATTTTTTGCCCCCAAATTAACACACTATGTCAAAGTGTAAGACGTGTAGTATGCATTTCAGTATGTCCTGCACTATGCCATCCCTTGCATCATAGACAAACTGAGGAAGAACGTAAGCAAAATAAAAAGGAAACCCAAACAATAGTCCTATAAAGAGAATTATTTGTTCAGGTACAGAAAGAATGTCATTGATGGGATTTACAGCAGGCCATTTTTACCCCATATGTGTTTTCCAGAGAATATAAGTTGTTTCCTGCTACTTCAGTTAAAGTGTTTGAAAGGCAGACCATGGAGTGATCTGATGAGTCTCTGTAGGATCTGGGTTATGGGAAGATAACCCTCACATTGTCCACAAGGAGGCAGGAGAACATTCATTCTAACCAGTCCAAGCCCCAAAAGTCTCTCTTTTCAAGCACGTACACGACTGAACACATGCCCAGATGTGGTTTAATGTACAAGCCAGTCAGAACAGATTGTTCTGAGCATTTAAGTTCTGTACTAAGCAAAGACATTTGATTTTCATGAACAATGATATTCATTGTTGTGATTTTATCATCAAGCAAGTAGTTATCAACTATATAAACAGCAATATATTGGCTCCTGCTCTGAAGAAGTCTGAATGATCTGTTATCCTTAGTATTGCTTTCCATTTAAACAGGTGTCATACACTGCTGTGGCTCAGGTCGGATGTGGCTTTCCTCAAAGCCTTTAACATCAAGTTCACAGAAATAGACAACAAGAACAGAGGATATGAACTTTGTGACAATACAAATCTTATAAACAAATAAGTAGGCCTACTCATGCTCTATGTTTTTAGCAAGTAACATATTGCTGATGTCCTTCTAAAACCTCCATATTTTGTGATTGTTATTTTTTGCCATAAATCACTGTTACAAGTCACTCTTTATGTTTGTCACATGTCATATGCCTGTCAACTTTAAGGCATATAAGGTTTCAGAAGGACAGTGACGATATTCAAACATCATATGGCAATGTTCTCACTGGATACATGACCGGAACAATAAAAGAAAAATATTTTTCAGCTCAGAAAAATAACAAAACAGGTTGTATTAAAACTGAGTCACAGGTAAAGTATACAGATAGGTGGCCACAGTGATGATGCAACAACACAAAACAGAGACATCGTCTTGTTAGAGGAGTGTATTGTTAAAACAGGAAGCATACAGTATATTTAGACATAAAAAAAAACTATAAAATAACAGCCTCATGCAAGCATTTCTGGGAAGCAAAAATCAAGAAAAAACAGAAAAATGTTGATGAGGATTTCTGGTTCCCAGAATGCTTTGCATGAGGCAGTTATTTTATATATTTGTCTGTTTAATGTTCATTTATCTTTGAAAAAACTGTTGCCAATGAATTAGATAAATATAAATCTACAGTAAGTTACTTTTACAGTGTATTCGTATTTAACCCGGTTTTTGTACTAAGATATTATTATAAGATATAAAATGTACACATTTATGATTATTGTACAATAATCAGAAAACAATATAAGAACTAACAGAGGATAAAGAGGATAAGGGATAGGCCTACATAATTTGTGTTTTGTCTTTTGAACCAAGACTTCAGTAATGCTTCTGGTAGCCATTGGAAGGCGTAATAAATCGAAACAAATTTAACAAAATAAGGCAGTTAAACATCAAATACGTTCAACGTTTTTATTTTGTGGTGTTTATTTCAACCTGCCTATAATTTCGGTGATATTTTCTCATGGTTTGTGCACCTTTAAATGCCTCTTTTACGCGAATCGGAATTTTCTGCCGTGATGCAGATGTTGCCCATTTAGAATGTGGGTAAAAGGTCGTCCTGCCGGGTGTAACAACATCTTAACTGGAAGTCTGAAGCCCAGCTGTGCTGGTTGTTCCGGCAGCACGGATCTGGTGGATGACTAACGCATCTGGGAAACTTGTAGAAAGGGCAGATACTGAATATTCTTTACATTCATATGCTAATGACTCTCTTCAATGCTACTCTGCATCTGAAAAGACTGAATGCATAGTCTGTGTCTCACAGATGATGCGTACATTAGATATCACGTTAACGGATGAATGTTCTGACACTTCATTAAGAAGAGATGTGGGATGTTTATCAATAATGGCTGGTTTTAGTCACCAAAAAAGTTGAAATGGTATCACCAGCTAAAACAAATCTAGGTAATCGTACATCAATCACTAACATGACTGAGGTCACATTATACACATAACTTTCAACATCACTAGTCTTGGCAAATCCTGTTTTGACCACGTTTGCAAAACACACTGCAAAAACAAGAACATGGAACAGCTCCCAAATGCTTAAGTATAAACTCTGTAACATTTGTACTTTGATTTCATTCAACTGAAGTAAACACCTAATTCTTCACGAGAGAAGACAAAATAACTAAAGATGTAGGTGTTGCTTTTCTATGGGCACGGCACATTCTCAGGCAGTACCTGACTGATCCTAGTCTGAGTCTGGCGCTCAGAAACCTCATTTAAATGCTGGTTTTCTGTGAGCGTGAACTTTCCCCTACTTCTCACACTGCTCCTCCGTGCTCACAGTGGAGCAGACCACCTCCGACCACGACGCGCAGTAACGGCACGTTCTCCTCGTCTCTCCACACAATGCCTCTGGACATTATGACTTTACACCAGGAAACCCCAACGTCCATTCGGAGCAGCGCGTTTATTCATAGAAATAATGTGTAGGCCACTAATGCTATATATTTTGAAATTAATATAATTTTAATGAATTTATTTTTGATTTTTTTAACCCATGGTTGGGTCATAAAGGGACAAACCCAACCGTTGGCTTTTAAATTAAACTATGTTGGGTGGTTTCGGTCCACTTTTCTGATTTCATTTAATCTAACTCTTGGAGTCTAACTCTCAACCATGGGTTGAAAACCAAACAGCATTTTTTTATGTAGAGCATTTACCAAACTGAAATAACCATTCACTTTGAAAAATCCTAGAATTCAATATTTACATTATACCTCCAAAAAGTGGATGCAATTTAAACTCGGATAAAATCAATATGAAAAGTAAACTCCAAATCAGTGACAATAAAACTATCAAACTACCAAATTCAAGTGGCAGAAATACCGAAATTACATAAATAATTAGCTTAGTATTTAAGCGATACTAAGTGTTCTTTGCAATCTATCATTAAAATAGTGATATCTCTCTGGTTGAAACCAGGTCCATTCTTACATCATGGTCCATGTCTACAGCAAATATGGTTAAGGAGGCGGAGTCTGAAATCTGAGCAGACTCACACACTCCCTCCAGCCAGCCAGCCAATCGGAACGCTCTATACAGCTCAGCAAGGGTATAAAAACGAGCAAGCCCTTCAACAACATGAGCCTGTGCTCTTGAGAATACTGCGACAGCTAACAAGAACAAGTCAACAGATCAAGTTTGAATAACCAGAAAGCACAGATACTGCACCAGCAAGATGAAGGTACCACTGGCAAATCTGCTGTGCATCACAGTCTTGGCAAGTTCTGGAACAAGCTTTCCACTGGAGAGGAGAGGAGCTGCTGGCAAAGAGAAGAAAGTTCAGTATGCCGCCTGGGATGATGTTAACGTGCTCGCACATGGGATGCTGCAGCTAGGTCAGGGTCTGAAAGAACACGTAGACAAGACCAAAGGCCAGATGAGAGACATCACAGTCAAAATGAAAGTCTTCAACGTGACCGTATCTGAGCTGGGCAAGCTGACCCAGAGGCTGTTGGAAGACAGCGAAGCGCTTAAAGCAAAAGCCCAGAACTTGGAAGAGCGGGAGAATCTGGTCCTAAACGTGTCCACGGATCTGCAGGAGAAAACAGAAGAACTGACCAGAGACAGACAGAAAGACCACGAGAGGATGAATAAGCTGGAAGAAAAAGTAGATGGCATGATGCAAGGAGAAGGTCTGGAAGCTAGCAATGCCAACAACAGTGATGTCCGGAACATTCAGGTATGTGGACAACCTCAGTGCTCAATGAAAGTTAAGATTGTGTGTGTGTGTGTGTGTGTGTGTGTGTGTGTGTTTTACCCATTGTCATAATAATGTATGACACTTTTAAATTTATGCTTTAACAAATGCAAACAGTTTATTCGTAAACTAACAAAACAAGAACGACCACAAAAGTTGAAATACCTTCAAAACCGTGTATAACTAGCAGAATGCAAATGGATGATGAAAATATGAGTGGGCGTGAACGCGCTGTACGCCACTAATAGCCATGTGGTACGTGCGCGGCCGCAGCCACTCGTGTCCACCGATAAATCGCATAACAACAACCTGGGAAATCTCTTGGTCTTCGACCTTTGATGCAGGAAGAAACCGCTTTATCTGAACTGTGATTACAGTTCTAGATAGATTAGATTTCAGTCTTTTACTGTGCGCACGAACTTTTACGCTGTTACATAACAACAATACAAGCTTGTGTCAGATAAAGAGGTTATAAAGACCGGTTACACTAGAAAATACCCGATTTTAGAGATAGAAACTATATTCGCTGTCTTATTTACTTGTTTATAGGGCGGAAAGTCCTAACCAAAGTATCTGTTATTTTGCAGTGGATGCTGGAGGCGCAAAATAAGCGCATCGATGAGCTGGTTGAGCGCATCAAGCAACAACAAGACAAACTGGACAAACAAAATATTCGCATTCGGACTCTTCAAAACCAGGTAAAATATGAACTAATTATTAAGCAGGAAAAATACAAATATACGAAATAGTGTTATAATTACATCATTAATAAAATTATAGATGCAGAATTGTAGATTATTATGTATTACTATAACATAGAGTCCCTTTTCACAGACTAGGCTAAAGACAAAAAGTTTGAGCTGTCTTAAATGAAAATAAATTACCCTGACATATCTTAAAATACATCATTGCCAGTGTTTTGTTTCAAGATGCACGCCAGTAGTATTCTTTTCAAGCCTTTTTAATGAAAGCGGCTTATATTGTAATTTAACTAAGACATAGTCTTGGTTTAAGCCCAGCCTTGTCTGTGAAACTGGGCCATAATCTCTATACATTCATTCACCTTATATAAATTGTAATTATATTCATTATATTTCATGTGACATGCAGATTCATATGAAGAACGAGCAAGTTTCTCTTAAACGTAAAGAGGATGACATCCACCTCAACACAAGCTCTGAACAGCGAGACTCACCTGTTGGTAAGTCGACAGTCTTGTCAGTCACGATTATACACGATTAAACGTGTGATCTTAAGCTATGATATGGCTCGCAGTCAATAAAACTGCAGCTGTAGTGCCAACAATGTACAAGCAAAACCAAAAGCACGCTGGGACGTGCGAGACTTGTTTTGCACCTTAAGTGATATTATGAGCTGTTTATGAGACATCATCATGGAGCTTGAACGTGATTCAGTTAGATAAAAGATCATCCCCAGAGTTTCTTGTAAGCCGGCAATGTAGCACACAAAACTTTTTTGTTGACTGTGCCTCAAACGTTTCTTTATTGTCCAAAACCGGCTTTGTAAATGCATTTGCGAGCAATGGTTGTCTCGAAGTAGGTGAAAGGTGAGGCTGACTGAAACACATGGAATGAGAGAACAGAGCAGTCATCCAAACTAACACAATACAGCCACTCATGGCCAGTTCTGACATCAGTGGGATTGAAAGAATGCTTTAAAAGCAAACAATTTTCCTGGACGTGTTCCAATTATGTGAGAGTTCGTAAGTCTCGGACGGTGTTAACCGAGGGTCACAGAAAGGCTCGAGCGCACAGGAATCTGTTTCAAATCTGGAACAAGGGGGAGGCTTTTTTACTGATCTAGTATATCCTGTACTTTGGATTAGTTTTCTTGGCTGGATGCCAGTAAAAAAAGTACATATTTTTGGACTGTGAACTTTGTACAGACTTCCCCTGGCGTGTGGAGATCGGTCCATAAAATGCGTCACTTGCCTTAAAAACGTGTAACCTTTACCCTAGATCTGTCAGAGAATGACTATCCCCCTTCAGCCCCCTCCTTCCCACTCATCTGCTCAGACAGCCCTCTTTATTGTAATGAGCACAGAGGATCAGACACTTATCTGATTCCATATGCTTTGTCATTTAAGTATTTTTGAAAGCAAACCAATTGCATACTCGCTGTAATGTAGAGCATATAAATCAAATCTCAAATAACAGAGTTGGGTGTTTAAATGTAAGGTGTCCTACTTTATTAGCAGCATCTTTGAAACCGAAGATACTTGTTTTTTTTAGTCTGCATCCGATATATCCCCCTGAGGGCTGTTGAGTTGCGCTTCGAATAGCAGCAGCCGCTGCATTCCTGGATCACTCGCTGCCCATGCATTGTGATGTCATCAGAGGGGTGCTGTGCACGTGAAGGAGGCATGCAGGGCTCGAGTAGAGGGGGCAGGGAGGAACATCCACAGAGCTCTGTCTAACATTATATGGCTCTGAGGGATGTCTCCGCTTGGGAACTGGGGGAAAGGTCATGTTTACACCCTCAATTGTTTCAGCCAGGTCAGTGTTGAAATGCGAAGCTCCGTTTGTTAGGCAAATGTTTGCAAGGTAACTCGGCTGAAAGGGAGAAAAGCATAGCACATGTACTGCGCAAATGATAAACCTACATATGGTACACGCATTAAACTCTATTTCGGACAGATACGAGGTTTGTTTAAGAACAAACGTGCCAATAGATTTGGACTATAGCCCTGGAATTCCAAAAAAACAAGTTTGCTTCTTGGGACTTAAAAGTTCAAGGTTCTGTTACTGAGATAAGAGTTCGAGTTTGTTATTAAACAGCGAGATAAACACGTGAGTGGTTTTCATTTTGTGCCAGCAAAACAGGTAAATGTCAGAGCGATTTGTAGATGAGTAAATGTGTTTTTTTAAAATCTTTTTACAGCAGTGGCCTCCGATTGTCATGAGTTGTTTCTGAGGGGCGAGACTACAAGCGGATTGTATACCATCCAGCCATCTGACGCTCAGCCCTTTGAGGTCCACTGTGAAATGACACCTGGTAAGTGAGGAAAACCATCTTACATACCTTCTGAACACCTATTTCCAGTGTCACATATTTGAGTTTCAGACCAACAACCTTTAATCTGTTTGCTTTGTGCTCATGTTCTCAGAGGGTGGATGGACCGTCATCCAGAGACGACAGGATGGATCTGTAGACTTTGATCAGCTGTGGCAGGCCTATCAGACTGGCTTTGGAAACCTGAATGGTAAGAATCCAGTGTTATTTGACGTTCCCTTAAGGACACAGACTTTTGCATGTGACAAACTGGTTCTTCCCTCTCAGCCACTTTTATCAGTACACTTTGATCAAGTAGAAGTGATTTCCACACTAACCAAGGGACGCTTAATGCCAGATTAAGAATAGAGGATCAGATCGATCCTGACTGGAGAGGAAATCCAGATCCTTAATACCCCTAATCCTTCATTTAATTGACAAAGTGACTAAAGCTCCCATCCTGTTTTTAAACTTTACATTTGAAGGTTACACGTTTAAAGTTCACCTTTCTAACACATCTCCCTTGTCATTTTCAGGCGAGTTCTGGCTCGGTCTGGAGAAGATCTACTCGATGTCCAAAGCTGGCAGCTACATCCTCAAAGTGCAGTTTTCTGACTGGAGAGATGAGATTCAGAGCATTACGTACTCGTTCCGTCTGAATGGCCAAGAGAACAACTATTCTCTGCGTATCATGGAGAGGACTGCTGGGAACCTGGAGAGCTCGCTGTCGGGCGAAGGGTCCGGCGTGCCCTTCTCGACCCGCGATAAAGACAACGACCAGAAGAACGACCTCAACTGTGCCAAACAGCTGTCAGGTAAGATTTCGATTTTTATTGCAGTGGATTATGAAAGAGGTTTCTGCATGTATTTAACATTCTAACGTTTTCTTTTTGCTTCGCAGGTGGTTGGTGGTTTAGCAACTGCGGCCGCTCAAACTTGAACGGGAGGTATTTTGTAACCCCTGCACCAAAGCAAAGGCACCAGAGAAAACAAGGAGTGTTCTGGAAGACCTGGCGTGGCCGCTATTACCCGCTGAAAACAACCACCATGATGATCGCGCCCGCCGAGATTGAGAACAAGTCATAGAGGACACGATCCCATCCCGTGAAAGAAACTGCCAAAATAAATGAGTGGTGCTGAAAAGGTTTAAAGCTCACATAGGAGTGTCTGCCAATCTTTAGATTGTTTGAATGTCTAGCAAGATTGGTGGACACTCAAATCCCTGTCTGAGTACAAATGGGCTACGGTGTCTAATCGGATGGAGAAGAACTAAATGTGCCTCGGGCCCTGCGAGACGCAGCATGTTTTATATGGTGCAGGCCGCTGTAAAGATCTGCTACATGTAAAGACAGATCTAATAGAGAGGCAGAAAATGAGCTGATGATTTAGCACCATTCCAGCACTAATAAAAGTGCTTGAGCAAAAAAAGCGAGAAGTCACAAAAAACAATCTTGCCTCTCCAAAAAAATATGGACCAAATAAGCTTGAGCCAGTACTTTTGAAATGCTTATTGGAAAGGCATTGTTCATGTCGAGGCATTATCCACAGACAAAGACGCAGGTCTGCAGAACATTGAACCATTTGGGACACGTCAGGCATTTTAGCTTGTTTTCCAGGATACATTCTCCCTTTCAAAAGCTGTACTTTCCTGTTTTGAATCACACGTAAATGAGGAGTTCCTGTGGAGATCAATTTTCTCAGTCACATTGACTGTTACTTTAAACATTTAGAGCTGTTACTTCTCTGTAAATAACAAGTAAATGCATATTCTTAGTAGCATTACATGTGTATTCTTGCCAACCTCGAATGTTCATGCTCTGATTTCTACATTATTTAAATGTTGTAAAAAAATCTTTATGTATTTCTCTTGCTTATAATTTATGTTTCGCATGAAGTAAAACATTTTGTTATTGTTTTTTTTTAAAAGTGTTTGGTCTTGAAGAGGCCAATAAAGATACATTTTATTTTAAAAAGTGCTCTTTGTGAATGTCTTTCATTTAAAATACAAAGTACTAGACAGGCTTGTTCAGATCAGATGTACAGACCTGAGCAAGCGTAGGGGGTTAAGTACATTTGAAACTCTTATGAGATGGCAGGTGATGGTGGAATGTGTTGAAGGTGCTCAAGCTTGCACTGTGCCCCAGAGCCAACAAACACGGTGCAGCTGTAATTCAGCAGGCGCCTGAACGTGTCCCCATAACTCATCTATACAGTAATGATCTATAGAAATACAGGAACAACCTTCATTGCTATAGGGGTATGTTATCTATATGGTTAACTGCATTCTATAAATATAGGAATGTGGTGCTTTAGTCCATACTGCAATTTCACGTACAGTAGCAAAGTATAATATGATCATAAATGAGTTTTTATGAAGAGTCAAATGCACTAAAAGGTTTGTCGTTTATCTGAACGAAATGTTTCTGTCCTTCAAAGTTGCTAAGAAGCAACACCATATGGTCTTTACCACACGTGAACCTTACCTAACCAAAATCCGCTTATTCTTGACGTGACTTTAAGTAACCAAGTTGAATTGGCTTGTGAGTGTCACACTCAATGTTTCACACCTCAGAGTGACTCTTAATGTGGCAAATCCCCTCTAAGGTGCTTGTCCATACTTAATTCCATATGAGTTTACTTGTCCGGCTGTAATAAGCTGTTCTGCGGCTAAATTGGAATTGAAAACAACTGATGTTATGGGACAGGGTCATTGCAAATACAATGGTTTCTATATGTACAGTAAACACATTCTGTAATGGACCATTACAAAAACAAGAGTAAACCAGGCTAATTCACAAACATTAAGACATGTGTTTCCTTATGTAACAGCCATTATGTTTAGCTATTGAATTTCTTCAATACTCATCCTTTTTGCTAATGCCTATAATTTCAAATAAAGAATTGTTTTTCTGTTAAGAGCCACTGGGCGGAACATTTAATAAATAAGTTATATAACAACTCAGTCATTAATTGAGTTTAAAGATTACATTTCACTAAAGAATTTTGTATGCGTTATCATAGTAAAAACAAATGTTGCGATTATATATTTGCTAGGAGATACATGAACAGGTTACATGTGTTACAATATGTTAAACTATCAGAGGGTAAACTAAACACTACCTGTTTTGACAGGAGTCAGACGATAAATCAGTTCCAAACATAAGGCCAAACAAATACAACGTCAAAATGGAATGCAGCATTTCAATTGCGAGGAGAGATATCATCATTCTGACAAAATACACTTGCTTGAGAGCCAACATAAACTACGACAAATCTGCAAGTATGACGACAAATGCTAGGCCGCAAAAAAAACTAAAATCACAACCTCAAGCGTTACAAACGAGCAAAGAACTTGTAAAACAGCGCCATCTAGTGCATCGTACAAAGAGCGTCTCACGATATATTCAATAAATATAGTGATGCTTTTTTGTTATTGATTGTCAAGTTCTCTCTGGTCACAATATTAATATCGAAATAAGATTCATTCAGACAAATAATTTATGAAAGCTGGCATCAAATATCTGTACATTTAAGGCTGAGTATCACTGAAGTTGTATGTAAATGATCCCATGTTTGCGTTTATACTCAGCGAAAGGAGGTGGCAGTATTGGGTACATTTTCACAATTTCCACCACGTTCCACGTATCAGTATTTCTCCCCGTAATGCAAAGGGACATGACCTGGACGAAATCAAGTTTAACAATTAAAACTAGTCAAAAATTCTATTGCGATAATATCATGAACTATACATAGCTTATGTTACAACATTTGAGGTCTAATGTAAATAGTGTGCAGTATTTTACACATCAGTCACACATAACCCTTATAGAATGATAATAAATGTTGATCATTTTGTGCAAAGAGACTGTCTACTTTAGTATCTATAAACATATTAATGCATACTTTTTTGACTTTAAAATAAAATATGTGTGTCTTGGTGCCCAACCAACCCCATGGTCAAATTATGAATAAAGACAATATGATTGTTCATCACTATTTATTCGAAACCCAGTCTTTACAACATCCATCTATTTATCAAAATCCATTTGAACAATAACAAATATTGTAGATCATACACGGCCATTTTTAATTTAAGCAAAGTAGCACAAAGGTTTTGACTGGATTTTTGGAATGAGAACAAATACTGTGGAATAAAAGCAGTAATGAATCCAGTTCCTAATTTGGAATGTTCAAGGTTCACAATGTTATACTTCAATTTCCTTTTATACAATACTATGATCAAAAGAAAACAAGGTTTGCTCCAGTTATTCTGGCTCTACAGACAGGGAAAGATTTCAGAAAAAAGTTCAAATAACAGCGAGGACAAAATGTTAATACAAAAATATTAATACAAAGATGACCTCTTTAACACACATTGTATAAATCGCAAGTGAGATTTCACCCTAAGACAATACATGTATTACAGAACGTAAGCCACAATCGTAGCTCCTGAGGAAGTACACTAATCAGAATGTCGAAAGCAAAAATGACACGGATACGCTGCTGAAATAACAGATAAAACCTTTCTTTTTGCACATCACAGGAATGTTCTCACTTTCAGCATTATAATAGCAAAAAATACAGGGGAAATAAGCACTTAAAATACGACATTTGACCAAATAAGACTTTCAATCTTTTAACAGTAACAGCATAAATTCACCTCACCGTGCGCTTATTTGAGCAAAAGAGCATGATTATAAACCCCTGAGCATGTTAATGATTGAATTGGGCTCTTATGAAGCTCTTTCTTGTCCTTAATATGGAATTTGTAATTTAAAAAAAATCATATTGGGATTATATCGCTGTAACCTTGCTATAACCCTCTTTCATACTTGTGTTTAACATCAAAGTAGAGATCAGCATTTACAATAAAACAAGCAATCAGACAAATACTAAACATTATTATAGTGGTTGTGCAATTAAATGACTGTCGATTTAACCAAACATAACACAAAAACTATCAACAGATAAAAACACTTAACCAGTATTAGGTCACTTACTCCAAAATATACCGTTTATAAAAAAGAACATCATTATATCTAAAACATACATAACATGTTCTGTATTGGTCACTTACAGCATCTACATCCAGCAGATGGCACTTTTACTCTGGTGTAATATGTTTTGGCTCTTTTGTTTACGAGGAAGTGGTTCATCTCCTTTAAATTCTCATTTTACCTTACAGCCATTCAATAATCTTGGCCGTCATCCTGATAGCCCTGGTAACCTTCATCTTGGTAATCTATGTAGCCAGTAGCGTCAGCCCCTTCTTCGGTTGTGCTGGACGCACCTTTGGGGCAGTATTTGGCATCGTAGATTTGGCGGCCCAGGCCAAAATTCTGCCCGCTTTGGTTGGCACCTTGAGTGTAGCCCATTTGCAAAGACATGGTGGAGTTATCACACTTGTCAGTACCACTTTTCTGGTCGTAGATAGCACGACGAGTCCCTGGAGCTGTCATGCCAGCCTGGACACAACAGATACAAATGAAATACTAGGCTCATGCATCATATGATTAAGTACAGGGATGGTGACGCAGTACTTACCTGGCTTGCACCCTTGTTTGTCCCCATTTGAAGACTGATGGTTGAATGGTCCATTGGTGGCAAAATGTGCGACTTAGGGTCATAGAGGTGCCTCCTAGTACCATAAGCATTCATTCCAGCTTGACTTGCACATTTATTAGTTCCCATCTATAGAGACACACAATGTGAATGAGTATTGTAGTGTTTGTACTACTATCAGTAGTTCTTCATTACAATTCACATAGTTTAAGATTGGTGACACATGCAAGGTCATTCCACCACATTATATACATCATACCTGAAGTCCAATGACACACTGCCCAGCTTTCATTTTTTCCTCATCGAACGCTCTCTCCTGTTTCTCTGAATACTTCACTCCAATGTCTACGCTCGAGTGAATACCCTTGGTTTTAGCCTATAAGCACAGTAAAGAGGGTTTATTAAGTTAGAGAACAGTACAAGAAAGTCAATCCTGCAAACAATAAAAAGCAAAGGAAAAAACTCACCATGCCAGCAAGAGCGAGAAGAGTGGTCTGAACCTGCGTCATATTTCCATTCTCAAAAAGATCATTCGCTTCAAAAATATCATGAGGTTTGAGACCATAAGAGGTGATTGCTTTAGTAAAGTTGGTCAAGTTCTCCAGCTGCAACAGAATGCAATAGCTTAATATACAAGAGCTTAAACACACAAGCCTAAAACAGTAAGTAATAAAGATCACCTGATGCCAATTCTGAGATGACTGGTTGATCTTTTTCACAGACCCTGGCTTAAGTTTGTTTATGAGCCTTCGGGGAAAACATATATCATGTTAGTGTACGGTACTCTGGCATTGAACTAACACGTGAATACTAACACAACACTAAACTTACTCGCAGAGTATGACACCACTTTTTAACCCTTTCTGGAAGTCATCTCCGATTGACCGTCCAGTAACGTTTTCAATCCAAATGCGCAACTCTTCCTCTTTCTGGATGTCATACTTCTGTGCAATCTAGTGAAAAGGTGCAAATGACAGCAGTTAATAGTAAAAGAAATCATATATATATATATATATATATATATATATATATATATATATATATATAGCCTAAGATTGTTTGTAATGCTTCATGTTAAATTGTGAGTCAAATGATTAAATGCATGTTTTATGCAAATATCAAGAAAAGCAGTTTCAGCACTGTTAACTTCACTTGTCCTACCTGTTATATATCAAGTGTACAAAACATTTTATGAAAACGAAGCAGCAGCAGCAAATATATTAAGAGTAAACACAAACTATGCATTAGTGTGTTTTCAGATTACAATGACGTTTTAACACTGAAGGCAACGCCCCAAACTACTTTCCGTGACATTTTTAAGTTAACTTAAATATGTTTCGTGTCACTAACTTCAACTTGTTAACCAACACATGTATTATCCCAAACAATTCAATATGCATTAGGCTTAGAAACGGTGCGATTCATATTTAAGCTCGTGGAGTAACACGTGTGTAACATGTTAATACGACAGGAAGTTAAGAAACGTATGTCGATGTAAAAGTTACTTGAAGTCTTTGACTTCGTCAGAATGAGGCGGTCCGAGCTTTGGGGGAATAGTTGCAATACAGCAAATAAAATGTGTCGCTTACTTGAACATTTCATGGAATTCCTTAACAGAAGTTATCCTACCTTGTTTTTTACTTCCGCTGAAAATCCGTAAGCTGGACCTTTGTTGAACTGCGAAGACATCGTCGAGAACCGAAGCAGACAAAGTTGCTAAACAAATATTGGTTGACAGGAACTGAAAGAAAGACTTCGGTAAAGTATGTGATATTTTCACTTGCTTAACTATTTTAGCCTATGCAGATTCAGTACTTCCCCTGTTTATTCCGCCACCAATAAAAAGCACAAGTCCCGCCCCTTTCTTTCCTTTTTGGCCGTGATTGATATCAAAAACTCCTTATATGGCACTGAAGTCCCAAATTCCTTTAGAAGGGAGTATCCCTGTCCATCCTGGTATTCCAGGCGGTGCGCAGTAGCTGTGGAATGAGACACCTCTGGGAATCCAGCAGACTACTGAATGATGTCACTAAAAATATTGATTCATTCAAGTTTTTTTCTCAGTGTGTTTGCTTCTGGGAAGGAACAAACAAAATATTGAAAAATCTAGACTATAACGGAACAAAAGTTCCAAAGGCTGACAGATAGATGAGACAAATAAAGGTTAAGAGGATAAAACATTTTTTTTTACCCTTGTGTGGTTTAAAACATGACTCGATCTACTGTGAAACACCAAAGATTTTGAGAAACGTCTCAGTGGTTTTGCAACCATACAGTAGAAGTCAATGGGGGTGTTGTTTGGTTAACAGTGTTTTTCAAAATATCTTATTTTGTGTTCTGGAGAAAAAAGAAAGGCATTTGGGTTTGAAATGATATTAGAGTGAGTAAAAGATGAAATAATTTCTATTTTTGGGTGAACTTCCCTTTAAAGATTACAAAATGCAAAAGTGAGTGCTGACAACATCAGATAAATTGGGTTCCATGACATCATCTAAACATAGACTACTGCAAAAAGACAAACAAATTAAAAGGTAAACAGCAGCTAAGACTGTGACTTTTATCTCTGGGTTTCATCAAGTTCCTGAAAAGAAACAGTAAAAAAACAGGTAACACTACAATAAAGTTGTATTTATTACCATTTATAAACTAACATGAACTAACAATGAAAAATATCTTTTTCCAGCATTTACTGTTGATGTCAATACATTTTTCATGATACTTCATGGTGTATTGACTAATGTAAAACAAGAAAACTTTAAGAATGTATTAGTAAATGATGAAATTAATGAACTAAGATCAATAAATGCTGTGTAAGTATTGTTCATTGTAAGTTTATGTTAGTTAACACATGAACTAATCTAAAAAAAAAAAAAAACATTGTAAACTTCACCTGTTCTTATCAAAAACACCTCAAGTATGAATGTTTGGGGATAACCTGAATGTAAGAAAGGGTACCATAATGCAAATAGTTTTGATCATTTTATTTTTTTGAACAAACGAGTGATGTTAAACACTGAACAAATATACTGATCAAAAATGATCAAAGTAGTCTCTCCTCTAGATTTAAATTGCAAATTATATTTGCAATATCCTAACCAAGTATTGAATTTAATGATGGCCTTTGCTTTAGATACAATGCATATACCTGGAATATCTGACATTGTAAGAAAACATATGCTGTACTTTTTAAACCAAATGAAGCTAGCGGAAGCCTTTTCAAACTTTTTACATTAAAGGCACATTGGTAGGACGAAGGTAGCAGAGCACAGTGTTCGCAAGTCGGCAGCAAATTGGTTTCAACCCCTTTCACAAGACGTTTGTCTTCAAAACAATGGCAAGGCATTTAAAAAATTTAGAAAAAAAACACGATAAATATGTAAAAACTGAAAACAATATTCTGAATGAATATTAGGACCACAACCTATAAATCCATGTCTATGAATGTCTGTGAACAGCAACACAAACGATTGGGTCTTTCATTCAAAATGCATTTCCTCCCAAATTAATGACATTCACACACACAAAAGATGAAGACTTAGCAAGATTTTACATGGATTTCAAGAACTATGTACAGACAAGCAGGATAATGCGCATATTTATTGACACATTTATAGCACAATGCGCAGATTCGAGGAAAAAAAAGACCATGGCTGATGCCAAGAGGGGTTTCCTTCTGTACCACCTAAACAAAAATCTAAATACCATACATTCACAAAGGCTCGTCAAATAACAAAGTCATTGTGTGAATGGTTTTCAGTAAGGCAAAAAATATCTAAAGGAATGATAACAAGTATATTTCCAGCATATAAACATTTTCCTGCTTTCCTGTCCTCACAGTATGAAGATGAAGAGTAGCACCCTCGGTGGCCATTCACTGCATTCAAACATTCTCATCTAGGACATGATTTGATTCCTTTTTTTTTGTTTTACAATTATCTAGGCAAACAGATTGGTTTAAAATATTGTTTTATTTAACACATCTAAAAATAGATTGCTCTTCTCTCATATGAAAATCACGTCTCTTAGATATATAGAGAAAAACGTTAAGCAAGAAATGATGTCTGGTACAGTATGGAATGTCAGTATCTACTGCAATTAGCACACGTGTGCGTGTGTGTGTGTGTGTGAAAGCCGCCATGAAAAAAAAAAATGCCTCATGTACATCACAAATAAGGGGGCAAATATGCGATGCAAACAGAAAAGCCTCAACCATATCTGCACGTATCTTTTAGTGGATAACCTTCTGGTAAGAAAAACGAAAAGAAAAATGGTCAAATAAATAAGATGCATACATGATAAGAAACTTTTATAATTTATTCTTTGTCACATAAAGCTTTTTGTAACTGCCAAAAAAATGTTCTCGACTTGCTTTCAAACATATCTGTACTGCTCAATGCTCGCTCTGACCCTCCTATTCACACGTTGTGCAATAACTGGCCCAGTGAAATCCCTGCGAGCCATTATATACAACCCTTGTTTGCAAATTCTCGTTGGTAGCAGCACATTACAAACAGGACACCTTTTCAGCTCCTTCCTGTGGAAAACTGAACTCGGAACAACCCTCGTTCATTCATTACACCTGTAAGATGAACCTAGCGCAGAGCAACGAGGAGAGAAACTCTCTCCTCCGACTCACAGTGGGAACATTGACAACTTTTCCAGCTCAAGTCAGCAAAAACCCTGTTCTCTCAGTCTAAGCAAACATATGGCAGGATGTTCAATTTGCTCTCATCACCATGAGGATCCAATGATATGCACTCTGTCCAATCATACCAGGTTCCCTTGGTGTCTTGGCAACCGTTCACCCCTGGCCAGTGTTCGCTGTGTATTCGGAGAAGGTCCTCATTCGTTACCTCCCGAGTCACACCGGGTAGCTCGGCATCAGGGTCGCTCGGTACCAAAGCGTGCGTTTTTCTGGGCTCTTTTACATCGTGTTCCTCGCGTTTCAAATATTCAGTCATGAAAAAGTGTGCCCCGTGGGTCTGTGCTCCAGAGGATGTAAGAACATTGCTCTGGAGATTAAGGTAAGATTGAATGACTTCGTTTCTGGACAGCTCCTTCCAGTTCGTCTGTTGAAAGGGGTTAGGGACAGATGTAGGTGGTTTTGTTGGGGGCATCTCGGTCCTTGCGACCTCCGGAACTGGCGGCACTTGGCACTCTTCCTCGTGGTGAGATTCTTTCGGAGTGAGAGGCTTAATCTGTCCCGTCACGGGATCAAACGTCAACCTGCGTTCTTTTAACCGCACCGGCTTTGTCCTGTCCTCCGAGGTCTGCCCCTGAAGGTTTACTGTGTAGTCTCTGGGCCTGTATTTCTTTCTCTTTTTGCCATCTGAGTTGGAGGTCGCTGCCTCTCGCTCACTCTTGGTCTCGGAGCCCTCCGAGCTGTGGGGCGCTTGTTGGGTGGTAAGCGGGGAGCTGGATAGCGGCTCCAGTGCTGTGCTGCCGTGTGGGGGTTGGGAGACTCTCTCGGTCAATCTGTGCAAGTGCATCGAGTCTTCCAGCCCTACAGAGGATGGACCATCACCAATGCACATCTGGGCCGGGGAGGGTAAAGGCTGCAATGTAGGCAAAGGAGAGGGCACTTGGGCAGAATTTTGGGATGGGCTCGAAAGAGTCCCTTTTGGTGCATATGTCGAAGACCTCTTGGCCATTGTCTCGTGCGTTAAACTGCGTGGACTGGACGAGTATCGAGGGCTTTTAGGTTGATGCTGCCCGCCTCCGGCACCATCCATCCGTGCGTGCTGCTGTAACACTGATGTTTTGAGTAAAGAGGAAGTGCTAGGTAGTTTGGTTAGGCCGGGAGAGCTTGGATGAGGCTTCACAGCATTGACAGGAATTTTGTTGTGCCTGTCGTTCTCAAGGTGCTCCGTACGGGTTCTGTCGGATGGTGCATCGTTATCTTTCTCTGGGAGAGGTTCGGGACTCCCCTTAATTCCATTTGATGGTGGGGAAGAAGAATAAATTTTTTCATAAATGGATGCTTTCATCATTTTGGCTGGCAGATGGGGACTGTCCCTTTGCTCCGCCCGCCGTTTTCGACTGCTGGATTTTTCAGCCTTGGGCGAGTATGTGTTGTGGACGTCATTCCTGGTTTTGAGCTCTGGAGCGATCTTGTTCGGTGGGGGGACCGCTGGAGGCGTGTCTGTCCGGCAGGGGTGAGCTCCTCCATTGGCGGAGCCTGGGACATTTGGCACTCCTCTCGCAGGAGTGTCGCTTTGGCCGGGCTCAATGAGCTTCTGCCAGGTCCGCAGGAGTTTCTTGGCACGTTTGGCAAGGTCCTCATCCTTTGTTTTCTTCCTTACATCATTAATCAGTTTTCCCAAGCGCGTTTCCTGCGTTGAAAATACATTTTTAATAAATAGCGACTAATAAAAAACTAAAATGACTTAAAAATTGTTATGAGAAGCATTGAGGTGCACATGGCTGGATGTTTTAAAGGGGTGTAACAATACACCAATTCCACGGTTCGATTCGGTTCAATGTGGGTGCAGGGTTCATGGCATGGCACCAGCAATGCTAAAAACTTTGAACTTCATATTAACATCAACAATTTAACTTCTTAACTTTATACATTGGCTTGACATTTCTTTGTCATTTAAGTGTTTAATATTTAGAAAAATACAGCTAATAGTTGTTTCATTGTCATTAGGTGTTTAAGGTGTTCTAATTAATATTTAATCAAATGTAAAGGAAGAAAATAATTTGTGACATAAGGCAAAATGACGAGTCATGTGAGGTGAGCAGCACGTACAGTAGGGTGAGCATCTAGACTGTGGCACTGCCTGCCACTGTACAACAATAAAAATTTGCATTTTGATATTTTAAATACATTAATGAGCAAAACCTCTTTGAGAACCTCATCAAGAATCTTATTTTACTGACAATGTACTGCATTTGTTATATCTGCACAGCTTTGCGCTCTTTCCAGTGCACGTAGTGCGAGTTATAGATAATAAGACACTGCGCTTTGAAGGATTTGATGAAAAACGATTGAGGGTTCACTCTCTCAGTGTAGGAGAGTGATTGACAATGTGATGCGATTGTTTTTCTCTCATTCATATGCAATATAAGCATATGACATGATAAATGTAGTTTTATTTGTTTCTCTGAATGTAATGATGAGCGTAGAGATGAGAATTACCTCAGTGCAGGAGTGATTGACAGCGCGATGAGATCAGTCTTCAATTTAACATAGACTCGTATTATAAATCCTTTAAACACATAAGACATCACTTAAATGCGAATTCTTTCTTTTTTGTGTCAAGCAATGCGCATTTTGGCGCGTTTTCAGCGGTCGCTGCACTGCTGCGTCAATTTGCGGAGAGAATGCTCTAACCTGCGCGGTACACCATGAGTTTCGCGGTTCGTATCGAGGGAGGTGTATCGCGGATCATTCGGTTCGGTTTATGTATCGTTACAATGCACTTGTTTTCTGTTCAAATATGTTTAGGAGAAGACACTTAAGAGTTAAAACAGTTGTGTGATTATCAGTATACATCACTACCAACCTCAAGTGCTTCTTTGGTGATGGGGTATTTCTCCAAATTGGTGATAACATCAAGAACTGCAACCATGTTACAGATCTGTTTACAAAAAGAGAAAATTTAGTTTAACAACAACAGAAATATGTAGACAGAAATATAACTATTATTACTTAAAATAATAAATATAGTGCTCTGCATTCAAAATGTTTGTGTACAGAAAACACACATAAAACACTGAGAGAAACACAAAATACAGTTTCAAGATAATCTAAGACTTAAGGACTTAATATAAACAACTAAACACTGATACAATATTTGGCAGACAGAAACTGCAGCTTAAGTATAACGGCATAGTGCTTACAAATGTAGATTTACAAATGACAAACACATGAAAAACTTTTGTAAGAAACGCTTCTGACAAATGCACCAATGTAGAAGTAAACGAAAATGATTAACATCAACACTCTTGACAACAGGTTTAACCATGTACTCTAGGTAGGGTTGCACGGTAAACCTGTTCTGAAAATTGACCAGTACATGTTAGATTTCAATCGAAAACCGGCACGTTGCCTACAGTGTAGAGGCTACGGTGTAGGTGACGCACAAGTAAAAAATGGCCTTTAAACCTTGGTGTTTTGAGTCTGACGTCATCACGCAGCCATATTTATTTTAGAAAGTTTAAGGAGCATAGGTAGTTTAGATGGTTAGGGTAAGGGTTTCGTTAGACTTAAAAGAGCAAGTCAAAACCAACAAGCCACGACCACACATTTGACTCAACACCAAGGATTTCGTAAACCCTACTAAGCCCTACAAAAAGCACTTTAGCTTTGCGACCATTTAAAACGAGACACTAGCGGTGGAAGATCTGACGATCTTAAATCGAGATCAATCTTGAAATCATTACCTTGTCTGTTGTCTAAAACGAGGCATGTATGACATCATTCAGCACTGCCCAGACCCGTCGGCGTATGACATTAAAGCACCGCGAGCAGAGAGCTTTGTATACTTTCGAATCACTCTTGTCGTGCTCCATGGTCTGAACAGCTTAATGATTTTCTGGTGTACCAAAAGCTACATTCTGTCATCACTTATTCTATCACAAACTGAAATGTTTAATTATCGCCATCTACTGCACTAACTATGTATTGTGGCTTTACACTTCACACAAGAAATCGTAAAGGACGTACATGAGTGGGTAAGTATTTAAAGTTCGACACACCCATCCTATTAAGTATTAAATATGAATCTTATCACATATTCAGGTGCATCATAAAAATACTGTTGTATACGTTAGTATTTACTCTAGTAAATTGTAGTATATTACAGTTGTGGGATATTATGGTATTATCACACTCTATTAGACATATAGCCCACTACAGTATCCTGGAAGATTATCCTAGTGTAGCATAGTTAGATAGCGTAGCTAACTACTTTCCAGTGTAACTTAACTACTTTTATTTATGAGACGCTTGTAGCTTACCTAACTACAATCTCAAAGTAGCTTCCCCAACACTGCGTATTTGGAAACAAACTAGTAAGTTAGCGGCATGGCAGACAAGAAGTTGGTGCCAAAAAAAAGCTCCACATCAGTAGTGTGGCAGTGGTTTGGCTTTTTTGGGAAGATCGCCCAGCCCTATGAGACACTGCAAGTAATTTATTACAAATTCATCTTTTTCTGCTTTTGCAGAGAGAGTGTTAGATTGTGCTACAGTGTATATTCGTGTCTTTGAATCCCCATTCAACAGCACACATAGCATATACATCTCTGTTAGCCTACTAATCATCATGAAGATCTCTTTTGCATCTTGTATATGTTCTTATACTCTACTCTCTTATATGCTATACTCTACTTATACTCAAATACACACACTTATGTCAAAAACACAAAAAGTTCACATAAGCACAGTCCGTTGTGTCTTAAACAAATGTATATCCGCATCAAAAAGCATGTGCCTCAAAGTGACAGTATAACCTAATAAATCAGTGCCATATATTAAAGAGAAAATGAAACTTTTGTAGCTTTATTTAGAGTCATTGCATATTTATTTTATACAGTGAAGACTGCACAGCATTTTATTTTTATTGATCGTTCAGTTTTCATCTTGAATGCTACTGTTAAATTGACCTACTACTATTTTTCAATAATACAGTTAAACATAAAATAATTGTGCTACATAAAATATAAAAATAATATATAAAATAATGCATTAAAGCAACACAGCTGTTACAGCAGTTTCATGCAGTCGTCTTAATATTTGTTTCAGTTCATTTTTGGTGGGGCTGGTTATTGATCCCCTATGGTACCGATTAGAGTTTGACCGATATTAAATTTTGCCGATAACAATAGCTAAGGTGGTCAGTACCTGCCGATTAATGATTAATTACCGATCAAAATCAAAACACAACCCAAAGTAAAATAGCAATGACGTGTATTACACAAACATTATTGTTAGAACCACTAAACTGTATTGTACTTCTAAATAAAACATAAATATGAACTATATTAATAAATATTTAACTCCACTGTATGTTTTAACAAAATTATTAGTAGGTCATTTCTACATTGATAGTAATGTAAAAATCTCTTGGCACCAAATTAGCATATAAGAATGACATCTAAAGGATCCATTGTAATATTTTCCAATATTGTCATGTTTATGTGCCTGTTTGTTTACATTAAAGCAAATGTAATTTACATTATAATTTACATTTACATTACACCAAACACCAACTAAATTCAATCAAGCTAATATAAAATAACCTACGACATTTGGTGGCAAGTTAAAAATTGAAAAAGACTTATTGTTAAAGGACAGTTCACCCAAAAATGAAAATGCTGTCATCATTTACTCAACCTCAAGTTGTTCCAAATCTGTATACAGTTCCTTGTTCTGTTAAACACACAAAGATATTTGGAAGAATGCTTGTAACCAAACAGTTCTTGGCCACCATTGACTACCATGGTAGGAAAATGACAACGGTGGTCAAAAGTGCCCCAGAACTGTTTCCTTTCCTACATTCTTCAAATATATTTTGTGTTCAGCAGAACAAAAACATTTATAAAGCAATTTTTTCCTACTATGGTAGTCAATGGTGAGTAAATGATGACAGATTTTTATTTTTAGGTGAACTGTCTCTTTAAGATTAGGGCTGTCACAATATGATTTTTTTTACAACAGTTATTGTAGCTACAACAAAATTACAATTGTGTTGGAAATCCTGAATAAATAATGTTGTTGTTCAAATTTATCTTAAATTGTGTTTATTTAGTGTTTGACTTTTTGTGTCAACAAATCACTCTCAAAATACGGTTGTCTGAAGGAAGTGAGAGAGTTTGTAACCATTGGGGCTCATAAGGCAAAAGGGTAAACAGGTGCAAAACCACAGCCTAGTATATTGCAAACACTGTCACTGACATGTTTAATTAACACATTATCAATAGTCACAATTACTTTTAATCCCAGTATACTGCAACATTACTAGTTAGGATATGCTATATTGTTTGTTTGCAATCACATCACTATACTGAAAAAGTTGATTTGCATTGTATCGCTATGGTGACTCCTTGCCACATGCACTTTATTTGAATCCTTTCTCCTCTCTTGTAAAAAATGTTGAGGAGCTAGCCAAGTTAAATTTTGCAATGTGGCTGTCACCCTTCTCAGCCAGCAGAATCTAGTTCCGGGACGGTCTGGGTCGTCAGTTAGCACTGCACACTGAAATGCAACGTCGCCGGATAACAGTAGGCTGCTTATGTGTGCTCGGGTTAGCTGTCCAGACAGTCCACATGGATTCACAAACATCAAGAACAGCCGCAAGCATAGTCGTGGCTTTTACGATTTCAACGCATCACTACAAACTAATCTAATGTGATTTAGGTAAATACAACGAAAATCAAGCCAACATTCAGCGCTAACTCACTACTACTAATATAAATCCATCTGCTAGCGCTAGGCTAGTGCCAGTGTGTCACCTAGCCACTATATCGAACTTGCTTTAGTACTAAATTGCGATGCACAAGCCCACAACAACATGTCCCGCGACACTGATGTGTAGTACGAATACTATTAAACTTAAATTAGGCAGCGACCGAACCGTTCAACACAACTCGATAGCAGGTAGCTTGACATGAAACGGCTAACGGGTAACATGTCACGCAGACTTCACACAGCATGTCATCTGTGTCTGACCACACCGTCCATGTTAAACCGAGGTGGGTGGTTGTATAAAACCCCTCGCAGCACGTACAAGGTTGAACTTTGCGCTTAACTCCTGTCTGTCTAGCTGCTATGTTAGCACAACGCGGAAGATAAATGTGCCTCTCGTCAAGTTAGCAAGCTAAGTTAGTTAGCTAGCTAACAGACGCTCGACTCAACGTCAGCTTCGCCGTGATATATAAGGGCTCGCTGTGGTTTAAGATGAAAGAATACGCTGCATTTGTGATGGGCAAAGCGAGCTTCGAGACTCGGACGGCGAGAGAGTGAGCAGGTTACTCACATTGCTCTGGCTATCGATGGCCTGCAGCAGCCGGTCTCTCATCTGCTGCGGGGTTGCGGAGGCCGTTGTCATTGCCTGCTCGGTGCGAATCGGCCGACGGGGGAAAAATCCTCCGGATTCAAGGGCTTAATGGATGGCAGAAAGTCACAGGCCTCTCGGGAGGATCGAGAGGTGGCGCAACCACATGTTTCTGATGTGACTGTTGGCTTGAAACGGTGTGTATGTGTGTTCAGTTTGGAGATGAAGATTCGACGGCTGTCGTCTCTCTCCGCCTCATTGCGTCGAGCGCTCTCGCCGATCTCATGAACTCCACTGGATCAAAACCCCAGCACCGCTGCATTATGGGAGAGCGCGACGCCGCCTGACGTCATCACGCAGGCTGGAGTACAAACTGAAGCCACACAAACAATGATGCAAAACCCATCAATAATTCTTTGTACAGTAATGCTGTCGTAAGTCCCAGCTAATATATGGTTGAATTTTTGAAAAAAGTCAAATAATACAATGATACAATAACACAGACAAATAATTCAATGCATTTTTTACATTTTTTATTCAATTCAATAAACAAATATTAATGCAAAGGTACAAAGACTTTAGCTTCCACACAGAAAAATACAGTAAGGACAATGGAATTGAGCTTGGTAACATTTTGTTTTAAATAAGTAGCACACACCTAGACACTCTTTTATATTCTCCTTTTTGCTTTCTTCATAGAAATGTTTTATAAGAGGAACATATTTTTCTTTCATTTAAAGGGTCAGATAAACCACAGAGCTGCAAATCTGTTCCTGAAAGCTAGGTTTGCATATTTGGTGAGTATAACCACAAAAAATTGAATTAATGTCTGAAGTTTGCCATCAAATGTATGTGCAACATCTGAATCGTCATACATTGAAAAAATAGAAATTAGCTGCCTTTGTAGAGACATGAACTACTAAGACAGTAGTTCACATTCATTAAATGCACATACTGGAACAGGATTGTAACAATTTGTTTATGTTTTAATTCCACTGGGTGTTACCATGTCATTATAACATTTTTTTTCGCAGTTAAAACAAAAAAATACAAAATCACTTGATATGAAAATATTTCCAGTTGCAAGAGTTTTAGTAATGTAATAGCATTTTAGATATACTCAGAGCTTAATAACTGCAAAAAAGCAGGACATCACATTAAGACTTACAGGTATTTTAATATTCAGTACCATGCAGCAAAAGTTCACCCAATATAAAGCAAGTTTTTAGTGTTAAAGGCTAGGCTTAATAGATTTGATGTAAATAGCTGGCCAGGAAGAAGTAATACAGTATAAATAACTGCTTAGTGTTTAAAATAAAGAATTTCTGAGCATAATTAAACTAAAAGAATTGAACAGCATAATTAAAGGGTAAAAGTAAACATTTTTGGCTTTTTTCAATGGCTTTGTTGATAAAAGAGAAAGAATGCAGGTAACGTATACATGCACACTTTCTTCACAATTTATTTTTCTGATCTTATGGACAGGGAATTTTGGCAAATTTGAATTGAATAATTCATATGACTGAATTAAAAAATAATAAGAAGAAACCATGCTTTAAAAAAAAAAAGGAAAAACGTTATTTTGTATAGGACAAAACTATTGGCACACTCATTGATGTATTAAATATATCAGTATTAAAACAAGATCTCTTATTGTTTAGGGGAAAATAAACAATACTGTACCAAATTGTGGGAAAATAACTTTTACGCTTTATATTTCCAATGAAAGATATCAATTACAAAATTTGCTAAAACTCAATATACTTCAGTTCATATTATGGTAAACAGGTTCAGATATTCTGGTAAACAATAACCATCAAACTAAACTTTACCTCTGTTCAGATTCCAAACACAAATAATAACATTGACTTTGTTTCTGTCCTTTTCTGAACATGGTCAATTTAAAAATTAGTAAAATGCTTCCAATGCTAAATCAAATTTAGTCTATTTTTTTAGTCTATTTAGTCTGTTTTTAACTGCATTATGTAAACAATATTTTTTTTAATAAAAAACCAGTAGTAAACTGGCTTACAGGAAAGATACATTTGGAAATCTAGGAACTGAGCAGATAAAGCAACTATAGCAAAGAAACCACAGATCTACATTGCAGCCAACAGACCTTGAGCATGAGACTTTTACAGTACTTAAACATCAAATTCCATATGCACATACATAAGAAAAACAAAACAAAACAAAACAAAACAAAACAAAACAACATCTGCCAGAAACTAATAGTTCTACTGCAAACACTACAAAACAAAGACAAAAGAGGATATTATTTCACAAAGCTTTAACAAAGTTCAGTGTATAGAGGCTGAAAAGCAAAACTGCATGTACATCTGCAGCAGGGATTTTAAAAATTTGGCTAGAAGTGTAACCTCACTTGATAATGGACACAGATGTTTATTTAAACCATGAGTTAGAGGAAAGTTAGAAACCCCTGAACAAAGGGACAGTATAGAGTCCACTTCAAGCATTTTAAAATGTAAAAACATACAGTTCCATATTGTTTGTTTTATATTTATATATATGTATGTATATATGTATATATATATATATATATATATATATATATATATATATATATATATTAAATACTCCTTGTATTTAACGCTCTAATCTTAGATTTTAAAATATAGAAATGTATTAGTGTAGCATTTATGTACATGAAGGCTGTCCATACATTAGATACTGAATGAATTACAATGATGATGGACCTTTTTTCTGCATGCTCTCCTTTTTTTGGCCTGTACTTTTCTTGGTGGATCAAATTAATGGTAATGATACACTTTAATCCACAGATGACAGCTTTACAAAGATTTCTATGGTAAACCGAGTTACAGAAAAGTAACCTGCCTTCTTTAATGCATCTTGTTAATATCGGGGCACTTTCATACTTTTCTAATACTACATAAAAAAGTTTTTTTTAGCATTGACCAAGTATAAAATCATAAATACACAACAGACACTTTCACTTTTTCAAAAATACTTGTCTTATAGTAGAAGGCAAAGTCGGCCAAACATAGGGGGAAATAGACCCAGTGCACTTAACAGTCACTCAGAGGGGTGTGAAAAGAACAGAAAAAATGAATGAATTCTGATTAAAGTGCCAAGTAAATGTAAGAAGTGATATGCTTACGTTATAAGTTCACATAAACGCTGACTGCACAGATACAGGTGTGAAAAAACATGTGAAAAAGATAAACGTGAACAGCTTATAAATCACCAATACTTGTAATGGTGATCAGCTATGAGCCTCTGTACAATGCAAAGTGAAATGAAGGTGTCACAGCAATGCAACTTATAACTATCAGACACATGGAAAAGTTCACAAACGTCACAGTAACAAAATAATGCAAGCTCATAATATGTTTGGTCCTACATAAAATGTGATGAAATACATTCTGGTTTCAGCAATGCTGTTCTTTCCATGAGGCAGTCAAGTAAAGGAATATAACAGTAACTGATTACCTGACACATCCCTCCCCTCAAGTATTTTACATTTTTAACATACGCAGCATGATCCTCATGAAAACAATTGTCTGAGACAAAGCACATGTTGGTCATGCTGTTAGTTTTTAAACAAGTTACAAATTTACATGGTGCAATCAGATGGGATGAATCCCTTACAAAGTGGCGATCTAAAAGCATCTTTCATGCATTTTCTGCTGCTCTTTTGCTGAAAATAAACAAAGCAATCCATGCAACAATAAAAATTCAGCTGCACTGACTCTGAACCTATAGATGCTATAAAAGCTAGACTTCTGTTTGAGCGATTTCTTTAGTATTTTTGTGTGTTAGAACATTTGATTATACTTTGCATAGATATTTTTCCAAATCTGGTTATCCCTTTATATGTAGAGAAATTTTACATGGATAACAACATTTCTTAAATATATATATACTTTTATATTTAGCATTATTTACTTTAAACATAAGGATTGTATTAATGTTCTTTTTAAAGGTTTTGTAAACAAAATCCTTACACTTATAAAAGTGGTAAGAGTATAAAAACCAAGAAAAGAAATAAAAAGAGGAAAAGACAAACATGATACGGTTTTCAAAAACAAACAAAAAGTAATACTTAAGAGTAATAAACCTCCCCTTTTGGGCATATGATGTCATGAGATCCAGAAGACAAATGAGAGTAGTGCACCAAAACAAATTCACAATAAGTTTCAGCTAATTTTACAGTACCATATTTCACTAACAAAATACAACAGAATCTTCACAGCACGGAACTGACAAAATACTGCATGTTCTCAGTGTAAGGCAGAATCTGGTTATCACAGTGACTAGTTTTGATACATGTATGCAAACGATCATCATAATGATGTATTGTCTTCATGTTTCTTTCCTAGCAAACTTAATCTGAAAGTAATGCCAGCATCATTTTGATTGTATTAGGTTCACTGCAATGATAAAAAACATGAGTGTGCTTACAGTTACATTACATGCTGACTATACTGGCGTGAAATGTTTGATAGCGCATAACGGATTGAGAGGCAGTTGTTTACAGATCTGCCTATTTTCAGTTGTGTACGCATGTGCACGTTCTGCACACCTAAATATGTGTTTTGTTGTTGTTGACAACCATATTAAGCATGTGTGATATAGATATTCAACTATGTTCTTTTCAACCAGATTCATTTGATCACAAACCTGAACCATTATCGAAAACTAAACATTTATGACAGATTACAATCATATATTCAGACCACACTGAAGAAACGTAGCTGTCCTTGAATACATTAGTGTTCATGTGTTAAATGTGTTTCATGCATGAGGACATCAGTTCTGCCCTTAAAATGGGGAGGATTAACACTCCTTTCTAACCATTATTTGTGTCAAACGACACTTGTTTAAGAAAATAAATTAAAAACAACTCAACGTGGTGTTATATGCATGTATAAAAGTGCATAAATAAATATTTGTAGTCAAAACAAAGTGGCATGTAACACAAGGTATGTGAATGATGCTGGCAGGGGTAGAATAAAACGGAAGAACATATGAAAGGGAATAGAGGGAGATTACAGTCTCATTCACTCATGTAGAGTTAAAGGTGTAAGTTTAATTCTAAGAAATGATGGGCTGCGTCTTTGAAAGGTTGAATCATTAGTTTAGACGTTTAGTTTTTCCCCTAGCATGCTATGAGAGCATTCTCAGTCATCACAGCCACCACCCACTTTCCTGAAAGGTGTGCTTTTAGAAATCGGTGCCCCCGACGCGCTGTGGAGATCATAGCTCCTCTCCCACCTAACACCGATCTCCAAAAAGAACAAATGAATATCATATACCTAAAAAATTACAGCCTGTCCATTCGGAAAGCGTCTTCTGTGGCGGCGTCGGCAAGGACCATGTCAGGATCGTTGAGCATGTGCAGGCCGTCCAGCGTCAGCGGATCGATTTTCAGCTCGTCCAAGGGGAACTGGGAATCTGCGTCGAAGCTCACGTCACCTGTCAGAGAGTTTGAGAGATCTTTCAGTAGGTTGGAGGATGGAGGTGTGGTCTACAAAATAGCCACTTTAGTACACTAAACTTGAATGTCAAATCATCCTTCATGTACTAAAAGCTACAGGCAACATTATGCAATATCTGACTTAGACAGGTGCAATACCTGTGAGAATGATGTTGGGGATGTTCCCATGGCTGCTATAGCCTAGCTGCTGCGCGTCCTGCAGGTTGCCGTGGCTACCGGTCAGGTTGAGCATCGCGGCTTGTGAGTAGTTTAGAGTGGATCCCTCTGTGTACAGACTGTTTGAGCTGATGGGATTCTCAATCATGTTAAACTGCTCCAGCTAAAAATGAAAAAGAAATGCAGCGCAGGTTTGGAGGATGGAAACAAAAGAAAATAAAAACCACTTTGTGAAAATAATTGAGAACGATGTTTTTGTCCCAGTGTCAATGCTTAAAGGGATAATTCACTCAGAACAGAATATTCTGTCATCATTTATATTTATGCATTTGGCAGACGCTTTTACCCAAAGCCACTTACATTGCATTATACTATACATTTGTTTCTGAGTATGGAAAATCCCTGGGATCGAACCCATGACCTTGGCGTTGCTCTAACCACTGAGCTACAGGAAATCTTTTCTCACCTCTTATCATTTCAAACCTGTATGAGTTTCTATCTTGAATCTTTATTGTGACAGTATGTATATGCTTGGCTACAGTAAACAGCTCTTAAGTAAGAACGTGCCCCACAATTTTGTAGAAATTAAAACAAGCTAAAACAAACTTCAAAATAGCAAAGCAGAATAAAAGTAGTTAATACAACTTCTAATACACAAAAATGGTTTCAATATTCCTAAAGATTTTCATTTAATGTTAAAAATATGGTTTTCAAAACAACATGGGCTAAATAATTGAGGATTATTTCATCAGAAAAACAGGTTTGTTATCTCAAAGCTTTCAGCTGCCCTCTTGTGGCCAGTACATGTATGAGGCCAGGCAAACAATATTTCTTATATCTAGATGAAGAAGCTCCTAGAACTCCACTAAAACTTTACAATGCTTTATAAATTTGTGACCTGTGGCTTACAAACCCACTGATTGTCTGGTTGTCTGGAACAGCTAAAGAACAATTGAGGTTATTTATACCGGACACGGTGGTCTCACCTGCTGAGACAAAGCGCTGGTCTGCCGGGGAGACAGCTGCTGGTCATAAAACGCATCACCAAAAACACTTCCCAGAATGGAGGAGTGCTAAAACAAGAACATATCAAACATAACCATTTATGAAGAGGTTAAAGATTATCATTAGAGATCACTTCCTCTCATAGTACAGGCCTTAAAGTGACAGTTCACCTAAAAATGAAAATTCTGTCATCATTTACTCACCCTTAAGTTGATCCAGACCTGTATACATTTCTTTGTTTTGTTAAATACAAGCTATTTTGAAAAGTTCTGGGGCTCCATTGACTACCATGATATCTTTTTTTACATGCAGTCAATAGAGCCTCAGAAATGTTTAGTTACACACATTCTTCCAAATATCTTTCTTTGTGTTCAGCAGAATGAAATCTATACAGGTTTGGGGGTGAGTAAATGATGACAGAATTTTCATTTCTAGGTGAACTGTCCCTTAAAAACAATATAGCAGCTCATGAGATTTCACTGAATCAAGTTCTTCATTACAATAAGTGATGCAAGAAAAACGAATTCTGTAGCAGCATTTGAACTAATTTCGCTAACAAACACATGTTGCATGTGTAATATACAGAAATGTTGATAAAGCATTTAAGAACAGATAAGCAAACACCTGAATGTACTATAAGATCTCAGATCACACATCACCATGTCATGTTGTCTAGCTCACACTGCAATTATTATTTCAGATCTATATAGCTTATAGAGAACAACAGGAAGGAAGTATCCAATAAGCCTCTAATATTAAGAAAAGTATGCCTGAATATTACTTCCTGAATATGAAACAATGTTTTCAATCTGAATTCTTACAAAACAAAAATCTGTTCATATCATTACATAATTTGTTAAGATGCTTGCATTGCAAAGCCCTTCAAACAACTATTATTAATGTACAGAGTCATATCTGTAATCTTTCAAACAGGGTTACATTCATTTGTGATGTCAAGGATCACAACTGTTAAAAGTTTTAAACTGACACCACAAAGTAGCTCAAGGTGCACAATACGTATGCGGCAGTGACAGAACGTGTAACAAAAATGGGACGTTCACCGAGTACATTTAAACCATCTCGCTACTCATCACAATACAGACAAAAACTGAGTGGAGCTCAGACACACAGCAAAGCAGCCGGGATCAGAGAGACTGGGGGACACGACTGGACTGGGACACACAGAGCGGCTAAAAGGACAGTTTCCAGATCGGCTCCAAACAAAACAAACTACAGGGAGGAAGCAGAGGCTGCTGGATTCGCCCTTACTTGAGGCGAGCCCCCCGGAGAGAAGCCTTGATTGGAGACCGGAGAAGTCGGAGACTGATTGGCCGAAGACCCCACCCTACAGCGGTACTGCTGGAGGGAAGAAGCCTATGTGGGACAACACCAAGTTAGACCACCAGAGCCCCTGTGGGGAACCTCTGACAGGCAACTGTCATAAACAGTCAAGGTTACTAGGCCTGTGTCACTTACAAAGGTCTTTCATTACCAACTATGAGATTTCAATTACACTACCAGCACTCTGTCATCAGGACAATGATAATGACTGTAATCATGACAAAATTGCTGCTTTCTTCATAAAAAGAAACTTTCTGTAATGAAGAAACCAGGATATCAGGTCGAGTTCTGTCAAGGCTAAGCAAATGTTCAAAACATTATTTACACTACCAGTCAAAAATCTAAACATATTTGTAGTATTTTCTTTCTATGATTTATTTCTTGATATTAAAATACTGATGTTAAAAGGCACAGTGCGTAATTTTTGATGCTAGAAGGTCAAAACAATAACAATGGTGTAGCTTGATGACGCTGTGAAGGAGCGTTAAATAAAATCGAGGATTATGCAGTATGAACAGATATAACACTGGAAAAAACACTAATTTCTCTGGATTGAGGAAAATATATTTGAAATATTTAACGATTAATCGCATCTAGAATAAAAGTTTGTGTTTACATAATATATGTCTGTGTACTGTGCATATTAATGTTTATATATGTATACATATACATGTAAAAAGTAAATATAAAAATCAATAAATGTTTATAAATCATTTAAATTATATATAACTATAAATATATACATTCAAATATTTTCTAAATATATGGGTCAATAACGTATAACAACCACTTATCATGTGGTGCGACCAATAATATCAATTATTGTAATAAATATAAAAAAATAAAATATCAAATTTTTGTGGCTGCAATATGAATCTCTGATACAGTAATACAATACTATTAAATAAGTTAATAGTATTTTAAAAACATTTATATCAGTTGTATGCGATTTTCAGGAAAATAATTTAACGTGTTAATTTAAAAAAAACAAAATTATAGAACAAAAATATAAAACGTTTACTTTACAAAACTCGAAGAAATGCAAATACTTTGTTTCAAAACACTTTAAATACTAAAGATTTGTTTAAAAAATTTTAAGCATGTCAAGGAAATGAATTAATTTTAAGATAAATCCCGGTCGAAACAACAAGACATTTTTTAAGGCTATGAAAAACACTAAAATCACTTAATTTACCATTTTAATTTGCATTTATGTGTACACCACATTCTTAATGTTTGAATAACTGCAATAGATATATTTATTTATTTGGTTTTTTTTAAACTGGCACGTTGAAAATCCTTACGTCAATGACTCAGAATATACATTATTGTTTATGTGTTTATAAATACAAAATAAATAAGCACATAAATTATGTAAACAAACTTTTATTTGGGATGCGATTAATCGATGAACCCTTATGTTAATGCAAAAATCTTGTCACAACACCTACAATAATGTTTTTAAAAAAGACTCGTGAAGTTGTTTAAGAGTGTACATTTAGGCAAAGGATGGCTACTTTAATGCTACAATATTAGCATTAAAGTTAAATAACATCAATTACTAACCAGTTTTATTCTAAAATGTGATTAAAAGTAAGAAAAAAACAGATCATCCCTTTTCACAGGTGATGTATTTTAAGGTAACTTTAAACTTTACAGTATCAATTCTCAGTCAGTTTGATACTCCAGAACTAAAAAGCCAAAGAAGCTAAATTTGAAATGTGATTTTACCGTGTTAATGTCAATGTCCACAGAGGTCTGAGTCTGGTTGCCTGAGGCAGGTGGCATTTGAGTGTTCTGCTGGAGCTGAGGAAGTCCACCAACCCCTGTCTGTGTGGACGGCTGACTGAAGAAAACATACTGAGCCAACTGCTGCTCCAGCGTCATGGTGTCTATTGTCACTGCCTGTTAAACAAGGATCCAGATTGAGCCTTTTAGATCCCCCCTTTTTTGACAAGTGTGCGCAAAGTATTATTCAACTGCGGCAGATTCACATATCATGCATTTCCTTTGCATTCTAATGCAGCATATTACAAAGTATATGTGAGCACTGGTCTGCTATATAGCTACCCTACACTGTCCCAGTTATTTCACTCATTAAAAAAACCATGTCGGTTACTAAAGACACGCAGTGAGAATTAGCGCTGAAAAGGCATGGACACTCATTGCTTTTGCGACAGACCTCATTGCATATGCATTTGTAGGAGTTTCCTCTTTAGACGTAAACTTCATGGAAGGAGAGTATTTAAATGAATGAACGCAATGGGATTTACTAAGGTTTGCGCTCATCATTGCACTGGTATTTGCGGCTTTATTTAACGCCCCAAAAAAGCACGTCTTAAACTCTGCGCTCATTTGCGCTGCTCTTGGTAGATTGCGTTGGTTATTATGGGAATGAGATATTGCGCCTGTGTTACTTAAGGTGCGCCTTGTTAGTAACGAAGCACACAAATGGCTTCAGCAGATGGAGGTGTAAAAGCAGTGTTACCTGAGCAAGAGAGAGTGGAGGAGAAAGGGTGGGAGACAGCTGCTGGAGACTCTGATGCTGCTGGGAGTCTGTGTTGAGAATAAGAGGAACCACATTTTCATGTCGGCGCTGAATGCTCATCGTCGCCGTGGGCTGGGCTGATGTGATAAAACGTCAATGGTTAGAACTCACACAGTAAATTCTATTTTCATGATTTTTTATGTTAATGTGAAAATCATATCGATGTCAACAGAGAGGACTAGTAGCTAATGTATGTACGGGTATATCTGAAAGTAGAATGTCCAAACTTTTCAGGGTTGGCCCTTGAAGTTGAGTGAAATCAGTATAATATATTTTTGTCCAGTAATATTTTTTTTTCTCATATTTTTTATTTTTAGAGATTAGGGGGTTTATGTAAAATTTATGCAACAATAATGATCTATTTTTCCATATGACACGTTTTTGTATTTTCCTGTACCTTTTGTGCGTTACAAGTTGTTCATGCATATATTAAAAAATTAAAAGGTGGAGAGGAGCAACAGTAATGTACGGTATGTGAAAATGAATGTGTTTTTTGAATTGTAAACCGTGTGAACACTGTATTACACCAAATACACACAATAATGTTCATTTTAGCCATGTTATATGACCCCTTTAATATAATAGTATACTATTCTTATTCCCATTCATTTTCTATGACAATCAGGAGTATAAATTTGACTTTTATTAGGACCATTTAACCTTTTCGAATCACATCCATTATTTACTTTTGAGTTCAAATAGCAGTTTCATACTATTCTGATAAAGTCAATGAAACATAACACTTTTTTCCTGTTTGCCATTCATTTTCTTATGATTTTTGACAAAGGACCACATGTGTTTTTGTAGGACCATATAGTCTTCAAATCATGTCCATAATTTGTTTTCACAAAGCAAGTGCCGCAAAAAGTCTCCAAGCTTTGTACCATTCGATAAAAAGTAAAAACTAAATTTAAATGTTTCAGTCAAAAGTGACCAAAGTGTCTTGTAGCCCTCTTTCATTTCATTATCTACTCACATAATAAATAAAGGTTTTTTTTTACTTATTTGGCAAACATCTGTGTAATAAGCAGGACCATGTACAGTCAGTCAGTCAGCACCCCAAAATAAAGTCCTTAGGGCAATACTCTCTTTAAAGAGCATAATACATCTTCATACACACATATAGCATGTATATTCTCATGCGTATGGTTAGTAAAATCACCTTGGCTGGCAGAAGTGAGGCCCATGTGAGCGTTGGCCAGGTTGCCAGTGCTGTTTGAGGCACTGAGAGTGGAGGAGGAGTCATCGGGGTCCAGAGGTGTGGGAAGAGGTGAGGGGATCTGGATGTTGGTTAGGTCTGGCAGAGAGCCACCGGTGTTGTGCGCCACTGGGATCAGAGATGCAGTCATTTCCTGATCTGGAGATGGAAATATGCTGGGAAAAGGAATATGAAGGCTGTTAACAGTAATTGGATATGCCTCAACAGAAAAAGTTCCTTGTAAACAAGGCATGTCATAGTTTATATAATGTCATTGGCTTAATTATATCTATCGAGTCTGCTGCTGTCAGAGTGTTTTCAACCACGACAAGACAGTCAGTGCTCATAAATACAGCTATATGGGAGCAGTGATGTCCAGATGGTTGTTAGGTTGACTGACAGAGGGATAATAGCAGAAATTCTCCTATTAAAGGTAGAGATGTCAACCTCTGCGTCCGTATCATTACAGTAACAGAAATGGTAAACAAGCTGTTTGCACACAAAAGTGGTTTAGTCACTGTACTGGAGAATTCTTCTTTTGCCTTTTTACCTAACCTTGGAGGGAGGGGGCTCTGATAATAGTTTGCTTTTATGACCCTTTTACCTTGTAACCACCAACTGCGATGCAGCAAGGCCGTTCCATTCACCTAAACCTTACTTTACAGGCGACTTAAAAAAGAAAATCTAATTCCATTCAATCGTATTTCTTTAGCACTTTTACAATGTGCATTGTAGCAAAGCAGCTTTACAGAAATAAAAATATTTTAGTATAAAAAGCGTCTAGATTAAAACGTCTGCCAAATGCATAAATGTAGATATTTTTGAAACAAATTTTATTTTACACAAAATATTCTGCATTAAGCTGTAGTGATGCCTGCTGCAAATACAGACTTTCCAAGACTCCAAGATTATACATTTTAAAAAAATGTCCCATTTAATGTCTAATATCTAACTTCTGTTATCTACTGATCTATGAGATGAACATGGAATGAAACCAAACTTACTTAATTCCCGGTATTTTGTTTGATTTGGGTCTTGATGATATATTCTATGAAAAAATAATAAATAAAACATCAATAGATGAACAGACAGAACTACAGTCAAGCAACAGGTGTTAAAATATACCCTTTTATGATCCCATATCTGTTGACCTTCTTTGTCCAAGTCACTCTCTGGATCCCCTATTCCTGGCATAGTGAGAAGAAGAACTAGTACACAGAGAGGGATGAAAGCATATATTCAAACAAGTGTGCAGACAATTCTACAGGTAGTAGTTTACTACAATCCTTTCAGTATTACAAGCATAAATTACAGTAATGACAAATTGTTTTTTTAACGCCATACCAGCTGTGGCTATGTCAAAAAAGAATACAAGACATGTGAAATTATATTATATTTTAAAAATACTTAATGAGAGACAACAAAATTGAAAAGGAAAGACAAAATAAATACATTACCAACCTTGTTTTGGTTGCAAATCTTGAGAACCTCCTGTAAATCCATCTTGTGGGTTTGGGTTCAAAGTGCTCTGGTGCAGGGCAGAGTCTGAGTTGGTCCTACAGAACAAGCACAAAGAACCAATAATAAAATATATTCAAAGATTGAGAATTTAAACGATAGCAGCAAATATCAAATAGCTGCCGCATCAAAATGTGCCTGAATCTACTGACAAAGTACAATATGTTAACATTAGCAACTAAGATTAATTTAAAAGGCAAAAAAAGGCATCTTCAGTTCCTACATTTTCCTACAGACATGACATTTAAACAGTTATCTGTCTTGTTTGCCCTGCACATATGTGCGATCTTTAGCACATGCAAAAAGATTGTACAAGTATCAACTCTCACCTCCTCCAGCTGGTGTCAGGTGGTGGTGACAGATACACCGAAGCATATGGGCAGCTATCAATGTGAGAATCAACATTAAGGAAATCATATTGTCAGAAGACAAAATCGATCAAATCTAAACAGTGACACAAAATTAGAAACAGTATATTTTCTTATGCTACACAAACTAAACAACAGTGCACCATTTTTGCACAGTTTTCCAGCCTATCTGCATTCATATATGGACTCATAAAGGATATCTGACGACCGTGTTTGTCCACAGAGAGGGGTCTGCGGTGTGGGGATGTGATCCGATTCCTGTCTCGATACACTCTGTCCACCAACCCATGGTGACGAGTCGTTCTACTTGTGTCCAACCCTGAATTCTGAAAAGGAGTCTATACCAAATAACAAGAAATGAGCACTATATCAAAATTTCACATTTATTTATTGTTAAATTTGTATTATAAATATTATAGCTCTTCTCACCTGAAAGGGAAGGTCAATGTTGGTATTTCCAATCTGATTGACATTTGGCAAAGAGCCACCGTAGTACTGGCCTCGGTTCTGACCGAGCTGTAAATACTGTGTCTTCTGTAACTGTAACTGCAATAAAAAAATAAACAAGAAATACTAACAATAACTTCCCAGCTTAACAAACATTTAACATTTTCAAGACTTTGATGATTGATTCTGGTGAAAGGGGTTGTCTGCGCTGAGGCAGTTAAAGACTGGATCAAATAACCGAAAGAGACGGTCCTCAATGTGTCATTAAGTAAGGCACTTTGCTCCAGGGGTAATCTGTCTCTGTAACCTAGTGTGAGTTCAACTGATCCCAATGATGTGGTGATGGCCATGCATATATAATTGTGCATGAGAATAGATTTAGCCTGGCTTTGTAAAAATAGTATTCACACATTACCATTTAGTACAGGTGAAATAAAAGATCAATAAATAATTTTTTACACAAAGACATATAAATATGTGGATATGTATTTTAGGAAGGGAGCCGTCATCATATTTGGGGGTCCTTGGCATCCTAAACCTTTCTTAAACAGACAAAATGCTCAATAACCAAATCAGTTTAATTTAACTAATTGTTGTCTAAAATATTCCTTTAGAGTTGCCTCCCTTATGGCATCATACATGGCAGGTTAAATATATGAGGAAATGAACAAAGGAAAAAAAAAAAAACAGCAACCCAAATGAGTTTTCAACCCTAAGCATCATGACAATGCTGTCATGACAGTTTGGTACTGTTTTGGGAACAGGAGCATCTTGAAACTGGGCTGAGCAACGAATGCCGAACAACGCAAATACATCTAAAGCATCTAAAAACATTTATTGAGCACATAGATACACCAATACACACATCTAGACACCCTGAGTTAAAATGACACATAAAACAAATACTTAGACGCAAAATTGCGCATTACAGACGTGACACAGATATGGCCTTGATCACAGTGCATATATAATGGCGAGAGACTGTAATGTGGGCTGTCAAACACACACATGCTCAATCCATTCGCAATGATCCACTTCAGCTGTAAGCATGGCAACTTTTATAAGGCCTCGTCGTGACCGTGTGTTTATAACGGCGTCAATAAGGTTATCCGTTAATCAACCCCAGAGATAAACGCACACCAGAAAGGGGCGTTTGTTATTGTTTACGTCTCGACAGGCGGCTTCCGTGCGCGTCGTATCAACACAAATCTTAAGAACGATAATGAACGCTGTCATTAAAAAGGAAAACAGCTACTTACACGGGCCGCCCGGGTAATACTCAGGTCTTTCATCACCTCCTCGAACGCAGCTGTCTCCTCCGCCTGCTTCTGGTTGTGCAGCGCGATCTTCTCGCTGAATTTGCGCGGATTATTCGAGGTCGCCATGTTTTACTCTTGTGCTCCGCTCTGCTTCAGCGAGAGACGCTGCTGCGTGCGCGCCTCCGTGCGCGTGGGCGTAGCGAACACGCACATCTGGATCTGGAACGCGCGGGTTTGGACGGAGGACGAGCAGTTTTGTGAATGCTGTTGTTGCAAGTGTTTTCTTTTAGATTTGAGTGTTATGTTTCTCAGACTTTCTTTCCTTGATTGTTGAACGCACTGTTATGTAACGTCGAGTATTTGTTTAAAGCCAATTTGTCCCCAATGACATTGTTGAAAATATTTAATCCAAATGTTCTGATGAAGGCCTACTAGTACTACACAAGTTTGTGTTTACATAATATTATGTCTGTGTACTGTGCATATACATTTTGTATTTATAAACACAAACACATGTATGTATATGTTTTTATAAATACAAAATTAATATGCCCATTACACAAACATGTAAACACAAACTTTTATTCTGAATGTGATAAATTGCAATGAATCATTTGAGAGCCCTAATTTAAATCCTAAATATATTAGTTTAACATACTTTTTTATTCTGTTATAAATGTTCTGTTGGTATTTTGTTTAAACATTTGTGTAGCGTCTTTTTGACCAGCGTTCAACCAGCGTTGTTTACATCATCCAAAGTGGTCTATACACTGATAGAACTTTTGACCGATATTTGTCACTTATTGACTTATCTTGCTTGTGTCAATAATATAGATAAATGTTTTAATGAAAGTTTACTTGCTAGTTTATTGCAGAAGTGTTAATGAAGGACATTTAGAGCTATTAAAAAGCTTTGCTGTTTCTCTGACCCCATAGAGATAGCAGCAGTTTTCAATGTGTGGAAGGAAGTCATTCGCAGCATCTACTGGGTGCTGTTGTAAAAGTGAGTGTAAAGAGAGAAATAGAGAAGTTTTGTTTAAAATAGATAACAATGACTGTTTCACAATATGTGACCCTGGTTCACAAAACCAGTAGCTAAGTAACAAGAGCATTTGCAGCAAAAGCCAAAAATACATTGTATGGGTCAATAAAAGTACAGATCATGTTCCATGAAGATATTTTGTAAATTTACTACAGTAAATATATCACAACTTTATTTTTGTGAGTGGATGCAGCAAAATCGCAAACAAAAATGGCCAGAAACACGCCAAGAAACTTTGCACCCTCAGATTCCAGAGTTTTAAATAGTTATATCTCGGCCAAATATTATCCTATTCTAACAAACCATATCAATAGAAAGCATATTTATTCAGCTTTCGAAAAAACAAAATTTCAGAAAGTTGTTCCATGGTTCCATTCAGCAGCCAACAGACCAAGATGTTACACCCACACACAGGATGAAGACAGTTTTTAAATTCTTGAGTAAGTTATTTTAGTGAATCTTCTATCAGTCACAGGTCTAATGAAAAAGCTTTTGTAATTATATCAATACATAGAATAATCTGTTCACCTCCTGTTTATTTGACTTAGATTAAAGTTAACAATCGAAAATACAGTTTCTGAGTTTAGGCTATCTGAGTATAAAAGTATATGTTTGTTTGACCTACTTAATGCACTGTGCAAAAAAAAAGCAATAGCAATGTAAAAAAAGCAATTTACAGTAAAATAGGATAAGTATTTTTATTACTGGCAACTGATGTAAAATCTTTTAATATTTATTCCATTTTATTCCAATCGACTTCAAGTGCATTCAGGTACATTTTATTAGTAGGCTCTTCGGGAATCTAACCCACGGCCTTAGTTTTGCCATGCTTTTACCAGTTAAGCGAAAATGATGGTTAATGATTTACCATGCTAAAATGATGTAATTCTTTCTAAAATAGTTACACTGCATTTCATCAGTCCACTTACACAGTAACCAGTCATGCAAACATAGGTTCATGATGCAGGTGCACAGTTTTCAACAGCAGGGGGTGATGTACACGTGTGATCAGCGATAACTATTCTTACTGACATTATCTTGTCATTATTTGACCCTCCTTTTGCCACCACACAAAGTGTACACTCATCCTACAAAAACACTGTGAGCAAAACTAGTTTTACTTATGTCAGTTGGTCTTGCAGTGTTAGCATAACTAAGTTCCTTCTTTTCAGAGGATGTCTGAAATGTCTGTCAGTATTAACCACACCATTTGAAAAACTGCGAGGCTCACGCTTTTTTTTATACGGTTGAGCTTCAGTCTTCATTTGGTGAAATTGTTTTCATTTCTGTCACTGGCTAGTGGTGTGTAACAAACATGATTTAAAGATAAGATTCTTAATGTTCGGTATGTACTGAATATTTTATGCAAGTACAGATAAATTACACTACTTTGAGACACTACTACTTTTTTTTGACTATGATCTGTTTTATCTTACAATAATAACTTAAACCCAATCATTTGAATTTATGTCTTTTAAGAGCTGAAAAGCTGTTTATTGGTGGTTGAGTTTGAAGCACAGGAAGAATGATTGTCTGGGGTGTGAATTTCCAGGTTGCATGACTGTTGTATTGAAAGAGGAACTTTAAAGAACTTTCATCAAATAGAAACTTCATACGGCAGCTCAACCATATTTTCCAGCTGCCTTCATACAGACATAGGTGATAAAGCTTTACCTACACATCATGGTAAGGTTATTTTTATGATGTACAATTTAGTTTCTACAATGAATAATTCAGGTTTAATGTAATGTGCTAAATATACCAACCACATTCACTTCAGTCTTAGAACTGATTTACATTTTTGATTATACAATAACATTTGATTTCTTTTTCAGACCATGCATGTAAATGGAAGTCATGCCTCTGTAAATAATTCTACAGGAACTTCGGACTATGAGGATAAAACAGCGTTTGGACTTGCTGTCGGTTTGCCAATATTCTTTGTGGCTTTACTGATAGTGGGCATAGCAGCTATTTTCTGGTTTCGCCGCAGACAAGCAGTTGATATTGAAGTATCTAGTAAACTACAAAGCCAAGATAAGAGCCATGATGCTAAAGCCAGAGAGTCCCAATACAGTGGATACGCCGGAGGACCTCAGCCCCCACAGCTGAGCCCAATCTATGAGAACTTTCAAAGGGGACAGTCTGCTTCTCATGAATTTAAGAGAAGTGCCATACAAAGTGAGGACACTCACAGGTAAAGTGCAAAGTACAAGTCATTCCTAAACTTCAGAAATCAAGATCATGAGAATCTAGGTGAAGGGGGGATTGTGATAAGTGTATTAGGCAGAAACAGAATTTCCTATTTAACGTTATTTGTTTTCAGTTTTGCAAGCTCACTGTGACATCATGAATGTGTTGCAATAGTGGTATAACTGTCTTTTCAAAGGTATTTTGGGGCCCAAGATGGATCCAGGGGATCTATTTCGAGCTATAAAACATAAAAAATAAGGCTACTAACACTGTAAACCCGGATAAGTTGACAATAATCTAAAATATTAAGGCAATTGGTTGCCTCAAATTTTTTGAGTTTAAGAGGTTCTTGGTAAGCAGAACTTTCAACTTTTGATTACTGTTAAATTAAAGTTCTTATTAAGACGTATGTGACTTTAAATTAAGTAGAAAGAACTTATTAAAGTTAACTAAACTCAGTTCTTTTAGTTTCTTTATCTAACATATTTCTTAGTCTTAATATGCATAAATCAAACACCTTTGAAGAAGAAGAGACTCTCAGAACTGGCATTTTTATTTGGGGGTCACAAAGGGATGCACCCTACACAAGGTCTAACATGAAAAAATGTGAGAACCACTGCTTGTCTTAATGTATTTCAATGCCATATGGATAGATTATTAGTGGTATTTTTGCATTTACATTTATCAAGAGAACTTAATTTTATTTTTGCTTCCATTTAGAGCCCCTGATGTGTACGTTCAGTGTGATACAAATGAGGCAATCTACAGTAATGATCCTGCCCTTTACCAGCCGAACCCGGAGTACACTGAAGATTTGTACATCGTGCCAGATGTTTAAAAAATGTTATGTTCAGTATTAATCCTAAAAGTGTTCAATACAGCAATTTACACCATAATGTAAAACAAGACCATAGGCGTCACAGAGGGTCTCTTAATGTTGTAACCAAGAAAGTCAAGAAAATTTGACCCGATTGCATTCATAAAATGCCCAGGTAAATACATGAGCCATTCAGTTTATTGACAAAACAGGTCATAAAATAGCATAAAGCATAAAATAGGCTAATTAAGACGTTAAAAATGAAGACAAAGCCTCTTCGAAGGTAACATAAAAGGATCAGGTTCACGTTTTCAAAAACAAACTCTAATTTCTAAGTTTATTTGTTTAGGTGACCATACCACGTATGCCATTATTAAACATGCCTTTTGATCTTTATGTCAGCGGTGAATTTAGTCCGACTCGTTGGAAGATCAGAACTCTGAAAGTTCAAAGAACTCTGCACAGTTGAAAAGCTCTGTTCCACTTTCACTGGAAATAAAATATAAGGAACATGAACAAATAAGGAGGTTTTCTGTAGCGCTAAGATCGCAGAGAAGTGTCGCAGTCAGAGATTTGCTTGTCAGTTAAAATATCTGGTTTCTATAAATTGCAGTTTAACCTGTTTGTCTGTCGTTGCGTCACATGAATTTCTGTTTATATTTGTGTGTGTGTGTGTGTGTGTGTGTGTACGCGTGCGTGTGTGTGTGTGTGTGCGTGCGTGTGTGTGTGTGATTTAACTTTGTATTTGCTATGTGTTATAATTAATTATCTTGGAACACCACAGTTGTTTTGATTAGCTTTGTCATTTTAGTTAACAATACTCAAATTTTCAGTGCAGGTCAAACCTCAAGTCAACTTAGTCTAATAAAATAAAAAACGTATTTGTAATGTCAGAGTGTCAGACTTAAAATGTTGTACATTTCTCTGGCACATATCAGATTGGTTGAATTTGCTTACAATATATTTGGTTACACATCTTAAGGAAAAAAACCTTTTATTATGTTTCCACATGTTTTATCAAACTTAATTCAGAACATTTGGGGCAGTCGGACTCAGAGCCCAGTGGTTAGAGAGTTGGACTCATGACCAGAAGGTTGCTGGTTCGATTCTCAGGTCTGGTGGGTAACGGCTGAGGTGCCCTTGAGCAAGGCACCTAACCCCCACTTGCTTACTATACAAAATGTACAAATGTATAGTACAATGCAATGTAAGTCGCTTTGGATGAAAGCGTCTGCCAAATGAGTAAATGTAAATGTAACATTTAACCAATTAAGTGTATTAATGCATGAGGTGGTACATTACTTTTAAACTATTGTAAAACCATGATAAAATATAAGAAAATCATTTTGTCATTGAATCATATTTTATTGTGTAAGGAAATCATTTTATTATGTAATAAAACATATCAGATAATAAAAAATAGAGTCAATAAAATGCTGCAGAGACAAACATCGTCCGATGTTTATGGGGCACAGTGACATAGAAAGTATTAAAATACTGAGTCACTAATGTCTTATGTAGCTCTCTTCACTCACTGTTTGTTTTAGAGACCGTTGACTCTCTGGTCAAGGCCAATGTATAGCAGTTACATCTGGTTTCAAGGAGTTAGTTAGTTTATGGCACCAACTGACCTTGTGATATTATCTACAAATATTGTAAAAGGAATATTTGAAAGGATATATCCGTTCTTAAAGCCGTAAGTGGAAAAGTGTGCATCCACAAAGGTACATGATAAGAGTGAGTCACACACAGTTGAGTCATAATCTATTCTCTGTGATTGAATAGGATGAGCAAGGAAACTTTGAGGTAGTCATTTAAATGCAGATGCAAAGCATTAGTTTATGTAAAACCAATACTTTTTATAAGGACATTCATTTTTCATCTTATACTCACAATGTTGAATTGTTTTTATTGAAATGTTTTAACAGAACAGCAATAAACCTGTTATTTCAATCCCAAGGAATAGCATTCTTCGAAAAGTAGGCCTATTCTTCATGGTTCATCCGCAACGCGGCTTTAAGACTTGCAACATGTTTAACAACTTTACAAATAAATTACAATAAATATCTCCAGAATGCAAAACATGTAAATCATACATTGACCTTTCAATGTAGGCATTTGGCCCTCGGCATTTGGCTTCTGAATAAACCAAACACATTTCATTAATGTAAAGAATGTTACCAAATGTGCGTGAGAACTCTCCAAGGTTCATTATGCTTTCATGTCATGTTCTTTCTTTTAAAAAGCATGTCCCAATCCAGTTCTACACTCATGCACAGTGGCATTCGCTGACTATCAAATCATTGAAGGGTGTGAGCTTCAACTTTCCACGACTGTCGTAATGCATGAGAACCATTGACTCGTAGCTGGCTGGTACGCAGCAGGGCCGCGGCGCCGTTCCCTTGGACATGAGATATAGGCGAGACTTTACCTGTGTGTGCATACTGGCGGGTTTGTAATTATGCGGGCACGAACCATCACAGTAGTGCATCGTGTAACCCGAGGGAGCGATAATCCAGTCTGACCAGCCAATGTCTTTAAAAGAAACATTTAGGGACCTCCTTCTGCAGTGACCTTCATCTTCCTCAGCAGTCAGAGCTCTCCTGACCCTCTTGGCCGACTGGTTAAGTTTTAAACTAAGACGTGGTGTGGATTTAGCACGTAGTGCTCGTTTTTTGAGGCAAATTTCGACCACTAAAAGCTCAGCACTGCTGTCTTCCAGCCACTTCTCAACCACACCTGTTAAATCCAACATAACATCCCGTGTAGTCAGGTCTTTTGTGTGAAACACAGCCTCTGTCTGAAAACCAGAGGGTTTGTGCATTCTAACCAGAATGTCTTTTGTAAGCCATGGTCTGTTTGAAGTTTTGTGCCTGTGTGGTCTGTGAATGCGCAGCCTTGCTTGTTTAAGCGTCAGTCCATTGTTGATGCGGGAGTCCTTGTGGAAGGCAACTCTCAACCATTGTTGCTTTAAATCCGTAGAATTAAGAGGCTCAACTGTTGTAAAAACCAAAAATAATTTTCAAATCAAAGCTTAAATCTTATATATCAAAATGATTACAAATTTTTGAACCAACAATTCAACATTTTTGGAGTGTGGTTGTGTTTGTTGTTTTTTTTAGCTTACACACAAAAGGTTTGCTAGTCCACACATAAAAGATATAATCATTTACATAATAACAGTGTAATATAAGCTCACCTGTGCTGGGAAAGAGCACCGTCGATGCTCTTGTTCTTCTCCCCTGAAGTTTCTCTTCTTGCGTGGAGTTCCCTCTAAGCAGTTGTCTTATTCTCCTGTATTGATGAAACATCCTAACCAGGTCCTGATGAGTAGCTTTTTCCCCAGCTCCAGGTGGAGCGTCCATCCCCAGGAACTCTAGAATGCTTGCTTTCAGAGCCTCAAGCTGTAGGGCTCTGAATGTTACTTCATTCTCCTGTTGCGCCATAGACTCTCCAAGAGAAGAGGAGAAGAATACAATCCAGACAGAAAGGAGAAAATACTGGACTAAATTCTGCATGGCAGGTTCTTATTGTTTGTGCCGTCTTTGGGTGATGCTATGAATGAAATTCCAAACATGCTTTTATTTATACCTTGTCTGGCCACACCCCACCAATGAGAATCACTCCTGTACTCCCACACTCCAAACTGCACTTCTAAGAAAATTACCTTCATCCTCACATGATATCAGAAAGAAAGCAGAAATAATGTTGAAATTAAACCCAAACAAACAAAACGAAATATTTAATATTACAAAGCATTTTAACACATTATATATGGGGGGGGTATTTAGCATTTGCGTAAATAGATGATCATGATGTAACAACAAGCAATATGAGTCATGGAAGATGACTTAAGCATAGGAAACTATGTCGTCCACGTAGTACTACATAATACTCTGTGAAGTTGACCAAAGTAGGATTTGTATATTTCAAGTAAGTCTGTGAAACATCTATTATTTTCTAAACACTAACTGACTGTAAATGGGTTTATCGAGGACTGTGTGGTCTCTGTTACACTGAGCTCATTTTGTAACAAAAAACACAACATTTGTTTAATGCTAAAGCCTAACTGTCACGTGTGGAGTGTCACATGCTCAGATGACTCTTTCTTTTGTAAAAAAAAGTGTGTTAAAGGGTGTTTAGGTATGAGGTATGCTTCGGACAAACACTGAGGCATTCATCCTGTCAGAAATCCAAGAGAGCAATGTTGAGTAATCTTGAGTAAACAAAAGAAAAAACAAGACGCACCTTTAATAAATGTATTTTAGGAATAACCCATGTGTTAGGAAGAACATCAGACTAAATATAGTTCTAAAACTATTGTATTGTATCTATTGACCCTAATTGTATTAGTAACTTTGACAGTCCTCTTATAGTAGCCTATTATATTGGTTGCCACAGGTTGAAAATTGTTTGAATGTTTTGTTAAAGGCATCCATTTAATTTATATAAACTACATTTTCTATTCAGCATTTCATTAGTAAACTAAAATAAAAATCTCATGACATAGGCTATATATAGTCCACAAATAGACTACACTTTCCAGTTAACTGTGTTAAGATATTTTTGTGATGGTATCAACAATTGCTATGTAACAGCTGAACTGCATGATAGGACATAGATGATAGTCGTTGTATAGTCTTTGAAAAAGGTTTTTGGGTCATCATAGCAACAGTGTCATTTGAAGTGAATGAAATGTTTGTCTATCAGTGGTCGATACATTAAATAAGCTATTAGCAGATAAAGGTGTAAGGTAGCAACAGTGACGCAAATCTCGGCTGTGAAGTTAAAGATAAGAAAAGTGACTGATAAAGAGGAACATCTGACATGATCAGACATTCCGATCATGGTGACATCATAAAAACGAAGTCATTTGGGTCATTGAGTCCCCCTAGTGGTTATAGTGGAAAATAGCAAAATAAAAAGTATTATAATAAATTCAAATGCTGAAAAGCTTTTGCTTATTAAATTAGATTTGTGGAAAAAGATGTTATTGTATACAGTATAGGTTACATATAACAATATCTACACTAAATATTAATACATTTATTATTTTTTACAAAATTCCAAATCAAAGTAAACGTGTCTGTACAATGCCTCTCGAAATGTGTCATACAAAAAGCCATACATTTGCTGTACACCAGAACCATAACCATGACAGGGGCTGGACATTGGGCAGAGAAGAGCTCAGAGTGTATAGCTGGCTACATAGGCTCATTTCTAACAAGCATAAACTGTCCTGTGTTTGCCCCACAAACAGTGCATCAGGCACACACTAGTGTAATAGGAAGGGACAAAAGCAGTGGACTGTAAAGACACTCATTTCCTATTATTCCTACAATAACGACAACAAAACAATTAATTAATTAATAGAAATGTTAAATAAACTGTCTAGTTCATTAAAGGACTGTTTTCCTTTGTGCTTAAAAAAATGTGTCTGTTTAAAAAACCCAGAATAAACCACAAAGAAACATCACTGCATTCTGTGCATAAAAGCAGAGCAATAGGGAACAAAAAGGGATTCATGCAGTATTGCAATGTTGTTTAAATCAATGTCCCATTGTTACATCAAAGGATTGTGGTGACACTTGGTGACAGGCATTAATCAATCAGCACACGGTATCCCACATGACCGTCAGTGCCAGGCATCCCAAATTATTGTATCATGTTTCTGAACAAGGAAATGTTTGAATTTAAAATACAATTTAATATATGAAACTTGAATAATTTACACATAAATGAAAATGCCCTGCAAATCATGTAATTGTTAGGGAGAGGAGGTTTGGCTACAAATGACCCATATTGATCTTCAAAACACATTTTGACATCATTTATTTGCCCTCATGTTGTTCAAAACCTGTAGGCTATGTGACTCTTCTCTGAACACAAAAGATGATAGGCCTATCATATTTTTAGGAAATGTCAATGTTTCTCAATGTATCTCAGGATATCTTTGTGGTCTGCAGAAGAAAATCATACAGGTGACTATAAAATATATATAGGCCTATATATATATATATATATATATATATATATATATATATATATATTAGGTGAACTATCCTACAAAGCTAACGCATAAAAAACCTAAACACACTGCCTTTTAAATGTATTATCACTATTAACATAAATTTCAACACATCTCAAAATGACAAGTTAGACTAATGCTAGGCTATATTTCCCTTTAAATTCATTAAATTTGCACAAAAGCCCAGTTTACTGAAATATCGCTTTCATTGTACAAATCCGTAATTTGATTGGTCATTTACAGATATTCAGATGATCCAGTCACGTGACAGCAGTGTTTGAGGGAGACTCGGGTGACTTGGAAACTGGTTAGTTGTCTGATGAGTGGCAGACATTCACCTCTAAAGCATGGGTTGAATTAACCCATAGTAAACACACAAAATATAGACTAGTGTCTTCATAATGGATGAACCAAATATACTGAGACGACGTGGTCTACAGGTAAGATTTTTTACAATGTTTAAATGCGCAATGATACGGGCAGCATTTCTAGTTTGAAAATGAGTTTTAAGATAGATGGGGATTGTCTATGGTTATAAAGACTAACTCATAAAGCCAGTGTGGTTCGGCACAATCAGCACATTTTATTAGGCTACATGTACTTTTGAAAGAAAACCAATGCGATGGGTGCATGTTAATCTGTATCATTATTTAGGCTATTGGTCGACATGTTTAGCATACAATTAGCAATGTAATTCACAACGTTTTTGACTGAGACGTTTAAGAGACTGGCGCGTGTTTGTAAATAAACGCTCCTTTGTCGCACCTTAAACGTGCATTGACGTGGTTTTGATATTTGTAACATTGGTGAAAAATAAGCTATAGCTGTTGATTTAATGCACGTTTCAGGATGACAAAACATATTAGTCGACACGTTTCATCCGCTGTTGCCATGGTGATGACGGCATTTGTTATGCTCCGGTCTGTTTATGGCTGAATAGACTTGTCTTTCATCCTTTTCTCCAATATTGGTGGTTTCGTGACCATCTTTGAGCAATCTGTCTGGATTTACTTCTCTTCAGATGTGTTCTGCATTGTGAATTTGCATGTAAATCGGAATAATATAGAGAGAAATGACTGACTGGTTCTCTGTCTCCACATGTCAGGTCCAACCTGTTACTCAAACATGTCTCATTTTGTTCCAACAGCTACATTTGCATATACTCACATGTGTGGTTGTAAACAAAACATAAATCAATGACAGCAGTGAAGATATTGATTGTTATTGTATAGTTCATCTTTCATTGGTTTATAGATGTGTATACATGCTTTAGGAAATGTAAGGCACAAAATGATTAAAAGAAGACAAGAAACCTTTGTTTTTGGTCATTGACTGCATTCTGCATTCAACACAGCGCACTACATTGACAGTCCCTTTGCAACGTGCCAACATACTAAGCGCCTAAGATACTGCTACCCCTTTTAAAACAAGATGAGAGGACACAAACATCTCCTTTTTCTCAGTGTTAGCACATTTCTATCCAAAAGCATAAGGGTATAAACATTGTCAATAGGGTTGAGCATTGGATCTCAGCAATGAGATGGATTGTGCTTCATCATCAATGGTTTTAGTGAAAGCCTTCGCTTTTAGCCTGAAAATTATTTGTAATAGAGCTGAATATCTCCCAAACTTAATTAAAGAAAAACAATTAAACAAAATAACAATTCTTATGTTGTTTAAACAGTGTTATGTCATTCTAAACATGTTACTCTTCTGTGGACTACAACAGGTCAAATCTTAAAGCTGTGCTGGTTTGGTAGCATTAAAGCTTTTGTTACCTAAATGTTGCCTTTCGTCTTTGAAAAAAATGTGTTCATGGTCCTCTTACATAGATATTTTTTTTCCGAAGGTTAAAGCACCCAACTATCATTCTTTGCTGTAAAGCATTAAAGTTAGTATTCAATTAAAAGACTGTGCTAATGTAAAAGGCAATGCTGAAAACAGATTTCAACTGATCCAGTAATACAAAAACAAGCTTTTATTTAAAAACTTTTCTGTGTAACCTATATTGGGGCAAGAGTTCAGATTGACTTAATACATACTTGCACGATTTGTGACATACAAGTCAAACATTCATCTCCCTTGGTATTGAGAAGTTGTTTCTTTTAAACTTCCGTGAATTGAAAAATATACTGTCACAAAGATTTGCTGCAAAGAGTCAATACACGACTGAATATATATTATTGTGCGCGTCACCTTGAAATATCTCACCCATGAATCTCATGAGATTCAAAGTCTCCCTTGCTCATCCTTTATATTTTTTTATTCAGTGCAATATTAGTGGATGCTTCATATTTGGGATGTTTTGCTAAACTAAAATAGTCCAGACCATTTGTATAACTGTCATGTCTCTTAAACGTTACTCATTTAAATTAACTCAATCTTTATTACTTTTCAGAAGGAACTGAGCCTTCCACGGAGAGGAAACATGCAAGTAGATTTCTTCTATTGTCTAATATTTTGTCAATTCCACATTTGTGACCCTGGACCAGGGGCTAGACTCTTTTTAGTGGGGCCTTAGCCCACCTGTCTGTCATTATAGCCTACCTAAAACTATCAAAAAAATTTAATGTAATTTTTACTTTTTAAAATAAAAGTTAAATAATCAAGAAATCAAGGATATGTCAATACATTTTTTGTGTGTTTATTCTTTTTGCTATTCTGCGCATGCGTTATGTAGCCCTTCGTTAAAGTGCTACAGCTTGTGCTGCATGTCAGCCAGAGGCGGGAGATGAAGAAATCCCTTTCAGGAAAGTTGAGGAAACGTAGGAGGTTATAAGCTTAAAGGTATTTTCTAGGACTTGCTTAAAATTGTTAAGCCTGCAATAATGCATTCAATGTGTAAAGTGTCAGTGGAGAAAATATAAGATAACGTCGCAAATAAATTAAGAATTCGTGTTTTCATTTAGTTAAATTGGGGACCGTGACCCGTTGCTATATGATTTACTAAAAGAAGGTAATAAGATGTGAGAACGAATTCTCCATAGTAACAGTAACTTAACTTGACAGACTTCACGTTGACATGCCAATGCTTTCTTTGGGCATATTTAGAAAAGCTGGATTTTCATATGTTTACTTCTAATTTCTACAGAGAGAATATATGTGTTCTTTTTTTTATTTAAAATGCAGCAATATGATGTTTATAGAGAGTTAACACTCATGTAATGTCTGTTTCATTCATACTAGAAGCAATAAAACAAAGACGGCAACGTTTTTAGCTTTAGGTTTATTTAGGCTAAGGTAATTCAGCTATGAGCACCAATATTGTGAATATTGTTTTATTAATGACAGCATTCGTGTAACTGCAGCATGTAATGAACAGACATTAAGTTTGTTCTTCACATATGTGATCGTTTGCAATGCATTTATATTTATGTATCTAAATTTTGCAATACACAGCCAAATCACTATAGTGTTATCAGCAACAGTAGTGAGGGCTAAGCCCCCCTAAGGATAAAATCCTAGAACCACCCCTGCCCTGGACCACTAAACCGGTTACAAGTAGCACGGGTGTATTTGTAGCAACAGCCAAAAATACATTGTATGGGTCAAAATGATCAAATTTTTTACGCCAAAAATCATTAGGATACTAGGTAAAGATCATGTTCCAAGAAGACATTTTGTAAATTTCCTACCATAAATATATCAAAACTTTATTTTTGTGAGTGGATGCAGCAAAACCACCAACAAAAAATGGCCGGAAACACGCCAACAAACTTCACTCATTGTCACTGCTGCCGCTCTTTAGAAATTATCCAATTAAGTTTTGTATCTATGTAAAGTTTAGAATTTCTGCTTTCGGGTTCATCTATTCTCCACAACGTCATTACAGCTGTAAGCCAATAGAGAGTGTTAAAACAAACCTGTTTCCTGCTACAGCGCCTCTGATGGACAACTGTAAAGGTGATTTTCCCAATATTTAGATTTTTTTTGCACCCTTAGATTCCAGATTTTCAAATAGTTGTATCTCAAATATTGTCATATCCTAACAAACCATAAATCAATGGAACCTCTTTTATATTCAGCTTTCAGATGGTGTATAAATCTCTATTAAAAATGGACCCTTGTGACTGGTTTTGTGGTTACTTACATTTATATATTAATATTATATAAATAAATATTATATAATATTATAAAATATTATAATTGCTTCCTGTAGCTCAGTGGTCAGAGCATGGCACTAGCAAGGTCATGGTTCGATCCCATAAATGTATAGTATAGTGTAATGCAATGTAGGTCGCTTTAGGTTTCATTTAGGCTTCTAAGTAAATGAAATTCAAGATGGGACTATGGTTTGCATATAATATTATTTTTTTACCTTTTACTAAAACCAGTGTTAAGCCTATGCTAAATGGTTTAGTATTATATTACCAGCATTGAAATGGTTCAGTATGGGACATCTGTGCACGTTAAGGAGGCGGGTTTAGTGGCCCCGGCACAGTGACGTTCACACCCCACCGTGTCCGTGACCCTTCTTTCAGTTATGCTCTATGACAACTTCCTCCACTCCACACACCCGATTTCTTTTATTGTCGCCTTAAACTTAAAGTCGTAAGTGGTTTAGTACATTTTTAACTCCGCGAGTATCGTCCGCTTAGATGGATAAACCAATGCTGTGACAAGGCTTGAGTATTACCAGACGATGGCATACTCCAAAGCAATGTGCTAATGTGTCACTTGTGAAAAAATAACGCGGTGATGGCATCTGCGCCGCTTTACTTAAGGCGCTTTCTGTTTACTCCGTCGTATAATATGCAATGGAGTCTCCGTCGACGTGGATTTTGTTTGGGAATTGCGTTAACCATCACTGCTTTCTCTCGTTACAATGTTGCGATTTATTATCGATGAGGATTTGTTAAACGCGGGCATAAAGAAGACGAACGCACCGACATCATGTCTGATCGGAATTACTGGACCGTGTGCCCGAGTTACAAAAGTCAGTTCGTTTCGGGAGGATTAGTGAAACGACCCAAGAGGTAACGAGGTTTAAGTGTATCACTATTTTGATGGCGATTCATTTAGCCTGTTCATGTTCGAGGTTGCGCCGCAATTTACAAACTTGGTGCAACTTGGGGTAAAACCCACACACAGCTGGGAGAAACGCGATCGTTATATTATAAAAAATTATAAAAGTATATTATATTTAAACCCCCAAGTGACACTATATTCTGCAATAAGTGCTTTTAAACGCTGTCTATTCCGTTGTCGACAGCGTACACGCTGTTTTTCCACCCAGCCCGTTTTTGTTTCCGACAGTAAACGTGGCCCATGCAAGGTTTGTAAGCGTCTGCTCTTCATTGTCCTGTGTTGGCGGCGAGTACTCCCATTCTCGTATTTAACATACAGTTTATATACAGTTCAACCGCCACCATCTGATATATGTGTGTGAAAATCGTTTTGTTGTTGCATTTTGGTTTAAAGAATGTACTTAATAGTAATCCTTAGGAAAAAGTTATAACTTATGTTTGTAAAGTTTATGAAGTAATGTTGTTATGAAAATGATTGTGAAACTGCCGGATTGTGGCAACAAAATCAACGAGCTCAAAGCTTTCATAGATGCAACAGTTTGCATTGGAATACCTTCGACCTTACGAAACAAAAATGTACAGGAAAATACTGGAAATCTATTAAATAATACATTTCCATATATTAGAACCAAGTGCGTATATTTTTCAATATATTAAAGCGTCAATTCCTTATGTATTATCCTTATGTATGAACAACATTTTTGGGGGGGAGGGGTGTACTGGTTCTTTAAAGGGATAGTTCATCCAAAAATGAAAATTCTGTCATCATTTACTCTCCCTCAAGTTGTTCCAAATCTGTATACGTTTCTTTGATCTGGTGAACACAGAGAAAGAATGCTTGTAACCAAACAGTTCTTGGCTAGGAAAAATTACTTTATACATTTCTTTGTTCTGTTGAACACAAAAGAAGATATTTTGAAGAATGTAGGACAGCAAACAGTTTTTGGGGCAGTTTTGACTACTATTGGAATTTTTCCTACTGTGATAGTCAATGGGGTCCAAGAATTGTTGGTTACAAGCATTCTTCCAAACATGAGAACAAAGATGTATACAGATTTGGAACAACTCAAGGGTGAACTGTCCTTTAAGACACTTTAATATTGCCTCTGAATTTTTCTTAGAAAAACGTTATTTACTTTTTGGAAGTGTGTTATAATGTTCTGTTGTTGTCCAGTAATACGATTATTAGCAGAGCATCCCTGTAGGTGCCTTTGTTAATGACAGGAAAGTATTTTCTTTTCCATTTTTTCTTTCCACAGCAACCGGAACAAAAGAAAGAGTCTTGCTCCTTCTCCTACCCTATCAAGGCCTCTCTCACCCCTTCCCTTTCAAACAGGTGCCTATGATTACTGCATTTTGCTCCTCTCTTAATTGAGATAATGACACATGTTTGATTTACACTGTCATGGTTGATAAACAAAGCCAAGCACAATATGCCTGCACAGCCTTACCCGCTGTTTAAATATGTCAGGGGCTGGCAATTTTACTGCGTAAACACCAGTCAGTACATAATTGCTGTGGCATCCAATAACACTGCAAACCAACAAACCATTATGTGCATGTTTATCATATAACGTATGTTTCTGCAGGCAGCAGTCCACTGGATAGTCCCAGAAATGTCTCCAGTAGTCCATCGGTTAATTTCCCGTTCATACGGAGGTAAGGCACCACAATACAAATGTGTTGGGGTGTGTACACTGGTAGTTTCAGTTCCATCTTACCTGCCCTTTCATATTGACACTATTAAAGCAAGAAATGAGAGTGATCTGCTGGCAGGCTTTTTAGCTGGCCTATAAGTTGCTGTGTTTGCTGCAGTTGCCCTCAAGGCTGTGCTGGGGTTGACAATTATAGTGAAGTCAGTGTGTTGCCTCATTACTTTATGCTTTCACAATTATGTACGGATTTTTTTTTCTTCGCTTTTATTTATGCTTGCTTGAACTGATAGGACCCTATCAACCTCTCTCTGCAAAGTCTTTATTATGGCATGTATCTGTCCATACATCTATAAACATCTACACATCTATCTATGCATTTAGTTTCAATGGATAGAAGTAATTCAGGGTTAGATTGTTCTTAGAGGAAGTGAGTTGGGGTTTCTGTGACACAGATATGAATTTAGCTAATATACTGAAATTATTTTCAACCCAGTTTGAATTATTCATGCATTACACTATGTCCTAACCAAGCATGATATGAGAACATTTCATCTGAACAGCAAAGATGGCAGTGTGAACAAGATCTCTATGTTTTTGCAGCTGAAATGTGCAAAAAACATTCTTTGTATTTTATTGACTTCTGTGATGCTTGACCAGCTGACATGCTTTTTATTATTTTCTTTGTGGGACATGTTGAATTTGTCTTAAAAGCTTCAGTGTAGGAAATTAGTCAATTCAGTCTGCAGTACTTGTTTGATATGTACATTCATATAAATCCTTTGAGTTTTACACCTCAGAAAATAAGTATGTAGTGGCATTTATTGTAATCGCATATTAGAAGATAAACCCACTATCATGTCGCTTGTCACTTTAGTTTTTAGTTTGGTTTGACAGTTTTATTAATATCATGTAGTAGAATGTAGTAGTCTGCTATAACCCGTCATTGGTCTTACCTCTGTGGGAATAGCCTTCACTCTCTCCTAGAATGTCTGAATATAAATTCTTTACCAGGATACGCCTGATAGTGTCTTACTATCTCTGTCTTATTTTAGAGCGGATACACGAAGATGGTCTGTGGCATCTGTCTCGTCTGGATATGGAACCAATCCACCCAGTTCTGCTGTTTCAGTGAGTGGGCCACTGTCATTTCTTCTGAAAAGATGCTCTTTGTTTTCCTTAGCCTGTTTTTCCACTGATTTGCCTACTATTACTCCAACAATGAACACAGTCTGTCTCAGCCTATCATGTATGAAATGTGTCTGTATATTGATTGTTTTTGCTCTTTGTTTTATTCAGCTAAATTGACTTATTCTATTTCACTCTGTACTTTGCTGAATGTGGAATGTGCAGTATTATTACTTGGTCACTTTATTCAGCTACAGTCACGTATTCCATCTTAATCTGTTACTTATTGTGTGTTATAATCACTTTTTATAGCATATGTGTCTGTCTGTTTGTTTCTTATTTTTATGTTTATTTATATTTTTAACACATCAATTCTAACTTGTTTGTATCCAGAGCTATACAATAACAATTAAATTCAATTTATTTTCAATTCTGGGAAAGCAGTAAATATTATGGCATGCCAGGTATGCTTATTAATGTAGTTCTGCACACTTGAGCTTTATGAATGAGTGATCTGTTTTAATAAAGCCTTTCACAATGTTACAGTAATGCCACTTATTTAAAGGGATAGTTCACCCAAAAATGACAATTCTGTCACTCACCTCTTGTCAAACCTGTATGACTTCTTCTACAGAGAACACAAGAAGATATTTTGAAGAATGTTGGTAATTGAACAACAGCAGTACCCATTGTCTTGCACTGGTTTTGTGTCAATACAATATAAGTGAATGTGTACCGCCATTGTTTGGTTGCCAACATTTCTTAAAATATCTTCTATGTTGTGCAGAAGAAAGAAACTCATATAGGTTTAAAATGACAAGAGGGTGAGAAAATGATGACAGAATGTTCATTTTTGGGTGAACTATCTCTTCAAGTATAGGTTTAAAATGTTGGGTAGTCCTGGTTAATCTGCAGTAGTGGTGCGTATTGGGAACAATTAATTGATTTATTTTCAGGAGATTCATTAGAAAAAGACCCTTTCTCTGTTTTGAAATGTAATATGGCTATTCATGGCTCATGCGATGAGGTCAGACTTGTTTAACAATGTCCTATTGAGCTGGTGTCAGTGAACACTTTATGCAGAGGGAAGCTGTGAAGCTTCTCTACTTTCCTCCAAGCGCTGGTCCTGTCATGTGCTTATTCTATCAGAGATTTGAGTTTAGCTTGACCTTATATTACCATTTGCTAGAATGGAAAGTGCCCTGTAGCTTTCTTTCATAAATGCATAACCCAATATGCAGCTTTAGATGATCAGATCAAATATGACCTGCCTTGCTATGTAGTATGTCGGTTTTTTTTGATGACATGTCAGAAGCACATTTTAGAGTAAACAGATGGCTAATTACATTGTATTCTGTATTGTATTTTTACTTCTTTTCTCTCTCGGCACTCTAGTCTTCCTCCTCCTCGCAGGAGCTCTTACACCAGCTGCCCTCCCAGCCCACCCCAGATGACCTCCATCGACTCTTCAAGCATTTCAGGAGCTCGGAGAGCGTGGCAGATGAGGATGGACAGCCCTCACCTTTCCGTCCTCGTTCAAGAAGTCTTAGGTATCTGACTAGCAGACGTTTGATAACATCACAGAGCAGCAGTTGCTGTATTTCTGAAACCTTGTATATCCATATTTCGTGATTTAGATTTTTTGTCAAAAATCATTATTATTAGTCACCCTTTATGTTTGTTATTGGGTTTTGCAAATATCTAACCAATAAAAAGTATTAAAAAGTGCTAGTCAACTTTGACAACAGAGTATTTAGTTATTTCAAAAGTGCAGTGTTTTTCCATTTCCTGAAAAGCTGATTTTACAAAAAGTTGAATCTGTAAGAAATTCAAAACCCAACTACTAATGTTTCTAGTTTGGTAAATATTTATCTCTCCAACATAAACAATATGCATGTAGTGCATTTGACAAAACATCTTAACAGCAGAAGAATGACTTGAGGTAACACAGTATTTGCAGGGTCAACATTTACAATGTTTTATTGGGTAATAACTGCCTATTAGTTTCCACCCATCACATTAGTTTAATAGAATAATGCAGTTAATGTTGGGATTGTTTTGAACTAAACAATGTCTTTATTTTAATTTGTAGCCCTGGGCGGACGTGTGGGTCTTTTGATAATGAGATTGTGATGATGAATCATGTCTACAAAGAACGCTTTCCCAAGGTAATCAAGCTCTGACATTTAAACGTGCTTTTCATTATGGACGCGACCGACACTGGGTGTAATGTCATCACATGTTGTTTACTTTGTTAAAATTGTGGCTGTGGGAAAATTGACTGCCTCGTCGCTCCAGACAAAACAAATGGCAGTCACCTACGCAGTCTCATGGCGTCTCATCATTCCCGCAGGCCACGGCTCAGATGGAGGGGAGGTTGCTGGCTGTGATCGAGGACTTCTCTCCGGACAGCGCTCCTCCTCTTGCTGACGGCGTGCTGGGCTTCATTCAACACCAGCTGGTCGAGCTTGTCCGAGACTGTCTGGAGAAGTCTAGGAAAGGTCTCATCACATCTCGCTACTTTGCGGAGCTCCAGGAAAAAATAGAAAATTTGCTGCATGAGGTAGAAACTAGTTTATAAATCATTTATTTGTTATTATAGTGTGGACTATATTAAAAAATGTATCTCTACTATCGACTCAGTACTAAGAGCAGTCAAAGTTTACCGACCCACATGACTCCAGACACAAGACCCGTAAAGCTGGATTTATTCCAAGAACTGTTCGCTTCGTTTCTCCTCTGATGTAAATGATGTTGAACAAATGCTGCGTTGCAGCAACACGATGGAGATACAGAGAGTTCCTGCATCTATAAAAGGACGTGCCCCTGTGTTTGTTATAAAATAAACTGGCAGCCTTCATTCCTCATACCAAGCCACTGTTGTCATATGAGGTTTTGCTGGAAGGAGTGAGGCAGTATTGCACACTAGTCTTCTGCTGGGTCTTGTGTACCCGGGCAGTCATGTTCAGTCTAGGAAAGGAAACATGGTTAATTAGGGCAAGTTAGAGACTGTGTTGTCTCCCTCAAGAGCTTTCGCTTCATGCTTCTGAGGTCATGAAAGGCAAATGAAGGCAAGAAGTTGAGCAAATTAACCAAGAGGAAACAGGCTGTGGTACTACACATTTCGTTTCTAGTTGTCGGATGGATGCTGTGTACTTGATTTTAAAAGTTCACACAAAAAGAACATTTCTGTCCTTATGTACTCATGTTCATCTCGTGTTGTTCCAAACATATATGTGGAACAAAAATAGTTCAATAAACCTGTCGCAGTGGATTACTATAGGGAAATGATGAATTAAATGTTGGTTTGTTCCTCACACACGGTTGTCATATGATGTCAAAAGACTCTAAAATATGAGTCATGTTTTTTTTTTTTTTTTTTCAGATTGTAACAAATGTAAATGAAAACTATTGTTGTGTGGAAGTCACAATTCTTCAAAAGCTGTCCTATTGTATTGTGAAAGCATGTGGTTTTGGGGTTGGAACAACATGAGGATGAGTAATAATGACAGAATTTTCATTTTTTGAAGGATAATTCCTTTGAATGCATTGTTTATCTAAACTGTCATCTTTAGCTTAAGGTCTTTTATAAGCTTGTTCCGAGACTTTCTCTGTTATCATCTTCTGATGCATGTTATGATAAATTGGGTCTTATTATGCCTATGCCTATATCAGATCTTCCAAACTTCATGCAAAAAGGTTGTTTTGTTTGGGCCTTGAAGAGTTGATTTGCATTGGCTCTGTATGTGTGTGTGTTTCCTCAGGCGTATGAGCGCTCTGAAAGTGAGGAAGTGACTGTTATCGCCAAACTCGTGAAGAAGATTCTCATCATTATTTCCAGGCCAGCAAGACTTCTGGAATGTCTGGTAAAATGATGACTAACTAGTTCTGTGTCAAAAAGAAATTCTATCGAATTTGTATTGAATTAAATTAATTGAATTGTTTCTTTTGAATTGAATTGCTGTATCATTCTTGAGCTCATGCCATTTTATGACAAACACGCTGTTTATGTTTGTATTATCTGATAGGAGTTTGACCCTGAAGAGTTTTATCAACGGCTTGAAGTTGCAGAAGGTCATGCAAAAGTCGGTCAGGGCATCAAGACAGACATCCCCCGATACATTATCAGCCAACTCGGTCTCACCCGAGACCCTCTGGAGGGTATAAACGCACATAATACTCTGTCCTGATGGAATCTTGTCTGTTTTGTAAAATGTCAATAAATAATACCAAATAATTCAACAAATTATTGAAATTCTCCTTTCTTTGGGTTTAGAAATGGTGCAACTTGAACAAAACAACTCGAGCACTCCAAGCAGAGAATTGGATGACACCGCAGAGGTAACAAACAAAGTCCTGCTATAAAATCTGTGTGTTGTAAATAGATTTTGTATTGTTCTGTTAACAATTGAGTGTTCTGTTTCCTGTTTTGTATCAGAACCGTCCTGGAACCACAACGTCTCGAAGAAAACCCCTGGAAAGAGATTTTGAGACCATAAAGCTCATCAGTAATGGGGCTTATGGGTGAGCTTGCACATATTGCAGTTTTATTCCAAATACATTTCATATTTATACAGAAGTCTGACTGAATGTAGGTCAGCAGTTCTTAGCTGGTGAGTCAGGGCATGAAATTGGTTCCTGGTCTGTTCTAAAGGATTGTGGACAACTGGAAAATAAAACCAAAATTTTCATACTTGACTAGTCGTTGGGTTGTTTGAACAACTAGATATGCTAGTAGTGTGATGTCTGATGTAAAATTTGGGAAGCAAAAACCATTGCTCGAGAGTACTTGGATCTGAGGTCACTAGTTGACTAAGACTCCCAATCAGCTTTGATCCTAATACAAGTGTTGACTCACAGGGCCGTGTTCCTGGTGCGGCATCGCGGGACGCGGCAACGGTTTGCCATGAAGAAAATCAACCGGCAGAACTTGATCCTAAGGAACCAGATCCAGCAGGTGTTTGTGGAGCGAGACATCCTGACGTTTGCAGAGAACCCCTTTGTGGTGAGCATGTTCTGCTCCTTTGAGACACGACGCCATCTCTGCATGGTCATGGAGTATGTGGAGGGTGAGTCAGAACTCTTTTCTTCTTTTCGCACTTATCGTTTTTACTTTCTGAGTCTGAAGTTATAACACATTTCAATGAAATGAATTGAAATCCCCTGCAGGGGGAGACTGTGCAACTTTGCTGAAGAATATGGGTCCCTTGCCAGTAGACATGGCCAGAATGTACTTTGCGGAGACTGTTCTGGCACTGGAGTATCTTCATAATTATGGCATCGTACACAAAGATCTCAAACCTGACAAGTAAGAGCTTCTTGATCGATGAAATCTGCAGTGACTCCACATTCTGCAGATATTGCATTCATGGTGTCATGTTTTTCTTTCAGCTTACTTATAACAGCAATGGGGCACATTAAACTGACTGACTTCGGTTTGTCTAAAATCGGTTTAATGAATATGACCACAAACATGTATGAGGAACACATGGAGAAAGATACAAGAGAGTTCATTGATAAACAGGTCAGTCATACCCATACATGAGTAACTCGCATCCAATACTGTAAATGTTGTGTTATAGGAGTTCAGCCAATAATAAAAATCAATGTATTGTTTACTCACCCTGATGTTGCTCTGTATTATTTACTTATTACAAACTACAAAATAGTGAAGCTTCAAAATGATATTTTTGTCAGCACAGATCACAAAAATGATAATCTTACACTGCCATATCCCTAAAATGTTTGTATGTTTGTTAGTACAGTTTGTTTTAACACTATTTATTGGCTTACAGCTGTTAAGAGGTTGTGGAGAATAGATGAACCTAAACGCTGAAATTCGAACCTTTACATAGATACCAAACTTTAGTGGGTAATTCTCAAAGAGCGGCAGCAGCAAGTGAAGTTTGTAGACGTGTTTCCGGTCATTTTTGTTCATGATTTTGTTGCATCAACTCACATAAATAAAGTTTTGACATATTTACAGTAGGAAATGTACAAAATATCTTCGTGGAACATGATCTTTACTAATATCCTAATGATTTTTGGCATAAAAGAAAAATCTATAATTTTGACCCATGCTACATGTGATTGGTTTTGTGGTCCAGGGTCACATTTATCTTTTGCTAAAACCTCCTCTTCTTCATGGTGAGACCTGCCCTTGGTTTCTAAATAACAGCAGATGTCACAGAAGCACAAGCTTCCAAGAATTTAGGAAAGGAGCAAAAAGCACCAGGGGCAACATTTTCCACACGTTTTAAGGTGCAACACATGAACCGCTCATAAGAAGTGTCTTTATGTTGTTTTCCAGGTCTGTGGCACTCCAGAATACATTGCACCGGAGGTGATCTTGAGGCAGAGTTATGGGAAACCCGTGGACTGGTGGGCCATGGGCATTATTCTGTATGAATTTCTAGTGGGATGTGTACCTTTCTTTGGAGACACACCAGAAGAGCTCTTTGGCCAGGTGGTCAGTGGTAAGAATTGAACCATAACTGTGACTTAGGAGCTAAAATATCATATAGACTTGATCTTTTGACAAGGCCCTATAAGACATCTTAGGTAGCAAGGTAGTCTGGCAATATCTAGTTTATGATAATGTGTTTGTGTATATTTCTCTTACTTCACAGATGAAATAGAGTGGCCAGAAGGTGATGATGCGCTGCCTTCTGATTCTCAAGACCTTATCACAAAACTGTTGAGACAAAGTCCCTTGGAGCGCTTAGGCACTGGTGGGTGTTTATTTTGCCTTAAGAAATGCCCATTATGATGAAAGATGTCCACTTTTGTGGTTATTTTTTAGACTGCCAGTTGAATCATGTGTGATGTAATGTGCAGGTGGAGCAGCAGAAGTCAAACATCACATCTTCTTCCATGGTCTGGACTGGAGCGGGCTGTTGAGGCAGAAAGCAGAATTCATTCCACAGCTTGAAACTGAAGATGACACAAGCTACTTTGACAGTAGGTGGCACTCTTGTTCTTATGATGGACCTCTGAATCTGATATTTAATTCAGATGTAACCAAACCTTCTGTTTTTCTGCTGTTTAGCACGTTCTGACCGCTACCACCACTCTGAAGAAGATGATGAGACGAACGATGATGAATCTTATCAGGAGATCAAGTTCTCCTCTTGCTCGCACCGCTTCAGCAAGGTGAAACAGCTAATGTTAAACCAGCATTTTCCTATCGGTTGTTATGCAGACTAATTATTTAATGCATTAAGGATCTGGGTTTTTATCATGTGAATCAGGTTTACAGTAGCTCAGAGTATCTGGCTTCTCCTTCCAACTTGAGCCTGTCCTCTTCTGATCGGAGCTGCAGTGAAGAGAAGGAAGACAGATGGGATACTCATTCATTGCTCTCTCCAGGAGAATTCCCCAGACAGCTGCCAAGCAGTGACTGGAAACAGGATGGCCAGAGGGGCAGGTGAGCAAAAAAACAAGGTTATGCCTGGAATGGCATGCTCTTGTAACATATTAGTCTTATTATTTTGCAGTTTGTACATTGCGCACAGAATGTACATGGCAAAATGTGCAGGAAGCAGACAATGCATGAGATATGAGTATACCACAATGCAATGTGCTCAACTTGACCTTGCATTTCCAATATACTGAACAAACTGTAAGTAGTTATAGCCAGTTACTTTACAGAAGTCGTCCTTTTTAAAATACTAAAATGTATTAAACATTGAAAAATATGTATTTACTTATAATTCACACCGCCACTGTTGTAAATGAAGTACCGTCCACATTGGACCAACTCTAATTCAAGGGGAAATAAAGACTTAATTGTACAGAATTTTCTTTACTCAACAAACACAAAGCCCTTGTGTTTTATGTGTTTATAGAGCAGAGAAGAATTTGAGCTTTGCTAAAATGTATTTTGCTATTAATAATATAATGTCAAGTGTCTGACCATATATAAACCCACAATATCAACTTTAACAACACCGTGTTTATTTAAAATATATAGTTTTAACTTTTTTTTCAGCTATTATATATTTATATAAAATGTTAAGTCAATAACTGGACTTGAAAAGTGACAACAATGGAGCATATTAGTCTTTAAAATGGTTATCATGGAATAATGCCTACTGTTAAAATATATATTTTTTTGTTAGGTATTACTTTTAATAGCAGTGGCTTAACTTCACTTTAAAAAGTGGTGGGGACAAAGAGAGCAAAAACAATACTTAATTAAATTGTTTCTGTAATAACTCATTGGGAATATTTATCATATATAGTGGGCGGTCTGTCCATTGGCTACTCCGTTTTGCAACTCCAACTTTCACAGTATGTGGTTCCTAAACTGTCATTTGTGTGCATTACACTTAAAACAGTTTATTACTATTACTAAAAATGTCCCTTGTTCATTGGTTTACGTGCTATTGTTTTTAGACACTGGATGCACAAGCAAGCTCGGATGATGCATTTCATACTGGCCGCGTTTCTGGAGTCGCGGCTCTCTGTCTTCCGCAAATATAACCTACGAGTACAAGCAAAAGCGGCGCATAAAACAATACACACCTGCCGCAATTTCTTAATTTCTCCCAAAAAGTGGTGGGGACATGCAAAGTATGTCTGTGCTTCATAGTAATCTATTCTGTTGTTTATAGCCACGGGTTGTGTCAAAAAGAATGAAGATCTGCTATACTTCTGAAATCTTGTATCTCAATTCTCCAAGTTTCATATTTTTTGCTTAAATCATTATTATTAGTCACCTTTTATGTTTGTCACTGGGTTTTGCAAATATCTAACAAATAAGAAAATTAACAAGTGTGTGTCAACTTGGACAACACAGTATTTAATCATTTAAAAAGTACAGTATTTTTTCAATATTCGGAAGAACCGTGCCGATTTGTTGTTTATTACTGTTGTTTTGATTATTTAAATAGTTTGCTTTTGTATCCTTCCTTATTCAGCCCCAGTCCAAGGCCAAGAGCATCATCCAGTTCATCCCAGCCTGAGAGGGGAGCTAGTCCTCTAGTTTTAAACAGCACTCAAAGCCTTGAGGCCATGCCATTCTTTGCTTTTCCTGAGGATGAAGGTAAGAATTTTTTTAAACATTTTATTTAGCATTTTGTGAAATCAAAGTTCAGCTAATTAATCTGCGAACGCTTGCTAGTTTATCCTCCAGAAGGACTCGTGTCAAATCTTCAGCGTATACGACTACGAAGCAACTCCACTGGCACTAGGCCTGCTAATCGCAGGGGCCACAAGGGTCCACGTCGCCTTGGACTCCAGCAGGAAACCGCCGAGAAGCCAAGATCACCATTCACGTGCAAAGTCCCCAAGTCTGCATCTGTGTCTGGCCTTTCCCTCATCGTAACAGCAGGTATGGGGATGATGTATTCATGCAGTTTATGTCTCATCATGTGATACCATAACACTGATACCAAGTGAAATTCATGTGACTGCAACAAACAAGCAAAGCAGGTGATTTCAAGAGAACAATGAACAGTTGAGTGGAACAGAGAACTTATTGAGGAAGACAATTTTTATTTGAAATAAAAACAGTTTTAGATATATACGGTGTCAGTACTGTTGGTACTATGAGGTCATGAGTCCCTTTATCATCATATAGATGACATCCCTGGTGGAATCCAGACAAGCCCCATGTCCTCACACTCCTTCTCATCCAACCCTTCATCTCGGGACTCTTCCCCCAACCGAGACCTCTCTCTCAGCGCTAGCAGCCTTCGTCCTCCTGTGGTCATCCACAGCTCCGGAAGGAAGTACGGCTTTGCACTACGTGCTATTCGGGTCTACATGGGCGACACGGATGTGTATTCAGTGCAACACATGGTCTGGGTGAGTATAGTGCATTGAATGGAATGGGATGGATGTCCCAAAAGTCTACATTTTATGCACCGAGAAATGTCTTTTGTTGATTTTGACCTATTATATGTGACCCATTTATATGTGTGTTGTCATTTATCTAGAGCGTTGAAGATGGCAGCCCTGCTCATGAGGCTGGACTGAGGGCCGGTGACCTCATAACTCATGTGAATGGAGAGTCCATCCAGGGTCTGGTTCACACTGATGTGGTGGAGCTTTTACTGAAAGTGAGAAAAATCTGGAATCAGTTATTACACATACAAAAAAAGATGGGAACATATGCTTGATCATATCTTTTTCTTTTTTGTAGAGTGGAAGTAAAGTGACCCTGCAGACAACTCCTCTTGAGAATACCTCCATTAAAACTGGGCCTGCAAGAAAGACCAGCTCAAAGGGCAAGATGGCACGACGCAGTAAAAAAAGCAAAAGGAAAGAGGGTCAGGACAGGTTAGGAGGCTGTTTTGTAGTATCATCTTAATCCAAGAACGTTTTATACATGCTGTGTCCCACTGAGACCTAAAATCGAACTCAACTCTGAACTTGATATTGTGACTTTTCTAGCAAACGCCGCAGCCTTCTAAAAAAGCTGCCCAAACACAGCCCAGGGATACAGAATAGTCGCAGTTTCTCTGCTGGGTTCCAGCACTCGCCTAATGATAGCCTGTCGGATTCTCCGACACCAAGTTTGTCTCCTGGGCCCAACACGCCATGTAGAAGCCCAGCTCCAGATCTGTCATGTGGTATGTACAGTCACATATTCAAAATTATTATATATAGCTTTTGTTAGAATGTATCACCTGTTAGCTGTTTTTTTTATAATAGTTTAAAATATGAAAATAAAATATTGATCTTTTGGAGTAGTATGTGATGAATGCCATGTTTTTCTACTCTTTCCACAGATTCAAATTCTCCACAGAGTTCCTCACCATGTTCAAGCTCTCCAAATTCCCCAGTTCCTCAAAGCAGACCAAGTTCTCTTCACGTTTTGGGATCTAAGATTGGCCTTCGCTACAGCAAAGCAGGCCGTTGCAAGTCTAACAACAGTATTCCTCCCTCTCCCCTTGCCTGCAATCCCTCTTCACAGCCTCTGTCTCCGCAGTGTTCTCCATCGTCCCTCACTGGGGTTCCTAAAAGCATCCACTCATTTCATAATAAGATGATGTCCCCGCCAACCATCGTCAGACAGACGGTGTGTCCCCGTAGTGCAGAATCCCCCCGCTCGCCTTTACTAAACAGGGTTCAGTCATCGGACAGACTCTCCGGTGCCCAACACGGAGACAAAAAGGCCTTCTCTCAAAGGCACACTGTAGAGGTTCCTCAGGGTGAGACCGAAGAACTTGAGTCACAGATGAGTGACATTGCCTCAGGTTTTGTTTGCGTCGGTGACCATGCCAGACAAGGCCTGTATCTGGCTGGTCAGCGAGTGAGGGACCCAAAGGAGGTGGTGGTTATGAGGAAACTAAACTTGTCGGAGAGACGAGATTCATTTAAAAAGCAGGAAGCAGTTCAGGAGGTCAGCTTCGATGACACCGATGAAAAAGAGGTCATGATGTCCATACCGGTTTCGTCTCATCCTCGTTTTAAAGCCGCTTGGATCGGTGCGACACAGACTGAGGGAATCACTGAGAAGACCAGTGTGCATGGATCTACGCTAAAGGAGAAGAGGGAGAAAGAAGAGAAGTGTTAGCCTTAGATAAGACCAGAAAATTGTAAGACTCAGATGAACAGGTGCTTCCGTGATAGCATAATTATAGAAAAGACAGGGGTAGGATGAAAGGTTTTGTTTAGCATTGCGTATTTGTAAGTAGAGGTCATTCATTTGCCAAAAGGTCTTTTCTAAAATGGTCTTCTGGACTGAATTTGTTTTTCTGGTAGCACAAGGAACTTTGATCGATTTTTGGAAGAGTTTATTTATTACATTGAAGGTAGCTTGTTTTGCGAGGCAGTTTTAGAAAGATCATACAGTAGGACCGCTTTCTAAGAATTTGCACAGACGTGGCCCTGCCGAGGTTCTTTTTGTTCTTACATTTTCCCATAAATATATGTATGTGTGATGACTCGCAAATAATGCCTGATATAATAATAACTGATCATTATAATTTTAGTTGACATTGTTACATTTTGACAGATAACCTTTTTCTGTTTTATCTTGGTGTTTTGTCAAAATGAATGTACAGCTTAATTAATAAATGTGGTCATGTCCCTCAGTACCAAAAAAAGACTTGTAAGAAGCCATTGGGCCAGTGTTGGCATTTTAGTGTATCGTGTTTACTTGAGCAAAATTGTTCTCATTACTTTAAAGAACAAAATGGCTTACAAAATTCTATTTTTTATGTTTTGGAACCATATATATGTTTTAGAGTTTCTCCAATATGTATACTGGTTTTATTTTACCTATGTAATCTTTAACACATTCAAACAAATGGTGGTTTTATGTGTTTCAGTGTTTAATAGTCTAAGTTGCATAAAATGACATTTCCATAACAGCTGCGTGGTTGTGTTTTCGTGACCACGCTATAAATCTCATATTCCTCTGCATGATAACCTTCTGCAACTGCTAGTTCAGTTATACAGAAATTATTACAATGACTTTGTTGTGTGTGTAACATGAACTTTCATTGTGATAATTTGCTTTAAATACATCTCATTTCTGATTTATTTATCAAAAACAAAAAAGATGAAATTCAGACATTGTGAATTTTACCTTGCACTTCCTGTCAGGCTTGTCAGAATAACGTGGAACAATTTCCTTGTACGCATGCTATCTTTCATTTTCTTTTATATGGTACTGTGGTGGTTTTTACTTTGTATTTCTGTGCAGCATTGCAGATGTTTTTTTTTTACTCGGCCTAAATAATAAAAAGCTCCTAGACTAAATTCACTCACCCTCAACTGTTTGTAAAGATTGGGTTTCAAACATTAAACAATTACATACAAATGCTCATTTTTCTCTGGGTTCAGTGTTTATTGTGACTGCATGTTTTTATAGCACAGGTCACTCATAAATGTTACACACATAAATCCATATGAAGAAGTGTTTAAGATGATTTCCTGAAAGTAATACAGAACAACGAATTGAATCACACTGGCAAACAGGTTTTCAGAGAGGTAACTTCCTGCAAAGTTTACATGTTTAACATTGTTGAGTTTACAGATCATATCAGTTGGCACTGGTGAAGAGTTGCTTATTAAAATCTGGCGTTTTAATACGCCAATGTACGCTCTGCAACATTTTAAAGCAAAGATAACGCAATATAAGATTTTTTTGTGACCAGTAGATCTTCGCTTTAACACAGCGCTCAGCAGAATGGCGCAATAGCGAGTGCAAGAATAATGCGCACTAAACCGAGATTTACTCTTTCGGATGTTTTCGGCTCATTCCGCTATTTTCCGTCCCGATTTCACTAGTTCTCACGCAGTCCTGCCCGCTATGTGCTGTGCTGGAAAATGGCAGTTCGGCAAGTTGGAAAGATTTGTGTGGAATGAAAAGGAAAAAGAAAACATCACTGTACAGTCAAGAGGGAGCGGACGGGAGTTAAAACGCTAGTGTTACGAGTGCACGCGCGATTCGACAGAAAATCACCAAAGCCCTACGCGACGACGCGATTCTGGTAAGTTTTTCCAAGTTTTGCACATTACGTTACTGTACTCCGCGGTACAGGATAGCTATAGCTAGCACTCTCCATACGCTGGGTAATGGTGGAGGACACGGATCGTGCTAGCACGTATAATACATGTAGACATATTTACTTGTGACTATTTTAAAGCAACGTTTTGTCTCCTTACGATAAACAGTCAGCAACAGAAATGTTCGAACCGATATGTTTGCGTGATGCACAAGCTACTCGCCTCGTCTGATCAAGGCAGTAGATACACAGCGAACAGCTTGCAAAAGCTCGAGCTCTACACAACGCGGCGCGAGCAGTTTCACCAGAGTTCCTTGGCAACAACGATCAAACTTTTGGGATTATTTACAGGGTTCTGAATTTAAAGGCTCCGTTGCTCGCTGTTTATATTCGAGGCCTGTATTCAACAATGCACAGCGGTACGTGTTTGTATATCTGGACTCATTTTAACTTATAAAAACGGATTACAATGCACTGCGAACAACTGCAATGCCACGGCGACCATAAAATGAGTTGTCGTGTAGAAAATTAGAAATCGGTCAACTGGGGGAAATTTATATGACAGTTACGTCTGACGACAAAGTGCTGTTTTATGTGTTTATGTGTGTTTGTAATTAAAAACATTATCGTTATTTGAAGCATTGCACGCCATGCATCCCGAGGGCATTTTCTGTGTGCAGTTTCTTCAGTTCAAGCTTTAAAAGGACATATTGTTTGCAGAACATTATCTGTCACCAGACTCATTGGCATTAGCCAAGGTAACTTACTTTGGCCAATAAACCGAGAGAAAGAAGTTCTTACATAAGCTTTCTGTACCCGGACAGGGTCATCGTTGACCTTCTCCATGTAAATTCGCAAATTACTGTCCTCATTTCTTTATTGTTAGACGGTCCTGTGGATAGATTAAGCGCCCTACCTCGATACCCCCAGGCTGAAGACGTGAGAGAATCCTGATCCAGTTTCCTCAGTTGAACTCCTACCAGCAACGACGGTCCCGTCCTTAAACTTGCCTTTTAAAAATGTCACAAATGATCTTAATGTTACATGTAGTACTGAAGAGACACCACTCTTGTGTCTCGTGTCCTTCAGTATTTCTCTTATTTTCCTCCTAAGCTAAATGGTAAGAAAAAAGTTGTCCATTTACGTAAAATAGTGGTTTGGGTTTTGATCACTGCCTAGATACATTTTCTAATATTAGAACGTTTGCTTGATTTGCTCCAGCTTCTCTGGTGATTCTTGAGCACATGGCCATATGCTGCCCAATAGGAATCCAGGATTACCTTTTCCCTTCTGTAGCAACAGTGAGTCTCCTGCCTCCATTCATTAATTATTTTGTGGTCTGCCTTGGTCACCGTGTTTAGCAAACTGCTCTGCTCACACCGAATAAAGGGGATCTGCTCACATTCTTGAAAAGACTAAATTTATCAGCTGCTGTCCTGCAGCTTTAACCAGCTTTACTGTAACAAAGATTTGTTTCATAAGAACTTTTAGCGCTCAGACTTATAATGGACCTTTTCTTTTTTTATGAACAAACTACAGCAGTAGCTTTACACAGAGTACTTTAGTTGTAATAATGAAAAGGCGAAAGCGGTTATGACGTACTTTTTTATTTGGAGGGGGTGTTTTGGTGGTGTGAGGATTGCGGGCTGTGGTTGGGTATGTCAGTGCCACGTGTCTGTGCTACCACCTCTTTTCTTCACAGAGAGGATGTCGGATTGAGACCCTAGTGCGCCTGGTCAGTTGAAAAAGTGGGGTGAGTGTTGTCGGACACTTTGGTATTGTTTATTTGATTGTGATCTGTGCGAAGAGTTGGCGAGTTTTGTAAATTTGGAACTTTCTTGGTAAGCAAGCATAAACCTTTGCTTCGAAGGTGAACAGTCGTAGGTTTTGTTGTTCCGTAATATGGCGCATATTGCAAAGTATGTCTATAAAATTGCACTTGTTCTTTTGCACATGGATTCTTGGAAAAGTATGGATTTTAGTGGATTGCAAGGTTTGTGAAATTGAGATGTGCACCCATTCTGCAGTCCTGTTTCTTGAAAAACACAACCCGTGACTGAGAACATGTGCAACAAATATAGGTTGAGTGGTATCTTTTTGATATTTGCTCAAATTGCTACATAATTTCGAGACAATGTAATATCAAGCATATATCAACATTTCCAGCTTTTGTTTTTTTAAGTTTTGTTGCTTTAGTTTGCATTAAGATTATGGTGCTCTTAAATTCTTTAGGTCATATCTATACCTGTAATGACCACTTTATGAAGCATGTATGAGGTGCATCGGGATTTGGTTGTGTTGTACTTTTTGTGTTTATTTGAAAAAGAAATCCTTTTAGTAGATGTATTTTGGTTTTAAAAAGCTGCTGTCTTTTTTTTCTCCAGTCATCACATTACACTGGGAGGAACACGTTCTGAAGTGGAATGTTGAGCAACCTGCTACCAGACAACACCAGCTAATTTGGCAAAAGGAATCGGGATCTTATTTGAACTTAATACTTTATTCATTTCTCTGAACGAGCATGCTGCCGACTCATTCCCTCTGCTCCATCATTTGGCTGAACCGTGGGTTCAAGTTAAGAAAAATTCCCTGTTTGGTTAACACCGGTCAGGTCTAAGCTCCAACGCTAAGCTTCCAACGACACAGGCCCACTCTGTTGGACATGCTTATAAGCTCCAGTCAATAGTCCTTAGCCTCTAACAAAACGTCCCTCTGTCCGACATCACCCACGCCTTCCCGAAGTTTCATCCCAAGTCCAACGTTCATCTGCCTGAGGTGATTTTTTTATTCTCGGAAAATGGCTGCCGATGGCTTTCAATACAGATCTCTGTACGCCTACTGTAAGGACTGGGAGGATGATATTGACCTTGAACCTGGTGATTTTCTGACCGTCGACAAGACATCTCTACTGTCACTGGATGTCAAAGAGGGCGACGAGCAGCACCCGGAACACATTGGCTGGATTTTAGGTTTTAATGAGCGAACCAAACAGAGGGGAGACTTTCCAGGGACGTACGTGCAGTATGTTGGAACTGTGAAAATGTCAGTGTCTTCCTGCCAACCTCGTTCTCAGAGACCACTTCCTGCTGTTCCCAGACCTAAGCCAGCAGCCTCGGCACCGGGTAAGACTCCAAAAACCTTTCCTAAGCAGCAGTACAACTCGTATCATATCTGTTATTTAATAGTTTTTGTAAAAAACTGTAAAAGCAAAATATTGTTAAGAGCAGGCCTGTGTAGCTTAGAAATTGCAATGTGGCAAAATTATACAAATATAAATAAATCAAAATAAAACCAATAACAAAGTAAAAAATCGCCATATAGCCTGACAAACAACATCATTTTTTTATATACACCTTTTTTATTATATTTATAAAGCACATTTAAATTTAGCTTGTACTGACCAAAGTGCTGTAGCAAAACATATCAATTACACAATCCATAAAACCAGAAAACAAAAAGGTAAAAGCAGGAATAAAAACAATAACACCAACTTATTAGATTGGAAAAAACAAGAAAAATATGTAAACCTAGTTTTAAAAACAGTAGGTTTTATATGTTGAAGCAATAAGATTCGGTTTTAATCTGGTTATGCTTGTTAATGTAGTCTTCATATCAGCTTCATAATAAATCGTTTGAAAAGACAAAAGTTTGCTTGTGCTGTAGAAAGAAACCTGGTGCCATAGTCGCCTATTTGTTTAAATAGGATTTCTCAAGTGTAATTAAACAAAATCTCAGGCTTTACAGAAATCATTTGTGTTTTTTGCTGCTTCTCTTTTTTTCTCCAAGGTCATCTAGCATTCCCCTTATGTAGATCCTACACAAGAAATATTGAGTCTCCCTCTCCAAACCGCTTCTGCTCCTGTATTTCTCTGGCACTTTCCCCAAGCTCTCCCTCCCTCTCCATTTATGCCCTCAGGAAACAGTAAATTATCGTATGTTTAGAGGCCTGGCAGTTCAGCAGGCCAATCTGGAGAATGGAATTATGTATCAGGTAGAGCTTTCAGCTTCATATGCACATTCCCCTTTAATCAGGTGATTTTTGCTTCAATGTTCTCTTTGTGTCCCTTTTTGAGCACAGTTTAAACTCTCCCCTATTCCAAAGACAATTGTTACCATATTATAAGAAAAGTCATATTTTATTGTGTGGTGCTTGCTTACGTACAAAAAAGACACAGCAAGACAACATTCAAAGACAAGACATACATTAACTGGTAGAGCATGACATTAGCATGACACAATGGAAGGGTCATGGGTTTAATTCCCAAATAACACACACACTGCTAAAAGTGAATGTACTAAGTTGCGTTGGATAAAAGAGTCTGCAAACGCCGTGCAGTCTAGCTGAAAACAGTAAGTTACTTTTAAAAACTAGTTTACAGTTGGCTAACCTACGCATTTTCTTCTCAGTTTTTTTTTGTGGAGGTAGAGAATTGACCTACATGCCTCTAGCATTTGCCTGCTGCTTAAAATGGATTTGTATGAGGATGGAAAAAAAGAGGAGCATAATATATTGTATTGAGAATCTAGAAATGTAGATTAATCAAGAAAATCATATAAGTAATTTCTAAACATGAATCATACACATAAGTAAAGAGCCTATAAAGAGAACTATTTTTCTAACTAATAAATATTTTTTGTTGCTATTAAATTACGTTTGTTCTGATATATATCCTTACAGCTAAAATCTTATTAACATGTTTTTATGCCAGGTATGAAATGCATCTTTGTATCAATCACAAATATTTATTTGAATGTTGATAAAACCATCAACCTATAGGCCAAGTATTGTTATATTCCATATTTTTCTGATTTTAGATTTGGTAAGGGGATTGTTGACCAACTTATTAAAACGTATAGCTCTTGATGAACATAGTTGTCTTATATTGAAGACATTTCAGATGTATTAACTAACTATTATGATGTATTTGTTCATATATTTGTATTATGAATGCTCATTGTTTTTAGGTCAAAAAAAACTTTAATGTGTTGTGCTGTGTTTTGTTTGTAGTTTGTGGTGAAGCTACAGCCTTCTGTCTGAAAGATAGCATTTGACAGGCAGCATTTGACACTTGGTATGTAGATCAGATTTATGAAGCTAGATGGACTGGTTTCATTATTTAGTGTATTGAAGATAAAACGTCCATAATTGTTATTAACTATAACTTAAAACCCTTAATAACACAGTAATTACAGTGGTTTTAAACAGCTTAATAGGTAATAATTGGCTGACTCACTCTCTCAGCCATCTCCACATGAAAAGCACTCACATATCTAGATTCAGAAACTTTTCAGTTTTTCCCTCCTGTGGTTCACCGGCCTACAAAACTTCTAATTTAAGGCACACTGTATGTTTGAGACACACCCTTTAAAAGTGTACCTTGACTAAACTGGTAGAAAGAAGAAAATCATCCTATCAGATGTCTACTAACTAAACTGTCTGCGGGTTACCGGCAGCGTTCCCGTTCCTGATGACAGTTTATGGCCTGGATCTAGTAATTGATTTATATCACTTTTCCTTCAACTGGAGGAATTGACAGCATACTCTTTGTACTTTTGCAACCCCAAAAAAGTCAGAGTAACACTTTACAGTAAGGTTGTATTTGTTAACATTAGTAAATTTGTATAATTTTTTTTTTTACATTAATCTTGCTAATGTTAGTTAATGCAATTGCAATTATTCATGTTAGTTCATGGTGCATTAACGGTTACAACATTTGATTTGAAAAATGTATTAATAAATGTGACCCTGGATCACAAAACAGTCTGATGGGTCAATTATTTTAAATTGAGAATTCTACATAATCTAAAAGCTGAATAAATAAGCTTTCTATTGATGTATGGTGTGTTGGGATAGGACAATATTTGGCCGAGATACAACTATTTAAATCTCAGGAATCTGAGGGTGCAAAAAAATCTAAATATTGAGAAAATCGCCTTTAAAGTTGTCCAAATGAAGTCCTTAGCATAGCATATTACCTTCATGGAACAGGATCTTTACTACATATCCTAACGATTTTTGGCATAAAAGAAAAATGGCTAATTTTGACCCATATGATGTATTTTTGGCTATTACTACAAATGTTCTCGTGCTACTTAAGACAATACTAGGGTCACAAATGTTATCACTAACATGAACTAATAAATGCTGTAAAAGTATTATTCGGTACTAGATTATGTTAGCCAATGTATTAACTAATGTTAACATATACAACCTTATTGAAAAGTGTTACCAAAGTCAGTATAAACATTTTACACAGGAATTATTAAATCAACAAATCCAGTCAAAATCTGCTCTATAATGCATTTTCTGTGTTTTTTAAATATAATAAAGGAACATGCAAGATGTGTATGACTTTGTGTCTGACAAATACTTCTATTGGATTTTTCTATAAAGTATTTGTCGGTCGATCAAGTGATATGGTTGAACTGATCCCCCTCGTAGTTTTCTTCATTTCTTCACTAGTTCAAAATGTCAGGTTGGTGTTTTTATAAGTTTGTATGCATTTGCATTTCATGCAGTACAGTAATACATCTACATGTACAGATTTAATCTAACTAATCCACTAACACTATCCATACAGAATAAAACTTGGTTGTTTCACAGCCTATGGCAAAAGTTCCCTCTCTCTTTTTTTTTTTTCTCTCTCTCTTGTCCTGGCCTCAGTTTTACTGCTTGTTTAAGTGAACCATGGCTTGGCATTTCTACAGTCTCCGCCTGTTCCTCCACCCCTGTTTCACAGACTCTTCTGATACTGTCTCCAGGCAGCTATAAACTATCCGCTCGCTACAATTCTCAGAAAGAGAAGGCCCCTCGACTTTCCCCCGGCTCCATACCCTGAACCTTCCTTCACAGAATTAGTTAAGACCTCCAATTTGAGCATGTTTAAGTATCTGAATCTTTCATGGTGCTGTGGCTTGTGTTCGATTGATACTGGCTTTATTGTTACTTAAACTGCACAGCAGCTTTTTATGAGCAGACTCTATATTATTGTGACGGACTGAAAGATTTTCTAGGCATTTAGGTCAAATATGATATTTTATTTTTGACCTGTTATACAAATACTCTTGTGCGTGCATATATGCATAATATATTTGTGATCCTGTTCATTTATCAGGAGGCAGTTTTTACTTGATTTATTTTCTCTTCGTGCTGAAATCCAGTCGGACCAGAAGCCGGTTATTCACAACTGAAAGAAACTTGAGCTGTGTAAGACTACCTCTTGTAGCTTTTATGTTGTGGTGTTTCTTAATACTGTTTGCATTGCATTAAGATTAAAACATGTTGAGAGCTTTAGAGCTCCAGTGAAAGGAAATGGGCTAGGCTTTAGGTTAGCCATGAATGAGGTGCCCAGATTACCAAACAGTACATAGAAATGTAGGTGAAAAGTTTTCTTACATAATCATATTTACCGAACACAAAGACATGGTTTTCCGTTAGTAGAGCATGTCTGAATCCAAGTTAATGAGTGCAAGTGAGGCATAGAAAAAAAACTGCAAAGCTATAAGTGGGTAAGCCTGCCAACATTTTGTTTAGCTTGATATCAGCAAGCATGAAATTAGAACAAAAACGATTGAGCAAAAATGGCTGTTTTTTGTTAACACACTGTATCTGCATGGATATGATCAAATTGGCCTTGACAGCGTGTCTTTAAAGAAGTGGCAAGAAGTGCTGTAGAATGAAGCGAGTTGTTGTTGTAATCATATGATTAGCCGTTGCAGTTTTTTGTTAAAGGGCATGTTTAGCTGCAGGCCAGCCAAGATGCAGACTACCAAGACAACTATAATTGGGTAATGATTAGTTGGTTCCCTTTCCAAAAACCAACAATGACTTGAGGACCACAGCTGTTTTTCCTAAAAACAGTATTTTGCACAAAACCCCTGCTGTGTGTTTTTATGCATTTGGATGCTGTGTTTGGACCCGGAGTGACCAGGAGCTATGAGAAAATGTGGCTGATCGCTTACCATTAAATTATGTTGGAAATTGAAGACACTTTGTGTATTTCTCTACCATTATTTTGATCAGTAAACACAGCAGTTCTGCTGTTGGTGCAAGCAGCTGTTTTCTATCCAGTGGAATCGTCTCTTAAAGGAAAAGTTGACCTAAATAAAAATTCTGCCATCATTTGCTCACCCTCATTTAAAACTTGTATGACTTTTTCTTCTGCAGAAAAAACTGCAGAACACAAAAGAAGATATTTTGAATCCCATTGACTTCTATTGTATGGACACAAACCACTGAGACATTTCTCAAAATATCTTCTGTTGTCTACAGGTTGTAAACGACACGAGGGTGAATAAATGACAGCATTTTTATATAAATTGATAAATAATAGATAAATAAAAAATGATCTGTGATTTAGAAATATTATAAAGACATTTGTTGAATAAGAATCCTATCTTAAGGACTGTATTAAACACATTTACAATGATAAAATCCATAGATCCATAGATAAAATCCAGAAAAGGGGCATTTTTCTTAGTTAGAAGCAAATGAATTGAACGTAAAAATCATGTCAGGTGTCCATGATGTTACTGTGAATGAGCAAGAGGCAGGCTTACGTCCCAAAGAGGGAAAAGCAAGCAAAGTTCCATGTTTAACGTGCAGTGGAAAAGTGGAATGTGCTGACATGGCACTTCATCTGAACTCCAAAATTAATAATCAGACGTGGTTTAGCCTTGCACTGCCAGGAGGAGAAGGCAGCCAAGCTCTGGCCTCTTTGTGGTGGGCCTGGAAAGGAGGGTCTGGCGTACTGCCAGTGGGGTTTTGCTTGTTCAGGATTTTTGATTAAATCGTTTATTGTGCTCTGCTCACGCGAAGGGCCGAGGCAGCTCTTGCTCCAGAAGGACTGGGATAAGACAGGAGGAAATGGAGGATTTTTCCTCCAGTAAAAAATAAAAAAAATAAAATTTGTATTGTTGATGCTATTTTAATGCCTGCATATACACATTTAACACTTTGCTTGTTTAGTTTGTTGTTTTAGTTAGTTGTTTGGGCTAGCCATTATATATATTTTTAAAGCAGAATATAAAACCTGAAAATCTGAAAGAACTTTTAAAACGGAATTACCTTATCCATCCATAAGCCATCATTCTAAAACATTAAAGAAGAGAGATACACGGTCTGAGTACACGGTTTCATTTGGTTCTAAAGTATGAGACGCAAAAATACCCAGATTGTATAGAAGAACGTCTCATTATATCACGTCAACAGCCTCCTCCACTAAACAGTTGCTGCTTTTGGCAGCTATAGTATCCCACAAAGGACGGCACATTTAGCTCTATATTTAAAAAAGGTAACAGGCAAGTCAAATTTAACACACTAGCCTTAGGACAGTAAGTCACAACAGTAGGTGAGGACGGCTAACAAGAATTGAACATTTGCATTTTACAGTGTTGATTATATTGAAGCACATTTGCTTTTTTATATATACGGTTACAGAAAAAACTTTCATTTATTCAGCATTTCAACAGTAATGTGAAAGACTCACAGAATGACAAATTTTTTATATATATTCCTAAATACATGTACAAGTATTGATGTACTGTTTTCTTTGCAGTATGTGAAGTCTGAAAAATACAGAGAACATTTTTGATTTTTTTTTCTTCAGTGATTCAGTTTTCATTTTCTACAACATTTTGAAATTTGGGAGAAATTACACAGAATAAAACAAAAAATAATTTTAGCATATCAGGAAAAACTGAAAATGGTCTCTTAATTTTGTTCATGGCTGTATAAAATATAATTAAACAATAAAAAAAGTTTGTTAGCATTACTCTTTACAATGTTCAATGAACAGTCAGTAAGCAGAGGGTTAAAAAAAAATTCCTCCAATTTCAGTTGTTCCAGCTCTGGACCTGACCAAACCTCAGCCGGAAAGCGTTCCTCCTGATCTTGTAAAGTTGGTTGAAGCAATTGAGCAGACAGGTAACACGTTTCATTCTATCATTGACCATCATGTTGAGGGCTTTATTGTTTGCGGTTTGTTCATCAAGTACAAGAATCCTGCGGAGAGCCTCCAGCCACAGGCAGAAATGAAAATAATAACAATTACACTTAAATGCCTTTATTTAATAGATTATTTCCACATTTCCAAAGCCACAGTGGTGTGAAATGTTTCTCATGACACCATATGGCAGTTATTACCATCCAGATTTTCTCTGAGTTCTCCATGAGCCCTCCCTCTTTTTCACTTCTGAGTGAGGGATGGAGTGACGCTCGCGCTATGTGGCTTTACTGAAGCCTTCGTTTCACTTCTCCACAGACTAAAGCACAGCTTGTAAGCGCCGGCATAGAGGGTTAGAGTTCTCCAGATGACTTGACTGAAAGTATTTATAGCTCCAGGCTTTTTCATTTAATGTTTAGATATGACTGATGCTAATCTAAGCATGCAAGGTCTATTTTTGAGAGATGAACTAACACGTGGATTTTCTGCTAGGTCTGGACTCTAGGATACTGTACAGGACGTCCAGTGCCTCAGCCTCTGATAGTCAAAGACAGAGCATTGCTGGTGAGTTCAGTTGCTGTTGACATGCTTTTCCATGTAGGCAATTCAATTCCTGTGCAGGTAAAGGCCGTCTATTCACATGCTTGCTAATATATGCAACATCAGGGTGATTTTTGTGTCTTTGGAGCTGTAAGCTGTTTTGTTTGTTTTATTCTTTAAATGTTAATATTCTGTTTAACCAAGTGAATAGTGGATAATTTAAAATGTGAAACTACTAATAAATATGAACTTACTTTATTTACTTAATTGTACCATATATTACCATCATTTACTATTAATTTATTATTCAATTATTATTAATATACATTATTAGCATAACAGTTTTAGCAAAAAGATGACATGAAGTCCGGAATGGACTCCATCAGTTTATCAGTATTCATGTTGAATTTGAGAGGGTTAAAAAAAATGTTGTGCGCTTTAACAAAAGCAAGCAAATCTACAACATAATGCATAACCTAGAAATTTAGATTTCACATCTTTATGTTTATTGTGTTTGAGTTGTTTCTGTTCATTTACTGGATTCAATTTGAGTTTAAACTTCAGATTTTAAATGGTCTCAGTGGAACCCTACTATGTATCATAAAATATGTTGCATCACAAAGTAAAAAAAGCCTTAATAGTTAAATAAAGTTACAGAGAGCATGTGACAGTCATGTATTGAAACATAACACATTAATCTCATGTCACAGTATGAGTTAGTCACTGTATGAGATGTTGGTTGTGATGTACCTGGTCATTTTTCCATGTGCAGAGCCACAGGAGCTGGACGTGGGACAGTGGGATGTTCACACACTCTCGGAAGCTCTCATTCAGTACCTGCAGGAACTTCCTGCACCTATTATCCCTCCTTCTGTTTATACAGACCTTCAGACAGCAGTGCAACCAGAATCGGGTAAGTGCCACTTTTTGCAGGTCTGCCAGTGACGGATGTACGGCGTCTAAAGAAAGTAACAGAATAATACGAACTGAATAAGCAAACAAGTGCTGTCGGCCAAGAAAATGTGAAAATTTTCCCTTGCCTTTGCCTGAACGGCTTACGAGATGCACCGTGGGGGATTCTTTCGTCAACAGATGTTCCTTCAATGAGGAGACGAGAGCAGTTGTTGCAGGCGCTGGAGAATCCTGCCGTCCCACTACAGAACGTCCTGACGCTGCAGTATGTACTCAGGCACATGGAGAAGGTCTTCCAGTGTGCTGAGCAGAACGGTCTAGACATTCACACCCTCAGCCAAATCTTTGGCCCTCTGCTGATCAGGGGCCCAGTGAACGGGTACGCGGGGTGTATTGTTTCTTTTTTGTATTCCCCCGTTAGCTAAATCCAAACTGTTTAGAATAAACGTCTGAACATTAGCACACATGCAAACCTTTCTCGCTTCAATGTTTTTTTTACAGGCCAGAAAAAGATGAGGAGTTTCCTGCGGTTGTCGTTGAGAGACTTCTTTTGGAGAGAATTTGGGAACAAGAGCCAACTCCTCCTGGTAAATCACTGTTTGTAATAGTTTATTTTTAATTACTTTTTATTCAATAATTTAACCTTAGCACGGGATGATTTTTTAGTTTGGGTCAACCGGGGTTGTCCTTGGCTCTGTAATAAGGCCCATTAAGGTCTTTATGGTGTAGCTAACTCATTGGTCACAGAGGGGGCGCCACTTATACAAATTTAGTTTCTGGCCCTGTGAACTTTAGCGACCCTCTATAAAGTTTCAGATGAGATTTTGTAAATCTAGTTGTAATCTAGTTTCTTTATAGTGCTGCCAGCTTGCTTTTCTGTATGTTTACTATAAATGTGTTTCATTTGTTTACACACAACAGAATCAAAATTATTGTTTGTTGTAATTGACATCATGGACTGTTACATGAAAAAATCTGGCAAATCACAAGCTTACTGTACACTCATGTAAAAATGTGCTGTGGACAAAATTCAAGACTTCAACTTGCCCTGCATTTTAGAATTGACTGAAACACCACAAAAAAAGAACATCTCATGATCTAGGATTGTAACTGAAATGTTCAGATTTGTAATTTCCTGTTAAAAGTTTTTCCCTGAGCCATTACCGCTTAAGCATGGCAGGTTGTTTCAGGAAGACTCCCTATAATTGATCATAGTGTGGTTCTTCAGTGATGCACGTAACATTCTCGGAAACAAATTCTGTTTGCCCCAGTCATGGAGCAAAAAATAAAGACTCTATTTATTTTAATCATAAATATGTTATTTGTCTTGTTTACCCAGCTCTCCCTCCTAAACCACCCAAAGCCAAAGCCATGGCTTCATCTGTTACCAATGGAAGCAACAGTTTACTGAGCGAAGCTGAATGGTACTGGGGAGACATTTCCAGGTAAACCATTACCACGATGATTGCTTCATATTTGTGATCTCTGGATCTCTGTCTAATGTCAGAGGTGTGATGTGATGTTTTAGAGAGGAGGTGAATGACAAAATGAGAGACACTCCTGATGGTACCTTCTTGGTGCGGGATGCCTCCAGCAAAGTTCAGGGAGAATACACCTTGACCCTCAGGTGAGAGGCCCTCACATTTCATTTGATTTGTTTGTTTGGCATCAATAAATATATTACGTACATACTGGTCCATCGTTTGTTTTGATTTGCATCATTTTGAGGAAATCATAACAGGAACGTGAAGTGTGATCAAAGCCTTGTGTTGTTTATTACAGGAAAGGAGGAAATAACAAACTGATCAAGGTTTTTTACCGTGGAGGGAAGTACGGTTTCTCAGAACCTCTTACTTTTCACTCCGTGATGGATCTCATCAACCACTACCGGCATGAGTCACTGAATCAGTACAACGCCAAACTGGACACACGCCTGCTCTTCCCTGTGTCTAAATATCAGCAGGTGCGATGTCTCCGCTCTTCACACATCTCAACGTGATCAAACTGATGTGTTCTTTTTTTGCTGTATTTATGGTAATGACATTCTATTTATAAAAGCCTTCAATAGGGCTGGGTTTATCACAGTATATCCTACTCGATGCTAAAAACATTGTAGACCAGTAAGTTCTGCTTTACCATTTATACATTTATCAGTGTGTGTGTAATAATACTTTTTTTTAGGTTTACATCCATTCCAAAAATAAAAGCGATAATAATTGATAATAATTAAATCATTATTTTTGGATGTCAAGTATAGGCCATGATAGAGTACACACTACCAGTCAAAAGTTTGGAAACACTCTTTCTTTCTTTCTTTCTTTCTTTTTATTCCACATTTTAGAAGAATAATAAACCCATCAAAACCAATGAATAACACAATTGTAACTGTGGGAATTACATTGTGACTTAAAGCATTCAAAATACATGAACTCTACGTTCTATTGTGGCATCTTTAAAGTAGTCGTCCTTTGGCTAGAATTTGCAGAATCATACTTTTAGCATTTTATCATTCAGCTTCTTGAGATCTCAACCTGGGAAGCTTTTTAAACATTATTGAAGGAATTTCCATCTATGCTGCACTCTTATTGCCTGCTTTTAATTTATTATTTGATTCAAGTAATCCATAAAAATAAAAATAAATTAGTTTCCTAATGAAATAAATGAATATGTTGGCACGTCATTTTATTTTTTTCTACACAAGTAATTTCAAACATTGAAACATACACCTTCATATTAAAAGGTTTTTAACATCATGAGAAACTTTTTGTCAAGTGTTTCCAAACTTTTGACTGGTAGTGTATATCATGTAATATGAAAGTTCTCATCAAAGATTTTTGGTCATACCACCCACCTGCAGCATGAGGTTTTTAAGGGCATCTCACTGTTCTCTGTAGGATCAGGTGGTGAAAGAGGACAGTATCGAGGCGGTAGGTGAGCAGCTGAAGGTCTATCACGAGCAGTTTCAGGAGAAGAGCCGCGAGTATGACGTACTGTACGAAGAATATACACGCACATCACAAGTAGGTCACGTTTCTTATCAGCCTTTTTAAAATGCATTGGGATGTAATAAACAGTCGCCAACAGAGACAGTCTGTACATTCTCTCTCAGGAGCTGCAGATGAAACGTACAGCCATAGAGGCCTTCAATGAGACCATCAAGATCTTCGAGGAGCAGTGCGAGACGCAGGAGCGCCTTAGCAGAGAAAGCATTGAAAAGTTTTGCCGAGAAGGCAACGACAAGGAGATTGAAAGGTAGTCTCGCCTGCATGCCCTGATTCCCTGCTTTGTCGTGTTTGGCTCATATATCTAGAGGAAGCATTTTCTCTGTCTGTTCAGAATTCAGAACAACTCTGAAAAGCTGAAGTCCAGAGTGACAGAGATTCATGACAGTAAGAGAAAGTTGGAACAAGACTTGAAGCTGCAAGCCACGGACAATCGCGAGATAGACAAGAGGATGAACAGCCTGAAACCAGACCTCATCCAACTGAGGAAGCTTAGGGACCAGTACCTTGTGTAAGAATGTGATAAATGAGCTTTACTGAACTCTGGTGGCACAGCATTTATTCAAAGACTGTCACTGATGATGTTTATGAAAATCCTTTTTTGCAGATGGTTAACTCAGAAAGGCACCAGACAAAGGAAGATTAACGAATGGTTGGGTATAAAGAATGAATCAGAAGAGTAAGTTTTGTTCAACCTGATTTTACATGTTGACTGTCTAAATTTTGAAAATAAAAACAATAAATATAATGACAAATGCAAGTCGTCACCTTAGAATTATACAATTCTATCTGACATTTTGATCAAAATGGGATTATTTACATATTCTTATTCTGTGACAATATATTTACATTATGTCATGTTTTTTTTTTTTTAAATGTGTACATTTTGGGACTTTTTTACATTTACATTTATGCATTTGGCAGACGCTTTTATCCAAAGCGACTTATATTGCATAATACTATACATTCGTCTCTGAGTATGTGCAATCCCTGGGATCGACCCCATGACCTTGGCATTGCTAGCATCATGCTCTAACCACTAAGCACTAAGGTTCTATCTGCGAGCCAATCAATTCACAATTCATACATTCTCATAATGCAATTAATGCCTTACATCTTGCAATATTATTGTATCATTTTTACACAAAGTTATTTCAGCCATACTTATCTCCAGAAAGTAATTTTACCTGTAAAAAAACATAACAATAGAATAAGAAATAAGCGTCCTAAAATATGAAATTGTGTCAAAAAAACAGGCAAATGTAACCATGCAGTGTTGCATTATTACAACACTTATTTCAGAAGAAAGAGCTTTATTGCCAGGTATGTCTGCACATACGAGGAATTTGTTGTGGTGAAAGAAGCATCCAGTGCACAGAGACCATGATATAATACAAATAAACAATATAATACACAGATGTATCTATATATAAAGAAGAATAAAAATAAAATATAAAAAAAGGAAGTAAAAATAAGATAAGATATAGAGTGAACTTTTTCACGTTTGAACTAAAATTATAAGTAAATTGTTTGCTTGAAAATGTATTGCTTTAATGCAGATAGAACCTTATCATTCTAAGCAGAAAGTGATTTTTAGAGTTAGGTTCTATCTGCGTTTGACCTGTTCCAAAAATCCTTATTTACACATTTTAGGAAATGTTGATATTGTACATTTAGAATACATGTATGAAAGAGACTTTTTGTTACTCGTATCATTTTTGCTATATAAAATGCAAAAACTTTGAAGTTCAATAGCGATTCTAAAGCGACAAAGTGTAGAGGCGGGGGAAATGTAGACAATCATAGTAGAGGCGGGGGAAGTTGTGAGGTTTAGTCAAGTTGTGAGGTTTAGTCAAGTTGTGAGGTTTAGTCAAAAACTTTTTAAAAAATGTACTGGTTAAATATTGGCAAAACCCACAGAAGTATGAGAAAGGTGACCAATAGTAAGAAATGATGAAAAAATATAGTGAGAAACTGTAAAGATACAAAGTTTCTGCCAGACAGTGCAGATTTGTAAATTTTAACAAAATGTTTTCTAAAAGTCATATGCAGTATTTATTCTTCCTCGTTAAAGTTTTACCAAAAAGAAAAAGGATACCATATCACTAACCCTAAAAATCGCTATTTTTGTACTTTTTATGTACTGAGATTGATTAACGTGGGCCTAACATATATCATCTCATGCTCATTAATGCCTTGTGACCTTACAGCTTCTACTCTCTGTTGGATGATGATGACGATCAAGCACATCACAATGAGTGCACTTGGTACGTCGGGGACATTAAGCGCACACACGCAGAGGATCTCCTGAGAGGCAAACGAGACGGCACCTTCCTCATCCGAGAGAGCCAGACCCAGAAGGGCTCCTTCGCCTGCTCTGTAGTGTAAGTTACTGAAATGATACTATCTCAACTGACAAAATCTATAGCTCAAATGCTTTGGATGAAACCGTGCCAAAAGCAATAATGTAAAGTCGACTTTGTTTTTATTTTCAATAGTGTGGATGGAGAGGTCAAGCATTGCGTCATTTACAAGACGGTCACAGGTTTCGGATTTGCTGAGCCTTACAACCTTTACGGTTCCTTGAAAGACTTGGTCCTGCACTACAAACACACCTCCCTGGTCCAGCACAACGACTCACTGAATGTAACCCTGGCCCACCCAGTCCTCGCACAGCAGCCTAGATGAGCACCGCGACACGACGAGGCGCATTTAAAGCATGATTAAGCACATTATACGGAGCAAACTATACTAACACCAAACGTTTATGTTTATCTTAGAAAACAGATAAGCACAATATGTTATTCTCAAGTAAATATCTGGCTTTTTTTGCAAGCCCGTAGTTTTCCATATTAAGAGTAGATGCAGTAATTATGGTAAGATCACAGCTTAAATACTTTTAATTAGTCCTGAAAACAAAGAAAAGAAGACATTGCACGTACTGTATTGGCTTGCAGGGTTCACGCTTACAGATTCTGACAGTGTCGAATGATTCCATGAAAGCTTGAAGCTAGTGCTTGGATACGACTGTGGCTGTTTCTCGCCTATTTTAGATTAGGATGCCGGCCAGGGATCTAGATGAGGAATTAAGTGAAAGTCGCAGCTGTTGAAAATCAATCTTTTAGCCATTATGTCACTGCTGTGGGTTATCATCCTATGTGTATTATGTTTGATAGTTTGCTTCTGCCAACCGTTCAAATAGATTTCTCTTAATGCGAGTTGTCCTAGAGAAGATGTGAAACAAACAAGTGATTTTTTTATTTCTTAAGTGGTGGAGGGACACTTCAGCCCTCGTAGCTTCTAATCTGCTTCTTTAAAGCTAGTTGTCATGGTTAGAGTTAATAGCCATCAACAATTTTATACATTTCTTTTAAATGTTCCACCACAGAGCTTGAGTCTGAGATCTTAATGGTTTCCGTGAGCTCGTGTTCTAGCAGATGTTGGTGCTTCCTGGTGCTTTATTTTTGACTCTTGTAATGTGAGATTGACACATAGCTATAGAGAAGCGTTGTGATCCAGAAGAGAGACAGTGTGCTGAAGACAAAGGTGATCCCAAAGCAATGACACTCACAGCAACTTCAGTCTAAACTCCACTCGCTTTTAAGGGCAATGAAAAATGTGGAACAGATTCAAAATATTTTCACATGTGATTTGAGAGTTTTGCGGAAGTCGTTGTTACAGACCGTAGTGGAATTCAGCAAAAATATTTATAGAAGAAAACAAGCCCTCGTTGTTGGGTATTTTGTAATTGTACTTCCCCTAGTGTTTCATACTGCAGTGATGGCATGGTTTGACTCGTACAAAGCCAAGTGATACACTGGTACAAATCATACGTTGGATAGGAAAAAATATTTAAAATATTAAGAATTGGTGATTAAATGTGACATTTTGGGAATTTGCACAGCCAAGAGTTGCCAGAAAACTGCAATGTGAAGAAGTGCATGGAACTATATTCTGATTCTGATTCAGCAATACAGATACAATTCATATACAGAGATTTTAAGCAGATGTTTTAATAAGATTACCCTACATATCAAGTTCTATTGGCATTACATGATATTCTTTAAAAACTTCCTGTAAAATCTTTAAAAAAGAAACATCTCAAACTAATTCTGTTACATGCATGTACACAAAATGCTTTTTAATATTAGCATTTTATCGGCAGTACCGAGTTACAGACAAACATTGCCATTTTGACGGTATGTTAGATAAGGAGCCTTTATTTGTAATGTTAAACATTAGCTTTATAATGAGGTTTGGTCTTAAACAACCAATGTGCACTTTTGAGGATGTCAGTTCGTAACATATAAGCATTTGATACTTTTTAACTACAGAAGTAATTTTATCCATTATGTCATTTGACAAACTTAGCTAGCAGCACGGTTCAAATACTGTATGCTGGCTAGCTATCAGAATTTGATGCAGTATAATATTTCGAAGTCAAGTTGAAGTGTAAACTTGTGAAAATGACTATGTAAGCGAGTCTGAATTTAGTGTAGCTTTTGACATCGATTATATTTTGTTTATAAATTCACCACAGTCAAAAGGTTGGGTTAATTCTTTATTTGGTTCTTAAGTGTGTCGTTCGGTATAAATGTTCGGTTTGTTTCCTTGTATTGATAAGATCAGAAGTGGTTTTGATCAAATAGTGTTGGAGTGGAGCGAGAAACAGCAACTCTTAGCACAGAGACACTGGTTGTGATTTCTTGAATGTTCAGATCGACTTGTTCTGAGATGTTTGATCATTACGAGCACAGAAATGAGCCAGAGTGCTGGATGTGTGTGTGAGATGTGAGAAAGCAGTGGAGTAAAAGCCTTGAAATGCACTATCTTGAGGTGACGATGCGATGTTGGTGACGACAAATGAAGCCTTTATGAGCAACAAAAATAATTTAGGTACATGTTTTAGTTACAGGCCTAAAATGAATCAATGGTAGTGTCATAATGTATTATGATAGTGCCGTTAGTGGGTCTTCTTTTCGTTTTTTTTTAGAGAGAGAGAGGGGTTATAATTCTGTTTAATGTTGTTTGTTTCTTGTTGTAAGTAATGACCTTAAGAATTCAAAGATAAGCTAGCTTGAATATCTTCCATTCAGTACAGTTACAAATGTTTACAGTATCTAATAACCAAATAGAAGGTGTATTTTCAGACATACTCTGTACGTTCCTGCGGGAATCTGTACAGCGTTTCTTGTCTTTTTTTGTGCCTCAGTTGTTTAAAACTTGAAGATTATGTTTTCGTCTTTGTTTACTTCAAACAGTGCTCCCTCACCTTTAAATGTCAGATAGAAATATATTTTGAACAAGAAGTATAACACAATCTGTTACATTGTGTTTAAAAATGCTACCCAGAGCAGGTTTTCCAGGCGGATTTCTGACTTTCCGAGCAGATATACTTTTCATTTGGCTACGATATAAGTACAAATAACAAATTTATTTGTTAACAAATGTACCGAAGAAAAGGTTATAAAATGTATAGACTAGTTTCTAGTTGTCTAACTTCTCTTTTGGAAGGCAATTTTTAGAACAAGTGCCAGGGTAAATGCCAGCTTCTTTTTTCCATTTCTTTCAATAAAACCATGGATGAACAAACTCTAAAAAGCATAACGCAAAAGTTTGGTAGCAGTTTTGTTTCACTTTATTATAAACCACAGTATATGATTACTTTCCCATTCATAGTGGTTATGAAATGAACCATTAATACACTTTAAAAAAAGTTCTTTAAAAATATTAAACGTTCCTTGGTCCCCCTTTTTGGGTGCACGAGTCACATTCGCACAGTTATTTCTATTTCACATAGCTACAACAACAGCTTTATCTGTATGCCTAACAAATGTTTGACATTTTATTTAATATCTTATTCTATGTGTTTCACTTATATTTGCCCCTGCTTTGTTTTCCCCTGGTCAAACAAAACGACACCTAGTCCTGTTTTCCTCGAGTGCTTGACACCTGTTGAAGCTAATGCACACCAAAGTGCCATTAGATCTAAGAGGGGGAAGCACTGTTTGTTACCCAATACAATGGATGTGTGTGCGCATCTTTATGTACATACTTCTGCTTCCTTTGTTTCTTTTCACCCCATCTGTTTTTGGGTGCAGATTTATTTCTGTGTAAAGTTTGCATCAGTGTTGTTTGTCGACCAAACAGGTACACAAACATAGAGACTTGGCTCTTTAATAGGTAGATGAAATTATTTTTAAGACAATAAAAGCATATTGAGTCTATTGCACCTTCTTGTCTGTTGTCATCAGTTTGACTTTGTGACCTGCGTTTCTGAAACACTTGTTGCTGTTACAGTTTACAGTGTCATGCTGAAGCAGCATAACCGCATCGTCTCCTGACAAAGACTTCAGGAACTGTTGTGTTTTGTCATGTGGTTTTTTACATTCCCTGCAGGTGGGAATATATTTATAAATATAATGGAATGCACTGGAGAGAGTATTTTAATAAAAATCTAATTTACAAGCCGCTGAACCTGGAACTTTAAACCATTGACTACCTGCAAAACAATGATGTTGCTTAATGTTGACTTGTTTCCTGACTCATTGTCAGATGTCTTATCATACAATTGTGTATATTCAATATTGTGAAAAATCAAGAAACAATTTGATGTTGCTTAATGTTTACTTGTTTTACAAAGTTGTGTATATTTAATGTTGTCAAAATTTTAGAAACAATTCTAACTCTTGTCATGGTGGTTGTTATGTGTAAACGTACTTTTATGTACACTTGAAACTGTGCACAGACGACATTTACAAAGACACTAATAAGAAAACCAATTCCATGCCAATAGTTACTTTGCACTTCATGGATCAAGTTTATAGTTTTTATGCTGACGTTTTCATTGTAGTTTTCATGTGATCGGCTAATAATTTAACAGATTTAACTCGTGACAGTATCTTTACAGTAAACTACTCTCGTCTTCCGTTTTCGAGTTCGCCTGGATTTTAATGACGTCATTTACATTTTCCGCCAATCAAAATCTACTGCTTCAAAATCAGTAGGAGGGCTACGATTTAAGATGAAGGCACGATCACGTTCATTGAGAGAGTGCGGCAAGCAGTAGAAGAGGAATCATGTCTCTTTTCGAAGTGTGTGTGCTGTTTTTCGCTGTCTTCAGTCACTGTCAGGGTAGATTTGTATTTTCCTGCAAGTATCCGGAGTCACAGTGGTGCGACTCGCGTGAGATAGCTGCGGAGTGCGGGGTAAGTGCATCATGTATTAAAATAAAATAAGTTGGTCACTGGTTGATTTTTACAAAGCCAGCAACGATTAAAGTATGACACAGATATTTTAAGAAAATGCAGACATGAAAATGCTTACGATAATGAGAGTTATTTTTCAAAGTTGGTCTGACTGGGCTGGGGGAATCCCGTAGCCTAAAATATTTTTGCGGAAGATGAAACGTCTGTGGCATTTGGATATCAGGAACGCTGCCTCGTTTAGTATGAACAAAACTCAGTATTTCCTTTTATACTGTTTTCAGGTGCTGGAACAATGCGTGAAGTTTAACGTGACAAAGGCCAGTACCAGCCCGGTGAATGTTAGCCTTTACTACGAGTCCCTTTGTCCTGGATGCAGAGAGTTTCTTGTAACACAGCTCATGCCAACTTTTGTCATGTTGAAAGACATCATGAATATTGAGCTTGTTCCATATGGAAATGCACAGGTACAAATATCTTACATGAAGTTTATTAAATAAATTGGCCAATGTTCAATGCAATAATGTATTCCGAAGAAAGCCTGCTCATCCAGTCATTTCTGTCATAGGAAAAACCAGAATATACCTTTGTATGTCAACATGGAGAAGATGAATGCCTGGGTAACATGATTGAAGTGAGGTTTTATTTCATTCCTTGATTTAAAATAAGTTGACTTTTGGGATGAAATGGAGGTGATTAATGATGAGTCATATTGTTATTGTGCTTTTACTTGTTTTGTGTCAGACCTGCTTGTTAAATACATTTGGCATGGCTGCTTTACCGGTTATTTTCTGCATGGAGTCCGCAGTAGATGTTCTGAAAGCTGCCCAGCCTGTAAGCGGTCATCTTCATTATCCCTGTTCGTCATTATTATGCTCATTTTGTGCTTCTCATTTATTTGCAAGCTGTTTCAGATACATGTTTCTTTCTTTCTCACTGCTAATGTGCCTCTCTATTCTCAGTGTCTTGGAATCTATGAGCCTGAAATAACATGGGACAAACTTATGGAGTGTGTGAAGGGAGATCAGGGCAAAAAGTTAATGCATGAAAATGCAGTGAAAACAAATGCTCTGAAACCCCCTCATGAGTATGTGCCTTGGATAACCATTAATGGAGTAAGAAAATCTCATCTTTATTCTTCACGAGGAAGTTTTGCTTTGTGTAAGTGTTTTTTATCATGTGGCTGAATGGCTTTTTTTGTTTGTTTTTTTGCAGGAGCACACGGAGGAGCTTCAGAATAAAGCAATGTCTTCTCTCTTCAGTCTTGTGTGTAGTTTGTACAAGGTTTGTTACCTGCTTTGTGAGTCTATTGAATATCATTTAAATTGTATTGTTATGATCATGTGACATATACGTTGTGTTCATATTTAGGGTGAAAAAACAGCTCCTTGTACTCTTGGGATGGGAAGAAAAACTGACAGCTACTGCATGAACTAAATCAGTCGATAAATTTGACAAAACACTACTCATGTCCAGAATGTAACAGATGTTACATGTTTCTGTAATGTACTGTTTTAATTGGCTACACGACTATAGTTTTGTACCTTCACATTTTAAACCTTTTATATTAATAAACAAACTTTGTATGTTGAAATGTCTTCTGTGTTAATGATCTTTGGTATGTTATTGTTTAAAGTGGACTTTACTCTGCCTTAGTAGTCTAAAATTTTTGCTTGTCCACATTTCTTTTTTGACCATTTATCTGAGCCTTTTCACAAGTGATAAAAGAGCTATTGTGATAAACTGACACTGAGAAATCGACAATTATTTAAAACAAAAAAAGGGTGGTTCTAGAGGTTAAGCTGATGTGGCTGCGCAAACTTGACGCAATCTTGATATTTGTGAGCGAAACCCCATTACCCACGTGACACATCTCCGGCTCATGTAAAGGCAGGTTTCAGTTCTGCGTTGCTGACTGTTGCTTATTTATGTGAATGAAAGGTAAAGATGATAGCGTACTGCAGAAGTACCTGGAATAAAGGAACAGGCGTGACGAATGAAGCCGTCAAGCGTTAAATGATCGTTTACACTCTTTTCTTAACAATTGAATCGGAACCAACATGATATCGCGACAGAGTAAGGACTTTCTCATACGGATCGCTGGTTACTGGAAACCGCTTTTCAGAGGAAGATTTCTAATCGTGACGAACACAGTAAGTTGTGGAGGAATGCTTGCAGCCGGCGACTTTATTCAGCAAACGAGAGAAACACGGAGGACACCCGGCCGAACACGTGATTGGTTCCGTACAGGTGATACAACCAAACCAAAACCAAACATTTGGCTTATTTTGAATAAATGACAACATTTTATTAGATTTATGTGTAGAAATATAAATATGTATATATATGTATGTGTATATATATATGTATATACACACTTTTTTAAGTTATAGCATGTGAAAGTCATGTCAGAAGTAACGCGAGAGTAATGTAATCTCATGGTATTGCGCCCTCTATAGGTTGTATGTTTGCAGTCGGATGCTCTATGGGTCCCATTATGCACTATTGGTACATGTGGCTCGACAAATACTTTGTTGGCAATGGCATTAATAATGTCTGCAAGAAAGTTCTTACAGATCAGCTGGTCGCGTCGCCAACACTGGGTGCCTGGTATTTCCTTGGTAAGATATTCCTTAATCTGAACATTAAAAAACAACGCATCTTAATAAATGACAACGTTAAAAGACAAGTTGATACTGTGTATTCACGATAGAATACATAGCACACTAGACTTTTTTTTATTAAGTCATAATATATGTTTTTCATGTCTGTTAAATAAAGGCATGGGTGTAATGGAGGGCCACACACTGTCTGAGGCGCATGCAGAGTTCAAAGACAAATTCTGGGAGTTTTATAAGGTATGTTGCACTGAGACTTGTTTTCTGTATAACCAGAAATGCCAGATTCATAGCTGAGAGCTATTATAATACAGCTTTGCAACTCCATTTAGGCAGATTGGTGCGTTTGGCCAGCGGCTCAGATGGTAAACTTCTACTTCTTGCCTCCCAAGTTCCGTGTCCTTTATGTAAATATAATTACTCTAGGATGGGACACTTACCTTTCCTACCTCAAACACAGTAAGAAATGTTTGCTTCTGTTACATAACAAACATAACTTTATAACAAACATGTTAGAACTACTCAACTGATGTAATATTATACCACTAAACTAAACAAAGGGTTAACGTTTGTGTTTTTCCAGGGGACAAAGTAGGGGCCACAACAGATGCTGACTGACGTCTGAAGAAAAAGTGGACTGTTTAAAATGCAGCATTGATCACAAAATTAAATGCTATTAATGGACAATTCATTTTTGAAATTGATGTTAATATTTTCAAATGGTTATATCTATATAATGTTATATATACAATGCAAGGAACATTTTTATGGCGTTTTGTAATGTTTTACAAATGTTTTTTGTATTGTTGACACATGAATGACTTGTATTATACTGTTTTAAAATTATTTCCTTTAAACAGCATAGTACACAGTTTTGACAGGGTTTTACATTGGTTTTGGCCAACAAGAAATGCCAGTACTGCATGTATACAGTAGTGGAGGTATTATCTTATATATCACTGCTGTCCTTCTGAAACCTTGTATCTTCATATTTAGATTTTGCCATAAATTATTATTATTATTAGTCACCCTTTTGTTTGTCAACAGGTTTTGCGAATATCTAACCAATAAATAGTATTAAAAAGAAAAATCTTGAAAAACAGTGAATTTGGACATAGGAGGTTTCAGAAGGACAGCGATTATATGCTGCATTAGTCTGTCTGTTTGTTTGCCTCTGACCTGAACATGAACAGTTACTATTCCAAAGCTGTTTTTGTAAATTTCCTTTATATGTTTACATAATTCATGCAGTGTGTTTTTGATGATAAAAGAAATTAATCTCAAGACCTTTTAATCTCTGTGTTGTCATTGTGTGAATGTATGATTATTTTGTGAATTATTTAGAAAATAAAGATGTTTTGGTGTTTGATGAATACTACAATAATTTCCAATTAATATCAAAATGTTCTAATACTAGAGATTAAAATGTAAAACACATTATCTGTATTTTAAATACGTTAAACTTTGAATCCTAATATGAAGGAACAGACTCGCCCCTCTATCAAAGTATCCATCTTTCAGTGTGTGGTTGAGTCCTTGACAGCACGTGAGCTGCTCTGTAGTCAGCACAGACAAACCTGCTGAGTGAGAGTGACAGGACACTGTTTGTCTTCATAGGGGCTTCCAACCTGTGATAAAACACAGGTGTTCGAACAGGATGTTCTCACATGTGGTTTTGATCTATAAAGGTTACTTGCTCCAGGCTCTGAAAACAAGAAATGGCCAGAATATGGAAACTTGGACTGCGCTTAAAATGTATTTTGTGACATGGCATACTTTTTGAAGAAAAACACTCTGTATCTTACTTGATTTATGGTAAGTGGTATTTGCTGTACATTTGTACTAGTTTTCTTTCGTTAAACACACTTTTATTAGTTAAGATTGTTTGTTGGCTGGTGGTTGGTGTGTCTTATATGTTTATATTGTACAGCTTTATTGGATTTAACACTTTTTCATTACATTTGATTTTGAACACCTTTTATCTTTGTTGTTTTCAAGTGAGTGTATGATTTCAACAATGAGGAGAAGTTCTTCTTTAAAGTCTTTCTGGACGTCAGAGGTAGGATGTATGAGTTCATAGAGTTACAGTTTCACAATTTGTTGTCCTCTCTGCCGGTTTAATATTTTAATCTAGACATCTGTGTAAATTCACTGTGACTATGCAGATAGTTTTTACTTTTTTTAAGTAAAAAAAGTGAACTACAGACAATGAAAACATATTTCGTCTCTTTAACACTACATACAGTATAATTTTTGGGAGTGCATAAAATGATATCCTGGTGTGTGTTTTAGTCGATTGACTTGTTTTGTGTATTTCAGAGAGAATGGGACTCTGTGAACCAGGGCCTGCACGGATCCAAATCCATGACCAGTCACTGTACAGTGAAGAGGACGTTTTCAGGAATCCTTCAGCTTCCTCGGCTGTCCCGTCGATCCTCTGCAGGACTTCCCGACAACAGAAACGCACACAAGTCCACGTTTTGCTTCGAGGTCAGCCAAGGCCTGGAGGGATCCTTAGACACACTGCAAAGTTCCTGGTAAGCCATTCATTTGTTTAAAACCCCTTGGACTTCACAGAAAGCTAAATATAAAAAGCGCCTATTAAGTAAATGTATGACTACAGGTTGACGGTTTTCGTGAATTATGTTAGTCACGTGTGCGTGTAGATTTGTGCTTTGCGTCAGACGAGGTCAGTTTTTTTCTGTTGGTGCAGATGTTGCTATTTACAGTTTAAGAATAAAGAATGTCTTGTTTTCACATTCATAATTTTGCATCGTGATTAAGTACATGGAAAAGTTACAGGAATTTTGCACTGAAACAGATTTTAGTTGATAACGCATCACGTGGCCGTCAAAATAGTGGCGTATTAAACGTCAGCAATTTCATGTCAAGTCAGGACAGTTTGTATTTCTGTGTTGTATGTTGTTGTTTGTGTGAAGGTATAATTTTGTTTAAAACATGACTTGATAGCTATTTTTAGCCCTGCTAATAATGACTGTTATTTTATTACCAAAGACTTATTCCTGCATAAAATGTTGAACGTTGTAAATTGCTGTTAACAAATCAGCATCCAGGACCGTGACATTTTTATTATATACAGAAAAAAAGAGGCCATTACAAATGTTCATTTGATCAACATTTCTAGATACTTGTGGTCATTTCAGTCCAGTGTCTGTTGAATTTCAACAAAATCAATATCATCATTTTTTTTTACTTTCCCTAAATGCATGTACAAATATTAGCCTACTGTTGTATTGCTCAAATAATAAATATGAACTTGTTTTTTTATTTGCAGTATTTGAGGTCTGGAAATACAGAGCATATTTTCTGTTATTTTGACCTGTTTCTCCAGTTTAGATCTTCTGCAAATAAATGCAGATAGAAACAATATATTTGTTTGTAATTTGTTAGAAATATTGTCAGTAGTTAACAGAATAAAACAAAAATAATAATTTACCTAAATACGTACCTATAATAGTACATTCTGAAAAAACTGAAATGGTGCTTTGAAATGTTTTTTTAAAATATTTTCCACAGCTGTATTATTAAGAGAATAGGAACACAATCATATTTTGTGAACCTAGACAACAAACTAGTAAATTAAGGGTCTTTTTTTAAAAAAATTGTTAGGATAGGATATTTGACCGAGATATAACTATTTAAAACTCTGGAATCTGAGGGTGCAAAAAATCAAAATATTGAGTTTAATATACTTAATATCCTAATGATTTTTGGCATAAAAGAAAAATTATTCATTTTGACCCATACAATTTTTTGGCTATTACTACAAATGTTCTCATGCTTTGTGATCCAGGGTCACAGTTGAACATTTACAGACAGCAGAGGGAGCCAATTTCTCCCTAAAGGCCAAAAATCCCCCTGACACTGAATCAACCAGAAACCAGTTAAACCAGAAACAGAGATACAGAAATATGTGCAGTTTACACAAATACCTTTTAATACATTTTGGAACTTCCTTTGCAGGTAACGTAAGAGTGACATTTTTATTTAGAAAAATGTAGCAACAACAACAATTACACACAACGTTCGTAAAACTCATAATACCTAGGAGTAAAACTCGATCCGTTTACTTTAACATATTGTATTTTGTTTTCGCATACATACCTCATCAAGCAGCCGAAAGATCACAGGGAACCTTTTCCTCCGATAATGAAAGCCCACGGGGCCCGTGATAGAGGGCCATCGTGACACTAGCCATACTCTCAGTTTGACTTTATCTGACTTTTCTTTTTATAGTCAGGGCTTTCATGTGACTACTCCCGGTAAACCTAGAGCATGTGAAAGGCATGAGCATGTCTCGGAGGAAATGTGAGCGCCGCGATCTGTTCTGTCTGTATTGCACTAGTATGTGATGTTGGGTTTTGAACATGTCAGCCAGGGGACTAGAACAGGAAGTCATTATAGAGCAGTAAACACTGGACTTGCACTCTTAATGTGGAGGTGGGGCCACTTATTTAGCTCTGTCATGGGGTCCGCTCATTGTAAATCAGACTTCCATATTTAGTCTGTAAGAGGGAAGGCTTCCAAGTTATGTAAACAAAGAAAATTCACGAGGGGAGATGTTCCATTGCTATGATGGCTGGCTCCGTTAATGCGCCTGTGATCTCTGAAGCAAGGCTGGATTTCTCATGTCTACTGAAGGGTGAGAGATGTAGACCCGCAGCTCTGTGGTTAGTGTGTTGATACAGCAGTGAGGTTGACCAACTCATGCCACGTCTGCCCACTTGGCAGACAGTTGTGAAGACACAGGAACTCTGCTGTCATGAGCGACGTGCTCTCAGAGAGTTCTGAGGAGGAGAGACCTCAGAGACCTTCTTATCTCAATCTGAAACCCAAGGGAAGCTCTCCCAACGGCTCTCCCAAAATGTCTCCGCGGGACTCTCCTCGAAGTTCCCCCCGCAATTCCCCTCTGCTCTTCCGGAGGCTGATGATGAACCGCAGCATCGCTCTGCAGAGACGCTTCACTCTGGCTCACACTCCCAGGTAGGATCTGAGTCATCTGAACTTGTTGTGTTGTCGTGATGTGGTTCAGTGTGAGGGTTAAGCCTCATCACCTCAGCTGTGATCTTACCTCAAGGCTTCGCTTCTAAAAGACGCACAACTTCACAGGAGTCTTGTGGCACAGGGATCTGCGTAACAAGATGTCACAAGGCGAATTTTGTGGCTGCTTTTAACACTTGCCCCCCTATATGAAGTCTGTATCAATGGTAACACTTCTAGCTACAATTGTAATCGTTAGAATCAAGGAGGTGGTTTGTCTGCTGTGTAGAATCATAAAAAGATCTCTTTGTGTCGGAGGATGTCTTGACCTGAGGTGTTTATTGTCATCTCATCAGGGATCAAATGAATTCAGCTGTTTTGCAGTGTTATACTTGTTCTGTGAAGAACAGTGCAACCTTCACGTATAATGTAGAAGTGTGTACAAGAATTTGTATCGACCTCATCTGACCCGACTGAAACCAGTTTATTTATGTTGACTCTTTCTTCTGTAAAACACAAAAGAAGATATTTTGAGAAATGTCTCTGTGGTTTTGTTTCCGTACAATGTAAGTCGGTTTTTCGGTTATTAACATTCTTCAAAATATCTTCTTTTGTTTACTTTAGATAAAAGAAAGTCATACATGTTTAAAATAACACGATTAAATTATGTCATTTTAACAAGATTAAAAGAACCAATTTGTCTTTATCCTTCATGTTCTGACTTGGAAGTAGTAGATAAAGGCACTTTATATGTTTTTAATTGCATTCGCAGAATTTACACTCACAAAGAAAAAGTCATGACATAATGCATTGCATTGAGATGAATGTGGCTATTATGTAATGCATAACATATTATATAATAATAGCATAAATATAAACTCCAAAAATGGTTATACATCTTTTTGAAAGATGGGGCCAAATGACATCTGCAACGCCAGTGTTTTGGACATGATACAGCCTCTGTTTCTGTGTCTGTTAAACTTCTTTTAAGATTTGAGGAAGTCAGAGCCTGACACAAAACCGTAAACATCCCTCACAATACACACACACACACACGCAATAAATGTTGAGAAATAATTGGCATACCTGACAGGTCGTGTTATATCTTGCAATGTTAATGGTACTAAGACTCAGACATCATTTTACTAATTTATTGACTGATACTGATACAATAATCGAGTACTGGTAACTGGCCAAGAGATGAGCAATAAACTCTGAAGTTGTTTATCAAAGAATAAATCTGCATGGGAAGTGTTTCAGCTGAAACGTTTAGTCACAGGTCACAATGTTCATGTCAGCTAATATGTGTGATGTAAGTGGATAAGAGTCGACCTGTTCTGTTTCACCATCGTCTTTCCAATGGAAATTTAAGCAGAGCTGTTCTTCTGGTTCTGTGTATAGTGGAACTCCACACAGGTCAGATTTGAAAAATTTTTGAAAAAAGCGTGTCAAGGATTTTAGAGAAGTTAGAAACAAGCTGATGAAGAATTATGGCAGGATGTTCATTGTAGGACGAGGAAAGATTAAACAAGCCGTTTGTCTGTCAGAATAGTGTCCAGAAGGAGATAAAGCAAATCAGAGCAAGACACTATTTCCCTTTAGTGTTGGAAACTTTAAAGTGTTTTAAACCAAATTTTAAAAGATATTTGCAGATCTGTTTAGCATGAGAAGTCTGTTTGAAAACCGTAGTCTGAATCATTTTAATATATATTTCATTAATATAATTCAAATTCTATTCTATTATGACAAATATTATGACCCAAGAATAACTCTGTGTTAACTGAGTGATCTGATCTGTTTTTGTAATACGCTTTAACTACTTACTTTAGCTTTTCTAGTCACTGCATGTGAACTATCACGTCCTTATGATTTTATTTTAGAGAGGAAATTAAAGGACCAGTCAGTGAAATTTAGCGGCATCTAGCGGCGAGGTTGCGAATCGCAACCAATGGCTCAGTCCACCCTTCACCCTCCCTTTCGAAGCACTACGGCGGCTGACACGGTACTAAGATGTCATCACGTTTTCGCTTCTTTGCCAAATGAGATAATGTATTTTTACATTTTACCATATTCTACCAGTCGATAGGTAATATTTAATTTCATTCTGATGTTTTATCTCACTCTTTAATGTGAAGGTGTCACACTGCAGCACTTAATATGTGTACATAGTAGTTGATTTAATTATATAAGAAAAACTCTCATTCCTTTTTTTAAACATAAAAACTTGTCAAAATGTCATCCTAACTTACCGATTTGCAAAGATTTCAAGGATCCACGACGTAGAGATTTTGTGTGTCACCCCACAGCACTCCATTATTAGTAGTAAAATATTAGACTTTTTGTATCCATTTTTAGGCTACATTGTAAATTCCTTAAAACAATTAATATAAACCCTGATTAGATAATGGCAGGTTTTAAAAAGCTATTTGGAGGGTGGAGCTGAGTTGGGATGCTCTATTTTGGGTGTCATCTCAGGACATTTCATTTACTTTATGTTGTAAACTTACTGTAAAATATTTTCTATACACATGAAAACGTGCTATAGAGTTTCTCTGTCGCTCTTTCAATGTCTCCCTCCCATCTCTCTATCTCTCTCTCTCTCTCTCTCTCTCTCTCTCTCTCTCTCTCTCTCTCTCTCTCTCTCTCTCTCTCTCTCTCTCTCTCTCTCTCTCTATCAAAGGCTGGTTGTTTCAGGCTAGAGTTTAGTTTCAGGACTTCAGAGAATGGCACCATGAGCTGGATGTGACAGCACATTCTGTGGAGCACCTGATGGGATTATCAGCCTCTCATCTGTTTTGCAGCTTTTTCCCTAAAAAATTCAAGACTTTTATTGAAATATTCAACCAACTAATTAAATATCAGAAGAGAACCTTTATAATATAGGAGCATCTTATCTACTTTCTATAAAGTTAAATTTTTTTTGTTCTTTATTTATATAATTAAACGGAAATCATTATCCCAGAACTTTGTAGGGATACATTCAGGACCAACAAGAAGACTCCAGACTTGCAGGTGGCATTTCCTGCAATATAGTGGCTACGTTGACCCGATGTCTACAATGTGGTTCATTTAGTCTAAAGACAGAACCTGCAGGAAAACAATTCTTCAGAGTTAGAGCATTAAACCCAGTTGGCATCTGCATTACATTTAAATAGTCAAGAGAAACTTTGTTTCACTCTTTTGGAATTGTTTTGTGACTGTGGGACACCAATTATGTTCTTCAGCAGCTGAAGATGCTGGACATGAGATCAAGACCTTGGGATAATGTCAGTCTGGGATAGAAAATAAGAAAACTGCATTTAATGTTGCATTTAGTTCCATCCTTGCTGTCTGAATTGCTTCAAGTTTTAACAGTAACATCCGACATCTCTCACAATGAGCAAAGATCTTCGTTTTCCTAGGAAGACAATGCAGGTCGGGTACTCGACGCGACGGCACTCGTGCATTGGGTATGTATAATCGAAACCACAACAGTCAGTTGTGCTGTCCACAGCTTTAAGTGACTCAACTGGTGTGTTAAAATCCTTTTTAATGTTAAAATTCAGATTCTTTTGCATTATGCATGTTTTATGTTCTTCCTGCCGTGTTGTAATTTTTGTGGAAGATCAAACAAATGAGTCTTAAAGACAAGGCACTTGGACATTTTGAAAAATGTTGAGGATGAAATTATTTTTATTGTTTCATTGTTATTTTTTCCTGTGTAAGGCTTGTTTCACATGAGCCAAACCAGGGTTTCCATTTGCATTTAACTTCTGTCATCGGTTGATGAGTACACCTTCTAGTGGGCAGAGATGGTTCGGAAATATTTACTTAGTTTCCTCTTTACTATATGGGAGTTTTGAGCTCACTATTACAAATAGTATCACAGAGTATTAAAGCTTGCAGATAGCAGAACTGGCTGTTATTTGGTGTGTTGTGCAGCTGCTGTATCTGAGGTCTGGATAGCCTAGGGCTAGTAGAGATCAATGATTTAGCCAGTGTCTGTTGATGCTTGCCAGTTGGGCTATTGAGGAACATGATGGTCAGACACATCACAGCTTTATACATATAGCCACAAGCATTTCAAAGACCATTTTCAGTTTAATTTTCAAAAGTGTATATTTATTGGTAGGTTTAGGTGAAATTATGATATATACACACAATATTTCTCCCAAATTTCTAACAAAAATATTGTTTCTATTTGCATTTATTATACAAAATGGAGAAACTAATAACAGCAAAGATGCTCTGTTTATATTCACTGTTAAGTAATACAAAAGTAATATTTGTACATGTATGTAGGTTAAGTAAAAAAATAAATGTGATAACCTGGATTTTTATCACAGTTTTCATGTGTCTTGTCATGCTGTCAATCTTCACTTTGCTGTTGGATGGCCACGATACATCTAGAAATGCTGTTTACATGAACATTTTTACGCAGCTATATAGAGCTATAGCATGACTCCTGTACAATATCCCTGTATTAATGTATCAAATGTAAGATACATTTATCCATATTTATGTTTCAAAACTTATAGTGGATTTCTCATATATTTTTATCAATTATCAAGTCTATGATTTTGGTATACTTAACACTGTGCTTTACCAGTTTTTCTGAATTATTTGAATTTTCGGTAACACTTTATTTTACGGCGCCTTTGTTACACATGTTACATGTACTTACTATAGTATTTATTAAAATTAGGCATAATTACATGCAACTAACCTAAAACCACACCCTCATCCTAACCCTAACCCTATAGTAAGTACATATAGTTAATTATTATTACTCAGTACTTAAATGTATAAGTACACTGTAACAAGGACACCGTAAAATAAAGTGTTACCGAATTTTCTTTTTTGTTTACTATAAACATTTAGACACAAAGGTTTTGATAAATATTGAGGTTTGATGTAAAGTGCCCTTAAATTTTTGTGCAGTAGCATGTAGCAGCTGTTCTCAGTTTGTTCATTGTTATGAGATAGTGATTTACATTTATTCATTTGGCAGACGCTTTTATCCAAAGTGATACCTGATGGTTTATTATTATTATAGTTTATGTAAGCACATTTTACTTTGTAAATGTGAAAAAATGCTGCCTACACTCTTGCTGTGACATCACTATAATTGAACTTTTGTTGTCAGAGAATGTTGTCAATGCCAATGATTTACACTACAGCAAATCTGCAATTATTTGCTTAATAGCGTTTAGATTAAAATCCAATCAGCCTATAAATTCCTTTTGTTTTTATAGTATCGCTCATTTAGATTTGCTAATGCTATAATATCATATATCCTAAAATACCATATATTTAAAAAAATATATATTTCTTTTTCTGACTTTACCAAATCCATTCCATTTTCCTTCAAAATCAATGCAGAAAATGTAAAGAGAGTTTGTTATCTTGCCCTGAAGAATAATACCAATGCTTGATGATAACAGTCAAGACAACAGTCTGTGCTTTATTAGTAGATTCATTTGAGAAACAACCACTCTTCAATCTATGGCTCTCTAAAGGACCTGTCACAACTCTGTACAGCATATCACAGTGTTACACTGTTTACAAGAGAAGCTTTTCACTTTCAGAGACACTTTTATTCTCCACGTGACTCGGACAAAGCTGTCTTGTTTCCTAGATGTGTCTCTTCACAATAGCCATCCAAAGCAGAACAAGTAATGCATTACAGCACCAAAACATGACACTGTACATTTATTTCCTTGTTCCTCAGATCCGTCTGTACCACCAATGTCCTAAACAATTGAATGTCTAGACTACAGTTCAACTGTCTTATTGCACACTAGCAAAATACTGTATTGACATTCACACATGAGGAGGATTTATTCTATAATAGAAATGCTTTATACAGTTGATTGGTATTAATGTGGTTGTGTGAATGTATTTTGCATTGTATACAGGTTATGGGTTCTCCTCATTTGTGTCTTTTGCCACTCCAGATTTTGTTTTTTATTTTTATATGGGTAGATGCAACTTGAGTCGAGTCAAATGAGGTGAACTTATCACAGGGCAACAGTGTCCGTATCCATAGGACCCAAAAATAAAAGCTCAGGGCCCGGGATAGTCAATAAGGGCTGATGCTGTGACTGGAGTCACTGCGTGCGTCAGTGCGCTGCTCCATATTTTCAGCATGGCTGCTCTCCCCAATGACTCCCAGCGCTCATTGATCTCTCAGCCTCTCTCAGTGATGATGGGAAGTCTGTCGACCCGTCTGCCCTCTCTCCATTATAAATCAGCAAACTAACAGAAGCTGTTTAACCAGGCCTTTGCTCTTTTGGAGATTGCTTCTAGACAGTAGTCTGGTGGTGACCACTGCTGGTAAAATAATGTTATTGCGAAATTATCTCAAATGGTTTGTTCTTGATCTTAAACTGTAGAAATTTTTGCTTCGAATTCATGTTTTAAGCGATTCTTCAGCGTGTCTTAGGTGAGTCCTGAATTTGGATAGAATGAGGAAATAGAGTTTATGTTGTGGTTCAGGGTGGATGTTGAACATGTTTCACCAGCAGGGGCTGCAATAGTTCAATGATAAATAAGTCTGGATGATATTGATGCTGGTTATGCATTACACATTTCTGCATGATACGTGATTACATATTACCTTTTCTGTTTCAATTTACTATAAAACATGTTATTTCATAATTTCATTTTATAGAGTGTTTGCGAGATTTGCACTGTAACTAATGCTGAGCTGACTTTAACCTATGAAAATATCACAGACTCGCAATACTTGAGTTGCATTAGATCAATTGTTATCACATTAATATGGCATTTACATTTGTAACTGCCAGGCAGACATGCTTCACTGGTGGCTAAGTATTAAAGCGTGACGTGCCCGACACGTCAGCACAGAGACGTCATGCCTGCTGTGACATCTGTTTAGAGATTTCCCCCTTATAATCTTATCCTGGCAAGAGCACTTTTGTATGCCAAAGCTCTCATCTCATACTCTCTGTTTAGACCAAGCTTATTCTAGTTTTATTAAAAATGTTATTGAATATTTATTACATTTTTGTTTATTGACATCAAATAAAATATTGGCCTAAAAACACTAAAATGATAATAATAAACAAAACTAAAATTATTTAATCTTATATAGCAACATAAAAAAATAAAATAATAAATAATAAAATGACAAAAGCATATAACAAAGTTGCTAAAAATGTAACTAAAATGTACATAAAAACAAAAAATAAAAAAATAAAAGCTAATTTAAAATATTAGTAAAATCAGAACTATGATAACTCTGGTTTAGACTAATTGAATTAATATAATAAATGTTTTTCCTTACACATCATGACATCATCTTTGTGTGTAGAATATAGGTATGGAATTACATGCAATGCAAAATAATGCATACAGTCAATATGTTGCATATAGCGATAACAGATCACAGATCCTTTGGCAACTACTAGGCTGTGAATATTTACTTGTTTTTACATTGTTGCCTTTTGACTTTTAAATATAGATTGTTTTAAAATGAATTTAGTGTATACCTGTAAACTACTCCACAGTATATATACTCTACAGCTGCTCTTGTACCAGCCCATTAGAGACATTCCCCAGGCATAAACATTGAGGTCTGTTTGCTCTCTGGAACCAATGTTTCCAGGACACTGACGTGAATTCTAACAGTCTGAATACACTGTAACCCGGGGTTTTTAAAAACAAAAAAAACGAGCACCGGGGTGAAGACCGGAGAATGTTTCTCTGAGTTTCAAAGCCAGAAATAACGCTTTAGACATTTCATCTTGACCTCTAATTCCTCACATGGTAATCTGTTAAAAATGTTCATCTTATACTGGGTTTCAATCCATCACAGTAATTGGTTATTCATTGCGCTGTGGAAAACTGTTTTATTAGTTCATAACTACACACTGTCACACTGACGTTCAGCACCTGTTCATTTCATTTTGTTTGATAGTTTGACATTTCATTTAAAGAGTTTAAGCATCAATGTTCGAAATATCTTGACAGGTTTATTAAAACTGATAGATCTGAGCAGGATTTTATCTTTTGAAAGCAGATTCCAGAAACCTTATGAAAACTTGATCTTAAATCAACACAAAGTTTGGCCATTGGCTGCACTTTTTTTTTAACAAAAGAACTCAGATTAAGTTTTGTGGATGAACGTCAGCCGTCTGTTATATTGGAGTGCAGAATACATGTGTGCTCCAGTGCTTCCTGCATGTTTTTTAGGTCTTTATAACACATATTGCATTAAATCAATGAAGACCAAACTAGAATATCCCATCATTTACAACTATTTGTTCTCAATTTATGGCCTCTCGTTGACTGTTGGATTACGATTATGACGTCCTAAATCCTTGTTTTGACAGAGACATGTAGATAGTCCAAACATTTGTTTTTTAAAGATCCTTATCAACCCCCATGCTGTCCAGATCATTAGCATGAAGAAACTATATAACTATATTCTGGCAGTCTTTGCTAAAGGAAAAAAGATTTTAGGTCATTCAAGGACAAAACTGTGTGGTGCATGCATACATTTTGTTGAATAGACATTTTCTTTCTTTTATATAAATGTAATATTCAGGACAGAGGTGGAACTGTGTGTTGGGGTCTGGTTTTAAAGGACCAGTGTGTAATATTAAGGATGGTCTACTATTGACAGACATGCAATATAATATACATAACCATGTCTTCAGAGGTGTATAAAGACCTTTACATAATGAAGTGTTATGTTTTTATTACCTTAGAATGAGTTATTTCTATCTACTTACACCACAGGCCCACTTACATGGAATTCACCATGATGTTTCTACAGTAGCTAAATGGAAAAACTGCTCTACGGTGTAAAATCTCTTTCTGCGAAAATGTGACGGCGTGACACGTTGTGCTTTAAAAGGGAGGGATGGACTGAGCCGTTGGTTTCAATTTGCGACCTCACCGCTAGATGCCGCTAAATTTCACTGACTGGTATTTTTAGTAATGAGACGGCAATGTAGTATAAAGAGATGCTCTACATAACTTAATTATATTGAGTATAAATGACTTTTTCTCAGATTCCTGGGCATTTTTCTCTACCCTTGGAGTATTAGAAGTAGAGAAAAATAGGTCCAGAGTGATATTTGTATCATTGTTTATTTTAAGTACACTGCAGAGGAAGTTTTGCAACAGTAAAACCTCCTTATTTATTAAAATGAAATACAGTAGCAATCATAATAATAATTCCTATACTCACAGAACTGGTCTCAAGAGAGGAGTTGTAAATCCCTTGAGATCCCATACTAAACTTGTAATCCATCAGGAGCAAATATGAAGATTAAAGACTTAAATATTGGCTCAGGAAGTTCTGTGCGTGTCTGTGTTTCAGTTCTTGGCAGCAGTATCAGGTGCAAGTGTTGTCTATTGTTATCTTGGGTTTACTGTACACCCACTTCTGAAGGAAAGAAATAGATGTCTGTTGGTTTTTTGTTAAACTCATTATACATTACATGCTTAAATTGCATTTTTAACTCATTGCCTTTGAATTCACAATTGCATGCATAAATAATCGAGCCTCTACAGTATTTAGAGGAGATTAACTGTTGTGGTTGTGGTTGTATTATAGTCGTAGAAAAACTTAAAAACTGTAAATTAATCTTTTCTCTGATGTTCCTGCTGTACTAAGCAATGTATCTGTCTCCAAATACTATTTTATTTTCACTTCTGGAACCTTGCTTTGATCAAGCATAGACGCAGTAGGAAAGGGTTAACGTCTGATCTCAAGGGGGCAGGAACTATGTTTTTTGGCCCTGCCCTCTTTCTGGAGAGTGATCTCACAGTAAGGGAAACTCAAGCCGTCTTGCAGCTGTGGGTCAAAGAGTCTGACTAAAGCATGGCACTGACTCTCCAAGACAAGCCCAGCTAACATACATCATCAAAGTAACACAGGGGGCTGAGATCCCATCACCCAGACAATCTCCACATGAGAAGAACGATACAACAAAGAAGATCCATGTGTTAATGTTGCCTGAGCATCTCTTGAAGTTGCTGTGTGAGTCACACATGCTTTCAGAGTGAAGCATGGGCTGTGACGAAGCCCGTCGCTCAGACTCATATCTCCATTCACTCAAGATGTGTCTCGCAGGAGGTGAGAGCTAATGGACTGCTTATAGAGCACAGTGCTGTTTTTTTTCTTCAGTTTTTCCTGTTGTTATAATTATCAAAGACAATGTGGACCCATTTTGAATCACAAGCAGTTTTTACCTGTAGAAAGAATGAAAGGAAATTGGATTTTTGTGTGATTATTCGAGTATATCTGAAGGTGTTGAGGGGGTAACATGACTGGATCACCGCATGATTGTGCCGGCAAGATGAGTGTGCCGGCAAACTGTGGATTCTCCTTCTTAGCTGATCGAGCACTAAAACCACGGAACTGGAATTTGTATGGATCTCCATGTGCCGTCAACAGACCCATCGACATTGTGCAGAAACGCAGGCGGTAATGAGCTTTCATCATTTGTGTGTGCATTTTCAGACAGCATTACTGGCTAATACAGTGGGGTCTAAAAATATTTGATTTGGGTTTATTATTAGCATTACTTTACATTTTCAAAATCAATAAAACATTTTGTTTTCCGGTGACATTTCGGATTTCTATGTGGTCCCATACTTTTAGACACTGTACTGTATGTATTATGTATAATGTTCAACTATAGCTGTTGAAAATGAAAAAAAAAATGCTGGTGTAATTGTATTGTGCAGTAATATTGTATTAGTAACTGGTTGCTACTTGTAATTTAGCTATATTAATATACTTATTTTATTATTCCACTTACTCCAGGCATAAACCTTTTGATATTCTCTGACCTATGGAAACTTTTAGATAGCTTCAGGCAGTGCGTGATGGCAGTGTGATTTATTTTGCAAGGATTTTACATTATTCTGCGTGTGCAGTCATTGACTATTACCTGAATTCATTTTTCATCATCTAGAAATGAGTTTATCTGTAACTATTCCAACGCTTTATAAGTATAATAATATTTGATGATATGTAAACATTTGCATCAGGTTGCCAGTAACTCACTGTTTATTGAATTACTTAATGCTACTCTCCTATTAGTAGTGTTTTCAAACCACCTATATTATGAGTTAAGCTTTACTTTAATCAAAATTAAAACACTTTGAAACTCAAAAAAAATGACATTCTTGCTAAACATTTTTGTCTTTTTTTCTTGTGTCAAGATACATTTACTTATCAAGAAAAGTGACCGTAGATATTTAGTGTTTTTGAAAGAAACTTGGTAAGTTTGTTTAAAACAAAATTGTAAATTAAATCTACAGTAAGTTACTGGCAACCTGCTGCAAAACTACAGCAATTCGTACAGTGCAGCTTATGTCCATTCGGCATCGTTTTTTCCATACTTTATGCTTTTACACAAATGAACAGACTTTCATATAGCGTGACTTTAAAAGTGGCGTGTAATTTTTGATCCACTAACATCAAACTAAACTAAGCCTCATGTACCAGTTGTTGGACTTAATAGTTGTTTGCATAAAACTAAACACATACTGAAGATATAACTCTAGTATCATAACTCTAAAAGCATTGTCATAAGAGCACTACTGCATTGCGTGTACTTTTATATTTGTATAAAAGGACCACAATAATAATAGTTTTTCGTTGCATTCAACAAAACATCTTTAATTGTGAGTGTGATGTGCCACAGGCTGGTGCAGTAGTAATTTTGTTTGGGAAGTATGGGGCTTATAAAGTACAAAGGAAGTGGGATTTTAGATCTGAAGGGCTTTTGATTTAAAGAGAACCATGAAGCCTCTGTCCTCCCACGGTTTCAGCAAGACTGCCTATAGACCAAGCCAGAGTCAGTTCACTCCTTTTGGACGCACACTCTTTTCCCGCTTGCATGGCCATCAATGTCAACCTTGACAGGAGGATTACAGATAAAAATGTGCTTTATTCCCATTTCATTCCACCATTTATTTTCTCAGGCCATATTTGTGTTTATCTGATAAGTTACAGAACATTTGGGAGTTGGAGAGTTGGATCAAAAATAAGTAGAAGTGATTAATTTAAGGGAAACTTGAGCGCAAGGGAGCGTATTACAGAATACACTGCTGTATATTGTATCATACAAAGGCAAATGTTGAAATTGATTCAGATTTTGATAGCACAACCTTGGTTAGTGTTCAATCATTAAGCTTGAAGAGACGAAAATCGATAGAAGATTTAAGTTAAAATAGATTCATGGCCCAGTGGTTAAAGAGTTGGACTCATGACTAGAAGGTTGCTGGTTTGATTCTCAGGTCTGGTGGGTAATGGCTGAGGTGCCCTTGAGCAAAGCACCTAACCCCCACTTGCTTACTATACAAAATGTACAAATGTATAGTACAATGTAATGTAAGTCACTTTGGATAAAAGCGTCTGCCAAATGCATAAATGTAAATTGATTTCAACAAAATCATCCTCAAAAGTACAATATATCTGTCTTGGCTCATAAGTCTACCTTGTATAGTTTTTTAGAAACTGTAAACCATTTGTCAACTGTTCAACATATTTTCTAGAGCCAACAAATGATTTATGGGATTTAAAGTTTTAGAATCACCAGAGGCTGGGAGTGACACATCTATGCTGTTAAATGCGTGAAGCAAAGAGTTTCTTAAAGACCAAGCAAAACAGAGGTTAAAACAACACTAATAAACTGCTGGAAGCATCTTACAGTTATTTTGTAGTTCAAGTTCTTGGCCTTGAGTTTCTGGATTGTCTTACCTGACAGACTATTGTTCTGTAAGAAATATGTTGAACTGTGTTAGTGTTTTCTTAATCTTTATGAGAGAGGTAAAATGTTTTTAAGACTATCTATTTGTTTGTGTTTTGGCGGCAGTTGTTTGCAATCATCTGAACATCTGCAACATGTTCTTCCCTCTCTTTTATAAAGTGAAATCACATGGGATTTCTTTTAACCCCAACAGATCAAGCTATTTACAGTTTAGGCTGACCCATTACAAAATGAGGGTAGCGTTTTCCAATGTGCATGGGGTTACAGAGCTTTATCTCTGAATCCTTCCTGGATCACGCGATTTTACCATTCAAGGGTTGCATTAGATCTCGCTTTTCTATAGACCAATTTGGTAAAAAGTTTAAGAATGCTGTTCCTGAAGAACTTCCTGTTTCCGTTTTTTAATATTGCACAAGTGTTTGAACAGAATACAACCAACAGAACATTTATAACTGAATCAAAATGTAAAATGAATATCTTTAGGATTTGATTGTATATGTAATATAAAAAAAATCAAATGAAACCGGAAGTGCTTTTGGACCAGTGTTTACATCTTGCGAAGTGGTCTATAGCATTTATTTGTCAGCTTTGTCATACTTTGACTCTGCTGAAGTGGCTTTAGATCTTTATTATATGGACACTTTACGTGGTGTGTTGTTGTCTTTTGGGTGCAAAGTGATCCTGTCTGAACCCTATTGGTACCCTTGTTTTCATGAAACCGCTCTGTCACAGCCCCTGCATGGAAAATCTGATGCGCTTTGTTCACTTTGTTTATAGTGATGGTTTGGCGACGTATAAGCTGACATAAATATATACCTCCTCTCCATTTTTATAGAAAATCCTCATGCGCACCTTTTACGAAATGTGACGTTACTGCAGTCTTTGTATATTGAAATGTATTGTTATTAAAGTTTAACAAGTGAAACACTGTTATTCTTAGATCTGTACAGAATATATTAAGATTTTTCTTAGAAAGGCTTTAACACATTAACTTCTCTTTATCTTGGGTAAATGATTACATGAAAGAGTAACAATCGAGCCACATATATGTGAGTGTTATTATAATGTGTGCACAATGGTTTACACATGGCTAATTTTGCTCTTAATAACAGGTTATTAACAGGGTTGAATTGTGCCCCTAGAAGGTGAGTTTACACTAACTTCCATAAGGGTACTACTGCAGGTTTCAAAAGTGTGCCAGAGTTCAAAGTGACATGGAAAATCATTCCTTTAAAGCCCTTTTGTGAAAATATCATACTAAACTTTAAAGGTGATTTTTTTCAATGACAGCGATACTTGTTTACTTCTATTGTATACAGTAGACACAAAAAGCAATGCAAGTCAATGGGTACCGCCGTTGTTCGGTTACCAACAATCTTTTGTGTTCTGCAGAAAAAAGAAAGGCATACAGTTTTAAAATGACATGTGGGTGAGTAAATGATGACAGAATTTTCACTTTAACTGCTCTTCTCATTCAAGCTAACACAACTTCACCACCAGGTTGCCGTTCATGTACCACTTCGACATAGCAGGAAAATGTATGTGGAAATATCAGTGTAATGCGCCTCTATGACTTAATTTTGGCGAACCCCCACTCGTGCTTAAAACGTCAGTCTAAATCAGAGACAAACCGAGCTTATTTTTAATCTTGACCATAAATGTTCAGTGGAAAGCTGAGATCACAGCGCTGCTCTCTCTCTTTCTCCGTCTCTCGCTCTCGCTGTACACCCTATTGTGCCTCAGAAATCTTTATACAATCTCTGCGGTTTTTACTGGTATGGATGTGCTCCACTTTTTATGTGCACAATTAGGAAAGAGCACAAGCGGTGATTAAACAATCGAGAACACATCCTCCTCCTGCGGTGTCTACGCAAGACTGTGTGACCTGCTGCTTGACCTTGTTATTAGCAGCTTCATCAGATCGGTAATGCCCCCTGTCGTGAGGCTTCCATCTTAAATCGAACCATCAGGAAAGGTCTTTCAATGCACCTTCGCCTGGATCGGAGAAGTCTTAGCTGCGCTTTTCATCTCAAATTGCAAACTTTCAGTCGTTCTGTGTTGTGCAACACAGTAGCAGTTTATTGTGTGGCGACAGCTGTCTTCCAAATCTCCTGTGGTATGTTCATATGTCCGGGCCCCTGGGTGTCCATTGACGTCATGTGAAGTCTTAAATGTCATTTTTTTCTTGTTGATTAGAAACAATGGAAAGAGGAACAGGACAAACAGCCTTTAGGCTGTGTCCCAATAGACTGGTTATTCAACTATGAAATTAAGTGTGAGACTGGAACTCATATAAACTCCATCTTTCTGTTGCATGAAAACAAACATCTTTGTATTTTGCACAAGATGTTTTGACTGTAGGTTGTGCGTGAAGATTGATTCTGTGTTTACTATCTGGTCATCTCATGGTGCACTGCAACCCTGTAAATGTGCCCGGGATAGAACTGATGTAGCAACAGTGTCTTGTGACGCATGCTGGGTGTCAAGTGTTTAGATACTGACAGGGAACATACAACATGTCATACATCTGTAGAGGATTTAGTAATGTTAGCTTGTTTTCAGGCTTTACGGTATACTTTTGTAGCTAGTTAATCCTTAGAATTGATTTCTAAGGCAGGGGTTCTCAAACACATTTTTCAACAAAACATTTTGACATCACTATTAGCTCATTTTTAGTTTATTGTACTTGACAAACGTGAATCTCTTCTAATATCTAATCTAATACACGGTATTTAAAAGGATTTTATAGGATCATGCAAGTGCTCTTTTAGTGATTTTGTCATTGTATGAATTTTATTGACAATAACATTAATTGCTCACCTTCTAGTCTGTTTCATCGGACACACCCTCCTGGCCTGAAGTTAACTTTTGGTCTGGCTAGTGACTAATATTTTATATTAATATTATTTTATATTAACATTTTATTGTAAAATAATTGTCTAAAATAAACAATTTGTTGAATGGGTTGTGTAACGTTGCCTTAAAATGATCAGTCCTCTGTACTTCTGCTCTGTCTTCATGCCCTGACTGAAAAGGGCAGCTTCACACATGCTTATTCTATCATGAGCCACAGGAGGCATCCTATTCCCAGAAAAACAAGCCATTTTTTCCACAGCACTGCCGGCACAAAGACCTCAGTTCATGTCGCGTCACATCTCTAGCTGTCTGAGCTTATTGGTGGGATTGACCGATGATGCAAACAATTGTCATGACAGCTCACTCTATACTTTGAGGTTACCCTTATGGGTTCCTCTTACAATGTGTCATACAGAAAAAGATCCCAGATAAACATTGTACAGTTCAAAACAGACCTACCAAGCTCTAAACAATCTGAAACGGACCTGACAGTTCATTTTGCCCAAGGCATCTGAATAAAAACATTCTCGTGTAAAAAGTTTAGCCTGTGTTCATATGTATTCTCCCTAGTTTTTCTTTGGAAAAATAGTGTAATCAATATTTCCCTTTATTAACACTGCTGCCAAGTTCCAGGGAGCCAGGGGACCTTTGTTTTGCTCACCTGCATCGTGCTGACAAATACAGATTTCCCTTTAGGATGTTTTTAAATGTTCAATGCACCAGTACAGTCACACCTTCTCTCAATTCGCTCAATATTATAAAAATCAATCACTTTAATATCTGTAATGTTAAGAGTCCAGCCAACTGTAAGTAATGCTTTCTATGAATAGGTCGAAATTGCATGCATGTGTGCACAATGCACCAATATAGTATTTTTTATTATTATTTTAATTATTTTAGTATTTTGCCTGGGGTTTGTTTCCCAAAATAAGCTGAGACAGATATAGCATTTGTTTTGTTTACTTGCGTTTGCGGGTGTATTTTTAGGTCTTGTGTTCATGCAATATCCCTACGATGAAGGATGTTTTAAAACGGCAATGTGGAAACGCGTGGGTGGATGGATGCGTGGAATAAAAATAGCGCAGCAGAACTCTCCATAAATATTCATGAATGGGGGGAAGAATCTGAGGCTACCTGCAGAGCTAAATATAGCGGAGCTTTTGCACAGAGACTGTCTATTAATAGCAGCAGCACTGGAGAAGCATCTCTCTCTCTCTCTCTCTCTCTCTCTCTCTCTCTCTCTCTCTCTCTCTCTCTCTCTCTCTCTCTCTCTCTCTCTCTCTCTCTCTCTCTCTCTCTCTCTCTCTCTCTCTCTCTCTCTCTCTCTCTCTCTGAGTGTGCAGTGGCTGCAGAGACCCATAGGAAACACAGCCTTAAAGATGAGGGACAGACGCAGAAACCAAATGGATGCGACTGATGCTGCTCCGAGCACAGGTATTTTTAGAGCTGCGTGTGGTGTCCCCTCATGGCCAGGGTGTACAGTAGAGATGCGGTGATGTGTGTGTTTTGTCCATTCATTAGGGTGCTCTCTCTCTCTCTCTCTCTCTCTCGCACTTGCACGCTTTTGGATGCTGTCACATGTATACAGTGCACTGCGTTGATTATGTAATGCAGTGTTACAGACATTCGTACTGTCCTCATGCAACATCTGTGAAAGATCTGAATGGGTACATGCTGTAGAGATGCATGCTGCGCTTCATTCAGATGAATCTCACAAACTGAATGAACAATTTTGTGAACTTATCTGATGTGTCTGATGGACTGAAAAATGCATCTTTTCTATTAACACCAGAGGCCATAAACAATCTTAAAAATATATGCAATGCATTTTCTGTTGCTTGACTGAGTTGTTTATCAATGTAGATGACAACCTATTGATTTTTGTCTAACAGTGTATGCAGAGGAGGCAGGACCATTGACTAATAAAACTACCATATATGGCGCGTGTAAATTGTGTGCCAGTTTGATTGGGAATTGACTTTACCTGAGGAGGTTATTTTTAGCCCTCTCACAAGCTCCCACGTCAATGAGCCCAGGCTATTTTTAGCTTCGCGTTCCAGCATCACATTGACCTTGCAGAACTCCAGCCCATTCAGAGCTGCTTGTGTCTCAGGAGGTCCTACCCACTCCACAAAACCTGAATCCATCACTCAGACAGATTTACTGCACTCCAGCTATGGCTTTTAAAATCTGTTTACAGGTTACACTAATACAGCAAGAAGGATCTTTTATTTATTAAAATGAACACTTGTTAGCTATTATTATTCACTCACTTTTTATGTCAGATCATTAATTCATGCTTAGTGTGGGTAATAATACATAATGTGTGTTTGGAGGAAAACAAGTCAAGATACATGTTGATATTCAATGGTTTGGTATGTGGAGTTTTATTACATCATTTTGGGTGTTATCATGGTTGTGAATGATGAGAGTTTTGCTTGGTTGGGGAATGGGTTAGACTGAATGCCAATACTTTTCTGTACACTTAAATAAAGAGAAAACTTGAGCAAGTTTTACTGTAGTGATCTGTTTGGTTTGAATTGCGTCATTCATTTAGACCAAATGCTACAATTTCATCATTTCAAGTTCATTTAGATCACGTAGATTAAAGTGTTAATATTCTGGCATCTGGGGTGCCAGAAAAAACAACGTAAAATGTAAAAACATAAAATACCATCCTTCCATTTTTTTATCCTGATATAGAGTACCATTAAAAAAATGTCAGTAAGATTTTATGTAAAAAAATTGAAGTCTTGTACTATTGGAGTAAGTTGGATTCAGATTTCGAGCTACAAATTTAACAGACTGCAATGCATTATCAATACGAGTTTATACTATTACACTACAAAATTAGTTAAGATATTAATGTCAACTTGGTATTTCACTTATCTGACAAGAAATGAGAAGAACAAACATAAATGTTGTCACGATTCTTGCCCTAGAAATTCTAGTTCAGTTTGGCCAACCACAAACTTCTTTCATCAGACAGTTTTTCTGCACTCTTCTCCCTGATGTGTTAAAACCATTGGCAGTCTATATGACTTCAGATATTTTTCCCGGTCTGACCAATTAGTCCAACACGACAATAGTTCACCATTTTCATCAGCAAAACTAGTGAGTTCCATTCTCATCAGAATGGCATTGTTTACGTTCAGTGCCTCCAATATGGCCGACGTCCGGATTGATGACGCGTCGTGAAAACACGTTTGACCTTGCATCTTGTAAAGAAGTGGATTACAACAGTACTGTACTGTTTTAATGTTCTCCCTGGGTGTACCTGGGTGAAGGTATTATAGGTTTGAAGTCATGGAGATCAAAGAGACTGCGATGTAGAGCTCTGTCATGTTAACCCACAAGGCTGGTGCTTACGTCTGAATTGACGTAGGAAGAGAGCATCTCACTGCACATTTGTGTGTCCATTTTCATCAAGGTCTCAATGGGCGTGTGGTAAGCGTACACGACCACAGTGAAAACAGTGGGAACATGATAGGAGTATAACAGGAAAATCAACCAACGCAAACGTCCCAGGTCAGCCGTATTAACAATCTGTGTTTCTTTCCTCAGTTTTGATGTGGAGAATGGATTGTCAGTGGGTCGCAGTCCTCTGGAATCTCAGGCCAGTCCAGGCTCTGGTCTCGTGCGGCAGGCCAATTTCCCCCACAGTCAGAGACGGGAGTCATTCCTGTATCGCTCTGATTCTGACTTTGACCTTTCACCAAAGGCCATGGCCATGTCCCGAAACTCATCCACAGCCAGTGAGCTGTAAGTATTTTTACAGTCCTAATAAAAATTAAATAAATGGAGAATAACCCCAGACCTTGATGAATTACTGCATCAATCTAAGTCAGAAATGTTCAAATTTATATGTATGTATAAATCATCACTGTTCTTCCGAAACCTCAAGTTTTTCAGGAAATGGAAAAATATTATAGTTGTTAAATGATTAAATAGGCCTACTATGTTGTCAATGTTGACAAGCACTTTTTATTTTCAAAACTCAGTGACAAACATAAAGAGTGAATAATAATAATGATTTATGGTCAAAAAATATATAAAACACAAAATATGGAGATATGAGGTTATATGTATGTATATCAGTATAATGTATTTCTAATTTGTTATTTTAAAGTCATTAAAATAATTATTTTTGATGTACAGACTCATATACATGTACCTTGCTGGAAGCAAAAATAATAAAACATTTTCTATTTTTGTATGTTGCTATTTTTCTTTTTTTAATATAGTTTAAATGCCTCTATAGGTCACTATAGTTGAGAGCTACAGGAACAAAATGCACACTGTGCACTCACGTGTAAAAAAAAAGTTCAAATCTTGTTTTACATTCTGAGGCTGTCATACATTCAAGGTTTAAGGTGTTTTATTTGTCACGTGCATTACATACATGTAGTGAAATGTTTTTTTCTTAGGAATTCTAAATGAATAGGAAGAAAATATATAATAGGATTAAGATGAAATATAAAAAAATATATAGATGTTATATGTAGAATGCAAATATGTAGAAATATAAATTGTAAAGTATTACAAATATTATATTGTAAAATATTAGAAACTGATAAGCAGCTTGTAGGAGGAATTCTTAGCAGCATTTTAGGGATGCGAAAAGAAGCCAATTGAAAGGTTAAGATCAAGAACGGATAAAGCCCCTGGACGTCCCTGTAGATGCCCAATCTACATACATGTATTGGATAATTATAGCTGCTCTGAATAGAAAAAAAACATTCAGTGGCTTACATGCAACCACGAAAACTTTAAAAAAAATTATTTTTATAGGTTTTATATGCCTGCGCCTGCTGTTTGATACACTACAAACAGCACGTGTTAGGCTCTATACTTCACTTACAGTCAGAAAGTTCTGTTAATTGTGACTGTAAACGCTTGTCTCATAACAGATGTGGCTCTCTCCAGCTGGTTGATTATGTCTGCAAAACCGTTCCCACAAGACACACCATTTTAATAGTGTATTACATCAAATCATGTTGCTCTGTCATTTTGGAAAATCCAAGGCTCTGGTTAAAAAGTCCTTATTATTACCACTTCCAGCTGTTCTTTCCATCCGAGCACGCTTGCATGTCAGCTTCGGTTTGCTGGGATTACAGACGGAAAAATGGGGGCCACTTTCTTTTTTCCTGCTGTTTATTTTTCCAGTCTGCGTCAAAGCTATTTACCCGAATCTAAACACCTTAGTTTGTGATTAATGGACTGCAGGTCACTGACTCTTCCTTGTGTTTTTAAAGGGAAGAGAGTTTGAAGCACTGGGAAGTCAACTGGCTGACTCGGTGAGAAGAGATATTGAAAAATATTGACTTGGCTCTTGAAAGTGCTGTCCTGCATTTACAGGATCCAGGCCGATTCTCTCCCCTCAGTGTCTATAAGCCCTGACCAGTCTAACCTCAGAACTTCCTCTGTATATTCTTCACAGCCATGAGCGATGTGCATGTGACACTGTGTTAGTGTCGCTCAGGCCCACCGAAGAAGCTTTGGAATATATGAATAAAGGCACATTTCCCAGTGTGTTCCCTGGTTCAACTTCTCCCCTGCTGCTCCTCGCATACACGTGCATGACGCACCCTGTCCGACCACGCTGAGCCCATTATGACGATTTTCCCTCAGCTTTTAATGTATGATTTCTAATATCCTATTAGAGAAGAAGACAACTACAAAAAGAGTCTTAGGTGCCTTCTTTCGCTAAGTATTCCCATATTCGGCTGTTTCTTTATTGCCATCCAAACTGCATGTTAATCAAAAGCGTATTACCGCCTACTTGTTCTTTTGAATGATGATGTGTTGTAATGTGAAGCAGACCACATCCATTACTCTTACTCCTACTTACCCTCAAGTTATTTTCTGGGCCTCAGAATGAGCTGTCTATTCAGATGTGTAATGTTGCGTTTGATCTCTGATTGGTTTGTGTATTTTCTTTTGCAGACATGGAGAAGACATGATAGTTACACCGTTCGCACAGGTTGGTAGATCATTAAAACATCTATGCTTGCATATTTGATCTGATGGCGATTCTTGAGACGTTGTTTGTGTCACATAGTGGTTTTGACTGACCGCTCTATTAAAGAACGTGGTCATTTGCTTCAGCACCCCCTAAATTTTCTAAGACAGATTAATCTCTTAATATTTTAGACTAGCATCTTTGTGTAAGGGATGTGTGCTGCCTTTGGCATTGGCGGGAATAGCCCTTCCGCTCTACACAGCTCGTTTTACGTGGGATTTGCGTCATCGCTGTCCTCGGTTTACAAAACAGGCCAGGAATCCAATACCACATTTGTCAATATGGATGCTGACAGATGCGAAATCTGCATGGCTTTGGAAATCAGATACCTTCCGTGTCCTCTTTACAGTCTAAAAGAAAATCCAGACATATTGAGCAAATCTTTGGGTCACCTCACTGTGTAACATTTATTCAATCCTAATATGAAGCTACATTTAAGTTAAAATAACTATTAAAGAGAGAAATTTAATAGAAGAGATTAATTGAAATATTAAAAATATATGGCAATGACCAGCAAGTACATTTTACTTATAGGTCCTTGCCAGCTTGAGGACCGTGCGAAGCAACTTTGCAGTTTTGACCCATCAGCAGGACCGTCTGCCGAGCAAGTACGATTTTTAATTCTTCCAGTAAGCTGTGTAACGTCTGTCCAAATTCTCATTACATTGTGTTTCATCTCTACTGACATAAATCTTTACAGGAGGTCTTCTGGAAGCCACCCACCATCCATGTTCAAGTCAAGTCTATCAGGTTAGACAATAAGCTGCCATAGAAAAGCTATGAACAGTATGAGTATAGTAACGAACCATATGAGTAGAGTAATGGACAATATGAGTATAGTGATGAATAACATGAGTGTAGCAAATAACCGTATGAGTAAAATAACGAATTTTGAGTATAGAAAATAACCTTATAAGTCGAGTACATCAATTAACAATATGAGTACAGTAATGATTAATATGAGTGTAGTAAAGAACAGTATGAGTACAGTAATGAACAAATATGAGTATGTTAATGTGTAGCTGTGCTGTGCCCTGCAGAAGAGCCGCTGCAGAAGTTGGCAATAGAAACACTGGACGAGTTGGACTGGTGTCTTGAGCAGCTCGAGACTCTGAAGACACGTCACTCTGTCAGCGAGATGGCATCCAACAAGGTAGAGCTTCTAGAATAACCGATGACATGTTAATGACAGGCCTCAGATATCCAGAGTATCACCCAGAGACATTTATAAAATGTTGCCATGGCTCTGAGGCAGAATAAATAAATAACCAACTAACACAATACATCAGCACCCACAGAATGGAATACCCAGACACTCAACATGCCTTTGTATGAATTACTCATGCAATAAATCCAGGCGTTGCATTTCTGTTTTGGAGTGGAATGGGATGCATGCGTGTTCTGAAGCACCCCCGCCCCCAACCGGATCATGTGCTGAAAATGTGAATGAGTGGAGCCATGTATGAATCTGTATCCCCCACCCCTTTCGCTCTCTGTGTTAGCCCACCCACGCAGTAGCCACGTGGATACATTCTCTCACCATCATGCGCACATACTATAACATCATTAATGTATCTGACACCTATTTAGCATTACTGCATGAGCAGTAAGTTTCACATACACAACATTTCACAGTTACATGTCAACACACCATTATTTTCACAATTTCTCTCCGCTCCGTGTTCGAGCGAGTGTCTATTTATTCCACTCGCTCATTATAATAAAAAACACATCCACACACAAGCATCAAGGCACTCCCGCATCTTTTCGTCTTCAAACCTCGTGCACATGGTGCATCTCCAGCCCCCTGTATCCACCCCATCCAGCCCCTCCATGTGCTGTGGAGCCGAGAGCCAATGAGACGCCTCCCCTTGACCTAGCCTCTGTTGCAGAGCTCGTCTGATTGGCCAGCCCGCATCCAGCGCGTGGCAGAGTGTAGGAAGCTACCTGGCAGGAGGGAGAGGGGCTGCTCGGGGAGGAGCCTGTTCTCTCTGTTTACACATGAAGCAGGCAGAGTAGGAGAGGAGAGCAGAGCATGCGGCAGCGATGCAGTCTGACTTCAGCCAGCGGCACGCATTTTCAGCCCGCCACAGGTGCTGCTTCTCTGTCTGTCCGTGACAGCTGGAGCTCCTGGTGCTGGGTTGAGCTCTGCAGTGCTGGAGCTGACACTGATGCTGCCACATGCAGCGTGGAGTGTTAGATTCAGATCTGGCAATCTGGACCACAGCACAGAACGTGTTCGTAGCATGTGCATTGGCTGGAGGGATCTTCTGTTGCAGTGGATGTTCTGTACGAGCTTCATTTTGCGCTGAAATGCCAGACGTCAAATACCTGTTCTCTGTCTCGTGGATGTGCGATCAGGTAGGAGTGCACATGGACTGTGGTCTACATGCTCATGTTGTGGTTGTGGTGATGCTGCAGGTCTGGAGTATTTATTCATTTGCACAAAGCTTTTGCGTTGTATCTGAAGTTGAGGGGGGTGTTTGATATCCAGTAAATCACAGATGGTGCAGTGTATCTAGTTGGAAGTGTTGACGAGGATATCAGCCTGTGTGTTAGGGTGTTTCTGATGTCACTGTGTGCGTGCGTGCGTGCGTGTGAGAGAGAGAGAGAGAGAGAGAGAGAGAGAGAGAGAGAGAGAGAGAGAGAGAGAGAGAGAGAGAGAGAGAGAGAGGCTCCCACAGTACTACTGTTTGCTGTCTCAGTAGAAAGTGTTTCATTCTGAAACCTCGTGTATGATTACATAATACCACTACACAGATAAAACATTCCTCTGCTCAGCCCAGCCCCTAATCTTAGACGCCTGTAGAAGCTGTGAATGAAGGGATGCTATATTCAGATCTGTGTCTCTCTGAGATCTGAATACTCTCACTTCCCATTAAAGCCATGTGATGTTCTCGATTAAATGTGCTTGGCCTTTTGTACAGCAAAAAAGATACTTGATCTCAAAATGGACATTTGACAATGTATATCAGTGACGTTTTGTGCATTGCAACTATTGTGCTAAATTTAAATGTGATACACAATGACCTGAAGATGTTGTCTCAAAGACTAAGTTTTTGTCTTTTGTGTTCTGTCCCAAAGTTTAAAAGGATGCTGAATCGAGAGCTCACACAGCTGTCAGAAACAAGCAAGTCAGGGAATCAGGTCTCGGAGTTCATCTCTAGCACCTTCTTAGGTAAAACTAACACTTCCATTTAGATACCAAATATGCGCTATAGATGTCTATTTGTTGTCTGTCTGTATTAACATCTAGATCAAAATACAATTTATAATTACATTATCAGCATAACAATTTATAGCACAAAAATGAAATATAAATAAAAAAAATTGTCGTCCCCGTATAATTTAATGACAGCATGCAGTCAAGCTGTCACAGACTCCTCAAGTTTGCGCAAAACCTGATGAACTATGTAATCCCTCCATGATTTGAGAATGCTCCAGGAAACATCTTGTGTGCTTCAATGGAAAGCAAGGAAATCTGACATTTTGTACAAAGGAATAAACATGGTCTTACATTTATTTATTTGACTAGTGATCTAGGAATAGTACAGAATCCTGAATGGTTGGTTTTTGTTTTAACATTTAAAAGTCCTGACACTGAATGTAACATTTTGTTATTAAGATCATTAAAACCCCACATTATACAGCATCTATACCTGTATTTGTTTATAACACACATCTCCCATATTCTACATCCACAATACAGTGGAACATGAATCTGATTTGATACATGTGGTACATTACTGCATCTAGTTATGTCGCTTGAATCTGTGTTTCAGAGAAGCAACATGATATGGATATTATGTCACCCCCAACCAAGGAAAAGGAGAAGAAGAAGCGGCCCATGTCCCAGATCAGTGGAGTAAAGAAGCCCACACAGAGCTCCAGCGTGGCAGCTTCCAGCATCCCACGCTTTGGCGTCAGCACTGACCAGGAAGATCAGCTGTCCAAGGTGAGTTCTCACGCCCAACATCCTATCAGGAAACAAACGCCATCATGGTGAGCGTAGGTTGTAAAATAGTGCTAAAAAAGATTCGGATGAATTACATCCAGCTCCTTTTGCAGGAATTAGAAGAGATCGACAGATGGGGTGTGGATATTTTTAAGATATCAGAGTATTCCAACAACCGACCGTTAACGGTAGCAATGTACACAATCTTCCAGGTATGTAATGTGAAATGGATGGAGTGTAAAAGGAAGTGTGGGAACAAATCACTATACAGTAATCTCCCTTTTAATCAAATTAAGTTCCTCAAACTTCTAATCCACAGGAAAGAGAACTGTTGAAATCCTTCAAAATTCCTGTAGACACATTCATCACCTACATGATGGCATTGGAAGAAAACTACCATTCAGATGTTGCATACCATAATAACATTCATGCAGCTGATGTGGTCCAGTCCACGCATGTTCTCCTCTCCACTCCTGCCCTAGAGGTTTGTCTCAAATCACACATTTTCTTCACCTGTCAATGAAAATTAGAGCTTATACACAACACAATGTAAAATAAATCCGAAGTAAATCAGCATGAAATGTTAAATTACAAAAGGATACCTAATCTGTGGAATTCTGTGTTTCCAGGCTGTATTCACTGACCTTGAGATCTTGGCTGCTATGTTCGCTAGTGCAATACACGATGTGGACCACCCCGGAGTTTCCAACCAGTTCCTCATTAACACAAGTGAGTTGGCTGCTCCAGAAGCAACAGCAACTTGATATCGTGGTCACTGTGTTGTTTACTAATATAAGACGTTTCTTTAGACTCAGAGTTGGCTCTCATGTACAACGATTCGTCGGTCCTGGAGAACCACCACCTGGCTGTTGGCTTCAAACTGCTTCAGGAAGAAAACTGTGACATTTTCCAGAACTTGACCAAGAAACAGAGGCAGTCGCTACGCAAAATGGTCATTGACATGGTGAGGACGTGTGTGTGTGTGTGTGTGCGCGCTCTGCATTCTTCTACTGAGAGAAAGTGTGTATATACTATCAACAAGTGGTTGTATTTATCTGGTGTGTATTTTGCTCTTTGCAGGTCTTAGCCACAGATATGTCAAAGCACATGAATCTGTTAGCAGATCTTAAGACCATGGTAGAGACCAAGAAGGTGACAAGTTTGGGCGTGCTACTGTTGGACAACTATTCTGATCGCATACAGGTTGGTAAACTTTGAACATAAGTGGAGTTTAAGTCACTTTCAGGGTTCTGATAGTTATGGAAAATGTGGAGAAAATAATAACTTTTATGAAATGTAGTGCAAATTTCTGTAGTGAACAAAAAAGGTTTTAAAAAGGGATAAAATCCTTAAAGTGCTGTTTGTAAGAGCATCTCAAAAATGTTTTTTTTAAATCCTCCAATAATCACAAATGACTAGAAAAGTTGTCAACACAAAAAGTGTAAAAATCCTGCATTTTTTAAAATATTTTTTCCAAATTTTATCCAAACTCTTTAAATGTTTGACTTATCAACAGGTTCTTCAGAATATGGTGCATTGTGCCGACCTGAGCAACCCAACAAAGCCCCTGGAGCTGTACCGTCAGTGGACGGATCGCATCATGGTGGAGTTCTTCACTCAGGGCGACCGAGAGAGGGATAAGGGTATGGAGATCAGTCCCATGTGTGACAAACACAACGCTTCCATCGAGAAATCACAGGTGAGGGGGAAACGCCAAGCACTTACTGAGGACAACTCTCTTTTTATTCTGAGTTTTAGTATAAAGATACATTATACCTCATCCATCAGGTGGGCTTCATTGACTACATCGTGCACCCATTGTGGGAGACGTGGGCCGACTTGGTTCACCCCGATGCCCAGGAGATTCTCGACACATTGGAGGACAATCGTGAGTGGTACCAAAGTATGATTCCTCACAGTCCCACTTCAACCCCTGAGGCAAAAAGCAGCGTGACTGGCATGGGAGCAGTGGGTGGAGGTATTGCTTCAGCGGGGGAGAAGTTTCAGTTTGAACTGACCTTAGAAGAAGAAGGGGAGTCTGATGTTGAGAGTCCAGTGGATGAAGAGTTCATCCTTGTTTCCACCCGGACTGATTCTGATGGCAAACATCTATCTTCAGCTCCCTGCACGCAGCAGGTCAACCTAACCGCACGGTCCCCTGGCTGCAGGACTCTGTCTTTTGAGATGGGTGAGCCACCAGACAGTGAAGATGAGGACAGAGAATTTGACCAAGAAGGGAAAAGCGTGTCGTGCCTGAGTCTGGGAACATAACAACAGTGAACTTTTTTGCTTTGTTTTTTTTTCTTTCGTACCTATTTTGCACCAGCTTCCCATCCCTCTCCAATCCATTTAACTTCCTCGGGTGAACGGGACACAGAGCAGGAGAGCAAAGGAGGGGCAGGAAAGCTTTCATGGGACATATTTTTATACAGTCGTCACCTTGCACTGGAGAAAGCTCCAAGTCTACAGACTCTTAAAAACATGAAGCTTTCTTACAACTTTTTGTTTTTGTAGCTCTCAGTCTTGTGACATCAGAATGGTGTTTGGCTTTACCGTCATGCCTATGATCGAGAAGCAAGAAACTTGTATGTTTTTATGTGAGACTGATGTGCACTAAAATGTTTTTAAAAGATACACTGTTGACTTAAAGCTGGTCTATATACCTGAACAAAAACAACCTAACCTTAACATAACAAAACACCTCAGGATACAAAGAAATGGTTGCTTTCATGTAGCACACAGCTTGAGGGTACCCACGTAGGGATCACAGTCTTCCTTTAATTGCAATGAAAATCTTTAGACAGAAGTCAAGCCATGATTGTGATCTTTTGTATTTGTATGTGGCTCCACCTAGTGCTTACCAGTAAAACTAGAGCCGTGTTCATTCATAGGACTTACCACTCCGACAGAATACAGTGGCTCTATAACGTACGTTTGCACAGAATATACTTATTTCATTTGAACTTAAACCCTTTCTTACCTTTGTTTGAAGGAATGCGTCTTTAATTGGTCATTCACATTGTTTACATCCTTTTTGTTTCTTTTTTCTATTTTACTTCATCGAAAGCATGACTATAAGCATTATTATGTATGTTGAGTTCTTTCATCATTTTGCAACAGCTTGCTTCTGATCCAATAGCACTTTAGAAATATCTTTGTCATTGCCAAACATTACTTCATCAGTGAGGGCTGGAGTAATTATTCACTTTGACTAAAGCACACCACGGTCAGCAGGGTTACCAGCACGTGTACATGCCCTGGAAGTTGTGCTGTTTGGTCTATGGAAGGCTGTACGTTACAGTAGCCGTCCAGGAAGTGAGCAGTGTCCTTAAACCACATGTGTACTTTTTCTGTGCAGGTCACACTGAAAATATGAGATGTTGAAGTATATTAACATCTTTACAAATGTATTAAATTCTGAAGGTGTGAACAACTTTGTTATAATATATTGAAAGCTGTAGAATGCACAGTTCATGCCTAAATTAAACTGTTTAACATATAAAGCCAAAGTTAGTTTTCTGTCCTAGACCGTTTCTGTTCTTTGGTTTTTGGTGATGATGGATCAATCCTCTGCTCTTCACAGGGACATAGCCAATGATGGTCCAAGTGCCAAGCAAGCATGATCCATGCTGTAGCTACTGTAATTTCCATTTTGCCACTGGCTAATTTCCACCAATGACATCTACTGTCCGTAACATACCAGTTTGATCATTTCTTTCTTTCCAGACACATTTATTTTAAAATGTAAAGTACGTTTATGACAAGTACGTTTCATAGGTCTTTCTGACTTAATAAATCAATCGCAGATATTTGTGCCATTTTTATACCGTAGTATGAATTTTAATCCAGAAATCTAGAAATCTTTGTACATCCTCAACAATGGATTACATGAAATTGGACTTCAGATTTCATGTGGTTTTGGTTGTAAAAGGACTTAATTCTTCTCATGGCACGCTTCTTTTTTTGTCTTTTTCTGTTGCATCTGCCGATCTGACAATCTCAACAGCCTACTGTTTACCACTACAACGCTGTTACTAATGTTGCTGTGATTGTTTTCTTGTTACCGATCCCAATAAAAGAAAATATTAGTAATATCGTCTCAATTAAGTCATCTTTCCAAAACAAGCGGTCGTTAGGCTAAACGCACACACACTTGTATTCAGAAGGCCAGGTAGTGTTGCCCTGAAGATGGGAATGAACGCGTGTGTGATTGGTTACGCTGTCAATCATCGTGTAGCCCCGCCCTCGGCTCCAGTCGGGTGACGCAAGCAAGAGCGCAGGTGCACGGGCTGGGGACTGCATCCAAACCGCAGTAAATAAACCTACCGTTACGGTAAGTTGTTTGTTTTTGTTTTTTCCTCTGACGATGTTTTTACCTTGCGTTTATTTTGAAATGATTAGTGATACAGAAATGAGAACGCAGGAGACCGATTTTACTTTAAAAACAGCAACATTTGACACAGCTAACTGTGATGTTCTGCTGTATAATCCATTAACGTTACTGTCCATGCAAAACACAAACATGACGACTGGCTCAGATTGAAACACTAATACACTCATGTGTGATCAATTGTATGTTTCATGGATGCGATGTTAGAGTCTCTGACCTGAATAGACATGACAATCATCCCCGTGTTAAGCGGATAGATGCTAACAGAGCTCTCCTGACTAAACCAATATTAGCCTTACAGCAACCTCGTTCGTAAAGTGTTCCGTTTCGTTTAAACATGGATAGTTATCATTTATATCAGTATGGAAATAGCACTGTTTTTCATATACAACTGCGTTAATCTCACACAGTGCACGTCAAGCTTGAGCCATATGTTAGTACACAGCTAAGCCTGAAATAGACGCACAGGTGGACTGGTTATGGTCTAATAATAAAAGATCTAATGAGAGCAGATCATATTGTTATGGCTGATTCGTTTATACATGGGGAAAGAGACCCACTATATAAAACATGGATGATTAGGGAATAATCTTTCCTAAGGCGCGCTTGACAACATTACTGTGCTCAGTTCTTGACAGTCAGCTAAGCACAGGGTTTAGCCTTCACAAAACCTTTCAAATCCCCGGCCACCCTCTGCAATCCACACTTACTGCTGTATCTCGATGGTTACACCCTCTATTCACTTTATATTTGTAATGTAATTCTGTAAACATGCTGGGGATTTAAAAGCTATTTATTTTGACATATGACAGGAACTGTTTCTGACCTACTGTATTGTATGGGAATTGTATGGAATAATAAATCTTGTGGTTGTGTCAGTTGTATGAATTTCTTCCAGGTTGAATGTCTGGAAAATTCACGAGAAAGGACTTTAGTCACAGAATTTCTTAAATATTAGTTTGTTAGGAAAAAGTTATTATTTTATACAGGGAGTTCTCATGTTTCAATGATGTATTTCATGTGTTTTTTTTTTTCAATCTATAATTCTATAAGAAGGACAGAAATTGTCATTTGCTTTACAATGGGTCTGACCAATAAATCTTTTTTCGGCTGACATCTTATATTTAAATCAATTTCCTAAAGGAATAGTTCACCCTGAAATGACAATTCTGTCGTAATTTAACCAAACAGATGCGGTATCCATTGACTTGCATTGGTTTTGTGTCCATACAATGGAAGTGAATGGGTACCGCCGTTGTTCGGTTACCAACATTCTTCAGTCATACAGGTTTAAAATAACATGGGTGAGTAAATGATGACAGAAATTTCATTTTTGGGTGAAGTATTCCTTTCAAGAACCACTGAAGTTTTTTTCCTTCAATTAAAAATATGAACCTAATCTTTCATTTTTTTCAAATTTAATATTTCATTTAAAATATGTCATTAAGGAACAATAATGTGTGTTATCTATTTATGCATTAAGTCTATTTCATTATTGCAGATGGCCTCAGCCAATGACGCTCGCTATGGACAAAAAGAGTCTGCAGATCAGAACTTTGACTACATGTTCAAGATCCTGATTATTGGAAACAGCAGTGTTGGCAAAACCAGCTTCCTGTTCCGCTACGCTGATGACTCTTTCACACCTGCTTTTGTCAGCACTGTGGGCATAGACTTCAAAGTTAAGACCATCTATAGAAATGACAAGAGGATAAAGCTCCAAATATGGGTGAGGAATTTATCTGTTGAAGTTCTAAACCAACGTGTTTTTCTCGTGAAGCACAAGTCTGTATCCGACTTTTTCTCTCGATGTATTTTCTAGGACACAGCTGGACAGGAGCGGTACAGGACCATCACCACAGCATATTACCGTGGAGCTATGGGCTTTATTCTTATGTATGACATCACCAATGAAGATTCCTTTAATGCAGTTCAGGACTGGTATGATGATGTTTTTTGTGCATGGGTCAAATAAGTGTTATGTAGGCTGTTCAGATGATTTATTTTACGAACCGTCACTACCCTCAGGTCCACACAGATTAAGACTTATTCATGGGACAACGCTCAAGTGCTTCTGGCGGGAAATAAGTGTGACATGGAAGATGACAGAGTAGTCTCTTCAGCTAGAGGAAGACAGCTGTCCGAACAGCTAGGTGAGCACAAACGCACAAAAGTCGCCTCGCACCTGCTACATCTGTTTGTTTGTTGGATTTGAGTGTAACAGTGGCATCTCTCGACTGTTTCAGGCTTTGAGTTTTTTGAAACCAGCGCCAAAGACAACATCAATGTGAAGCAGACGTTTGAGCGACTGGTGGACATCATCTGTGAGAGGATGTCAGAGAGTCTGGAGTCAAACGATCCAAACGTCCCAAGCAAACAAGGAACTCTGCTCAACGAACAGCCGCAGCGGTCCAGTAAGGACTGTGCTTGCTAAGAATGGTTCACAACATCTCCACCAATCACTTCCCTGCAGACTGAACATTGGATCTATCCTCTATATTAAAGGAAGGCTTGGGTAGGAGTTAGTCTATTCGAAGATTTCATGTGATCTTCCTTTCTGCATCACTTTTGTAAGGTTGACATCCAAACTTTTTCTTAAACATGTTGGCATAGATAAGCAATGCTAGTCATATTAATTGGTCAAAAGTATATTTATGGTAAAGTGAATGTTGAACAAAAATACTGAGTTAATCATGTTATTGTGGCATAGTATCTTCAAAAGGTTTCTTTTTAAAGTTGCTAAACTTTCATGAATATTTGTATCTATTTGTATGAGTTTTGTCAAAGTTAAATTATATACGTATATATAAATACAGTTGACACCAGACTGTTGTATAGAATCAATTAGCATAAAGGGTTAAACGTTGGGAGAATTGTGAAATTGAGCGCACGTTAATAAATTTGTTCAGTTTTACTTTAAAATAACACCATGTTGATGTATGAGATAAAAAAAGTAAAAATATTATTGTGGTATAGATGTAATAAGGAAGAGTTTATAAATGTGTGATTATTTGCTTATAGTTTTTGGAATATGAAAGAATAAATTAATTTAAAAGGATTTGGGGAATTTCTGCACTACATAAATGCATGTTCTGCTTTTACAAGCGATATTTCATATACTGGTGGACTCGCTTCTCTCTGTTACTGTAATACATGTGTCTTGTGTGCATGTTAGTGTGTCAAGATTTTCGGTTTACAAGCATAGATAAAAACTGCTGTCATTCTGCAAGCCAAAAACATAATCAAAGCTTTAATTAAAAAAAACTTCATTAGATTTATTAGCAATAAGTAGTTACATTTGTTTCCGGAAATGGTTTTACTAGCAAAGAAAGTAATATATTTAATGCATTTGTTGATCAACTGCAGGTTAGGATCACTTTTATCGATTAAATCACTTCCAATATGTTTTTTGCACACAGTATACAATATGTTAATTCTACTGCTTTATTTATTTTGCGAATAATTTATTTGTTTACATGCATTTTTATTAGTATATGTGTTAAAGAAATTGAGGAGGGTTTATCAAAATGAAGGACTGCACTGTCTGAACAAGCCCCGGATGTGTCGCTTTCAAAATCAGAACGTAAAAGTGGATAAATGTTGGAACGTCTGTAGAAATAGCAAGTGCTTGTTTCCCCCTATGCAATTCAGAAGCTATGCTATACCAAATAGTCTCTGAATATGCAGGGACACTTTCTATGTGTTTGTGATGTTTTTGAATAATTGAAAAGTTATTAAAATGATGAATTTATGACCTGTTTATGATTCATTCCAGATACATTACAGCAGATTCACAGAGGTATACATTTTAATACAGAGAAATGTACACACAGTTATAGAAATACATACATGTCACTGTTAGAAACATAAGCCATAAAATTTAGTTTGAAAAGCTACGTTTGGTTTTGATACTTTTTTTGGTAGTTTGCTTCGTATTTATATGATAGTTTTCCTTACCTTATTCCCATAAAAAGAACAAGAATAGAAAAACTTCTTTTAGGACATATACCTTATATCATGTGTGTTTTCTCACTGGGTGCAAAGAATAAGGTTAGTTTTGTTCAGAATGAAATGACATGCATTCCATTTATTGAGTTAAATAAAAGTCTCTGAAATCCTTTGTGTTGTGGCGTTATTTTTATATCTCAAATAACCTTTGAGCTAGAGAGTGACTCTAGCTGAGGTGTAATACTGTTCTGCAGAGATTGTGAACATTAATGAGCTCCCAACGTTATATGTTATTAAATCTCAATGGGACATGGTTATAGGGGAGTTTGATACATACTCTGATTTAGGTTATTTATTTATTAATTGACAAGCCCACAGATGTTTAATGAAAGGAGTTTGGGGAATTGAAATCATCCAGAGTTGAACGTATAAAAGCCTTGTCGCACATCTACTGTATTGTGAATATTGCAGAAATGAGTGTGCTCGGCTCTTGTTTCCACATGTTTATGGATAATGCCCCTGACGGACAGGCTGATGTCTATGGGATTGGTCAAGGACAACAGATTACCAAGTGCACTCCCGTTTACAATCTACCTGGTGAATTTTGGTCTTATAGTCACCCCCATGCATCCTCCATGGACCTTTCTCAATGTAACAGGAGTTTTGTTGACGTTTCCTCTGAACAGAATGACTCCTCAAACTATGCAGATTGGTATTCTGTCGCGGGGCATGGATTTTATCAGGAACAAATGGCACCTTCCGAAGCAAACAGCTATGCAAACTTGACCCAAACAGAGGAGCTTTACTTCAAACAGACTGGACGATTGAGAGGAGTGACTGTGTTCAACAGTTCAGATGCAATGGGTACATCTATTAATCTCCAGGGTAAAGAAGTCAATCTGAATTCTGATGGGTTCACCTGCCGGTGGCTTGTGCAGACCATAGGTGGTCTGCAGTCTTGTAAGAAAACCTACTGCACAATGAGAGACCTCATCTCTCATCTGACAGCTCAACACGTTGATGGATGTGTAAAAGCGAATTATGTTTGTCTCTGGGATGAGTGTCCCCGTGAGAGGCAGCCGTTTAAGGCAAAGTATAAACTGATCAATCACATACGAGTGCACACGGGTGAAAAGCCCTTTCAGTGCTCTTTTGGATGCAGAAAGCAGTTCGCACGTGCAGAAAACCTCAAAATTCATGAAAGGACACATACAGGTAATGCAAAAAATACGAATACATTTTTTTAATGTATCTTTTGTAGAAGTTCTGAATCTGTTTTCAAGTGTTTGGAATCTGTTTTGTTGCAGGTGAAAAACCTTTCAGATGCACTTTCGAGTCCTGTGAACGGCGCTTTGCAAACAGCAGTGATAAACAGAAACACATGCGTGTTCACACATCTGACAAGCGATATATCTGCAAGTACTGCAATAAATCATATTCCCATGGGAGCTCCCTCAGAAAACATTTTAAGGTAAGTCGCTACTTTTGTGCACAACCACTCTAAATAACACAATAAAAAAACTTTTCCTGTTTATATTTTTGATGTAATTTTAATATATATTTAATATATAATAATGAATGAATACATGAGTAACATTTTCTCTCTGTCACCCTTTATCATCGCAGGTCCACTTACCATTTGTGAAGTCAGTTCAGAACTGCAGCTATGACACCATCAGCTATAAATATCCAACCTGTGATTTAATTTAAAACAATATTTAATCAGGTTTAATGTATTAGTGTAAATATGTTTGTAAAAAAACAGTTTGCTGTAAATAGCTATTTGTGTGTTGGTCCTACAGGCTGCATGTAAAAACATTGATAGCATGATCTGATACAGAAAGTCATGTGTTATTTAAAAGTGAAATCACTTGAAACAGCATTAAGAATGCATGGCTTTTATAGTCATTTTGTTCTCTCTATAGTAGTTTGAGAATACCTTGCACACAATTCAATTTTATACTTATTTATAAACCAGAACCAAAATCAAGGACATTGTAAATGTCACAGCAAATGACCAGAGTGTAAACTTGAAAGATCTCTGTCCTTTTTAAATGTTAATGTTAACGTAATACAGTACTTTAAAACTGTGTTTTCTTCACTAGACAGACCAAAATCCTTCATGTATTGATCAGATGTCTCTGAGAAGACAATTGTGTTCATTAGAACAGTCTGACCTCCACTAATCTGAGTTAATTCCTTTGTGTGTAAATGGTTTACCTTAAATAAATAATTTGCCAACAGAGCCATTCTGCTGCTGTATTAAGTTAACATTTATTTGAATAATAGTTCCTTGTTTTCTGTGGGGAACCAGTGAAATAGTTCAGAACATTCTGAAGGTAAAAATCAGGTCCAGAATTTTAAAGGCACTAACTTGTAACTTCAATCTAACTTGTGAATTTTAACAAGCTGTTATATCTCAATTTTTCTAGTTCAAAGGGGACATACTTAAGTGCAGCTGTCATGAGTAATGACAACATGCAAAACGCTAAAGATTTTTTTCTGTGAGTGCTCCCCAGTGTTTGTCATTCTGAAGGGTTCTCCCATTGGACTAAATATCAAGCTGTCACCTGTCATTTTAAAGTGCAGCTGTCAGTCACATACCTACATCTTTCATTTCAATACAATGGGGCTTCAGATCCCCTTATGGTCATATGCCATTCCCAAGCTTCATTGATTGATGTTTTCCCTGGAGTATTTCATGTTAGTAAAGCTTTCAAACCGCACTTTGTTTGACGCAGATGTCACTGTATTCATTATATGCTCAGAGTTCAAAAGGTTTCGGTAATATTATTTAGCAGACACCAGGGGTCACCAGAGCTGTAGAACAGACTGCCACAGATTAAGTAGAGCTGATTTCTTACTGTATAATGATACAATTTTACATGACTGTTGATGTTCTTTTTAAAAGCATCTAGTTCTTTCTCGTTTGATAAATAATTATCCATATAGAAGAGTGACAGAACTTGACAAAATCTCTATAATACATGTCAGATATTATTATATTTTTTTGCTGAATATGCAAACATGAACAGGAAAAAAAACATTACTGCCTCAAATAATATATAATAAATAATAACAATATGAGTTAAAATTAAACACAGATTTACGTATAGAAGAGAAGCTTCCATAAAAACAATTAAGCACAGAATTACACTACAAAAATGTTAAAATTGCAAGAAAAATCTGGTATTTTGATTATTTGTGATGATAAAGGTTAAAAGCAGTCCCAACTCACGACGTGATGTGCCATATAATTTAACATCAGTCTGATGTCAAGATGTTTCTGTTTGGTGACGGCCATGACAAAGATCAAAAGCCACAAGTAACCCTTGCAGAAGTAATTGAAACCCTGTTTGAAGCCTCAGGCAATCTCTTCCATATGTAAACACAGTTTAGACATCCATTAGTGAACTTGATTTGGTTAAGGTGACAGCATAGTGCAGGGCTGCTGCATTTTCCTAATACTGACTGATGTGTACGTGATAAAGAGGACTGGGTCTTCTCTGACTGTAAATCATACGATCGGATCCACCGTTAGGTGTCAACTGTTATTCATTTGTTTACATACTGTATCATTTAGTGGCACCATTAAGCTTAATGTTCCATGAAGACATAAATAATAACCATTTAACATGTTTATTATGTTACATTCTCGATGATCAGTGTTTGCAGGTTTTATAATAGTTGTGAGTCTCTCAGTTGTCCTGAAAAGATGCATCATTGTCACTGTTGGAGAGGGGTCAACTATTCAGAAGATGCTGAAACAAGAATGAGCAGGACCTAGAGGACTTTTCTGAAGTACACAGTGGATAGTTTAATAGGTCAAATCAAGAGATGCATGAGTAACTATGACTTAAACACTGAAACAGATTATTCAACATTGCACAGTATAATAGTCAAACAAGACTTTTAAACAGTTTTTTTGTAACTCCACATTGTAAATAAAAACTGTAATTTACTGTTACTGTTACAGATTTTCACATATTTTTGAAATATAATTAAAAAAACATCAAATCACAAAAAACACAGCAAATTTACACCTGAAAAATGGTTTACGTAACTTTGAAAAAAAGTCATTTTTTACAGGATTTTTTTTCAGTTTAAAAACAGTGTTTACAGAAAACTCATGCAAATTTACAAGAAAAACCTCTAATTTTACGTGAAAAATACTTTTTCGGAAAGTGTAATGGTATGTCGCTCCAGCTGCCAGAAAATGTCCACTTTTCAGTGCAGCTTTTATTATGTTTGTGGACGGTAAACATCTAATAAACAGCAAATAAGTATCTGTACTATTTATACTGAACCCAGCGTCATATACTGTACATACTGTATCTGTAATTCAAGTTATCATGTGGTAATTTCTGTTTTACAGTAACCAGCCAAGGTCAGCCATAAACAAATTCAGAACATTGTAAAACAGTTTGTAACTTTTCTATAGATAAACATTGCTCATCCCTTTGTGCTCTCAGTCCCCCAAACAATTGTAGATGACCGACTCCCAGGCTTTTTTATTTTCTTAGAATCTGAACTTTATGATTATTAACAATGATAGGGCCTCGTGAGACTGAAAACATAAAATATGTGCCTGTGCTATAATAAGATATCCTGGTGATTTCCTCCTTTGAGTTTTCACATAGATTTTAGAGAACGTGAAATCTCCTTGTAACCTTGTAACTGACCACTGCACTACCAAGTAACCCACCCAGTGTTTTTAAAGCATTGATTTATTACTCTTTATACTGAAGCCGAAATGTGTGTTGCTTCCCTCTTCAAAGCCGCAAACAAAAATAGGATGATAGAAATATGACTGGAAAGTAGTAAAAATTGAACATGAAAGACTAATGATACAAAAAAATATGAAAAATAAATAAACAGGGCAAATCTAGTTAGCTGTAGTCCTTGTGTTCTTTGAGGTCTGTCGCTCACATCTGTGTTTCATCGAGAACACCTCATTGATTCAGTTTAGTATGAGGCTTGATAGGGAAATTAATGTTTTGCCGAGCTTGAAATTCAAACATTTATATTCATAATACTGGAAAATAACAAACAAGATCACTTTAATTCTGCATAACATCAGAGCTTTTAAAGAGCTAACAATAAAACTTCCCTGTGGAAAGTTAATAGCTATAGTCCTCTAAAACCACGGGTCATTTTTTGCTTTTGCAAATATCATCATATTGACTTAAGCAATATGAAATGAATATTTTTAGCATGTGTGTGCTTACATTACTCATGTACTGGAGAGTGAGACGCTGAGGAACAGAGGGGGATATTCTGGGCTGTGGCACATCACTGACTGTGAGGTGAGAGTTCTGCTCTTCATCAGAATTCCTCAGTAAGTGTTGAGTTTATGTTTGATAGTTAAGAGCAGCCCACCAGATCAAACTCATGTACTTGTTAATAGAGAGGCTGTGGACCGCATGAAGGGAATGCCTGAGAGCTGTAGTTGTGTTTTGCAGCATCTAGCCAAAACAATAACCAGATAATGCTGTAGTGGGCCAAATAATGCATTAGATTTTCTGTTGTGTACCCATGAGAACCACTTTGTCCCTATTCCACTGTGACAGCCTTTACGTTTCCTGTACTGTGGAGCTAATGCTATATTATTCAGGATGTTGTTCTTATGTGTGTGACTCACATCTGCAGTGATAGTCGAGGGGAGAGGGTAGGACCAGAGACTTAGTCATGTGGTAGATGTCCTGAACATAATTTTAACCAAACTCATGCAGCAGTGAGCAAAACAGCTGAAAGATCTATAAACTCTGAACAGGTGTTCACAAACTTTCAAGCAGCAGTGTATATATATATAATTAAGAGACAATTCCAAATGTTCATCTAAGCAGCATTACTAGATGTATCGTGGCCATCACTAGTTAAGTGGCTGTTAAATTTGAACAAAATCAAACCTCAGATGTGACAAATGTTTTCAGCGGCTGTATATGTAGGCCTATGTATATTCATTTGTGTCTGAAGCCTCTGAAATTAAGTTGGTGTCAAAAATCTCCATTATGCCCCATAATGGCACAGCAAAGTAAGACTAATAATACGTCTTATGCAACATATATTTTGTTTATTAGTACCATCAGCAGGACAAATGTGATTTTTGCGAGACAGCAGGGAAATGTGAAAAACTCCCTGAGGGGTTTTTGGTGTGTTTGGTTTTTGCTTAGCCTCGAGATTGTCATGTTGATTTAGCTGTCGACAGACTATAGTGCTCTCTGGGGTAAAACTACATGGGAATCAGAGCTGTGAGTTTTGTCCAATTATCAGTCATTAAATCTGCGTTCAAAACCACATATAGAGTCTCTGGGCCTCATTTATAAAGCGTGCGTATATACGCACGGATTTGGTCGTAGCCTAGTGCGTACGCAAAAATCGACGGTAACGTTCATATTTATAAAAACGGTCTTTAAAAACGGTCAGAGGAGACGTACGCACTTTTGCTTGTCCGAGTGCTGCAGGTTTTTGGAAATATAAGCCATTCTTGCCACTTGTAAAGGGTTTGGACGTTGACAGGTGCTGTTATAGTCAATGTCCAATGTCAATATTAATTTGTCAACGTTAAAAGACGGAGATTTGAAACTGTTCAGCTGCGCGCAATTTCCAGTGAATTTGTGACGTATAGAGTTAACATCTGAAAGAGAGGCGTAGCCTACACACGTTTTTGTGCGTACATTCGTTCTATGAATCACACGTACACTCTTAAAAATTAAGGTGCTTAAAAGGTTCTTCACAACGATGCCATAGAATAACCTTTTTTGGTTCCACAAAGAACCATTCACCCTAAGGTTTTTTAAAGAACCATCTCTTTCTTACTTTTTTATAATCTGAAGAACCTTTTTTCATCACAAAGAACCTTTTATGAAACAGAAAGGTTCTTCAGATGTTAAAGGTTCTTTATAGAACCAAAAGGTTCTTCTATGGCATCAAAGAACCTTTTGAAGCACCTTTATTTTTAAGAGTGTATAGGCTACGCACTTTAAAAAATGATCGAATCAAATTTACGACGGTTTCTACACAACATTTTACAAGGCCCTCTGTGTGCATTTTGTGTGTGTGTGTGTGTGTGTGTGTGTGTGTGTGTGTGTGTGTGTGTGTGTGTGTGTGTGTGTGTGTGTGTGTGTGTGTGTGTGTGTGTGTGTGTGTGTGTGCGTGTTATTAACTGTAGGTTATTGAATTATTTCCAAAATTAAGTAGGCCTATTTCCAAATCAGAATACTTTAAACAACTAGCCTATTTGAAAAAATCATGTTTTTATTGTGTCATCATGTTTAATTGTGTTAGCTTTATTTTTTATAGTTATTACTTAATTAAAACAACCCAACTGCAGTTTAATTGATATTATTTGAATGCACAATAAAAAAACATACATTTTGATTTTTTTGAACTCTTCATTTACAGTAGATCTGCTATTTGATATCAGATTATTATTAAGAGAAATGTTGCTCTTTAACATTTACCCAAACAAACAGTGTAACAAATATGTTTGAAAATGGCAGAGGGGGGAACTGCAGACATCATCATCGCTACTGCACCCTAAAGGCAACATTAACTTTTGAGCTCATGGCTGTATCGAATTAGCTTCCTATTGATGACACAGCAAGTAATCCACTTAAGACTTATGCACCACACTCACTGTCACTGAAATATAGGCCTACTCATGTATCAGGGAAAAACTATATTTATTGTGTAAAAACAAACAAATGAAAAATGCTCTTCCCTATATTGTGTGTTAACTGACTATAGTGTCTATAATATTATTTATTAATTATTTATGCTAGTGTATAGATTAGTGGGTAGGTCTCTGTATGGCTGACGTGCACTTGTGTGTTAAATGTCAAATGTTTCCATATCATAAAAATATGTGGTACAAAATGGATGTTTTATAGGCATGATAAGATCACGGCACACACTGATATTTTAAAGAAACTGTCTCACAATTAAATGACTTTTAGCTATGACATCACTTCCAGTTCGTGCTCAAGACCTTGTTTTGATTGAATGTTTATAAAAGATAAAAGACCAACAACCGAATTGATGAAGCAGATGGAATTGCCCTTGGGAACTCACAGTAAAACAAACCCATGTTCCCAGTGGCCCCTCAACAAAAAAAAAAAAGGAAAAACAAGAAAAAAAGAAGAGGAAGTAGCAGTTTTAAGATGTGTCAAGAGTTAAAAGAGAGCAAAATGTTCAATAACAGTTTGTAGTAAAATGCATTACATCTATTACATTAAGATTTGATTTAATAACACTTTTGATACTCTGCCTGGTCTCGCTCATCATGGACATAATATCCAGAATGTTCATCCTGCTGCCTAAAGTGACAGAATGACATATTGTTTCATTCTTATTTATTAAGTCTTCTCCAGATTTATAGGCCTTTTTGGGTTTGAAGGAATCATGTCATTTGTTTTATGCTAATAAGTAAAGCGTTTTAAACCATTCATTGGATGAGGACCTTTACAATCGTCAGAGCAGAACATTGTGTGTTTTTGTTCAACAGAAAAAGGTGACCAAATAAACGATGGGAAAATCTGTCTGTGCCCTCAAGGGTCTTTCTATGCCCCCCCACCCTTGCTCCCATGACCATGCATGTATCCGACCGCAGCAGTACAGCCCCTGCTGTGAAACTCTGGCGTAGTTGGAGGACTATGGGAGAGGTATAAGAGGGGCGCTGAAGTCATGCACTGGGCACTCTGGGATTCACGACAGATCTTTGAAAACCACGCACTCATTCTTTTGGGAAAGACCAATAGCCTGGATGATACCTTTGAAAAGGTAAAAACAGTTTTATTATCTTTGTAGAATTTATATTGTTAAATGTTGACATTTATTCAAACCTTAAAGCTTAACCTAACACGATGAAGAGACGCTTCAAACAGCAAAGGACATTATATATATTAGATTCTATGTTTTATTATTATTGTTATTATTGAAAATTGGTCAAAATAACAAGAATAATGCATAACCTCAAGAAACAAACAGTAAACAAGTAATAGAAAATAAGCATGTGTTTTCTCTTTGTGTTTGTCTGGCCATGTGCAGCTTCTCTCCAGTCACTAACTCACAACTGATGTATATCACAAGACGCTGTCAAGGTAAGTGAAATCTTTAAGAAATGTTAGATTTGTGATGTTTATATACTCTTTGAAAGCATAAACGTTTCCTCCACTCTTCCTAGAAATGGGGTTAATCATAGCCATCTTTTTTAGGGAGTGCAGAGATTTGTATGAGACTGTCAAACAAGAATAAATGAAAACAAAAACACGTCCCTTATCAACATGACTTATTACAGTATTCTGATCAGAAATCACTTTCTAAACAACACCGGATGTGTGATAAGAGTATTAAAATAGGATTCTTAGATGAAGTGATATTCAAAACACATGAACCTTAGAATGCCATGTTGCTGTTATTGGTTGCTGGCTTCCTGGTTTCAGAAATCTCCACCCCTGTATCTGCTTGAATAATATGCATTGTGATAAAATAACGAATTTAAAGCCTCTAGCAAAATTGAAATGCATATTTACATTTACATTTACATTTACATTTACGCATTTGGCAGACGTTTTTATCCAAAGCGACTGCATTATACATTTGTTTCTGAGTATTGTTTCTGAGCATATTTTGTTTTCTATTATTTCTGTAGTTTCTATGTATTTTCTTTTTTATTCTCTTTTACTATTTAATTATCTTTGAAAAGGAAAGAAGTACTTTTTTTCTAAAATTAATTCAAACATCTCAGCAAAAATGATGTAGAGGTAAAAGCTAACAATAGAGATAGAGATAAAGCTATAAAGAATTTGTCCATTTGATCCAATAGTGAATACAGTGGTCATAAAAAATCAGATATAAACACATGTTTGACCTTTTAAAGAGGGCAGATATTCACCCAAGAGAGGCAGCCTGGTCTTTCACATTGTAAAAAGTTCTCACAGTTTTATGTATGTCCACATTAAAATATTAAAGATTCTCCACATTTCTGTCGGAGCTGTGGCTCAGTGGTCAGCATGCCAGACTCATGGACTCATGTTTGCTCATGGAGACCCGGATTCGAGCCCAACCCGAGTCATGTCCCGATTTCACACCCTGCCTCTTACCCTCATGCTCATGTCTGTCTCCACTGTCCTATATATAAATAAAGCCCAAAATATATTTATATTTAAAAAAGATTCTGCACATTTCTAGCTTGCCAATCAAAAAAAGTGACATTGACCAAGTTGACTGTTTTGTCACATTTCCCACATCCTAAATCATTCTGGGCAAACATGGACCATCAGATTTTATATGCCAGCTTGAGTGCATGCTGTTTAGAGAAGAAAAAACAGCATACAGAAATCTTAATTTTTTTGCATTTTATATTAAACTTTTTAAATCATAAAATGATTTGTAACAAAAAAGACTTAAATTGAGTTGGGTTTTTCATGGGGTTCCTATCGTGATGAATTAAAAACAGATCAAATATAACAGATCAAATACTGGATTGAGCTGTTAATGGAGATTTGATTAGTAACTTAATTGTCTTTATAGGCTTTCCATGCTCATCAAGCTCAAGCTTTAAAAACATGAACACAGCTACATCTGGTGTTTATCGTAAGTATTGCACCTTCCAAATAAACAAAATGCGCCATCCTTAAGTCTTATTATTAACCTTCTTTATCCCCCTTTGTTCTTTTAGGCCTCCCAGTGATGAAGCTCAGCAAGCTCTAAAACTGCAGGACAAACCAACAAAATGGAAAACTTTACAACCGGTCCTCCCGTGATGGGACTCAATCTTACATGTAACATGACCGGGAGACACGATTTTATCTTCACATTTATTCCAGTGGTGTACAGCTGCAACTTTATTATTGGGATAGTCGGAAACAGCATGGTTGTGGCTGTCATTTACTTCTGTTTGAAACTAAAAACCGTTTCCAACATATTTGTTTTGAACCTTGCGATCTCAGACCTGACTTTCCTCCTCACACTGCCCATTTGGGCCATATACACAGCGACGGGTTACCAGTGGCCTTTTGGAAGCTTCTTATGTAAAGCGATTGCCAGTATGGCCCTTTTTAATCTATATACTAGCATTTTTCTGCTAACTGCTCTCAGCATTGATCGCTATCTTGCCATAGTTCACCCAGTTCAGTCCAGACAGTGCCGTACGGTGGTCTACGGCCGAGTGACGTGCGTCTTAGTTTGGGTAGTGGCTTTGTTTCTAAGCTTGCCCACCGCTGCTATACGGAGGACACACTTTATCCAGCATAGCAATGTAACTGTATGTGGCATCCTGGACAGAGAAGAGCTTCGCAATGTGTTAGCTGCTCTCAGTCTGATGAAGGGCGTGCTCGGCTTCCTTCTGCCCATCACCATCATCCTCACATGCTACTATCTGATTGGTCGGGCTCTTCTCAAAGCCAAGAACATTCAGAAGAACTCAAAGTCCAACAGGGATGAAGCGTTGAGCATGCTGACTGCTGCGGTGCTCTCGTTCTTTCTCTGCTGGGCACCACATCAGATCTTTAACCTTATGAACATGCTAATCACCATTAAAGTGATCACCAGCTGTGATGTCATCGAGGTCGTTGATAGCGTATTGCCTTTCACCATCTGTATTGCCTTTTTCAACAGCTGTATGAACCCAATTGTGTACGGTTTTGTGGGGAAGAATTTCCGCAGAAGCTTGCTGAAGCTGCTGAGATGCTCCTCGAAGTCGGTTGCCTCACATCCCACCCTCAGTACCAAGATGAGCTCTCTCTCGTATCGAAACTCAGAGTCGATTCACCTCTCTGTTGTTAAAATGCCCTCACTGACTTAAGCCGCATGATCATAGCAAACATGAATCATCAATGATCATCCTATATCAAAGACTTGAAGAGAAGATAACTCTCCCCATTTATGACTGTTGTGACTGGAATGGAAACACAAAATTGGGATTCACAGTAACCCACTGCGCATTCAGCTGTAATGTTTTATCAACATGTGCATTCCTTGGAAATGTAACCCATAAATGTTGTTTTTTTGTGCAGTGAAGCTACAGAGACTCATTTTAGAGTATTTTGTGCATTGAGCTCAGTGAAGTGTAAATTCAGAGTAAACATTACATGCTAGTTGATATACTACTAATACGTAGATTAGGTTTAGCAGTATAAATCTACAAAATTGATCACTACTTTTGCAACTGTATAAGGGAGATAATAAAGTGTAAATTTGTGTGATTTGTGCATTTTTATAGATTTTAAACTAATTTTATGTTACTGCACAATATAACTTGTATTTAATCCTAAAGAGGACTCATAGCTCCATTTAATGGCATGATGTATACTGTAAGTACTGACATGTTAGCACTATAATCTAGCATACACTTCATATTTTTACCACTTTGAGAAGCCCTGAATTGTGTGTAATAGCTGGTAAGTAATGTTTATTATTGTTTCAAACATGCTTTATTTGTATGTGGTCATCTAATTGGGAAAATTAATTAAAAATGTTGTCAGCTTGAATCTAAAAACAACGCAATGTGTAATTAATGACTTTTTTGTCACTGGATGACATCGAAATAAAAGGAAGTGTACAAAGTCTGCAACAAAAAGGAACTGCACGACGTTTATGCATGAATCGGAAGTTTGTTTGTAACAATTTAATATAATTTTATTAATGTTATTTAATTATTCAATGCCAATTTAATATTGTTAAATGACAATTTATCATTGTATTTTTAGACAGTGTAAAGAAATATTACCCACACTCACGTCAGTCTCTGAAGTAGAGAGTGCGTGCTAACTCTGGTGGGCGTGTCTGTTGTCAGACTTCACGTGACGTGTTTGACGCCTACTGACAGTATATGACGTCAAAGTACCGCGAGAGAAAACTACCTCCTGCTGTTTTCGATTTGCTCTCGCGGTACTCCGACTTCACACTTGGGTGAATCTGCGCAGTATCGCACGAAGTCGAACACACCTACTACTATAAATCCTGTGTCAGAGCGCACACTGGCTCTCTCCTGTCGTTTCTCAGGCCTTGTATCTGGCTCGGTCTGGCTGTGTTACGTGAACCATGGCAGGTAGGCAACTTCATATTGACCGCCATATATCGCCGATGCATTTCAAAAGAAGGGAATTACGGTCGAATTTGCACCACTCTAAAGATTTATACGGTATATAACCTGCTGTGCGTTGTTCGGGGGGGTCGCAGGACTTTGGATGATATAGATGACTTTTTAATTCGCTGTTACTTCGGCTGTCCGGACGATATAAACTGTGCAGTAACGTGTGCATTGTTGCTTAAGGGCCTATTCACTTCTGGTACGCAGTAATGCGAGCGGTTGTTTGTTTGAAACACAATATTCACCACACAAACATTCACTGACATGCTGCGGTTCATTTGCGTTCACAGCAAAGTGCGTTTTGCTGTTTAACACACGCTTACAGAGCATGCGTTAGACTTGATCGTATTCGTTTAACTAAAACGCAAGAATGTTTATTAAAAAACACTTCGCCACACAAAAATAGCTTCTCAGTATGACCGTTATTCACGCATGCTGTTGAATCTCTTCAAACTACCTCATGTTTTTGTGAACAAGACTTACTGTCATTTTATTATTTAAATGTCTGAGATAATACAAATGCATAAACACAAGTTTGGATATGATGGCTATTATTGCAAATATTAGAATTGTGTTTTGATGATTATGGTTTGTGTGGGAATACAGACCAGGCTTTTGTCACACTCGCCACAACTGACAACTATGCCAAAGGAGCAATGGTACTTGGCCAATCCTTGAGGAACCACAACACAACCAGGAAATTAGTGGCCCTGATTGGCCCCCATGTCTCAGAACCTTCCAGGTAACTTGTTTGTTATATTTTGCTTGATTCTAGAACAATTCTGCATTTGTGCTCTGTTTTGTACTGTCGCAGAAGGTATTTGTTCTTGTGCGCACTGCAGAAATGTGATCTGTAGATTCGTCTTATCTCTCTGTGTTGTTTTGTATTGCAGAGCAGTGCTTCGTAAGTTGTATGATGAGGTCAGGCTGGTGGACGTGCTGGACAGCGGGGATGCTGCACACTTGGCCATGATGAAGAGACCCGACTTGGGCGTCACGTTTACGAAGCTGCGCTGCTGGACTCTTACTGAATACTCCAAATGTGTGTTTATGGATGCAGATGCTCTAGTGAGTGCTCTTTCACAGTGCTGCTGGTTGTCATTTTTGATATCTGGGATGTTTGTCATATGGTGTTCTCTACCGTCAACAGGTTTTGTCTAACATAGATGAATTATTTGAAAGAGAGGAGCTGTCTGCTGCGCCAGACCCCGGCTGGCCTGACTGCTTCAACTCTGGTGTATTTGTCTTCCGTCCCTCCAATGAGACTTATGAGAAGCTTATTACAGCTTGTTCAGAAAATGGCAGCTTCGATGGTGAGTCACACACTTTAGTCACGGACATTTATATTTTTTTGGGTAGAGGGTTTTAATATAGAGATTTGTTTTAATATGTATGCTCTTGGTGCGGTGCAAAGCAAAACAAACATTGAATGGAGGTTTGCATAGCTGAGATGTTTTGGATGGTCTCCCCCAAAAATGGTCTCTCTGTGGGACGGGTTACGTGTTTCGTAGCACAGCTTCCTGATGCGGGCTGGGAAATGGCTGCACAAGCTTTCTAGAGCTATACATGTCCATGACGAAGTTCTTTATCAGGCATATGTTGAAGCATCTCTGTGGAATTTCTTATTTTTGGATGTACCGTTCAGACTGGAGTTATTTCTGAGCGTTGTGTGTGGAAAAAGTAAACCAAGGCCTCTTCGTATCTATGGAGCCTGTAAATATCACTGAAATCCTTTTATTGAACCTTTGACCACAATGGTACATTTGTCACCTTGATGATCATTTTAGCGATTTGTCGTTTCATCAGTGTGCCTGTGCATTGGAATCTTAATGCCAATAAACGTTTGGGCTTTTAAGGGGCAATGTGGAGATTTTAGCGTAATCTAGTGGTGAGGTTGTGAATTGCAACCAATGGCTCACTCCACTGCTCACCCCTCTCTTTCGAAGCACTACGTTGGACAAAGGTGTAGTCATGTTTGCCGAAGGAGATAACATTTATGAGCAGTTTGTCCGTTTAGGGATGCTGTAGAAACAGCATGGCGGGTTTTGTGTAAGGGGACCCGTGGTGGTGTATGTAGATAGAAATAGCTCATTCTAGGGTAATAAAAACATAACACTTCATGATGTAAGGTCTTTATACACCTCTGAAGAAATAGTTTTGTATATTATATTGCATGTCTGTCAATAGACCCTCCTTAATTTAAGTCACAGCACATTTAAATTCAAACCTTGCTGTTCTAATCTTAAAGAACTTTTCCCCAAAAGTTATCAGTAGATAACTGCATGTGTGTCTCATGTTTGTTATCGGTCTATTAATATTTGACACAATGTACAGAGGGTATTGAGATCCTGTAGTGTGATTGGTTAGTCCTGTGACATTATGCCATATAGTCTCTGAATGCTATAGAGGTCTCTGAACATCAAGTGTCCACTGGATTGTGATTTAACATGTTCATGATCTTGTCATAGTATCATTTTGTGCTTTTTATGTGTAACATTCACATTTCACGTGTTCAGTGATTTATCTGAGGTCAGCTGGACTTTCCTTGCCCACGTTCCCCTGTGTTTGTTTAACGTTGACACTGTGCAAAGACCTGGATGTGAGTTGAGCTTGCACTTGTTTAGTGATGTTTTTTTACAATGGTGACCTGCTGTATGTAATGATGTTAAATGACATTAGGGCTGTTTAATAATCATTGTAATTTTTCTCGCTTGTTTCAATTTCTCACTTTTTTAAAAGTTTTGTTTATACTATGTACCCCTCAACATTCTGCTTCATCTATTTAATAAAAAAAAACCTGTAACGTTTTGTAAATTGTATCATGTATCATATACTGAAGATAACCGTAAAAGGTTCTCTGTACTTTGGATTTTTTTTTTTTATCGATTTGGTTTGTTTTGTCAGGTGGGGATCAAGGAGTTCTCAACAGCTTCTTTAATGATTGGGCAACAGCAGACATTTCGAAACACCTTCCATTTATCTACAACCTCAGCAGCATCGCTATCTACACCTATGTCCCAGCATTCAAACAGTGAGTGTGTGTATGTTTCTCTTTTTGGTATGACTGTTGGATTTACAGCAGTGGTTTGCAGTGTGGCATGACTGATGCCAAGGTCAAATTAAAGCCTGATCACACTGTGACACGTTGTAACCAGAGATGTAAACGACATCAGAAATCTTTCTGTTCTTGGCCTTGCACCTCAACATTCACCAAATACATACAGGCCTCCAAAAATAGTGGGGCTATATTAAGATCTTTACACAGAGCCTAAATGTCATTTTAACCAGTCTGTTACATGATCCGTTTTCCGTTAGCAATGGTACTATAGCTCATTTATAATGGACAATTTGTTTAGCGGCGTTTTTGAACATTTTACCAGCTAATCCACTTTATTCCAGTTACTCAAGATTCCTCCGAGTAAGTTTTTGGCTACAATATGGTGTTTGTTGTACAAAATTGTGATGCAGTTGTCTCTCTTTAGCATTTCCAGCTGGTCAGTGTTTGGGATTGCTGGGTCATATTTTAATCTTTCCATTCTTGTTGCCTCTAGATATGGCCATGATGCAAAGGTAGTTCATTTTCTCGGCAAAATCAAACCGTGGGACTATAGTTACGATACCACGAGCAAAACTGTAAAGGGACAGTCCCAGGATGCTTCTGACATGCACCCCAACTTCTTGCTTCAGTGGTGGGAGCTATTCTCTTCTTTAGTATTGCCCAATATGAAAGAGGAGTATGGTGACCAGCCCTTCCATTCCGGATGCACAGTGGTAAGCAGCACTTTCTTTTTTACCAGAGGATTTTAAAAAAAATAAACTGCTCAATATGACAACCTTAGACTTTTTTTAATTTGAAACCAGAATAAATTGTTGAGAATTAGTTGGGTCGGTAGAGGTATAGGATTAAAAACTAGAGGAATTCATGACTTAATTTTCCTATCCAGTCCTGGAAAGAAAAGCAAGGCACTTTGATAAGACCATAAGTAATACATTTATGTGGAGTATGTGACTTCTATCCAATGATTGAATGCTTAATTTTGACTCGTTTTCAAATCCTAGAAGATCCCTAAAATGTAGGACTGTCATGCTTCACTGGCTTATTTTTGGCTTCTGTTGTATGTGACACACTGCTTTTGGGCAGCTTGTCTCCTGTGTATACTGAACACTAACAATACATTTTGATACAATTATTAAAGGAAATTTGTTCTGCTCAGGGTTCATGAATAACACCTCCAGTTTATTTTTTGATTTGTCTGCTTCTCCCGTAGAGTAATATTCACGAAGATGTGGCTCAGGTGCATATATCCCATCATCCCCCACCACCCCAGATGTCTTCTCAGGAGCGGAAACAGAAGTGGGAGCAGGGCCAAGCTGATTACATGGGAATGGACTCTTTTGACAACATCGAGAAAAGACTAGATTCCTTCCTGAAGTGAGGTCCACCCAGCAATGCATCATGAGATATAGTTTTGTATTGGGGTATGTTTAGGGCATAACATTACCGACACTTAAAAAAACCATCATGACTTATACCAGTTTAAGTGGTCTATGCAGCTCAACCATTCAACCTCTTACACTGAGATTGCAACAGTTATAAGAATGTTTTGTGTAATTCGGTGTATCCACACTTTGCCTCATTTCCTGAGGTCACACCAGACAAGCAACATGTCTCTGTCGAGATACTGCTGTTACATGTTGTTTGTTTAGTTACTGTAATTTAAATGTGTAATGGTCCTAGATTTTCAAGTTTAATTTGTCTTGTGTTTGTGGAGATCAGAAACAGTAGGACAAAATCATACAGCAACCAATGCCAAATCAAACCTTGTAAATGTGTATTACGCTGCAAGTATACAGCTCATCACTCGACGTTCAATATTAGTCTGCTGATGACCTTCTCAATGATAGTGTTTACAAGATGCTTCGTATATGGCCAACTTCTGTGAACAGTCATTACTCTGGCTGTGATATACATCAGTAACTCTTATTGTTTGAACCAAGGTCACTCCACTTGCTTTCTGGGCAGTCACTCCCTGTACCAAGGTTATGGCAGCAATGCTTTCATTGTATTTGGTTTCACCTTGTACTACTGTAACACAGTTTGTGTAGCTGTAATTACTGAAAGTTCAACTTTCCTGTAGCTCTGCCCTTCACCTGCAACATCGAAAATAAAGTAGTAATATGAATCTTGATTTACTGTGAACTCTGATGAACAAGTTTAATCGCAGAATACACAAACAGCAACGTAAAAATGAAATGACTGTTTGAACAAATGTTTATCTGTTGAGATGTGCATGGAGTAAAAAAATGAAACAGACAACAGTCAAGTTGGTTGAGATTAAATCTCCATGAGGGCACGGATATCATCGATTCGTGCCTGTTTTCGGTCCTGTGGGTTGTTTTTGCCAAAAGCCTTCTCCACAAGCTCCTGCTTTTTCTTCTGAATCTTCACCATGTTCTCCTCCACTGAATCTTTCACAATAAACTACAACAGGAGAAATGGGGATCTTTCATTGGTTATCCCAAAAAAGTCATTTTTATTCCCCCCTTTGTCATTTCAAACCTGTATGACTTTCTTCTGCAGGACACAAAAAAATATATTTTGAAGAATGTTGGTAACCGAACAACGGCGGTACCCATTGACTTGCACTGGTTTTGTGTCCATATAATAGCAGCGAATGGGTACCGCCATTGTTCTGTTACCAAGATTTTTTTTATATCTTTGTGTTCTGAAAAGGTTTGAAATGACAAGGTGAACTATCCCTTTAAGTTAAAGAACTACAACAATGTTGCTAATTGTAACTGTTTATCCTTTAAAACATAATAGTGTTGAACTAATATGACAGTCATTAAAATAATATTCTATCTGTCATCACATTGTGTTACCACTGAGAAAAATGGCAAGCGTGTAATAGCTATTGGGATCAGCTGCTAACGTTCCTCTGTGTGGCTGCCATGAAATAAATCCAAGACTTTACCTTAGTGATCACCACATCTCTGTTCTGGCCCAGTCTATGACATCTGTCAACACACTGATCTTCTGCTGCGGGATTCCAAGACTGGAAAAACAGACTTCACATGTTACTCCAAGACTGGAAAAACAGACTTCACATGTTACGGCAATGATTGAGCCATTCTGAACTACATAATGGTGATACTGCCACCCAGTGGCCGACATGAATTACAGCTCAGGGTGCCTCGAGGGCTAGTCCACCCAAAACTAAAAATTCTGTCTTCATTTACTCTACCTTGAGTTGTTCCAAATCTGTATACATTTCTTTGTTCTGATGAACACAGAATAAGATATTTAGAAGAATGCAACCATTGACTACCATAGTAGGAAAAATTCCAATGGTAGTCAAAAGTGCCCCAGAACTGTTTGCTTTCCTACATTCTTCAAAATATCTTCGTATTCAACTGAACAAAGCAATTTATAAAGCAATGTTCTCTACTATGGTAGTCAATGGTGGCCTAAAACTGTTTGGTTACAAGCATTCTTCAAAATATCTTCCTGTGTTCATCAGAACAAAGAAATGTATAGAGATTTGGAACAACTTGAGGGTAAGTAAATAAAGACAGAATTTTTTGGGGTGAACTGTTCCATTAACTCACTGGATCCATCAGGAAGACATGAGAAGCAGCGGTCAGGTTAAGCCCCACCCCTCCAGCTTTAAGTGACAGTAACATGACAGTGGGGCTTCCAGGAGAGGAGTCTTGAAAGTCCTGAATGGCCTTTGCTCTGGCCTTTTGAGTCATAGTGCCATCCAGACGTGTGAAAGAGAATCCATATTCCCTGCAGTCAATCCATAGTATTAGCACACTAAACCAAGAATGGAGTTTACTTTCAATATTTTGTACATTCTGTATTAAGCCTTGTACCTCAAAGGAACCTCTAAAATGTTTAGAAACTTTGTAAACTGTGACACCACAAGACTTTTGATAGTGGGATCTTCACTCCGGAGCTTTAACAGGTTGGTCATCAAAGCATCCACCTGTGGAGAGAACAAGATCTTACATGGCAGCTCATAACCAAAAGCTTCACAAGTGGCAAACGTACCTTTGAACTTGATCGCCACTTGTCTCCAGTGACTGATCCAGTTTCCTCCTCTTCTCCAGGATACTCCACTAACTCTTTAGTCTTGATCTGAGCACGACACAGTGGACATTTGGCCTGCTCCTATGAAACGAGATCAAACAGTTCAGGAATAACCACACGGGAGTCTTCAGGATGGATCCTACTGATGTGCAGCAGTAATGCTGACCTTCTCTGAGCGGATGACCTCACAGATGCAGGGCCTGCAGAAGACGTGAGCGCAGTACGTGATGACGGGTTGACGCAGAGAGTCTAAACAGATGGCACACTCCTCATCTGAGCCAGAGTTCAGCACCAATGTGATCTTATTGATGAGGCGTTCCCGAAGCTCGCTGGGGGTCACAGTATCACCTATTACCAAGATAAGATCATTGCAATGGTACTATGTGTTGCACTTCACATCAAATTAGTTTTATATTATGTACATATTCAAATATACCTCCCCCTGTATATTTCCCCACAAGACAGAAGTGACAACAATACTGCCTCAGACGAACCAGAATGGCCAAGACATCGGCATAGTTTGTCATGACGGTTCCCTCTCGGAAATAACTGTGAACACAAAAAGATGTTTTCTGATTTTGTGTACTGGTGACGGTCCTCACATCTGTAGCAGTTGAGTGCGTGCCCACCTGCCGATGATGTTCCTGCCCTCAGTCTTGGCCTGCTCATACTCCTCCCTCTCCTCTTCAGAGAGAGTCACATGCTGCACAAACACTCTCCTCTCAGGTAACTGCACCACCGTGCGACCAGCCACCTTACTGGTCTTAGTGCGTCTCAGTGTGATCCCCTTGACCAGAGCCTGCAGGTTCCTGACAATATATACAGCAATGCTACATTTGGTATTTTGTCACAGAATGGAAACAATGGCGAGAGGAAGAATGGGATCGGAAAAATTTTGAGATCTGGTTTTTATAAATTGCATTATGATTATTAACATACTTAAGTCCAACTCTGTCACCCGTGGTTACAGGTCTCTGAATAATTCTGTTCCACCACTCCTTCACGTCAAAAGGCTTCAGCTTCAAGAAGGACAGAAGCATATAAAGGTCCTTCAAGGAGTTTTGAATAGGCGTTCCTAAAAATAAAAAAAACATTAACCATCAACTTAACTTTCTTTAGTATTTTGTAGTGTGTGACCTGCCACGCACCAGATAGGATCCATCTGCGCTCTGATTGGAGCTCCAGGACAGCTTTGCTCTGAAGGGCGCTGGGGTTTCTCACAACGTGACCCTCATCCAGCACAACTCTGAGCCAGTTTACTTTGTGCAGAGGACTGCTGGCCTTGTTCTGCAGGAGATTCGAAATCACATGAGTTTGAATGATTCTCATCTTTTACTATTTATCAAAGTTTTCATTTTATGCTTTACAATGGTTCTTCATCCACTCACTCCAAAATCTGATGAAAGAACATTGTATGTTGTGAGAACCACATCTTGACTAGACAGAAGGCTGACCGATCGGTTGCGTTCGGTTCCGTAGTACAAATACACGTTCAAAGTGACATCAGCTCGGATATGCTGCTCAAATTGATCCTGGGCAGGTATAAGACACAAAAGAATGTGTTTTAGTGATTTTCTTTGAACATAAAAAGATTTTATAAGATTTAACACTCACCAGCCAGTTGCTAAGGACAGACAGAGGACATACAATCAAAGTGGCTCTAGCTCCGGAGACCCCAGTGCCTACAGAAGCGCCCTTAGCACCTATAATCCATATAATGCAGAGTATTCATTTCATAAAATGAAATTTAATACAGTAAACAAACAGCCACAAATGTTGCACTCACTCTTCTTCTTCGCGTTCTTTTTCGCATAAGGCACGACTTGCGTGGAACTGCACTCCAGAGCGGCAGCAAAGTCATCGTCATCCAACAAAATCACTTCTGAGTGCAAAGACAGTCACAGTACATCTTACACTGAAAAAGGCCTTTCAATTTACCCACAGAGACAGGAAGTAAAGATACCTTTTGTGTTGGAAGATTTTTTTGAAGTTTTCTTTGTAGATTTTGCTGTAAGTGTAATCAACAGTTATCAAAACTAGACATATCATATCGACATAACAATCACAATAATTATTTGCAAAAATTCTAACTCTGGCACAGTAAAATCAACCTCTTTTCTGAGGAACAGCATCTTTCTCAATGGTGTCAATAGAAGCACTATCAACATGTGATCTTTTTAGTGGGAACGACTCCACTAATTCCTTAGACACCTCTCCACTTTTCCCTGTAAATTTGCAATGTATTGTTAATGAAACATGAGTATTTTACAACCTCTGTTAAAAGTGGCTTTTCACAGGCACCTGCATACTATTATGAATGTGCATTTAAATATAAATGTTTATAGACTGTTTCATCGGACGCAGACGAAGTTAACTTTCGGTCTTTTGGTCTGTGTTTGTTGATCGTTCTGGCTTGTGGCTAACTATTTATATTTTATTTTATTTATATTAATATTTTATTGTATAATAATTGTAATAAATCAACCATTTTGTTGAATTTTATTGTATATTCATTTAATTTAATAAACAATATGTTAAATGGGTAGTGTAACTAAGTTTAGCCAAGTTACAGTTCTACTGGTAACCCAAAATAATACTGGCTGGACATGCTTTTATCTTGCAAGCTAATATCATTTACTTTTTCTTCTTTTTGCTTGTTATCAGAAATGATCAGCAGGGACTTTATTCTTTGTGGATGTGTACCGGAAGTTATGTTTGGGCCACAAAAGCGTGCATGCACAATAACGTTTGTTTATGTTGTTGCTTTGAAACCGTCTATAGTATATGTCAGTGTGATATTTTTACCTTTTGAGGCTGACTTCTTTCTAGAAGTAGAAGATTCAGATGATTCTCCCTGAAATTTATATTTATTTATAGCCAATTTATCATTAATTTCTTCTACAGTACATCAAAGGTCCCAGTAATCAGCGATCAATTTATAAACATCCCAAACAAGTATTTCTATTTGCATCACACTCACACATTTGTCCAACGGCAAGGGCTTTCCATTATGAAAATTAGAAACTATTAAAGCAATGGTGGTGAGGGTTTTGCCCTGAAAAACATGACAAAAAAACCCATTGACAACTGAATGCTAATACAGCAATGTGACCAATAAAAAAGACATCTGGTTTGACTCACCAGCCCCATATCATCAGCCAAAATTCCACCGAGCACTTTCTCTGGCCGTTCCTTAACAGCAAAGTTAGTGAGAACATTAAAGTAGAGGCCACCCTTCTGCTCCCAGAAGGGAGGCAGATCACTGCTGTTTTCACGCGAGGTCATCCATGAAAGTGCCTGCTTTTGATGTGGGAGAAGTGGCGTGCACACCGCCTGTATGGACACACGTTAACAGAGACATAATGAATGATGGATGGGCGACACTAAAAACAACATCTGTGAGTTTGATGTTTCCTTTCGGTTTCTGCTCTCTTACCTCTGCCGGTACCATTTCTCTTGTTTTATCCTCCATTAAATCATCAAAGAGCTTGTCAAAGGCATTTTTTAGCTGGTGTGTTGTAACAGAGCAGTTTAGTAAATTCATTATAGTTATACAGACGGTATCAAAAAATCTAGATCCGTGGTTCTCAAACATTTTACCTCTTCTGCACTTAAGGGAATGGCAGATATTTGTGAAGATGATTTGAGTAATCCTAATGGATCTCTGCCGAAAGATGTTTGTGCAGAGCCTCCTTAAAGAATGAAGTAATAAAGTAATGAGAATCATGAAAGCGTCATGTGTTTGCCAAAGATCATCAAGTAGTGGCAAATGGATAAGTGAACCTTTAAAGTCAGTGCCAAGTCTGAAACCATGACGTCTCATCTGACTGTGAACGGCTTCTCTGTTCTCCTCTTTGCCCCAGAAAGTGAGGTTCACTGGCATTGAGAATTTATTTGTCTCGCCATAGGGCACAATCCTATTCAGAAATGAAAAGCATTACATCTGATTTTTTGTCTAACTAAATCTGACCAGGTAATTATTATTTGATATCAAACATGCCTTTTATTTTGTCATACAAGATCAAGAACAATATTTTGTCATAAGATCTGTTATGCTGAGAAATATAGTACCCCTCCACTCTTGCCAATTTGTTGTCCATAATATAGGCCATTGATGCTGCCAGCTCTTTCTTGATGTGCCCCACCTGACTACCATAAACATTGGCAACCATCACTGCGTTTCTGTCATACGGATTTTGTGGCTGTCTCACCAATGACACCATCTCTCCTCTGTTGACCTGTAGCAGATGTCACAATGTTGTTAACCTTTAAACCACTAAACAGAGTTGCAAAATCCAACTTTTTGATAACTGCCCTTGGACTAGAGTTTTTCACTCTATTCCAATCCATTTTAAGACCACTCCGATTCAGTGGTTCTGTTCAGAATAGCACACTATACTCCTCTTATTGTGTGGATAGTATGCAGTCTCTACAGTTGATAGTATTTATAAGAACTGTCTGTAACTCTGTATGCATGAAATAACCTCTACAACAAACCCGCTCTAGCTAACTTGACTTATAAAAAAAAAAAAAAAAAGTGACCTATTTTTTGTCAGATATGGTGACCCATACCCGAAATGTGACCTCTGCATTTAACCCAACCAGTGAATAGTGAACACACACACTTCAAGTCGTGTACACACATACACCGGGGCAGTGGGCAGCTAACACTGCAGCGCCCGGGGAGCAAACGGGGGTAAGGTGCCTTGCTCAAGGACACGTCAGTTGTTACCTGCCGGTACTGAGAATCGAACCAGCGACCTTCTGGTTACGAGTCCGACTCTCTAACCATTAGGCCACAACTGCCCCCCATTAGTTCAATCGGGTGTGGAATAGATCGAGAAACACTATGACAGAGTTATTAAATGCAAGGATGCTTACCACTCCTGGGTAGTATCGCAAACCAACTACTGTGCCTTGAATATATCCAATCTGAACGCTCTCCTCCGTCTCCAGGTCCTGTCCCGCATCTTCCGTTAGATTTGCAATTTCTTGGGATATTGTCTCTGCACGGCCCACATCCAAAAAATCTATGAAAGCTGATAGACGACAAGCATAAGAATATCAATGACAAACATTGAAGATTTTACGTACAAAACTTTGAAGTTACAACTTATGGAGTTTCATATAATGATTTTGTTTTTAGTTTTTACCGTATCTCGGCGAGGCGCTGATCGACGGCTGCACAGATGAACGACTGAAGTTTGACTGCATATCTACAAACAGCTCACCATACAAATAAAGACAGCATTTTATCATCAAAACTCCATTAAAACGTGTATGTGTAACCTTAGTACAATATTGCACGAGTAGAACAAAATAAAAAAATCTGCTCAAGAAATCTGATTAAGACGACTAAATTATTTGTTATTCCTTTAACACGTCGAGTTTCAATAAACAAATAAACACGTTTACGAGGATTAACTTACCGCAGATAGGGCCAAAAATTAGACACTCACCTACTGATCAAAGAGTTCAATACGGTAGAGTTTACTGCGAACTGGTCCAAATCACGATACTACATCAGCGATGAATATTGGCTTGGTTGTGATGAAAAAGTCTGTCAAATGTTTATCATAACCGTGGCTGTCAAAACATCGAGGCGCGACTGTTTTGAAACTGCACGCTTATTTCCGGCGCCAGAAACCGCGTCCTATACGTCACTGGCATGTGAACCAATCAGCAGATACTGGAAGTTGACGTCACTACAATCCATCTATTCCGATTAAACTTTAAAGATTTATCTGGTTAAATATTATATTCAGAAGTGTACAATTAATTTACACAAGCCATGTTTCAATGCTTTTATGTTAGATATAAAACATTGATTTGATATCCTCCTCTTCGAATAGCTCTGAAGCCTAATCTTTTATAGGCTACAGATATAATCCTTTCTCCCCTGGCACTTTGACATATTGTATTTTCAATTTGGTATTAAAAAACTAGATTTATAATATACATTTACAGAAACTTAGTAGCTATAATATAAATAACATTATTAAAACTATTTGTATGTAGACTTGCAATAGCCTATGATAAGAATTTACAGAAAGTATGCAATTAAAAAGAAACTGAAAACTCTCTGTACGTAATACTTTATTTAACCAAAGAAAGCCTAAGAGTTCACGGTGGAAATAAACAACATTCACAGTTTACAGATTGTTACCAATTACAGATTAGGTGTTGAGAAAGTGAAATTGAACAAAAATAATGCTATAGATGTAAGTTGTTAGGTTAGGCTCTGTTAGGACTAGAAGAAGAGAAACGAGGAGCTCAATTCATTTGAGCATGTTTTGGCACTAGAAGAAAAACAACATCTAAAGAGCAGTCATGAAATCAACGATGCAAATACAACTATTAAATAAAAATGGACAATTCTTCACTTGTTGAGTGTTTTGACATATTTACTACTTAAACATTATTGAAATATTGTACATTTAAAACAGCAGATGGCACACAAGTACATACAAAGAATGAGTGAAATGATTTCTTATTAAAAGGCAGCGGTAGAAGTAAAAACGATAGCTTATTATACTCATATACATCCTCATATATGTTCAGGTTTCAATTCACTTAATAGCCCATGGACACATATTTCAGCATTTTTATTTTAAACTATTTGTATGTCATTGTAAATATACTGCCATTAACATAAAAAATATTCAAAATAATTATTATGACCTTTTCCACACTCAACATACTATGTATGTTCATACTCCTTATGTGAAATGTTGCAGATGGGTGGCAGGGTTCAAATATGAAGAGTCTGTTGCTCCTTTATAGGTTTAGGATAATGCTTTTATCAGGTACAGTTTATCTCCCTGTTCACTGGTAAATATGGGGGCCTTTTTGTAATGTTCCACCAATTTCTCCATGGAGCTGAACTTGCGCTGACCAATGCAGTAGAGTCCATCTTTTAGCTGCACCTTGAAATGCTTGTTCTTATGCATTGCCTTCAAAGAAATAGAAAAATCGTTTGGCTGAAAAGTAAAAAAGAAAACGTTTTATTCACATTAAAGTACACATGGAAATCTTGCTGTTTTTGCATGCTGTAGATCAAAATAGCTTTCATACAGAGAAAATAATTATGCAGAATTCCATTCATACTACCCACTATGACACTGAGGTCATTTATGTAAAAATCTCTGTTCGGAATGTCATACAGCTGTGATGGGATCTGTGTTTTTTGTGCATTATCACAACATGGCAGTTCGGTCAATGTATAAATGACTGTACGTGTGATGGCGGTTACCGTAGACTCGCTGTCTCTGATGAGAAAATCACCGTCCACACCCCTCTGGTTCAAGACCACCTCTGCCTGGTGTCGTGTCACTTTGCCATAGTACCACAGTTGTCCTCCAAACTTTCCATTCATACAAGGCCTAATGTAATCATAGTTTGAAGTAGGTGGTCCTGACATTCCTAGTTCATTGTCAGATGTCTGCACAACTGTAACATAGTTCTTGGGCACAAGACCCACTTGGCCATTTTGCTTTCTGCACTTCCACCATTCAGGGTCATTCTTGGGTTTCTCCAGCACATCCATAAGTTCATCTTTGTTGAAACTGAGCTCCTCATCATTACCAGAGCTAAAATGATAAAGTGCTTGTACGGTCTGCAGAACGTGAGTGTCATTGTTATTGTGCCCCATGCGGGGCAGTTTCTCTTTATAAGTGCCTCCTCTCATTGTCCCATGTACGTCTTCAGTGACGTAATTGGAGGGGAACCATCCGGAAAGGCCGTTATAGGTTCCTCGCCACCATCCGTCGCTGCACTTCTCCATGACGATGACCTTTGTGCCCTTGACCAATGAGAGTTCATCCTCCCGTTTTGCTGTGTAGTTAAACTTGACCACTGCTGGTAAGTTGAGGTCATAAAGTCGTTCATCATTGTCAGTGTATTTATCTGCAGTGGAGGGCAAATCTTTTATGCAGCTTTTCTGCTTTGCCTTTCCAATCCCTGCAATCAAAGAGCGGTGTTCTGTTAGCATGTTAGCATGTTTCCTCCTTTTTATCATGGGTGTGTGTCGATTAATAAATTAACCTTTGTACTTGTAGCCATACATGCTTGCAAGTGTGATTATATAGCTATTTTACCAATGCAAGCTGATACAATAGTTTGCTCAGAGTGCTTTGTAGCCATCGTCATATAAAAGAGTTTATACTTAAATAATACCTCCTTGGATTGAAGTAGCCTACATGTATATGTATTTATATTTAAATTATTTAAAAAAGTAAAAATCAAAAATTAAATGACATACAAAGTCAATGCAAAGACGCGTGTTAAAGTAAAATTATTCTTTTGTTTTATTCTGTAAACAATTTTAATATTAATTAAAGTAATAATATTTCTCAAATTTTAAATAAAAGTATACTGTTTGCATTTATTTGCAGAACATGAAAACTGGAGGAACCGGTCAACATTTTTCAGACCTGAAAAACTGCGAAGAAAACAAGTTTATATTCACTTTTAAGCAATACAACAGTAATATTTGTAAATATATTTAGAAAAGTTAAAAAATGATTTTTTTACATTCTTTTACATTGCTGGATTTGTCACTCCTGAGGTTTGATTTTGTTAAAATTCAACAAACAACTTGACTGGAATGGCCACAATACATCTATAAATGCTAGAATTGGAATTGTCTTGTAATTTTTTTCGTGGCTGTATAATGTAAGATGTTACATATATATATATATATATATACTATATATTATAGATAATGTTACATGGGTATTAAAATAAGCTTGATTTAAAAATGTTACATGATTCTTTTAAACACTGCTATCTACAGTATTGGTATACTGTATACCATGTTGACAAATAACACATCAACCAGAAAATGGGAAAATGGGAACATCCCCCCTCCAAAAGAAAAGGAAGTCTCATTTTTGACCATCCATGCACAGGAAGAAATAGCAGAAGAGTGATAGCAACGTTTCCTGTAAAATGCTGTCACTGACAATAACCTCACAATATAATACATCCATTCACAGATGACATCTGCTATGCAAAGTTAAAGTTTTAAAACTCATTTTACGACAACCCATAAAAACAGCTTTCTTAATCACCATGGAAACGTTAAAGACAGCAGTGATAAATCACGATCATGGTCATCTGTGACGTAACTCTGAGAGGTAAAACAAACATGTGGACGTGTGGAACAGTCAATGAACTGCATTTCTATGGAAATTCCAAGCGAGAGTAATGAAAGCAGGAGCCACACGGTTCATAAGTGTCTTTATATGACGTGACTCAAGGACATGGCTCGAGGAGCTGTATCCTGCCTGCTTTTGTTTCATTTCCTCGAGCAGAACATCGGCACCTCAGCTTTCCAGTCAATTTCCAGCGTTCCGCATACGGAAAAACATTCAAATGTAGAGATAATGTGGAATTCTTCCAAAAGAAAAGAATTACAAAGCTTATAGGGCCTGTATGAAAACAGGCAGGGAGGAAAAGAGAAGGAACAGCATGAAGCTGAATCCGAATGTAGAATAAGATGACTATATCAAAAATGAGTTTGCGTGTGGGTTATTTCCAGTTTGAAACAAACTAGTGCATTTTGGAATTGACCTAATTTTGCTGTCATCTGTCCTCAGGATGATTATCAATGTAATGTGACCCGTGGCAGTCCGCACAGCCAAAACGGCCCGCCTTTGTTTCTGTTCTGCTGAGCTCACTCCACCTATGACATCATAAGACAAATAGCCTGCTCACAAACACAACTAGCTTCCAAAAACTGTAAGCGATTGCCGCGCCGTTCACTATCTGCACAATGCAACATATGGCCACGCAAATAAAAAACCTGTGAACTTGGGCACGTGTTTCTGCTCTCTGTTGACCTCACAGCTGTTTTGTTCTTTTCTTTATCAACCAGACACCAAGCAACTATATATTTTGCTTTGTAACTCAAACATCGCACACATAAAACTTCAGGCATTTTGCTTTTGTGCTTGGTGACGCCCCCGTTTGGTATACAATAGCCTCTCTGAACTTCCATGGCATACTAATGCACAGAGAAAAAAAAGAAAGGCAGACGTTGAGAGCAAGAAAGAGCGTTGGCAGGAAGCCAGTCATTTTTCCCTTCTTCTCCGGGAAGCTGAATTTTCTAGTGCGTGTATTCAACGTATTCAAAAGGGAGCAAACAAAACCGACGTGACAAAGGCAAACGCAAATAAGGAGGGTCATTTTCTGACATACTCTTTTCATTGCACTTTATGCAAGCTGCATATAGCTGCTGTGCTTTTGTTCTTGAGGTTTCACTGCTGTCCTGAACGAACTCTCTACTGTCTCGTCCACTGTAATGTGGAATAAAACACTCTAGAAAACTCAGTCTGTTACAAAGGGTACAGAATAAAGTAATGATGGAGAAACAAACACAGACTCAAAGGCCTTCATTATTCATCCTCTCACATCCTAATGTGTTTCTGTGCTAGAAATCTGTGTTGAATTACAGCACTTCCGGTCCTTTACAGAGCAGCTCAAGTTGACAGTTGTTTTTTGGGGTTGGGGGGTGAGTGCTACGGTTGTTTCTTCTTTGACTTTTTTTAAGAGTGCCCAAGTTACCCTGGAGGGGTGGTTGCTATTTCCTCCACCTTATGCACAATTTTAGAAAATGAAATGTTTTTGAAGTGCCTGAATGCTGTTATGCTGTCCTTTAAATTCATGATTCACAGGATTCACAGCCTGTCATTCGGCACTTTTTAGGTACTGTTTGATGCCCCACGAAAGGGAGAAATCAAAACTATAGTACATGTTTGATAACCTATTATGAAAAGTTGAGAAGTTAATCCAGCAATTATAAAAGATAAAAAGATAATAATAAATATTATTTAATTTGTTGTATTAAAAACATTTTTAATATTAATATCAATGCTACTTTAGTTGCTTCGTGCTTTTTTACTAAACCATTCAATTTGAACTTCTGTTACTTGTGAGATACAAGTATTGATAAAGACTGTTTTGTATTTAATCAACTATTTATTTATTTATTATTGTGTGTACTTTTAAGAAAATAAAATGATGGAAATCAAGGTACCAAAACTTTGGTCATTTAAAATAGAAAATAAAAAGACCTATCAATTTAGTTTAACATCCTGATGTTGATCCAAAGTGCCAATAAAGAAAAAATAAAAACACCCAAAAACATTACATTATAATTACGTTGAAAAGTAACTTTTCTTGTTCCTCAATAGACAGACAGCTGATGTTACCTTGGTTTCAAGTTCTTTTAAAAGAAGCACGCTTCCTGAATAAAAACAGAAACTTCAATGCAGGAATCACTGCATTTCGTTGCCTTGTACTTGTACATGTGTAATGACAATAAAGTTGAATCTAATCTAATCTTACAGCTTTGAAATGCTTATCCACCCACTTCAAGCTGTTCAATGGGGCCAAAACGGCAAAACAAAGAAGCAGTCCAATTACACATCACTGATAGTAAAAATATTTAGTCACATCTAGCATTGACACATCACTCTGAGAAACTATGCTTCCTTCAACAGAAAAGTTTTTAACGGTAAATGCAAAAAGCACAATGACAACAAATGTGAAATATTTAGTCATTCAAAGAAAAGGTACTCACGAAAGAAATGTTTAAAAAGATTTGCCATATCCATTACGAGCTCTGCGAGCACTGCTCTCTTGCTCTCTCTCTGTCTCTCTCTCTCTCTCTCTCTCAGTTACAGAGCAGCTATTCCATGAGAACTTCCTGAAAGTCCAGAGTTATTGACAGAGCAGCTCTCCACCCCACACACATGACCATTTTAAGCCAATGGAGTGTCAATGGCACTTTTCTGCAGACTCTCTAGTGGCTGTCTGGGCCCCACAAACTCATCATGAGACTCTTATGACATGAAAGACAGGGAAATAACCATCAAAAGATGTTTATAACACCCCTATGTTTATTATCTTTTTTATGTGTATATACAGACGGTTTCATCGGATCCACGCGCCTGGCCCGAAGTTAACTTCCGGTCTGTGTTTATTGATAGGGCTAGTGGATAAAAATATAACTATTTAGGCTACATATTAATTTATTGAATTTTATTTTATACTGTTTTATTTAATAAACAATTTGTTAAATGGGTCGTGTAACTTTGTCGCATTTAAGTTTAGCCAAGTAACGGTTCTTCTACTGGTAACCCAAAATAATACTGACTAGACATACTTTTATCTTGCTAGCTAATGTCATTTACTTGTTATTTCTTTTGCTTGATATCAGAAATAATCTGCAGGGACTCTATTCTTTGGCTCAAACAAGTTTTCACAGTTCTCTCAGGTCTTTGGCTTTTAGAGTGTTGTCATCGAGTTGTTTACAATCCTGCAGAGTTCTTGAGACAGATGAGAGTATCAACTGCATCTCTGAAGCACCTGGTCCACTGCACAGGGCTGTAATTTTAAGAGAATGATGTCACAGTTACAGCTACCTGAATTGCTTCCTGAGGGGTTTGAAAGGGTTCAGTGCCTAAGAAAAGGGCACACACACTGTCTTCTTTACAGAAAAGATGTAAAGGGACAGTGAATATTATTATATCCCACAAGGCCACAGGAGCTGAGGAGCAGTCGGAATCAAACAGCTGAAAATTAAAATGACTAAAATCCAGATGGTCCTTTTGAAGTGTAAGTGCTTTAGGTACCAGGGCAGTTATTTCTTATGGTTTAATGGTACTTAACAACACACATCATAGGTCAAAGAACATACAGGTCGAAGGACAGTGCCAACTTAGCAAATGTACATGAACAGATTTACACCACACACCTGCAGTTTCCTGTTCGCCTGTTAAACAGATAATAATATACTTAAAAAGATCACATTTAAAAGGGTTATAATAAATTCATAATTTGGAATGCAGTCCTAAAGCTTGGTCTGCCATGTTTCATTAAACAACATTCATTTATTTTCCTGTAGCACCTCGAAAGGAAAGAAAACAGAGCCCACAAAATCCAACAAAACCAATTCAGTGCCTGTGACCCATCCAAAAGCTATACATGACAGCTGTTTAAAAAATTGCCTGCAACTCTTCAGTGGAAATACAGGTCAAAGTGCTGTATGTGTTCATTACATGTCACAGAGAGTGTAATGGAATAGCAAATAAACAACAACAATAACAAAAAAAACTTTAAAAAACCTAACTTTCTATTACTTTATATTACATACATGCTCGGATAGTTGCATCTGTATCGTGTATTAAGAAAAATAAGCTGAGTGATAGCTCTAATTCCCATGATACTGCAGTAGTAAGATGTTTATTTCCTAAAAGCATCAGATTTAAGTTTAAGTTTTGCACTAGTTTTATCAGCAAACATTAATGGCCAATTTCAGCCAAATTTGTTTTGCATTATGCATCATCTGGTGAGTGAATGGACATTGGGTAATGGTGCTACAATACTTTGCCTTAGCACAAATACATAGGCGGCATTCTCTGGTCAAGTGCACTAGTTTTATCAGCAAACATTAATGGCCAATACCCTCATTATCATCAATAAAGAATGACCTCATAACTGCACTCATGAAGCCAGGACTGTCTCAGTCTGATGTACATTTACATTTTATATTTATTCATTTGGCAGACGCTTTTATCCAAAGCGACTTACAATTGAGGAAAACAGCAAGCGATTCATCTAAGTAAGCAATGTATGATGTATGTCCACAGCCTGCAGCAAAACTATTAACTACAACTGTTTTCAGTTAACTGCTAGACTATTGCATCATTTGGACTTCTGGCAATCATAAGAGTGTAACGTTTCTAAAGTATCAGAAAAGATGGGAGGATCCAATCGATGTGGTAGGTCACGTATAAACCAAACCATGTGTGTTCAAGTGTCAGCACCGAGGTCTCCTCACATTGAACTTCTGCTTTCAGAAGCTGTGTTAGACATGTTTCACACAGTGGAGATGGTAACATTTCAAATACATGGGACAAAACTGGACCCTAAGACAAAACTGGACTGAGGATATGGACAAGAGACTTGTAAAGCTGTAAAGACATGTGTGAGATATGTACATTTCCCAGCAAAACTCACATTAGGCTTCCACATTGTTCTCTGTTCTCTCTTCCTTTAAGTTGCTTCTGATTTTATAGAAGACTCAAAGTTCATTTGACATGTTAGATTCCTGGATAATGGGTTTTGTTTTCAGATTTAAAGTATGAAAATGACAAATTGTAGCATTCAGCATTCAAGTTTGGAGTTATTGCAATTATTCCTAATTATTTTTATTTGCATAACACAGCACATTCATTCAAAACCTTTTTTTCATGTTTTCTGCACATGCTGCACATTTGATTTGTTTTGAATTAAGTCATTATTTGCTTTAAGGCTTGATTATTCCCTGTAAGATCCGAAATATATGTCTGTATTGAGAATAACTAACAAGCAACTCAGAGACTGTATACTGCTGAAGATCATTTTAAAGTCTACCATACAAGAGAGCACATCTGCATCTCATGAGGCCTCTGAGCAATCACTTCTCCACATTCACAGACCTGAACTCCAGCAACAAGCTCTTATTACAGTGAACTTAGCAGGCTGCTATTCTTTTGAAGCAGTTACAGCAGTGATTTTCATAGGTGCTTGAGCCAGACTTGTTGATTTCTCTTGGGAGGCAATAAATGCTTGCACATGATGTTATGGCATGACATTCAAGATCGTGTTGATGATAAAGTAAACCACAAATGTTAAAACTACTACATTCATTGGGTTGACATTTAAAGGAGTGTGTGATGTGGGTACAGGTTTGCACACTGAAATGATTGCAAACGGTCTGCGGGCTATATTGAAATCAAATTCGATTTTTCCACTTTGTAGTTGGATGCTAGTGTTGTGGCTTCATAACTAAACAAATTAAAAACTAAAATATTTCTATTCAAATGTAATGTATTTTCTCTTTTAATGTAATGCATTACTTGTATTATTTTTTTATATTAAAATGAACAACTGATTTCACCCATTGTGGTTGTATTGTAATTATTTGGTCAATTTCTGCCACCTTTTGGACAGTATGGAAAATTACAATATAATATGCAAACAGAGCAAAAAACTTTGATCATGTTTTGGTTCAAGCAGCACTGGACATTTTTCATGGATATGCACTCTGGGAATACAGGTCTTTGAAAATATATTTACACTGTTTGCATACTATTTGATTATATTTAAATAAAACAAAAGACACACAACACACAAATCTGCACACAATTTCTGTTTTTGGAGAATTATTTATGCAATAACCTGAATAAATGATTGCATGGATGAATCATTCTTTGGATTTTTCGTAACTGTTTTAGAATACCTTTGCTATGCTGCATACTTATAATTTTTGCTATCCAGTAGAGTTCCCTCACTTTTGTTACTTTAAACAGACTAAATCATCCCTTAGGAAACAAAAATATATGGGAATATGCTGGAAAATATAATGCAATATGTTAAACAATACATTTCCATATAGGCTACTGGATCCAACTGCTTATATTTTTCAACACATGAAAAGCAATTTCTCATGTAAAATTAAATAATGTATTCTATATATTTTCAAATGTATATTGAGAGTTAATATATAGGCAAATATATTATCTTTGCATAACTCTAATGAAACTTAACCATTGTAGTTAAAACCACAAAATAACTATGGTTTAGATTCAAATACTAGCCTATAGTAACCATGGTTTTGTCAATAGTAAAAAATACACCAAAAACATGGGTACTACACTTTTGCCAGAAAAAAACATGGATAATTTTTGTAAGGAAAAGTATTAATATGAATATTAAAAACCAACAGGGGGCACTCTTGACCATACGAATTTAGAGAATCATACAAATAGTGCATGTATATATTTCATTGTATAGACCAACTTGTGCAGCAGACTCTTTTATTCTCATGTCTGACATGGTAAAAATAATCAATATCTACTTTAAGTTCATGTAATACAGTAGTCAAATACAACTTCACAAATGGCACTTTATCAACGACATAAACTTTACATAAAGATCTTCTACTTAAACATTCACGATAATCTCAATCACAGATGGATAGCAACAATTTAAGGCTTGATAAAAACAAGATCATTTAAAACAATAACTTCTATCAATAAAGAATCATTTTATTGGTGAGTCAAGGATTTCTTCATACTCCTCTCTTTTGCTCTTTCCCACCCAGTAAAGCTTTACAGCGGTCAGCACAATGACACTGATGATGATGATGAGACCCCCGATGATGTCATACACCGAGGGAACCATACGGAGAACGATAAGCTGCAGAAGCATAGCGACAACTATTTCCATGTGCTGCACGGTGCTGACAAGTGCAGGGTGGAACTTGTTGAGGGCGTAGTAAACCCCCAGAAATGCCACAGTGGAGCAGATGCAGATGCTGATGAGATACCCCCACGTCTCTGCATCCAGCGGAATGATGGGCTCCTGCAGGATGAACATAGTGGACAGCCCCCATACCATTCCGGTCCAGCCGAAGGTGAAAAGTGCTACCCACATACTCACCTTCTCTTTGATCGCCCGATATATGATCATAGAAAGGGCCGCCATCAGACCTGCCATTACTGTCATAGTGTATCCAAAAGCCTCTTTCCAGAAATCCAAAGACTTGTGTTCGCCTAGAATGTTAGGGATCATGACCAAGCAAAGACCAAAGACGCTACTGATGACCGTCACCACGTCTGTCATTCCCAGTCGCTCATCAATGAGTAGAAACGCCAGTAAAGCGCTGAAGACCGTGGTGGTGGCCCTCCACATAATGGTGCCGTTGCTGGGTGGCACGATGGCAAACGAGGTATACGCGCACGTGATGGAGATGACGTTGCACACGCCATAGAAGAACAGCCGCAGCCTGTAGCCTTTGGGTCCAAAGGCAGGCTCCTTGTAGTAAGACACAACAACAATGGACAGGATCTGGATGTCAGAGCGGATGAAGAGAAGCTCCAGTGATGGGACCTTCGAGCGGTCGGCAGCCAGACGCGTGATGAGAGCCACGCAGCCGTGAGCGAGAGCCGCCCCGAACAGAGCGGCCCACGTCATGCGCGAGGAAAACACAGAAGCTTCCCCAAAGCTCTGCAACTGACCTCCGACCCCTTTTTCTTTCTGATCCCCAGGCTGTTTGGAAAAAGTTCTGCCAGACTTGCTGGAAGTCAGTCGCTTCCTATCTGACGTCTCTTCAACAAAGGAGCCAAAGTCTTCGAAAGATGGAGCGTCGTCATAGCCCTCATCTCCAGGTTGGGGAAAGTGAGTGGCGTATTTGACCGTGACCGTGTTGGGGTGGATTTTGACTCTCTTCTTGGAGCCAAGCAAATGCTTTGTTGGTGGCTCATCCATTTTAGAGGCAAACCAGCTGTCAAGTGGGTCCTGAATGCGAAGGGAAAGAATCAGTCATAAATATAAAGCTTACATTTAATATCTAAGAACATCTTAAGAATATATTCCAGCAATTTCTGGTGTACTGAAAGTATTTTTGGATCTGGAACAGTATGTTTTTTCCTCTCAAAATAACTGTAACCTACATAGACAACTGCAGACTGTATCAATGGCAAACTCTTATGCAAACTGGTGTTTATGCATGTATGTTCATTTTACATGCAGCTGAAATTCAAATAGAGGAAATGAGTGCATTTATGTGTATCATTTTAAAAAGCTAGGCTATACATTTATATGGACCATAAATGTGTGGTCTACATTTGAGCTATTTGGGGGACATGGTTTATGACCATGACGCTTGATTCAATGATGTTGACGCAAAAAAACAAGAGATGATTCATACACCGGTGAATGACATTTGGCATCAAAAACCGACCAAAACCGATCTCGCGCATGACACCGATTTTATGAATGAAGCAGATCGCGCGCTGTCAGTCTCTAGGTACTACACAGCGCTGGATGCAACATCCTTAAATCCAACATAAAAATACACGTCATACGTCTAAATAAATATCTTTTATATGAAAATATTTACGGATTTTACGAACAAATGTGTCGGATCGATTCAATAGCAGGTGCGATGACAAAGAAAACTGATATTCAAATCTCTCACCTGTCCTTTCAAATCCCTCTCGCCATTGAAGATCCTCGAATGACTGTATAAAATCCTCTATTTGTAAGTCACCATGTTTATTCCTCGCATGTGTTCATGGATTTCTCTTCAGGAATACCAGGGCACATCAGCTGGGTTCGCTGTGGGTTTTCTCGCAGGATGCTGGCAGCACGGCAACACAGCGGATCGATCCTGAGATCTAGATGAGAGACTTGCACCGAACGGATGTGTAGATTAGAAGCGTGCGTCATCAATCAGGAGGAGGAGCGTGTCATTGACGCAGTACAACTTCACATCCTTTGAATTACTACATGTTTAACTCCTATATGACAAATGTCATTATTCCATATGGAAGTTGAAATCCATTTTAATAATGACACCTGAACACACTTTTTGCAGCGTCGAAGCAAAGCGAGTAATTCTGCACACTATAATGTAATGTAGAGCTACTCGATTATGACAATATAATCATGATTATTTTAACATGTTTAGTCACTGACTTTAAAACAACATCAAAATTAATAGCTTGTCTATTTTAATTAAATTCAACTGAAAAATACATGTAACTAAAGAATTAAATTAAATTAAATTAAATTAAATTAAATGAAAAAGATAGATGTATTATTATTATTATTAATGATAACAAATTGCTTATTTAAAAGAATTTTAAAATTAATGTATATTATTATTATTATTAGGCTACTTATAGACGGTTTCATCAGACACACGTAGGCCTACTTGATCCGACGTTAAATTCCACTTTGTGTTTGTTGATCGGTCTGGCTATTGGTTTAACTTTTTTAATTTAAATTAATATTTATTTAAATTAATATTTTATTGTATAATAATTGTAATTTGTTGAATTTTATTGTAGGCTATATTAATTTGATCAAATAAACAATTTGTTTATAATAATAATATAATAATAATAATAGTTTGGGCCACAAAAGCGTGCATATGCACAGTAACGTTTGCTGCTGTTGTTGCTTTGAAACCGTCTATATTATGTACATTATAAAATATTTGTTGTAGCAATTGTTAATTCATATCTTTAATATTAACACTATTGACTGCAAACATTGCATTATTATGGTTGAGACGGCATACTTCAATAGTATAAAAAATGTACACTGCCCTTTGCAGCTGTTTTAACCATGCATCCCAAATGTGATTAGATTTAAGAGTCAAGAAGCGCATCATTTATATTTCATGATATGATGTGATCCCTGTGACTCCTGTTAGCATAATGATGGGAGATCTCAGCAGGAGCATTGACCTCCCATCAACTGACTGATTGTCTGTTAGCTGTTTCATAGAAACACAAATTTATAAACAACAGTTACGCACAGTCATGACATTATAGTTTGATGATAATATAAGTCATATTGTATATAATTTTTCAAATGTGTTCTTACTACAAACAATTTTATTATGTGTTAAGTGAACTTGTATGACTCCTCAGCTGTTGACTGCTTTTAATATTTCCACAAGAGCTTGTGAAAACAGCAAGGCCCTGTTTCCATAGTAACCACATCAGTGTTCACCAGAACATGCAGTTCAAGCCATTTATCGTAAAGTATTTATTTTTCATGCTCAAAATAGCCAGCGTGTGAAGCTCCCTGAATAACCACTATATGCGTGTGAGTAGTTTCGTACACATTATTAACACGACATGGTCATTGGGACATCTGCTAACATGACTGGCCGGGTTTTTATGAGTCAGAGAGGAAGCTTGATGACTTCACATGCACCAACTTATCATCAGTATATATATATATATATATATATATATATATATATATATATATATATTGCCATTGATTTCACTGATTGTTAGGGTGGCTTCAGCATCTTCAGCATCTCTGTTTGTCTTTATAATGGATTGGTGTCCATTTCACTCCACATTGCATCTCAGGCAGACAAATCAAGGTTTAAATAATGCTGAGACACCTCCGAGCTCTTTTTCTCTTTGAGCGGTGTTGGGAATGATGGATGAACCTCATTCTACAGGCACAGAGAGGAAAGCCATAGTAGGCTATCAATGTAATTATCTCTATATGGCCCAGTGAATGTGCTTTGGCGCTCTCAGAGAACACAGAAGTGAGTGAATGTGATTCATGTGCTGAATTTGTGGACATTTTCATTTCATTGTTTTTAATTTGTACTGTAGACTAATAAGTTAAGTTGAGGTAAATGGATTTGCACTTATTTATTTGACTAAATCAATGTTTACAGCGTGTTTTGAAGACATAGGCCATGCAATGCAGCATTTAGCTAATATTTGCTCTTTCTAAACATAATAGGCAATCCAGGCTTACATGTTTTGTGCTGAGGATTTTTAGCAGTGTGTCAGGGAAAATGCACACTTCAGTGCACAATGACTTTTCTGCAGTTTTTACAGCTTCTGACAAAACACAATTCATTCAGTGCTTTCCCCTAGTCATCTAAACATTTGTCGGTAGTTTTAATATCTGGGTAAAAGTAGAAATGATGTATTACTGGAATGATGATGCACTATGGACAGAGTGAGATAACATTGTCAGAAAAGGATAACAGCTCTAAGGCAGAACCAGAGTCACGGACTATAGAGAGATTAGATTTATACCAGAGTAATACACACTTTTCTGCAAGTGTACAAATAATATTTGGTTATTGTATAAAATGGTATATGAATATGAACTGAGAAGAAATCTAATAAACGTTTAAAGCAGGAGTTTACAGTAATAAAGCATGCAGGCACGTTTTTCATTTACATGTTTTTGTGAGCACTCACTTACAATTCAAGTCTCTTATTTAATTCATTATCCAAATAAATATGGTTGAGTAGATGTTTAGGTCTAAACAAATGTGCTCCAGCCATTTGTTTATTATAATACACTTCCCTGCATCATTTAAACATGTTCTCTGCCAATAATGATCCATAAACAGCTCATTTGTATTCAGAGATCAGCTCACCGCCTCATTGATTTCAACATTATTAAGAAACATCAGATGAGAACAAAATGTATTTGTGGCCAAGTCTTGGCTGACCCATGTGACTCAACAACATACAGATCTCCTTTGGTTTTGCAGGGCAGGTGGTTAAACCGGATTATGGAAAAGGACCAACCCAACTTCACTGCCTCTCATTGTTTGTTTGCACTGCGTAAACAAGAGCGTTGTAAATGAAAATCCCACTTTCTCTATTTGAGCTGCTCACGATAAAAATACTACTGCTTCTTTCTGTTATTTAAAAGTATTAAACACAGATCACTCTACTAGCGGATGATACTGAAAGACTACAGCAGAATAAGAAGTAATGCCATAGAATCAAAAGACGGTTTCAATGCAAAAACTACAAAAACAAATGTTGCTCTTGCAATAACTAAAGATTATAACAAGTAAATAACATTAGCTAGCAAGTTAAAAGTATGTCTAGTATTATTTTGGGTTGCAGAGCCGTAACTTGGCTAAACTTAAATGTGACAAAGTTAAATGACCCATTCAACAAATTTGTATTTAATAAAATTAATAATACAATTGTTTATTTAAAACAAATACTATACAATAACATACTGATATAAATTATATATAATAATATAAAATATAATATAATTTAAATTAAAGTATAATTGTTATTTTATTAGCCACTAGCCACACCGATAAACAAACCCAGACCGGAAGTTACCTTCGTGCAAGGCGTGTGCATCTGAAACCATCTATATACAGTAAAAAATAAAAAGATTTGTTGTTTCAACGTAAAAAAATAAGTTACCTGGCTGCCTTAATATTTTGAGTTAATTCAACTTAAAATATTAGTTAACTTAATGAATTTGATGCAAACTTGTTGTGTTGACTTATATTTTTAAGTTGCATTAAATAAAAAATTTAAGGCAACTAGGTGCCTTTCTGTGTGGAGTTTGCATATTCTCCCTGTGTCAGCGTGGGTTTACTCCGGGTACTCCGGTTTCCTCCCACGGCCCAAAGACATGAAGGATAGGTTAATTGAGGAATCCAAATTGTCCCCCCTGACTCATGTATAGAAAAGACTTGTGTATAGTATCGACTTGTGTGAGTGACTAGTTCTCGCCATGAATATAGCCTTAGATGCTGGAATGGCGTTAAGAATGCAATAAATAAATAAGGCAGCTAGGTTACTTATTTTAAGTTGAAACCATTTTTTTACAGTATACAGACATTTAGACTCTGTTATGATGAGTTGGATTTATTTTATTATTATTTAAAATAGCCTATATTGTTTTACTTGACCATAGGTGCTCAACTTATTTTTAATTTTTTTTAGCAGATACTTTATCTTTACACATATACATATAAAATCTCGTGTTAAATGCAGTATAGCTCCAAAGGCTGGAGTGTGCACATGTAAACCCTATAGGCTTTTAATAAATAGTAGAATTTTTTTGCAAGTCTGTTCAATTTAGACTACCCTTAAAGAAACCCTGATATGACCTTCCCTGAGATGAGTTATGAGTCAGCCAACATCATGTCAGTCTTACAACAGAGAGAGAGAGAGAGAGAGAGAGAGAGAGAGAGAGAGAGAGAGAGAGAGAGAGAGAGAGAGAGAGAGAGAGAGAGAGAGAGAGAGAGAGAGAGAGAGAGAGAGAGAGAGAGAGAGAGAGAGAGAGAGAGAGAGAGAGAGAGAGCTTACTTCTGCTCACTGACATCATGCAAATTTTTATCGCAAATATGATTTACTCAAGCAAAAGCCTTTTTAGTCTTTTAATCCATTCACGAAGGGAAAACAAGCCCTTTGATATATCACATCTTTCTGTTTCAGTAGGAAATTTGTCAACAGGACAGAAAACAGAATTTGTTCAGTGATTTTATGAGGTCTTTAACATCATTAAAGGAATTATTGACCAAAGTAAAGCTAAGCTCCATTTGTTAAGAAAAGAAAATCTCTTTGGACTTCAAATGTAAATGTACATCTACAATGTTCAACGGGTTCCCAGTGGTCTGTGTTATTTTTTAATGATTGTTCAACTCAATCTCAATAAACCTTAATGAGCTTGCAACTCAGGCCAACTTTTTTACTGTGTATTCCACACAGCTATCAATAATAGAAAAACAGATCTTTGGCATATATGAGAGTAATGCATTTTTTTTAGCGAGTCACAAGCAACATGAAAGAGAAGTGTTTTCTGACAACACGACTGTAAAATACTGAAAGATGACGGACGGAGCTTAAGGGCTCTGTTTGGGGGGCTGGAGATTGGCCATCAGTGTTCTCAACCTCATTCATTTTTTATTGCTGCAACACCAATGAAAGGGAGGAAAGTGAAATAGCTACCTCAAGAGCTCAGAGCAAGGTTACATGCTGCAAAAAATAGAGCTACACTAGCTGCTGAACAATGCTTTTAGATGTCCTTGTTTTATGGGCATTGTGTAATAAATGGAATATGTGTGACACTGTGCTTACAGTATCACTGTTCCCCTTTCACCAGCATCTCTCAGTGCTTGTAATAATGTTGACCTTGCAGACGTAAATTATAATCACCGTTGTGAATTTATGGATAGCAGGCTATAAATCTGTTTTTGTCAACCATGTAAGGCATGTGTGTTCGAGCCAGATTTTCACCTGACATTCTTGTATGTGGATCGTATGGACTAATAATGTGATAGTATAACTGAGAAACGTAAAAGATGTGTTAAGAGTGAAATTCAGATGGTAGGGATTTAAAGTAAAGGTACATGTGCCCAGTATTTTGTCTTTTAAACATAAGATTGAGAGATTAATAACAGAAATTGTTCTGTAAATGTTAAACTCAAAGCCAGAGACAACTGTGCCTGTGTAAATAAATGAATTAAAACTTGTGCCATCATTTCAATGATGTGCAACTAATATTTTAGTCAGGGAAATATTTTAATATACAGTTTTGCCTTTATTCAACATTTCTGAATGTATTGTGTCAATTCCAGTCCAGTGTCTGTTGAATTTCAATAGAAACAAACTACGGGAATGGCAAAGTTGTAAAAAAAAGTCAAGCTTTAAATATTCTGAAAATACATGTAAAAACTCTAATATTGTTTTGTTTAACCTGATAACCTGCACAAGAACATCAGCATTTTTTGTTTATGTTAGTTCAAAAATACTTAGTTTTAATGTAAAAGATTACACTTCCTTGATAAACTATGGTCTCAATGACATTTAATAGGCTAGTCATGAAGAGAAAAAATGTCTGCAGGGTTGGTATTAAAGTGCTTAAAACAACATCCTTCAGGGGCTTTTACAGTTCAAAAGCATGCATATTTGGAAAAATATTAATGGATTTTTTACATGTTTACTTCAAATTTCTACAGAGGGGAGTCATTTAGTCAGTAATAAGTCACAATGTTAAAGACTGACAAAACACCATGACACAAGAAAGCACAAAGTCTCCAGAAGGCGAGATGAAGCAAACCCAAATAGTTTTTATGAAAATAATGAACAGCACAAAACAGCACAAAGACCTAAAGAAATATGAACCACAAACTAAACTTGAACAACCATAGACAGCAGCAGGAAACAAAGACACAAGAGAAACACAAGGGCTACTCACTTGGGTAACAAGACAACTAAGCTAGGTGACTCATCCAGGTAACCATGGTAACTAAAAGGGAATGTAGAGATGTGCAAGGATTACTTATTTTTGTAGGCCAACCCAGAAGTTACAGAACAATTTCTGTTATTAATCTCTTAATCTCTTCATGTTTAAAGACAAAACACTGTGCACATTTACTTTTACTTTAAATCCCTGAATTTCACTCTTAACATGATGGAACCGGAAGTGCTAAAATGCTAACTCACTTCTGGGGTTTACGTACAAAAATACGTCATCTCTGAGGATATGAGGCTGAGGGAAACGCATAACAAACAGGAAACAGGCCCATGACTAAACTACACCCGAAAATGTTCTGTCAGAAATAAACCGTAAAATAAAATAAAAATTCCTGTAAAAATGTTTTCTCAGTTTTTCTTGTAAATTTGCAGCCTATTTCTGTAATTTTACGTTTTTTGACCAAATGTTCAAAAATAAACTATAAAAAATGTTTTCCAGCAGCTGGGGCGCCACAAATATAAACCATAAAATAACATTTTTAAACAATTTTTTCCTTGTAAAATTACACGTTTTCTCAGTGTTTTTTTTCTCTCAGTCTATTTCGTTTTACAGTTTTTGACCAAATTTTAAAAAATAAGCTGTAACAAAAAAATTCTTTTTGAAAATTACATGAAAAATCTGTAAAAAATAAACAGTACGATTACGTAAAATGATAGGGTTTTTGCATTATACGTGGAAAATTCTGTAAAATTAAGTTTTTTTTACAGTGTACAAAATAAAAGACATTTTACCATTCAGTGTGCTTTATGGATAGAGCATTATTTATTCTGATCTTCTAAAGGTTAACTGAAAGATTGACAAACACCAACACACACAACATTTTAATTTGGTGTAAACGCGACGAGTTTGTTGGTGTTTGTCGGATCAATGTGATGGTCCTTTTAAACATATTTGAATAGTTAAAAGTCAAGAAACTTTGTGTATAAAGTCACAAGATTAAAATAGCTTTTCACTGAGTCAGGTAAGGCTGTTATATTTATGTTCACCTCCTCTTGCTTCCACCCACTTAACGTCTCTCAGAGGAAGGAAAGCAGGGGATAAACTATCTTCAAGGACTTTTGGCCAAGGTAATTACATCTCTCATGTCAAGTTGCTATGGAGACAAAGAGAAGAGCAGCAATCAGAACAAACATTTACTGAAGCTGTTAAGAGCGGCTTTGTTTAAACCGACCGTGTCTTCACATTGTCACTGAGTAACAAACTGCAAAATATAAGTAGTCATTACAAATTGTAATGTAAATTAGTAAAATATTCTCATATTCTCAGTTATCACACTGTAAATGTGAACAGATTTCTACATTTTCTTAAGAAATTGACACTTACATGTTTCTCGAGCTGGACTCCGTGTTTCCATATGGTACCTAGATTCAGTCGCGACGTCATTAGCTTAGTGTTAAATCCATTAGAAATCTTTGTCCAAATTTTCTGATTTCCTAGACAAAATATACACATAAAGTAACAGCAATCCTCTCACTAATAAGATGTAAACTTTATAATATCATTCAATCCCTTTATGAGAAACATATGCATCAGCAACCACTCATTGTATTTAAGGAATTTAGCGGCATCCAGCACCATTGCATGCTGATCCCCAACAGAAATAAACCCAGAGTAGCAAGAGCAACATGCCGGTATCTATATTTATCTCAGTCAAACAAGAGGCATGTCATCGGGGAGTGCATCAGCAAATAGTGCTCAGTGATGATATTATGAATATTAATGAGCAGACACTGAATAACATCTGAAACATCTGAAAAGCCACCTTGAAGAGAACTGCATTTGAGTCGAGTCAGAACCCGATCACTCAACACTGTATAGACCTTTAAAGCCTTTTTCAAACATGTGTGCTCATCAGTAGGGCCTCCATTAATGACTCACTCTTTCCAACGCTTGTTTCCATTGCTTTTTTTTGGGAAGTAGAATCAGGCCTGGTAAATTCTCTTTTGTCCTGCTCATGAATCTGAAGACAGTCTATTGGGTTAGACAACTCAAGGCACCATTAGGGAGATATGCTTGTATACAGTCTTATTTGCTCTACAAAAACAAATATAATAAAAATATATGTTGTCTTATTCTCTAGTTATGATTATGAATTTTCTTTATTCTCATTGTCAGTTTTTATCTTATTGTTTTAAGTTTAGGGAGGCTTGTTTAAAAGTAAAATACAACCATAGAAAAAACAAGAGACCTTTTCAACAGAAACAAACCTCAGGAGTGACATAAAGTCATCCAACAGCAATGTGCAAGACTGACAGCATGACAAGACACATTTAAAATTGAGGTTATCACATAAAAATATGTTTTTTTAACTTTTCCTAAAGATATGTATAAATATTACTTAAAGTGAATATGAACTTTGTTTTATTTGTTGTAGGCTAAGGTCTGAAAACGTACAGAGCATCTGTTCCTTTATTTTGACCTGTTTCTCCAGCTTTCATTTTCTGCAAATATATGTAAAAAGAAAGAATATGTTTATTTAAAATTTGGGAGAAATATTTACATTAACATTAATTCATTTGGCAGACGCTTTTATCCAAGGTGACTTACAATTGAGGAAAACAGAAAGCGATTCGTCTAAGTAAGCAATATTCACGAGAAGTGCTAGTAATACAAAATTTCAGATACAACGCCAAGATAGTACAAGCAAGTATACAGAGAACATTAGAAAAGGAAAAGAGAGGTAGAAAGAACCTTTTTTTTACTAAATATTGTTAGTAGTTCACAGAATAAAACAAAAAGTATGTTATACACATACTTGAAAATACTAAAATGGTCTCTTAAATCATTTTTTTTTTGCCGCTGTATTACTGAAAAATAAGACAAGAATACTTAATGGTAAAAACAAGATGAGCCAGTACTTCTTCAACATGAAATACAATAACAAAACAAAGGAAACAGAGACGCTTGTATGTACATATCAAAATGAGTTCTTTGCATCACTGTGAATATAAAGCTTGTCAGTGAGTTGTTCTACATATAATCTGACATCTCAGATGAACAAATATCAGAATCGCTTCTGCATCCCCAGCCTCTCCTTATGATTTGTGTAAACAGTCTGAGGCATTAGCCGAGCAGTCGACAAACAGAGTGCCACTTGTTCACTGTTACAGCCTGGTGTTGGATATCACTGCAGTGTGAGGTCTACATAGTGGGATTTATTTCTTAGATTAGAGGATCAGTCCCCATGGAGCTTCTGATGCTGCGGCAGCCTTAAACAGCTCCAGAGAGAAGCTGCTATGCTCACGGGCAGCCAGGCGAGGTAAAACCCATTACCTTTAATGCCCGAGCCCTCGTGTGGCTATGCAGAGCTGGCGAGATGCAGTGAGATGGGGCATGAAGGAGACATAGCCTACACGATGCGCTTCCTGAGCAGCATGTCACTATTCCTAAGAGAGCTCTCATTGACTCATAAAGATTCAGAGATATCAATTAACCAGCCGAAAGAAAATGTCATCTCTCTGTCTACTCATATGAGTATTATCACATTAACATGAAACATCACATATATTATACACATTAGATGGGAGGAAAATATTTCTTAAAATTCTAGTTTATTTGTCCATTTGATGTCACATTGTTAGGTAGCCTTTTCATATTCTTAAGGAGGCAAAAGTGTCAATTCTAACTTAAAAAAAAAAGATGTATTTTGTTTATTGAATGATAAATCAACATGTGAAAATACATTACAAATGTGGGGGGGGGGGGGGTCTTGGCCAGCATAAGTGACCGTCGGCATCAGACACAGCTATCATAATGTAATATTATTCAGGTCTTATTTTTATTAAAAGATGCAAATCTTGTTTCAGCTGTAATACATTTAGATTAAGCCACAGCGTCTGGTGGTCTGATGGGTTGTTTTCATTGTGATGTGGACGTCTTATTTAATTTTGAATGACGCAACCACAAGCTGCAGGCTACAAGATGTGAGGTCAGTGTTGACCAAACCATAGCTCTAGGAACACATACATTACATTAAAACTAGTTACACAAAGGTCACTGTTGATCTGTCAATTACTGAAGAACGAAAGCTTTAATAAGCACAAGCAAGGTGGTTGACAAGGACCTCAAAAAGAAAAACCTCAAAAAGTGAAAAGGTTTTTCCTGGCACTAAAAACATATGTATTAAAAAGAAGATTTAATATATTAAATGCATCAGTATAAAGCATTTTAGGTGTTCACAAAAGCTCTTGAAATTTCAATTATGAATCAATACATCGTACGACCTGACCAAATGTATTGACCATTTGACCATTATATTTTCGGCGCTTTAGAAACCTCCAGTGTCCACCAATCATCAATAACTCGTCTTAGTACGTTAAAAGCATATCAGCTCGAAATTTGCTGTCTTTGCGTCTAGACTGCAGACACGCTCGGCCTGTGCTGTATTATGAGAGGGTCTCTCCTCCTCCCCTCGCCGCCCCCGGCGCCTCTGCTGTTACCGGCTGTGTCCGCCAGAGGGCGCTCGGGCTCCGGTGTCAACACGCGCCATTCGATTGTGGAAAATGCCACCAGATGGCGGTTTAGGATTGCTGCTCTTCTGAAAGGCGCGGTTCCTTCTCCCGGTCCAATTTTCAATTAATAAAACCATATATACAAAAACATTTATCGAATTCCGAATATCGGGAACGCCAATGTATACGACCATGAGCATCTCAGGTGAGTTTCGCGCGTTTTTGTGCCACTAGCGCTGTGTGAAGGGTAGCGGGTCTGGAGATTAAAGATGGAGGACAGCGGGGCTGGTGGGGGATGGGCGGCTTCTCCTCTCAGACTCACTGCATCTCCTCAGGCCAGATCCACACACCCGCAGCCGTTCTTTAGCTAGCCGCTCATCCGCGGCACTGCTAGCAATCATGGCTCGATCGTGGGGAAACGTGTTGGTTAGATGTGCAGAAATCTTACTGACATTGTGTGCAGACGTGCGTCGGCTATGTCGCAGACAGTGAGCTGCTCTCGTTATATAAGCACCAGTGTAACGTTAGTCACGGCAGACACTGATTACTGCGGGTTCGCGTTGATGGCTTGTTTATGTTTTTATGTTATGACACACATCAGTGGACACGAGGAAGGTTCTGTTATTAAACGTGTTTAATTTAGCCAAAGCCAGGGAAGATTCAGACTTGAACTTGTCAACAATAGCAGGATCTAAATCTACTCCTATATCTTTGTTGTAATACATTTCGTCACAGATACCGTTCATTTAAGTTGAAGGTATAGTGTAAGCAAATCATAAAGAGCGACACGTGTGTAACGGATGATCAGCACCGAATGAGAGAGATTTTTGCGGGGTAATGTGTGTGTTTGAGGGGGAGGGGTTGAGGTTTCACCTTTTGTTTTCATCTGGGGTGTTTCTGTCTGAAGATCACGCTGGTCGTGAAACTTGCACTGTTATCTGTCTTTCTTTCTCAGTTACGGCTTTGTAAAGGGTTAACTTGAAAACTAGCTAGATAGCTATACTATATATATATATATATATATATATCAGTAGTCAACATTTGAAGTGGATCAAAACTTTGATGAATTTTTTGATCCACTTCAAATGTTGACTTGTATAAACTGTATTTATAACTCATGCACATGTTTTAGTCGCCATGTTGACAGTTGAAATACATAGTCTGGGAATTCTGCTTTATTCAGAAACACTCCTACAACACCAGTTCAACATGTGTGTTGTGTGGTTTAGATTTTCCTTCAACCTTTTGGGGTATTGTGTTTTAGTTATGATGTGGTAAATTTCCAAATTAAGTTTATGCTCCAGCAATGCAAAATCAAGAAATGTCTTTACAACAAAAATATAAACATACTCTTTATTCCCCTGATAGCATGCATACATCTGGGAGACGTCTATTTGATGTTTGCAATTACAACTGCAAAATGTGTTTTTATGATTGTTTGCTCATCTGTCTCTGAGACGTTTCCTGTCAAATGTCATATAGACATCTTGAAAGATATCTGAAATGTTTATGATTTAGGATGTATGTACGACGCAGATCTCCAGATCTTTAGTGCTGTATGGTTAAAGCACAATAATGGTCTAGTCGGAACAGAACACCAGTACTAAAATTAAACCATCTTATTTAGGGCTGTGTATAGGGCTGCACGGTTCTTGCTAAAATGTGAATCATGATTTTTCTCTATAGGAATTGATCTTATTTTTAACAGTCATATTAATTCTTTAAAAATAATGTTTGTTGTTTTGCTAGTGGTCAGGTCACATGCTCCAGACATATGAGTTTATCCGTGTCATGTCCTGGTCCCACACCCCCTCTCATCACTGTTCTCTTTCTACTGTCCTGTATGAGCAAAGGCAAAAAACACCCCCAAAAAGTTCATCTGGTTGGTAGTACTAATGTTCAGTCTGTGGTACTGATTTATTGTTCATGTTAGCAAAAGGGCTGAACTAGCATTGTTTTGACCCATTCTTTATTTACTTTTGCAATATATACATTTACATTGCATTGTCTGTGAATTATTTTGATTAAAAACAACAGCTTGTATAGTATAGTATAGTATAGTATAGTATAGTAATTTAGGAAAAGGTATAGAGTATAGTATGTTTTAATAGTTTTTTGTTGACTGGAAATACTGTACTACAAGTCATTGTTTCAGGCTTGAAATTGTGTCTTTTTTAGTTCAATGCTATATTGAATCGACTGTAGATTTAAGATCTTGTAGCTGCTGTATTTCAATATTGCATTTGTGACATGTGGATTGCTGCACAATAAGACAACCAGAGGTCAGGAAAACATCTCGCTGAGTTTGCCTGTGACGTGCAAATGATGTAACTGTTTTCATGCAAAAGAAGTCAGCTGGAGTGCATAGCACATCCTGTGGTTGAAAAAGCTCAGTTCAGTGTGTGATATTTCTTATTTTGTTATGGAATATTGCAGTGTTTATTATAAATGAATAATCCATGTCCGTTTCGTCAAAAACATTAACCTCCCCTCCAAACGGCATCTCTTCTCTGCATGATGTATGTTTCGACATGGGAGTGGGAATATTCTGACTGTCCAAGATCCAATCAGTTCCCGAAGGATGAAATCAAGACCTGATTCACATTTTCCTCATTCCAGAAGCCATTTCACTCAGATATGTCACAATTAGGAAAAAACACCATCACAGCTTGTATTCGAGTCACGAAATGTTTTTCTTTATCTGTGATCCTGGTTGTATTGGTAATGATTTATCAATGTAATGCAAAACAATCATTATCTAATGTTATCTAATAGGCCATATAATAATAATATCTAATAATTGCTCTGAAACAACATTACAGCGATGTCACTGTTAGTCATTTATTTTGCCAAACTCACATTCATACCATTCTTGTATTGAACATCCACTCAGTATTACTATTACATGTCGGAGCTGTGGCTCAGTGGTCAGTCCTGCAGATAAATATACATAAGCTGTTGGCTCACGGGGACCCGGTTTTGACGGGACACCGGCTCGTGTCCCGATCCCACACCCCGTCTCTTACCCTTATGCCCCTGTCTGCCTCCACTGCACTGTGTATATAAATATAAATAAAATACTCCCTCCAAAAAAACAATGACATTAATGTAGTGAAATAGTTAATCAAGTTTAATGTTGATTTGAACAGTGTCTCATTGAGTCCTTTACCAGCCAGAACCTGTTCTGTGTCAGCATTTCCAGCTGTTTACCATTACCCTGCACAACACGCTCATAATGACAACTTCCTTCCCGTCAGTCTGCTTAACTGTGTGTGCGCTTGTTTTTTGAAAATGATCTCAAGTGTGCCTGTCCAGAATGATCTGTTTGACATCAACAAAGTTCACTTTAGATTCAGACATGCAGGAAAAATCAATTAATCGGGGAAAGAGTCTGGATCCATCTGTTGGTGTATGTTATCTCGAGATAAATTTAGAACTGTGGTAATCCACATGATTCTGGCCTTAGGGCATATTTTATAGATCATGCTTTTACTGTTAAGATTTAACTAGACTCATCAAAGTCAGCTTTATTGTCAATTTTGCCACAAGTACAGTACATACAGATGGAGGATTGAAATTGCTTTACTCTCAGACCCCAGGTGCTTACAGATAACATAGAATAAACATATATCAAAAAATATTTCAAAAATACAGATAAATACAGTTCTATATATACACAATACAACTTATACACAATACAAAACTCAGCCCTTTTTTGTGTGGATCAGTAGGCCCAGATTGAATAAAGGCTACATTTTGTGAGGATTTATGGTAGAATATGTTGACGTCAACGACAACATGTAGTGCTGTTCCTAACACATCTGACTTCTGTAATGTGAGGACATTTAATGTAGGGTGGAACTTGATATTTCTTTTAAAGCCGCAATCCATACCTTTTTGGTTAAAAGTAAACAAAAACCATTATGTTGAATACTGTTTTCTAACCTCACCTTGATTTGGAATGGTAACCTCAAATACATTTTAAGCTGAGCTGTCGGGTACAATTTCACAGGAAATGAAGTCATTGTATTCATTTGACTCACAAACGTAAATTCATAAAGTAATCTGTAGCCTAACTTTTTCAAACAGGTGGGACAAAGAGACAAAAGTTTTGGAATGCAGCTTTAAGAATAGGTTGGATCATGACGCATGCTTTCATACTAGAATAAAACCAGATGGTTGGATGGGAGAGGTAGAAAAGTTAAAGAGATTTGTCATCCAGGAAGGCAAACGGTTTAAGAGTATTTTTTTATCACTTGAAATGGCCTGGTTGAAAGGCAGAACAAGATTTTTTGATAAAGTTTACATTTGGAGTAAGATGAATCAATGAATCATACATAATAATAAAAAATTATGTCTTGTCTGTACGTTTTAAAATAAACACACATACATTGGTGGATAGCACTTTGTAAATGACAGGTGTTACAAATCTGTGAAAGTCTGCCAAGGTTTCTTTCGACACGGATTCTGCGTGGGCCTGTTATGATATCAGTTTTGTTAGTTCCTATTTCTAATCGCCATGAGTTGCCTTGTACATAACATACAAATATGAGCCTAGACAAAGTATCAGTAACTGTACATTCACACGGGGCGTCACGCTTCTCATTTACTTTGGATGGGTGACGTCAAGCGTTGCCGAACTGGATTGCGGGTCCGTTGGCGTTGTGTAACTGGCATTGCTCGCGGCAGAAGTAGAAAATTTTTCAACTTTTCAAGCGCCCACGCAGGCGTCAGCCAGTCAGATCGCTTTATGCAAATAACCTAGTGCAGGTGCTAGCCAACTGCGTTCGTGTAAGACCGGAGAACAGTGTGATTGGCTGTTGTCATTATGACGATCGCGTTGGCCAGTGTGTCAGACTAGTGTTGTCACGATTTCAAAATTTCAGTAGTTGCTACCAATACCAGTAAAATTCCACGATTCTCTGTACCAAAACAAAATGCCAGTACATGCTAATTTAAACACTATTTTATTAATAAAGCTCAATATTAATATTTTTTTTAATAAAAAGTAGGGCTGTCGAACGATTAATCGCATCCAGAACGAAACTTTGTGTTTTTATAATATATGTCTGTGCACTGTGCATATTGATTTTGCATTTATAAAAACTTACACATACATGCATATAGTTAAGAAAATTATAAAATATAAACATTTATAAACATTAAATATAATTAAAATTATTGGAAAATATAAATAAATACATCTAAATATTTTTTAAATATATATAGGCCTACATGTATGTGTTTTTGTTTATAATACAAAATTAATATGCTCAGTACACAGACATATATTATGTAAACCTTTATTCTGGATGCGACTAATCGCGATTTATCATTTGACAACCCTAATAAAAAGCAATGCCATTTTGTATACATGAAGTATACAAGTTAACTGTTGCTAAAACTGCTGTGTGCTCACTGGGGTCTTTCATGCTGATGAACATCCTCCTCAGTCTGCTGCTGTAAAAGACAAAGAGAATATACTTCAGTAAGACAACTGACTGAACATACATGCATATGCAATATTAGAACAAACCTTTATTACTGGTTTTTATGATAAAGTAATATTATGATTAGTAATATCATGTCATATTTTAGTTATCAATAAACCGTACAAACTTATCGTTACTAACGGGAAATACTGTACAGTGTCATTGAAAATTAGCAACAGTATACAGGGCTCCAGACTGCGACTAAAATAGTTTCATTTTGCAAACCAAATATATTCATTTGCAAGTAATATTTTTTTCTTGTTTTTAAAATGTTTCCAACGGAAGTGCCACACTTTTCAAAAACGCCAGTGTAACGGAGGCCAGAGAGAGAGAGAGAGAGAGAGAGCGAGCTATGCAGGTAAACCTTACTTCCTGAAGTCAAGAGGTGCTATGGCTATTTAGCTTCCTCATCAGTGCGTCTGACTCCCATGCCGGACCGATGCCGGTTTAGTATCAAAATCCGACTCCCTGTGAGATTACTACACCCCTGTTTTCCCCTACGAAGATTAGGTTTAGGATTAGGTGTGGGGGCGGGTTTTATATATATTGACCAATCACATTGCAGCACCTTAAGTTAATGAACCAATCAGAAGTAGGGGAGTCGAAATTTCACGGGGAGTCAAATTTCGGTACAACACCGGTTTGAGGTCCGCTCGTAGCAGGAGCAGTGCGAGTAAGACCGGTTACAACAACAGCTGGGCTTTTTCTCGCATGCTCAGTGTACCAATGCTCGATGAGGCAGCAAGGAATAAGGGCCAGCGGATCTCCGCAGAAAACTCACTGGAATTCTGTGGATTTTAGCGCTTGTTATTGAGTATACACACACACAACGTGAGCGCGTTACTTTGCGCTGTTATTAATGAGCCAAACAATGTGATATTTGAGACGTTTGAAACAACAAGAATGAACGACAGGCGAACCTAACCTAATCTTTCCATTGTGTTGTGAACATGCGGAAAGGTGTCATTTTTACAAACTAAATTTAGGCAGTAATGTAATGACGAAACAATCCCTTTCGTTTTGCTTTAAACTCTATAAACAATAAAATGTATACTTTCCATACAGTATATATAATCTATAAATTTGGTCTTGACATGCACATTTTCTGTTAAATTAATTTAAAGTCATTTGGTCTGGTGTATTCTGGTGTAGTTTAAAGTCACCATGCAATTAAAAATGACAATACTAATTTTCCTCTTCACGTTGTGTATTAAAAAAATGTAATGCATGGCTAGCTGTGGATTATCCCTTACTTATTCATCCATGTACATCATTATTTTTGTAAAATTCATTTGCAAACATTAAGCTCCTCTCCCCTTCTAAACAACAACTCTTCTCTGCATGACATCATTCCTGAAAAGAGGTAGGACTATACTGACTCTCTAATGAGTACCGGTAGTGTATTAAGTTAACTTACAACCATCCAATCAATTAGGAGAGGGCGACATGAAGTCCCGCCATACTTTTTCCATTTTCAGAAGCTGTTTTACTCGGATGTACGTCACGATACTGAAAAGAAGACAATCGCAACTTCCGTTTCATGGTGATTTTAAACAGTTTTAGCATCTACCAATACGAAGGTTCTCTGCCTCTTTAAAAAAAAAGCAGAACCAAATCTGCTGTCATTTGCATAAACAGGCAGAATAACTCAAAGTAAAAATGTAAGCTCATGTTATGTGGCTCTTAAAGGCAGAGTAAGCAATCCTGTCCTGTCCGCCTTTAAAAAATGTATTTGTCGCTTGTGTTTTTCCCCTAAAGGAGCCAATAGCTCCTTAACAGATGTCTGGAGTAGGGTTGCAAGGGGGCGGAAAATGTCCGGTAAATTTTCAGAAACTTTCCATGGGAACTTCATCTTGGAAATTTTGGAAATATTCCAAGTTAAGAATTTACCAGGAATTTACGTGAATTTATGGAAATTCATTAGAAATTTTGGAAATGTATATAAACTGTCTTATATAAAAACATAAAAATAAACATTTTGTAAGTTGACATGCATGCAAGCTAATACAGATTTTTTTAATGTTTTTAGATTTTAGTAGAACTTTAATTATTTCAAACAACACAAAAGCTGGAATATTTTGTAATGGTAAACATATTTTACAAATTATGCAAATAAATAAAAATAGACTAGATGAATAAATTCTTCTTAATCAGCATGCTTGCTAAAACAAACTATAACCCAGTATATACAATTCAAGCCTGCATTTTGTTTTTATTTAACAAAATACAAAAAGCAATAACATTAAGTATTAATGTTATAAAAATATTAAGCAGCACAACTGTTTCCAAAATTTATTAAATCAGCATCATGTGTCACTGGTTCTGTATTTTTGATCAAATAAATGCTGGCATGATGAGCATAAGAGACTTCTTTCAAAACCAGTAGGCTACTGTACTTCTGTATAATGACAGGCTAGCAGAAAGTAGAAGAGCATCACATCTTGTGCTAGCTAGCCTCATAAATTGTCAATGAAATAGTGCTAGCTTACATTTAACCTGATGTACATTTAATCTGATTTGGCTGGCTAGCAGCTATGTGCTGCTATAAACACATTTTGGAATTTGTTATTTACACTTTAATTCTATAGATAAAATATATTTAACCAAGTAACTCAACTCAAATGCAGAACTGTGGCTTCAATATTCCTGTGATATTCAGAGTCTGGAAGATTTCCCACCCAAGTGATTGTTTGTGCAGAAAAATATAAATGTTGAAAAACCATTAATGAAACCGAATAATATAAAAATAATTCAGTTACAGGCAGGGTTTCATTTTTTTGTTTTTGATGAAATGTGTTTTGAATGAGAAACGGTTCTGGATAAGCAACGCTATTCATCAGTGAATGTTGCCAATAGCTGCTCTTTTCCTCTTGCCAGCTATGTGTTTGTACAGAACTGTGATCTTACCAGTTATTTCACCAGACATCTTCAGTTTGTCTACTGCACTGATATGTATGACTGCACAGATATGTGATTATCTCGCACTGCATTACTCTGAAAACAAAGCGTGAATGGCTTTTGTGTTTAGTGAAAAACTATGATTGAAGCTTGTTAAAGGGCAGCAGCTCTGACAGAAAAAGACGACTTCACGCTGTGTCTCTCTCTCTCTCCTACGGTCTCCATTTTGTGAACGCCTGCAGTGGAGCAGCCATGTCTGCCGCTGATCTGACATCCGCACAAAAGCTCATTGCCTGTCCCATTCAACTACACGCAATTGATGTGGGGATAAAAGTACTATTGTTGTTGCTGTTTAATGAAATGTAATGGTTTACAATATTGACTGGATGGAGAATAAGCGTGTATGTTGTGAGACACAAATATAAGCACATTGCGAGTCTGATTGGCTTTATTGCTGTAAAGCTCCCAGTGGATCTGTATCATCAGTTATTACTGTAGTTTCTTACACATTCAGCACCAGCTGCTTATGTGTGTGTGTGTGTGTTAGAGCAATACAGCAATCAGATACTGGAAATGTATTCTCTTTTTCACAAATGTAGTAGTAGTTAACTGGAACCTTTTTTTTCTTTTTAAGTCTGATTCAAAATTTTTCCTTTATCAAAAAATGAAGCGACGTTTAGTAACCAAACACAATGCATAATTTTTATATTCTGGACTAAACACAAGGGCTATGCAAACTTTTGGGGGGGAGGGGAAGATTAAATTCCACTCTGTTCCCTGCAATATAGCATAGATAAAGCTATAGCACGACTACAGACCGTCTCTAGTCCAATCAGATTCAAGGACCAGAACTAGCTGTTGTATAATATAAGCAAACTAGACTGTTGTAGTTTTATGGCTCTTTATATAAAAAAATTTTTTTGAGCTTGACAAATGTTGTCAACTTAGCTGATGTTAAATGGCAAGATCTGTCTTTAATGATTCTTCTGGTTTTGTGTTTCACAGAAAAAAATGGTATAAAAGTGTGGAACAAGTGCGAGTTATAGTAAACTGTTTCTTTATTGTGAGCTTGGTTACTTTGCTGAAAAAGCCTGCAGAACAAAACCAGGAAGTCAGCACAATATCACAGTTACATACACACGCCCCACCTAATAAAAGGATTTTACGATGGAGTCAACAGTGTCTATGTTTAGCAGGTTTGATGTGCGCTAAATGTACTTTATTCATTTCATCTTCTAAAGAAGCTTTTACTGGCTGTTTTTCCTGTTAAATGTTTTTTTTCGGACGTATTGTGTAGCCACACCATAAGCACAACTTTCAGTGTGATATGATACATCTGATTGGAAATCTTACCTATTTTACGAGGTAACACATTTGTGTGAATTCGTTCGATCTCATTCGTATTTTTTTTAAATGATTTTACTTTGCCCCTTTGATGTTAGGTTTAGGGGTGGGGTTAGGGTGGGCCTTTATCATTGCTTTGCCACCCCGTAAAATGTTCATTTTAGCAAAATTAGCCGTTGAGCCTGTGATTTAGGGGTTTGGGTGAGATAAGGGCTTATAGCCACCTCGTAAAATTTGTACAACTTCCTCTGATATCAGGTTATAAATATATAAATGTACATACACACACAATCTATAAATTGAAGGTCGTGCTGACGCACACTGAAAAAGTGGCAAATGAACACGAATTAACTGATTCAAAATGTTGTGACTGTGTCACATACTGCCATGAGATTGGGTTGTGTAGGGCAGTGATTCCCAACTTGAGGTTGTTAAGCAGGTTATGGGAAGTACTTGGAAAGTGTAAGGTTTTATTTTGTTACCTACAAAGTAAAAGGTGCAAATTTAGAAATAATAGAGCTGTCAGTTCATTAAAATAACTTGTGAGGATTCCTTACATGATTTTTTCACTTCCTTTTTAGGAAATTAAAACCAAATGGAGAGAAAGAAAAAAAGGTTGGGAAACACTGATTTGGTGAACACTGATGTGGAAAGATTATAGCAAGCTGCATTCAAGGCTAATCCTTGTAGACCTCTCTATGATTGGAGATACATCCCTAAAGATTAAGGGCTTCACACATCCCTTGGGTCAGTCATCTGCTGTTTGGGTCACCTTAGCTCATTAGTGTGCAGCAGTTAAGCCCTTGTGCATTGTGCTGCGATTTAAGTGTTGTGGATAACAGAGCGCTTTAGAGTTACCTATAGTGCAGTTTAAGCCCCATTTTGTCAATATTTAAAACCCATTTTGGTCAACCACTAGCTTGTCAATTCTTGATGGTTCTTATTTGCAACGTATTGCCATATCCTTCATGCTCCTTCTGTGTTCCCATCTGTTCACTTCAGGTTGATTCTAAAAATGTCTGTTTACTCAGATATGATCTCTCTTCCCTTCACCTGCCATTCCTCTCCTGCAGGTGAATGGCTCCTTTGTAGTGTACAGTTCAGAGCTGCGGTCGTGATGAAGGCTTGTCTCAACAAAGCCCTTTTGTTAACACTCTGCACTCGGCTGCTTATGTGCAGACTAAAGATTTAACTCCGTCGCGTACCATATGTTCTGTAGGCTAAAGACTTTTTTCCTGCAGACTGAGGGCCGTGGCATATCTGTGATTCGAGAAGAACAGATGGAATTACAGAATCAATGGAGAACTCAAGCTGCCGTCTTACACAGATCTGGTTTCAGTGTGTTGTGCTTTGTCACGTAATTCTTCTACTTGTAAGGCAGAAATTGTCCACTTACCCTGACAGTCAGATAATGAGATTGGATGAAAATAGTTCTTTATGTAACTGCTGCGAATTGCCTGTTATTACCTCTGCGTCACACAGTGCCGTTATATTATTTTTCTCTGCAAAACAGATGCCAATATTGGTATTCAAAAAATACTTATATTTACGCATTTGGCAGACGCTTTCATCCAAAGCGACTTACATTGCATTATACTTTACATTTGTTTCAGAGTATGTGCAATCCCTGGGATTGAACCCATGACCGTGGCGTTGCTCTAACCACTGAAAAGCTGAAGTGTGTCATTTCTGTGCCGCTAGCGTCACAACTGTTTTGCCTATATTTAACATTATTAGCAGTCCAGCCATGGCAGGCTTTAAGCTATTAAGATATTAAGCTATTTTTTATTTATGTTTCGCCCAAAATAATAACAGGATTGACAGGGATACTATCATGTGATATTCTGATATTGTCTGGGTTTGTGCTCCAGCGTTTTAGTTTCTCATGTCAATAGGAATATTAGAATGTCACATGATTAGAAGTCTAGTGAATCCTGTCAGTTATGATTTTGCTAAGTCTTAACTAAAAATGAAAGTCATACAGTAATTTCTGTGCCACTAGCTGTTTGTAGGGTTACAGGTTTCCTTAACACTGCTCCCGTCTGTCATTGGTTGCATAAACTTATAGTCCCACTCCCATACTCACATAAGTTGAGCCAATGTGGCTTTTTCCTGCTGGTTAGGTTGTTAAATCAATCAAAACGAAATTGAAATTGCCACTGTGTCTTCAAAATGATGCTATAAGGATTTTTACAATGAAAAAACTATCATTACTTTTACAATTAAAATGAATAATCATTTGTTATATTTATTTCAGTGTTTTCGCTAGGATTTTGTGGAACTGTGGCACTGAATGATGTCACACGCACACATTAGTGACGTCATCACGTAGTTTTGAGTATCAACTTTAATATAGCGTAATTCCCAATAAAGCAGTTCTCATTTACAGATTTTCTGTTTCTGTTGTGAGTTCTGTTTTATAACCAAGACAAAATCACCACACACTTTAAAGAGCGTAGATGTTGGCTTATTCCTCCACAGTGCATGCACAGCCCGTGTAACCATGTGCTTACTAACAGGCGAACTGTGTTCATGTTTATATATCCAAACAGTTGATAACAGTGACAGGTTTTGGAAACACTGTTTTGTACTCTTTTCTTCACAAGTCGGTTGCTGGATGGTGCTGCTTCTCCGTAGATGCCGAGAAAGACGACCCCTGCACCAGGATAACAAGTCCTCGTGCTCGCAGGACAGTACTGACGACAGTTTATCACTGAATGAAAGCTAAGGTTTACCCAAAAAGATGCTAGGTTTGTTGTTATGCGTGCCTTCTGAACAAAAGTCGCTAAATCTAAGGAAAGACTTGCTAACTTATTTTACTTAACAAATTAGAAATGAATAGGAAACACTGGGTCACTTAGAAGCTGTAGCCGTAGCGGAGAGGATTTTCGGTGTGGCAACTTAACACAGCAAAATGAATATAGCGGAAACACCGAATTTATTACCCATTTTTACTATTTTTTTTTGTCTGGTGATGAATGATTGCCTGACAAATTCTTAGGCATTGTGTTAAAAAATCCAAGCAGAAAAGACTGAAGCTAATGTGTAAACACAGAGCTTTATTTCTCCTCCGAGCATCAGTTTGTGTATCCCAGCACATTATTTCACTCTTTTATCTTGCCCTGTGTCACATTAAGAGGCGATCAGTTGAGCTTGTTCACCAGTCTCCCATCACCCGCCATTGATTTATTCTTAATGGGAATTCTGCCCTTGACTGAACGAGAGAGTCACCATTCAGCTAATGCCTTCATATTTTCAATGCTGCTGCAATGTGTAGATCATTTTAAAAGTCTACTGAAGTTTTTGTTCTTTAGTGAAAAATAAATATTTGTTAAAGCATAAAACCTAACTGAAAGCATTGACAGAAGTATAAGCAGTTTTTCAGAAATGACATCAAAAGCATAAAGCAATGCAAATCAATTAAAATGTATTTGTACATTGTACTTTTGTTGTGCAGTGATGTTGTTTTGCCTAATATCACCTCAATCAACATTAGACTAGGATAATCGTCTCTGCAGGTAAACTTTGCTCACATATCACCGATAGCTCCGCCTCTCGTCCGTTTATTTTCATTTGTTCAAATGAATGACTTCACTATGCACTTCTTGTTGGAAACTATTTATATAAAAGAATGGTGCAGAATAGGGCTTAAAGTGAAAAATAATAATTTCATAATTTCAAATCATAATTTAATCGCCCTCTTGTCATTTCAAATCTGTATGACTTTCTTTCTTCTGCAGAACACGAAAGAAGATATTTTGAAAAACTGTTGGTTCCAATTGACTTGCATTGGTTTTGTGTCCGTATAATAGAAGTTGATGGGTACCATCGTTGTTCAGTTACCAACATTCTTCAAAATATGATTATTTTGCAAAAGAAAGAAAGTCTTAACAGTTTTTTAGGTGTTAGGAATTTTGTTTTGTTTGAGCACAATATTCAATTTCGATTTAAATATGACCAAGACAGACGTATTTTATTATATTTGCACCAATGAAACATTCACAATTTCCTGGAATATGCTTTGAGAATGCAATTATTGAAAATGCTTAAAATGCACTGGCATGATGTTATTGTTTATAAACATTATTCTTTTTTCATGCAAATTACAGCAAGTGATACACTGTACTTTTGGGCTTTGTCCCAATACAAAAGGTGCTTTTTTATTCCAGTGTATTTTTGATCATTTAACAGCATGTTGAAATGCCAAAAGGCTACTCAATAAATCACGCAATACTTGTAATAGGCAACGTCTATAGCACTAGTCTCAATTTAGCAGTGGCATCTAGTCAAATAGTGCTGTATTACCTAACGTTGGTTAGACCCAACAAAGGTTTAAACAGAATTTTGGGTTGAAACAACCCAGCATAGGTTTATTTACTACCCAACGGTTGGGTTTGCCACTTTTTGACAGAACGCTGCAGCATTTTTTCAAGAAAAATTTATTAAAACCACACTAGTTTTCCCATGCACACATATAATTTGGATCATGGAAGGCCAGTAAACTCTCTTCACATGCAGTGCAACCTTGTATAATGTTTCAATTCTATGGATTCATTTTGATAAGCCTTAAAGAAGCACACATCCTTGAGCGATCTTCTCTAAGTGTATAGTGATACTGAACAGAAATTGAATTCACTTCTCTTCCAGGCTGCATATAATTCCATAGAGTTTAAATGTAACTAGATGTAATTTTGTTGAACTCTGGGCTCCTCGTGTATAATCTTAACACAATTCATTCAGTATTGAATATACAGGTCAATATAACTTCTTGAAGGCCCGGACACTTTCTCTCACACACGTAGCCATTTGTGGCTGTTGGATTAATAGCTCCGTTGCGTGTGAGAGTGCACGTGTGTGTGAGATATACTAGTGTTTTCCAGGGACGGGAACGTGACGCACGTATGCGCGCGTTGCTTTTACTGTAAAGCACTTAACATGCATGACATGTATTCCAGAAGGCAGGCGTTACCATGGCAACCCTTGTAGGTCATAAGCTGCAGGTTTGATTTGATTGGCTGAATGAAGAGAACACACACAGGAGAGATCAGTCAGCGTGCTGTACTGTTTATCTACAGGATGTCCTTTTGGATCTGCTCTACCAATCTCATTTCTCTCTTCAGCTTTATTATCTTTACAAGCACTTGAGATTTGCTTTCCTTATTTAAATACCTGGAACGTGTTCGCTTTGTAGTGTTTGCCTATAATCAGATAAGATCATTTTTATCTTTTCGATATGTGTGTCAGTATGTTTCTTTTTATTTTTACCTCATGGGTGGTATAAACAAAATGTCATATTGTAACATGAAAACCGTTTAATCGTAGTAATAGTTTATTTTATAATATAATTATTATTTTTAAAAAGAATGTTTGTTTATCACTATTTGTGTAATCCAGTGATTTAAATACATTACATGTTAAAAGTGCTTATCTATTTTGTTGGGTTTATGCATGCCACAAGATACTGAAGGTAATAAATATATAAATATTAATAACCCTGCATTGTACAAAATTCCATTCAGTCTGGCTTCATTGTGGTATGTTTTGCCCACCATCCAATGACAAGTTGCAATGTTAATAAGTATAAATGTATTATTTCGCTGTTCCTATACTCAGTAGCTCAGTTGTTAGAGCATTGTGCTAGCAACGCAAAGGTTGTGGGTTTGATCCCAGGGTACACACATCCAAATAGGTAAAGACAAAAATGCACCGTAAGTTGCTTTGGATAAAAGCTTCGCCAAATGCGTAAATGTAAAGAAATGTAAGTGTACAATAGTAAAATATGTTTTAATATAACTGTGTATGTTTTATAAAAAATATACAATATGTTTTTGATTTAATAAAAATTCTAAGTTTAAGATTCTAAAATGTGGTTGCTGTAAAGCGATGCACCACCCTACTTTTGCAATAGTCACAATAGTAAATTGATATTAATAAATATAATGATAAATATAGATGTACTTATATAGGCTAAATAAAGGTAAATGTAAATCTGCTTTGTTATATGCAAAACTTTTTTCTGCTTAAAGTTGTATTCTGTATAACTGTGAATGTGACACACTATATTTGAATCTTAAATCTTACATTTTAATACATTTTTAATAAAGGCATCTCGTCGTCTTGTGGACACAGCCCAATGTGTGAATAACATAAGGCCATTCTGCCAAATGATCATATTGTGTTAGCGTCAGCCCTGAAGCACAATATATAAATAAAATATTGGTTAAAAAAATAAACAGTTTAAAAATTGAATTAAAAATCATAAATTATGGCTTAGATGAACAGTTTCTTTTGTTTTTAAGTGAATATATCGAAATGGTCTCTGATTTACTCTATAAATATTCACATTTTTAACTGTACAACTTGCCTTCAGTGGCTCTCAGTCTGAAAAAATTTAATTCATCTCTGCAGAATCTCTGAAACCTTTAATGATCTGAACTGTTTGGGTTCACACCTGTAAGTCTTCCCCTCCCATTATCCATCTACACTCTCTCATGTGACACAGAGCTTAGTTTATATGGTTTACTAGTCGTGGTTTGCTTTGGGAGTCAGAGAATACACATCACACTCATTATTGTGTTGACTGTACAAACATTTATTGAAAACGCTCAGATTAGTTTTACAGTGTGTTTCAGTTACATCTGTTTAAGTGATTTTGTCCTGATGCTCACAATTGAGTACATTTCTAGTAGTTTGACTGTGATAAATATCTCATTTATGTCATTTTAAATGCTGCCTGACTTTTCACTGTTGGAAGCTTTATTCAAACTTAATGAATGTTACAATGGAATCAAAATAATGTCATGTTTTGAATGGATTTGATTTTTAATATTTGCCATGAATGCATTTCCTTGAGCTGTTGTTGTACCAGTAGTTTTTAAATCATTTCCTTAGGCCTGTCTGAATGACATGATGATGTTGAAGGAAACGTTAAGGCTGTAGTATGCAGTAAAAGTATGCACTCTTTCTCATAGATCCATTTCCTAGAGCAGCTTTGCTCTATTGGAGTCCCGGTCTGTAACACACTCTCAAAACTTGCTGTGTTTTACACCACTGAATGCATCTTTGGAGACTCTAATTGTCTTGTTGTGGGTCAGTGCATTTGGTTATGGGCCATTATGGATTATAGCCGGTGGTCAATAATATTGTCTCAGCTCGGCTTGGCAGTCGTCCTAGGATGGTAGCCAGTGACTGAAGAGCAAACAGAAACAACTCACAAACATTAACATCATTTATTTGCATCCCTTTGAGAATGTCACACAATTTCTGCTATGCCCTCAAACCACCAGTGTAATTGAATTAGAACTGTGCGAATAATAAGCAGTGTACCCTAGCACAGTGGTTCTCAAACTGGGGGCCCCAAAATGGATCCTGGGGGGGGCACAGATTTTGTAGCATTTTATGAAATATAGAAATTTATCTTACATTTTAGGCAATCAAACATCAGAATAAATAAGCCGACCAACCAAAATAATTGATGTTTCAGCATTGTATAACTGAATATGTTTTTGATTTAATAAAAATTCCAAGTTTAAGCCTATAAGTCTTTTTTGGGGGCGACAAAGCGATGCACCCTACACAAAGGGGGCCTTACAACAAAAAAGTTTGGGAAGCACTGCACTAGCACATTCATTCACAAGTGCTGAAAGGTTTTGCTTTGAGTGAGTTGACAAAAATTGGTTTGGGTAAGTAAGTAAAACGGGGTTATTAGGTTTGCCAAGTTTTTGCTACTTTTTACACACCATAGGACACGTATACTGTATATTTGTTAACTACCCATTTAAGACCAGTAGGGAAGGGAATTGCTCAGGAGCTGTAAAGCACAGGTAATTATATCAGGAGGGACAGATCCCGGTTAAAAAAGGCACTGTTTTTCCCCACAGTACTGTTCATTAATCATAACTCTATGACTGCTGCTTTACAGAGAGAAACTTACTAAAGCTACCAAAGTCAAACTACCTGACCTGTGGTTACAGTTTCCATTTGGCTGTGTTTCTATTGAGGGCTGTAATGACTGGATATTGAAAATAGTTGACAGTAATTATGAATTAGTTAGGTACTGTGCATGGACTTCGGTTGTGAAAAAAAGTTATTTGTGGAGGAAAAAAAAAGTTTATAAATGGCACAGCAAGCAGCAACAGAAAAGTGTTAAAAAAAATCTAAGTTAAAAATGAAACGCATTGTATATTATCTGTTTCTTTATCAGTTTGCACAGTGGTTAAAAAGATGTGGCATGGGCAAGATGTGGAATATTACATTATTTAATGGTATTTATTTGACAAAATGATTATGAGAATAGTCATTCTATTCATTTGGCCATAGGAAACAATATTTGTCATGCCATTGAGGCACTTTGAATAGAGAGAGAGAGAGAGAGAGCAAGAGGCCATCTTAACTGCATTAAAACGCTTCAGGAGCAAGTGAAGGACGTCTGTTCACGCCCACTGCTTTTTACAAAGAGTAACTTTCTGACGGTTGTGTTTTATTCCATTCTGGAAATCCTCATGGTGTAGCTTTAAAGAATATTCTTCCATTTTCTCAACTCAAACACTGACAGCTTTTCATTTCAGATGTTGTTTTAAATATATATTTGATGTGCTGGGTGACGTGCATTGACTCATGTTTTCTCTGAGCAAGTCAGGCCGTGAATTCGGTAGCAGCCAATCAATAAAACACAGCCTGACTCACTGAATCACATCCAGAAACAACACGAACAAGCTCTCGAACACTTTATTTAGACATTTATCTCTCAACCTCTCCTGCAGACGACTGAAGCCAAAGCCACAGCCTGGAAAGTGGTCTGATGTGAAGGCTTGGTGTGGCGTGTGGCTGCTGCATTGCTCTTTCTCTGTTCATTGAGAAAAGCAAAGGTTCTTATTAACTTTATTGAGAAGTGTTTCAAGCTTTGCTTGTAAGCTGTTCCAACCTGTCCACACTGAAAGTGACTGATGTGATGTGCCAAAAGGAAAATGTTATGTTAAAATCAACAAAGCCTTGCAAGATTGTGGTGTGAATGGCTTTGTTGGTAGTGATGGATGCCATCCGGTCCAAAATGAACACACAGCAATTTTCTAAATGTCAGTATAAATGGTCTTAAGCGAGTGTATTAAAATACTTAGTTTGTATAAAATTTCCCAATTTTTCATCCGTGGCAACTTAATAAGGAACTGCAACAAAGACAGATTCTGATCATGTGTTTGCATATTCTAACAACTTTTATTTTGCTCTATTCTTAATAGGACCCACATTGAATATTACTGACATTAAGCGACCAAAAGAAATTCATATTTGAAAGAAATGACAACACGTCTATACCTTTCTAATAATGGTACAGTTTCACAGAAAAATAAAGATGTCTTATATGATGCTGAAAATGGACTTGTTTTACAGCTAAATAATTCATCATTTCAATACAATACTAGGTTGTATATATGATATTATCGCAATATTATGATCAAAATATAAAAAATGAGACTTGAAATTCCTATTACAGATTTATTTCCAAAACCTTAACAATAACATTTTAATTATTGTGAATAAAACAGAATTTTAACATAAAATGAAAGGAATTAAGAAAGCCAAGACTCAAATAGAGAGTCGTTCTACAAATATTATATATATATAAAGACATTTATCGTACCGCACTCAATTGTTTCACCCCAAATTTTTATTAAAGGTGTACAGATGTGCAGTGTTTTTGTAATACATTTGACTTTGTAGATTTAACTTTTTTTTTTATCTCAAAATGTGCACAACATAAAGAAAAACATCACACAATATACCGTAGCTGTCAGAAAAGAAGAATATTTGATAAACTCAGTTTTGACAAAAAGGTCACCTTATAATTTTAAGGCGAAGAAATATCTTTCCTAGGGCCAGTGTCAGAAATATTTTCATTTATTAAGAAGCAATATTCCTTTGTTTTTTCTGTCTGTTACCTACATCCTATTATAGTTCAAAAGAACCAAAGGAGCATTTTTTGCCCCTCCTCCTATAAGTGTGAGGGACAATTCAAGTGGCACTTTTGCCCTTTGACCTGGTTAATTTGTAACCGCCCGTGCGAGTTTTATTTGTGTCGTGTGTCCTGCGGTGTAGGTGCCGTGTGATTGGACGTCGTGTTGTGAGCATTTAGCGGCTCAGTGTGATGCGATGGGGGAGGGGAGGTCATATTTAGAGCATTGCCACATTCAAGGCGCAGTGGACGAGGGTCATCTGAATCTAGACAGCTTCGTTTTACTCACATTACCCCTGAATCCTGTTCTTACTTCGTCAGCCACATATAGTACATGAAACAGCTTTGGGTGGTTGTCTCTTCACTACACTGGTTAAAGTGAGGTTTTGTCTGGGTAACACAACTGTGATGAACTTGACTGCAGTGCTGCTTTTAACACCTGTAAGACTGGATGTTTTAAAGACACCTGCAGTGTACAGCCATCTAGTGGCAGCCATCTGTCCTCTAAAGAGGACAATCTTCACCTCACCTGTGCACGGCTTAAAAAACCTGTCAAAAATTGTGCTTTACCTACTTTTAGAACATGATTTAGTGACATCTCACTGTATTGCCTATTACTGTACTGCACTATAGTTTTGCTGAGTGATAAGCAGTTTTATTGATATATTATATATGGGTTTGGATGTATGTAATTACTTTTCTTAGGACATTCATGTAAGCCTTCATTTCTTAGTGGAAATGCACAAAGGCAAGTTTGTTACGCATATCTATAATCAAGTCTTGCTGCATGAGGCCACAGATATAACCCAGAAAGTAAGTGCATTATGTGATTCAATGCTTGTAAGTATTAGTGAAGAGTGAACATTTTAATGAAAACTTTCTTAGCCTGCCCCCTACTGTTGTCCAAGAAGTGCTTTACATTCTCAAGAGTTCAGCTTTCTATAAAACAGTCAAAACTGACTCAGAAAGTTTGTTTATGAACAGTACTGTCTGTTGGAACGAACAGAACATTAATTTTTATTTTTGGGGGATTTAGAAAAAGCCTGAAAACATGTTTTGGTATCCCATCAAAGAATGATGAAAGGTCAAGTACTTTATGGTTCATACTGCCCCTAGTGGTTATAGTACATTTTTACTAGAACAATGTGTACATCCACATCCAATAGAAATGTTTATGTTTCATAAATTATTATGAAATGCATAATAGTTTTGCCATTTTGTTGTGAACTATTAAAGAGTTCCTTATTGTGTTGGCCGGGTCTTCATAACAAATAATCAGGTTATTCATTCGCTTCTATTCAGACTTTCACTTTTTGCAAGACATCAAGTAAATCAAATGACCAAATATATCAGTTTTGAAACAACAACAATTTTATTTAAAAACACAAAAGAAAATACAAAGCCACTAATTTATTCAAAAACATTATTGATATTAAATGGATTATTTAAAAATGTTTAATTATGATGAACTGATTTTTTGTGTGTGCATGTGGAGGCTGTAGATATCTTGTCTGCAGTATATAGATTGACATCTCTGTTAATGATGTGCTGCTGCAGTTCATAAAACAACCAGTTGGTGTCACTGTTTCATCTTTTTAAAACTCCTTCTCCATAGCACTGGTTCAGGTTGTAGACCCTGAAGAATGTTCATGAACTCTGATACTTTTAAAAGAAGAAAATTGAATAAAATATAAGAACATATTTTGTAACATTGTGTATACATTTCATTGATAGACTCAGAACAAAGAAATGATTTAACTCTTTTTGTTCCCTCTTTCTACCTCTCTTCATCTGATCTAACTCTAGATTCAGAATTACAGTGTTAAAACTGTACTGGGATCAGCACTTAAAGCACACTGAAAGGCCTCCACCAGCAGAGCTCTGGAACACACAGCACTACACATCAGACCTGTGACAAACAACCTGTCTGTTCATAACCATGATCACCTCAGAGCTGCCCGTGCTACAGTGAGTCTCTGCTTAAAAATATTACAAAAAATTAATTCAATATATGTATGATTTTGTGGATTAATTAGATGTTATTAACACAAATGCTTTCATGACTCAGATATGAGTTTTCATGTTGTGTTGATCTCTCAGGGACTCACAGGGTGAGTCGGGTCAGGATACAGTGAGTCTCAGCCTGAGTATGAGCGAGCTGGACGACTCTGGTGATGGAAAGACCAAGAAGAAGAGAGGAAGGCCTGGCAGACCTCCTGTACGCCTCTAGAATCTATTAACATGATTTCTCGCCTCCATCGCTGTGCTATTTGTGGTTCAACTTTACATTTCCTTTCTCCTCCAGGCACCAAACAAGAAGCCCCGGAAGTCGCCATCGGAAAAAGGATCGGCGGGGGCCCCGCGTGGAAGAAAGGCCAATGGGATGGCCCAGCACAATGGAGAGGGAGATCCTGTCACTCTTTTTGAAGTGGTCAAACAGGGGAAGAGTGCAATGCAGGTATGAAAACAGACTCCATCATATAATAGATAAATGCATCATATTTAATAAACATAACTGTATACATTTAATATAATCATTATTGTCATTTTATAATTGAAAGAAGTCAAAACACAAATTGCATGAAATTGCGTGTCTAATATTAGTTCACAGCTCTCTTGGATTGGATAATTGCTTTATTCTGCAGTCATATATTTGCGTATGAATTAAAGTGTGAAATTGATCATTTTATGTAAATGGTGACACAGCTATCCATGATTCTTTCAGTCAGTGGTTGATGACTGGATTGAGTCGTACAAGCAGGACAGAGATTTAGCACTTTTAGACCTCATCAACTTCTTCATCCAGTGCTCTGGCTGTAAAGGTAAAGATGACTCATGTCTTAATAATAATAACACATTATTTACAGGGGTGTAAAAAACAATCTGGAGGCCTGTCATAGACAACTTTTGTTATTAATATTAATAATATGCAGTAGTGTTTACCCAGTAGTTCTACTGAAGACTGGTAAATTGTAAAGTTGATGTTAGCCATAGATAATCGTTAGTTAGTTATTTGTTGTTGTTTATAAAGTTATTTCCTAAATATAGGCAAAATTAAATTTCTTTAATAGAGGAGGATGTGACAAAATTTAAATGGTTTCTACACCCCTGGTTGTTATGTTCATAATAATAAATGTAATAACTGTAAATGACTTTGTGATTGATATCCAGGCACCGTTAGAATCGAAATGTTTCGCAACATGCAGAACGCTGAAATCATCCGCAAAATGACAGAAGAGTTTGATGAGGTAAGTTATCTGCTGTATTGACATAACGTCACAGATGATTGAATTGTAGCGTGAGTGGGTCATTCTTTGTGTGTTAACGTAGGACAGTGGCGATTACCCCTTGACCATATCCGGTCCATTGTGGAAGAAGTTTCGCTACAACTTCTGTGAGTTCATTGGCGTCCTGATCCGACAGTGTCAGTACAGCATCATCTACGACGAGTACATGATGGACACGGTCATCTCTCTGCTCACGGGTCTGTCCGACTCACAGGTCCGGGCCTTCAGACACACCAGCACTCTGGCAGGTAAACATCTCGTGTGATGTGTTTGTCCAGATGTTGAGCGATCTAGAGTTACAAAATCAGACACAGTCTTGACAAGATATATTGTTTTTTCATCATACGTTCACCAGATGGAATTGGAATGTAATGACTTTAAAATACAAATACATATGCATGTTTTGAGTCATGTTGAGCCATAGGATGCCTTATGATTTAGAGTTATTTAGAATGACTCATTTGTCTCTTGTTTTTGTGCCTTCAGCCATGAAGCTCATGACAGCTCTGGTGAATGTGGCTCTGAACCTGAGCATTCACCAGGACAACACGCAAAGACAGTATGAAGCAGAACGCAACAAAATGGCAGGAAAGAGAGCAACTGAGAAGCTTGAACTTCTTCTCCAGAAGAGGAAAGAGGTATTAAGTACTGCGGTTTCAAAGCAACAACATAAACAAACGTTACTGCGCATGCATGCTTTTGTGGCCCAAAATGTATTTCCTGTACACATTAAAGAATAGAGTCCCTGCAGATTATTTCTGATAGCAAGCAAAATAAATAACAAGTAAATGACATTAGCTAGCAAGATAAAAAATATGTCTGGTCAGTATTATTTTGGGTTAGAAGAACCGTTTCTTGGCTAAACTTAAATTCAACAAACTTACACAACCCATTCAACAAATTGTTTATTTAATAAAATTAATATACAATAATATTTATATAAAAGTTTATTTAATAAAGTGTTTAAACAATAACATATTCAATTAATATTGATAAAAAATTAAATAAAATATAAATAGTTATATTATTAGCCAAAAACCAGACCGATCAACAGACACAGATTGGAATTTACCTTCGGGCCAGGCGTGTGCATCCGATGAAACCGTCTATATAAAACTAGTTTCTACACCCAAATAATTATAAGCAAGTAGATAGGATAACTTCAAACATGGCAGCCGAGTGTGCCGACTTCCCTAAAGAGACTTTGATTTAACTTAATATTATATTACAGCGCATTTATTTACATGATCCCACTATCTCACCAGCTTCAAGAAAACCAAGACGAAATCGAAAACATGATGAACTCGATCTTCAAGGGAATCTTTGTTCATCGCTATAGGTGACTAAACCCATGGATCCTCACGATGATAGCATGCTACAGTACAGCTGGACGTTTAGTCACGTATCTTGTGTGATTGACAGGGATGCAATAGCTGAGATCAGAGCGATTTGTATAGAGGAGATTGGTGTGTGGATGAAAATGTATAGCGACGCCTTCCTGAATGACAGCTATTTGAAATACGTGGGATGGACTTTACATGACCGGGTATGCTGTCTTTCATCACACAGAGAAACTGCTTTTTGTGCTTCTGTAGCATTTCAGTTTTAATTTAGTAACAGCAGCATCTTTCATCTTCAGCAAGGCGAGGTGCGGTTGAAGTGTTTGAAAGCCTTACAAAACCTCTACACCAACCGTGAACTTTTTCCTAAACTTGAGCTCTTCACAAACCGTTTCAAGGTAAGCGGACGCTTCAGGTGCGGTGTTACACATTCTTTGAAGCTCTATTTTAATGTCAGTAAAATTTCCTTGTAGGATCGGATTGTGTCCATGACTTTAGATAAGGAGTATGATGTTGCAGTAGAGGCCATCAGACTGGTGACGTTGATCCTACAGTAAGTGATGTTTAAGGCGTAAACCGCAGTGTTTTCGGTCTGGAGTTGTCTATTGATGGGATGTTCTTTACTGTTTTCAGGGGTAGTGAGGACGCTTTGTCTAATGAAGACTGTGAGAATGTCTATCATCTGGTGTATTCTGCTCACAGGCCTGTGGCCGTGGCTGCTGGGGAGTTTCTACATCGAAAGTGAGTCCATTTCCGTTTTTTCCGACTTAATTTGTCTTACTCTACAGTGGTCTGAAATATGTGTTTAAAACCCACCTTGCACACTACACCGTCTATGCTATATTTTATGTAGATATGTACCAGAATCAATTTTGCATCTCACAATAATTGCTAGGACTTTATTATGAAATACAGTTTTATCACAGTATTGTGTTGCATTTAAACTATTCTGCAAATAACTTATGGTTTATGTTTGATTAAATTACGTTTATATATATTTTTAGACAACTTATAGACAGCTGAAGCAAAGCAGATGTGATGAGGCAATGAATGTAAATTCATAGAAATGTTAACAGTTGTGCTAATATGTTAACCAGAATTATTTAAATGGTGTACTGTAACAATATTGTGCAGATTAATTATCTCAATAAACCGTATAATTGAATACTGGCATAAGTCTAGTTTACTCTTTCTGGAAAGCCTGTGGAAAACATTCAGTTATACATAAAACACACTATGGTGTGAATCGAGTATAATAACATGTCAGTTTGATATATTTATTTCCAGAGTAAACAGGCTAAATTTCCAGCAGACATAATGTCTTGACTCAGTCCTATGCTGAAAGCACACAAGTCTGTCAGTATACAATAGATGGGAAGTTTGTGAGGGAACCTCGAGCTAAAGACTGAACTGCACATAAGGCTCTTTGTACACATTTCTAGACAAACATGACGCTCAGTCGCTGTAGTCACTCTCTGGCTTGTTTATGTGTAGGTTATTCAGCAGACACGACCCTCAAGCGGAGGAGGCTCTAGCCAAACGCAGGGGCAGGAGCAGCCCCAATGGAAACCTCATCCGCATGCTGGTCCTCTTCTTCCTGGAGAGCGAGGTGAGCATGATTTCACATGTATTTGGTGATGTACTTAATCGAATTAAGATTTGTGTAAGAGGAGCAGATTGAATAGCTCTGGTTGTGTGTGTTTTCAGCTGCATGAACATGCTGCGTATCTGGTGGACAGTTTGTGGGAGAGCTCACAGGAGCTGCTGAAGGACTGGGAGTGTATGACAGAGCTGCTGCTGGAGGAACCAGTACAGGGAGAAGAGGGTACGGTCATCATGACACAGTGTTAAGGCTGGGCCGCACTGAAAGATTTTAAAAGCCAGAAAAACTCAAACCGTAGATAAGTCATTATCAGTGATCTTTGTTTAACAAGAGGTTTGTGACAGATTCTACTATGGTATTTTGGCGGTAGTGTAGTATTTTTAGAAGTACAATTGAATGTATCTTAGAACCTTGGTTTACCTTTCATTGTACTCCATCATCATAGTATCATTTTTGCTAGTAGTTTTTTTCCCCTTCTCTGTCTTCAGTGTTGTCAGACAGGCAGGAGAGCGCTCTCATCGAGCTGACTGTCTGTACCCTCCGTCAAGCCGCAGAAGCCCACCCACCTGTGGGGAGAGGGACTGGAAAAAGGGTGAGAACTGTCATTTCATCTGCTATGTGTAAATCATTCTGAGCAATACAGTACAATTCTAGTCGATAGATCTCAGTTTGGAGTGATTCAAGTTACTTACACTGTTGTTTTAGGTCTTGACTGCAAAGGAAAGGAAAACCCAGATAGATGACAAAAACAAACTAACAGAGCACTTCATCATGGCTCTTCCCATGATACTCTCGAAAGTACGACAGTTATAAATACTTCAATGTTACATTTCAATTCTGACGTATATCAACACATATTTGTTTGTGTTTGATGAATATGACTTTTACCCACAGTACCAGACAGATGCAGAGAAAGTTGCCAACCTACTTCAAATACCGCAGTACTTCGACCTTGACGTGTACAGTGCTGGAAGAATGGAGAAGGTAAGCGGGACCTTCACAAACACACCATATATGTCATATATTTTGTTTGCGTTTGGCTGATGTTGTGCTGGATTTGAACGTTGCAGCACTTGGACGGGTTGCTCAAGCAGATTAAGTTTGTGGTGGAGAAGCACACGGACACAGAGGTACTGGAGGCTTGCAGCAAGACCTACAGCATCCTGTGCAGTGAGGACTACACCATCATGAACCGTGTTGACATCGCCCGGAGTCAGCTCATCGATGAACTGGTTGACCGATTCAACCACTCCGTGGAAGAGCTGCTGCAGGCGGTGAGGACGGATGGATCGTCAGAGTGTTTGTTAATGTGTTACCCAAAATAGTGATCATGATCTTGAAATCATTAAGTGTTCCTTAAGTAGACAAATATTTTTAGGGCAAGTGAAGGTGAAAGTTGGTCACTGAATCAAGTAACTGATCAAAGCGCTTTTTGATTGGCTGCTTGTTTGCAGGGGGAAGAAGCGGATGACGATGACATCTACAACGTTCTCTCGACTCTGAAAAGACTCACTGCTTTTCACAAGTATGCTGGTGTTTTGTGAAAGCTTATTACATCGGACTGCTTGACATCAATGAAAGTAGATGGACTCAATCAATCTGTCTCTTGTTTCCATCAGTGCTCATGATTTGACCAGATGGGATTTGTTTGGGAACTGCTACAGGTTGCTAAGGACGGGAATAGAGCAGGGCTCTATGCCAGAGCAGGTGCGTCTCTTTCACTTGTGATGAGTTAAGTGAATCTCTCACAAACACGTTCAGGTCAGATTTCTTCCCAATATTAATATATATAGTCTATATATAGAAATGTATTCATTGAATAACATAGCCAATTTTTTTATAATTTAAAACATTTAGCAATTAAGAAAAAGGTCAATTTTGTCAGTTGTAAAGTATAGTTGTACTGACAAATGACTGATGAAGATGACTTTTTTAATAATGTTTTGTAACTTATGACTGTGTGCATTATAGTTTGCAGCATTTGTATGAATTTTATTTGTTCTAAATTATAGTTACAAAAATGTCCGGACATGATGGGGAAATAACTTTTATAACTTAACTATTATAATAATAATGTCACAAATGATTTGCGAGTGGAACATGACCTCGAAAGTTTTTGAACACTTACTAAACTAGTCAAAAGTATGAAATAAAACAAAGGGAAGTATACTGCAACTATTTTGGAATTTAAAAAAAGAGCATCTCTTAGCATCTTAAATGTATTCACATTTTGCCTCGATTCTGCAGAAATGTTTTATTAATGTAATGTTAATAATGTTAAATGTAATTCAAGCAACTTGCTTTTTAAACAATATTAAAGGACTTTCCATCTGTTCTAAGCTCTTATTGGCTATTATTTCTTAAGATTACATCTTATTATTATGTCTTTTCATGCATTTCAAAACATTTGTTATAAAAATAAAATTTTAGATTGGTAACAAAGCAAAATATATATATATTTGTTGCCTTTAATTTTAAAGGAAAGTGGAGAACAGACAGGAAAGTGTTGGATAGAGACAGGGGAGTGCGACCGGCAAAGGAAACTGGAGACAGGAATCGAACTCAGGTCGGGCCGCAAGTGCGCCAGCTCTATATGTCGGCGCACTAACCACAGGGCTATTGGCGCCGACAACGAAGCAAAATATGTTTGCAAAATTCCGTCTATAAAACCACTTATTTAAGCATACACATTCAACTAGTTTATAATGTGACGATAATGTGAAACATTTTACTGAAGTGTTCAAAAACTTTTGACCGGTAGTGTATATCACACTATTAATGAATCTGTATCACCCAAATACTGGAGATCTGTCCTGTCTGTCCTCAGGTAACCGAAGCAGCATTGATTTCATGTAAATGATATCAAATTCTGATACTGAGTGTCTCGCGTTGTGTGATTTTTCAGATAGCAGTGCAGGCTCTCCAGTGTTCTCATTACTCTATGCTGTGGCAGCTGGTGAAGATAACTGAGGGCTCTCCATCCAAGGTACATATCCATTGGTAATGACTTTCCATTTAGCAAAGACTGGCACAATTTAAAATGTAGTACTGGTCTGATAAGTGATCTATTATTTTAACCAGGATAATAAAACATCATTAAAGTGTCTTAATACTAATAAGACATCATCATTCTGCTTTCTGTAGGATGACCTTTTAGCACTAAGGAGGGTTGTCAAGTCTTTTCTAGCTGTATGCCAGCAGTGTTTATCAAACGTCAACACACCGGTCAAAGAGCAGGTAGGACCTTAATCCTGTTAGAGATATTCACGAAAGGTGTGTTTGTTACTGAGCCATCAACCACTTTCTGCTCTTCTCTCTCTTTCTCAGGCGTTCATGCTGTTGTGTGACCTGCTCATGATCTTCAGTCACCAGCTCACCACAGGGTCCAGAGAAGGTCTACAACCGCTGGTGTTTAACCCAGATAGCACCTTACAGAACGAGCTGCTCAACTTTGTCCTTGACCATGTCTTCATTGACCAGGATGAAGAGAATCAGAGCATAGGTGAATAACAGCATCACTTTTCACATACATGCAGATAGTCCATTTAGTCTGTAAAGAAGTGTTTGATCTGACACGCAGTGTTCTCATGTACACAGAAGGCGACGAGGAAGATGAAGCTAACAAGATCGAGGCCTTACACAAGAGGAGGAACCTTCTAGCTGCTTTCAGCAAGCTCATCATATATGATATAGTAGACATGCCTGCCGCTGCTGATATCTTCAAACACTACATGAAGGTAGAACATCCATTGCTTATTATATGTGACCCTGGATCACAAAACCAGTCTTATGGGTCAGTTTCTTGAAATTGAGATGTTTACATAATCTAAAAGCTAAATAAATAAGCTTTCTATTGATGTATGGTGTGTTGGGATATGACAATATTTGGCTGAGATACAACTATTTAAAACTAAGGAATCTGAGGGTGCCAAAAAAAATCAAAATATTGAGAAAATCACCTTTAAAGTTATTCAAATGAAGTCCTTAGCATAGCATATTACGCACAAAAATAAAGTTTTGATATATTTACTGTAGGAAATTTACAAAATATCTTCATGGAACATGATCTTTACTTTATATCCTAATGATTTTTTGGCATAAAAGAAAAATGGCTAATTTTGACCCATACGATGTATTTTTGGCTATTACTACAAATGTTCTTGTGCTACTTAAGACTGGTTTTGTGATCCAGGGTCACATATTTAATATTAAAATGCCGTTTTTAACCATTTTAACATGTTTTGTAGTACTACAATGATTACGGAGACATCATCAAAGAAACACTAAGCAAGACCAGGCAGACGGACAAGATACTGTGTGCCAAGACACTCATTCTGAGCTTACAGCAGGTGAGAAAATATATTGAGGCATATCATGCATGATACTGGCTTGGTCTTTTTTAAGAGCTAATAATTTTGTTTTTTTTCTCTATTTATCAGCTCTTTAATGAGCTGATCCAGGATCAGGGTCCAAACTTAGACAGGACTTCATCTCATGTGAGCGGCATTAAGGAATTGGCCCGCCGTTTTGCCCTGACCTTTGGATTGGACCAGATCAAGACCAGAGAGGCTGTGGCCACACTGCACAAGTGAGTTTTTCTGACCAGGTTTTTGGAAGGGCGTGTTTAAAATAATTCAATGCAACACAGATATCATCACAATCGGGTGGAAGCCTTATCTCCAAAACAGCCACTCATCAGGAAAAACAAGCCGTTTTAAAACTTTTAATTGGTTAAATATGTGCAAAACCATATAAAACATCAGACATGACAAAAACGGTCTGCTTTACTGTCAGGTGTCTCACATAGTTGCATTAGTGTGTTTAATGCAGATTGATATTTTTCTTTGATTCAGAGATGGAATTGAGTTTGCCTTCAAATATCAAAATCCAAAAGGACCAGAGTATCCGCCTCCGAATCTGGCTTTCCTAGAGGTTCTCTGCGAGTTCTCCTCGAAGCTGCTTCGCCAAGACAAGAAAACAGTGTACGTTTATCTGAGCTCTGGCTTTGACACTTGTTTTCATTATTATGCCCGTCCATGTGCCTAATATTTGCTTTGCTCTTATTTCTGTCCTTGTTTTGTTTCCTGCATGACTTCACAGTCACTCGTATCTGGAGAAGTTCATGACGGAGCAGATGATGGAGAGGCGTGAGGACATCTGGCTGCCGCTCATCTCTTACAGGAACTCTCTGTTGACGGGTGGAGACGAGGACCGCATGTCCATCACCAGCGGCAGTAGCAGCAGTAAAGCCGGATCTATACGCAGCAAGAAGGGCCGTCCAGCCCTGCACAAGAAACGCATTGAGGGTGAGGATGCCAGGCGTATAAAGTATCATTTGTTTTTGATAGTTTGCTTAACTACTCTCATAACAGACGTGTGTGTGCTGTCCTGGTTCTTCAGAGGAGAGTGTGGAGGGCTCTTGGATGATGAGGAATGACACCTTGCAGACCCCAGGAGCCCTGCAGACCCCCCAGCTCACTTCCACCGTACTCCGTGAAAACCCTCGGCAGGCTGCAGAGCACATCCCAGACCAGGACTCAGAACCTGGATCTGAATCCGACTATGTTCATAAGTAAGTGGTGCTCACATCTTTGAGTATTTAAGGTTGTGTTGAGTCATATGGTGAGAGGGTTAAGTATAAATGGTCTGCCTCAGTCCTCAGATGCAGATGTCCTGGCTTGGACAGCAGAAGATGGAAGAAGTGAACAGGAAAGAACGCACAGCCATGAACTACATGAAAGCCAGGAGTGGAGGAGTACGACAGACTGTGTAAGTGGAGAAACTGATGTAGGATTTTTTAGTAGAACAATCTCATGGTAGACCATGTCAAGATTTGGTTCGATTCATATGTAATGGTGAGGTACGTGTTCTTGGTTTCCCCCCCTTTTAGACGTGGTCTTATGGAGGACGACGCTGAACCCATTTTCGAAGATGTGATGATGTCATCTCGTGGACAGCTGGATGACATGAGTGAGGAATTTGAGGACACTATGGTGATTGACCTGGTAAGAACCAAGCTAGGTTTAGTCTTGAGATAATATTATCAATTCATTTAGTTTTTCCTCCAAGTTATTGACATTTTACCGCTTCAGCAACATACACGTAGTTAATGTGGGACATCATCCATCAGATGATCATATAACAATGATAATGTGGAAAATATCTTGAAATCCTGTGTAGCCTCCATCCAGGAACAGGCGAGAGAGGGCTGAGCTGAGACCGGACTTCTTTGACTCGGCAGCCATGATTGAGGACGAATCGGTAAGGCTGAAGCAAGCTTTTGTAATCTATCTAGTCTGTTTATGGATGAATTTGATATTTATTATCGATTTCTTTTTTCTCAGGGTTTTACAATGCCCATGTTCTGAAGTGCCACAATGAAAGAAGATGATATAAAGCACGTGCTGAAGAGACATTCACTTCTAGAAGTGAAAGCACCAGTGCCCAGTTTGAATCTGAACTTTCCACAAACTTCCTCTCTTATCAAACACGACATCAGAGGAGCTTTTATTCATGTAGAGATTATTTTAACCAACACGTTTCAGTCATATCAGATTTGATGGATTTTGCCCAGCGGTCTATTTCGTCCGACTCATATAAATTACACTGGATGGGATTCACGTTGTGGTACAGATTTATCATGTAAGAATGTACGGCCCCATGTGTTAAAAATGTACATATTTGTGTTCATCCATCCTACTGTGTAGACGCCCTGTACAGTTAGATAAAGAAGTCGCTTTTGCTATCAGGTCAACAGACGTATTTTTCCTCCCACATCGCAGTCAGTAGTAAGTCAGTTGGTAAATGTTCAATTTCTAAATTTACATGTAAAAGAACACTATTGTGTTTTTGTTTTAAACAAAAGGAAGTAAACCATTTGGTTGGGTTAATATTGTCAACTACATGCACCCAGGATTGTCCTGAAAGCGCAGCTCAGTGTTTTATGGAGAAAATTATTTGAATGGTCAGTTCTTTATATTTTATCTCCAGTAGATTTAGTTTTAATGAGGTGAGGTTTATTTGTGTGAAATGTCTATACAGGTCTGTTTGAACATGCATTGAGGAGGGTGAAGCAAGCAGCAGATGCTGGTCCGTCATGTCTCAAATAAGATCAAATGAAAGTATTGTGACACTGAATGCCTCAGTTTAAGTTCTCTATGGTCCTGTGTTCTCAAAAAAGTGTTTTACTGTCCAAAATATAAGTGTTGCCATGATTGTCATTACCTCCCACCCCGATCCCTGGTTAGTTTTGCTAGTGTACCTGTAAATTGTACAATTTCAATATAAAAAATGGTTTTCTTTTGTACAACCTAGAAATGATGTACCACTTTCCCTTTTAATGGAAAACTGTTCTATAACTTTTCTTCAGTGAACTTATGGAAAAGTCACTTTTTCAGAAAAAAATAAATATGTAATCATGAACTGTGGGAGTGCTTTATTGTTCTTGAGAATGTTTAAATAACAGCATGATGCATACAGGTAAAGGAGATAATAAGGCACAACAAACCATGTGTAAAAAAAACATGATTTTATAAACTTCTCCAGTCTGAGTAACCACAGGTGTCATGAAATGTCATAAAATAAGTAGTGTTGAACAAAGATTTACAGTGGAATGTTGGCATGTTTTTTCCAGGGGTTGGTCTGTTTTTTGCTGGCCAGCACTTCCAGGTCTCTACAGATCCTCTTGCGTGTTGTTGAGGGCTGAATGATGTCATCCACAAAACCTGTGTTGTAAAACAACAAAAAACAGAAAAACGTAACTTAGCACAGTTCGTTGGATTGGTTATTTGTTTGAAATCAAACTGCTGGGTTGTAAAAACAAAAATGGTGTGCACCTCTGACAGCAGCTGGGAAGGGATTTGCAAACTTCTCAACGTATTCAGCTTCAGCCTCGGCTTGGTTTTCCTTTCCTCTGAAGATGATTTGAACAGCACCCTTAAAAATTAAATGACATGTAAATACATTAAATCATCATAACATAATCATAAATGAAATGCAAATTTGAATTACTTGACCACCAGTCAAATTCTGGTTAGTGATATACTGGTCTATGTAACTGTAGTCATCATGGATATAAATAAGCATCGATGTTTCAGTATCATGGATATGATCTCCAACAACATAAAACCAGCAGAAGGAATGCAGAGATGCATAGTAATCATTGCTGCAGTGTAATTGTATCTTCACTCTTTACTGATAGACATCATGTAAGACATCTGACTGACATGAAACTGGAGTTCTACAAGTGACACAACACCTTTCAATGCTTCTGCACTTGGATACAGAGATCTACTATAATTGTCTCCGCTCATTAAGAGTTTACCTTTGCACCCATCACTGCAACTTCAGCAGTTGGCCAAGCATAGTTGACATCTCCTCTTAAATGTTTGGAGCTCATCACATCATAAGCACCTCCATAGGCCTAAAGACAGCAGATGCAAGATTTAACAGCAGCCATTTAGTTTTCCAACCCCACCCACACAGCTGCCTCTTACCTTTCTAGTGATGACGGTGATTTTGGGAACTGTCGCCTCTGCGTACGCATAAAGCAGTTTGGCTCCGTGTCTGATGATGCCTCCGTGTTCTTGAGCTGTGCCTGTTACATCACAATATGCTCTTTTAATACATTTTATGAATGTTGAACGCTGCTGGAAATTCGGGCTAAACGACATAAGTCCAATTCAATGTTATGGATCCTTAAAGATACCTGGCAGGAATCCTGGCACATCTACAAAAGTGATTATGGGAATGTTGAAGGCGTCACAGAACCGGACAAATCGAGCCCCTTTAATGGATGAGTTTATGTCCAGGCAGCCTAGAAAAAATATGAAAAGAAAAACACGTTGGTAATAAAACCCAAATTCTGTTAAAGTTAAAAACGTATATAATAATATATGTTTATATAAACACTCACCAGATGCCACTTTAGGTTGATTTCCTACTATGCCTACAGTCCGGCCGTTCATTCTGGCAAACCCCACCACAATATTCTTGGCGTAGTTGGGCATAATCTCAAAGAATTCCCTCTCATCTGCTATCTGTGAAGTCAATTGAGAACCTGCATTACTAAACAAAACCTATTTGTGCATTTCAGTTTCCATTTCTGAAAATATTTACATACACTGTGAACAACGTCCAGCATGTCATAGGCTTTTGTGCTTTCAAGAGGAACTACAAGATCCAGACCAGGAGATAGGCGATCTCTGATGTGATAAAAGAACATGCCATGTCATCAAAGAAAATAATGTAAACTAAAGACAACACACCCAGTGTCTTACTTGGGATCGTGACACTCAATGACAGGAGCTGGATCCTTGTTGCTCAGTGGTAGGTAATTGAAAAAGTCTCGTACGTTCAGAAGAGCATCAATATCATTTTCAAAGGCTTGATGGGCAACACCTGAAACACAGTGAAACTAATGTGATGCTACCTGTGAGCCGAGAGAATGTTAGGTCAAACTAACAAACCACGTCTGTTGGTATAAAATAATATCATGATTAATAAACAAAACATCTTCACAATAACATACATGGAGGTACAGGCAAGAAAATCCATCAAAAGGCTAAACCTACCAGAGACTGAAGTGTGTGTTTTTGCTCCACCCAGCTGCTCCTGCGTCACATCCTCATTTGTAACAGATTTCACCACATCTGGACCGGTGATAAAGAGATAAGAGGTGTCCTGTAATTACAAGTTAAAGATGTTAAATAAAATATGCCACACACAACAGCAGGGCTGGCCCAGCCTCTGTTGGTGCCGTAGGCAAGATTTTAGATTGCGCCCCTCCAAATCTAAATAAATCAATTAATAGATACAAATATTTTAAAAGCAAAATATAAAAATATTTATTTTAACATAACACGAATTGTGATAAACATAAATAGGAAGTAAGTGAATAAATAATTAAGTCTTTTTGCGCTCTGGTCTGGTGCCCCTCTGGTCATTTTGCGCCCTAGGCAACCGCCTATGTCGCCTATGCCGGCAGGCCCTGCACAACAAAAGCTGTTACAAACAGAGAATGTGTTTAATACCTTTATTCTCTTACCTTCACCATGAAAGTAAAGTCTGTAAGAGCAGGTGAGTACACAGCTCCACCTGCACATGGACCCATGATGAGAGAAATCTGAGGAATTACACCTGAAGCCATCACATTACGCTGAAAAACAAAATATTTCTTGTGCAAAGTCCTTGAACATATCAAATATCACATTATGTCCGTGTGTTCATCTTACCAGAAAAATGTCTGCATATCCTGCAAGGGACTCAACACCTTCCTGAATGCGGGCTCCACCAGAGTCATTCAAACCTATAACAGGGGCTCCCACCAGCATTGCCTGGTCCATGATCTATTGAATAAAACCGCAGCCGTTTTTATTTCAGCTCACATTCTGTACTTCAGTAAGCTTGAAAAAAGCAACCAAACTTACCTTGCAGACCTTCTGAGCTTGCGCCCCTGATAAACTGCCTCCAAACACTGTAAAGTCCTGACAACACATAACAATATTAGAAGAATAGTGAGCTATTAAAACAGACTTTATTGACATTTGACGTCTAAAATAGTACCTGACTGAAAACATAAACCAGCCTGCCATTGATTCTGCCGTGTCCAGTCACCACACTGTCTCCTGGGTACTGCGCAAGAAAGTTGAGCAGGTAAATGTGGTACATTACGATAAACACTATGTTTGCGTACATTGAAAATACAAATATAGCAATATACGTGTTTTGCAATTTTTTCATGTAGTGTGTAAGTGTCTGACCTTATTATGATCTGCCTCCATGCCGAAGTCAGAACAGCGATGCTCCACAAACATGTCATACTCCACGAATGAATCAGGGTCAAGCAAGAGCTCAACTCTCTCTCTCGCTGTCAGTTTACCCTAACAGACACATTTCATAGCTATGATACATACAGACTGCTGTGCCTTCGTTGTCATTTGTGATGTTAACTGCATTCGCTTTTGAGAAACTTGTGTTATCTTACCCGTTTGTGCTGTGCATCTATTCTCTTCTGTCCTCCTCCAACAAGCGCTGCATTTCGCTTCTTTTCAATTCTCTCCTGCACAGACAGGTGGCGGGAACAATACCATCTTGCATTTTGCAACACTTTCGATTGGGCAGTTGCCCCATTAGGAATCTGATATACGCCTTTTAAGGGATATTTTAGACTTTTTAATAGTCCCAGACTGCTTCGCATTAACGCGTAGGTCGCCATTCCTGCTACACGGAGGGCACAGGAATGCGTCGAAAACCTGACGATGTTCTTCAGCCAATCACCGATAAGCGTTAAGTTTCTTCAGCCAATCGCTAGGCGCTTAGCGAAGAGGCGTGCATACGGGAGCCAATCACTGTAGAGATGTGTGTAGTTAGGCAAACTTGACTGATGTAGTCCTTACTAAATGTCAAAAAGTGTAAACTACATTTCCCGAGCATTGTGGTAGATTCCTGACATTTGGGGAAAAGTCGTTTTTTGCGTTTATTTCCTATCTTTCCCAGTGTATTTATGACTAAAGCTGGAATAGAAGAGAAAATATTTGTGTTTACCAATAAATAAGACTAAGAGTAAATATTGTTTAAAGTTAACACTATTTATTATTATAGCCGTATTTCACATCTAGGTGTTTTATTATAAACAATGCCATTTTGGTATTATTTTACTTGCGTAACTGACTTACACTTACTAAACGTTTACCAGATTTTCAAGATCCCGGACCCAAACGTAAAATTATACATGATGAAATGAAATGCGTTTATGAGAAAAATATACAAAAATACAATTTTACCAAAATATGAAATAAAATGAACATTTATAAAACAAATAGCAAAGTTTGCTAGCTTGTTTGTTAAATAAATGTGTTTGCTGCTGGAACAGGTTCAATGTGTCCTTTTTTTACAGTCTATAGTCCCCACAGGCAGCGTGTGGTTTAAACAGTCAGACATAAGGGGGCAGTAATCACTGCATGTCATGTTCAAATCGAGGCGCTCTTTACTCTTGTTTGGTATTGTCTCTCAGGATGCAAAAGTTAACAGTGGAATAACAACCCTATCTTTTGTGAATATTTTGATGCGGAGAAATTTTAATGAAACGCTACGTAGACGTGTCACCAAAACGGGAGACTGTTGGACTTATTGAGAGAAATGCGCCTGTGTTCCAAAACACGAAGAAAAGTGTAGACAACACTAGCTAGCAAACGAGCTAGCAGCGTTTAGCGAATCGTGTTGTCTGTTGTTCGACTCCAGTGTGCATCCACCCGCTGTACAGACCTGGACTATTTCAAGGATTATCCTTTTCGGTTTTTAGGTTACATTTACGAACTGATAACAGCTCGAGCTGCAGTGTTACGCTAGCGACAGTAACGTTAAACCGCAAGGCCTGTTGTGTTGACTACTAAAAATGCGTTTTAACATCTCTGCCTCTGTGTGTTTGAACACGAAAGAGCAGCTCTCTGGATTTTGAGGTACTTGGTGTCTCACGTGGAACGTAAGAGTGGAGGTAAACTAACGTTACAGTCTGCTGCTAAACGCTACACACGAGTTTATTTTCACTGTTCAGATGGATCATCTCTGCAGCAACAACCACATCAAGTAACGTTGTGACATGTTAACGGGCATAAAACTCAACCCGGCATCCCTGCTCGTGAGTCATGTCCTCTTACACTCTTTGTTTGTGGCGTTGGGTGAAGCCTGGTTGATTGTATTCTTACAGTTATTCTGCATTGGAAGTCTTGTTTACGTGAACGAGCATCAGGCTCCCTCTCTATACTGTAGCTGATCAGCCCGCTCCTCTCGCCCCGTTTTAACCACAAATGGCCGAAATGAATCCGGTAAACGCCACCTCGCTGTACGTGTCGGCGTGTCGCTCTCTCCTGCAGTGCGATCCTCAAGACCCGGAGACATACGGAGGATTGTTTAACGTTTTGAATTTCTTTCGAGACTCTCTCTCCTGCCTGGCGTGTGGTGAGGATCTTCAGAAAACTAGATTGAAAATGCCTTGCATGTGTGATTGCATGTAACTAATGTGTTGGTTGTTTCTATATAGGGAATTTGCTTCAGGATCCAATTGCTCCTAAAAATTCATCTTGCCAGCACTACGTTTGCCTGGGTTGCAAAGGTAAAAAGATGATGTTGAAGCCGTCGTGCAGCTGGTGTAGAGACTGGGAGGAGTTTGAGGAGAATAAACAGCTTCAGATTCTGGTGGACTGCTATAGGAATCTCTGTGAGTATGTGTCGGTATGCATCACGACTCCACAACGCGCCTTGGGTGTCGAAGGTTACCCTGAGGTGAAGAAGATGTTGGAAGAAGTGTTAGGGACAGTGAAGGAAGAACAGGAACAGTTTTGCATTTCAGATGCACACAGCTTTGTCAATGACGATTTGGACGCTCTTCACATTAAAACGGAGGCGGAGCCCTCAAAGAATTCTACTGACGTGAACCTGTCTGGCTCTGATGATGTAGTGGACAAGCTGTTGACACAAACTGAGCTGGAGACACCCATGCCAGCTGCCGTCACTGTGAACGAACCTTTAAATTCGAATGAACTAGACACAGACGCTGTTGCTGTTAATGTCATAAACAGTGATGTCAGTCAAATGAGCGGCACTAAGCTAGATGCAGGTGTAATGGATGCAGAAGACAGCTCCGTTGCTCAACAGCATAAGACTGAAGCGGCAGCAGAGCACAGTCAGCAATTGTCACTGACCACCGGTGCATCAGACCACCCACAGCAGCCTCAGACAGGTATGACGTGTCTGGCCACATCCCACAGAAAAGTGAGACTGAGTCGAAAGCGGTCCCGCTCTGAGAGTGACAGCGAGATGATCCAGCATCTGCCTATCGCCAGCTTCATCCAAGGGCCCTCGGTAGCAGCCACAGCACCACCGAAGTCAGCGTGTGAACCTAAAGCTCCCTCCCAACCTGCTGTTGTGGTTTCCAATGGAGGTGTGCTGAAAGTCAACAAGGCCATGTTGGATTTAACAAAAAACATACAGGTAACAAACACTGATTCGGGTAATAAAAAGGTTCAGTCGAAGACTAAAGTCGCCATCCCTAAATCAAAGGGCAAGGCGAAGGACAGGGTTCTCCCTGCTAGTTTATTACCCGGACAGCCCACCAAAGTCGTGTACAAAAAGACGCAAGAGAAGAAGGGTTGCAAATGTGGCAGAGCGACTCAGAATCCAAGTGTTCTTACCTGCAGAGGTCAAAGATGTCCCTGCTACTCCAACCGGAAGGCTTGTTTGGACTGCATCTGCAGGGGCTGTCAAAACTCATACATGGCCAACGGGGAGAAGAAGCTGGAGGCCTTCGCCGTGCCGGAGAAAGCCCTGGAGCAGACGAGGCTCACGCTGGGCATCAACCTCACCAGCATTTCGGTGCGAAATGCTGGTTCCAACACTGGAGTCCTCAGCCTCTCGGCAGGCTCCCCTATGGCCTCGTTCCTCACTTCCAGTGCCGATGAGGACCAGAATTTTGAAGATGCTCTTGAAATGCATTTTGACTGTTGATAAGCTGTCCTACTGATTTCTCTGTCTCGTAAGAGGGTTGAACTTTAAGGCAGCCATGTTTGATTCCCAGTTTAGTCTGACAGAATTTGTTTACCAACACTCTTGTAACTTTCATGACTTCTACCATCACACACACACACACACACACTGCTGTAATGAAACGTTACTGTGAAGCTAAGTGTTATGGCATTTTTATTTGGTGGTTTTACTTTGAAGGAACTGCACGCTTCGTGTTATTTTTACAGAAAATCTGATCAAATCATCATATTAACAAATGGCAATGTTCATTGACCCTATAACTTCAAAAGAAGTTTTCCATGATCGAGTCTTTGTCGGATAACATAATTCATCATTAACTGTCACGACATACTAAAGTTTGGTTACATGTAACTTTCTGACATTTCGTCATGGTGATTTTAAATATATAATGCTTCAAAATATAAACTGAGGGTGAAATTATACACATATATACATTATCTACAAAGTCTCACAAATTTAAACTTTACTTACGGTGAAAAATGTAGCACTTAGTCCCAATAGTGTTAATGGGTTTAGAGACATGTAGACTGGTTGCCATTGTGATCACTTCCTGTGTCATCATCTGTGTGTCTGAGTTTTTTTCTTTTCTTTATGGAAACCGAGTCGATACAGTCCTGCCCCTGGTGGTGTGATCACCTTTTTCTATGTCAAATCAATGTTTAAGAGAATGTTAAATATTGCCCCAATGATTGTGCTTAGCTCAACATGTTTTTAGCAGGTGTTTTTTTTTTTTTAGGATGATGAAGCACAAATGTGTCAAAATGTCTCAACCCAATGCATTTCTCAACATTTTACATTTACTAGTGTGTCTAGCCAGCTGATTCATTTCATCTCCATTCATTTTGACAAAGCTGGCTTATACTGACATCTCACAGTACAATATCTACAAAGATTTCTATATAAAAAAGTGAATGTAAGTGTTTTCAGTGTTGCCTGCGAATGTACTCACGACAGTGATGTTATTTAAGCAATATAAAGATCAGATTTGTAGTTGATATACAACACGTTACCCAAAAAAGGAATTTTATTTGTTTGGCAAAACTGTAAGCGAGTATTTCAGTATGGTTTTCATTTTGCCTGAGCACCTCAGACTTTACTTAGTTGTGTCGTGTTGCAGTTGTGTTGTGATACCTGTTCTAGGGACCAAAACTAAAAATACATGTTGAGAAAGGTCAGAGAACATCTTTACTGTTCCACTGCACTGTTTCATGTCTTATATAATGAAATAGATTAGGCAGTGCTTCATCAGTATCTTTAAATATGCTTGAAAACACTATCAGTAGGGCTTTGACCAAATATTAAAACTCTTCTTAGTTAAGTCTTGGATCTTTTAGTGGGGTATAGTGTTGTATTTTCGAAACCTATAGTTTGGTAGCGTTGTTTTATTTGTTCCTTTTGCTCTTCAGTGGTCATTACTTGAACTCAGATTTTAGTTCCTTGATTTTGAATTCTTGGAGAACTTGGAAGATTATTGCCGGTTTGTTCACTGCCACATTTATGGAAATTGCAGAACGCAACAAAAATAAATTATAGTTTTTTATTTCTTGTTTTTCAAAAAACTGTTGTGTTGTGTCATGTTTAAATCACGTTTTATGCAGCACGAAATAGCTAGAGTTGCTTGCAGTGAACTCTGCATGATGCACAGCAGCCTCCCTGGTTTCATTTCATATCTGCAGTCACTTCATCATTTGGTCACTAGAGGGCTACATTGTGGCTTTATTGAGAAAATTGATAGCTGTAAATGTCCTATGAAATGTAATCAGGCCGAATTATTATTTTTTTTACTTGAATTAGTGGTTTTAAACTTAGTCCTGAAACCCAAAATCTTTAATTCGTCACCTTGGAATTATAATGTTCTATTTACGTTTTGAGATACTGAGCTGCTGTGTTTTTGTATTCCATTTGACTTTGTAGGTAAGAACTTTTTGTTTTCTATAAAAGTCCCAAAAATGTTAATGTAAATGTAAATAAGCACACGAATATGTGAATAACTACATTTTGATAAAAATGTCAGAACCGTATAATTCAAAGCTGACGAATTATCTTTTCTATGAATATAGGGGTTGCCATAATATTGCATTGTTTAAATATGTGCACTCCAACAAACCCTTTTAAAAAAAGTTCATTCCCATTTATTTGCAGGAACATAAAACAACAAAACCTAACCTAGTCATTATTATAGGAAATAAAGGAATTGCTACTAAAGTGTCCTTGGTTGCAAATGCCAAAACAAAACATTTTGCCTAAGTATTATTAAGAAATAATAGATTACAAAATACTACATTCTGGGTAGAGTATTTTATTTTTTAGTGCAGCCACACAATACATAATTCACAGAAAGAATCTGCTAAACGTTTTTGGCTGCTTTTTTGAAGTAAATTGGAAGTCCATCACAAGACGGATTTCATAGTAAGATTTGACTTATAAACTCAGTAGCAGAATGACTAAATGCACAGAAATGTAAGCATTTTTTGAAATGACAAATATCTTGCAACCATTATAACTATTTACTGAATAAACAAAAAGTGTGTGTTGAATTCTCACAGGCAGTACAGTATCATCAAGATCAATCTTTTTGGTTCATATAGTATAATAGTGTATTAGTTGAAGAGGAACACACTGTTAGACTGAATCTGAAAAGCAGTAATAGTTTCATATGAAATACTTGGTTTGTTACTCCATCTACAATATGTAAAACACAAATCCTCAGTCTGTTGAAATACAGAAGTTCTGCTGTCCCCTTTACTTGTCACTGCATATGTAACAATGAACATGTCAACTACAAATTCTCCTCAAGCCAAGTGATATAATTCTGCACTGCTCGTATTCCCACAGAGAAGTAGCATGGCCAGAAAGCAAAACTCACACAGCCATGAAAACCGTCTTCATAATGGTCATTTGTGACAGTGACCCCTGCCATCTCCAGCCTCCGGGCATACATAATCCCATCATCCCTCAAAACATCGTGCTCACCTGTCAGAACGTACGCACGCGGCGCCATACGCAAAACCTCCTCGTCTGCGAGTAAAGGTGCTGCCCTGGCATCCAGTAATGCCGGCACCTCCTTTAAGATGTCAGGAGACCCACTTACACGGACGACCGGCTTATAATGTTTTATCATCCGTTTGGGGAGGAGAGTGGTCCAGTCGAGCTTTGAGCGGTTCAGGGACGAGTGACTTTGGTCCTGAGCTGTGTGGTTGTTCATCAGAAGAGAGTAAATGAGGTCGGGGTCGGCACCTAGATACTCCAGCCAGAAACGAGCCATTAGTTTGCGATACAGGATGGGAACATTTTGGTTTTGCTGATAGGAAGCTGTGTTGAAGTCTAAGGCTTGGAGCACAGGGTAGATCAAAACCTGAAGCTTGAATTTCACAGAGATGCTGTCGTCTATTCCAATCTGGGGAGAGAAAAGAAACAGAAAGGAGTATATTTCCCTTGAAATACTATCATAATCATACTTCATCCAAGCCGAAGTGAAATATGTAAAAAATCCAAACAGACTAACAATAGGAAAGAGATTTCATTTTTTTTCTAGACAGTAATGAGATTGAGAGCAAAATTGCTTTCTGATGCTTTTCTGATGTTTCTATATCTACATATGTCCTTGGCACTTTGATGAAAAGGTCACAATGTGCTCAGATGTGGTATGATACAAAACTAAAATATCATGTCTGTCACAGGGTCAGATTTTCACTACATGATTATTCATGATAATGATTTATTGAAATGTTTTTCAAAGAAGTTACATTTCTATTTATGTTATCTTGTTTATTGTTTTCTCTTTTTTGGCTAATAAAAAACTCTTAAAATATGAGTGAAGGGAGGTGGAGATAGAGTCTGTGACTACTAAAGCAAATCTTTTAAACAGGTGATATTGTGTAAAAAAGTGGATTTGTGGTGATGTACCCGCTGAGCCACTGCAGCAGCCAGATTCCCACCAGCACTGTCTCCACACACTGCCACTCGCTCTGGATCCACCGAGTATTGTGCCAACGTTTCTGGCATCAGGAAGTGCTTAGCGGCCCGTACGCAGTCTTCATACTGCACAGGGAAGTGCACATCAGGTGCCATGCGATAGCTGCAACAAAACGCACATTCAGCGTGATGATGATTTTGCTCTTCTTACAGTCTGTGAACGACAAGAGTAAATACTCACTCCACTGTCACAACCACTGCATCCAGATCAGCTGCCATTTGTCTACACAGACTGTCATATGAGCCCAACTCTGATGGCAGATTAAAAAGTGTCAGACCACAATTTCTGAATGTTATTCTTAAAAAGATCCAAGAACCTAGTGTTAAAAAGACATCATGTGTGACATACTTGGAGCACCCAAGGCCCATCCGCCACCATGGACGAATACAACCGCCCTCCTCCGCTTGCCCTCTTTCTTTCCAGGAGGGTGGTATATGCGCACGTGGCTGCCATCAAACAGGGTATCCTCCACCTGGATGTCATTATATGTGATCGGCACCACACTCTCGAAACTGACCACGGCAAAGTTGATAACACGGGCGCTGTGACTCAGACCCACTGAGTGAGCAACATCTCCCTAGAAGACAACAAGGTCAGATATGGGTGAACAGAACTAACCGTTCCTTTCCTTGTGGTTTTGAAATACAGTCTGCATGTTGTGATATTGTGGTACACTGACAAAGGGTCATCAAACTGAGGCAATTGAAAAAGAGAATAGTTTGTAAAGACAGGGATCATTACATCTTACCCTTAGGCATAATGTGTGGGTGTGCCAAGTTGGCTATAGTTCATCAGAACAGGCTGATCAGGGTCATGTCGCTTCAAAACACATTTTGCTTTAATAATATCGAATGTAGGATATTCTCTTTTAAGTTCTGAGCTGTTTAATATTATAGTAGTATACAGTAGCATTTATGTACTATTAATAGTACACAATGTAAGTATAATAAGTATATCATTGACAACACATCAACTTTTGTTATTGTTGTTATTTTGATTTGGTTGAAAAACTGACATTAGAGTTCAATTAGAAACAGCCAATCACAACAGCCCTTTCATCAGTTCACCTGTTGGATTGTATAAATGTGGTACTCACCATCCACACAACTCCCCGAAATGTTGCATCCAACACCATCAGTTTCCATGGCTCTGAAATTTGCCCAGGCAGTGGGATGTAGATGTAATAGGCAACAGCAATTGCTAAAAACAAAGTAATACCGCAAAGCAACTTCATCATGAAGTGGTGTATCTCTTCCAGTGTATCTGCAGCTGTCAGGAGGGTAGACAATATGACATTGAGCAATTGTGCTTAGACTTTTTTTTTTTTTAACTTACAGCAACTTCCTGTAGATTATAAAATAGCATTCTGGGAAATGTAGTTCTTATTTTAACAATTAACAATAGCATACTGCACTTACACAATATTCCATATACAATGCCTTCTGTATTGAATATTAGTTCCTTTAATGAGGTTTATAATGAATTAATTTGAATTCATGAGGTCTCTAATAAAAGGCATTGCACTAAATCTACAGCAGTGTCATTTCAATACAAATAATATATATGAGATCAAAAATCATCCTATATATAATAATAAACAAAAAGACAAATGCTCGGTGAGAATAATAGTGTAGGTCACACTTTTAAATTCAGTCGTTATGTCAAATATCCACCACTAGGGGTCCCTGTTGTTATGAGGAAAACCCTCTGGTTCTAACTGTATACATTAAGTTGGTTCCTTTTTCTTCTATAACAATGTATAATGTGTACTAAATAACAACACATTTGAAGTTTACCAGGACAAATAAACGTATGATCAATCCAATTCATTCTAATTGTATCCTATCAAATGTCTTTAATATAATAAGGATGAAAAGAGTTTCTTAAAAACATTGTCACTTCTTGTCTATATTGCATGACATATAAGCAGCCATCTCACTTTTTTAATAACACACAAACTGTTGAGTCATCAGTAAATGTGTGCATATGTATCTTAATAATGAATTTGGTTTTTCAACAGGAAGGTTTTTGCATTTGCAAATCATTTTAACTGCGTTGTGTCAAATAAATCAAATACGTTTCGGTTTAGTTTGTGAGTGGCAGAAGCAGTTGAATAGTTCATAAATGTTTTAACGCTAAATGCATTACCAAGGATATTTTATCTAAAAGTAATACAATTCTTACAAAGCCAAGAAAAGTGCTTTCACAAATGTTTCTGGTGCTCCATTTCATTACTGCTGGTTTACCATACGCCCTGTTGAGTAGAAAACCAGACAGGCTCTAATGCTAGGGTTGACATTTACCATAATCATTCCTGACCACGATCAATGCATGCAGTGCATGTGCGCTCAACTCTTCTGTCTCAACCACCTCATTTAGGATTTCTCTTACTTCTGAGCAGCCTTTACTGTAATTGGAAAAAGACTGTGGCTAGTTCAGTGCACGACTGCCAAGTCAGGCCTTTCCATAATGTTTCCAACAAATATAATTATATTGTACAGCCATGGTAAGTTAAAGAATAATCATGTTCTAGAATTTACAGTAGGCACATCAGAATAAAGCTACCAATATGAATATAAATATGGATGAGCTGTTTTAGCACATGACTAGCATTGAAAATAGATTACTGTTAGCCTGGGGCCCAAATATCTATAAGAAATCTGAGACCAGTATTTTCCTGAACACTGAAAGTTTTAATAGATTTGAGGATGCTAAACACGTGCAGACTGGGTTTAAATGGCACTTGCGCTGCATGTTGGAAGCAAACACAGCTCATTTTTCTTTGTCAAAGCCATTTTTTGTCAAACAAATAACATTAGAGAAGTCTAATGATTGATAAAAGATTTCAGATTGCTTGAAAACTCCATTAAGCTACTGCACACATCAGCTGTAAACATTTCTGGTGACATTTACGCACGAAGAATCTTTTTTAATCCATCATCTTTGACAAAAGACTTTGTGCTTACCTTCAGAACAAAATGTTGCTACTACCGGATTTATTTCTTGTTTTTGAAGACATTTCGTCACTCATCTTGCTTCCCAAATGACATTTAAGTGAAGTCATGGCACCCACAAATGATCACAGGAGTCACTTGACTAAAGGTGTACAGCACGATTGTTGAAGGCGACACCTCCCTGCATGCATGTGACTAATATGATGTTTACCATGCTGGAAAAACCAGGTCATTCAGCCTAAGGTGGTAAAGCGGGTTTTTGGACAACAAGACAGTCTCTTTTTAGAACCTTGTCGATGGGTAATTTATCTTAGCCAAGGTGCAACAGCCTTTGCCAGGTTTGCTTTGGCTAGAGCTTGGCTACATGATGAGCTTTAAAATGATAAACCACACTGTGAAAATGTGCGGTTGTTATCTTAAATGAATAGTTCACTTTAGAATTAAAATGTTATTATTATTTACTTTCCCTCGAGTTGTTCCAAATCTCTATACATTTCTTTGTTCTGATGAACACAGAGAAAGATATTTGGAAGAATGCTTGTAACCAAACAGTTTTTGGACCCCATTGACTACCATAGTAGGACAAATTACGTTATAATTTTTTTGTTCCGTTGAACACAAAATTAGATATTTTGAAGAATGTATGAAAGGAAAACAGTTCTGGGGCACGTTTGACTACCATTGTTATTTTTCCTACTATGGAAGTCCAAAAACTGTTTGGATACAAGCATTCGTCCAAATATCTTTCTCCGTGTTCAACCAAACAAAGACATTTCTACAGATTTGAACCAGCTAAAAGGTGAGTAAATAATAATACAATTTTAATTCTAAAGTGAACTATTCCTTTCAGAAACTAATCTGACCCAACCGTAAAACCTGACGGTGTAATTAACAGTCATTGTTTACATTATAAATAGGGAGTATGTTGAAATCAGTTATTCTTTAAATAATATGAAATCGAATCTAGTCTGTGAATCAGATTGGTTTAGTCATGTGAAATAGAATGAGACCCAAAGTCTCAGACAACATTGAAAAGCTGAGATTCAAAATGTAAAAAATCAGCTTGATGATGTCATTAATGAAGAAAGGGGGCATATAAATACTATAAGAAAACGTATGGGTATCATCGCTGAGACCTCAGGCGCTGTTGCTGGAGGTCTTGAGACTGTATATCATTGGTTTATGTCAGTCATATTCTTTTCTCAGACTAGGTTGCAGGGTTCCAGCTGGGGTTAAAAGTGCAGCAACGTGATAGTGATCCTTTCATGGTCTTCTTCGATTCAGAAGGTGCTTAGTGTTGACAGACTGACTGATTCAAATCTTTTTTTGTGTTGGAAAGATCCAGTAGATTTTGAGAAGTTCATGTCGGTATATCATGTCAGGAATAGTTGTATTTCAGTCATTAACATTCTGCCTGTTGTCATTTTTTTGTGTTTTAGATGAAAGAATAAAATGAGTTTGGAACAACACGAGGGTGAGTAAATGATGACAGAATGCTGACGTAAGACTCCAAAGCCGATAACAAAAGACTCACTTTGCTTTTATAAGATGTGTTAATACATATTGGCAAGGCAATCCAGGGAGACACCCATGAGAAAAGATGCGAGACGACTGGAGATATAAAGCACTAAATAATTCATCTCACATGGTGTTACTTGGATCAGTAACAGCAGTCCTCTGAACAGCTTGTTGAAATAACAGGAGGCTGATTTTCCCATATGGGACATCTTTTATACATTGTACGAGAGATTCGAGATTGTTTTACTCACAATGACATCATCTCTCATCACGTTTCTCTGGGCTGGAGTTGCACTGCTGGCCTCAATCACCACAGAAACATTCGCCAACTTTCATTTACTGCAGCTATATCTGAGAGGAGAGAGGGCATGATGAAGTCACAGAAAGGCCTTAAAAGTCAAAAGACTCCTTTGTCCAGGCCCTTACTGTGCTAATCCCAAACAGAGGGACTTTAATGAGTTTTTGAAGCTTAAAGTTCTGTGATACCCCTATCAGCAGCTTTGAGAGCCACCAAGCTCTCTGGTCCCAAGAGGAGTCTAATTCACTATTCCCTTACACTCCGCCATTGTTTCTTGTGGAATTTGTTTTAAAAGCAGGAATTTGATTGCCTGGTCGACACAGTGCATTTAACTGTAGACAGCACGGCCTTGAAATCCAGATGGGCAGTTGTTCGGTCACTAAACATGAAGCAGCCAGTTTCCATAGCACCAGGACACACTAGATTTAGACATTAATGTGAAAAGAAACAGATCATAGGCGCTCATGCACATGAACGTTTATTTTATTAGTAGGGCCATTATCTGCATCTTCATATTATCAGTTAGAAAATATCAACTTCTAAATCTGCTCAGAAGTGCAGTTCAGAGAAATTTGAGCATGATGTCTTACAAAGACGACATACCTGTAGAAATAACCTGCAGGCATCACAACCAAGCCACGCTAACCTGCACCTATATTTGCATTTTCAACTTGTACACACAGGCACTTCATATTTTCATACAGATGTACAGTTTATACAAAATAAAAAAATAAAAACCACCAAGTCATTTATCAAAATATCTTCTTTTGTGTTCCACAGAAGGAAAATTCATATGTCCTGAAGGGTTGTGGTCTGTGCACATGCCTCAAAAAAGGCATTCTTTTAAATGAGAAAGCAGTGGTGGTTAAATAAGTCAAACACTCTTAAATATATGTTAATTTTTAATACATAGTTTGTGTTGTGCTTTTTTTTACACATTATGTGATTATTTTGTATTAAATAAATGAAAGGGACAACACAAGTTGAGCAAAAAGAAGCATAAAACTTAATTTAATCTAATTGCACTTAGTGTTATTGTTTCTAACTTTCTAACTTTGTTTACTAATTCATTCTGAAAAAACACTTTATTGTTTTTGTCTCTTGTATAGGAAATATCAGATCATAAAGGCAATACAAATTCTCCTGTGCATCATGTGCTTCACCATCTCAGCTCAGATAGTAACTGCATTTTTAGCAAGTAAAAGACGCTTGTTTTGGTTTTGCAAATAAAATGACGTGCAGCATGAGAAGAGTTACAACTTGCAGCTGCAATTGAACTTTTGAGACACATGCAGTCAAATATATACACTTTATAACAGCAAATATTGTATTTTTGATGATGGTGCCCAGTATGGGATTCTGGTGTTCTCATTTATTTTAACCAGCAAAGTATTCCTGGTTAAACAAAAGAACCATACTGGCTGACCATCATTTTTTTAATCCTAGCTGGTCTTAACTGGTGTTTTCAGTAAAGCTTCCAATTTTTCTGATAGGCCAGTTTGTTTTAAAAAGTCCGGGAGGGTTAAGCGTTTGGGGATATGAAGTGCGTGTACGGTACACGCACACGCACGCACACACGCACACACACACACACACACAAACACACACACACACTGCACTCCTCACTCTTGCGCCTGTGCCAGTTTGTTCCACAGTTGAAGGATCTGCACACAAAGGATTGTTTCACTGAAGTGAAGGTACGCTTGTACACTCATCCAGATCAGATTCCTGCAAATTCCACACTGACACTCCCCTCGGCAAACTGCCCTCATTCCGCTCCAAATATCAATGCAATCAAAGGGTCGATGGAAGGAGATACAGTGCACCCTGAACAAACAGAGAAAGGCTTTGACTTCAAAGGAGTTTGGGATATTTTCTTGCTAAACATGACATATTGATCACAATAGCAGATATGCATTGGAAATGTGGTATGGTTGTTTGAAAAAAATGTAACAATACTGTTGTATATAAACAAATGACTGTCAAAGTTGTGACAGGCAAGACGTTTGCACTTGAAGCAGATTTATTCTCAGTTCTAAACTGAGATCAGAGTTTTAAACAAGCAGCTTTTAGATGAAGCTCTGAGTGATGGTGGAGGGTGCTGCTAACTGTGGACTGATCAGAATCAGAAGGGGAATCCTGTTCAAGAAATGAAGCCCTAGCGCTGGTGCTTTACAAGTCAGGTACTGTCATTTCTCAAGACACCCTGCAGTGATAGCCTTACTGTGAACCACTTGTGAGATATGCATGAGGTATGCATTAGTGCAATAATTCCACTGTATAAACCAATGAGTGAATGAACATACTGTTTTGTAGTATCTTTTCCAAGTATATACTGTAACTACTGTATATATATTGTTTAAATGAACTAAAAGTGAATGTAGAGCTCCTATAGCTTCTGCAATGCACTGAACTGACAGTCAGACAGTATTCATGTGTGCTGGTGTACGCAGCGTTCTGGCCCTGAGCCTTGCACACATCACTGCAGACATTTATCAGCAGACGAGAGATCACACCCATCCTTTAGCTGGCAACCTTCAGCACTTCTTCATCTAAGCTTCTTTCTTTCTCTCTCTCTCACTAACAACTTTTAACTCTTATTCCTCTTTATTACTTGTGGTTTTTCATTCAAATTTACCCATCAATCTACAGTGCATGAATTGAGCAAATCATCATGACTTTAGATTAAGAGCACCACGTTTTTGAAATAGTGATATTATTTAGGGTAAAACAGCTTTAACTAAATTATTAAACAAGAGAAGAAAGCATTAGGGCATTTTTTGTTGGCCAATGTTTGTTTCTACTTTGCAGCAAAGGTTTTACTGTTTCTAGGATTTGCACTTGACAGGAGGTCTATCCTTCAAATGAACAGTAAGCATTTTTGTTCATATATATGGAATTTTATGCTCGGCAAGCACAAGACCTTTTTAGAAGCATGCTATTGGAAAACTGCCAACTGTGTTTATGGTGGCTCATGGGTGCTTAGTTCTGTTGCCAGCTTGTTTTAAAGCAACCACCTGAGTTATAAATTCCTGTAATAAAATAAAATAAAATAAAATAGTTTCAAAGCAATAACAATACTGTGCATGCATGCTTTTGTGGCCCAAACTTAAATTACGGTACACATTCGCAAAGAATAGAGAACAAGCAAAAGAAATAACAAGTAAATGACATTAGCCAGCAAGTTAAAAGTATGTCTAGATGGTAATATTTTGGGTTACCAGTAGAAGAAGCGTTACTTGGCTAAACTTAAAAGTTACATGACCCATTCAACAAATTGTTTATTTAATAAAATGAATATACAATAAAATTAAACAAATTGTTTATTTAATACAATTATTACACAATCAAATATTAATATAAATGAACATTAATATACATTAAATAAAATAAAAATATATTATTAGCCACAAGCCAGACCGATCAACAAACACAGACCAGGAATTAACTTCATGCCGGGTGTGTGCGGGCTTAGGTTTTCAATGTTTTTTAATTTCATGTCATTCAGTTGTTTTGTCTTGAGGGGACAGTGTTAGTGTTGGTCTGTCCACATTGTCCGGCTGTGGGATTGTATTAAGTTGGCAGCTTAATGGCTTACAGAAATAAAAGGAGTTGCGTCTTTTATTATACATTCTATTAAGTAAATGATGTCGTTGAGGTTTGTCGGTTGAAGTATTGTGTTGCCATTCCTCCTCTGTAGCTACATAAACCATGAGATTTATGATATATATTTTTCTGGTCTATAGTTTGCTCGGTCCCTCTGTGGTCATTCGTTTGTTCATAATGTGAACAGAATGGCAGCCTAAGGCCCTTTTAAGTAAACCAGAAGGAGTCATGTTCGTCACATAACCAATTTCCTGAAACCATGCTCTTTTTCTGTTTATTTGTAAAAAAACGAAAGAAAGAAAGTCATGAATCTGAAAGCCCATCCATCAAACCAGGGAAGGCGTGAAATTGAAAGAGAGTGTAGACAGCTCGTGTTAGGCTGTGATGATATGTGCTTTAGTTAGGTTTGCTATTTTTGTACATATTATTATTGGATGCTTGATAATTGTTATTTCAGTTAACGCTTTCTGTAGTTCTTAAAGTGCCGGAGCAATTATGCATTACGTATATGCAGTTTTGGAAAGGTCAAATCATTAAAACTGTAAGCACAGAAGGAACGTCTGCACTCAGCTCAGGGGTGTTTCACACCAAATCTGGCACTGCATCCGGATGGACAGTCTGAACACATAACCTCATGCCATTTTGTGTTGAGCTGCGGCGGTGCCATTAGTCTCGACAGTAGCACATTCTATTTCAGCCGCATGTTAACACGTCAGATCATCGGCTTTTTATACTCGGGATTTGCAGACAGTTGCGAAGCATGTTGAGTAAGTATAAGCTACTGTGCACCTACGTGACTGCGACCCCTCGATGAGCCCAGACTTTCCGCTGCCGATCTACCTCATATGACTGTTCCTGTCATGCCGGAGGTTGGAGAAAATGTTGAATTTATGTCAATGTTTTATTAATGATATTCAAAGCCACACTGTGGTAATGCAAGTGGGAGCTACTGAAATTCAAATAGCGGGGCTTCACTCAACATACATTTTCATATGGAAATGTTTCTGGTTTCTTAGGGGCTTAGTATAGCTTTCAAGCCTTTGGATCAAGAGTCTTTGATTGAGACTGTAGTTTCTGGACTGGAAATATGCTATCATCCTCCAGACAACTAAAGAAAACACTTAAGTTATTGTGTGTCCAGTAGGGATCTGTCACTGTTATTCTTGGCCTAGACCAAGTGAGGTGTACCACAGACCTACTGTGTTTTAAACTTAAGCAGTCAGCAAATTTGAGAAATTTTGTAACATTATGTATTTGAAATGCATGATGTACAACACAAGACACAAGATCCAATATTTGGAATGCACCCACTGAATGATGCATTTAAATGCTTGTTAGAAAAATGTATCTGTGTTTCTTCGTCACTTGCTCATTTTCACACTTAAAATGCTTATTGAAGGGAGATTAGAAGCATTGAGGGTAAAAGGTTAGCACATAGCATGTAAAAAAAAACAGTAGCCATTTTTTTCTGAGGTGAAGAGTCTAGCTGTCTCTTTATATCATTGAGCACTATACTGAAGGGTTTATAAAAAATTTTTAACTAACTCTATCATGACACGTGAGAAGAAAGTGTTCTTTATTGAAAACATGATGAGTGTTCATGTTTCAAGATGAGTGCAACAAGACACAGTTTAAAGCATTGCTTCAATACCGTAAGCAGAGGTGTCTATAGCAGCAGACTCATCTATACAGTAATTGCGTGTTCACATCACCAGTGTTTTGCAGCATTATGATCATCATGTGACCGTTGTTGAAAGGAAGTGGGCGTGTCCGGTGATGCCATAAAGTTCAACTTTATGTTGAACGACTTTTGGGACCAAGTTGGAGTGCCATGATCAAACTAGACTTTGTTCCATAGACTTCCATTCATATGCATGGAGCGTAAACGCCAACTCCTGCGAAAAATTCACACATCGCTGCGTTCCAAACTTAGACCATAAAAAAGATGGACGACGCGTCCCCGTTCACTTCCACTGTCCAAAAATGAAGCCATACGGTGCGTTCCAAACAGGATATATTGCCCTCTATAGAGCACTTGTGAAAGGGTCGTTCCAAACCAAAGTGCTCATAACTTTTGGAATAAAGGATTTCGAAGGGTATATCTGGACACTTCACATCCTCATGATTCTTTGTGTAGATTCTTAGCGTGGTGACGGCGCCCCATTATGGGCATGGGATAATGATGCAGAAAGGCACTTCAGGAAACAGTTATTTGGTCCCCTACACCCTTCAACCTTTCGAAGCTCTCACTCTGGAGGGTAAACCCTTCGAAGGGCTAATGGCATAGGGATGAGCCCTTTGGTATGGAATGTAGGGAAAATGTTTGAGATATGGCCGCTGACATCATTTGGAGCCATTTGGTATGGAGGTCCCAGATGACTCAACTGTAAATTAAGAAATCATGTTACCACGTTACCTTTGTAACTAACTAACTATCCTAATGAAACGTATTAGAACAACGAACACTCGAACGTACATCATCGTGATGAAAATCTAAATGACAGAAACCATCTTTGGCAAAAAATATATTTAAATTGCAATTGGATTTTTTAATTTAGCATGATTTCCATTTGTTTACATCGAATTGCCTTGGCTTAACTTGTCATGACGTGGGCAAGACGCCTGGTTATAATTATAATCCCCGCGTTTCATGGCTCATCTCTATGACCTAAGCCCTTCGAAGGGTTCATCTTCTGGAGTGAAAGCTTCAAAGGGTTGAAGGGTGTAGTCGACCAAACAACTGTTTCTTGAAATGCCCTTCTGCATCATCATCCCGTGTCTATGTGGAAGCACTGTCACCACGCAAAGAATCATGGGTGCGTGAAGTGTCCCAGTTCTATCAGTTATGAGCAGTTCGGTTTGGAACGACCCTCCAATATGGCATGATCGCTTTCATTCTGGAGTTCCCTTTGGAAAGCGATATATCCCATTTGGAACTCACCAAATACCACACAATACAATCCAAAGTACAGCATAGCTTTAAAATAATGAAAATGACCATGAGAATGTAAATACTTAAGAATCCATGAACAACGTGCATAGAAATGTCACATTCTGAAAGTCAAGTGTGACTGCGGCATTACTCATTTGTTTAGAACTGTTACTTAAGACAACCATAACTAGGAACGCCTACCAATGACTTCATAGAAAGAGACAGCCACTGTGAACACAGGATGTTGACTGCATTTCCTGTTGTGCATTCTGAGTGTGACGTGTGCTGGCTACAGACAGTTTGCAGTAAACGCTAATTATGCTTTCTAACATCTCTAAACCTAGTTTAAACACGCAGCAGTTTTTGTTGGCTCACTTCAGTCTTGCCACTCCGCTGCACCGGCACTGCTTATCTTCCACGGTTGTTTTTCATTCATTATTTACAGTTGATAGAGTGGAACAACTATAACAACTGCCGTAATTGTGTTTTTCTGAGGCATAGACCTTTAGTTAGCTGAGGAGTTTTATATTACACCATTACAGCGCAGGGAGGGCGAGAGTGTATCTATAAATTGGTGCTCATTAACAGGCCATGAGAAGAAACATCATGTTCATTAGCCAGCTCCAGGTCCCATCACGTAGCTCTGAGGCGGATCGCTGGGGTCATCTTTCGTGGCTGAAGTCCAGTTCTCTGATGTGGAGGCCTTCATGGTTCAGCGCTGACCCCTGACATGAAAGTACAATGGCTACTGTGTTTGGTTGCCAGTGGGCAACAGCGGCCCGACTTTGACCAGCTCCCATAGAACAATGAGAAACGGGCAGCGCACCAGATTCTTGACATTTATTCCTCTTCCTGAGTGAAAGAGCCCTTTACTTCCTTTCTGTCCGAGCAGCTGACTTCTCTGTCTTTCTCCACTCTCTTTCCCATCAGCCCCTCTGGGACTTAATTGAATCCTGATGGTGACTTTGCTCTTCTCTGTGTCTATGCCAATTCTGATATTCTTCTCCCCTATAGTTGATTGTCCATCTCAGCTGTAGGTGAAGACACAGACAGCTGTGACTCAAGAGGAGGGGTGATACGTGTGAGTCAATATCAACCAATCAATATTATATTTGCATAGAGAACAAATCACATAGTGATAATGTTATCTGGCCTGTGTGAGTAACAACACATACATGCTGCTACAGTATATGTCAACTAAAGAAATGAAGCAAAAACCACAAAATCTATACAGTATATACATAAATATTCTTCTTATCAAAGTTTATTCAAATGATCTTGTTGTGGTTGAATAATATATGTAAATTTGGTGACACATTTAAACAATTGAAAGCCGAACATTCATAAATGAAAGACCAAAACCTGTGTTATCAGTAATTTGTTTTGTGCAACTGTTCACAAAACCCCTCCCATATTGTTGCCATTACAGCAAATTGTATCTCCTATTAGTGTCATCCGCCTGGAAAGCTCAGAACCATGCTGCAGGAGTCTCCCGGCCCCTGTTACAAAATGTTGATTTTGGGTGAGGGGTCGACCCTGTGGCTATACTCACTCCTTTCATACTGACAGGAATTCTTTCCAATGAGCTCAGTCTTTAAACATTTTATTGTTATTTCATTTGCTCGCCATGTGGATTCAAGGGCAACTCTATTTTGCAGAGTGATACTTATTACAAAAGTTTAAATGCATCTGATTAAACACCAAGCAAACCAAATGTTTTAGATTAGGGGCCAATTATAAAAGCTTATGAATATGCTGTTGAAATACTTTCAGCGATTAAAGCTTTAATATTTTGATTAACTGCTAAACTAAATATGGGAGGTATGGGTTTGCTTTATGTGTTCTGTGCATGTCAGTGTTGCCCACTCGTTTTGTCTTATGTCCCCACACAGCCTCAAGGCTTAAGTATTCTTTCATATACCAAACCTTTAATATGTTCCTTTAAAGTCATTTCATGCTGCCATTTCAACTAAATAAAACATTTATAATAAAAGATAATGATAAAAATTGCAAGAGCAAAAATATTTGGGGGTTAACCTAAAGAATTAAGTAACCTGGTTGACTTACAGTTTTAAGTTCATTGAACTTAAAATTTTTTGTTAACTAACAAATATTTTTTCTTAATTTCTTAATGTAATTAATTTAAAATTTTAAGGCAGCCAGGTTACTTATTTAGTTGATTCAACATTTCTTTTTTACAGTGTACTTTTGAACCTTTTGAACTCCCTAAAATAAGTTACAACTTTTATTTTATAGGACTAACAGACAGTCAATAAGTCAGTAAAATGTTTTCAAGTACCATGGAACCTGAGTAAAAAAAACTTGAGGTGTATAGCATGGTTGGGAATCACTGAATGTTATCATATTACTAAAAGTCTGTCTAAAAACATAATACAACATATGAAACCTTGAAAAACCATGACATTTTGGCACAGTGTATGCACGCAAATAGCAAACTGTACATTGAACTTGTCAGTCAGTTATAAAGGTTATAAACAATTTGTCTGGGGTTTGACATATTTTAAATATTGTAGAAAACCTAATGTAGTTTTTGGTTGGAGTTCAAGAAAGGGAGTATATGTTTCGAGAGCTAGTTTACAGTTGTGTAAAACCACCCAAACAAATATAGATAAGAATCAAGATATTACAGAATTTATAAAATGTATTACAGAAATGTTTATAGTAAGGGAGAGGATTAATGCTAGAAATGTATCTCCTCAGATTGCAACAGTCCATTTGGAAAAGAAACAGTGTTGTTTCTAAAATAACTGACACACTGTTGACAGGTATTGGATGAGTCTGGTTTTAGTCCTTTAATGACTTAAAGATGGCTCAGTCTCAGGTCCCATTATGAATAGTAGCACAACATGCTTTGCACAACACAATTGAGCTGTTTTCCAAATTACACTATACAAATATTTTACTCCTCTGAGCATCTGTTGCATGTGACCTCAGTTACATTACATATAAGATTATACAAAGCGTTGGTAGTTTTGCCATATGCCTACTTGGTCTATCTATCTATCTATCTATCTATCTATCTATCTATCTATCTATCTATCTATCTATCTATCTATCTATCTATCTATCTATCTATCTATCTATCTATCTATCTATCGTTAGAGTGTAGTGGTGAGTGTAATATCAGCGTTTATAAATTCCCGCCCCAGTGTATGTGCACGCGCGCGCGTATGTGTGTGTGTGTGGTTTGGTTTTTATATGACGGTGGGGACGTAAACCTGAATACACACCAACTCGTGGGGATTGTGTCACCATGCACGGGCACAAAAGTTTATTAATCTGACATAAAGATACATTTTAAAATCTAAAAATGCAAAATGTTGTCTATGATCTTTAGGTTTAGGTGTAGGGTTAGGGGTAGGGAATAGAATATACAGTTTGTACGGTATAAAAGTCATTACGTGTGTGTGTGTGTGTGTGTGTGTGTGTGTGTGTGTGTGTGTGTGTGTGTGTGTGTGTGTGTGTGTGTGTGTGTGTGTGTGTGTGTGTGTGTGTGTGTGTGTGTGTGTGTGTGAGAGAGAGAGAGGGAGGAACTGCCCATTCCGCGCGCGCTGCGGCTCCGCTCATTCGCACTGGCTGCTTTATGGCTGCTGACAGCACGAGCACGCAGACGTGACGCTGTTACTCCACAAAACCGTGTGTTGACACATTACACACCAAACTATCGCTTTGGATATCGGACTGTCTTTAAATCCCAGATGACACGCCTTCAACCCGGAGCGAAACGGTACGTGTTCGTCGACGTATCGAGTCTTTGACCGTTTACGATACTTGCGTTTCACATTTGAGTAGAAGTTGCGTGTGTTTGTCACATAGCACGTCTTTCTGACTGAAAAAGAGGGACCTAAGTTTAAATGGACTTTATTGCTGAAGTTGCGGTTCGAGTAAAATTACGTTTCGCTGTTTGTAAGGCAGTGTTATATTGGGTAGTGTTGTGAGTTTTGGATCGGATCGTGATTTACCGCATTGCCTGTTACACCGTATCAAACTCTGTGTTTGTTTGTAAACGGACTGCGGTGTACGCTTGGTTTTTGCTTTGTAGCTTTCCTGTTGAACTTGATGCCTGTCACTTTCACTAAAGTGGACCAATAGTTCATCATAATGAATGAGTTGAAGCGCTTCCGTTCATATTGTATATTCTCAGCGCCACAAGGCATGGTAAAACAACGTGTATTACTTGATCATTTAAAACTTGAATTGCATATTAGGTAGCTGTTGGCTGGTGGGGTTTAGCTTATGTCAGCACTTGTTTTTGCTTTGATAAAAGCTTTCAGACAGTTCAATTAAATGACCGAGGTGGTGTTTAACTCATCCTTGGGTAGGAACTGGCACAGTGCTCGTGTCCTGTGCATCTTGGAAAGATCAGATCTCTGTCATGCTGTCTTTATAAATATCTCGGTGGGGTCTCTCCGCTGTGGGTGTAATTGGGCATCCCGCCTGCACTAAATGCATGCTTGTCCTGCTTGAGAGCAACCTTGAGCTGTGCTCTGTTCTTTGTCACTAGCCTGATAACTTGACAGATACTGAGACGGCTGGCCAGTCTCAGGATCGTTTCCTCTCTAATTAGCCCAAAATAGCACCGGATCACAGCTATGGGATCTCTTACATTAATCACTCTCTAAGTGCCGGAATTGATCGTTCTGGGTCAATCACAGCCTGTTGTCTCTAACACGTTTTCTTCCCCCCTTGGACACATTACGTTGACTGAATTATTCAGTGGCACCAATATGCAAAAAATATGCTTCCTAAATGTGCATCCCGGGAGTGAAATCATTTGGCAGCTGGTTCGATTGCTCCCCACACATCCAGACTGCACAGGCTTGGTTGGCTGCCAACGTGCCATAGTGGAGTGCAATGGTTTGGTTTTGGTCAGCTGTGGTTTGCTTTTCTTCCCATTGTACCCTGTCCTGCCTCGGCTTGCTATTGACTGGGGCTCATTAAACTGTGTGGAGGTTAGGATTGAACCACTTACCCTTACAATGACACTTTTTGGGAACGTCCTACAGTACGTGTGTGGCCCTGCAGAAAAGTCTGTTCTCAGACCAGCAGAGTTGCTTGAATAAAGGCTGGATGAAGCGACAAGACTGATCACATAGGCTGAAATATATAAATTATATTTATGAAGATAAAGAAGGAATCTTATGAATTTGACAAATCAGATATTTAGAAACATAGTTTTGTATATATACACAATGTAGTTTCCTATGCAGCTCATGCATGCAGAATCACACACACTTGCAACGAATTGCACATAGCAATTTTAGAGGCATACAATTATGTTGCCGGCACAGTCAATGTACTTCTCCTTGTCCTTGTTTTAGTTCCTTGTAATTTTTGGAACCATTTGGAGGGCCAGACAGTCTATTTCTGGGTTGCCAGATTGGACAACATTTAAGTAAGGTCAGCATTGTTAGATCAATAGCAAGCACACTGGATCTATAAAGGGTTCTTTGAAAAGAATGTTAACAGCCCCCAGTCACACTATGTATCGGAAGTAATCTGTCACTAAATGGAAGCTGTGCACGCTGTAGATTTGAACGCTTGTCCCACCATGTGCGGGACACGAAAGGACAGCTGGACTCTCAAGTGGCTTTCATGGAGGCCACACCTGCACAAGATCTTCAGAAAGAGCAGACAGCCCTGACCATCTCATGAACCCCGCAAACTTAACAGCCTGTTAGCTCCTACCACATATGGAGAATAGGTAGAATTGACCCTTGTTATCAAACAAACACAATTGTCGTACATACAGTTATTTTGTCAGAGTTATATTATATAGTGGTATTTGTCCGAATGTCACCATGTACCTCCCTCCATTCTGAGCATGACATCTGTAATGACATGTTAGGATTACAACACAGCTTGTGTTTATAAACCAGAAAGGCTTTGTAAGCACAGAACATTTAAATGTAATATACGTTTACAATGCCAGGTTCACCCAGGATAATCCATTTTTTGTATGCATGTTGTCAATATTGATTGTATAGATCACCTCAGGAAGGTTTATATCTTTACAAACAGCCTTCTCTGCCCCAACATTAGTGCAACATTAAGAAAACCCTTAGGCAAGTGGACAAAAATCACGATCTCTCCATCATGACTCCATCATTTATCACTTGGTTTGCACAGGTATTTCCATGCCACAATGTTTCTCAACCATTAGACATTTTATTTAGTAAACCGCAGCATCGCTGTAGGGTGAGGATTCCCAAGCTTCTGAATATAGTTCAATTTATATGCAGAAACGTTCATGTTGTGTGAGGCCCTGCTCCTCTCACAGTTATTTCCATACAGCACAGACAAAACCCTGCTGTCTGTGCCCTGAATAAAACTAGCGGCTCACGACTTGTGTGTGCGTGGCGCAGACTCGCTGCTTTTGGAGATCTGAGGCTTGCTGAATAAGATGTGACAGCTCCCTGGTGATGCCCAGTGGAATAGTGGGGTTATGATCAAAATCGCTCGGAAACCATAACAACAGATCTTAGCAAATCTCAGTATTACTGCAGTCTTCAAGATCTTGCCATACTTTGTGTCGAAGCTAGGTAGACCATGGCAGAAAAGGATTTGTAAGTGGTTTCTCTTGTGTGGAAGAAGTTGGTTTGAATGCTCTGAGGGTCAAGGTTCTCTTCCCACACTTCTTTATAGACTTGCGCCTTTTTGGAGAGGCAAGTGGTACCATTCATAAAAGAGGTAAATACTGGTTTAGTTTGTGTCCTGGTTGGTCAGAAGGCAATGTGTTTAGACTGGAGCTTTTCCATCATTTCAGCCATAGCAAGGGTGGGGGAAATGCCTACTTGGGGCGGAAAAATACAGTCCAGGGTGATGGTCAATGAATTACACTTTACACACACTTCATGATAATGCCTTAAAGTCCATGATGATAGTAACCATGGGATGGGCAAGTAAACTAAATATTTTAGTCCATTTGTTTTTTTTGTGTTTGTACTTTTGCACTACAATGCAAGCCAAATCTCAAGCTGTGTTCCAATGATGTGATCTGTTATTTATGAGCCTTTTTATTTAGCCTTACTCACTTTAGATTTTTGTTGTATAGACATTTCTTAGCTGCTTTCATAGGTAACTCCCTCTCATAACTCACATTGGGCAGCTTGTTGAAACGCCCTCGTCACACTGACAGCAACGTCTAGTAGCGTAGTGACCAGATATAATTCATCATTTCTTTTTTTATTGAAAGTTGGTGGTTTCCGGTGACATGGGTGACTGCAAATTGTGGTGTGCAATGTAAATGTGTTTAAGTTATAAAAAAAGCTAAATTAATGGAGATAGAGTTCACTGATTTACATTATACAGCCGAGGAAATAATTAAGAGACTGTTTCAAAGCATCGTTTCAGTTTTTCTGAATTTACTATTTATTGGTAGGTGTTTGGATAAAGTTGTCATTCTTGTTTCATTCTGTGAACTACTAACAATATTTTTTACCAAATTTCCAATAAAAACATTGTTTCTATTTGCATTTATGTGCAGAAAATGAGATCTGGAGAAACGTGTCAAAATAATTTTTCATTATTTTGAAATGGTCTCTTAATTGTTTCCACAGCTGTATGTTTTTGCCTCTATAGACACATGTAGAATCCATGGAAAAAGAGTTTGAAATTGTGAATAAGTATGATTCATGCATTTGAATCATTCATGATAATCATTCATCTTGTTCATCATATGACATAATAAACTCAGCTGGTTTAGGCCTATACAAATGTATACACTATGAAAACTTTCCCTGCAGAATATTCATTTGTAATGGAAGCAAGGTATGTTAACGGCTAGCAGTACAGTGATCCGGTGACCTAAGGTGATACAAATGCTGTCATTGTGAATAAGGCTTTATCTGTTCAAGATTTCAGATTGCGTAGCAGGTGAGGAGAAATCTGAAAACTGCTCCCTCCAACTTATTTAAAACTCAGGCATTGCCATAGTAACTGCTTATCTGTTCTAACCCAGTGAACATCTATAAGTAGAGAGCAGTTTTCCTGTGATTCAGATGATCTCTTTGAGGTAATGCAAGATGTTCGAGAGGCGTGAGGAAGCTGATGTGTAAAAGTGTGTGCCACTGGTTTAAGAGCAGCTAATGAGCAGGTGAGTGTTTTCCACTGTGACTGAGATTAGACTGGCATAAATTATGTTTAATAGATAGTCTGAGTTGGTGAATAACAGTCTATATGATGGTACAAAATTTGATGTTAAATTATAGTCTGGAGTTCAGTTATATGTAATACAGTGATGGATTATTAGTTTACAAATCGCTTGCAAGGCTGAATTTCTATCACTTGAGATCAGATTGTTTATGTGTATGAGGAGAAATCTGAACCAGAATTCTTTGGTACTGAATGAACGATCGTGACATAACGGATGACATAAACCATACATGCCTTATCTTGCATGCAACATGGTGATGCACATCAATAAGACAATGGAAATCATTGTTTTTCAGTGTAGTTCCAGAGATGAATTATCCCTCATGCTTCCAGATGAAATAACTGTGATCAAGATGTTCCTATGCTTAGTGTGGTGGGTGGTCATTTCCAAAAGGCCATGTCACTATCTTGCGCTCGATGCCTATTACAAAACTGTCCTTTAAACTTTCTTAAATCCTTCCACAGTAATCTAATCCTGAGGCTGGGTTCTTTCTTAAACAAAGCAATACCAAACAAGGGGTTGGGGGCTCTTTAAGGGGTTCCTCGCTGCAGGTCTTTCTCATAAAGAGCGCATTATGCACATTTCTGGAGCTGAGCCCATTGCCTGAGATCCCTCATGCTCACAGCGGGATGTGTTTCCTCAGGGCAGCGTGGTGTCATTGCATAGCCCTATAGCGTGTGGAATGCAGCATGATGAGTAAATGTCCAACACGCTGGCCAATCTGTGTCCTCTGCCACAACACTGTTCTCTTTTGTGTTGTCCACTCAGCCGTGGAGGCAAAGACATTCTTCCAGTGCCAGGAGCGCTGCCAAGAGTTCCACAGGAAACTTAGAAAGGAAAGAGGGCAAAATAGAGAGAAAAAGAGAACAAAGCTGTTGTGTGGCTTTAGTTGCGTGCCTCTGTTATTGCCATATATGAATGACAGAGAACCTTGTAGGGTTATATTTATAAGACTGTGTTAAATGTTTTATGGCAGGCGTTGCCTCTACTGTGGCATGATGTTATTGTGGGTAAGACGTTGAGATAAATTAGGATTTCGAACTTTACTGTGGCGGTATAAATGTGAACTGATAGAAAAGCCAGCAAATGGTTCTTTCTTTTAATTGTAGAAAGACAAGTAGAGAAAGGGGGGGTCCATGTGAACGGCAAGCATGTGGAATAGTAATACCAGAGGGTTTCCACCCCACTCCTCTGTTTATTTTCTTTCTAAACGTCATTAGCGCAACAGAACACAATGACCGGTGTATTCTGAACGGTTTAGCACATGCATGGGTTTGTTAGTGCCTACTCCAGAATACGACTCTGTTTTATTGTCTCCTTTGCAATACTTTGTTTGAATCATGCTCAGGTTGGACACAATTACAGATCCATAGGATTTCTTCATTGTTTTATTTATCCCTATACAATTTTTACACAGCACCATTAATCAGCCTGGAAAGTTTTTAAAGGGATAGTTCTCCCGAAATGAAAATTAATTTTACTTACTCTCATGTCATTCCAAACCTGCTTGACTTTCCTTTTTGCAGAAAGAAGACATTTTGAAGAACGTTGGTAACCACAATTTTGGCCTAGGGCTGGGAGATTTTGTCCAAAATTCATATCTTTGTATTTATGGGATGAAAGGTGATATCCGATATATATACATGTGAAAAGAAATTTAATGACAGGGGTTTCTTCCCTATTTAAAAACATACAGCTGCACACCACTTAAACATGTCATTTGTAAAAAATAATAATAATAATAAACAAATAAAAAAATCTATATTAAATAAAATAGATATTCAAGAATGCTCTGCTCAATTTGCGCATGGGCACTAAGCATATAAGACACCATCGTTCTCCACAGAGCCGCTTCAAGTCGAACACACCCCATATCGATATTAACGATATTGCCTAATCCCGCATCCCGTTGGAAAAAGATATCGATATATCTTAAAACTCGATATATCGCCCAGCCCTATCTTGGCCTCTATTGACTTCCATTGTATGGACACAAGACCACTGAGACATCATATATTTGGTGTTCCACAGAAAAAAAGTCATATACAGGTTTTTAAATCTCTTTAATGCAAAGCGTAAAGATGTGTGTACATTGTTGTTGTTTAGAGCTGGGAGTCAGATTGGGGTCGAAATGGGTGGCCCCACCCCAAAACTTCAGTGGGAAAGTGCTCACCATGCATCCGTTCCCTCTTTCTCCACCCTAATGGCTCCATTACTCAGTGGGGAAACAAGGAGAAAGCAGAGATCGTAAATCAGATCTGTCCCTAGAGGAAAGAGAGAGGACAGAAAATAAGCATGAAAGCGTTTTGACACATTCCATAAATGCAGGCCGTAGAGCTTTCTTACATTGCTTATGAACGCTACCTCCCTCAGTCACTGATGCGTCTGAGACCATGATGGCTCAGTCTGTTATGGTTCATTGATTGCGATTTGTCTTTCTTTATAAAAAGTGGATGTTGGCTCTCACACTGAGGCCATGCTGAGGTAGTTCGTGGGCGTCAAGTTTTCAGGGTGCCTGTGATCCATTTTGCCTCGGAGGCTGATGTGCATAATTTCAGTGCATGTGCAACCAGTAATGGCACCCTGTGGACCGTGCAAGACCTATGAAGACAGATAGGTCAAAAAGTATGGGATTTGTAGGCTAGCTTTGCTATTGTGAAGCCAGAGTTTGGAGTGTTCTGGAAAATGTTGCTGTGCTCTGTTGCTTATGGCTACTTTTGTTAGCTTTATATGGAAGACAAAAGTTCAATGTTCCCTTATTATCCCTTGACATTTTTCAGAAAACATCTATTTTTACAAGCCATAAGGGATTAGCAATTCTCAGAGGACTGCTGTTGAATGCTGATGTATTTCCTGTCAATGCTGTGTTTCTTGTTGAATTCTAAAATAAAAATTCTTCAGCACCTATTTCTGTGAGATTATTGGCCAGCATTTCTTTGTCTGCAGGGAATAAACTTTGAGCTCAGGCATTGTTTTTTTGGAAAGATCTTAATTATTGTTTCCTGTAAAACGCCCTGATTATAGGTGTGGTCTCTATTATGGAACAGACTGTAACATTTGTGAAGGTTGCAACATGCCTACCTGACTGTAATATCAATGCTAGCTAGGCTTTATATGTAGTATTGTATCTGATCACTACCAGAGCTTAGGGCAAAAATGCTTGCATAAATGATTATGTTCGTTTCTCAAATGACCTTTAAGCCACACATGTGGCCAATCTTGAAGTATTAAGCAGCTAGTATTCTCTTTTCACCCTATTTATTCTGCTGCATTACTAAAACACAATGACACATTTCCTTCAAGCTGCGTTTAAGTAGTTTCCATGGCTACATATGCTCTTGCAGCTGGATGGGCAAAGTGAGCAGACAGCATGGAAGGTAGCATGCTCCCAAGCCCCCTCATTCTCTCGCTCTCTCCCCGAAGGTCTTGTTTTGGCAGAGTAGACAGGGATTTTCTAGGAGGCTTGTACTTCAGCTAAGAGTAAAGGAAGTTTGATTGAACAGATGTCAGTGCAGGTGTGGCCTGGATACTAGGAGCTGAACTGAAGAAAGAGAAAGGGTGCTATTGAGAGTTGAGATGTTGGAATACTAAGAAAATCAAAGAGGAGATTTCTATCTGATGTTTTGTTCAGGAATCCTTTGGTAGTTATATCAGGAACCTGTAATGTTCACTTGACAAGGCAAGGTACAGTATGCAATTTGCTCTGTCGTATTGCACCAAAGAACATCCCAATACTACAGTGGCATTCTTTCGGTTGCTTTTTTAAAGCTTGAAAAGTTAAGGAAAGCTTTAACGCTGAAGTGTTTTATTTGTTTGATGTTATAATACTTTATTCTGTTTCAGTCTAATGGGAGTCAACTAGGTAAGCCATTTATAGGTTGATTCCCCAAAAAAGTATGACAACTGTAGCTCTGGAATATCAGACAGGTATAAACAATTATAATCCAATATACCCATTAATAGCCCTTTTGTAATGCATTGTACATAAAGGCTTTAAGTAAAGCATTACCAAATAGTTTTTGTGTGAACTGTTCCTAAAATATATAAAAATATTAGCACAGTTGGAGTACATTTCCTGTCATATGTTTAATTGTATTTTTCTGTCTGATGCTGTAACATCTAAATATGTGACGTTTAAATATGCACACTTTGTTCTAGATTAACACCATGTAATAATAAATTCTGCTACAGTTCCTCCCTGGGTGGGACAGTAATGAGTGTAAATTGTAATTGTTTGTATCCCTCCTTTCATATAAAAACAGCTTTCCTGTAAGAGCTTGTTATGAAAGGTGTAAAAGAGATTGGGCCTTGTTAAGTTTTTGTTTATTTTGGTATAAGAGAGGTTACATTGCAGTTGTTCATCTAGCAGACAGGTGATGTGTAAAGGTCTGACCAGTTCTCAAACTGTTAAGATGATCTGACTGCTTGGCATGTGTAATTGTCGATAAAACGACCTGTTTCAGTGTTTGTTTTTTCCTGTTGTTTTCAATGGTTGTTATCATATGCATCTGCCAAACTATATCACGCAGCATGTTAAAATGGGACAGTTATATTTGCATGTTTACCTCGGGGTCAGGTCAACACTGAGCTCATCTGAATGTTTCCAAAAATACAGAACCTAAATAGCCCCAACTTCTCTGAGGTTACAAGTTCAGTAGCTGCTCAAATATTTATCTCCAACATTTAATAAACATTTTCTTAACACTTCCAGTTACCCTACAATATAATGAGTTAGACTTATTATTATAAATAAACAATTGTAATTTATTTGTAATTTTATGCATAAATAGTATGTGTTTTGTCACAACAGGCATGCTTTAGTGAGATTTTTCAATGTGTAAAGTGGACATAGTTCTGGTCAGTTGTCTGACAGTGATGCACTAGCAAAAGGTTTAAAGGCCAAGAAAAACAATCCTTCAAAGCTCTAGGATTTAGACCCCAGCCAAGAAAAATGTGTCATGGAGCACAGAAGTTTTGCACCTACTCAATCATTGTCATTTTTCTTTTTGAGTCAAGATGCAAGCTATGTGCTGTCCCATTGGGTAATGCTTGTGCATTGAAACATACTCACACTGATACATACTAATTTCAGGAAGGCGGGATGTGCAAACAGCTAAATATATCAGCTTACTATGATGAAGTGAACACTTGCATGTGCTTTCAAAAGCCGCTGATTACTTTTTAGGCGGTTTTTTGAACACATCCACCCAGTCTTGCTATGACAAAAGACTGAACCAGCAATTGCAAATATTTTACTTGACACAAACGTTAATAAATTTGTTTTCCAGGTGATTTATGGTAGAATCCCTCAGTGCTACAGTAACTGAAGATCTGTAAAGAAAATGATTTTCTACTATGGAAATGGTTGTTGCAGAAATGTAGTTTAACTAATCTAACGTTGCTCATTGCTTAATAATTCATTAACTGATAATATCAAAAATATTTTTTTAGGCAGTGGACCACTAGCCGACTCAGTTTGATTTCTAAACAGGAGATATACTGTATTTCAATCCAATTTATAGTGTAATTTGGCCTTTTAAATACGTGTTTGTCCCTTTGTAGCGTTTCATAAAAAGTACATGTTGCGTATATTCTCTATCCATTTTTCTTGTATTAGACATTTAAGTCAAGGAGAACATTGAAAGAGCAGATGTGGGGAAATGGGAAAGCTCTATAGTGTTTACAGGAGTATGCCACTTTTTCCATGATGTTAGAAACTGGATAACAGGTTTTTTTTAGTATGCTACTAGTTTAGTGGTTACATTACGGGTGGGTGCCTGTGATTCACTTACCGTAAGGGTAGACTTCAGTGGAACAGAATGGATTTATATTCAAGTGTTTCATGGTGTCATATAGCACTGCATTATGGTTTGAATTAGTCATTTTCAAGGGGAAAACTTCACAAAGTCTTTAGTGTAGCATTTAGTTGTCCTCCTACAAAAAAGTGGATATACAAGACGGGGTAGGTGGTATACAAGACGTCTGACATTTTTAAAACAAAAAAGGCTTTTTGTTGAAATGAAAGACAATGTTAGCTTTTAACAACAGCCATTAAGCTGATTTTTTTTCCACAGGGTGGAGTAAGAATTTCTTTGGAATGCGAGAGCTGTGCTGTGCCAGAGCTGGACTCACAACCAACAGGTAATGAAGAGAAGGAGCAGGTAGCGAAAAGTAAACCCATGTGATTGTTGACAGATGTTGCTTGTTTGTTTTTCTTGCCTAATCTAACTCATAAGCGCATGTTTTTTACAGGGGTTTTACAAACGTAGGGGCTGCAGAAGGTTAAGCTATTACACTATTACCACTGAGCCCCAAAGGCACCATACCGAACACCTGTGTGCCTCCTCAGAACAAGTAATCATCTATTTTTTTGTTTTACAAGTAGGTTAATGTAACATTTCTGACAGGGGACCTTTTCAAATGCCATTTAGTAAACTAAAACATGACAGTAATGACACAGCCTGTAGCCTTCAATTGTATTGAATTTCCTGCTCTATGAAGATTATTTGATTCAGATGAAAAGAGAAACTCTCAGCAGATGCTGAAAGTCAGGCATGCTGTTAACCTACAAATCATGACGGCTTTGTGTAAAACACTGCGTGGTTCACCTTAGCATAGCCACAGTGCTAAGAAACACATGAGTCACACTTACTGCAGTGGTAAAACAACCTCACAATCTGGCCTCCGTCTCACGGGACATTCTTAAGGAGTGAAGTAAAACCGACCCAGGAAACCTCCCAGCATTTTATTCTTTGGATTATTTCTCTTTATGGGAAAATACAGTCACCACTCCCTCTTGGTGTAGTTCCCTATTAAAGAAAAAAAGTCAGACAAAGCACAGGATCAAATTCAGATTAATGTGTCTGCACAGTGAAACCTTGAAATTTATTTTGAACAGTAAGAGAAGAGCTATTGTTTTTTTAGACAGACAAACAGACAGAGACAGACAGGTGATGTCAGATATTGTGTAGTAACTGATTTTGAAATGAACATGTTCTTCTTTAGCTGTATTTGAATGATTCCTTGTTATCTTGTGGAAGCTTTGTTATGAATTCAGCAAGTATTTATAGCAAACTGTTAATGCATTATGTCACACAAATATAGTTGTGCTCTCTCTTTCTCAATTGTTCCCTCATCAAGTGAATATATGTGATAGAAATGGTAGTCTCAATGAATGACAAGGAATCTCAGGTGATGACATCATTTTTAACTGGCCTTTACCAGCTAAGCCAATTTTTGCCATTTGATGACTCCGTTGTATTGCATCATGTGAAGCTATTCTTATGTCATAAATCACAGATGACAGCTTTGGTAAATCACATGTGAAGTTTTCATCTGACTGTCTTAATCACAGGTTTACAGCACAGCCTAACATTCACTGTATCTATTGGGTTGGAACACTTGTGTTGAAATATTGAGAACATGGACGTTGTAAGAACACTGCCAGCTCAAAGACTGAACCTTTCTTTTAACGAAAGACTTAATAGATATCTTGCGACCATAAATGTCAAAAATAAACACATAAATCCAACTGTTTTCACTTAGCCAAATATAAGTCCAGAGGTCTCTGCACTGGCTGTGCAATATTGTGTATAGCAGGAGTAAACCCATCCCAAAGGAATGAGTTTGTGAAGCTTGAGTGAAAACACAACCATCTGGTTGGAGATGGAGACTATGTCTGTCATTTCTGATTGAGTCGAGCACAAGCAGCCCACAGTGATGTGCTCGAGGCACGTCTCCATGTGGCCCCATGGGTTTTGTGGGAGAGCAATGGTTTCATTTTTCCCTGAAACATAGTTGGCAAATGACATGATTTTTGGATTTAATGGTTTTATTTAACTATTGCTAAGGCCAATTAGCATTGTTTTTGATTGTTAGCAGAGAGAATGCCACATGGCCATGCGATTCAATGCGCTGCAGTACATTGCCTCATGATACTATACAATATTCTTATGTCAAGTATTAATGTTTTCATTTTTCACAAAGATTTAGATTAAGTTAAAAAACAAACTCTGTGCAAGCTAAGGATATCTTTGCACAAAGCGCATAAGTCTATGGCAGACGTAAGAGAATTCATCAGTTTAAAAATCAATCAGTGCCTTCCTATTATTTATTAGAGTTGTCACCACAATTTTTTAATCTGTCAAGAGAGTGCACACAACTGGTGTTAAGGGTGATCAGGGACTTCAGACTAATAAATAACAGTCTGCACCGAGTGTACACGTCATGGATTGCTCTGCCTCATTTCTCTTCTCTTTAAATCACTCCAAACTCCAGAACAAATATATAGTCCTTTGAGAGACTCCAGCTCCAGATGCACTGAGTCAGAACCTGCAGACTGAACTGCTCTTCTTGCTTTGACCAGTCTCTAATTTTGAGTCTGACTCAGTGTTGGGGTGTAACTAAACTAGTAGTGATAACTAACTTAGGTGACAGGAGCTCAGTTGAGCATGTTGTTTTTCAGTAATGGGGAGAAGTGACACTATGATACTGCTCTTTTTTTAACAAGTAGTAGTGTAGTACGACAAAACACTACATTGCTGTTTTTGTGCCATTTTTACTGTAGTTGTAATGCCGTCTATGTAGCTGTACAGCTGAACAAAGTTTTTTTTTTTGCCTAAACTGGCTTCTTAAGTTTGACTTATTATATAGTCAGTTGGCTCATTCTGACATATTTTAACAATGTTAAAAATAGTTCAGCAGTTCATTTGATTCTGTACACACTAGTTGCTGCACAGCATTTCATGTCCTTGTAGTGCGTAAATTCTGTTGTTATCACACTTTTGGACTGAGTTATATAATTTGTTGTGTTTTTTAGTTTTATTGGTATTTAGTATATATGTATCTGTTAAATGCTGGTAATGGTAAAGCCTAAAAGATTATGAGTACCTTGGGGCATTTGTCACTAGTCTGACTTGTGATGCTACAAGGTAATGACACTCCCTGAAGCTTATTTGACAGTTCTTTGTTTGACTTTTGAGGTTTGAGCAGTGCTTAAACTTACTAGAGGCAAACCACACTTCTCTTTTACAAAGTGCACTTTAAAACTGAGCCGTCTTCTCTGGGTGGGTGGGTGGTTGGGTTGTGACGTTTGGGAAGTGGAGCCACTCTGTCTCTGTCAGACAGCTGAGGATGGATGTGTGAAGCCTGCGTGCTCCATCCTACATGGCACAGTCTCGACTGTCCAGACCTGATCTGAGGATCACATGCACTAAGACGAAACTAAGAATAGATTACAAACACTTTGCCTTACATTAAATCGTAAGGGGGTGGCAGCAGAAAAGTAGGCTAGTAAACCAAATCGGTCTGGCAGTGGTTGGTATCTTTCGTATGGCCCACGTGTTACACAAAATTACCCAAGGCAGAACTCTATTCTTTAACTAAACAGAAGCATTGTTTTTATGACTTGGTAGCTTGAGCTACATCATATTCAATGGCGGTTGAGGCTGAATCTGTGCTGCTAAACTAAGTTTTCTGATTCTGTAATCTTTGAATCCTTGATCAAAGCACTTCATCCCAAGTTTCTCCAGGAGAACACTGCCAGAAATTAATGTACAAAATGGCTTTGGAGATGAAGCGATTGCAAATATCTGATAAGGCATTTTTTTAGAACGCTAAGGATAAATTATGAACAGAGAACTGAAGAAACCGTTTAAACAGTGAACCAGCCCCTTCATATTTGGCCCAAATTCAGCTCTCTAAAAATATTTATTTTTCCACATGCAAAAAAGCTTGTAAAAGGAAGCTACACCCTGTATCGTCAATGTTAGAGCTGTTGGGCTTGCATTCTAACAGTCTCAAGTCTCATAATAAAACGTAACACCAACTCCACTTTTCAGCTCCTTGCGTGTGAAGCCCACATATGCTGTCTTTATATTATTTTTTTTCTCACATCATTAGAGCCATCGGCAGACAGCACCCAATGGGAAATCCACCCAGGCCCATATTTATAATTCACCAGTCAGCTTAATGCAGTCTGCACAGCATGACCTTAGATGGACAGATTTTCGTTTAATCACAGTGCCTGTGCTATATAAGAAGGCACGATTTTCCTCCACTCTTTGGCCATTACCAGCGTGGGTCATATGAGGGAAGCGGGAGCGTATTGTTTACTGTTTCATATTTGATAATGCCAGAGTCATTGTTTCTGATTATGATATATCCTCGTGCGTAAGTATCTTTACACAGAGATTTGACAGTAATAGGCCCAGTAATGAAGATATATGTCTTTCATTAAATCAGGGTAGAGCTTTACAGGATTAGAAAGGTTTATGGCTCCATTAGAATTTAAGCTTTGTTGAGTGTGCTTACATACACCAAACATGTATGATCATGTAAACTCTGAATAATTGAATTGTGTTCTTTTATTGGAAAAAGGTCATGCTCAGTTCAGTCAGTTTTTGCCATGTCTTCCTCTTTTCTCTGATTTTCTTCTCCACATAAACACCTTTACTGACACCTTGACTTATTTGTGTCAGCTTTCAACTTGCATATACGTCATGGACTTGTCTGTTTACATTTTGGTGTGCAAACCGTGTAAAACCACAACACTTTAAATCTAAATGTAAATTTGTCTTTGGGTTGTTTTAAATATACTCATATATCATTGTATTGTTCTCAAAGAACCCAGCATTTTTTTACAGGCATATCAGGCCATTTTAATCTTTTACACAGAGTCAGTTTGACAGATGTGCTTAGAACTGTCACAACTTTGACTGAAGTGGGATGCAATTGATATGATGGATTCAGCAGTGTTTGAATTAGGATGCAGTTGATTTGATGGACTCAATAGTTTGTGAATTGATGCTGTTAGAATTTCAATGTAGACACATTGAACTTCTATAAATAACTTCTACTTTCGCACTACTTTTATGTACATTTAGCTTGATAATTCCAGTGTTTGTCCTGGTTGCCGTTTCACAGTTTACTTTATTAGCAAAGCATTTCCTCTAAAACCATTCCTGGTTTAGTGTTTAGCAGTAATTAGTAAGAACTAATGATGGAATTTCTGACAGTAATTATATGTACAGCACATGGTAAATCCTTATCGGCTATTATCTCATTAAATGCTCAACCTCTCAGTGGTACCAGCAATACCAGGTTGTGAGATCGTATCTCATTTATAGTCACTCTCTCCTCTGTAAATAGAAATGTAGAGCTGTAGTGTTTGGATCACTGACAGTCAGATGGTTTGTTCATTTCAAGGGTGTTACTGTGGACCTCAACAGCATCTGAGTACTGGACATCCTCTCCAGCATATTTGTTTACTCTGTTTGTTTGGCCTGTCTCATGGGGGAGGGATCAGTACTTGGCTTGTTAGCTGCGGAAGTTAACCCCTGCTGGTAGATACTGCAACTATATCACTATGCTGGCAAAAAACATGTCCATTCAGATGAAGCTGTTTTGATGGAATCCATTTTTCAAGCAACCTTCAATTGACCAATGAGAAAAGATGTTAGCATGCAAGTCACATACTTCTGTTTAAACCAAGCAGCTGCCATTAAGATGAAAGAGACTGTCAATGAATGGCTTTCTCTAGATATTATAGAGCGTCTTAATTCTTACTGCATACAGGGCTGATCATTTTTTTGGATACGATGATGTGGAGTTATTTTTTAGCCTGTCTTGATTTATGTCATTGCAGCTGTAGCGCAGCAGGGAAGTTGGGGCTCCATCCCTGCAGTCGAATAATCTGGAGCAAACACAGCTGTAATGCTCACCCCACCCTGTATCACACACTCGCTTCCACTCGATCTGCTCATCATGACTATTAGCTGCTAATTACCCCTACCAGCTTCTCAGACATTGCATTACAGCCAGATTAGATTAACATCGTGTTCTAACCAGATGTGATGCAAGTAGTCGACATGCGTTAAAAGCTGTCCCTTCAGTGTAATTCTCACTTTTTGTCCATATCGCGACTGTGATGACCGACTAAACATTTTGATTGGTTTCTATTTCTGTGGCTTCGTGACAGATTGTTGGTCTAAATCCTTCTCATTAACTGGCCTGTGCTGTGCTGCATTTCACAACATTTTTGCTTTGAGTGTTGACAGAGAAATTGCTTGTTACTGAAAACAGCATCACATCTGATTAAAGCCCAGTTTAGCGGAAAGCAAGGACTGATTGTGCTCAATAAAACATCCTCCTCCTGTAATATTGAAGGTTTGCCTGAGGTCTTGTGATTATTGATGTTTTGAGTCATCACAGCACCTGCTCTTTTTTATGAGCTTTAAAATATCAGTATTGAGATGGATAAGTGCATGACACAAGCAAGAGCAGGGCTAAACATTTTTCTGAGGTTAGAAACAGACACTTTAACTGGATCTCATCTAAAAGCTCAGCCACAAATCTGACGTCTGAAACAAAGTAAATTCATTACTCACATTTCTAGTGTCTGGACTGAGCGTTCCTACTTGGTGCAGTAATTTTTGGACAATGCTGTATGCCCCTGTATGCACGTCCATCAGACAGCGGCAGTAAAAGCTAATGACTTCACTACATGGACGGTTTACAAAAGATGAATGGCTGTGAGACATGACATCTGTGAAAATCTGCTAATTTAGTTTGTACCGAGATTCTCCAAGACCAGAGAGAGAAAATAAAGCAGATGTATGAGATGTCATGGCTGACCTATTAGTGTCATTCAGAGCAGGTGTTACTGAGTTCTAGTCACTCCTTAAGCCTGGAGCGCAGAGCCAACACATGATTGTGTATAACATATGTTTTATATATCGCCTGCAATGAAATGCTTATTTGGTGCAAAAATTGCACTTTTGTGCTACAGATATCAATAAAATCTCAAAACATGCAGGTTGTTGACATTAGTAATGACTGGCAACCTCAATGCTAAGAACACTCATCCAGCTTAAAACATCTCTATCCCTAAGTAGTGTTTACAAAGGAAACAATATATTCCAATGGGAAAATAGGTGAAGATATAGTATTTTGTATTGATATGTGTATTTATGTAATATCGTAATATGTATTAGGCCCTGTAAATTACTGTAAATGTATTTGTTTTCATCTCTACATTGCTTTCATGTTGTTTTCAAATGGGTTAAAGCTTGGGTGGAGTCTCTTGGTGTTGTTGGTGTTTGTTTTGGGATTGCAGAATGACGTCATTAAATAAAAACAGATAACAGGCCTGGGAACAGGCTGGAAAAAGGAAAGTATTGTCTAAAGTTCAATTCATACGAAACAATAAAAAGAGTTTTATATATAGACCTTGTTGACGTGCCGATACATGTCTGTTGAGAGCAATTGGGCAGCGATAAGACCTTATCATGATGCCAGTGTAATGTAGAGGTTTCATTTACATGCCAGCTGTATATTTTTACAGTTCTGGTGTTTTTATCTGGAACTGTTAAGATCTGTCAGGAAATGGTCAAACTCCCCTAGGCAATTCAGTGTGGAATAATGGCTGTCCAGAATTGCCGGACCTATAATTGATCTCTAACAGCGTTCACGGTCACACGCTGATGCGGCCATAAATAAAGCAGCTTCTACAAGATGTTTTAGAGCATTGGCTGTCGTCTCTGCTCTTCCTGTAAATTTTACCAGTTTTTTTTAAACCTTGTCGACAATCATGGATTTTATCGACATCACTTAAAAGCCCATTAGTGCTGTTCTGTACCTCCTGATTAGCCTCTGAAAAAAAGTTTTATGGACTGACGTGTTCGGTAAGCACTTTTTAGACTTCCACAACCATATGTGTTCGAGTTTACACTGTGGATGCTTAAAGTGATGCTAAAAATTCCCATCATTTACTCACCCTCTTGCCATTTTAAACCTGTATGACTTTCTTCCGCAGAACACAAAAATATATATTTTTGACGAATGTTGTTAACTGGCACCCATTCACTTGCATTTGGAATTAGTCCATACAATAGAAATTAATGGGTGTTGCTGCTGTTTGGTTACCAACTTACGTCATATTATTTTCCTTTGTGTTTTGCAAAAGAAAGATAGTCATACAGGTTTGAAATGACAAGAGGGTGAGTAAATGATGACAGAATTTTCATGTTTTGGTGAACTGTCACTTTAAGTTGGTTCAAGTAAGCAGTCTCAATTATTTCCACATTGTGTAAATCAAACTTTCTGCTGTATAGAAAAACACATGCAAGTGTGATTCCTATGTTGCTGTTTTTGTATGCAGTATTGATGACATACATCTTAGTGGTAAGAAACCTAAATATTTGTATGGCCCCAGGAGTAACTAATGTTTAACTAAGATGATGGTGTGACCAATAGCTATAAGGGAGGTTGAGAGGAGACTGGGGTCAGATGCAGGTTACAGAGAACTTTGTAAGCTCCCGTCTTTAGATAGAGTTTGCTAAAAATAAAAACTTGTGTCCTGTAGAAAAACTCAGATGTTTATTCGCCACAGCATCAGCACACTATGGTAAATGCCATTAAACTTTAACATAATCTGACAATTGAAGAACTTGAAACATTTACAGAATGAGTCATTTTTACAAGGGTAATTGTTTAAAATACAATACATCTGCCTTTCATGCAGAATGCATTTTTGCCTTCAGAATTAAACCGAAAACTGGAGCGTTGACTCTTGAGACAACCCTAAACATTTACTTATCTATCAAAAGTGAGTTATTAAAATACTTGAGTGCATTTAAGGCATACATTTCTTTACTAGTTTGTGTATTCCTGGCAATTTTACCTCATGACTTGTTGCTTGTGCCATACTGTGACAGTTGACCTTCATAAAATATTTGAGCAACAGTGATTTGCATCCATTTGACTATTAACTACTAGAACAAGTGCATGTCTGAAAATCCCTGGAAGTATCCCAGATTTCTCAGTCTACAACAAGAGTATTAGACATGTGATATGTCTAAAGGGGTGTGTTTTATAGAAAATTTGCTGAGTTTATATTGTTTTAAGTGCGCAGGTAATGAAGAGGTTAAGGTTTGCTACAACCATGAACCAGACAAATTCAGGTCAGCTGTCGGACAGGATTATTATTTAGAGTAGAGAGAAGGGATCCAGGATGCAGGGAATTTCTCATGTCTTCTTACGCACACACTCACAGTTCTTTCTCTTTTTGGTCTTCTTCACTGTCACACCATCTCCTACTCAACCCAAACAAAATGCCTTGCCAAGACCCCATTTCACAGAGCACAACAGTTGCGTTCTGGAAGTTTTCCATAGGGAAATGTATCTTTATCAATAAACCTTTCTGGAGAGACTGAAGACCACCACACCATTCAGTCATCAACATCAGTTGTGTTACACATACATGTAACGGGGAACATTGCTTATGTTTTTCTTCCTAATAATTATTTTTGGAAAGTTACATATCTGTTTATAACTAGAAATGTTGTTTCTTGGCATGAGCTTATCAATACAGCATAATTAAAATATTACAGTACTTCAAAATACACCTTATTTCTACTAGAGCAGGTAAGCATTGAACTAAAACACCTGCAGATATGAAGAGTCTCTTATTCATGACAAAGTACTTTGGTTTCATTTACTGGACCAGTGACCTGAAAGAATGGTTTATAACAAAGTTCATCTGAATGAGACAGATTTAGCTCATATGCTGTTCTCTTAACCAAAGGAATAAATTGAGCAAAACATTAGCTGATTTTCATTAGATTGATGTTGCAGAACAATTCTCAGTTGGATCCTTTGAACACTGAAGTGCTCTCCCATGAACAAATTAAATTATGTTAAATTACAGGAGTTTGTAAATGAATAGTTATGTGTGTTAATTGAAAGGTATTGAACTTTAAAATGCACAGATAACTTAAACTCCAACTTCGTCACTGTGACTTGTCTGCTGAGGAAATATGTATTATATTGTTTCATACATGTATGTAGCAGTACATATTTGCCTCTATACCTAAATGCCACTCCAGACCTCTTCTCTTCTATCTGGGTAGTAAGCTTGTGCTATTTAATTTTGAGCTGGACAGATTCTGTCTTCCCATTGTCTTTTACATTTCATTTATTCATTTGGAGGATGCTTTTATTCAGAGCGACTTACAATTGAGGAAAACAGCAAAGTAAAGCAATATAAAATATTCACAAGAAGTGCCAGTAATACAAAGTTTCAGATACAACGTTAAGATGGTAAGAGAGTCTTTTAAGATCGTCTTATCTTTTAATTAGTCAGAAAGTGAACACTTCATTAATCTTTTTGCTAGTGACTGACAGCTTATGCAAAAAAAAACTAAAAGAAACTAAAAATCTATTTGACTCACTTTTTGTCAACATGAACTGGGTTTTATTCTTATTTTAGCATTTTTTTTAGATCACAATAGTGACTCATAAAACTCTGCCTTGTGTGGTTAGCAATTAAAAGGATGGTGTGGCTTAACGGTTTTGGACAGTGTTTATCGTAACCGTGGCTTGTAACTTGACCTTGCTGAATTTTTTCGGGCGTCTTTGTTATTTTAGCAGACATTTTTGGATTGCCGAACAAAGCCGCTTTGAGGTGTCGGGCTGTCTTTTTGCACTGACACAAACTGTAGTAAGGCCTGTGTTGACATGAGAGAGTGGTTATTTATTAAGGCTGTACTTGGTGGAGAAAGAAAAAGCTCTCTCGGCCTTATAAGGTCCAGCTCTTTTAAAATCCCCAGGAAGTGCTGGGTAAGAAAAGGCATGACTCATTGTTTTTCTTTTTGAACATGTCAAAGAATGTCAAACCTCGCTTTTTCATATTGCTTCTGAAGGAACATTTTTGCTTAAAGCCTAATGTTTGGTGGTTCTAAGTGATTTGTGAGGTTTAGCAAAGCTTACTCAAGCTTCTGTTGGAGATGATGTGGGTGTCAGATTCTTTGTCCACTTTTTACAGGTAGTGTACAGGTTGTGTACACGTTGTGTACATGTTGTGTACAGGTTGTGTACATGTTGTGTACAGGTTGTGTACATGTTGTGTACATACTATTTTTAACTCATTTTTTACTCCGCGTACAGTCTGCAGCAAATGAAAGTTATGCCAAAAAGACTGAAAAGATCAAGTTAGGTTTCTTTTTATGTATATGCTGCTTCTCCCCCGTCATGCTTGAGTTATATCAGAGAGTGAATCAGTATCAAAATATAGCCTGCAGAATATTCCTTTAAGAACTCAAAGGCAATGAATTTACTGTCCTCAAAAAAAATCTTCAAACTCGGCTGAGCATTTATGAACTTTGCGCAACATTTCAGCATAGTCACATTTTCCTTTTTTCTCCCAATGCAGCAGACGGTCATTAAGAATTCAATGGATTGGTAATGGCCCATTTGCAGTGGTGGCAGTGGAATGAATTTTTTTTAGGTCTTGGTCAAGTGGCTTTTAACTGCCGTAATTCTACTCCTCTGGCCTTTTGCTACTTTTCACAAACTTTCCAAAAGTCTATTTTTGTTTCTTGTGTAGTTGGATTAAAGAAATAGATGCCTGACTCAGTCTGAAAGCAAAAAATAGAGCATGACTGTCAATAGGGGAAGAAATGTTCAACCAGAAGTCTTTCCAGCCATGCCTGATATGCACTGTCTATGCCACAGTATTAAAGGGTACGTCAGATTCTAGGCATGTTAAAATCAGATAGTCACTGGGTTGTCTGAAGAACTACTTAAGTTAAAGTATTAACTTCTCAGGAAGAGTTGACAGTCAATACCCTCTCTAAATTTATTTTAATTATTTTAATATAAAAAACATTAAAGCTGCAACATCTGTTTGACAAAACTAGACAAACTAAATGACCTCACTAACTGACATCCTGACACGTCCCTTTTAGATAACAAGGGCCAATTTGTAAGGGATTATTTATGGAAGCTCTTGAAGTGTTAAATGAGGAACAGCAAACTGGGATTTGGGTTTTGAGAAGCTGGTATGTTAATGATGGTGTTAAACTTCTTTTGACTTGATGTGAAATAAGTCCTGACAGTATCATAGCTTTGCTCTTTTGCTTTCTCCAACTCTCTTAATTCTTTCACCCCTTTCTGTAGCCTTCATCTGTTTACCCGCTCATTCTCTCTCTCTCTCTCTCTCTCTCTCTCTCTCTCTCTCTCTCTCTCTCTCTCTCTCTCTCTCTCTCTCTCTCTCTCTCTCTCTCTCTCTCTCTCTCTCTCTCTCTCTCTCTCTCTCTCTCTCTCTCTCTTTGTCTCTATATGCTAATCCCTTTTCAAGAGCAAACACACAAGCATCTAGACTGCTGCTGAGCTGGCACACATGCCACTGAGGTATAGAGCTGTCAGATGAGAAAACCAGACTCCACACACCCGAGTTCATTTCTATACACTTAGCTGCGGCATTCTCGTATGTACAGAAACATCTTAAATGAAGCATGTCATTTTAGCTTTGACATTTGAAGTATAAAAAGCCATGTTTGAAACCATTGTAAAATAGCTGATAGTGACCATGTGAATGGTAGTTTAATCTGGGAAGCAATGCATTCCGATGAGCTCTGCTTTACGGATTGTTTTGGGGATAAAGTCTTGAGATGTTCTTGACCATAAAACCAAGCTCTTCTGTGGTTCATTTGGATACTGGAGCTCATCTTTGAAACCTGACTCTGAGCTTCAAACTCTTCCTTGAAAGACCACACATCACTTATCAATGGCTTTCTCAGACGCCATGGTTGAATACCTGGTTTTAGTGTCTGTTATGTAAATTCTTTTGGTCATCGCTGAGCTAATGGTGGTTGTTTGTACATTTCAACCACTGTGAAATGAGGAAAAGCTATAGTACATAATTTGCTAGTGGTCAATATAGTATGTGTTCCTGCACAGATTCACGTAATAGAAGTCAACTTTTGGCTTTTATAATCTTTAAAATGAATTTATATTTTTTGTTACATTTACATTTATGCATTTGGCAGATGCTTTTATCCAAAGCGACTTACATTGCATTATACTATACATGGATATGTGCAATCCCTGAGATCGAACCCATGACCTTGACGTTGCTAGCGCCATGCTCTACTACTGAGCCACAGGAAAGCTGGTTGGTTTTAGACCTCCACAAGCCTAATTATTCATATTATTTCCTTTTCTATGTAAGATTCTATAAATTCCATTAAGACATTATTTTAAAGTGGTCTCTTAAAATACAATGTTTCTTATAAGAAGGGAAAGAAAAAACTACAGGGCAGCAGTATATCATAATTGCCAGTTGTTTGGCTTTCGTGCATGAAGTTTTCGGACGTGTTTAATAAAATTACACTTTTCTTTGGTTTGGTCACTGTACAAAAGTGATGAGGGGCATTCATGACTTTTGTTTAATAAAGAAAGTGGTTTTGTGGAACAGATATTCATGAGGTGCCACACTTTTCTTTTTTGCTACTCGTATGAAACCACAGCAGAACTTTTCAGGGAGTTTCATGGTTTTTGCTCAGCAGATTTTTTTAAACACTATTCTTAATTTTTCCCCAGTTTAGAATATAATTGAATTGAATAGAATAAAATGATTGACGTTTGTTCCTGATTCCCATTCAGCACTTATGTTCATTCTCATTTAGAAAGTTCTTACTGGTTATGCTGATGTCAGCGTCCAGAATATAAAGTTTCATTCGCATGATCGAGCGTAACTTAAACTGACCCTCTACGCTCTTGCACCATCACCAATTATTCCTACCTCATTTTGACTTTGCCTTTAGTCTAATAATAATACATGTGAAAATGAACTATACCAGAATATTGTCTTCTCACAGACTTGCTCTATTGTGCATCCATGTCCCCTCCCCCAAATTATGCTTGCTATAATGTGCTCCCCTTTTTCCTCATCTTTCATGGATTGATTGAGTCACCATGAATAATTGTCAAAGTCTCTGAACAGCTGAAGGATTAACAACTAAAACCTTGTTCGCTGCCTCTCAGTCTCCAGGCTGTGGGAAACAGCAACACTTCACTTCCAGAAGAGCTTCATCTTGTGAAAGCATCTGTTTAGGGGTGCGGATGTGGTGACCAGCAGAAAAGCACCTATGTGGTGTGGATGGGGCTTGAGAATGATTTAGCAATGCTCTGCATTCCCGGACCGGACACTAATGTGTCTATCCTGGTAGACTGTGTCATCAGTATGCTGCTCCCCTGTGGCTGTCTATCATCCCAGCCCAGTTACTACTTTGTCACTGATGTGGCAAGGCGCTGTGGTACAAGATGCCAGGTATGAGTTACTGCCTCCTGGGCGCCAGTCTCCATTAGGATCTGTATACTCTCCCTTAACTCTCAATTATTATCTGTTTAATATTAACTAATACGTGACAATTATTGAGTATTGGAAAACTTTATGTAAACCACACTTAAAAGTTTCTCTAACCAAGTTTTTTCTTACACTGAACACTTTTCTTTGCTATTAATGGCCAACTGGCCATGGGGCTTTAGTGGATGTGTGAAGTCAGTTCCTATCAGGTCTTATTCACTGGGGCCTCTAGCAGAGTGATGACAGGCAGTGCAACACATCAGCTATTAACATGTTTTGTTAATGTGTTGATGTATCATGACAATATATCAAGCTTGAGTGGGATTTTGGACCAACGAAATTTGTGGAGAGGCACAAAAAAGCGACTGGCAAGATGTCTTTTCACACATACTTGTCACAAATTGGCCGGTTGGGATCAAAAACTTAAATTGAAATGGAATTGATAGCTTTTTTAGTCTTTTTGTTTTATTGAGTCACGTCTGCTTACATCACAGTGTAAGAGTTACATAGCAACAAGCGAAAGTCGTGAGAGAGACAAAAAGTGCTCTATGTTGCTTGGAGAGCCCTGAAATTGTCTTTAAGCTTTGTTCATCTTTTCCATGTTTCTCTGTTTGAATCTTCAGTTCTTTGCTGGTTTTCTTTTCCACTGCTATGAAATAACAGCTGTCCCATCTGCACTTCCTGTACTTGATCTTACGCCTGGGCCATGCAGGGGCTGCGAAGTTCTCATGCTATCTGCTGGGAGCCCATGCCCTTTGTGAAAGCTTTTGCACTTCAGCATTATCTAACCTTCTAAATCCTGCTGGAGCCCCCGAGGTTGAGGAATGAGAGATACAGGAAGTTAGAGGAAAATAGGAGGAATAGAATACAATAAAAAGGCTTGCATGTTATACGATACATCTGGAAAGTGATTCCTGGGTGTACTGGCATCCTTAGTTTTGTCTGTTTGAACAAAATGGACATCACAACTCACAAGTGTGTCTCTGCTTCCCGTTCTCATGTGTCCATGAGCTGCAATCAGTTAGTCAGTAAAAGACTTTGATATAATGATGAGCAGGCGACATGCAGCAGATGTTTAGTTTTGTAACTGATAAGAAAACTGGTGCACAGTAAATGCAGTCATTACAGTTAAGGAGCAGTTGTAGCTGTTGCACGATTATCAGTGCAGCTTTTTTCAAAGGCTGCTTTGTTGTGGTTGAGGGCTGATTGACTTGTTTCTGTAGGCTGGCCTTTAATGTTGTACTGATGTCTTCATTAGAGTATGAATACTTATGACTGCTGCTCTATTGTTCCATTTGACTGATGGTGTTTCATAACAAGTAATTGCACTAATAATATGCACTGATTAAGATTTTATTGATAATTTATGAGTTCTACCTGCCACAGTCATGTTCTGAAGTATAATCTTGTGCCTTTTTGTTATGGGTATAATTTATGTTTCCCAAAATGTTCAGAGCCTTGTAAAGATTTGGGAAGAAAAAGATGTTAAGTTTTACAGGATCATAGAAATAGGTCACTGAATTTATATCTTCAGGCTTATAAGAAATGGAAAATGGAAAAGGGTGTGATTTTTGTCTTTTGATATTATTATTACATCTGTGTTTTATAGTGCAGAAGTAGGTTATGTTCCTAGATCATCACTTTCTTCCCTTACACAAAGAAAATATATATATTTTTTGGTTACACTGTATGCTAAAATTCATGATTCCTAAGGACCAGTGTGTAATATTAGGGAAGATCTATTGACAGAAATGCAATGTAAAGTACATAACTATATCTTTAGAGGTGTATAAAGACCTTACATAATGAACTGTTATGTTTTTATTACCTTCGAATGAGCTATTTCTATCTACATACACAGTGGGACCCTTACATGGAATTCACCATGTTGTTTAATAGCCCTAAAAGGACAAACTGCTTTACAGAGAGCGTTTCGTAAATATGTTATCTCCTTCGGCGAAGATGCGAAACATGACAACATGTTTGTCTTGTGTTAGCTACCGTAGTGCTTTGAAATGAGAAGGGTGAGTGGGGAAGTGAGCCGTTGGTTGTAATTCGCAACCTCACTGCTAGATGCCGCTAAAATCTCCACATTGCTCCTTTAATGACTTTCTTATTAAAGGGAAGATGCAACTGTGTTTCATGCATTCTGACTTATTTACAATGTTAAACATGCTGTCGTCTCATGCTTAACATGGTCAACTTATCAAAAAACGAGTTGGACGTATTTCTGTGCTCGATACACTTCCCCAGCGTTCATACAGGTTTCTGAAAGTTTTTTTCGCACTTGAAAAACCTCTACGTAACAACTTTTCTTAGTCCCTCATTGGACAATTCTCCCGGAAAAGCACGCCCATGCGTCACCCCGCCAGAGCGAGAAGAAAGAGAGCACGCCCACGCATCCATGAAGAGCAGGAGAAGGAGCATGCGCACACGTCATTCAGCTGGAGCAACAGAACGAGTTCTCGAAGTTCAGCTGTGTTTGTTTGTTCAATGCATTTCGGTGAGGAATGTTTTATAAACGGTGGATATAACGCTGGATTTAAAGATGGTTTGAAACTGATAGATGGAGCGGTCATACAGCTGTATCTGTCTTTTATAAATGTGAAGAAACTAAAGACTCTACAGATATTTAAAGGGTGCAATATTATTCTGTAAGTACTTAAGATTAATTGGTTGTGTACATATAGAGCACATATAAATGCTCTATTCTGCATGACCTTATGCTACTTCCTAATACCTAAAACTACCTTCTAGTTTGAGGCAAAATCTATAGTTCATGGTTAGTTAACCCCTTAATATGCACAGGGTGTTTTCTATCATGTCTGAATTTTATTTTTACCTTTGTTTTACATTATTATTCAATCAGCTATCACAAACTATGCATCATATGAAAGCTAAAACACTTGTCATTTATGCATTGATTGTTTTTGCAATTTACTGTTCACATGTTTATCTTGGCCAAATCATTATAAAGCTTATACACACATGGGTTTCATAGCTCTGTCCTCTTTTTTTATTACAATTCGATTTATGTATGCATTTATGTGCATAGATTGAAACCATTTTGGTCAAAGTGCAGTTTTAAAAGTGAAATTCTGATAATAGCTATAGTGATATTGAAATTGGTTCAGACTTTGTCTCTCCATGACAGTTATGTGGTGTCTATAACCTATTAAAGCTTAATCCTCTTCATTCCATTCCAAATCTCACACTCTGCATATTAACAAAGCACTTCACATTTTGCAATATTTCACTGAAATTGTTCTCTTTCCCATCCTCTTATTGGCTCTGGCATCTCACTTTCTCCCCTGGGGCTCTGAGGGTTAAATGTGCATCCTGGTCACCGTGTAAAGTAGTAGTATCCAGTCAGCCTGTAATCCTTTCTTTATGAATGTATTGTTGTTGCAGGGGCCAAGTTCTCTCTTGCAGCGAATGCTTTTGAAAGTCATTACTCAAGCTGAGACGAACAAAGCTCACTGCAGGCCCCCTTTAGCAATTTGTGCACAGCAACAAGACCGAGCCTGACCACTTACAAGGAAGCGCTCGCACAAGCTCCTCCACTATCACGGTTTCTTCTTCTTGGGCTTCCAGTTGCTGATTCTTTAATGATCTGTTCTATATGTTGTATCACTTCCTCACTTCCTAATTGGGCCAAATATAAGCAGACCGACATGATTTATTGCTCCACCTGGTAAAAGTAACAAGATCTGCATCCTCGCTGAGGATGAGGTGTTTGAGGCATTATTTCTGCTATTTGTGGAAGATGTCCCTGTGCTACCAACATTGCACAGCCCAGAATCCTGACGCTAATGCCTGTTGTGACAAAAAACATTGCAACTTCTTATCATGCAAATGTGACTGTGGAATTAAATATATGTACTAAATAATATATAAATGTAAATAAAATAAAAGAATAAATGTACTGTGTATAAGTGGCAAGAGGAGAAAAGGTGCGCAGCCGACACTGGTGCATGTGTTCCTTATGCTTCTGCCAGAGGAATACATTTCAGAAGTGTGGGTGGATGTTGTCTCACTCTCCAAACAGTGTGTGTTTGTGTTTTATGAGCAGCTTTCTCCATAACAATCACTGCATGCTAATTACAGCGTTACGCTGAGATAAAGAGTGTTGCCTGACAATTAAAACCTAATCTTCCAGGAACGTTCCTCTCCATTTTCACTCTGTACAATACTAGCCACCCCAATAGAGCTAAACAAGGTTTAGTCATGAAACCAGGGAGGTCCTGTGCGGTAAGAAGACTCCCATCCAACGTATATTGTGTTAGTATGGGTGTCCATACTTTCTCTGTGATGTGCAGGTGTAAAGCTCAGTCTCTGGCCCCCCCACCGACCTGGAAATAGAAATATCCACCCAGGCCAACAGACATCCCAGCAGGCAAGGGAAAGTGCAGTATCATGTGTTGATCGGCCCATTAAATGGTCATTAAAAACCCATCGCTTTGCTGTGTTTCACACACGTCCTGTCATATTGAGTTCAGCCACACTTGACAACCAGCTATGTCAAGGCCCTCTTTAAAAGCACAGTGTGTTATTGAGATGGTCTGTTTTGGGGATACGGGAACTCAAGAGTGTTATCCTCTACGATAAACAAGTTCTTCAGTGTGTCTGTACTGAGAAACTCAACTCCGCATATAGTAGACCAGGACACGCACAACTACTAGCCCAGTGTCATTATATTTACTTTGAACCTTTGATATTTAACACAGAGCTGTCTGTTATGCTTTTGCTGCAGGAGTGATATACAAGTGAAGATGTGTACTAAATGGGTCGGCCTGTGTTATGTGGGCACCCTAACAACCCATCCTTTGAAACTTGTTTAGCATTTCATTTCAAAAGCATTAGCATTAATAGAGAGTTGGTCTTTTAACAGCTTCCACTGTATGGTGAGACTCGGCTGCAGTAATTTGGCCTTATTCAGAAATGAGCATCAGTGAGGTCAGGCGATGTTGGCTTGCAGACAGCGTTTCAGATCATTAGAGTGATGTGTAATGGAGTTCATGTATGGGCTTTGTGCAGGTCAGATCAAGTGCCCATCCCAGACTAGCCGCAAAGTTGAAAGCATGCAATTTTCTAAAATGCCATTGTCTGTCATTGCATCAGAATTTATCTTTACTAGAATAGCCAAATCAGTTGGCTAGAAATAGGGGTCCATTTTTTATTATATATCAGTGACTGTGATTAGGGTTTAACCGTACGCATAAATATTATTATTAAAACATTCCAAAAATATTATTTTTAAAATATTATTATATTTTCATTGATTTAAATGATATTCTGGGTTTAACATTACTGTTGCTTCTTTTATTTCATACCATGTTATTTTCTCGCAACTTTCAGTAGGAAAAATACTTTTTTTTACTAATACTACCTGTTAAAGATAAATATTTAAGAAGCGGGGGACTACAAGTTTCATGACCTCTAGATGTATTCCCTGCGATCTTGAAGCTGGCCGGCTGTCCTTTATGGATGTGAAACTCTTTTTTTTGTTCTTTTGTAAAAAGCAGTGACTGTCTTTAAAGGCAAATCTGTGCAGGCAGGGCCAGTCCATTGTGAGCAGTGCCTCCATACAGAATACTATGAGTGTGGATCTCATTGTAAAATTCCCTCACTGGACATGTTTTTTTACAGTTACCACCTCTAAAGCGGTCAAATTTAGCAAATAGTACTGTTGCAATAAAAAAATGTTAAAAGAAAATAAATTTAAAAAAATTATATTAGTCATACTTAATACTTGTCATTTCAAGGCAATCTGACGTGTAACGGCAACAAATATTTATTACATAAACACTAAAATAAATGTAAGCGCTATGTATTTGCATGTAAGTGATGTGCGAAGCAGCTTCACATCTTCATTCAACTGAGATTTTTTGAAATGTTCTTATAACACAATGTTGCATTTCAGTATTTGCTTAAAATGACCTTTTTTGAATGGGAGACAGTGATCATGGTTATTTGGGATTAGATCAAATTATCTTGACAGATCAGTAGAGATCACAGTGGATTAATATTGAAAAACATTAATCAAATATTGTATGTGTAAGGCAGTGCAGTTTTGAATGCAGATATTGCTGTGAATGCTGTAATGAGTGGTCAGTTTAGGGTATATATGAGGTGAGATCCTGGATACTCGTTCTTTGCTGTTGCTCAGTTCAGACGCTTTAATGAATACTGCTGTAAGAGAAAAGAAACAAGAGGTCCAGAAGCAATAAGAAATATAAAAGTCAAGGGTAAAAATAAGAGTATGTGGCTTTTGGAATGCAACTAGGATGATTATTATGCATGGTAATAATTTGCTTCTTTTATACTTGTATTATAATAAATATGCTTATAGTCCTTCAATGACTCAACTGTTAACTTCATTAGAGAACAAAAGGAGAATATAACAAACTTAAATTTAAGTCTATGCTCTGAAGCCACTTGTCCTCCATGTTCATTCAGTGTAGGTAAGTTTAATATATAAGAAGTATATGGAAGAAGTATTAAACTGAAGTAGAATGGTTTAAGTGTGCCGTATGTGGACACCTTTCTCTTGAGTAAACTTGCTATTTTGGAAATAGAGGTGGGGGTGGTGTTGTCAAAGAATGTTAATGAAGCGTCTGTGTTCTTTCATCACAAGCTTTTTAACAGCTTCTACTAAAGTGGGCCTCTTTGAAGATGGCTTAAGGACTGCTTTTGATAGCACAGGAGACGTAAGATGCCCGGGGTTTAGGTATTTTTCATAACCACATGTAAGTCTTACAGTATTACAGCTATACAGGTATTACAGTACTTCATTTTGTTTTGTTCATTTAGTTCCTTTTTGGTTGAAAGCTGTGGTTTGCGGTTCACTGGTTGTTCACTTTTATGCTGTCAAGATGGTGTACACTGTCCTTTTTCTTTTTATGACTCATTAGAACATTTCTTTCAATCAATTGGTTTTTGACTGAGCCCTTTCTCTGAAGAAGAGCAAGGCCGGATGTTCAGTGTTCTTTATTGCTTACAAAATAAAGTACTAAAGGTCTGAGGGTGTAGTTGCACAGCCTAGGGTCTCAGAGACTTTTTATAGTTTGATTAATCTAAATAAGTGCTATCTCTCTCTCCTTCATCATTTTTTTGTGTTTTTACTCACAGGTGAAGTTTACGTTGGACTCTCAAGGCAGGAAAGCAAGATAAACAAAGAGGAAGCGTAAAACATCTGCTAAACAGAACAGAAAGCTGTCACCAGGTGTGCTGTTCTGGCATTGGAGAGGGACAAAGGACATCTTTATGCCCACAGGCTTCCGCTGTCTACAGGGGGGATGATCTGGAGCTCTGCACACAGGCCTATCATTAGGCCACTGGGGCCCATGCTTAGGAATGGATAGCTTTGCCACAAAATGTTACATTACATCTTCCCTTAACTATGGGGCACCGTTGAAGGATCATTATGGAAATATTTATTTTCTTGAATTCAGCATAAGCAGCAGTTTTTGGAGTAACTGCATATCATTGTGTGGCTAGGCAAATCAATTTGACTTTTTTGGATTTTGTGTATAGCATTACTAAATAATACAATCACATAAACATATTTACGGATTTATGAATAGACAAAGACAATGGCAGCCACCTATCGCATTGTGGTCAGCAGCATAAACTGTTACAACAGTGTTGTGATTGACCGTCGTGTCCAGCACACTGTACACTACTGTAATGGACCCTGTGGTGCCCTAAAACATGGACTTAACTGCACAGTGGCTCACCGGAGCACTTGTGCTGAGCTTCTTGATGCCCCCATGTCCATACCGTGCTCTGACCGGCCCATCAGCATTCATGAGTCGAAAACTATGGAGAATGGCAACAGTGGGCCTGGTGCTTTCTGTGATGACTACCACCAGGTTCTCCCTAGAGTCAAGAAAGGATCAACCGTCCAAAGCTCAGCCAGTCTTAAGGATATTACAGGCGAGGCCATTAACCTGGCCAGTGGGAAAATCAAGGAGTTTTCCTTTGAGAAGATCAAATATTCGTCCAGCCATGTGACTTTCAGAAAGGGTCGTAAGGTTAGGCCAGATTCCTTTAGTAGGAGGTCTACTGATCTAGACATAATCTATGGCCAATTCACAGGCAATGATGAGAACTGTCCTCCATTCGGCCTGTTTCAGAAGTCTGTACTAGAAGAGCACAAGTTGAGTCGTAGTGCATCCCTCGAGCAGAACTTAAATAATGTGGCCACGCTCTACCTGAACAGCCTTACGGAGGAGAACCTAATTACCCGTATTCTGGAGAAAACTAAGATGGACAGCAGTGCCTCAGGAGAAGATATTAAAGCCTGCCTGGACATTCTCCTCAAGTGCTCAGAGGATCTGAAAAAGTGCACTGACATCATTAAACAGTGTATCAAAAGAAAGTCTATGGGTGGAGGTAACGACGACTCAAGTAATCCTGAGGTCATTTATAAAAATGTGATGGCACGACTTTCCAACTATCTAAAGAGACTTCCTCTGGACCTGGAAGGACAAGCTGGGAGGCAAGAGCACAGTGACCTTGCTGAACTAGTGAATAGCTTACATGGGCTACAGCAAATTCCCTTCTCCCCCATCTTTGGCAATGAGCAACCTCCACGTTATGAGGACGTGGTTCAGTCACCTCCACCCACAAAGCCTCGGATCAAATCCCCCCAGCCAGAACCTCAAGAAGTCGTTGCTTTGTCAGCTCGAACATCTCCGTCAACTAATGGTTTTCAACATGACAGCTTGCCTTCAGCCTCAAGTGCAGGATCAACACCCTTTTTATGCCACCACACAGTCCCAACCAGTCGACCAGACACATTCTCTTCTGCCAATTCTCTTCTGTCTACCAGTAGTGAAAGCCTGTGTAAAGATGGCATGGAGACACTATATATCGAGGAGGAGGATGGAGACATGGGGAGAATGGCAGACAGGACAAGTAAAGGGGATGGGAAGCACAGCTGTGGACTCTTAGAGTCGAGACAGTACTCCAAAAAAACAGCTGGCTACTCTGAGCCTAGTGGCAGTGTTTCAGAAAAACTTCATGAGCTTAGCAGGAATGGAACTGCATTCAAGCCTAAAAATGATTCAACTATCAACCAGATGTATTTGTCAAAAAGCCTGGAATCTAGACTGTTCCCAAAGTCAACCTCACACATTTCAAAGGGAGGGGCAGATGACATTGATAAACTGCTGATGGACCTTGAGTGTCTTTCCCAGAACATGCAAAAGGAGCCTCCACTGCCCCCTAAACTTAAAAACTGTGCCCAACAAACCAGCAGCTCCCCTCAGCACCAGCATTTTATTGACAACTCAAGGGTTAAAGATCTATCTGTGGCAGGTTCCTCTGGCCCATTGATGGCCAAGAAGTCTGGGCCAGGGGTAGAGCCCACTGAAGAAGATGATGGAGCACTGCTTCTCAGGATTCTTGAGAGCATTGAGAGTTTTGCTCAGGAACTGGTGGAAAGTGGAGCTGGGAGAGGAACTCAGTCTAAGGAGCGTGAGGTCATGCGTCTTCTCCAGGAAACGCTGGCCACCACCAAAGCAGAGGTGGCTTCACACCCACTGCCTTTACCTCCTTCTGAACACACACCAGTGCCTGCAGAAACACCAAAATCCACACCTGCACCAACACCCTTAAGTGCCCCTACAGCCATACCTTCAACTCCTACTCTGAGGGACACAGGCTCTACGCTTATTATCCAACAGATGCCAGAAGTCATCAGGGTGAGTTTGTATAAATCAGTTTATTGCATATAGATGCATATAGGCATGCATCCGTAATGTGAAAAATGCATTTGACCGTTCGCTGTGTAAAAATAGAGCCTTCATACTGTTTCCTTCATAAAGTTTCTCTTGGAAAAATTGTGGTACTCTTACTGTGGATAATATTCATACATTTTTGTTTGGAAAGAATGGGATTTGCTAGCAGAATAATGCATGGATAGGCAATGTCGGTCCTGGATTGCCACTGTGATGCAGATTTTTAGCTCCAACCCTAATCAAACAAACTTAAAAATCTAACCAAAGTCATCAGGATTACTAGAGAGTGACATGCAGATGTGTTTGATTAAGTTTGGAGCTAAAATATGCAAGACAGCGGCACTCCAGGACTGATGTTGCCAATCCATGGAATAATGGCTGTAATACACTAAAATGTGGGCATCTAACGACTGAGGATTACAGACAAGAAGAATTTCACATTTAAAACACACTGGCTCAAGATATCAAACATGTTTTGATTTTTATCCACTGACTAGATGGAATCATATTCTGCAAAATTCTGAGCAAGTTGTGTAGTATTCCAGCATTTTGCAGTTGGGGTTGGTTTATTTTATTCATATGTGTCTTAAAGATCCAGAGAAAAGATGTTTTGCTTTCCTAAATGCTGGTTTCATAGTTTAATGTCAAAATCAATACATTTTCCCAACTTTGGTTTTGTCTTGAGTTCCATGATATTAGCCTTTACCTGCTATTTTTCACAAATCTTTGATTTATTATATACATTCTTTTTTACATATGCTATATTCTTTTCTCACGACTATGTAGAAGCAGTAATAGCGGTATAGCGTCTTGCCGCTGACAACGCTAGTGAATTGCAGAGAGGCACATTGCAGTTAACTGTGGGGTCAGTATCATGTGTCTTCTGAAGCTGGCTGTCAACTTCAGCCCTTTTCTGCACATCCATCATGGTGGGGAGAAGAAAGCACAATTTGTCATACTCTAGTTCAGGTGTTCTGGGTGAGATTCTGGCATGAAAGTATTTGTTTATATGAATGCTAATTGTTCTTGGTGTAGATGGTTTTAAGAAAAAAGAATCCTCACTTATTCTTTCTGCAAAGTGTCATGAAACTGCAGTTTGAAGAATGCATGAAAAAGTGGACAAGTGACACCCTGTCACTGCTCACCAGGTCACGACTCTGACCGATACATAACTTGACACTGCAATATCTCAAACATTTGATATGACATACACACATTTAAATCTTTTGCAACGTTCTATGTTACAACCACATAACATTTACACCATGTTAACTAAAACCCAGAAAGTTATCTACATGAAACACTTCCTTAATAAAATAATGGAAATATGTGATAAGATTATTTTCACATATATCTGTTAACGTTTCGAAAATGTGTTTCATGACCCCTTAAGAATTAGTAACTGTCAACTTTCCAAAGTGCTTCCAAGCTGTTTATATCCTGTGTCAATCCTCATGGCACATTGAACCCTTGCTCTTTATGTGTCCACTGTTCTCTCTCTCTTCCATCATCTTTTCTCACACTGGTAAATCCTCACATGTTTATTTTCCAGCCTTTGTAAACCAATACCAGTTTGAGCTCTATCTAAGGCATGCTATTTATGACGTTGCCATGACATCTGTCATGAGTGGAACCCCCCAATGATGGGGCTGCTCCTCCAGTCCTATTTCTGTACCTGCTCACTGCATAACTAAGAACCCATCAGGTGGATGAGTCGCATACTTGCACATCATCTCGAACACACGCATACAAACCTCTATTTGTATACAGAGATATGCCCTAATGACTATTGTGATGTTTGTAGTTCTATAGTCATGTTACAGATATCAGACATTACGTATTTCATGTTTCTTCAAGCTATGATTCTGGTAGATACTGCTGAAACAATCATGTGCAAATTATGTCACATTTTAAGCATGTTTGTTTTCTTTTGAAGTCTATTTCATATAAATATTAGAGTGAGATGATCAGACAGGAAACATGCATGTCTTCATAAACGTCACCCAGGAGCAGTCTCTTATTGGTCCACATGTTATTTTGGGACCAGGCTATGTTGCTGTAGCCATGCAGTTGGTGTAGTGGACACACCGTACTTTCAGAGAGCACCGGTAGGTCACAGCAAGAGCAGGCTGCGGAGATTTTGGCACAGACACTGTTAATGGTGTTGATTTGCCCAGGGCACTTCTACTCCTCCTTGTCATCCACAGACAAAGGTGTCAGGAGGACTAAATCAGTTTGCTCCCGCCTACTATTTCATTCCGCTAAGAGACTTGCTGTCGCCAGAGGGAAAGCGGACCCAGTGTTGCTGTGGGGGTGACAGCTAAGTTTGGGAATAGCTCTCTGCTAACCCGATCCCCTTTCTGGCACCCGAGGGGGCAATAAAAATAAGAGCACTATGCCAAGAGCCCTGCCCACTGCCCCATTTAAACACAAAGCTGCCAATCACAGAGATAAACAAGGCTGCAGAAAGGCCCATGCGTTCTTCCTCCGAGCAGTGTCAGGTGGGTTTGCTGTTTATCATGTGAATTTGCGGAGGGGTCTTATCTCTAACGCGGTGCACCTGCGTTGCCCAAATGCACCCTGGTATTTTTCCATGATTCATCTCATTTAGTTCCTGTGTGTGTCATCGCAAACACAAAAGTACCGAATGGATCATGATGTGGTCCATCTGTTAGCATTTCAGCACCTGGGGAAATGGCTCCAAATCTAACAGTTGCTGTTGTGCATTGCTACAGACCCGAGTGTGGTCTTTGTTTGTGTGTGTCTTTCCATCACATGGTCTAGTGCTAGACCAAACAGCAGGTGAGCTTGAAAGTGGAAAGTCCATCCGGGTTTGGATTTCTTGCCTCTGTCCCAGTGTTGATGGGGTAATCTCTTCCTCCGGATGCTGGAGTAAATGCTTCTATCCTGAAATTGTCTGTTCATGGCTTCTCTCTATTTCTTGGTTTCTTTCGAGTGCTTTATGGTAAAAGTCTACAGTAGTGATGTTCGGGGGGCATATTTGTACAATGTTTGCTTTTAATGCCCCATTAGGTAAAATTGACCAAATTAACCAAATCGAAATATGAGGTGTACATAATGGACAAGACACTAAACTTTTAAGGTATTTATTGGACAAAACCATGGGCTATTAGGCAATATGGGTTTTATTCTTTGATTATTTATTGTTATAAACTATAGACGTTTCATCAGACGCCTGTGCCTGGCCCGAATTTAACTTAGTTTGTTTATCGGTCTTATTATATTTTATTTGTATTAATATTTTAGTTTATATTAATTGTAACCAAATAATCTTTTCTACCGGCACTCTGTTGTTATTTATTCTTTACGGAGGTCTACTGGAAGACTCACCTTTAGCCTTTACTGTATGAACCCAAGATTTCAAATGCTTGAAATTGCAATAGTCTGCAAACCCAATGATTTGAGGCCTGCATGTAAAACCTGCCACCTTTCAGCCCAGAGGCCACGACCTCCACAGTGGATCAGAGTGGACCTTTCCCTGTTGGTATGACCGCATGGTGCAGACAAGGCAATACGTCCTTCACTGCACCTGTCAGGAAGTGCCGTTAATCTCCATGGTGACAGGGAACCCCTGCTTGGCAATGGGAGCATTACAGTCAATATAAATCAGAAGGATCTCTTCCAAGAGCTCAGGCCAGCGAGTTACGCTAAGAGCCACAGACACATCACAGGCGGTCACCACTGGCCAGACTAAATTCCTGCGAGTGGGTCGGGTCGACACAACACTTCAGATGAAAGAGATATGAAGTGAAGAAGAGCTCCAGAGTGCCCTTGTATTTTACTTGAGTATAGACATTAGCAAACAAGACCTGAAATATGTGTGGGAAAGCAGTGTACCACCAAAGCGTTGCTTTGAGGTCGTTTAACGTTGGTTATCTTCAGATGTTGTTTTATAGGATCCTGTAAAGGCTTAACTTCATGCGAGTTCATTTTATAAGTATGGTTAACAATTACTCAAGTATGTGCTAACTTATGTACATTAAAATGACCACAGAGCAATGTTTTGGTGGTGTGCCAAGCGCTGTTTCCTTGTAAGTGTTAATGAGAGCGAATAGGCCTGCATGATAGAGACTAATGCAGTTAGTTTGCTGCTCTGAGCATTAAATCAAGGACAGCACGAGACCCAGAGGAGGAAGCAAAGAAATGAGACATGAGAAATGAAAAACCCACAACAAAGTGAGTAAGAACAAAGACAAAGGGGGAAAAAAACTTTTACAGTATATTTGTACAACTGATGGCTGTCGACAGCTCTTTTTCAGAGTCAGAATCACTCAAGTCTCAATCAAGTGACCGCATTGTTGCCTTGCTGAACATAATAGACAACACACACAATGAAACATGAGTAGTGAATGAGGATGCTTGTGTTTTGGACCTCTTGTGGTGTCCACCTTCTTATTTGCTGAAATTGTTTGCATAGGGTCGACAGGGAATTACATCATCAGCACCACTGCCCTGCACTGAGAGGAAATGAAATCACAGCTGAGGCTTGAGCCAAGAAACACCGCACACAACATCCTTGTGCGAATCCCTGCCTGTTGCTATTTGTCAAGGGTTTCCAATACAGACAGCAGAGGTTATACCTGTAAAACGAAATGATACAAAACTACATGGCAACCGGACAACAGCATGCTTTAAACAAAAGCGCAGTGTATTTGAGTTTAATCGCTGATGAGCACTGAATATCGTACTCCCAGATCTTGGGAATTCCCAGGTTTTAGAATTCCGGAAGGGATATGCTAACAGAAGAAAACAGGAGCTTTGTGTTACCTCCTGTAGCGTGACCATCAGCACTGCAGCAACTGTAGCTTCTTATTTTTTTATTCAACTTTTGCAAATTTTTTATCTTCAGTTGAAAGGGGGGTTGGATAAATAAAATGAGAGAATAAATGCATGTTCTGCAAGGTCCAATTTGATCAAATAGGTTTAAAAATGTAATCATTTAAAAAAGTTTTGAGAGATCTGTTAAATGAAGTGCAAGGAATTGTTTTTGGTCAAATGAGGTGGAGAGTGTTATCAATATGGAACAAAACCTTGTCAGCTTTCCATTTCCATTTCATTACCCTCTCCAGACTCATTTGTAATGCTTGTTCTGAAATAGCTCTGGAGGCTGGGTGGGACATTGTTATGAAACTTTGGATGTTTTGTATTTGCTACAAAGAGTACTTGGATGTGCATGCGTGCCTTTAACAGCAGACAGCAAATTATACACATTAATAGTTTAGTTTAATCTGTAATAAGCCAAATTCTTCAAAATCTGTTATCACTTTTATACCCAATTGTTTATGTATGTATTTTAGTATTCTGGTTGAACGTGGGAAGACAGACAGAGCCCTTCAATTACACATGCTGTCTGGAAGTAGTTATTCAAGAGATTACCCATAATCCTGTGAACTGAGAAAAAGACAGAAATCACATTCAGAGAGTCGTAAAACCCTCCAGACTAAGCATGTGCCCTGAATTTGAGTTATCATAGCAGTGATGCTTGTAATGTCTGAAGCTAAGCACAAGTTCTTATTAAGAGGCAGTGAATGCAAGCTTGCTGAGTTGACGTATTAAATCTTCATAGTGTTCAGTTGTGTGGTCAATACAATAGTGGGTATATTCTCATATAGTCTTGTTATGGTCTGTTACTTTTACCGGCATTGTTGGTTGGTGTAATACGAAATATACAAAATCAAGACAAACCAGATTTATTCTAACTGTGTCCATTTAGTTGATAGAAATCAAGTCACAATAGAGATATTCAAATCACAGCACCTGGCAACGGTCGAAACCGCAGCAGGTTTGTGTTTGAGAATTTTGGCAATGGCTCGTCTTTGTGATCAGTGTTTTGTCACTGTGAGCTCTGGCTTTGGTGGGTGTGTTGTTGCAGCTGGTGTTGCTGGTAGGATTGAGTGTATCAGAGGTGATATCAGAAATGCCCATGTCTTCAGCTGACATAATGTGAGTGATGTCACTAGTAGGAGGAGTTGGGTGTTCCCATGCATTTAATTCTTAGATAATGACTGAACTGAACAAAGTCATATCGAAATGAAATATTAATTCAGCGTTGATAGTTTACTCTTAGCTTTAGAAGTAGGAAGTGCTGACCATGACCTTCAATCATATATTTACAGTAGACAGAATCTTTGACTATATGGTCATGAAAGACTTTAAAAAGTCTTAAAGCCTGTGGAATCTTAGATGTCTTGTGCAGCTGCTTTCTGCCCAGTCAGTTAATGATTAACATTCATTTTCTTAGTATAAAGAAACTTAAGGAAAGTAATTTCAGACAGACATCCAGCGTTGCATGTAAAGTTACTTTTAATGATCAAAAACAAACGTGTGTATTAGACATAACCAAGTGAGTTTTTTGAAGAGTACAATAGTTTGCTTCTCAGTAGAAATGGAGTCATTATATTTTGGGTCAAAATAAATGGACACTAGAAAAGCATCACTGCATGCATGGGATTGTGGGATATGGTAGGCACCAAAGGGGTACTGCACAACTGATGTCCAGAAATGTTTATCTTTGTAGACCTTACACAAACATTGGCTTTTCTGGAAGTTCAAAGTGTTGTTAGATCAGACTTTTGGAGTTCAGGAATTTTCAGCCGGGCATCAAAGCCTGCCATCTAGTGTTTCAAAGAGACCATACAAAATAAATAACATGGCACAGCATCACATGTATGGAAAAAGACAAATGTCCCCCTGGCATTACAAGGTCTTTACAATAATCCTCATTTGTTGCTGTTACTCACTCCTCCTGGCCATATTTTCCACCTGATCTAATGCAGTCCATGGAATTTGGGAGGTGACAGCCAATGAAAGCTTCATACTCACAGATTCCATTTCCGCAGAAGCCTCGCTCTTCATGAGTCTTGTTGCGCTAGCTCAAGTTAACCATATCCCTGTGTAGATCTCACAAGGACAGGAAATGAGAGACTTGACACGTTGCACTTTGTTTAGAAACTCTCAGATCTTAACCACTGTCACCCTTGCCCCATAAAACTCCCACCTGCTTCCTATGTCTAAGGTGATCTGTGAAATTCCTGACCTCAAACTGTTTTACATGAAGCGAGGAATACAGTGAAGATAAAAAATGGACAGGCTGTGTGGGCACATTTCAGAATTCTGGTGTTCGTGACCTTGTGTCTGAGTGATGTGTAGAAGTCTGACAACCACTTCAAGTGTGACTTCATTTACAAGAACTATGTGAAGTGAGAGAGTCTCTCATTTCAAAGCTTCTGAATCCAGTGTATAGGCTATGTATGTTTTTATATATAATATAATCTGCTGGCTCTAACAGGTCACGTGCACTGTGAGCTCATACCCCCATCTGCTGGTGAAGACTGTTAGTGCAGTATCCTCATGCCCACATGTGCATGACAGGAAATATTTCTGTCATTGTTTGTGCACCATTGCTGTTTATAGGTGACACTAATAATTTATTACAGAATTTAGAAAATGTCAGTTCGGTTGTTGATGTCAACTTTGTGCCCTGTGGGGATATACTGTGTGGCTTGCAGCTGAAAGAACAATCCTCATACTATAGCAAGAATATTTGACACGTGAGTATCATTCAACATAGAGATTTTACATCTAGAAAATATTTCATATTTCATTTGGGCCACTTTGTAACCCAGAGGCTGCCTAGTCGAGCAACTCATTATTTTTCATTTAAAGGGCATAAACAAAGATTTGATGCACATAATTAACATCAATTAATGTACACAACAATACAACATTTTTACAAAGATGTTTTGAGGTAGAACTTCCTTAGTTAAGTAATGAAAGGTATCATAACAGAAAGATCAGTTCCACTGAAACCCTGTATTTGTTTTCAGGCTCTCTATGTATTTGAGTCTGAAATTGTGACTGGGGCCTTAGGCCAGAACATCTAAGCTGCTCTGACCTGCCCTGAAATAGATGGCAGGCAAGTGGTAAACAACGACATGTGGAGGTTGCATTGAGCAAGAGCCACCAAAACAAGACAGCCACAAATCAATTGCAGCAATACTCCATATTCATGTACTGTACCACACCAATGTACTGCCAGCTTATTCACCATACAAATATCACATTTTAGATATTATTTTTAATATTACAATGATACATACAGCCATAGACAAAAAATGAAGAGACCACTCCAGTGTTGCCTTTAGTGAGCATTTCTGCATTGTGTCAATTCCAGTCCAGTGTTTCACCAAAAAACAAGCCTCAGGAGTGACAAAGTCACTCAACAGCAATGTGAAAGGCAGAGAATACATCAAATCGGCATTATACATGTACTGTAAAACAGTTTTGTGTTGTCTAAACATGAATGTGTTGTTTTCTTTGCAGTATTCAAGATCTGCAAACAGTGCATCTGCAAATAATTGCACATTTTTATGTGAAATTTGAGAGACATATTGTTAGTAGTTTACAGAATGGAACTTAAACAAATACTTGCTAGTAAATGCATAAAATCTGAAAATAATTTTGAAGTAATCTGCAGCTGTATGGGAACAACGTTTATGAAAGCAAATGTTTAACCAATCCTGTCCAAATATTCTTTGTCATTCTTGTACATGTACACATGCTTGCACACATACTGGCCACTTCCACATTCTGTGGAGTTCATTTAACATTTCCCCTTCACTTCTGTAACTGGAGACCTGCACTTGAGTTCATTTAACATTTTCTTCATCCCATCCTCTGCGGCCCTCACCCTTGTAAGCTGTAATTTAACGGCGCTTCTTGCAGTGGCTCCAGCGTGCCTTTTTTCTTCAAGGAAATCCAGCTCGGAATAGAATAGGCCCTCATAAAATCAACTTCCTCTGCCGAGTGTGTGTGAGGAAATAAGGCCTCTTTCATACCCCCACATTCCACAGAGGCTCGCATAAGTCCAGGTAAAGGGTTATCACTATGGTGATGGCATTTGGCACTTCTATTTTGAAGCAGTCAGATTGAAACAGTGGTGTGCGTGTTGGAATGGACAAGTGCGTGTTTGAGTGTGTTTGTGCGGTGGGGGTTGGATATTTGTATGTGTTTCTAAAGTCTGCCTGGTGCCTGCTGCAGAAATAAACTGCAAATTAGAAGCTTTATCTTTGGAGGATCGTTTTACACACATGGCTGGAGCTCCTGCGTCAAAGCAAGTCAGAGGAGGTGGGGTGCAGAGGACATAGGCTGTCCTGTACCGGTGCTGTCTTTCTGCACAGCGCTGGACGGAGTTAGACGCCTTTGCCATCTGCCCCCAGTCACTCCAACTGTTTGGGTTTCACATGAGTTATATGTGTAGAGACGGGGCCTGTGTGCTATGACCACCAGTTTGCTTTATTACTGTGCGAAAGGCTAATAAGATAGTGTTGATCTGTTACCAGCATGTGTTATTTATGTAACTCATAACAGAATATACATGTACAGGATTTAATAAATCCAATTAAAGAAATGGCTAGATGCATTATGTAATAGTTAAAACACATGTGTAGCATACAGTACATACCAGCACTGGTACTGACTTAATGCAGTCTTAATGCACAGGTGTCAGTCATCATTTTTTTGTTTGTAAGCATATTTTACTCAATACTTTATGGTTTGATTTGGCAGGGAGGTTAATAATTGGTGCCATGACCATAACCTATGCTAGGCACTAGGCACTGTTCTGGCATTTACAACTATCTGTATTTAAAAACAATGTGCTGGTCTTTTGGATTCATTTGGATTTGAAACAACCATATTATATTTAAAATGTATTACAGCAATTTTATCTCCAACTACATAAAAACTATTAAACGCCAATTTTAGATTTGCTTTCCCAACACTAACACATACAAACATGAAGGTTGACTGGTAGTGATGATTTATTTAAGAAAAATGGAGATAAAAATATTCCGAATATTCATATTCATTTTGTACACAAGATAAGAGAGAAATAAGTTCTGAAATGTAAGAATGTCAATGTTGTCTCGTCTCATCACTTTCAGTATGGATCTAATATAACTGCACCTCCTCTGTGCCCCATCCTGCTCCAGTCTCGGTGGCCTGTGCTGCACTTGCTATGCCATAAATCAAAATACTAAGCATAGTTTAGAAAGCTGAAATTAAACTCCGTATTACTGGCTACAGGCAGCAATGCACTATTTTCTTAGTGTTGGGAGTAAAGAGCACCCTCTGATTGGGGACCAGGGGACCAGGTCCTTGGTCACATTGCCAATGGCAAATTGTGACATTGAAGTATGAGAGTAATGGCCAGATACGAGTGTGGGGGGCGAGGGTCGCATCGTACTTCAGCTGGCAATGGCATCCCAACACTGTGCAATTGAGACCTGTAGAAAATTATTGGAATGAAAACATTATTATTCCTTCAAATGCAACAAATTTAGCTGAACTTGCGTTCTATTCAACATCAACGAGTATTTCCTTGAGTATTTTAAATCCTAGAAAGCTGCTGGTCCAGTAGTTGAAAACCGTCTCCAAAAGGTTACGCAAATAGGTCATTTCGATAGGTCATGACAGTAGACATTTGGGGAACTAGAAGATGACACCTTTATAGCGTTCCGATAGCTCTGGCATCCCGCATAGCGGATTTGCTGTTAATTGAAGACTCAGCGTGGTGCTGGTGTTTGCACAGTGTCCAGTATGATGAGAAGAAGACAGGTGTGGTGAGGCCGGTTCCTGTCAGTGCAAGAACACACTCAGCACCTGCAGAGCCATCGAGAGGCCCGGGCACTGTTACAGCACGTCCTAGAACAAGCTGGCAGACAGGTGGGATTCTGGAGCTGAGGTGGAGGGGGGCAAGTATTAACTGTCTCCTTGCTCATAGGGTTTCCCAGCGTTGATCGACACTGCTGGACTCAGCGAATGTGCTCGCATGCTTACATGGACAAGCCCCTCTCTCCTTTGACACCCAGAAACTGTTTCATAATGCAGCCATCTAAAAAAAAACTCCAAAGATGAGCCATGATTTAGGATGTTTTTACCTGCAGTCTAGGGAATATTTCAGAATTATGTACAAAACTGAGCTATTTTGAGGGCAAAAGCAATGCATCTTTTATTCATTCTTAAATATTTTTATGTAAGATACACTATATTGCCAAAAGGATTGGTTCACCCTATCTAATAAACAGGTTTGATGACTTTAGTAATTTCCATGAGTACAAATCTTAATGCTGCAGCATATCATGATATTCTATGGAAATGTGTGCTTCTAATTTAATAGCAACAGTTTGGGAAGAGCCCTTTTCTATTCCATCATGACAATGCCCCTGTGTATGAGACAAGGTTCAGAAAGAAATTATTGATTCAGTCGGTGTGGAAGAACTTGACTGGTCTGCATAAAACAAAGTCCTGAACCCAGCTGAACACCTTTGGTGTGACTTTAAATGCAGACTTTGAGCCAAAAACATATCACTCCACATCAATGGCTTGTACACAGGGGTACAGACAATTTTGTACTGAAAAAAGGTGCTTCCAAAACTGTTGCAACAGAGATGAAAAAATCCTTACAATGCCATTTGTTTCAAAAGCCCCCTTTCCCGTCCCAAAACGACGACTCCTGTGCACAAGTCATTGGTGTTTGGTGATGAGTTCTTTGCTCAAAGTTTGCATTTAAAATGACACTAATGTGTTCAGCTGGGTTCAGGACTTGGCTTTATGCAGACCAGTCAAGTTCTTCCACACTGACTGTCAATTATTTCTTTCTGAACCTTGTCTCATACACTGGGGTATTGTCATGATGGAATAGAAAAGGGTTCTTCCCAAACTGTTGCTATTAAATAAATCCATATTTTGTATAGAGGACTATTAAGGGTCATATGCTCATGATCCTACACATCTTTTAAGCTGATGGTGAATGATTAAGTGATCTGTCATCATTTCCTCACACATTTTCATTTCAAACCTGTACCCATTTACTTGGTTTTGTTTCCATACAATAGAAGTGAATGGGTGCAGCTGTTGTTCAATTACCAACATTCTTTAAAACCTCTTATTTTGAGTTCTGCTGAAGAGAGAAAGTCATAAAGGTTTGAATGATAAGAGGGTGAGGAAATGGTGTTAGAATTTTCCTTTTTTTTGGGAGAACTATCACTTTATATAAAGTGAAGCCAATAGGAGCCCGGCAAAGAACTCCTCCAAAACTCTCTCTCAAAAAAGAGTGAGATCTCAAGATATTGGAAAACAAAAGCCACGAGTACATTTTTTACAAATAGTTATCTACAGTAGTGGCCAAAATTGATTTCCAACTTGACGTCTTCACTCTTTATTCAAATATATATATAAAATAATATATTGAAACATTTGTATGCATGTTACACTGGTGTGCTTGTAGACTAAACTAAAGCTCAGCTTTTAGAAGAATTTATGAAGGTTTGGCAAAACTTTTCACACAACACATGCACAAAGCTTATTGAGTCAAGACCCAGGTAAACGGCTACAAAATATTACAACATGAGAGAATCAACAAATATTAATAACTGATACATTTCAATTCCTGTGAGCTTTTTGTTGAACTATGCAGCTTTTTGTATATTTAAGTAAAATGCATATTCCCTGATATGCTGTAGTTTGTATACTGTAGTTATGTCTATTTTGTATACACTTCGTATTTTAAGAGTTTTAAGAGGTGGCATCAATAGCAAACATTGTACAAAAATGTAGAATATACAAATCCATTTTGGCAACTAATGTATATGCCGGGGCCACATGCGCCACCACAATACATGTTGAAGCAACATATCAGTTATAAGTTTCCTAGTTAGTCAGTAATTCAGGAAACGAATGATAGCTAAAGGTGTAACATAGTTATAGTATCCAATTCTGTCTAAATGTTCCACACGTCCACTGACACATTCCAGCACTTCTGATAGCATAGACTTCAGTTCACACATCTAAACGTCCCGGCAAAGCCAATAGAGCACATTCACACCGAGAGATGAAACATTACTCAGCTAGCACTGCATAAGACTAAGAGTCAAAGATTCTGTGGGTTCTGCAGCTTTAGAATTAGCTATGCCAACGATTGTAAGGGAAAGTTTCAGTTAAGATTTTAGGAATGTAACCCTGGATCCAGAATGAATGAGGATGTTTCCAAAGATCCCACATAGGCAAGGTGACACCTTGAATCATGGATTCATATTGTTCAACAGCGGAGGACACTACAGACCTGGCCTGCCCTAGTGTTTCTTGGCATTGTGCCTTGATTTGTCAAGCATCGTGACTTCGCAAGAAATGTAATCATCTAAAAATACACAAGCCCCAGGATTGTCTTCTTCATACAAAGTGTGCTTGACCCTCCTGGAATAACTCGCATGCTTGGTTTAACCTGTTTTGTTGAACACAAGGTTCATCTGCTGGGAGACATCTGAGGTCATTTGTGACCGTTTTTATACCAGGATGTAATCTTGTGCGCAGTTTTTTTATAATAAAATTATGAATTGAAATGGAGTAAATGATACAAATCTTATCACCATTGAAGAAAAGAATGCAGGTGAAGTGCAAAATGCTTTTCTAAAATCATGGTCAAAGAAGTCGTATAACCAGTAACACAACAACTGAAAAGGACGGCTGGGGTGTCCATTCCCCCAAACTCTTATATTTTTTCATGTCCTGTGTAAAAATGGTTTTTGATTTTCATTCTGACTCGTGCTGGACATGTCAAAATGAACAAATGAAACATCACTAAACTATTTATTTGATTTACGACAGCCATGTGAGAACATTTCTTAGTGTAATTCGGCCCTGGGTATGGTATGGTATGGTATGGTATTCTATTCTATTCTATTCTATTCTATTCTATTCTATTCTATTCTATTGAATTGAATTGAATTGAATTGAATTGAATTGAATTGAATTGACTTGACTTGACACGCGAGGGCCGTAGTGCTCCCGCAAGGATGCAGGTTTGAGTTTGGACCGCGTCATTTCCTGTTATCCTATGACCCACCCCCATTCTTTTCAGTATATGTGGACTAGACCCCTAGTGTACTTCAATAAATTGTAACCATGCTAACTATAACCTGCTGCCGAGGTTAACTGTTTAATAGAAGAGACAGGTATACTCTATTTACAACTAGTACTTCGTACTAGTACTAGTAATTACTTTTCCAACCAACACTAGAATAAGTATTTCATTACATGCATCTCGTCGTCGTCTTGTCCTTTTCCATAGGGGAGGCTAATGATGTTAGCAGCAGGCAGGGCTCTTTATGTCCCTCGGCCCTGCCCACAGTGGATTCTTCATGTGTTTGATATTCTCCTAACAGCTGCCGGAGACAGAACAGGGAATGCTGGGATTGCTATGTACAGCTGAAATGTCAGGAGGCCTCCTGTACAGCAAGTGTTATTTATAAGGCTTAAAGGAAAGAGGAGAAGATCTGCTGGGCGTTAGAGCTTTAGTTACGCAAAGGGATCCGCCCCCCGCCTGCGTCGCCCTTTTTTTTTCTTGAAAAGTTCATTGGTTTATTTGTGCAAATAAAATGTAAACATAGCTCTGATTAAAGCAGCTGTCTGCCAATATAACCGCACACCAGCGCTGCACGGATTTCTGGAAAGATGGACGGTGGATAATTTACACGTGCAGGCGCTAGGTGTCACTGTGCCTTTTGGTTTTCAATTTTGTAGTTTCATGAGAGGGTTAGTTCACCCAAAAATTCTCATATCATTTACTGACCCTCATGTCATTCCAAACCTCTGTAAGTTTCTTCTGCGGAACACAAAAGAAGATATTTTGAAAATTGCTAGTAACTTAACAACATTGACTTTCAACACAAAAAAGCGGTTGTGTTCCACAGAAGAAAGAGGTCATATACAGGTTTTGAATGATGTGAGGGTGAATATTTTGGTGTGAACTATCCTTTTAAGGATCTTGATTGTCTACACAATGTTTGGCAAATTGTTTTTCATGCATTTAACTGCAGGTCATTTTTATTAATCCAGTTATTTGGACAAACAAATTTGGACTTTATATGGCATTGATCCAAGTCCAATGTGAGAGTTTCGGACCAGTTTACAGTTTGCAAATATCCTGGATGGCCAGTAGTGCATTGTCATTACATCTTGCATTCATTGATTTTGAGTTGCACCTTGCTTAAACAAAACCAAACTTCTTTCTGTAATGAACACTGTTGTGAATTGTTTTCATAAAGAAAACTTAACATTAAAATCTGTGCACTTCATTAAGTACATTGTTATGTTATGCTATGGATGCAGTGCCCTTAAACATTTCAGCTTCCATTACTCAACTCCCAATGTGCACCCTGTGAACCCTTGGGTGCTGGACATTGCAGGGCCTGGGCCATCTAAGCGCTCCCCTCGGGTTCTCTCTCTCCCTGCTCGGCTTTGTGCGTAAACAAAGTCGTGATCGACAGCAATTTGCACTTCATCTGTGCTCTTGCTAACTTTAGCTGGAGGTGGGGGGGCTTCCATACCCATAATACGACTTGCACCGCAGACATTTGACCAAGCCAATCCCCCTCCACTCCGCATCATCAAGCCCCCTGCTCATCAGGACAGGACAGGCGCAGAGAGGGTACTGGTCTGGGAGGCAGACCCCAGCGCGGCTCATGTTTCGCAGGGTGGGAACCCGTTGGCTATGGACTTGAGTTGAGATTTGTGTTTTGTAGTTTCGAAAGGCAAACGGGAGGCTGGCGGCCTGGCCTCTTTGGTACAATGCTCCTGGATTCCAGGTGTCACACCATCAGGCACGATTCTAGGAATAGCTCCATGCACCAAGACGCATCCACCATACATCCCAGGACGAAGCCTAGCAAATGAGAGTTTTGAAGCGTGCCAGCGCATGCGAGTGAGTGACAGCAGGACGAGAGACACTCTACGAGGGCCACTGTCCAGAACGGAGTTCTCTGCGAGCTGCTAAACGGAAGTTAATCCCTGTTAACGGAAGTCACAGAGGACGTACTTTGTTCATTTCATTTTGGGATTTTTCTCTTTTAGCACTTTTTAAAGTTGTTTGACATTGCCAATATGATGATCAAAGAGGCCTCGTTGAGGGAGGATCCCGACCTGCGGGGGGAACTGGCATTTTTGGCCAGAGGTTGTGATTTCGTTCTCCCATCACGATTCAAAAAAAGGCTCAAGTCTTTCCAGCAAGCTCAGGTCAGTAGGCAGCCTTGCGTTGTGAGCCTCTGTAGTTCGACAAAGAATGCTGTGGCTAACTCTCACATGCCAGGCAAGACAAACTATTCACAGGCAGATACCAACTTGTTTATTAATAGGACAGGGGAAGGGGGTGAGGCAGGGCAGGAATACAGTGTCCAAGTGTTGCGTACAGGAGCTTTCGGTACGGGGGGAGGGGGGTGTGGATTCGAACCACAGCTGCTCTGTTCAATACTCAGTGTATGAAGGCCTGCGCTGCTCCCTTTAGAGTTTTTCAAAATTCGGTTGCATTTCACAACTCTGTTTGGGTTGATTGACAGTGAGATCGGGCAGCTTTAAGCGCGAACTTTGACTAGGGTTTTGCCCAGAGACTAGAATAAGAACAGTATGTCGGGACTATGTATAGAATGTGTTGAACATTTCCACAGCTTGTTATTAGAAGTTTAACCTTGGTGCTGCAAGGTCCCTTGGGAAAAGTATGCGCAAGTATACGGATATCAGCTGTTTGCTGTCAGTGTCTGGCCTGTAAATTGGTCTGTATGCGTACAATGTTTTTTTGGACACGTTTGTTGAGTCTTAGGTGCCCCACCTTGGCACATTCACCTTTTTTCATCATTACATTCATGAGCAATTATAGATGAAAATGTAGATGTTAAAGAGTTACAGTATATTTGTGGTATACTTTTACTCCTGAGAAGTTTTCATTTTGTTTTACTATGGTTTTACTGATAATCCACCTTCATTCTGAATATGTTAGCAAAATAAGATACGGGATGCACACCATCCCAGCATCCTCGCACGGCAAGTGCCTGGAGAACATTTCACACGTTCTCCGGCCCTTAAATTATAATGAAAATGTCCTTTAAGGATTACATTGCGATCTTAAATGCAATGTGATTCTCTGTGACAGAAAAGGCTTGTTAATGGTTAATTTGACATCACATACTGATACATATTGATAAACTTGTAACAAGTGATGTAAGTACACAGATCTTAGAAGATGCTCCCTATATATACAATATGATGATTTGTACATTGATTTTATTTGAGTATATATTATGTAAATACCTCATTGATTGGTATATATATTGATTTTGACTGGAAGTTTTGATTATTGGTCTTGTGACCAATATTCAAGGTCTGAGAGAGCAGTTATAATATCTAATGAGAAATGAAATAAGAAGTTTAAAGTAAATGAAGCTAGTTCGCTTTGCATATGTTATGAGTGCTGGGTTGTTCATCATTGGTCTGTATTGAAGGTCTCTCTCCATGTTCACATCATTGCTCATATCCTCTGTTTACTTTAAAAGATGTTTAGGTATTATTTGTAATAGCTTACTATCCTGATTCCTGAACATTTCATTAATCCTCTCTTTAGCTAAACATCTTTCAAATGCTTATATACAGAACAAATAAAAAGTGTTACAAAAGCTACCTTACAGAGATGTCATAGAAGAACCATTTTGGTTTTCCAAAATAACAATTCAGTCAAAGTTTTTTTTTTACAAAGAATACTTTCTTACATTTCTTTTAATAGTCTAAAGCACACTTTTCCGCAACCTTTTTCAACAGAAAAGTTATGCAGATGTTAAAGGATTTTTATGGAACCGTACAGCCAAAGAAGGCAAGATTCTCTCTTTCTCTCTTTAATTGTGTCTCACTGCATCTCAATAGATTCAGCCAGAGAAGAAACCTGGAACGCCGCCTCCATCTCTTGCACCTGCACCCACCTCGCCAACCCCACGGCCGCCCAGCCCTCCACCGGCTAAAGTGGTTGCCACTCCTCCACCCTCCTCCATAAACATTCCACGCTTCTACTTCCCCAAAGGCCTTCCAAACTGCACTGCCAACTATGACGAGGCCATTGCCAAAATTGAGACGGCCTTCACTGAGTTTGAGGAGGAGAAAGCCGACATTTATGAAATGGGGAAGATAGCAAAGGTACAAATTAATTATCAATTGTTTGTTTGAGTCATGATGTCTGAACTGATCTTAATAGTTGACAGTTTTTAACATGAAAGCCTCCCCAAAGGTGTGCTTTTTAAATTGCATTACATTGCATCTCATATCTGTTTTATCCCTTCACATTGTTTAGCATAACCCATGTGACCCAAGTTTATCATTCAATTTAATAATTTAAAAAACACAAGTGTGCCATAGTTGGAATAAATTATTGCTATCAAACTGATTTCCCAAACACTTTACCTTTCTACTTTAAATGCTATTGGCTTACATATAGCTGAATATTAAACTGAAAGTATTTTAACAAACTCACTCATATTCTTTAGTGTTATAACTGTTTTTGTTTTCTGTTTTAAATGTAATATTGTTAAGTGAATTGTAACAAAACAGATATTTTGTTTCTCAGGCATGTGGGTGTCCCCTCTATTGGAAAGCACCAATGTTTATTTGTGCTGGTGGAGAGAGGACTGGCTTTGTTTCTGTTCATTCATTCATTGCAACATGGAGAAAGTGAGCTTCTGTCACCTGCATTACACTTTTAATATTAAAAAGTGCTTTAAAAGTTCTATCTAAATCATAATATGTACTATAATCCTTATTCACAGGTTATTGCACAGCTGTTATGATGATGCATCCAAGTTTGTTTACTTGTTGGCCAAACCAGGCTGCAGTTACTTGGAACAAGAAGATTTTATTCCTCTATTACAGGTGGGAATATTGCTTCATTGCTTCAAACTGAAAATTGTTTGTAAAATGTTTTAAAGGGATTTACCAACAGGATTTTATTGGCCGATACAACACTGATTTTAATTTATAATTTGTTAATTTGTTAAACTTTAGATTGAAAAAATCATTGATAAATTGTTTTAAAATGACTGAAGATATCAGTGGCTGATACATTGGTGCATCTCTAATATTTTACATATTTTAAAGTTCACTATTCGGGCAACAAAATTGGGTTCTTGCACCAATTCAAATGACAATCATTAGCTTACACAGTAATGTTTTTTAATTTAGAGCTGTTTTCTCTAAATTAATACTAAAAGATATTAAAGTTGAAATGTGTAGTTTTATCCTTATCTAAACATGAAGAAACTTGTTTTCTAAAGTCATTATTGCTATACAAATGTCATGATATCACTGGCATATTCAACTAATGTCTGAATTATTATGCTTCTATGTGCAATCACTTAAAAGCCAGATGTTGCAATTTAATGCTCTGCTATATTATGAAAAAAACCCATGATTTGATTGCTTAATTTTCATAACGCAGTTATTGAAGATGTTATGTTTGAGAGGCTTTCTTAAGAATTAAAAACAGATTGTCAGAGACATTTAAAAGATAACATCCAATATAAAAATATATATGCATGTAACTAAAAGCTTTTAGTAAACATTTCTAATGTGTTGATTGTCAATAAGACTTGTTGTAATGAAAGTTTTGGTTAATTTTAGGATAATACTGTTTTAAAATAACCCTTTATAGTTTTGAACAAGCTTGTCGTTTTTAAACATTACTTTATTAAATGTTGTTATATTAAATAAATGCATTAACAATATTCTAAAACACTAACATGTATAAAGGTCATGGGCAATTAAAAGAAACTATAGACTTTTAAACTGTTATACTTAAATGGAGAAGGTCATCTCACTCTTGTTTTTTTATTAGGATATAGTGGACACTCATTCAGGGCTAACGTTTTTAAAAGATGCTCCTGAATTCCATTCCCGGTACATCACAACAGTGAGTAACTTCCTTAAAGCCTCAGTGACACCTGACAGGACATTTTTCATTCTCATATGGTCATTAGAATGCAAGTGTTGTTGTCACTGGAACACGCTGTACAATTCTTTGAAGTAATCTTTTATTTTCTACCATCACTCCATATTTAAGCGTCTGCTTCAGTTAACAGTAACGTGACTTTTCTTTGTCCTGCCTAATCATCGGTCTGGCACCTGGAATCTTTTATTTTTAGCGTTGCTCCAATATTTCCGTCTTAAGTTTGAGAGTCTTGTTAGCTTACAGAAGTGTTTGCCGTTAATCAGATACATCTATTTGAGTCGATTCCATGGACAGTCAGAGCAGTAAGACATGGAGCCCAGTGCGTCTGTCTGTCTGTCTGTCTGTCTGTCTGTCTGTGTGTGGGGACAGCTGCAACACGTGCTACAGGCAGAGAGTGGAGGGGGAGTGGGAAGGCCAATGGCGTCAAAATGGCCTGACATCACGGAAAGACGGATGCCACCAACAGGCCGCTGACCCTGGTCTTGCACAACCCCATATTTAGACACTTCCTTGCACTGGCACACTGGTTGACACACCCTGGTACCAATCGCTCCTGTGAGGACTGATATACCAGGAAATGCATGTTAATCCACACTATGATGTCACTCCCTCTCTTGGAAATAGAGGCCTTTGTCACCACTGAGCTGAATATAGTGTCTCAGTACTACCAATCGCTAGATAACTAAAAACATGTGCTACTTGTACAGTACAGAGAATGACTATAGAATGACTGTATAATATAGAGTTATATTCATTGTGAAAAGAACTTCATTTTTTTTAACTATTATGTCAGTGTTGTGATCAGACTGTGCTTTAAGTCTGTTTCGACAGCCTCACATGTTATATTGATGGTTTCAAAGCAACAACATAAACAAACGTTTCTGCACATGCGTGTTTTTTGTGACCCAAATGTAACTTCTGGTCTCCCTCTTCAGGTAATTCAGAGAATATTTTACACAGTTAATCGCTCCTGGACAGGAAAGATCAACATGATCGAGCTCAGAAGAAGCAACTTTCTCCAGGTACACACTATTCACCCTAGGCTTTCACTGTTTAACATTTGATATTTACAATCTCAGTTTAACATGAGAAATGTTTCGCCAGCCCAACACGAGTCTTTTGTCAGAATAACACTCTTACTTTCTCACTAGACACTGGCCCTGCTGGAAGAAGAGGACGACATCAATCAAATCACAGATTATTTCTCTTATGAGCACTTTTATGTCATTTACTGCAAATTCTGGGAGCTGGACACTGACCATGACCTCTTCATCGACCCCAAGGACTTGGCCAGATACAATGACCATGGTGAGAAACCTGTGCTAAATATATACTCAGGATGTGTGGCACACTGGCGCCAAACCTGTCCGCTGTTAAAGATTAAATGCATGTTATTTTGGATGAGTGTAGCTTCAAATCAGGTCTAGAAATGTGTTTTTGATGGATCTCTTCTCTGTGTTCTTCTTTGTGGCAAAGCTTCATCAAGCAGAATCATTGAGAGGCTGTTCTCAGGATCCGTCACGAGGTAGGACCTGTGGATGAGAAATGAAGCGATAACTGAATTGTTGGTCTGTGTCCACATTGTTTATGATAAATGTTCTCTTTTGTAGGGGAAACTCAGTGCAGAGAGAAGGAAGAATGAGCTATGCTGAGTTTGTTTGGTTCCTCATCTCGGAGGAGGACAAAAAGAACCCTACAAGGTATTCACACAGATCGACCAAATGCAGTTAATGCTGTGCACAGATTAGATCAGGAATGGAGAAAAAGAGATTGTCACTTTTTACAGTGGCCCTATATGCCTTTATAAGTTGTTTAAATACTTCATGGGTCTTAAAGGAACAATACTTGATTTTTTTGTATGATCTATTGAAAGAAATGCAATATAACATACAAAACTGTTTCTTCAGAGGTGTATAAAGACTGTACGTAATGAACAGTTATGTTTTTATTACCTTAGAATAACCCAGTTTTATCTACATAGGCGCGGGCCTATATATGTGGAGTTTTCCATGTTGCGCGGCCATGTTTGGTTACAGCAGCCCTAAACGGACAAACAGCTCACAGAGAGCATTTCGTAGAGGCAGCTTGCGTCATCACTAGGTTGAAGACGCATGAAGAAGTAAGTTAGTCGTAGTGCGAAGAGAATGAGTAGTTGTCGTCATCTAGCTGAACCATAGATCGTTCGGCAGAAATCCAGGATAAACATCGGTGTAGCTATTACCAGATGAAGGACAAATGTTTTCAACGCGATGCCGAAGTTGCCTGTTTTCTGCTGGGCTGGTAAGATAATTTAACTTTTGTGAAACAGTTGTTTGGTAATGTTAGCATTTAATACAAATGGGCATATAACTTACGAGAGACGAACGTTTTTCCTTATAAGTGTAGAAATAATGTAACTGCATTGTAATTTCACGTGAAGTAACATGACAGTGTGGCTAGAATTACAGCCGCTGTCTCAGTCGGCGACATGTTTTTGTACTGTTGCGGCCGCCGTCATACTTCGAAAGGGAGGGATAAACAAATGACTGAGAGATTCGTTGGAAATCTATACTGAAACGCTAGTTGCCACTAAAAATCCAAAACTGCGGCTTTAATGGTTCTCTATCTTTCTCTCTCCAGTATAGAGTACTGGTTCCGCTGTATGGATATGGATGGAGATGGCGTTCTTTCCATGTATGAACTGGAGTTCTTTTATGAGGAGCAGTGTGAGCGTATGGAGGGGATGGGCATTGAACCACTGCCCTTCCAGGATCTCCTGTGCCAGATGCTGGACTTAGTCAAGCCAGAATGCCAAGGTATGGCAAGCCGGAGAACCAGGGAACCCTTAAAGAGACAGTTCACTCCAAAACATTGTTTGTCATCATTTATTCACCCTCATATCATTCAAAACCTGTATTCTTCTGTGCAACACAAACAAAGATATTTTGAGAAATATAATTTTGTGTCCATACAGTGGAAGTCAATGGGGGCCAATGTTGTTTGGTTACCAACATTCTTCAAAATATCTTCTTTTGTGTTCTGCAGAAGACAGAAAGTCATACAGGTTTGAAATGACATGAGGGTAATTCTGTACATGTGCCGAGTAAATGAATGCATGAATGTCAATTTAATGCAATGAATTCACTGTGTTATGGTTCTTAACAGGTAAAATCACTCTTCGAGATCTGAAGCGCTGCAGGATGGCACATATATTCTACGACACATTCTTCAATCTAGAGAAATACCTGGACCACGAGCAGAGAGATCCCTTTGCAGTGCAGAAGGTAAGATTTGCAGTTGTCTAGATGGGTTATACAACCACATTTCTGGGCAAATGTATTTTTTGGGTGTTTGTGTCATTTTAATTGTGTGTGCGCATGTTTTAGGATTTGGACAGTGATGGTCCAGAGCCCTCAGACTGGGATAAATATGCTTCTGAAGAGTATGAGATTCTTGTTGCGGAGGAGACAGCCAATGAACAGTTGCGAGAGGGGTGAGCCACTGCAATCTATAATGACATCACATAGACAACCAATAAATGTGGTTGTATAACTGCATAGAATAACGCTGCATGCTTGCTTTCGTAGATCTTTCGATGATGATTACGAGTCCGATGAGCTCACAGTCTCCTCTGACATTGGAAATAAAATGGATAAGCTGGTCATATCCGATTTATCGGCATAAGCCTCCGTTGTCATCGACGGCATGAACGGATCACCACCACATCATGTTTTCCCTTTTTTCTCAAAAAGGGAAAACGTTTTTTCTACATTTCATTAAGGACATTTGGTGTGTGTGTGTGTGCGTGTGCTTGTGTGCAATAGAAGTAATTCTGAAACCAAAAGGCTTTCATACACCCATACAAGGCTTTATGTGCAATATGTCTTAACAAGTAAATGTAAAAGCATTGTTTTTCCACTCTCTTACTGATATGAGCATCAACTCCCTCATACTAAACTGCCGGCTGGTTCCATCCACACTTTGTTCAAGACTTTGATGTGAAAAATGGACTTTAGTTACTTTGGAATATGTTTAGAATGTGCTTTTAATGTGAGTGAAACTATATGTGATGCTGCCATTTTAAGAAGCGGGGAAGGAAAACTGAGAGAAGAGCAGAGGTGCTCATGTTAGACTAAATCCAAAACTCATGAGAACAGCATATATTCTGTGCTGCTATGCTGCGTTGCACATTAAGGGACATTGCAACTGTGCAAATCTATCACATAGGTTATGTGTTGCTCCTAGTGGTCACTGATGGTATTGCAAGTCGTTGCTTAAAGGAAAAAGAATGTTGTGACCTTTTAGGTATTTAAACTTGACTACAGGTATAAAAACCTCCATTACATATGAACCGACCAGGACAATCTTAGACTTGAAAATATTTTGGGGGAAATTTTCTTTCACAGCCATATATTCAAGATTTTTGAAGTGTTAAGACTGTCAAATCTTTTTACAGAAATGTAAACATGAACTATATATAAATTCATCATGCTTTTCATCGTCAAGGTAAAGTGTACAGAGACGTGTCCTATGGCATTTTGTTAATGTGTTGAAATGTTTTAAATGGATCTGTAATCTTGTGTAGAGATCTAAAGGTGAGCTATAAAGCACTATTTATTCGGCGTGGGCATTGTTAACTCCGTGTGTAAGATTATTCAGAATCCGATCAGAAGGTTTGATCACCTGGGAATGAAATGTCTGTTCTCTTATGTTCTTTTATAACCGGGGCAAATCTGACTGTTTCAAACAGGTTGCTCTGTCACTCTCATCAGCCATTGGTCAGACAAAACAGGTGGTCCCGCCTCAGATTGATGCCACTCAATCAGACAATGTTGAATTGTCACAGAGCCAAAACATCTATCTGCAAATAGCTTACTTATTGGTTCTCTGTACATTCATCCATGATAAGAGGAAGTATTTGAACATACACACAACCTTTAACAAATGAATTGAAAACATGTCAGATCAGTGTTTTACTGAACTCTCTCTCTCTCTCTCTCTCTCTCTCTCTCTCTCTCTCTCTCTCTCTCTCTCTCTCTCTCTCTCTCTCTCGCTCTCTCGCTCTTTCTCTCTCTTTCTGTGCGCGCTTGATGGCCAAACCTCCCTCCACTTTGGTTAATGTAATTAGTGTAATATATTTATATACTGTATGTGAAGTGGTTTGTTTTTGTTTGGGCAGCCATTTACTAGAAGCTTTTCTTGTATTGTAGTCTAGATTTTTTCGACCTAGGACATTTATTTTATATAGCCACTGTAAATGTCATTGTATTTTATTTTTTCCCATGTGATTGACTCTGCCACTGAGTGGTAGATGCATTTTAAATTATTCTATATCTCTAACTGCCAGTGTTATATAATGTGCATTAAGCTGAGTGGGCAGGGGCTTTATGAAGGAATTCAATAGGAATTCACAGATCGGCGACAATCAACTGGACGTGTTTCTGTGATAAAGACGAGCAAGTAGCACTTCTCAGAAAACTGGGCAATACAACTGCTGTAGTGTGTTCCGATTTCATCAGGACTATTAGATGATAAAAACACAAACCTCAAACTAATCTCAACTAATGCTAAATTTATGGTTTATCATTTTCATCACTAGCACATTGAGCGCTATGCAAATCTATCTTCTGGACAGCTATTGGCAGCTACAGAAGCTGTAAACAACAGAAGTTGTTATCGTGCAACTTTTCTTTCATGCTTTTCTTTTGAGTTTTATATCTTTCCATGTGTTTATTTTTTTTTTTGATCTGAAATGTCTTGCTTGCAGACAGTGACAGAAAGGGATTTAAGTGGAATGGTCTCACTGATGAGATGCTCTTGTGTTCGCATGAATTTTCCCTTTTTTCTTTTGAAAAATTATGAAAATAAATAAAAATGTTAATTCATGCAATGTTCAAAGGCTGTTAATTCATAACTGATTAGGCATAGTAATAAGGGAAGGTTCTCGTTGAGCTTTAGTTCCAACACTTAATAAACATTAACATTAATATTTTTGAAAGTATCAATAAAATCTAAAAGGGTGTAGTTCATCTCCTTTTTAGAAGTACTGTGAAATAGTAAAAATATTTGGTAATGCAAAAAAATACTGCACTTTGTTGGCTCCTACTTTAAGAATAAATCCTAGATTTATGGCCCTGTGGCCCTGAAGGATTTACAGTAGATTTTTACTCAATATAAATATATTTTTGACAACTGTCACCTAAAGCTGTAGTCAGGAATTGGGGTACACATGCAATAAAAAGCAATGCATTTACAGAAACTCAATTGTCTGTAATGGTGAACATGTTTGAGAGTGTCAGAGGTGGTCAGACAGCTTCTGGTGTTGTCAGTGTGATATCAAGAATATTGCTGTTTTTTCCTTTCCTAACAGGCCTTGGTTCATTACTTGGGGCACCAAGATCACCAAGTTCTGGTTAGTATCTACCTTAACTGTGATTAATCTTCACTGAAGCTTTCTGTAATCCTTGGTGTAAAGTAAAAAAAACTTACCATGAAATAAAGTTCCTCATTAAGGCAGTTTTATCATAATATAACCAGAATTGTCTTATATTTTTTTTAAGGCAATAGTTGCTGGCACAAGTTTCCTTGTAGCAAATATAGAGATCAAACAAGACAATGCTAATGCTAGACTAAAACATTTTGGTGATCTCCTATTTTGTGGCACCTCTGTATTTTGACACCAACATTTTTGATAGGACAGTTACAGGATGTGAGAGAGAGAGAGAGAGAGAGAGAGAGAGAGAGAGAGGAAGTTACAGGATGAGAGAGAGAGAGAGAGAGAGAGAGAGAGAGAGACAGGAAGTTACAGGATGAGCAAGAGAGAGAGAGAGAGAGAGAGAGGACCACGAGCCAGGACTCAAACTTGGGTTGCCCAAGTGCTGTGGCACAACATGTTGGCGCACAGTCCACTGGCACTGACAAACTGTGTTATCATCATGCAAATTGTTTTCCAAACATTTCACAAGAACACTCTTGAAGGTCTGTCCAGGAGGTTTATTTCTTTCTGTTTTGTTGCCCAGTAGGACGTGGGATCCACATTCCCCATCCTGTTCCCTGACCTGCATGCCCGGTGCAGTTTGCAGTGGTCGTGTTGTCCATATTGGGACCGTACTGATGTTTCTCATTTACAGGAGCAGTGGGCACTGGGTTCTTGGCATTTTTGTCAAATTCACCTATCCGTTCCTGGCTTTCCCTGAGTTGTGTCTTGGTTTTATGAGTGGTACCTTGTATGATATGGACATGTTGGTGTGAGTAGTGTGGCTTTTTAAAATTATACACGTCTTCTGTTATAGATGCACATACATTGAATACAGTATGCAAGTGTCTTAAAAGCAAGATGGGTGGCCACAATAATATCTCATGACAACACACAAATTGATCAAATGTACCGTGAATGCACTACAAGCGAGTCTGGGGAAAGGTGTGTACCAAAAGTAAACATTTGAAAGCCTTCTGTGTTTGATATGTAAACACATCAGCTTTTGTAGTTTTAAGGAATATGCCCCTTTATCCCCTTTACATCCACAGAGATCAAGACCTTAATCCATGTACACAACAATGTGCTTTTAAAATCAATTTTGTTTCAGCGAATTTAGAATTCGCTGAAGTGAAAATTGTGAGATCTAAACAAATTTTCATTCAACATTGCAATTTCCCCCTTAAACAATGTTTGACAATAAAAGAAAGTTAATCATATTTGGCTGAGGACATAAAGAAGAGTGATGTGTATCTAATGTGTTGTATTAAACATGAAGCCTCTGGCAAATTCCTATAAACTGATGCCGTGGAGTCTCGAAGACAAAAAACACGAAGCACTTTGGAATGATTTCTGAATTCTGGGCATTAAGTGAACTCCAACAAATCCAAATCTCTGTTTTTCACTGTGTGAATTCCTTTTTTCCGCTATTTTGGTCTCTGTGGAGGATTGTCTACTAAAGAATGTCTTCAGTGTGCATCCTCATTGCTCATCCCAGGTGTCTGTATATCCTTTTTACTCTTCCTGTTAAAACAAACTACAGTGGGAAAGACATTATCTGATCAAAACTTCCAGACGCATGTGTGTCATGAATTATCATTATTTCCACCACCTCTCCTCTGGCAAAAGATTATGTTACTCTGGTGTAAACGTTGAGTAAAAACAAATGCTCGAGCTGTTGATGAGAATGTGTTCCAGTCACTTTCTGTGGCATTCTGTAAATCCTGACCTGTACTGTGTCAGCTAAGACAAAACCTGCTTTTGGATACGTTTATGACGGCACTTCTACCTACTTCAATATCCAAGATCCCATTCTGTTATAATAAACCTCTAAACTGTCATTTGACATGTTTATGCTTGTCAGGAATTCACTTGATTCAGATAAAAACTGAATGTCTGCACACTGATTCACTTCAATGCTTTAACCTTTTTAAAGCCAGGTGAAAGCCTTGAGGTCAAAAGCTGATGTTTGCTGCAGCGTGTCTTGTGTTTTATTGTCTGTTCGTTTAACATGTTTCTGTAGAGCTGCTTTAAAACAATGCTCATTGCAAAAAGCACTAGAAATACACTTGACTTGATGGCAGTATACAATATCAAAGTATCGAATCCTATTGCATGTTTGTCAAAGGCAGGGAGAGAACCACAAAAAGGGAGTCTTGCACGCTTTGAAACCTTTTTAATGTCTTTCCTGTTACATACTGACATCTCAGACACGATCACAGCACTTCAATAGAGCCGGAAGCTATCTCTGATGAAGAGAACCACAGATCCAATAGAAGTTGATTTCTCCCATTATTCACTAAAAATTGTATCTCTGGAAAATTTCCTGACCATTCAGCGTCCTTCATAAAGTCATGGAGGAACACCTGGACCCTGCAGTGAAATGATCCACATTTATACCTTACAACATCAACCTAATAAATTATAAAAACCACAAATAACATTTTTTATGGTGCACTTTAAGCTTATTTTATTGTATTTGTCTCACAAATACAACATTTAGCAACACTCTAGAAGCTCTTATCACACCTGTAAGTTTGCTGGATTTCCTCCTGCAATGCTTTGGTCAAAATATCAGCTTAACATCATCGCTGCACAAGCAACCATATTTAAGAGAACTTACAGTAATAATACGAGTTTTGGGACACAGACAGCAATCCAGGAAAAATGCCTTATGAGGATCTTCTGTCTAGTTAAAATGCCTAGCATGAAATAGTTCTCCAGTCATTTTCTGCATATCAGACATCTGAAGGCCCCCGTCTGATGCAATGGAATTTGTAGTGATTTCATTTCTCTTTATTTTTTAGGCAAAAAGTAAATCTTCATGTCGCAGTTCGAGTGTTAAGCAGCAGCCGAAAGTATTCATACATTATACTAATAGCCAACGTGTCAGCAACATCGGTGTAACATTGAACAATTTTTAGCCCATGCAAATATACTTCATTACATGAAAATTACAACAAAAGTATTAATATACACCAACACACAAAATGTCTTCTACCTTTGATGCTTTAGATTTTGAAGGATCCTGCCCTGCGCTCAACTGTCCTGCTGGTGGCAGTAGACGCATTTACACCGGGTGACTTTCCTGCCCTCGTCAGCTAAGTGAAATGTAGGACACGGGGCAGTGAGTTTGTTCGGCTGTGCTACTTTAATTTTAAGATGTTAAAACAAAAGTATTTTCATCTACCTGCCGGATTATTCCATGACGTGCAATAAACCTAAAACTGTTAAAGTAGCTAAGCAACCTTTCTTTCTTTCTTTCTTTCTTTCTTTTACAGTTTAATGATCTAAATATGTCTGATGAGATACAGACTAGAAAACATGCAGATATGCAAACTTGCAAAAAGTTTACAAACACAACAGAGGACACACCCCTCGCTCGTGCACAAAAACTAAATCAGTTGGACAAATCCAGCTCATTTTACCTGACGAAATATTTTATAAATATTATATTATTTTTTTTGCAAAACGTAGCAAGCATCTTATTTTCTATCAGCTGACCAACAGGTGTGTCGTCAATTTGTGACAATAAATGAGCACATTTCTGTGTCAATGTGTGTAACTTTATGACGATTGTTACATGGTAGCGTACATGCGGTAGCCTACGTATGAAACATCCTCGCTTCGTCGTGTCAGGTTCGGCTCAGTTCGTGTATTTGGTTCGTTACGGTAAAGGGGCAGGATCTATCTGACATGTGCTGTTGGACATCATTGACATGGCCGCGGGATCTCCCCCTGACTGCGCTGTGGTAGGCAGACTAACGCAGGGGTTGCCAAAGTTGTGTCTGGGGTGAAAGTGGAGCACTGGAGTTTCTTTCGAGATCATTTTATTGCAGCGAGGTGAGCATTTTTACTTATGTCTTGCTGTGTCCATCTTTAAGCGCAGTTCGGGCGTTTATCCTTATCAAATGCGATTCGGTGAAGAAATGTCGGTAACGGAAAGTTGGTGCATTTTTGTGTCTGAATGGCGGTGACGCCAGGAGTCTGGGTTAGTTGGCCAACCGGGAGGAGAGGCGAAAACTTCATTCCGCGGCAAAACAAATACTGTCGCGTCGATTATTATTGTAATAAACCGCTATTCGCCTGAAGATGCTAAAAGATCGTTATACAACTTTGTAAAAGCTCATGCAGTGCACGCAAATATGCAGTTTGACGCCTGCGCTGTTGCTTTTCAGTTTTGATAAGGAGGAATTTTAGGGAACTAATGCGCAGTTTTTATTTAACGTGTGTTTTGAGAGTGAACCACTGTAAATCAGTTGTCTAAAAGTGACTGGTTTCAATAGTTGTGGTTTGGAGTTGACTTAAAGCTTTAGGATGCTAAACTTTTTCCAGGTATCTTTGCATAGCGATTAGCATTGCAAACAGTAACTAAACTAAATTGACAGATAAGCATATTGTTTTCGTAACTGTTATGATGTTAATCTAATCTTTGACACTGAATAATGCTGATGTGCACACTCGGTGTAAAAGATGAAGCGAAGGTGGTCAACTCCATCATGCCCTAGTATTCCAGACAGCCTATTCTTCAACAGCCGCCTCTGTTTACGTAGGGAAAGCATGCTCTCTGGCGTTGTCATGTATCGTGCAAAAAATCTGCAGTTTGGTACGTTTTCATTTTTAAAGCTGTGGTTTAAAAACCAAAGGCGTGCGTTATTTTCCGAGCGCGCTGGGAATTAAAGCACACGGTCATTACGATGAAGACTTTTAAAGGTCGCGTTTAATCTCTGGGATGTTGTTGGTCACTGAAGTAAAGCTTCAGAATATGTACCCGAGGGTCTATCCCTGCCTGGATCTAGAGGGCTTATAGGAGAGAAAGAAGCACATTATATGTGAGAAGAAATCCGATCTGCTATAAATGACGTCAGGTTTGCATTCTCCAGCAGAGTGAGGGGTTTCAACTTTTTAATGTAAAACAATTGCATTCGTGATGAGAACCTAATGCTCGGAGTATTGCAGATGTTTTTCTTACAGATGCATTCTTCATCTCTCAACAGCTGACTACCAGCCCAACTTCAAAACTACCCACATGCACAATCATTCGAAAAATGTGCAGAAAAATGACACCGGCTGTTAACATTATTATTATTTTAGACAATCATCACAGATGGCCTCGACCAAAAGAAAATGAATTGCACTCACTTATATGAGTGTAAAACTCTTTTTTCCTACATTTTCCTACTCCTGCATTGACAATTCATATTTCAAGACACTTTCAAAACAAAGTGGCTGTATTATTTATTTGTCCAGTTTCTGATAGGTTGGCTTTGACAGCTTTTGTTGATCAGTCTAGCCTCTGTGCTTGTGTATTGCCATATGGCTTGTCCGCCTGCACTTTGGGTATAGCTGATGGAATGTGGTCTTCCGTTTAGGTCACAGGGTTTGTACCTGGTGAGCTGGAGATCTTTTTCCCCAGGGGCTAGTCGAATAGCGCACACAAACTCGAACCCTCCCCCTGCAGTTCCACATCATTGCGGGAGCAGCTCTGTGCTTTGAAGTCTGCTGATGTTATGCAGTGCAGCGTGATACAATCTGTTGTGATTGTTCCTAATTGCAGTCCACCTTCTTGAGGATGTTTCCTGATTTTCTTTGACCGTGCTCTGCTCCGAAAATGTTTCATTTTTGAAATCAGTGTTGCACTTTGATTGTCCAAAAAATGGTATTCATCATAAATCCATGTTTTTTTTCCAAAGCTTAATAAGGTTCTTGATAGTGTTTTTCAGTTAAATCAGCTCCACCACAAGTCATTAAAAGCCCCCAGAATTCAGTGGCCTTGGTTTGCATTTTTGTTTTGGAAAATTCTTGCAACGGGAAAAAAAAATGCGGTTGGCAGCATCAAGTCACATGACATGTTGTTCACACTCTTTATCTGTTTACTCTCAACTCCGCTGTTCTCCCTCGACCTCATTAGACAGAACCCAAAAAAGTCAGCGTCTCGAACAGACTGTTAAGCAAGATGCAACAAGTTTGTATCTGTGCTTTAACCATTAGCGCTTGAGAAATATGCACGCAGTAATGATGTGGCCGTCAGCTGCTTCGTGATTCAGTGTTCTGCTGTTCATCTTAAATCGGCAACCACAGCAACATTAGGGCTATTCACAGGACCTAGAAGCAGCTTTCTGCCATCGCTGTAATGACTCTGGCATTGTTTTTGCGCCGTTGTTTGCTAGATCTTTCGCTCTCTCATCCTTGACAGTGTTCTAGCATCTTCTGGTGTCGCATGTTTGTTTGGCAAATTGGCACAGTGTTGCGATGTTTGCACGTCAGGTTTCCGTGTCTGCTTGGTGATTTACTCTATTGTTGACAGTTGATTTAGATGAAGATAAAAGAGGCCTTTTAAGTCCCTTTCCCATTGCTCTCCTCCACCCGAGTCTATAGCCGACTCCCTGTCAGAGGGACATGCGACGAGTTGTAAGGGACCAATGAAATTAGATTTTTGAGGATTTAGTCCATGTCTGTTAGCTTTGGTGTCATATATGCTAGTGTTGTATAACATGTTAAAATGATTGACTAGACATACACAAGAAATATATGCAATATACATGCAAAAAACCTATCAAAATGATTAATGTTGCAACCGAAGAAGTAAATTAATATGTCCCACCCAAACTTCCTGTTTCAGACGGAAATCTGTACGAAAGTGTTTTGCATGTCTCTACAGTGTTATGTGTTTATCAGTTGCCAGAGATGAGTCACGGGATGCTGTTAAGATGCTTCTACTCCCTTGTCTCACTCCGGTTCCTGACATCCACACGTGCCAATGCATTATTTAAATGGCCAGGGTCGCACATTAGCTAAAAGCAGAGCGGAAAAACGCTCAGTGTTTGGTCAGGTGGCCGCTGGTATATGTTCGTGCTTGCATTAGCATTCTGAGTGCAGAGACGGCTGCTTGTTAGCTGGCCGATGGAAACTTTTGATGCCACAGCAGTTCATTAATGACGCTATTATTTGACCGGAGCTGAGGACGGTTTTAGCCTCTGGTGGCAGACGTGCATGTGCAATGAGAGGGGTGAAGAGACTGGCATCAGAGGCTGCATTTATTTTGGTCCATTTATTGCCTCCCCTACCTTGCTTACTGTTGTAAATCCCACAATGCCCCCTTAAGGAGTTCATATGCACTGCCTGATCCTCTCCCAACCCACCCTATGCAAACACGTGTCAGCAGTGCCACTCTGCATATATTTGCAGCTTCCCTTGTTGTCCTAGACTTCCTGTTTTCTTATGCCCCCACCCCAACCAGCAGGACCTTAGACCAACGTCTCCCACCGTTCCTCCATCACAGCAGGTCTTGTTGAGCCACCCCCTCCGTGCAAACACTCCCCTTTATAGTGTGTGAAATTTGGAGGCCTGATGGAAGATGAGGAATTTCACCCTTTGACCTCTGGAAGTGAGGAGGGGGTTATCCATTCTTACAGACTAGGTCTGTTTCAGCCTAGCGAATATTTCCAGTTAATTCATATTATTCTTTTGGATTAGTACTGCTGATCTCTCTTCGTTCAGTAGCCGTGTTTTGGATGTGTTAACTTACCAAAATGGAGTAAACAGGAAGGTCGTGGGAATGGCGGTCATAGCTGTGAGGACAGTGGCATTCCAGGTGGTACTTGAGGAATGTGTCAATGTTAAATTTGCACTTTCTGGAGGATTCCAGTCAACGTGGGTAGAATAGCTGCTTTGTAGCATCCCTGCTAAGAACTACATAATTTACATAAGTTATTGTATTATTTTATTAGTTATTAAAATTAACGAATAAAATTAATATTGGCAATATTTTATTCGTTTAATGATTTGTTTTATTAAAATTCCTTTCAGCTGTTATTTGGAAAATGTAATGTAATGGTCACAAGTTTATTTAATATTTTTTCTATAATTGGCATAGCTAAGATACTTACTTTTATGTATTTTTTTTAATGCAGAAAGATGTTAGAAATAGAGTTCAAATTTGTCGGGTGCAAAATAACATGAAAATACTTTATTTTTGTTATGTAAATGTTATTTTACAGTTACTTCTGCTGCCCCAGCTTCTGGACATTTACTGTTTTTTGTTTTTTTACGGCAAATACATCTGCTTATCAATATATCAACATTCTGACAACATGTAACAGCATTCTGTAACTTTTGCCGCTATACTGCCATCTTTATTTTTTGTGTAATATTAAACTACAACACTTTTTTATACTTGCTCAATAACTTATTTTTGTTTATTTTTAACCAAACAAAGTCACAGATTGCAGTTTTAAAGAGCTTTTTAATTGGATAAACAACTTTGGTACTATGCCGGGTTACACGAGTTGAGAAACAGTGAACCTGGTAATTTATTTTAGATTTCAATAGTTTTCCGTCAGTGACTGACAGTTGTCTGTGCTCCTGTCAATAATCCTGTGACTGTATATCCGCTATAGTGATGCTGACTGTGGACAGTGCTGTGTTGTATGTAAGGTGGAGATGAGGAGAATCCTTTTGTTTAAGGTTTTCCAAGATGTCTTCAGATGCCGACGTCTGCCTGTGTTTTGGCGGCTCGCTGTTCTTTTCCCCAAATGACCCGACGAGGAGCGACGAATGGGGTTCTGTTTAAAGGCTTTGTGTGCATCGAGGAGGAAGTGGTTCTGTTTGTTTAAACTGAGCTGCCCTCATTGAGAGCGCTCAGCCATGTGGGACAAATGAGCAAAATCTGTCCCCTCAATTCCAACACCCACATCCCTCCACCCCATGTCCTCCAGTGGACTGAATTCATCACTCTTTCTTCAGCGAGGGGTTTGGGGCTTCTGAATATTAGGAATAAGATTATAGGTCTACCAAAGTGTTGACACAATGTATTGTGTTATCTTTAAAATACTTCTGGCATAATGTCTAAATCCCAGTTGTTTCAATTAATAATTATAACTAGTTCTGAAATATGGCAATATATGGATGAGTGTTGCATGATCTGTTTCCATGTGCATAGTTTCTTTGTAGAAGCACTTCTCAGTATTTTGGAATCATGCACTGCTTTCCCTCAGACTGCTCTGAAATCTCCCTCTAAGCTTCACCAAAAAAAAGGAAAACTCTTGAAGTACAGCCATGGGTATGGAGTGAGTCATTTTCATGTGTTTGTGGGAGTTAGGCTGCTTCCTCTCAGCTTGGTCTAAACACAAGTTCAGCGTGCCAATAAAAAGCTCAAATCTGCGAGCTGTTTGGTGACCTGACTGTTTACACGTTTAGTAGTGCGGTGCATATCGGAGGTATTTTAGACACAACTGTTTTTTCCTGTTTGTGGACCGTCTGAGTCACCGTCATGTCTAGACCGTCCCACTTCAAGAGCCACTGAGGGAATCTTTAAACTTAGACATACTTGAGATTTTCACTGCGCGCCATTCTTGGCTACAATCTTATAAGAGAGTCTTCCTTCAAAGGGATGTTTATTTACTCTCTTAACCACATTTTATTCTAAAGGTCTGATCATTATAACATAATACTGTCTGTAATATTGTAAGTCGGTGGAGTTCAGTGCACCGCACAGGCAGTTACTGTGGGAAAGTGTTAGAAGACAGCATTTCCCTCCTCTCCGTCCTCTTGCGTTAACAGCTACGTGGCAGTCGCACATCGGTCAGGGACTTGGAATGAAATTTACAGCCTCCTGGACGTTTGCCTAGTCCACATCCAGATGGTTGGATGAGTTCTGTCTCTTTCTTTGAGAATGTTGAATTACTGCTGAAAGATAGCTTCACTCTTTCATCTCTTTTGGGCTTTTTTCTTTTAAAATGTCAATAATGTAATGGTTTATGTTTTGCTCATTTTAGTGAAACTTTTTAGTCCTGCTTTCCCCTTGTATTGTCTCTTCCTAAGTGGCTTTTGCTTAGTTTTGGAAAATTTCTTTCAATTTGGCAACATGCTTTTGTTAAGTAATAGGGAACTGTAAAACATGAAGCATGAAGCTTCAAATATTAATAAATCAGACAAGAGTTTTTCTTTGGTGGCTTGCCAGGGTGCGACAAGCCAAGGTCTATCACAGTTAATCGAATGAATGTGGGAAAGTGGACAAACAAAGCTTTTAACTGCTGTCGATTATGCATGAAATGACTTCAATCAGTGGAACTGGATGAGATGGCTTTGGCATGTAGTTCATCGAATTATCATTGGAAAAACAGAAGTGAATGCACAGCTACAGTACTGAACACTTAAAGGACCAGTGTGTAATATTTAGGATGATCTATTTACAGAAATGAAGTATAATATACATAACTATATCTTCAGAGGTGTATAAAGACTTTACATAATGAAGCGTTATGTTTTTATTATCTTAGAATGAGCTATTTCTATCTACATACACTGCGGGTCCCTTTACATGTAATTCACCATGTTGTTTCTACAGAAGCCCTAAATGGACAAACTGCTCTACAGAATATGTTTTGTAAATACGTTATCTCCTTCGGCAATGAAGCATAAACGTGACGACATCTTAATGCTATGTCAGCTGCCGTAGTGCTTCGTAAGTGAGGGATGACTGCTAGATGACACTAATATTTTAAAGATTTTTTTAGAGAAATTATGTATTTATATTTGGTTTCTGTATGCAACACTGAATACAGTAATATATATATATAAAAGAGTAATTTTTCCGTATTTTCATGTATGAAACGGAGATACACCAACGCAAATCTTGCAGCCTATCGTGTATAGCGTAAAATGTCTTTACTCTCAATATATTTGCAGTCATGTGCTTAAAAAAGACATTCATCCATATACTTCAGGTTCTTAGTGTGCTGTAATGTTCCCTCAGTAGAGACTGGAGCTACTTATCACCTTTGTGGTTGCAGGGAGCCAGTTGAGTTTAGTCTATGAGGAATAGTCTGCAGTAACCGTTGGAGATAATGGTGCTGTACGGCTGGCAGGAAGAGTGAGAAAGAACGTGTACAATGGCCCGCTCCATGCCTGTCTTTTTGCCAAAGTTGTCTCAAAGCAGAGTAAGTCTGCATATTTCCAAGGCCTGTCTGATTTCCCTGTGAAAGAATGGCATTGTTCAGGGCGGCCATTGCCTCATTTTCATATAATGGCTATAAGCCAGAGTTTTCCAGATTTTTTTCCCCCCTCTTTCCCATAAAGGCAAGCTGCCTGGCACACTGTAAACCATGATGTTGGTTTATTTGGCTGAGCTCCATGGTGTGGCTCATGTGTGTGGATGGACACAGGACTCTCTGACTTCAGGCTTGGCCAGTTTTCAGTACCAACAAATGTGTTCGAGTCAAATTAGGCGCTTTGATTCTAAAGTAAAAATCTGCTAACATTGATGTAGATTCTTAGGCGTTCGGCAGCTGTAATTTGGCAATTTGTAGTGTTGTGAGAGCCTAGAGACCCCATCTAGCATCCAGCGAGCTAATTAATACAATGAAAGGGAAAAATAAAGCATAGCAAAAAATGGCTTGGCTTTATAGGCGTGATAAAACACTTCACATTTTTTTTATTTTTACCTTTAGATGAATGAATAAACAACTTAGCAGTTCATGCTCTTTTATACATAATGTCATTTTAATGCACATTTTCTGAGAAATTCAGAGGAAAAAGTTGAATGTTGAATTTTGAGTCTGAAATGTTGCATTGGTGACCAGGGCCGTGCACAGGGGGGTGGCCCGGTGGCTAGAGCCACTGCCCTTTTCTTCCCGAAGTGCGCTTTTTGCCCAAAGTGCCCTTTTAAAAAAAGTTTGTTCAGCACCATACCACCCCCCCATTGAACGGTGGTTGGTTGCGTTAGCATATGCCTTATCAATATATTTTCGCGAATTATGAAACGCGTCCCTGTAAACATTTAAGTACCTGCCCCTCAAAATGTCTGTGCATGGCACTGTTGGTGACAAGACAGCTCAAATTATAAAGCTGGAATTTGGAAGACATTTTATATGGCAGTGTCTGTACTAGTAAGCAAATTTGTCTTCTCTGAGGAAACTCATTGAACAAAAGACAGTTTGGAGGATAAAGGGAGGGGCAGTTGTGGCCTAATGGTTAGAGAGTCGGACTCGTAACCAGAAGGTTGCCAGGTCGATTCCCAGTACCGGGAGGTAACAACTGACGTGCCCTTGAGCAAGGCACCTTACCCCCGTTTGCTCCCCGGGTGCTGCAGTGTTAACTGCCCACTGCTCCCGGTGTATGTGTGTACACTATTCACTGGTTGGGTTAAATGCAGAGGTCACACTTCCCAAATCAAACCAGGTTAGTTTAACTAGCCAAGTTTAAACTTTCTGAGAGTTGACTGTAAAGTTTTTGTGGCTCAAACTTAACTTCCAGTATGCATTTGCTAAGAATAGAGTACCTGCAGATTATTTCTGATAACAAGCAAAGGAAATAACAAGTAAATGACATTAGCTAGCAAGTTAAATGTATATTTAGTCAGTATTATTATTTTGGGTTAGAAGAACATGGCTAAACTCAAATGCGACAAAGTTACACAACCCATTGTTTATTTAATAAAATTATTATACAATAAATATGAATATAGTTTTCTGCTCTAAATACTAACACAGAAGAGCACATGCCATAAATAATTTCCTTTTAGAAAGATTTAGAGTGAGTACATTGAGAAAAGCAGTTGTAATAAAATGATATTATGGATCTAGTAGGCTATTGGTTTAGTGATGTCCAGACAGCAGTAAAGGAGGTCAGGTCATAGGCACCTGTCCCTCACAATGTCAATGTTCTGTGTCACATAAAGTTCAAAGAGGTTTAGGGACTATATGATTAAGCTGGTGGGCCTGAACATGTCAGTGAGCCCTGGAGCAGGCTGCCGATAGTGTTTGTATAAAACTGTCAGCAGATATAGTGTGTACACCTCCCAGTCTGTCTAATATAGAAGCCAATAACTTGTAAGCAGGAGTCACCTGTCTCTTTCATTTTTAATCTGTCATAAATAATATGGAGTTCTTGCATTACCCAGCCAGGTGGGAATTGACCCATTTCTGATATAACCGGCTGTAAGTTACAGCTTCATATCTGCTTGGCTTGAGCCCAGACATCTTTTCTCTATTCACAGACCATGCAGCTGTTAGTAGGAAACACTTCTGTGCTTTTCTCCGTGTGTTTCTGTCTGCAGTATCACACCTGGACCAGTACCACCAGTACGCCAGTACTGTGTGTGTGTGCGCGCATCTATCAAGTACAGTTGTTCATGTGTTCTCTTAACATTTGTGAGCTCCAGATGTGCAAAGGATAGAAACCAAGACCAGAAAGGGAAAACCATCCTGGCTTTGTTTCTGAAAAAGCAGACGCTAGTTCTGATTCAGTCCAGAGCCGTGTCTGTCACTGAAGTCAGCCAAAATGAGAAGAACGCGCTGGGGCGGGACGTCCTGTCAGATGGGGTGCGAGACGAGGCTGAGGTCTGCGTTTTGGAATTGAGCATGCAGCATCTGCTCCGCTTGTTTACCGGAAGCAATTTGGAGTGGAACCTTCTCTGCTAATGTTCCAAAACAGCTGGCTTTACCGGCCCTCCCACAAAAAACAGCATTAAATCTCCATGCTTGTGTGTTTGGGTTGTATACGTGTGGAATTGCAGCACATTGATGCCCAAAAGGATCTTGGGTAGTTTTTCTGGTTTCTCTAATGTGAGGCTGAATCAATGCCCAGACTTGATGCAAGCTCACTTTACAGACCACTGTGATGGGAGCGCAGAGACTTTTGCAGCGATGCGGCCGGGTCCAGACGTTCCGACTCCTCTCACGAGGGAAATGATGCACGATGCAGCCAACTTGGTTGCTTTCCCACAAAGTGGAGGTTGAACTGAATGATCTCAGATAGCCCTTGCCCCACTGGACATTGGGATTGGGTGATTATGCATGGAAGCGTTGTGTGCTGTGCTGACAGGGTGTAAATAATGCACTGGCACTGTTTCGCTCCTGTAATGGCTTTCAAAGCAGCTGCCGAATGCTCTCATTCCCTCTTCCATGCCAATTTTACCCTTCTGACTTAAGAGGCGTTCACGCTGACAGTAATTTGAAGCAGTTGGGAAGATTGAATTTTGAGTGTTACTTGAAGTGATTGTTCACACAAAAATGAAAATTCTATCATCATTTACTCTCTTGCCCTCTTGGAAAGGTTGTTCTCCTGCTTATGGTTGGTTACAGTAATTGGAATGTTCTCAGTATGTGGACATCAGGTTTTCATTAGGCTTAAACAACTGACAAGGTCTGAGCAGTTCCTCGATGGTGAGGTAAAACTTGCAAAAAGAAAAATGCTGAGGCTTCCATTTGTCAGGGCTAGGTCTGGACACGCCAGAACCCAAGAACTTTTTTTCTGACTCAATGGTATTTGCTGGAAGCCAGGTGGGAACATCCTCTGTGAGGTGTAAAGTCTGTGCTGTTGTCAGTTTTCTCCAGTTTGATTTGCATATTGAGGGTCCAAAATGTGTTTCCTATTGTAGCATCAAAGTAGCTTCATGCATGAATTTTGCTTGCATGTTGTTTTTGTGTTCTCTGTTTTTAATAAGAGCTCTTGAGGTGCTTTTGTGTTCATTCAGCCCAATAAAACAGCTTGTGTCTCCATACACAGGGAATCCTTTGTTCCTGACACTCCCCGGTGGAATAAACTGAGTCTGACAGACACACAGTCTTCCTCACGTCAGGTTTACCAGTCCAGTGCACCTCAGTCTTATTAATCTGAAGTGGTACGTGGCACTATCGCTATCAAAAGATGAGGTCTCTTGCTTGTAATTATTTACAGGACACAACTTAAATGGGTGTTTGATTAACCTTGTGAGTGGACATTAAAATGTTTGCAGAATGAAATGTTTGCTTTTATTCTACCCATCTAAACAGTTGGCGTTAATGTAGATATTGAATTAAGATTTCTTAACTTTCTGAATGTTATTAATTCATAGAATGACTATTAATATTGAACAGAGATGCACCGATACTAAATCTCTGCTGAAACCAATACTTATTTTTTTGTTTATATTAACTTCGATTAAATTCTGAAGATGGAACTAATATTTCCTAACTTTTCCTAACTATTAATATCTATCAAACTTGGGATGATTCTTAACATTTTCTATATACAGAGCACAAATTCATTGCATTTTTCTGTCCTCTTTTTATTGACAGGATATATCGGCCCTGATCTAAACTATTGTACATTACAATATTCTTTCTACCTAATTACATTACAAATCTAGGACTTTCTTTTTTTTGCTCAATTTTTTTTAAGTATTAAAGGTAAGATAGAGATATGAAATGTAGTAGAGTGATATTATGCTTTACAATGTAGTGAAGTAAAATGTTTTAAAGATTTTTGAAAAATATCAGTTTAAACCACTTCTGAAGAACAACACTGGTCCAGAAGAACTTCCTGATTCAGTTTTTTAACACTATACATGTTGGAGCAAAACATGATATTTATAACCAAATGTAAGCTTTACACAGATTTACATCAGGGCCAGTGTTTACATCTTGTAGAGTGGTCTTTAAATCATTTCTAGTGATGCCAAATTTTATTGGGAAGAAATTGTGAGTGGGAGGGTCCCTCAACTATTCTAATGGACAACAGAATACATTGAAGTCAAAAAGGTTGAGATCCCCTGCTCTGCATCTTCCTCGTCTCACCTCTCTTTCCCCCCGCATCCCATTTCTAGCAAAAGCTTATCCTCAGGCTGCAACTTTTTTTTGGGTCGGAAGACCAGTCGGGACGTGCCTCGGCTGTGGGGGGAGGTCTTTTTTCCCCGTAGTCGAAAGAACCTTTAGCGGAGAGGAATTCCTGCACTGCCAGGGCCGCTCTGCATAAACGACATGTTATTACTTCAATTACAGGGAACGGGTAGACTCCACTCCGCTCGGTGTGGGCCGCCCCGAAATAAACCCTTGAGTCTTCTCCTCTTGTCACTCTCTCTTTCTGCCTTACTTGAATCAGACTCTTTCACTGTGTGTTAAAGAGACAGAATCTGTGCTGTTTTGGTGGGCAGGTAGGCACACACCTTGTGGTGCATTATGCAGGTATGCACGTGCCCGCCCACAGCATCTGAACCTGGTGAACTCTTTGGCTCGGTCTGAATGGGTGTACTTATTTAGCTCAGCTCTGTTCCGAAGAGACCTTATTACACATCTCCATCGCTGCTCAACTGAGCCTCTGTGTAGAAGCTAACAGAAGTCTCTTCTGCATTCCTCCCAACCCCCAACGCCCCCTCAGCAGCCGAGCTCCACACACACCCTCACCCAGAGCTGCCTGCACAAAGGTGCTTCACTCTGGGGCCAGCCTTTCTGCTCCACTCTTTTCAATACCTATTGTTGGGAGCAGCGAGCTTAATGGGAGACGTGTGAGAGCCGGTTTCCCACCATATTTGAGTACCCTCCTGACTGCCAGAAGAGAGAGCAGGTTAAGTTTTAGCTGGGGTCTCCACAGGTGACTCCATCATTTGGTCATTGGCACTTTTAGGATGTGATTTTACCCCAATGATTTCCTTTTACTCTACTCCTTGTATCTTAGAGAAGTGGTCGTAAAACTAATAAATACTAGCATTATCGTTACATCTGGTCTTTTTGGAGGGCAGGTTTAACCAGCAGTATAGAAATCCAACACCTAAACTGAATTCTCTGAAGAATATTCCCCAAGGCCCAGCTCTTACTATATGATGACACCTAAGAACATTCCTCTCTGGATGTTGTGACCTTTTGTAGGTAAATAAAAATGTCACTATAGCAGATTTTATCTGAGGTTTACCCCACTGTTAGGTATCATTAGGCACGTTTACATGTACACTTTTTTGCCATTCCGATTTAAATCATTCCGATTTAAAGATTTGGTGGACTGTTTACATGAGATGTTATTTAATCCAATCTGGTGTTTACATGTGCCGGTGTAACACTCTGCTGCCGACGCTGCCATTTTGCATTCTGACGACCTTTGACCTCTCGACGTGATGACATTGACGCAAAGTAATCGGTTTAAATCGTATACATGGCAGGATTTTTATTTTGATCGGTTTAAAGAAAGGTTTATCTCACCCTTAAAAAACTGATTACAATTTCATTCGGTTTGGACATTTTTATTCCGATTGAGGTGTTTATATGGATCATTTTCATTCGGGTTGGACTTTTAAACCGATTACAATGCTCCATGTAAACGCACCTATTGTTTACGTGTCATATTCTGCAAGTACCGTATATTCTAAAGGAAGTGAATTCAACTTCAGCCTGACCTGGATAAAGGTAAGCTGATACTTTAAGAGATGCTGTTGCTAAGAGACGTGGCTGTTACCATGGTGTTTCTCGGTTCTCTAAAAACATTAGTTGTCAGCCTTGTGGCTGAGGTAAAGGTTATGCCAGGACGTTCCTAGATCTCAGCGTTTAGGAGAAACATTTATATATAATGCACATGCTTTCTAGAAAAATGATGTGTTTGGGATTAACGCCTGTATTACTACACAGCAGTTTTTAGCTGATAGGTTTGTTGAAGCCGAGAAATTGTTGTGCTGCATTGCAAGTCGTGGCCTGATGAAAGTTATTTTGGCGTCTGTAGTAATGGTGATTTATTCATTCTGTTGTCACTGGAGCGTTTTGCAGAAGATATAGTGAATGACATTTTTGATTTGTTAGCAGACATCTCACTGCCTGTGTTTATACTGTGATCGAATGAATTCTTGTCATCCAGCCATGACAAGGTGTGACTTTTAATGGAAAACTGAATATTTTTCATTAGATTAGGCCTCAGTTTATATTTCTATATATCTCTTTAGATTTATACATTTGTATTTATATTTCACCCTCTTTCCAGTATCAATATAATGTATTTCTCTCTTTCTGTATATCCTCAGTTTGGTTTGAAAATGTCACAAAGTCCCTAGATACAGAACATTTAAAAACAGCTCAGATTGATGCAGAAAATCAGATAACATAACGTGGTCAGATCAGACGTGCTGTCTACTGCTGTTTCACAAAGATTGTTTTTCTTTTCTTTTCTGTTTTTTAATTAACTCTTGTTTGGGTTTTTTATGCTTATGATGCTGTTTTATTAAATGAGAGTTTGGTGTTCTTTGTTCAGTGTATACAAAAAAATGGAAGCATATTAGTAGTGAAATTCCAGACAATGTAATTCTGTATCTAAATTACATTTTTAAATATCATATGTGCAACATTAGGTGCATATGCTTTATTGACGATTGCATTCCAATATGCTTCCATATTCTTTACTGGGTTTATTCAAGATATTTCGTTTTCTTTTTTGCTTGGTTGTAGATGTCGATGTCATTCTGTATAGAATATGAGTGGATGAAAGATGGCAGGATGAGACTCAAGTAACTTTTAGTCAGTTTTCCTGTTAGAGAGAGATTTTAAATGTATTTATCTGCTAAAGGGAAATATAGTAAATTTGGGTATACCATCATAGATGGACAAACAGACAGATAGAAGCTTATTAAAGCTAATAAACCCATTTTATCAGACACTTTTTAATGAAAGGTCAGTTTGTACTCTTACAGAACACTATTGGGACGGTGATGGATGGTAATACTTTAATATAATACTTTGTAAGTGTACAGTTTTGACTTTCCTCCTTTTCATTTCTGCCTCCTGTGCTCTCTCTCTCTCTCTCTCTCTCTCTCTCTCTCTCTATCAAAGGCTGGTTGTTTTAGGCTAGAGTTTAGTTTCAGGACTTCAGAGAATGGCACCATGAGCTGGATGTGACAGCACATTCTGTGGAGCACCTGATGGGATTATCAGCCTCTCATCTGTTTTGCAGCTTTTTCCCTAAAAAATTCAAGACTTTTATTGAAATATTCAACCAACTAATTAAATATCAGAAGAGAACCTTTATAATATAGGAGCATCTTATCTACTTTCTATAAAGTTAATTTTTTTTTGTTCTTTATTTATATAATTAAACGGAAATCATTATCCCAGAACTTTGTAGGGATACATTCAGGACCAACAAGAAGACTCCAGACTTGCAGGTGGCATTTCCTGCAATATAGTGGCTACGTTGACCCGATGTCTACAATGTGGTTCATTTAGTCTAAAGACAGAACCTGCAGGAAAACAATTCTTCAGAGTTAGAGCATTAAACCCAGTTGGCATCTGCATTACATTTAAATAGTCAAGAGAAACTTTGTTTCACTCTTTTGGAATTGTTTTGTGACTGTGGGACACCAATTATGTTCTTCAGCAGCTGAAGATGCTGGACATGAGATCAAGACCTTGGGATAATGTCAGTCTGGGATAGAAAATAAGAAAACTGCTTTTAATGTTGCATTTAGTTCCATCCTTGCTGTCTGAATTGCTTCAAGTTTTAACAGTAACATCCGACATCTCTCACAATGAGCAAAGATCTTCATTTTCCTAGGAAGACAATGCAGGTCGGGTACTCGACGCGACGACACTCGTGCATTGGGTATGTATAATCGAAACCACAACAGTCAGTTGTGCTGTCCACAGCTTTAAGTGACTCAACTGGTGTGTTAAAATAAGACTGGAGCATAGGTTTTTTCAAATGATGAATAATATGCTGGAATTCGAGTTTAAATGGTGTGTTAATGGGGCTTTACTGATCTTGTGTGAGGATGAAGAAATTGGATTTAACTGGTGATGGTTAATGGTTATGTTTATCTATTTATTTTTCTCTGTTGCGATTTTATCTATTTTTTTTTTTTTTTTTTTTTTTTTTGTATTTATTATTATTAATAATTTTTTTTTATTATTTTAATATGAACTGAACAAATTGCTCTGTGTGGGATACTTAATGCAATGTAGTTTTTGTTTCTAGAAGGTATAATAAAGTATGTAAAAGTCAAGTCTCTCTCTCTCTCTCTCGCGCTCTCTCTCTCTCTCTCTGCGGTTATGTCTGCCTGCAGGAGCCAGACAGCTACTTAAGGGTCTTATTAATTTCTCTGTGTGTGTGCGTGCGTGCGTGCGTGCGTGCGTGCGTGCGCATGTGTGCGTGTCTGTAAGTATAATTGCCATTCTCTGAGGCTGCGGGTCCGGCGTGGCTCTGTGCAGTCTGTTATTAAACAGAGCTAATAAGCAGATATCACACAGCCCTGGCAAACTCTCCTATCTGCAACCAGCTGGGTGAATACCTACAGGTAGAGCTCATGTTTCTTTTGATTTTCTCCCCCACTTGTGTCCATGCCCCCATTTGGACTGAATGCAGAATGTTTAGTTGATGGTGATTTTTGTCTGTTTTTCAACGGGAAACCTTTAAACCCAAGGCACTAGTGGGTCAGATGCTGTGATTTTCTGGTGCTGGCTTTTGGGGTTTACAGTCAGACTGGGGTGACCGTTTGGAAAATAAGAGAACATATATCTTAGCGCTAAAATGTACAAACCATCCAAGTTTCCATGCCTACAGCCCTCTCACGTTTCTGTTCTGCATGTTAAGATTTGCCCATAATTTGAGTCTGTGACTCTGTGCCGGCTGCAGCCACCACAAATCACCTCATAGGAGCTTTTCCAACACTGAAGAAGATTCAGTAATTAAAATGTCTTTCTGTATTCTCCATGTGCACTGAATAACTGTAAGCATGTGTCTTTATGAAGGGCTGTCTGCATCAAATTGGGTGGATGAAGATATTGATGCGATGTAGCACAGGGGGGCATATTGGGCTTCTCTCTTTATTCTGTGAGTTGTGGAAAACTGGTACACTCTAAAAAATGCTGGGTTGTTTTCAACCCACGATTGGGTCAAAAATGGACAAACCCAACCGTCGGGTTATAAATGAACCCATGCTGGGTTGTTTCCGCCCACAATTCTGAGCAGTTTCAACCCATTGAAAGAAAAGATATTTGGAAAAATGTTTGTAACCAAACAGTTCTGGAGCACAAATTATCTCCACAGGAAAAACTATTACTCCGTAGTGCCCCAGTGGTGTTTGGTTTCCCACATTCTTCAAAATATCTTTTGTGTTCAACAGAACAAAGAAAGAGTCCAATAAATCACTTTCCCTGCCTGTATATGCAGAGCAATGACCATCTGTAGGGCTTTGTTACAATGCGGTTGAATCATCCTGTTTCTGAATTTGCTCTTTAATAAGTGTGTTGAGTATTAGATGATGACAGACATTGTTCATTATTTTCTGAGTGATCTGAGGCTTCTCAAGATATAAAATAGCTCTTTGATGTTGTTTTTTTGGTCCATCTGATGGACATATTGGTGTGTGAATGGCCTGGTGTTTTAAATGGGTTGAATCTGTGTGATATGCCCTGGCAGATGCATATACAAAATGATCAAGCTTTCTTAAACCTCCTGTCTTTGTCAATTCTAGGAATCAGGATCTGTGGGTATCAGTTTGCAACATTTATGACATCATCATCTTGATATATCTTGATATCATATATTTTTTTTAAATGCTTAATATCAAGTAAATGATGTATCATTGAGCATTCCGGTATATTCTATACATTTTACTTTCAAGTTTACTCTCTACCAAATGTCTAAAATCACTTGATAGTTAGAAGTCTGGCTATATGCAAGGACGTTGTTCTTTCACCTCTAACTTTTCTCTCTGTCTTTGTGCCAATGATTTCCTAGTAGTTGACTTCAAATTGTTTCCAAAATGTTGTTAACCATCCTCTGTCTTCAGCTTCAGCATGTGATGCATCTGAAGCACAGGGCATGAGGAGAAAAAGAGATTTCACCCCTGTGGACTTCATGTGGTACAGTGCTGTGTATTTTTACAATTGCAAGGTTGAGGAACTCCCACAGTTGAATGTGAAGGACTTTAAAGAGCATCTACGCACTTCAAAGAATGCCTTTCTGTCAATAGCTATAATTTTAGGGCATTGTGTCAGCCAGTTTGTGGTGATCGATAACTCATGAGGTGCATCCAGAAAGTCTTCTTTTCTGATGATGGAAGTTTTTTAAGATGCAAGATCAAACTCTTGTGTCATTGTCAGTGTTCAACTTTCACAGTTGGGATATTGCAAAACAAAAATCTATGCATCACCTTCTAATAGAAAATAGAACCATCAGAATTGGTTTTATTTTTGTCAGTCTAGCCAGACTGAATTGTTATTGTTCTCCAAACTTTTTTGGTGCACACATTGTTCAATCCACCCCACTGTATATTGTAATAAGACCACAGCTCTGTGTTTTTTGTGATTTTACAGATGGTTCACAGAGCCGACAGTCTTGTTGCACCCCTGCCCTATTGTTTGCATTCCACAAGCTGGAAATTAGTCGAACCAGACCCTGAGTTTCCAAAGGGTCAGCGGCATGCAGCTTTGTGCTGAGCTGTGAAGGAAAGGTTTGCGGTTCAGCGTTCGAATGACCGTTCTCGCAGCGATTGTTTATTTTCAACTGTTCATTTTTTCGTGCCCATTTAGACGACGGAAACCGGTTGGCATGTGACAGGAGGAACTAGACGGGCGAGGGAGAGAGATGGAGACTGGCTGTGCCGCACGCCTCGCTGCCCAGGATTTAATTAGTCTGTGTGATATTTATGCATAAATTAAAGTGGGAGCTGCCATATTTGCTCAGTCTTTCAGCCCACAAATCTATTGCATTGTTTTTCCTTCTACGCGCTCCAAACGGCTGTGCTGCGTAAATCTCTGACTCCAGAAAGTCGTGAGAATTTCTGCGTTACCTGTGAGGCCTTCCCAAATCTCCAAATGTTGCGTTTTATTGGACTCCTTCCGTGTTTGTATCCACGTCTGTGCGCACATCGTGCTGTGGGAGAGGAATGTTGTGGATGTGGCTCGCCCACATCTCGTGTCATGTGATGAGGGTGTAAGTTGTTGTGAGTTGTTTTCCCAGGATTTGGATGTGTCGTCCTGGCAAAATGCACGGTACATGAATTAAGCATGAGAGAGTAAAAGCATGTGTTTGTAAAAGCTTCTCACTTCATAAGGCTCCAGATGACTTGTGTTAGCAGGGTTGTGCAATCATGACCCACAGCTGGCCCTTTCCGCCAGGCTGACAGGAAACAGGAAAGTGAGGGTGTGCATGACCAATTTTTTTCTTTTTTTTGCTGTGCAGATCTGGACCGAGCAACTGTGCCAAATCACCCACTATGTGAAACAGCAGAGTGTGACTGTGTGTGCGTTGTGTGTGACCGTACCGTACTGTACATACCTTATTGTCTTTCACAAAGTTAAATACACGGTCTGCTCCGAGCGACCTCTCGACTGCAGGAAGTGGCTCTGTGTGTTTTGTTCTGAATGGGAGAAAAGTGATATTCATCTCCGGTTTGTCAAAGCGCTGCCATTCAAAAATCCCCCGCTCCTTCATTCATAACGCCTTTCCTTTTGTATTTCTACAGACCTGAGAAAGGCTTTTACCACAGGGTCTGGAGAATTAGTCTTTACACTACAGGGAGACTTTAGCAGGTGGAAAAAGAAGACGCACGGCAGGTAGACACGCCAAAACACAACATAACAGTTACGGAAAACCTTAGCAACAGCGCTAAGCTGTTACACACACCTTACTGAGGTCTCATAGGATGTGAGGAGAAAGAAATGAGCAGTGTCCCAAGCGAGAGAAAAACATTTAATATGCTGTTTGTGGGTTTTGAGTTGTGGACCATCAACATAACACGTTGCCTGAGGCTAGAAGGTTCCTCTCCTCCCTCAAAGCACAATCCTTCTCTTATCCACATTTATACCTGCACATTCACACACATGCATAAACACTGTCTTCATGAAGTGAGGAAGTTCACTTGGATTAAATTGAATGGGTGACACATTTTCTGCTTTTTTTTATTTGGAATCTGAAATATTGTAAAATGTCATTAATGGATTTATTATTACGCTTTTTATGCAGGAAGCATAGCATAAGTATACAAAATATTGAATGTTTTTCATGACAAATTCAAGGGGTGGGACGTTTTAGAACTTTGTGAATGGCGGCTATTCAAAAAGCAGTTGGCTCTTTTAACTGAAAGGTGAGACTTCCTGTCCTATAGATGACACATTGTGGTTTCCACCAATCATTTTTCTTTTGAGTGATCTTCATTATACTGTGTATACAGTATAATGACTCAAGGGGACGTAAGGCTATCCTGAGTCACCTGAGTCCTGAGCGTGACTCCTATTGGGATGATCTACTTCTCCTAAAAGCAATAATCTGATTTCATCTACTAATCTGAATGCAAATTGGAGAAATGATCCTTGACACAACTGTATTGTGGAAGCTACAAAGTAAGCAGATTGAACGTATTTACATGATTCCAATCAGAGCTTGTTTCTTAAGTTTAATAGGGTGTGTTGGCTGGTTTTGGCTGTTGCCAGCTGGTTTGACTCACCTTGAGGTCAGTTATAAGTGGAACACTTTAAAGAAAGGAGGAGAAGAGGGCAAATGAAAGGTTAAGGGCCCCATCAGTGTACAGTGTGCTGTTATTTGGTGGCTGCCGTCAGCCCGTGGCATGATCCGTGTGGGTTCTTGTGTGTGTGCCGTGACGTGGGTGTTTCTGTGTCAGGCAGTGCCAGAAAGTGAGCGCCTCAAACAGAGCTTTAAATTGAGAGGGGAAATGACTGTGAAAATGAGGTAATGAACAGTGAGGAACTGGAAGGCCAATGTCTCATTCACACATCAATTCCTTCCAAAAGACGTCTCTCCCATTCTGTATTTGTTGTGTTGTAGAACTTGTATGCTTGGAATGCTGTATGTTAGTAGTGGATTATTTGGTTAATATTTGGCATTTGAGATTGTTCATGTTGATAAAGATGTAGTATTTCAACTGCTTTTGATGTTTTTAAAGGCAGGGTGGGTGATCCTGTCCAGAAACATTTTTAGTCATGCTGGTTGGAAATCTTTTTACATCTTGATAGCAATCAAGAAGTATAGGGGTCAACTAATATTTGTATAATTATATATCATTTATGAAAGGCGTAGGAACAAAAAAACGTTCGTTTGTGTATTGTTTTGTGTAATATTGTGTAAATCAATTGAAATCTCTATATATGATTTGATCTGATATTTAATATATTAATACAAATCTGAACTGCTGAATGTGCATTTTTCCAAGTGTGTATTCAAAGACCCATTTACACTAGGAATTATTTATTTGAGACCTGATTTTGTTTTACTGTATACACAAATTAGATTAGATTAGTTTAGATTTCAGGGCTTTGTTGTACTAGAGGTATTGGTTTACAATGCAGAGTTCAGTGTGATGATTGCATTTGGATAAAAACTTTTCCTCAGTCTTGTGGTCTTTGTTCTGTTCTGTTCTGATGGTACTATATCTTTTTCCTGGTGGATGTATGTATCTGCATTTGTTTACAGTTTTGCATTGTTGACACAGATACAGTATGTAAAGATCAGTACTGCTGAAGCAGACGATGCAAGATCATATGCTAAATGAAAAAGTTTTGTGGTCCCAGGGCTCTGGGTGTAAGCTCAGTGTGGCCTCTTTGGCCCCGTCAGACAGATGGGGTGACACCTCTGTGAATTATGGTCTTTTACGTCCTCTGTTAGATTTGAGAGGCAGTCCTTAGGTTTCGCTTTCAGCAGCAAGCTGGGCCCCTTCATACAAGGCCGTTTCTCATCCCATCGCTTCTCTCGGCGTAAGCGAACAATCGACCGATTGTTGCGTACTATCCTTGAAGGAATTTTTCAATTTAGCTTTTTATCGTCCTTTGGAATCGACACCTTATTAATCAGACATCCTTTATTCCTTTCATAGGAGAGGAAACCTCGCAAATTTTCTGTGAGCGGAAAACCCTTCACGAGAAAGAAACGCAGCAGCTGGAGCAAAACAAAACACTTCAGACAAACAAACGAAAGTGGCTACAAATGTGTGTTGTCTTTGTCATTGTAAGTTTCCATTGTAAGCGGTACAAATCCGAAAATAAATGCAGGCTTCAGTTTCAATGGAAATCCTAATTATAGCTTTTGATGGGTGAGAGGCCGAGGCTTAGCTTAGGCCCCATTAGCTGCTAAAGCAGGAGGGATCCAGGCATCAAAGCAGCACAGCACGATGTGCTCAACTGTGCTAATCTCAGCCTAACCGACCAACACTTTAACCTGTCCCCTGGAACCAGGACTGACAGCTGACTGAAATAACTCTGCTGCCCTTTATTGAGTCGTGTAAACTCTCTTTTCTCTCTCGTTTTGCTATCTCCGTCCTGCCTGTTCTCCCAGAATCCTTCCTTTAGCTCTCTGGCACTGTGGCTTGGCGGCTTGGAAAGGTCATTAATTATTGCTGGTTAGCTGTAGGGTTTTGTCGCTGTGTGTGGCCGTCTGTTGGCCTCACTCCCTCTCTTTTTTTCTTCCTCTCATCCTTTTACTCTTCAGTGTATAATTGTGCAATTCACATTGACTGTGTCTATTTAAAGCTGCGTTCTGTAACGTTTTCTCTTTATCACCATGTTTGTTTGAAATATAAAATTATCTTTACATAGGTTGACTTTTACCACAGAATCCGGCCTGACGGCGCAAAAAAACTATTTTTGTCTACCTTGCCAAATGGCTTTTTTTGAAGTTACAGATCACACAAAAATAACATTTCTGTCATCATTTACCCTCTTGTTGTTTCAGACGTTGTCGTTTCTTCTGCAGGACACAAAAAGAAGATATTTTGAAGAATGTTGGTAGCTGAACAACGGCAGTACCTATTGACTTCCATTAGTTTTGTGTCTATACAATAGAAGTAAATGGGTTCGAATCGGTTACTAACATTTTTAAAGATATCTTATTTTGTTCTGCAGACGATGATGACAGAATTTAATTTTTTTTTAGGTGAACTATCCCTTTAATGTCACCCTTTAAAGAAGTAAGAAAACATCATCTATTTAAAAGCCCAATATTTACTTTTTTTACAAAGCTCTTAAAAGATTATATAGACCATTTTACAAGATGTAAACAATGCTGGTCCAGAAGCACTGTTTTACTTTATCAACACAAATGTACTGTAAAACAAATACAGTTAACCAACACAAAACATTTAGAAGTGAATCAATTAAATTATAAATGTGATAAAATGAAACAGGAAGTGTTCTTTATGTCGTGCAAAATGACCTATACATTTAAATCTGTATACATACTAACAGCAGCTTTGTTGCATAGGTCATGGCTCTGCATGACACTTGTGGTCTCTACCCTGCAGAGATGGTCCATCATTCTAGATTGAGCTGTCTATATAGCCAGACCAGAGCCACACTCCGTTCTCCTCACACATGTGTCTTTATCCCAGCTTTCGCTCATGATGATGCCTCTGTGACTGGGTCTAAAGGAGGTCACCATATTCTGTTTAACTTTGTTTTGCCATGTCAGTCTCACCTGATGCACTGCATAAACAGAGCCTGAGGAGTGTTTGATAGGTGATGATTGATGGATGGAAAATCAAACTGGGTCAGGGAAGAACAGAGAGATAAAGGATGGACCATATTATGGTGCAGGGATGGAGTCAGATTTCGGTTCTGCTGGTGTCTTCAAACATTTATAATGTCCTTGACTGGGTTTGCACCAAGTGAAGTAACAGCTGTCAAACATAAGCTATAAATCTACCTCATTTGTTAGTTGTTTTGCAAATAAAGTGTGCTAAGTGAATACATTACTTGTCAAAAGTTTAGGATCTTTAGAAGCAAATTCTATGCAAAGGGTGACAACTTTGAATATGCTCAAATATAACAAGGAGTTCATTTATTTTGGATGCTTTTAGTCACAGCATAATTCCCACAGTTACAATTGTGCTATTCCATGATTTTGACGGGTTTACTATTATAAAAAATGTGGGGGAAAAAAATATTGGGTGAGTAAGTGTTCCTAAACTTAGTAGTGTAGTGTAAATGTAAACATATGTAAAATCTGCCATTTTTAGAGGTCATTTTTAGCATTACTATTACTCATAGTTGAATTTGAACAAACGCTGACTGTTTGGTGTGTAACTTGTTGACCTATTTGGTATAAATTGCAGTTTGGTGTGCTGTTTGTTACTTGCTGTAAGGGGAGCTTGAGTCATATCTAAGTTTTGGGGGGTCATATTTGGTATGCGCCTTTGTAAATTGTGCTTTTGAGGTCTGTATGATTGTAGTGAAATGTTTTGTGCATCGCTTCATAGCCATAGCGTTGCTTACAGTTCTAAAACTGTTCACATGTGTGTTCAAGTTGCCAACGGGTGGCATTGCGTTCAAAACGGAGAAAGTTGCACATGTATTCCTTCACCCCACCCTTCTTTGATGACTCAGTGACCTTTTAATTTCCTAAACCCTCCCCCCTGGTCTCCATTAGCCCAGAGTCACGCAGCAAATATGAGTTTTATCAATGCTGAGTTCATCTTTAGTGATGAAATCACTCGCCACAGCGGAGTTCACGCTACATGTCTCAAAACTCACGCTCCGGGGGGCGGCAACCCTCTTTCGTGTCGGTTACACACTCTTCTCATTTCTTAAGGCCTCCTGGATCACAATGACACTGCTGTGCTCTGCGGTTGGCTTCAGTTGCTTGCTGAGTCATCCGGTGAGATGGTGCATCTCCCATCCATCAGCTCAGTCACTCGAACATCACAAACCAACTGAGGATTGTGAAACCACTTAGAATAAATAAACGCATCCAGTTCCCTCCCAGCATTAAAAAGGGCACCCGAAGAGCAAGTTAAGGGGCATTCTGCAGCTCTCTCGTGCTCTTTTGTCGATCTTATTTATTTTAGATTTTTGCTGATTCGTTTTTCTTTTGTCTCTTAACAGAAAGGCAGTCCAGGAAAGTTCTCCATGAATGTACGTCACAATGATGATGACCGACCAGATTCCGCTGGACCTGCCGCCGCCGCTATTGAACGGGGAGGTGGCCATGATGCCGCACATGATTAATGTTAATGGGGATGGATCGCAACAGGTGAGTGTGAAACACGCACAGGGCTTGGGACGAAAATGACTCATGTGGGGGCATAGTAAGAGTACATATTCTATTTTAGGTCTACATCTATTTATGGGTTTGCCTCAGACTGGCTACAATATAATTAGATCATATAATTCTTTTTTTAGCAGAGTATTTTAGTATTGTGCTATCAGATTATTTTTTTAAATGTAAAATTATTTACATAAATTGATTATTTATGACAATCTGTTTGAATATTTCTTCTTATTCAAATAAATTGTTCATAGAAGTTATAGTTGATAAAGTCATTCGTATATTTGTCCCAACCACATAGTAAACACTGTGGTTCTGTGGAATGGGTTGGATATTGTTTGAATTTGATCAATTCCAGTTCCTATTCTGCTTATGGATTTCAAAGTTCTAAAAAATGTGTAAAACATTTAGATATCAACCTGTATGGTTTTGTGTGTGTATTCACACATAGCAACCATGTTTGGTAGGATTTATTACAATTTGTATTACCATAGTTTAACTACAGATATCATGGTTAAACTGTAGTTACAATAATGAAACTGTGGTAAATTTGTGGTTACTGTGCTTTACTACAAATACCATAGTTAAACTATGGATACTATAGTAAAAAAAAGACCAACAAGACTACCTTAACCCAGAACAGCGTATTCTTGTTGTGCTGTGTTTTGTCCAACAGGGTTATACCTAAAACAATGAGGAACATTCAAGTGTTCTTACATTAGACATTCAAGGAACGTTCGGAGCCCTCAGGCACGCTTCACCTCTTCCTCACACATCTCTCTGTAGATCTGCATTATCAGAGCGGATCTGTCTCTTCTGATCTCTGCTCCAGGTGTTGCAGATACAGGGCCAGGCCATGTTACCTCCGGCCAGAGCGGAAAGAGAATCAGACCCTTGAGAGATAAGTTAAAGGGCATCTGCAACAGATAGTGAAGGTTAAGTGCTCTGAATACTGCCAAGTTCACGTCCACTCTTCTTAGCATTACCAAGAAGAAAGATGGCACAACTTTTCTGTCCTGTTGAAAATACTGTTAGGTTGATTTATGCTGGTTAGTGTGGGTCTGGTGCTGGTCTGACTGGGGAATCGTCATGTTATTCCAAACCTGTATGACTTTCTTTCTGTTGCAGAATAAAATAAGAACAATGGTTTCTTTTGATTGCTTTAGATTGTATTTTGGTTGAATAGAAATAAACTTTGCCTTGTAAATGATGACCAAAAGTATTCATTCTCGGCATAAGAGGTAATAACTGTGAGGTAACACATTGCAATACCTTAAACTTCAAGTTTATCAGGTCATTTTATTTTGTATGAAGGGTTCGGTATCTGTTCAGCCGCAGGTGTTTGCCCAGCTTCCTCAATTAATTATGACACGCACGACTGTCACATGTATTGCCAACACAACTTGATCTGATATGCAAAGGTGCAATGTTTGTGTAAGGTTGTGCAAGTATACATTTGCATGCTGCAGATGTTACGTGTCTATGTGTTGGGCAAGTCATTTATCTGCATTAGGTGTGCTGGGAGGATGGGTTTGGGAAAGGGAGGGCGAGAAATAAGGAGAACACAAGCTTTCTCCCCTTTTCCAGCTTGACACGCCAGCGTTTCCATAGCAACAGCAGCAGCAGACAGTGTGTGTCTGCGTGTCTGCGTGTGTGTGTGTGTGTGTGTGTGTGTGTGTGTGTGTGTGTGTGTGTGTGTGTGGAAGCCGGAAGTAGGTGCCCAGATCACCAGGGCTGAAGCGAGGAGATGGGAGGTCCGCCCGACACCACCATCAGGAGCGGAGCTTTAAACAAACCCAGCTTCAGACACATACACACGCACACGTGCACGCAGGGCTCGTGGGCCATGGCGGGCCAACTTTTTCACATCTATAGGCACGTTTGCACTCTGAACAACCTGTGTGCAGAAAACATGATGGTAAGCAGCCTGGAGTGGAAGATTTCTTAGTGACTGAGGGCTCAGATGGACTTGCTGTGCTGTGCTTTGACAAGAAATCATTCTTACATCATCATTGTTGGCTGATGTGGTCACTGTAATGCAGTGCTTTTGGTTTAAATGTTCCATGGCTCATTTTTGAAGTAATGGATTAATGCATTTAAGAATATTCAAAGGGGAATTTAACTTCAGAAGTTTTCTTTTTTCTCCGGTTGTGTTTGCTGACAAAACTTTGGCCTCCGCGGTCCTGCTGTGCGCTCTAATGTTCTTACATGCGTGTCTTCCACATGTTTCACAGGTGATCCTCGTGCAAGTCAACCCTGGAGAAACCTTCACCATCAGAGCAGAGGACGGCTCCCTGCAATGCATTCAAGGTATGGCACGCTTTCTGTCACGTTACACGCTCCCGCTGTGCGAACGCAACAGGTCCCGACCCCCTCTTTTCTGCCGTCTGCGTGCAGCCGAGCTCAGTGTTTCCGGATGTGGTTGATGATACGCGCATCGAGCGTGCGATCTGCATTCTGAGACGGTGCGAAACACTGTTGTTCCCGCTGTTCCTGTTTGTGTGGTGTTTTTATAGCTAATCGGAACCATGGCTGGTGTGTTATTAGATTTGGAGCCGGTGTAAACCGATGAGAGGCCGGGCGCAGAGCCATGACTGGCATGCTTCTGGGGACGTTAAAGGCAGAGTATACAATAGCAGATTACAAAGCCTCTTTGTCTCATTATCCTTCTGCTTTAACATTCAATGTCTTTGTAGCTAATTAATGATGGACAAGATGTTTTGTTTGCCCAGGCTGTGGTTGAGTTGTCTGGACAGCTGCTCGTGTAAAAACGGCACTTGAAGTTCATGCTAAACTTCGGAATGTTCTATACTATTGCTTTCTTGAAATAACTGAAAATGTTGAGGTGAATTGTTAAATGCAAAGTTCACCCAAAAAGAAAATCTGTCATCATTTACTCATCCTCATGTCAGTCTAAACCTGTATGACTTTTTCTTCTGCAGAACACAAAAGAAGATATTTTGAAGAAACGTTGGCAACATTGACCTCCATTAGATTTTCATTTTATGGACACAAAACCATGGAGACATTTCTCAAATTATCTTCTTTTTTTTCCACAGACGAAATAAAGTCAGGTTTTGCAAGACATGATTTGAAAAAATGATGACAGGATTTTTCTTTTTGATTCTCCATTAGGTCAATGTATCCTCTGTCATCCATTATATTCTCAGCTATGAGTTAGCCTAGTATTTGTCAAACCAGTTACCCTTACAAGAAAAGCATCAAAACTGCTGGCCATACCCTGTATTAACCTCTCCCTTGAACTATCCATGAAAGGTTAAAAACCACAAGGAAGTACTTAGGTCAAGCTTTTGAGGTTGCGCCATTGTGTCAGACATAAGCACACAAGCACATCCGACACTCAATGGAAAAGCTTTGCTTATGTCATCACAGTGTTAAAAAAAGAAAAGGCAGACAAGGTGCGGCACACGGAGGAGAGGGGCATTTCAGATGCACGTGTTTAGAAACAGGTCGCCGGGTTTAATTAGAAGTGTCGACTGAAGCAACAGACTCTGAAGTAGCTGCTTTTTACAGAGAAGCTTCTTTGTCATTACACAAACCTCAGAGCAGAAGCCTAGATTTAGGATTTTATATAAAGTAACCGCTGTTTAGCTCGCGGTCCGCTGGCAACACGGAACGCAGAGAAGACGGTTTGGACCAAAAACACGGTCGGAAAATCGAAAGGTTTTACTAAATTCGAAGGTTTGCTCTTTTGTGGCTAAGTCACTTGATTTTTGACTCTGGATTCGTTTACTGTTAGTAGGCTAGTGGAAATAGTGGAAAGAGGAGGATGATGGGTAAGAATTTTATAATTAAGCATTCTTGGTTTTCATTGGTCAGTTTTTGTCCTCCCACATCTTATCTTCTTTTTCTCTAAAAACAGCACTTTTCCCCAATCCGTCCCACGTTGAGAACCCACTCGCCTCTATATTTGACACAAATTGTGCTATTGTTTTTAGCATCTCTACCCAATCGTAAAGGAACAGTTCACCCAAAAAATGTCTTCAAAGTTCTGTCTTTATTTACTCACCCTTGTGTTGTTCCAAAGTTCTTTGTTCTGATGAACACAATAGAAGATTTTTTGAAGAATGTAGGAAAGCAAACCGTTCTGGGGCACCTTTGACTACCATTGGAATTTTTCCTACTATGGTAGTCAGTGGTGGCCAAGAACTGTTTGGTTTCAAGCATTCTTTCAAATATCTTTCATCAACTTGAGGGTGAATAAGTGATGACAGAATTTTGATTTTGGAGTGAACTGTCCCTTTGTGAGCAGTGCTAGCACTAGCGCTAGCGTGTTTTCAGTCAGGTGTTATTGTGCTGCTCTTTGAATGAGTGACAGGTCATTACTGCAGTTGAGGCTCTGTGTTTACTGCAGTTTCAGTCTCTTCCTATCTCTGCTAATTAGACTGGAAGAGGTTGAACTGTAATCTTTGTCTTGTTTAAACAGGCTGACCTTTTTCTTTTTTCAGGGGACTGCTTAACAACCCTCCACCACAGGCTGTTTTGGGCGGCAAGGCCATTCTGCTGCTTTCCCACACTTTAGCAAAGGGAGGGCGGTCCTGCTGTTTAAGTTCACGCTGTCCTGGCTTTGGGCTTCCTCGCGCGCTCTGTTTTGCGTTTTTTCTGCTCGCTCGCCGTTTTGTTTTTGCTTTGTTGTGAAGTCAGTGGAATGTGGAAAGGAGACCTCAGATAGGCCTTATCTGCAGCCCTGACTGTCCCTGCTGAGGAAGAGCAGAGATGTGTTTTGACTATCACAGTGGAGATGGGGGGTTACATGTTTTTGCTGTTTCTTGAGCAGAAATGACACACAACTGACAGGTTGATTAGAGAGGATGATTTTTTTTAGTTTTGGCATTTCATGAAGCTGTGCTTTTATTAGCATGCTGACAGTACAGAATGTTTAAAGGAATCCTCTGCAACGCACTGCTGATATTGCCATACACATGCAGATGGACATTTCTGCATCTCTTCATTTTTTTAAAAACTTTTTTTGTGTGCATTTTTATTATAAGGGGCTGGTGTAGTGAAACCGGGTGACTGGAGATTTTCTCACTGGTTTTACTAAAGAAGTAATCCAGTCATCTGCCGGCACTTCCTGTTTGTCATTTACTCAAGGCCCTGGCGTGATCAGACAGCCGCTTTCATCTTGAATGCTTTTGGACAGACATTAACTATTTTTTATTAGTATTTTGTGATTTGCATGGTTGTACATAGGAAGACAGTGGACACTTATTCAAAGAAAGTATGAATAACATGATATGTATGGACATTGGGCATCCTTACTGTCATAATTTGTGATTTTTCTCATTTGAATTTACTTCAGATTGCTAAAATCACACCCAAAGCCCCAATATCTGCCTCTGCTGTACTCTGAGTATATTTGTGGCTTCTGTGGTGTAATTGCAGGTTTTGCTGATTATTCTCATTCGCACAACATAATTTAGCAATGATGCACAGCAGTCAGATTTTCTGCACGACATGCTTCGAAAAGATTTAGTTTATGCCTCAAAGTATAATAATATAAGATGTGCTTTATAAATTTGTCAGGGGCCCATAAGAGTCACAGACAATATAACATTAATTCAAGAATATACAAAAAAAATGTGCAAGGACGAATTTTGGATTCTTCGATTGGTCTTTGACTTCAGAAAGACAAAAGTATTCTTGTTTTTTCATCGGATTGTATCTACCTTGACTGAAGGTCATTAGCTATCTTTAGAATGGCCTCATGAATGGCTATTGTGGCACGAAGTGAGTGACTTTCTCAGTTTACCGTACATTCACAATGCAGTGAGACAGAGAGGCAGACAGTTCGTGCCACAGCTTCTACCATGTAGAGATGTGCACAGGTACAGAGTACTTGGAAGATCATTGATTGGTCATGAATACAAATTGCATGACTTTTTCCCCCAACTTAAAAACATTTTACACTATGTATTACAACAATATGCCATTGTGTTAAAATAGGGTATGTTTGTTTGTTTTTTCTTTTTATTCATATTATGGTGACATTTTTGTGTGCTTTTAAAGTGATAGTTGTGATGGTGATAGCGCAACATTGATGCACCAAAAAACACTAATTTACAGAATTTGTTTAGGACATATACCTATATAATAATAAAAAAGCCAGATTCAAGTCACAAAAATTAATGTGTTTAGGCAAAATGTCTGAAATGCAGGGGACCATTCAAAACACAAGAATCCACAAATAGTAGCTTAAAATTATTGGACATTTTCCTTAAACATCACGTAACAATGCTGTGCCACTTACTAGACCATATCTGACCTCAAAACTTTCAAAACTACTTGATGAATTATTTTTTACAAACAGGAAAAGCCTACAGCACGTTCATTGATAAACTATCAATAAAGTTACTTTATTTAGGCTACCACATGTAAAGAAGGAATGCAATAAAGCATTACCATTTAAACTTACACAAAGTCCCTTTCACCTTTTTTCCTGCGCACTCTTTATTCGTCCTCCTGACGCACATGCTGGCTTTCAATGCAGAGAATGACAAGTTCTGTGCCGAGCTTGCTATATGCTGTGATTTTGGTTATATTACTTTTTTGTATCATGCAGCGCAACGTTCAGTCTAAGTAACGAACTACGTGCATTTACAGACAAAGTGTTAATTTATATGTATATGCCAAAGCATTCAGGAAGTTTGGAAACGCTGCACATGTTAATTTACGAGTTATCTGCGGATGCGTGCGGAACATGCTGCTGCTCTTAACAGCGGCTCACAGCACAGAAGATGTTGAGGGATGCGATCCTGCGCCGTGTCATAGCCAGACCTCGCACTCATATGCACCAGGGGTTTCAGTACACAACCCTTAAAATTTCCCATTTTTAAAAAAATCATAAATAATATTATTTGCAGCGGAGTGTGTGCCCGTCTGCTACGCCACTGCCTATATAAACGAATTAGTATAGGTGTGTCCCCGACTAAGGAGATTTAGGAGATTCGACCGTGAGATTGGTAGTCGAATCAGTCTCCTCCGATCGAATCATCAACGATTCGGGGTCACCCCTAGTACACACACACAGCACACACATACATTATTATGTGAACAAACAGCTAGAACAAAACATAATTCAGTTTTGACATACATATTTAATAGATACATAATTTTAAACGTAACACATGATGTTAGAAACACACTTTCACTGTGCTGTAAGTAGTCATGTCTCAGCATCATTGTGTCCGCAACATTGCATGTCTACAGACTCACAGCACAGTATTACTGCTGAAACTGATTAATGGGATTCCATGTGAAGGTACACAGAACATGTGCTTATATGTGCTTAGCACACAGAGCTGTGACGAATAGGAGGGTGACAGACAGAATCCAAACTGTAGCCCTGAAGGCAGCTTCTCTGTCTCCAGCAGAAGTATTACAGAGGTGAAAGTGTGCTACAATCCCTCCTTTAGGGTTTATTTATCTATGTGCATGGAGCAGCTGGTCCTCTATTTATGTTTGGAAGCGCGGTCGCCTGAGAGACAGGTCTCCAGTTAGATAATAGGTCAGCTGGAGAATACACTCAGGTGCGGTGCAGTGGCATGTGTTGAAGAAATGTTTTTATCTCAAATTGAGTGCCCATGGAAAAGTCCCTGATGTGTGAAATTATTAACGGATTATTACATTACAGTGCATTTTAGTCGATACTTATCTTTTATCAGTATTTGTGTTCTCTGGGATCGAACCCACAACCTTTGCGTTGCTAGCACAGTGCTTTACCAATTGAGCTACAGTTGAGTTACAGGTTCAAGCTTTTATGCGTTTAATGGCATAAGATAGTAGAAAGCCGTCAGGAAAGCATTGGAAGGAGGTAAGGAAATGGAGTTTGAATCGTATGCCATGATTGTACTGAACCCTATATTTTAGCGTGCTAACCACAAGGCTGTTGGCACCGACATCAAATTTATTTTCTAATTTATTGGTAATCAGCATTATGTCTTGAAAAGTCAAAAAGTAGCCATTTAACTTTTTATCAACAGCATCTTAAGTTGTGACAATATAAATTTGGATATATGAAGCTCAGTTAAACAAGTAGCTATGAAGAACTGTAGCTGTCTTGAGCTTCTATTTGTTTTACAGACAGAGAAGATGATTGTCTTTGTGAGCAAGAAGTGTAGTGAGAAAAAAGAGAGATTGTGTCTCTGAATGTGTCCACCAGAGCTCCACCAGAACCCAGGGACCTGGAGAAAACACACTGCATCAAGAGACAGAGGCACTTATACTGTGACTCTTTAGTTAATTTAGCAGGTAAATGAAAACATTTAATACTTGGAAGCTTTTCTGAATTTATTCCAGCCGAGTTAAAAAGTACAATGAATGCAAAAAAGTCAAACAGCCAGGAAAGTGCAGAAGGTTAAGTCTGAGTGAAAGGGAACATTTCTAGTTTTTGCAGATCCTTCTCAGATGATGTCTAGTAGACACCAATGACATTCTCCTTATTATTGAAATCCCATCTGTGTCATTTTTCCATTCTAACAGCATGCAGGTTTGTTATGACATGAGGTTGAGTAAATAATGACAGATTTTTCATTTTGGGTGAATAGTTCCTGTAGAGATCCAAAATAAACACTGTACTTATGACATGTACAGTGCAAAAATGCAACTGAACAATTGCTGATAGAGAATAGCAGATGCCTGAGAAAGATCAAGGGCAGATGGAGTGAGAGAATTCCTCATGTCTACTGGCTCAAGCTCAAGCCAGTAGAGCAGCATAGGTTGAAAGGGTTCATTTGGACAGGGCCCGGTGACCGTGGCCAGAGAGGCACGGCCCGAGACGTTTTGCCCGGCTTATTCCAGATGTGCCTCACAGGCCTGGCAGGAGATTAAAGCTCTGCTGCCCATTCCTCAGCCACACCCTCTTAGGACTGAGAGAGAGAGAGAGAAACAGATCAGGTCTGCATACCATGGCCTCCTTTAGATCTTTGCAGTTTCAGCACACTGTAACATTTGCACTTTAACAAAAATGTCCTTCGCAGCTCATGCTAATGCCATAAGCTGTTATGCCATAAATGTCTTATTACCAACAGACTGAAATCCAAGACCAAACCCTAAATGGAAACTTGATTTCATCTGGAGAGAATGTAAGGTCCAGTAAGTCTCCATCAATGGGTAGATGCAGTATTTTTAGTGGCTATGCATTTTGGATTGGTGTGTAGTTGGCGTAGTGGATTGGATTGGGAACGCACATCTGGTCTTGTCCTCAACAAGAGTTTTTCTAGTGGTCGACCGATATGTTTTTTTTTAATGGCCGATACCAATATTAAGAAAGCATTGTAGTCGATTGGCCGATAAGAGGCCGATATAATGCTATTGCAATTAAATGAGTAAATGGGAGACATACAGAAAATTGGTGAAACTAAATGAACAATTGGCAATATATCGGTCTATAACAACATTTTTCTGTTCTTGTAACTTTTGCGATTTCCTCTAAACATTTAGCTTTTTGCTATGGGACTTTTCAATAAAGACAAAAAAAGTTGCATCCTTTAGCATTCTTATCAATCTGAATGATGTTTTATTGTCTGACACAGAACGTCTAGAAGGTACATTCCTCAAAATCTGACTTGTTTTTATAAATTGAACTATTGAATTGAACAAGTTTGAACTTTTTAACTGTGCATCTTTCTCAATTGTCAAAGGATGCCTACTGCATTGCAATGCATTTTAAGTGCCTTGAAGTCATATGGCAAAGCACTACTTTGGCAAACCTTTGTGTTTTTCCGTTGCACTTGCGATGCACTCATTGAAAGCAATTGATTCGTAGCATTCTCTGACGTAGCGTACACTCTAGTGTGTACTTGCCCTTACATTGTAGTGCTGTCCAGGTTTCCAGGGAAGGCTTAGTCAGGCTTAGTCAATTTTTGAACATGTTTTATGACCTCTGCCTCCGTCTGAACTCTATCTCAACGCTCGACACGTCCAGATGCAGCTCTTCCGAGAATGACTGCTAATGTTCCTCTGAAACAAAAGGGTTTTTAGATGGAACTGGACAGGCCGTTTTTTAACCCTCACGCTAAACTGAACTTCTCAAGTCTGTCAGCAAGTCTGTCTACCAAGCAACATTTCCCACCTTTTCCTTAGCTCTCTCCTCCCCTCTGCTTCTTCTCAGCCAGACGTTCACACACAGTCTTCTGTTTTTAATCTCTCCTTGCGCCTTTCTTTTACATTCTCTCGCTGGGAGTCTAGTTGTTCTTCTACAGTAATATTCTTCTGCTTACTCTACACTCCGCTCGGTTCCCCCTGCTCTCTCTCGCTCTTTTTTTTGTAGGCAGTCTGATCCAGACGGCTCGAATGTGACCTGGCAGAAGTTTTGTTGCCTGCTGACGTGGCTCTGCTATATCAAGGCTGCTAAAATCCCTCTCCCGTATTTTCTTCCCTTCCTCCATCTCTCCTACTTCCTGCTGCAGTAGTTGGCAGTCTGTACTTTACTCTCACAGAAAATCCTTTAATTCTGATTAGTTGGGTTATTTTCTTCTTCTTTGTCTCTTTGGAAGAGTGTGGTTGGTATGGTGTTGTGCCATATTTGCCTGCTGTGCTCCAGCTGAGGAGACTGTGGTCTGTGCTGGAGCCAATGATGGACACGACTCCTGAAAACATTTTGCTGATGCTCACAGTTTTGTGTGGACAGTTTAAAGGGGTAGCTCACTTTTTTAAAAAAGCATTGTCTAGTTGCCTTTTTCTGTGAAACAAAAATTGTTGCGGCATGTCTTTTGAGTGCAATAAAATGGAAAGTTTCTAAAAATCCCCCAAAAATAAAAAGGTACCTTAAATGGTCATGCTGTATTAAACCAAACAGTAACTTATTCTGTGGAAAAGACCAATGTTTTTTTTACAAAAATATATTAGTTTTTTTTGTCATCATTTACAGAAAACATATAAGAAAGAATGTTGGTAACCGAACAATGGCGGTACCCATTGACTTGCATTGGTCTTGTGTCTATACAATAGAAGTGATTGGTTACTGCCGTTGTTTGCTTACCAACATCAGAATATCTTCTTTTGTGAAGAAGAAAGGTCATACAGGTTTAAAATGACAAGAGGGTAATTAAATGATATCATAATTTTCATTTTTGGGTGATCTATCTCTTGTATCTGAAACTTTGTATTACTAACACTTCTCATGAATAATGCTTTACTTAGACGAATCGCTTGCTGTTTTCATCAATTGTAAGTCACTTTGGATAAAAGCATCTGCCAAATGAATAAATGTAAATGTTATCAGAAATGTGTGCAATATTTTATCGGATAGTGTCCTGGCTGAAAGTTACGGTCTGGTCATGTGATGAACTTGCTTTCAACGTAGAGAAGCCTGAGTGAAATTTAGGACCCAGAAGAGAAGTCAAGACTTACTGAATTTTTAGGGTTAACTAACCCATTAGGGAACAAGCCTAATAGGCTCCCAGCTCAGCTCTTGGATTTGGAAAAAGAAAACGAAAGCTCAGTGGGAGCTTTTCCTTGAGGTCTTTAAGGACTTCCTCTAGTATGTGTGCAGTTTGTGAGTGGGTCACTGTTGTCTCCTTACATCCTCCTCGGTTTGTAGGCAGGTCAGTATAGAGCTGAACTATGCAGCATGTGTCTGTTAATAATTATCTGTGGCACATCATCTGAACTTTTCTGCTATCTATTGAAGAGTGAATCGTCTGTAATACATGCACATATTTTTTGGCTGGTGTCAAAATGCTATTGGTTTTAATGAGACCAACAGCACATAAAATAGAAGAGGATGCCTGAGGCGTAGCACACAGCATGTTCATATGCATCGGCTCCCTGAGACCTTCCCTCCTAAGGAGCCACAGGCTCCGACTAAACGGTTCTTCTCATGTTAATGGAGGCCATTACCTTGGTTGCTAGAGTCAGTAACATCCTCATAACCACACCGTGTGTGTGCGTGCATACGTGTCTCTGCGTTCAAGATACTTGTTTTCTCACTACATTGTGGCATGTTTATAGGGATGAAAACTTCATAGATCATTGTTGTGTAGATTTGCTGCACGACTATGAGCAGCAGAGACACATTATTTACATGCACCAAAATCTAAAAACTCATATACATCAGCATAGGGTATTTAAAAAACTTTTGAGTTAAAGGTATGGTTTGTATTTTTTCAAAAACGCTTTAGAAAACTGAGAAAGACGTTGGAGAGAAAGATCATCTAAAAATCACCCCTGAGGAGGTTAATTTAATTCGGATCAGTATGTGAGTAACATTGGTTTTGCTGTTTGTCAGAACCAAGATATGTTGTTGTTGTTGTAATATTAGCTGTGTAACAGAGCAGTTTTGAGCGTCATTGTTTATCTGGAACCAGTGTGCTGCTTGTATGTACTTGTGTCAACTTTGCTTAATTCTTTCATTTGCATTATTATTTGCGTGGTCTAAGCTATGATAAAGCTAAGCATTTCATGCCTGCGTTGCACGGCACGTTTGATGGTGGAGCAATGCAGGATATGTGCGCAGACACGTAGTGTTTCTCTACAAAGTGACATCAACAACCACTGGCCTGGCATGCATAATACAGCATTTTAGTTGTTTTTGCAGATTTGTGGGAACATGAATAGTTTTGACAATGTTGATGTGTGCAAGTGAAACTTTTAAAGAATGCAAGGGATAAAAATTTCTGTTTTTTACCACACTGTTTTTGTGTAAATTTACCCTAAAAATACAGAAAAAGAATAGAGATTAATGACAAAAGTAGGTGTTAGGTTTGCCTTGTGGCTTTTGCTATGAAATAGGCTCAGTTCCCAATCCGAGTTAACTTCTTGCTGTTTCCAGGCAGCTACTTTTAACCCAGCATCCTACCTGTAACTAAAATGGCACCTCAGTTCTATACATAGGCAACAATTTAACAGATGCTCACTCACTGTGACCACACAAATAGTGCTCATAAACTGACTGACCTAGGAGAGACCACCTACTAAATGCGAGACTTTTATACTTTTCAGTATTAAAAAAAGCATATTTTTTTATTTTAAAATATATTCAATTTACTGCAGTGCTGAGATTGCTTGCAAAGGATACATGCAATGGCACCTCAGATTCATCTGAAATGAGGTGTGTTACAAAGCTGCATAAGTCTTCACATGCATATGATGTCTAAAATGCTGTTTAAGTAAGCTCACTATGGTTTGCGACTATGGTTTGCCACTGTATGCATTCTTTGATCCACTTCCCAACACTAGGCCGCTCACCCACAGCTCTTTAACACAGTGCTGTGCACATGCAATCATTAGACTTGCCTATAAAAACATCTTCCAGCCAAACCAGTGCTGGCCAGTTGGTCATATGGTCACGATTGCCCTCTGTGCCTGTGTTCTAGCTCAACTTAGCAACGCTCTGTGACTGCTTCGGGTTTGTTTCTTTTATCTGGTTATTCTGGCTGGAGATAGCAGATTAGGGAGAAGGAATGCGAGGACCGGGTCTGATAGCACCGTGAGGGACTGTGAATTTCAGTTATGGGAAGCATGGGCTTATCCTCATTCTTCAGCCTGGAAGGCATTCGACATTCTTTCCCTTGTTCTTTTAAAGAAAGTTCAACTATATTGAGCGTAATGACAACAGCCTCAGGTAAACTATCCTTGGGCCCTGGTTTTAGGTGATGTGTATAGCTCAAACTGTGGTTTGTTAGGATGCTAATTTGTCTGATAATTGCATTTGTGTCAATGACGTGCTTTATGACTGTAGTTGATAATGTTGCCGTGTGGCAGTATTGAAGTTCCTTATTGTCCGTCATAACTTTCCAATGTTGGTTTTACCTGGTAAAAAAACATGTTTAAACACCTGTGCTATTCAACCTGAGGTATTAAATACTTAAAGGAAAAGTTCACCCAAAAATAAAAATACCCTCATGTCATTTCGAACCTGTATGAGAAAACAAAAGAAGATTTTTTTTGAAGAATGTCGGTAACCAAACACCGATGATACCCATTCACTTACATTGTGTGGGCACAAAACCAATGAAAGTCAATAGGTACTGCTGTTGTTTGGTTACCAACATTCTTCAAAATTTATTTTTCTGTGTTCTGCAAAAAGTTACACAAGTTTAAAATGACAAGAGGGTGAATAAATAATCTCAGAATTTTCATTTTTTGTTGAACTATCACTAAGTTAAAAGTACCTCTTATGCTTATGGCATCGCACAAGTCTAAAAACCGATGTACCTGTACATAGTCCAGCATTTACATAACCGCAGACGCAAAGTGTGTACTCTATGAACCGAGTCTAAGTTTACCTTAGACTGACTGTGTCAAGATGAAAGGTGAAAGTTAAATTGTTTAATGTTGGCGAGGAGAGACATCTGCTGAGTTTGAACCCCATCCAAAACATTTTATTATATATCTCTCAACATTTCTTTCTTTTTTCTCCTCCTTACACACACACACACACACACACACACACACACACACACACACACACACACACACACACACACACACACACACACACACACAGGTATGTTTAACTTCGTGTTAGTGTTGACGACTTTGACTTCATTAATTTTTAATATCAGTCTATTGTTTTCTATTTTCTACACATGTCTTATTTCTACTACCTCTACCTTCTATCTTTAAAGATACTTCACAAAATTAAACATTCTAGCAAGCCAGCTTTTACATATTTTACTTTATTTCTTTGGATTATTTGTTGAATCTTGGATTAATTTGTTTTTAGGTGCTCAGGAATGACTGGGGGAACTCCTGACCTGATTCAGAAAGGTCTGGCTTAGTCGATCTGGGCTTGGCTTGGCTGATACATTAGATGAGTAAAGTAAAGGTGCTGTAGGGGGAAAACTAGCTTCCTGACTCGGCCGTTGCAGATCTGAGATTTAAAAGATAAGTGAATTTCCACATTGCTCCTTCACCGCACTTGCATCCCTGCGGCTGAACTGGTTTACTCATGGTCAGAGGATGATGATGGGGAGATGAAGGAAGCGATAGGTGGGGTGCTGGTCACAGAGCACATGGTGCTCATTTACTCCACGGCATAAATACTGTATTCTGACTCTCAGACAGCCGAGCACTAGAGCTGATGAGAGTTTAGTTTTCATAATTACTGCAATCACTCAGCTGAGATGAAAGTATCTTCTCAAAACAACGTTGCTGTAACAATGGGCAATCAATTAGTCATATGCTGTTGTGGGATTTCTGTGAAGTGGATTGTGGAAAGCTGTGCTGGTTTGCGCTTTAGCAAACTCTATTGTGTGTTCTGCTTTCACAGTGGGCGGCAATGGAAGTAGTTTTTGTGCATATTAGGCCACAGTAACTTAAAAGTGCAATGTGTAATATTAAGGAAGATCTAATGACAGAAATGCAATATAAAGAATCGAAAACGTGACAGCATGTTTGTCCCGTGTCAGCCACCGTAGTGCTTCGAAAGGAGGGGCGAGCAATGAAGTGAGCCATTGGTTGCAATTCGCACAGGTTGCAGTTAGCGCAGGATAAATTGAGTGGTTCCTCCCCCTTTTGAAAATAGAAAAATAGCCAATAGTTTAGTTTACCTCATAGTGTGGTGTGAGAATCTGATGTGGAGGATGATATCATAAAAAAATGAATACAAATGGCCAGAAGTGACAGCTTTGAATGCCTTTTAAATCAAAATTTTGGCAATGTTCTGAAACATGCTGGTTTATTTATATCCTAACTGAGTGTACACATCGCCAGCGACTCTGTCGCATTGTTTTTGGCATTGTAAAAAATACACATGTACATATACCAAATCTGAAAATTGCAGCCATCCTGGCTTTCTTTTAGTGTCAAACACCAACAGTTAGCTGGCGCTGTTCCAAGCTCTTTCCACTATGTGCAACATTTTATTTTGCGGCGCCAAAATCGACAAGGACCTTCCTGGACACCGTAGTTGTGTTTTGTTTACAGGATATTGAGGGAGGAACAGTATCCAGAGTGACTAATGAAGAGAAGTGTGAGAGTTGACTATTTTCAGAAACTTATCTGAAGGGCAGAGCAGGACATGGTGTAGTCTCAACCTCTGCATTCCTGTCGTATGATCTCAGGCCATGTCCAGGCCACCCCCTCCTCTAATACACCTACTGGACAAAGAGAGGGTTTATTGTGTTTTTATAGATAGTAGTTTTATGTAAAACAATTATGCTAAGAACTTAGAGGGAGGGAGAGAGATGGAGCTTGTGTTCACAAGCGTGTGCGTGTCAGAGATATTTCCACGTCATCACTGGCTCCAGGTGTGTGACTGGAGAGATGAGCGTGTGAGGAGCGAAGCGGCTGCAGTAAACACAGCTGTTGAAACACACAGCGCTGGACGTCCTTCCCACAGTGCACTTCTCGCCATCCCAACGCGGACCAGCAGTGTATTCTTTGAGAAGTGCATTTGTGGCAGAGCACACACACTGGTATTGGAAATCCTTAGGCATTTATGCTTAACGCTTTTGGTTTTGTTAAAGGTTCCTGTAACAGTTCTTATATTGATCATTTTGTAGGCAATTATTTGAAAGTAGTTCAGGTTGCTTTATTGATCTTTAGCAACCGATTATTAACTTTTCCAAAAGTCATTAATCACTATTACAGTGACTTGAAGCGAGAGTTGCAGGCAGCATTGTAATTCGTGTTTGTGATCACGTTTCACCCTTGCAGCTCAATACCGTACTGCAGCAAAAAATGTTTTAAAGCGTTCTTTACAGGTTATTACATGTTCACATTTATTTCATCTATAAGTATCACAAAAATGAAATCTCTTCTGATACTTCCAGATACTTTTGAATGTTTTTTTCTTTGTGCAGTGACCAAAACAAGCTTTCATTCTTTGTTGTTACAATTGTTTGAATGTGCAGAAAGAGAAAGGTTTAGAAGTGTAAAAAGCCTGATTGGTGTTACATTCGGCTTAACTTAATACAAAAAACAGCGAAGTGTGCCGAACCAAAATCTTACTGTATGATAGTAAAGAAGGACAGTGTTTTTTAAAGGTGTTATTTATTTTTCAGTATTGATTTTCTACAGTGCAAAGGTTGTGGTTTCACTGACAGAATGTATACAATGAATCCACTGTAAGAGGCCGTTTATACGAGATCATTTTCAAATGAAAACGTAGAACTTTTTATGCATTTTGGCCAATCGTTTACATGGAAACGGGTCTCAAAGTGCAAGTTTTTGAAAACGCTGCCGTTTCCGTATCCATGTAAACGATGACGTCACGCGCATGCGTCTTACGCGCTCAGTCGTGCGAGTATAACCAAAACAATAATGGCGACTATGTGTTAACGTTTTCCCAGCAAAATGTGGATTTGACACATTATTTACATCGCCAGACTTTAAACACACATATACGTCGACCAAGGGTATTAAAAAGCACTTTTGGCTTAAACCTGTATATGTGTATGTGCGCAGGCGTCCACTGGCCTGGCATGCATACTACAGCATTTTTATCCGTTTTCCTGGATCTGTGTAAAGGCAGCCCGTTTTGATAACGTACGCGAAACTTTTCAAAAGCGCAAAGGAGAAAACCTTTGCGTTTTTCATCATGTAAACGTGGTCTAAGTTGCTTTGTGTAAAAACATCTGCCAAATGCATGAATAAACAAATGTAAGTGGGTAGTTGACAAATAAACCATTAATAGTCTGTGCCTATAGCCTAGTGGTTAGCGCAATGACATATAGCACAACTTCATTTCCGTCCGACACTGGTTTGAATCCTGACCCGTAGTGGGTCTCTCCACCAACCTAACATTTCCTGTCAATCTGTAAAATAATAGAGAGGAAAACCAACAGGCTACTTGTGAAATGGCACACTAACCAGGTCTGGTAGGACTGTCTTGTTTTCTGACTGCATCTAGTCATCTGTATACCATCTGAGCCACACACAACACACACACAACACACACAGTTACACCTGTGGAGCAGGTAATGTTTACAGATGTGCAGATGAGGGTGAAGTCATTTTCTCTTTTCTTTGAAGCACATCAAAGCCTGATGTATGCAATACCCTTCTCTCTCAACACTCCAGAGTTATGAGGTTATAAAAACATTACGCTTGCTAAACTGACCCCCGGAGGAGGCTTTGAAAGGAGGATTTGGAGGAAGAGCCCCTTCTCTAATGTTCATTAGTGTTCCTCTGAACTTAAATAGTTCATAACACAGTCTTTTGGTCTTTTAAAGTGTAGCTGTAGTAGGCCATCTGTGTTTTCTTTGCACGTACAGTTTGTCGAGTGTTTGATGGTAGTCATCTGTCTGACCTATTACTGTATAGGTGGCAAGTCACCATGACACGTTCACGTGTGCCTTGTATCCTGTGGATGCATAATTTTGAAACGTATACATTGAATGTATTGTAAATTGTTAGGAATTAATATATGGATGCAAGTCTCTTTCTACACCTGGCATTAACAATCTAGCCTGAATTTTGTTTCAGTAGGACTCTATGATTTATGCAATGTGGAAACCACCATGTCCAACATTTTCTGCATTTGTGGGCCTCCTCTCACAAAAACATTTCTGTGCAACCATCCCCAGGTCAACCTAGATCAGAGCGGGTCGATTTTTGTATGCCACGTTCGTTCTGTGCCTGAGCTCAGGAATTTGTTGTGTGCTTGAAAGATTTTGTCTGAACTTCTTTGTTGTCTTGACTCCTGGGTAACTTTATGTAAAACTTTCTGCCACCCTAAACACACTTTATTAACTGTTATCTGCTCACCATGTCCTTATTTTGTTTGCTGGTATGTTAAATATTTGCCGCTGTGAACAGGAGTTTACAGGAAGTCAGCTGGGGAGAGAAAGGTTAAAGCAGGGTCTTGTGTATCACAATGAGGTGCGAGTCGCTCATCATCAGGGGCTGTGTTTACATTCAATGTCTCTCCTTTCCTTAATCTTACCAGTTAAAGAGTTCAGTGCTTCTCTCTCTTTGTCTTGCTTGCTCTCTCTTTCACTTTCTTTGAGTGTCTTTATGTACAGTACAGTCATGCCAATAAATCTTTGTTGATTCAGACAGAATTATAAAGTACAGGTGTTGTGCGTAAAGAAAAGGAAGTAAACGAAAGTGCTATAAATAGACTGACATCTTTCAATCGCTCTGTTACTCTGTGATGTGCTTACAATAATGTTACAATAAAGTTAGAAATGAAAGGTAAATGCCAGTTGCAGTATTTTAAAGTCTGTATAACCAAGTCCTTTTTCAATCCTTAGACGCACACCAACTCATGGGGACTCCTGGCAAAAAAGCGTATAAATCGTACAGAAACTCTAAAAATGCAAAACGTTTTCTATGATCTTTAGGGTTAGGGGATAGGGAATAGAATACAAAGTTTGTACGGTATACAGATCATTGTGCCTATGGACTGTCCCCACGGAGATAATAAACCAGATGTGTGTGCGTGTGTGGTTCCGGCCTCAGTAGTAAACCCTGGACTGTGGAGAGGCCTCACTTTCACTTTAAAACAGGAAGTCGTCTGCGCTCAGACTTATTTTTCATTTCCATAGGCCTGTTTACACACTCCCAGCTGTGACACCTCTCTATTAGAGAAAGAGAATGTGTGTAGCTGCTGGGAACAATGAGTCACCAGAATCAGGCTTATTAGACTGTAACGAAATGCCTTGTCATAATTAAAACCAATCATTTTATAGCTAAACATTCTCTTTCTCTCTCGCTTTCTGAAGGTGTGTACATCTGGTCACACGGATCAGAGAAGTGTTGTAATATGTGCCCTATGGTATTATTAAACAGACTTAGGATTGCAAAAGAAATCTATGATTCTCCAATATACTGCTGTGGGGTATGAAAACAGTCAATGTAAATGTTCTTCTCAGAATTTATACACTTTCATTGCACTGTTGCATTTCAGTTTGGAGATCTGACCAAGAATGACGTAATGACTTGTTAAGTGTTTAATCAGTGCTAAACATTATAACCCATAAGATAGAAAGATCCCAAAATTAAATGTCTATATAATCTTTAACCCCGTTGTTTCTTCTGCGTAGGACTATAGTTTCTTTTCTCAGGAGAAATATCTCAAATATCTAGCTTTCTAGTGTTCTGAAAACTATATTATCTAACTCTTTTAAAAGACAGTGTTTCACTGTCTGTGACTGGGCTGAGATTTGCCAAAATACCAAAGTCTGGAATGAAAGGTCATACATTTAATTATGATCTCATGGCATAACTATTTTATGTTTTAGGGAATTGGTGACTAATTTGTATGAATTTGTGCAATGTTATTTGTACAATATGTTTGATCTGCTCTCTCACCAGTGGCATTTGTGATGGTGTGAACCTTCATGCTTGCTTTTTTCTAATAAGTGTTTTGGTATAAACCAGGCACAAATTCAGATAAAACCATTACCTTGTAAAGTAGGTACGATTGGCATGTCTTATTACATTTTTTCAAAGGATAAAATTATTTACCACATTTATGTCTCTGCTCTGTACTTATACTTTTGTCAAACTCTTGTCAAGTTCTTTGGGAATTTTATGAGAAACCTTTAAGTTGCTAGATCATTTTAACATAACTGGGCAATTCCAGCGTTATGGATGTGACGTTATGGATAACCGCTCAGAGAATGTTTTTATTACCCATATACTATCTGTTCATATTTTACTAATCCCTTGTTGATAGAGTCTAAACATTAGAAAAAGATCTATGTCTATGTCAGAACATAAAATAGTTACTTTATTTTAATTTAGATGTGCCTGTTGATAAGGAATATGTACCGTTACAGATGTGACAATCCTGGAAAGGGAACTCCAAAGCTCTAAAAGAGCAGTTTGTATTATTCAGGTCTGGGAATTCAGAATCTAGATGTGTGTGGTTCCATCTCAGGCAAAGCACTGAATACAAACATGGTATCTCTCATCTGTGCGCTCTCAGCGGGCGGCTGTGTTTGTTTGTATTCGTCTCTCCACCCTTCTACATGATGATCAGGAAACAAAGACCGACCTTGCGGCCCAAAAGACATGACGTTAGCCCTGGTTCTGGAGCTCCTCCAGACTCAGAAATAGGTCAGGTTAGTAAAAATAGGCCAAGGGAGGGTCTGCTACAAACTTCTGCAAGTCTGCCACCTTTTTCCTCTCAGTCCACTGGATAAAACATTAGCACATTCCCATATCCAAGTGAAAATCGTTGTTGGTCTATGAACTCTTTAAGTACCTGTTTGCTAAGCATTGTGTGATCTATGTTCTTGAAATGTGTCTGTTAAAGGGGTCCACAAGTTTCCTTTCGGAAGTTTATGTATTGTTTACTGAGGTTGATGTGGTGGAGGTCCTCGTTTCCTCCTGATAACAACACGGAAACGCATTCACACACAGTAAATTTGCTTATCCGCACCCCACCCCATCAAGTGAGAAAATAAATAATGAGGTCAGAGGGAAGGTCTTTGACTCAGCATTGTTCTCCACTGCTCAGTTTCTTTATCTCCTGAGGAAAGTTTCATTGCTTATCATTGAAGCTGCTTTTTCATAAGGACTTGATAGAGTTATCAGTTTTATCCAGTTTCGTTGGACTGTCAACATTGTTTCAGATGTTTCTTCTGTAGATAAAATCAAAACCAACAGATCATTGTTGACTTACACTGAGAATGTACAGCAATGAAATAAATGTAGAAGTGACTTAAAGGGATAGATCACCCAAAAGTGAGAATTCTCATTTACTCGCACTCATGTCATTCCAAATCTTCCAATTCTTCTGCAGAAAATAAGATATTTTGAAGAATGTTGGTAGCCAGACAAAATTGACACCCATTGATTTCCACTGTATGGATGGACACAAAACCACTGAAACATTCCTCAAAATATCTTATTTTGTGTGCAGGTTTTAACAACATACGGGTGAATTTACATGACTTTATTCTCTTCTTCTCCAGAATACGACATTTACAGACACATCTGACTGAGTACTATGAAAGCTTTCTCTCTCAGTTATGAAACACCTCCATCCACCTCAGACTTGCAGTAGCTTATCAGACTCAGACGGAACAAGATAAAGAGCAGGAACAGTTGCCAGGCGACAGTGGTTACAATAAAAAGGACAGCGTTTAGTAGGGACAGCTCCTGACATACACGTACACATTTCCTCTACTATAAGCTGCTCTCTGTAGGTACACGTCGTCTGCCGTGGATGCAATGAGGTGTAATTATGGACAAAGATTGCTGATTTGAATTTCCATGACAAGCTTGAAGAAAGATGCCATGTTTACATAGAGAGACGTTCCGTCTTTTCACAGGGTAAAATGTGGTTACTTTAGAGGTGCTCCTTCATAGCTTTTGGGATTTTAAGATGAAGTGTATAATTGCTGTACCATTTCCATTATCAGACAGAATTTGTGAAGTAATTATCGATGCTCAGGTCTGGCATTACTTGGCCAAACCGGTAATCTTTTAAACGGCATAGAAGAATTTTAACTGCATTTCCATTAAATTGAATTTGCAAATTGAAAATGCATCCAATAGAAACATATATTTTGCAATATTTTCTTGTTTTCTCAAGCAATTCGATAAAGGAATATTTAGCAAAACTGCAATAGAAACCGCTTTTGTCGCATTTGCAGGTCACATGGCACACAATCATTCTTTTAAGATGGCACGGTATGTTTGGACTACGTTTCTCTTCACACTTCCTCATAGTAGGTGACGGTATGCACCACAAAAGTTGGTTCGCTACCGTCCGTAAAAACCTAAAGAAGTTTATACAGAGTGACTTGTCGTAAGAAGACAAATTACATTTCAGTTGCATAACATAGTTTAATGGAAATGCTGTCATTTCACTTTTATTTTTTTAGACATTTAGTAAATATCGCACATTTCGAGCCTTTTTCATACTTTTTGTGTCTCCTAAAAACTTTTAGGACGAACGTCTAAGACAATTGTAGACCTAATATAATATAGAGTATGGAGATATAAAATAAATGTGCTGTATTAGCACAGCTCAGATAAGTATTTGATGATTAGTCTATTACTTTCCCAAGAAAAATCTGAGAAACAAATCTCAGTAAAAATCCTCATTTGCTTTCCATTTAATCTCCATGCTATCCAAGAGTAAAACTCAGATTTCATTATTTGAGAACAGTTTTCAGTTGAATATTCTTTCCTACGGGATCACCATGCATTAATGCTGATGGGTCTTTCTGGATGTATCAGTGTTAATCACGTCTTGGATACAGTCAACGCAAATATGTTTACTCAGAAGAGCGTAGCCAGGCATAACACAGACGCAGTGGCGAAATGTCCCAGAGGTCTGAGCTCAGGAACAGAACAGGATGACTGGGAGTTAGATCAGTGGAAAAGAAGGTGAGGGTGAGCTGTTAGGTATGTCTGGAACTGGGACAGTCTGCGTTTGGGGCTTACACTCCTCCAGAAGCAAAGAGCTACAGTACAGCACATCTTTTCAATAGGGGTTGACCTAGCTTGGTAAGAACTAAAGCCTGATGATTTATGAACGTGATGTCTTTATCAGGAGAAAAGAGAAAATACTGATGTACATTTCGGAGAACTGTGTGGAGCGTGTTGTTTTTCAATGCTGGTCTTTCTCTAGTTAAAAAACAACAATTGAGATTTTTTTAAAGATTTTGCTAAGCCCCACCTCAAACGCTATTGATCACATCTTGGCAGTTGTATGTGCCATGTTTTCAGATCTTTTGCTCTTTTTTTGGCTAGTCTACTCTATTCAAGTCCTGTTTGTTTGAATAGTTTTCAACAGAATTGTACCAAAAAATCATAATCTTTAAATACATGTTTGATGTTTGTTTATGCCCTAAAAGAGCATCAGTAGCGGTAACCTGTGATGAGAGAGAGACCTGACTCTAGACTCCAGAGTCTCATCGCCTGCTCATCTGGTCACAGTGACATTGAACAAACCTCAAAACACAACTTGTTACTCTCACTTTCTTTCAGAAAACATTTATAGATTGCCCGTGTTTGTTTTGCCAGGAAAAGTACAAGGGACCGAAATGGGGTTGGCAGTTGTTGTGCCTTCTGTGCTTGTGTATGCAGCAGTAAATCTGGCCCAGGCCTTCCTCCGTCTGCCATGCTGCTATTTCAGCCGTGTGTCCTGTCTCACTCAGTTCCTGCTTTCTCTCTGTTTCTCTCTCTCTCTGTTCGGCGTTCTCATGTGGAATGGGTGTAGTGGTGCTCTCTGAGTGACTTGCGAGCAATAGCAGCAACAACAAACTAATAACAATAGCAGGCCTGAGAGCACATCTGCATCTTGTTCACCACACTTACAATGTCCCCTGAGCCCTCTCTCTCTCTCTCCTTCTCTCTCTCTCCTCTCTGTCTCTCCTCTCTCGTTCGTCTCTCTCACCTCTCTCTCTCCTCCTCCTCTCTTCTCTCTCTCTTCTCTCTCTCCTCCTCTTCTCTCTCTCTCCTCTCTCTCGTTCTCTCTCGATCTCGGTCTCTCTCTCTCCTCTCTCTCTCTCCTCTCTCTCGTCTCTCCTCGTCACCTCTCCTCGTCCTCTCGCTCGGCTCTCCATCAGGTCTCCTTCTCTCTCTCTCGCTCTCTCTCTCCTCCCTCTCTCGCTCTTCCTCTCCATCTCCTCTCTCTCTCTCTCTCTCTCATCTGCCTTGTTGTGTCAACCACTAGAATAGGTTGGTTGATTTCCAAACAATAACAGTAACATAGTGTAGAATGATGCACGACAACTTCATCAATAACAAGTTGTGAAGCATAAACACAATTTTTGGTTGTTAAAATGTTTTGTAAACAAAAGTGGGCAGGTTATGTGTTAGCATAGTCGGTTACGAGCACTAGTTCCCTATTTGAGAAGTAGCACAATTATAAGTGGGAACCGATTAGATAATCTGGTACCATTTGACTTATCAGTCACTTTAGACTAGACATCAACCCTTTCACTCTTTTTTTAATAGCAACCAGAGAGTTTTCCTCTCCCATACACCCCAGTATGTAGGTCAACAGCCAAAACAAAGCAGCGGTGATGTGATATAGCTCCACCACACCAGAGCTTTGCAGTTTCTTCTCAATGTGCTCGCCACATGTGCGTTTATTTCTGGAGAAGGAGGTCGCGAGGAGGGACAAAAACGAAATCCACGTGTAGTTTTTACCCTGTTGTTTTATTCTCCTAACTAGGTTTGTCTGTTCTTTCGATGTTGCTTTATCTCCACCCTAAAAGAATGACAACAAAAAAGGTGGGTTTCCGGAACGTGCTCTCGGATTTCACCTGAGAACTTGACACAGATCAGCGTGTCATAATCTGTGATGTGCGTGAGATTGGGAGAGGCTCTGATCTGTGGTTACTGTGAGAAAGATGACCGCTTGGGACTGTAGGAATGGAGAGGAGATGTATCTGTAACTCTAGAGATGGATTAGACACCGGATCTGTACACGCTAACCTACAGAGGGACAGTCACATGGATGTCTTGAAGAGTGTACAGGTGGCCGGAAAAACGTACTTCACCGGCATGTGTTGTGATTTGGTCACTAGCAGCAGATGTTGGTGTTGATGCGTTTCGCGAACCTACTCTAATGTTCGCAAAACGTCACAATAATGTCATTTGATTGAGAATTTGTAGCATCAGTTTTGATTTCTCCCACTTTGTTTGCTTTGCTTTTATTTAGGTTTTGTTACAGAGGTCCCTGATGAGTTGTATTATTTTAAAACATATTAAATATGAGTGCACACAAACCATGAAATATAAATAAAAGGCTCTAAAGTATGTCCGGATTACTATATATTTACATGTCATTTGCACAATGTTGCCAATCCAGAAAGCCATACTGGTTGACTACTGTGGTAACCATTCAGACCAGTATTAAGCAGCATTAATGATAATAGATCAGAATTAAAACTCATGCTGGTGTAAGCCATATTTTCTTTACGGAGTCATCTAAAAGACAGATATTAAGACAGTTCGAGATTAATGCTTCTCTCCGAGGTCGGTGTAAATCTGCAAATTGCTCTTGAATCGAGCGTCTGTCTCAGCTGGGTCGCTCACTTCTGCTTTAGTGTTTACAAGACATTTCAGTAAGTGTTTCTGGTTCATATATCACCTGCTCCTGCAGTCTGGGAGATCCTGAGCTTTTGGTGTGGTACACGTACTAGGCTGATGGATGAAGGGCGAGCATGGCCTTGAGGTCCAGTTGGTTTACGTTGTGTTGGGGAGTTGTGCTGGAAGGGTGCAGGACCACCCATGTGCTGGCTGTCTTCTTTCGATCCTCCCTGCTCATCCGCACACGGACGGTAATATACACAGACTTCTGCTCAAACACACACTCACTGACACGGCCATCCAATTCTTCCCAGGGACGGATGAAGACGTCATGCAATCATTCAGAACACCTAAACAACACGGACACATGAGTGCATGCACATGAAGTTTATGATTAGTTTACAGAGTCGTGTTGTCAAGGCACCTGCATGTATATACAGTACAACAATAACTATTAGGGTTCATAAAGAAAATAAGAGTTAACTGAAAATGACATATACTGCAAACGTTCTCTAACATTGTCCGTTATATGTGTGTAAAACGTATGCACATTATTAAAAGCAAATAATCATTATTTATATATATAATATAGCATATTACTGCTGTCCTTTTAAAACCTCGTATTTACATATTTCGTTTTTAATTTTTGCCATAAATCAACATTATTATTATTATTATTATTATTATATTTTCCTGAAAAACTATAAATTTGGACATATATATTATATTATATTCCATTATATTTCATTACATAATTTTCTATTATAGTGCATTACGTCACATTACGTTGCATTTCATTTCATTATATTATATTCATTACATTACATTTTATTATATTATACTATAATTTGTATTTAATTCTTTATGATATGATATTATAATATTTAATAGTTTCAAATTTATTTCTGCCTTTCGCAGTTTTGCTTTGTTGCAAAGCAGCCTTACAGTAAATACCTATTAAGTGAAGTGAAGTATTACTACAGATATTAGTGACAAAAGTAGAATAAAACAGAAAATTAATAAATATATGGAGCGCATAATATATGGTATTTTTTCAGTTTTGGTAATATTTCCAGGATTTAAATTGATGAAAGTAACTAAAAGTAACCACCAATTTTATTAATGTGTCATGACCTTTTCTTTAAAAAGTGTGTAGTTACATTCTTGTGTTCAAAACTTTGGAGACTCAGTATTTCCATTGCTGTTCTGTTATACTATGCACTTGCACATACTTTCTATAGTCTAAAACTTCTTGGCAGCAATAAAGCATAACTGTATGTGAGGGAATGTTTGAAGCAACCATCATTTCATGATTTCACATGAACCCAGACGACCTTCACATGCAAGGTGACCTTCACATGCAAGGCGACCTTGACAGAACAAGAAGACGTCAGCCTGTGATATATCTGTTTGAGCTGCAGGTCTCTTCCTCGCTTGTCCTAAACAGGTGTTTCTACAACAATAGCTATAATTCTCAATCTATCAGTGTTTTAATCATGTGCATTGACTGCACAAAACCGATTTTTGTGTTCCGTGAAGCGTTTTTAGGATAAACCATTCACTCCTGCAGTGTAAATATAGAGAAAGCGAGTCAGTCAGGAGGGGTGTGTGTGTGTTCTCAAGGGGGGATCAGTCTCGCTTCAGGGGCTTTCCTTTCCCACAAAGGCCTACTATACCGGGGAGTGGTCCCATGGGAAGGCTAATAGAAATCTGAGCTGGCAGAGAAGAGCTAGGGCTGGGCTTCACTGAGAAAACTGGTCCTCCTCAGGGCACTCATGCTCTCAAAGGTTTACATGCTCCCAAGGTTTCAGCTTCATGGGGTCGAGTACCTCGACAGCAGTTTGACCTGCATTTGAGGGAGGATGGGAGTGCACACTTTTAGCATGCTATTTTTATGGTGGAGGAGGAATGGCACACCTCACGTTCAGTAGGGTCAGACCTTCTTGTGGGTGAGGTTGTTCTAGATGATAAACAGACAAAGAGTGAAGAAACATAATGTGTGTATTTTCTAAAGGGAAATTGTTTGTCTGCCATGTTGCGGTGTTGTTGGATGGTTGCTGTGTGGTTGCTAAGGTGCCCTAAATGTGGTTATCATGGTTGTTAGGGTGTAATTTAGTAAATATTATTTGTTCCATTACCTAAACTTGGATCCAAGCAATTATAATATTCATGTATGCCCTAGCCACTATTAAATAGTGAAAATTGTTGCAGCGATTGATACGGTATCATTGAGCAAAGAAAGAGCTTTAAAGGAGAATACGTAACCACATTGCAGCATTAGAGACTTGGCTACTGAGTTGGGTGGAGACATGGCACATTCAGCTGGAGTTGACAAAGTTTAAAAGGACAGACGTGTAGGAGCACACCCAACATGCATCCCACTCGCTGCACACATTCTGGCCATGTTTGAGAGAAGCATCACTTTGCATGTTTATGTACCAGAGGTATGCAGCTGCTCTGTGTGTGTGCATTGAAATGAGAAGGTCTGAAAGAGAGAAAGTTGACAAAGACAGGAATCCACACGAAGGGGGGCTGAGGGAACGTCATCTCTGTATGGCCCCCTAAAAATGTATTGCGTGCAGACATGTGTATGTACCTGTATGTAGACAAGGATTTCTGTTGAAATCTAATGCTTAACTGATGAGTTTCAAGCAGAAAGGATTTTTCATCCTTTGCATCCCAACCTATCATGGCTGCATGTCAGACACATTGTTGGTCATTTGAATAAACTTCCAATAACATGTGACAGCTTGTATATACGGCTGCTATGGCGGTATGTCGGAAAAAATGGCGCGGGACAGAATCGGCTTTATTTTAAAAGTCATCCGCGGTTACTACAGTACACATAAGATTGTAACGTAAACATGAAGTGGTGAAGTTGAAGAAAGAAGCTTGAAATGAGCAGCGAGTATGAAAGCATGGATGTACTTTCACATGTACCAAAAGCCCTCGAGTGGTTAAGCGATATCATCTTTTGACCTCTATGTCTTGGTAGACTTGACTGATCAATATGGTTGTGATTTTGCTGTTTAAGCATATGTACATGCAAAAGATATGTCTTGTAGCACCGGTGGCTTGAGCAAGCTTAGGCGTGCACAGTCAGCCAGATTTGACGGATGGCGTGTGCCTCGACCCTGCCCTGCCTGTGGCTGTGTGCACATCCAACACTGACTAAATAAATGCACTATGAGTGCATCTGGCTGTGCTGCTTTTCTCCCTGTGAGCCGCTGCTAAAACTCCCTGCTTCATTTTTAAACATAAAGCCGACAGTCCTCAAAAGCACATCATTATAAATCATAACCACCCCCATCCCCATTATCACAAAGTAGCAGAGTAGATAAAACCTTAAACCCCAGTGCAGCTGAGTCTGCAGGAGGAACTGAGGTACAGCGATCTGATTGGTTCCTGAAAGCTCTTAGGAAAAGGTTCGATTGATGACAGCTAATGCGGAATGGTGCTTGGTTTGGTTTAGTTAGGACTAGATGCTCATGAATTGGTGTAATAATACACTTGATGGGATTCTAATGGAGCTGGTGATTAATAGAGTCAGAGGTTTTGCCAGGAAGAGATGACGTGTACGGCTCTTTACTGGATTGCTATATCATACACTTTAATTTTTTTTATGGGCCCATTTCTCTCTGTAAGGAGTCCGATTGTAGCTGCACTTCACTAATGTGACAGATGAGCAGCTTTTAAGGCACAGTGTGGTATGTGAATGGAGTTTTCTAATGATGTTGTAAGTGAAAGTGTGTGTTAGTGTGTGTTTGTGTGAGAGGATGCTTCACATAGACTTGAGTTGTTCTGTCTGTTAACCGCGGCAGTAAACACAACACTATGTGTTTGTGCGTTTCTGACACTCAATCTGCACTGAGCATCAAGCATTAGATTAAAACAACATTAAGCTGAGCACGTTCAGTCTCATAAAATCTCATAAAAACTATGTTGTTTCATCATAGACACTTGTGGACTTTAATTGAATTAGTTTGTGCATTAACTCTATTTATAAAACGGTTTGTTTCAGTCCTTGATTCTGATTGGTCAATGACTGTGTTTAATTCACAATAAAGCACAGCTATGACCGCTTCATTACTTATGACCGCTTATTGCTTATACTGTGTTTATAAACGATTACATCAAGCGCCTGGCCCAGTTTTAGGGTTAGGTTTCTATCAATATAATTGATCTTATATTTAGTTTATATTAATATTAATTTATTTTCATAATTTTGCCGAGGTCTACCAGAAGTTAAGTTTGGGCCACATACCAGTTGTTTGTGTTGTTGCCGCTGTACCTGTCTACACTGTACATGACAGAAAAATTCTGTCCTTTTTGTCATATTTCTGAAATGTCATTTTGTTATTTTCCCAGCTCAAATTATATATTGTGTTTAAATCATTATGTGGTAAAAAAAAAAAGACATTTATGGTTATGACCATATGGCAGATTGAGCAGACACAGCTAACATGGATTGACTAAACCTCAAACATATTTTTAAATCATAAAATTTATTATTTTTACATTTAGAATTGTTTCTCATATATTTACATATTTACCCAGGTATATTTTTTCCCCTCATTGTAATATTAACCCAATAGAACTGTCTCTTTTGTTTAAAAACTGTTGGCCAGTCATTATATTAGAATTCATTAAATTCATATCCAATCCCAACAAACAGACCATGCTAACTTGAGTTGTGGTTGTTGGCATGCTTGAAACTGGTCTTACTTAGTAAGATTAGGTCATTTGGCTTGTAGGACCATTAGGATTTCAAATGCCAAGATCAAAGTATTAGGGGTTTTTGGGGAGCAAGTTTTCATTGTGGTCTGACTATAAATATCCAGTACCCTTAAAGACTGACTGAAGATTGAATACACTGTTGACCGATTAACTGACTCTTCGAATGTAACACTAAGTAACTGATTGATTTTTAGCAGTGACCCATCAACTGACTGATCGAAATATTGTTGACTGAACGGATGTATTTCTAAATAATTTGGGCTCCAAATTCCTCCTAGCGGAATGGATGAATGGATAGTCCGGGCTCCTACATGGATTTTTACAGTCCCTTGTCCAAGCTTGATTTCTGTGGCAGGAGTTTTTAGTATTTTCTATGCCAAATCAAATATGGATTCGACCTCCAACAGGGGCTCATTGAAATGTCATAAAAGTTACACTGATGTCTTCAGACTTTCAGCAAAAGTAAACAAATACCCACCAAATTCACTTTATTGTTGGAATATTGATGCATTTGCTCAATAAATAACAAATGTTAAAAGATTTTATTGGTCGTTTGAAGGTTTATGATGGAAAAATATTTCCTCTCCAGATGGATGGAAGAAAGTAGAGTCTCTCTCTCTCTGATTTCTGTAGAATGGTCATGATAAGTAATATGTCTCTTGTTCTGTTTTGACGGAAATAGATATTTTTAGATATTATTTAATTGTTTTGGGTGAGCTACTCTTCTGTTGTTGTTTTTTCTTTATTCTTTGTTTTATCTCTGTTCTGGTCACTGAACTATACACCATACTGAGCTTGGCTATATTGATAAAGGGCACGGAGCACAAAGCCAAACCTCCGCTGAATCTTGATGTCCCTTGAAGACCTGACGCTGCATCCCCTTAGCGTGGTGGATGGGATGGTATTCTTTCATGGTTGGACAAAGACTTGCTTGTTTGTCATGAGGAGGATGGGCACTGTACTTTGGTTCCATTTGGTTCTGAGGATCTTGTATGAGAATGCCACGAGTGTGTGTGTGAGTCCACTGGCTCTGGAGCTGCAGGAATGCTGGTGTTTGCTAAGTAGAGAGGGCTACAGCGACTGTCCAAACACGCGTCTGTTTGCCAACTGGGTGCATATTACTGTCTCTGTGCCGGGAGCCTCAGTGGCTGGCCTCTGAATGAAGTCTCTTGTGTGGCGAGAGAGGACCAGGAGCATGCTGGCAAGAGGTGCGCTGAGATCGGAAAGACAACAGCGCTTAGTGCCACTGCCCTCTTCAACATTCTGGAAGCTCTACAAGAAGCCTCTGTCACTCCATCTGAAAACCTAGAAACCTGTTATCAACCTTACAGCTTTCCAACACTGCTCACATTCATATAGATTTGTCAGGGTGCATGTTGGGTTATGTTTATCTGTTTCCTACAACAGGGGATACGGTGCATTCGGATGCATGTGCCGTGCTTTGCCCGTGTCTCGCTGGCCAGATACAAACAGGCTGTGTGTGTTTTTTTACTGGCTTAGACATTCTTTTGAAGATTAACCTACCTGCCGTCCTGGAATTTCTAATTACATTTTGAATTATCGCTCCTTGCTTTTCATGCATCCATGTCCCTGCCTCAGGCATCAGCCTTTTTTTTATTCTTGACACAGCAGTAAAGGGAAAATAAGTTTAGATTTGATACACATACAAGTAAAGGTGAAGAACGACTCCAGGGCATTGTATTATATTAAAGTTAATTTAGTCAACTGTTCATATTGCAGTAGATTCAATAAGCTTCATGAGCAGCACCTTTTTAAAATTAAGGTAACTTATGTGGTTTATATTTAATATGTTATACCAAAACAATCAAGCAACATAGCCATTCGACAAAAAAGAATTTTTGAAAATAATAATCGTTTTTTTACCATCCTTTTATAAAAAAAGTACGACATGTTTCTGTCACAATACTACAGAAACTTTTGTAATGTAGTATTGCACTGGTAATTCATCATTCTAGTATCTACAAAAGCTTACATTGTCAGTTACCTTATAAAAATTCCAAATGGAAACCTATCGTGACATCCACCAGTCCTCCAGAACCAGACCAAAGTCAGCGTATACTTCAGAAATGGAGCATACTTCAAAAGCAGTGAGTGCATGAGAATACATACATTGAGAATCTGGTTATAAACTCAGCCATGCTTCAGAGATGCTCAGCATGAAGAAGAGATGATTTGGGGGTCTGCAGTGCTCAAGAGTGGGGGAAAGAAAGCAGGCAGTGTGTGCCGAGTGTAGATTTCATATAAGTGCTCTCAGTGTATATGGCCAAAGCTTGGGCCGTAAAGGCGTCCTCTGTGGGCTCTGCACACTCCACCAGGCCTGACCGTGACTCCAGGCAGCTCTCTTCATTAAAGAGCACTAACTCCCACAGGCCCACATGTGCTCCCTGTGCTCCGCTTCAGAGGAAAGAAACGATGAATAATGTATTTGACATGAAAGAGCAGAGCATGTTTTCTTCCTCTCTGCATAGTCATGTGCTGGACATTCATGGACTTTGTTTCTAGGCTGTACATCTGACGTGCCTTTAACAAGTGCTGTGGGGGTCTGGTGATGGTATCAGATGGTAATGCTATGGATTGAGCTTTGCTAACTTTCTCATGACACAATACATTTGTAATACATACGGTATGATATGATGTATTAACGATGCATCATAATTGGATTGACTCTTTACCTTTTACTGAGAAATGCAGCTTTTATAATTTTAGAATAGAGTAGAGCAAAATAGACAGAAACCTTCAAAGTGGAAACCTAAACAAACGTTACTGAATAGTGACTAGAATAGAATAGGATAGAGTAGCAGAGCAAAGAACAGCATAGCATAAAATAGAATAGCATAGCATAGCATATAATAGAGCAGAATAGAATAGAATAGAGCAGCATAGCATAGAATTACATAGAGCACCATAGCAAAGAACAGCATAGCATAGAATAGAATAGAGAAAATAAATCAAATATTTCAATATATAATTTATATATACATTAAACTGTTAAGCTTCAGTATATACAGAGATATTGGATGAGATGCTTCAAAAATATTATGGTATTACCATAATATTTAGTTATTTGTGTGAGCTTGTTTGTGGTGATACCACATCACATACTGATGTCAATGTCAACTGTTTCCCATCATCATCAAATCCCATCATGTTGGCATTACCGGTGTGGGTTAGATTTACATCCAAACCTTGAGGAAAAAACTGCTCAGCACTATTTGATATATTTTTCGGGAAAATTATATCATTTATTTAAACTTTCAAAGACATCGCTTAAGTATTGGTTCAAGATGTTCAAAATGCACACACAGAGGCACTCTTACATTGTGTCAACTGTGTTTGTGTACATGCACATGTGTGGGTGGGTGGGTGTACACAAGACAGACCTTGATTTCTTGCATTAGTTAAGTAATGATTTTAAAACACACAGCTTACACCTGCCGCACGCTCGCCCACGCGCACACCCACGTTCATGCAAATACACAGATGCAGAAGGGTAATAGCAAGCGCCCACTCATTCGACTTTGCTCTGATTGACAGGCTGTTTGTGTTTACCATCATAGACTAATGGATTTGTTCTACTAGCAAGGTCATCGTTCCTGACCGGGGCCTCGCGCACAGGGCCCATGTTATGCAGCGCACAGACGCACTCACGCGTACACACACGCAATTCCAGTAAGGACTCCTCCTCTGCTCTCACCAGTTAACCAAAAAAGACCCTTTGAAATCAGCAGGAGTTTAGCTGTTACTGGAAAATTGGCTTCTGTTAATCCAGCCCTTTTACCCCCCCTGATATGCCTTTGCATTTTTTATTAATTATATTTAACAGTTTTTTTGCCTGTAGTTACAGTTATCATTCTTGGTGTGAACAGGCCTTAAGTCCAGCATCTCTCAATATAAACATCACACATGAGCAGTTCTGGAATGTTTTTCAGGATATGACATAGTATTGATGTTGTTATGAGCAGGCGTTTGGCAGCTTCTGAAGAGTCAACTGTTGAATTCATTACAGTCCGTCCTGTGATTTATGCTGGCCAAAGTATTATAGAGCTGACTGCTGCTGTCTCAGAGGGAGATGATGTCTTTACCAGGCTTTACCCAGACCTCCACTACTGTGAGGGTGAGAGAGACAGAAGGAGACAGAGACCGCAGTGGAAAAGTCAACAGCGCGATTTGAATACATTTCTTGCAGTGTATCTGTAAATGGGCTGACGAAGCGGTTTTGTGTCTGGTTTATTTTAGACATCTACAGTAGTGAATACTTTAAGTATAGTATACTTTGAGTCACTGAAGTAAGATACTGCAAGGCATATTTAGCTGTTGAGGGAAGGTTATTGCCTACTTGGAAGCAAGATGTATTACAAGTGATTTCCCAGGTTATCTTGAGAAAACAGGAAGGAAAGAAACTTATTGAATGTTGAAATTGTTGAATTTTTCACCTGTGGCCTAGTGGAAATTAAGCTTCATTAAACAATTTCATTTGGGGTCAGCATGCCACATGGTCGCATGGATGGTTTGGGTTTAGCATCATTTTTTTCCTGTGTTTTTTATATTTGTATATAAATCAAACCTCAGGCGTGACATAAAGTCATTCAACAGCAACGTGAAAGACACATGAAAACTGTGATAAAAAAATCCAGGATATCGCATAAACAAAAACAAACAAGCAAAAAAAAAATTATTTTGGGAACTTTTCTAAATAAATGTACAAATATAAATATATCATTTAAAAGTGAATTTGAGGTCTGAAAATACAGAGCATATTTTCTGTTTCTCCAGTTTTCAATGAACATGAAAATAGTTTTTTATTTGAAATTTGCAAGAAATATTGTTAATAGTTCAGAGAATAAAACAAAATGAACCGTTTTACCTAAACACATACCTATAAATAGTAAATTCAGAAAAACAAAAAATTGTCTTTGAATATTTTATATAATTTTTTTGTCATATTCCAAGAAAAAAACGTACATTTTATTACAAATCAACTCTTAGGAAAAAGGGAAACATTCAGTACTGGCAGCTGTGTGCTTCTGTATGTTTGGAAACATATTTTTCGCAGTTTGATTTGAGACATTACAGAACCTTTAAGACATTAATTTCCTTTCTATTATGTCAAAAAGCATAAACAAAACAGCCTTCTGAATGTTTCTGTTTTTTGAGTAAATGATGCAGTCGGCAGACAGATGAACAGTGGAAAATTAGTGTTTATTTCGAGGAAAGCCTCAGAGCGGGCCTTGAGGAGTCTGATGTTGATCGGAAAAACCGCTAACAGATATGTGATGTCATGACTGGTGATCCCATCAGTCAAAGCGAGAGAGGGATATGAAGAATGACTGTGCAGTAAATCAGACCTGATGAGAGGCTCACAAAGCGAGAGGAGAATTTCCATGCTGCTTGAGTCCTTTCCAGTGCTCCATAACAGTCTGTCTGGACTCTGGTTCCATTACCCAAAACCCTTAGCTCACCGTGCCAAGTGGGCATGTTTGCTTTGTTTGTTTGTGTGCTTTATCCATTGCTGGTTGGTATCCAGCAGTTACTGGCTCATTGACAATGGAATGATTTCTTTTTTGTTTTGCTTTTTGCTGTTATGCAAACATATTTGTTAATGCATAGTTGGTTGGTTATTAATAGGACCAGTAGGATTTGTGTGTATCTGGTTAGACCTAAACTGCATTTCGTTGCCTTGTACTTGTACATGTGTAATGACAATAAAGTTGAATCTAATCTAATCTAATGTGTGTGAAATATGCATGCTTGGTTTTACTGAAAACAAAGACTTATGATTAGTGGAATGGAAAGTTTGGATTTAACTCTTTTTTTTTTTTTTTTTCATGTGCACACAGGGCCTGCAGAGGTTCCGATGATGTCACCAAATGGATCCATCCCACCTATCCACGTGCCTCCCGGCTACATCTCCCAGGTGAGTGCTAAGCATTTTGTGTTGAAGGGAAAGTAAGAGAAATGTTACATATAAGAAGTATTTTTATGATTTGCATAATAAGGACAGAACATGCAGGGGACAGAAAACAAAATATTTGCTTTACCAAATCATAGTTTATGGCTTTATGACTATTTGAAAAAACATAGATGTGCTTTAGTGTCCAATCCGGTTTCAATAGACATCAACACAGGAAATTAGTCTTTAAGTGATTTCATGGGGTTTTAGAGAAATATTTTGAGTGCCTTATTCTTACCACAAGACATATTGTCCTTATTTAACAATACCCACAACGCTGATACCCTTGTGTCTTTTCACTTCTAAGCGAAACGTGCGGTCTGCCCAGAAGCTCTTACTGCTCAATGTTATGATCCATTAGACATTAAACAGTAAGCTGCTTCCAAACCATGTGGTGATCTTTATCTGGCAGATAAAATAATCAACATGATCTGGAATGAGCTTTCTAAACTTGATCTCACTTATGATCAGTCAGACATGAAAGCAAACTTCTGACCAGTAGTTGTTTGAAAGATATGATGAGTTCAGCCACAGATCTGGATCTGGAGCCTGGTGGTCACATTACATCTACATACAGACCTCACCTCAGCTTTGCATCTACCCACAACATGCTAACAAATGGCGCTTTTGGCTCTGTTCTAGTGTTATCCAGGGCTATTAAGATATAATGTGTGTGTCACTAAAGAATTTATGCAAAGCTGATATATTTATTGGCCACCTGTCCAGTGTGTGCTCGCCTGAATCTGTCATGGATTCCAGCACTCCCTGTGACCCTACATAGGATAAGCTGTATAGAGACTGGAGGAATGGATCACTTCCTTTTCCTTAGAGTAATATTATATACACCTTAGATATTATTGCTCTAGAACGGGACTTTCTCCAGGCCATCATTGATCATAGACCCTTTGTTAATAATGATAAATTATTCAGAATTCCAAAATTCCAGTTGTGTTTATATAATGTGTGTGTGGAATGTATATTTATTTGTATATATAAATACACAAACATACACATTTTATAAGAATTATAAGTACTCATATATATTACTAATAATAGTAATATGTTACTATTATTAGTAATATGTAAATTATGTTTAAATATACATACACACAATGTATATTTGTGCATTATACACACCACACACATATTATATAAACACTAACATTTATTTTGTTTAAAAATGTTGTTTATAGTATCAATTAATCAATATTATTTAATTTGACAACACTCTTTTAAAATTTTATCAAATTGAGTAGTACAGCCTGGGCCTGAACTATTGTATTTTTGTTTAATGCACTTTTTAAAGAGCCATATCTAAATACAGGTTAAATTGTCAAGAAGGGCCAACAAAGTTAGGGTCACATACAACAGTTCAATGTTGAGTAAAGGTTGTTATCTGCTGATGTTGTTTCCCAGAAATCCAATATTACGCTTTTGTGTACTTACTTAGGGTGTCCTAATTTTTCCGGTACTCTGTACTCCTAATAGGACAACGAAAGATCAGCCTGTAAGCCTCGGCCTCAGTTATAGAAGATTTCATCTTTGATATTTACTTTACTCACTGTCACAAAAGGCTCTCCTTTTTCTCATAGCTGACATTCCACAGTTTCTGTTATACTGATGTTTCACACAAGCGAAGGCTTTCTGAAGGATTGAATGCAGATCAAGCCCGAACTTGATAGTGGACTCACTTCTGATATCTCTCCTCACTCCTGACATCCCCTCTCACTACTGTTTACTGATTGATAGACCTGTCAAATACACTCTGATGTACACACACACACACACACACACACACACACACAACACTATTGGGGTCAGCAAGTCACACGGATGGTTTAGAATTTAGCATCAACACATTCTACAGTACAAACTGCTTAGGGGGGATTTTAAGACATGTCCAACAGTTTTTAGTTGTGTTTCACTTTTTTGTTAGCATTATTTTTGGAACAGTTATTCATCAATCTTATTTGTTGTTGTTCTCTCAAGGTGCTGGAAGACAACACAGGGGTCCGAAGAGTGGTGGTTACCCCTCAGTCTCCTGAATGTTATCCTCCCAGCTATTCCCCAGCTATCTCTCCCACCCATCACTTACCTCCATACATGGCTCCCCCACCCTTTATCCCAAACTCACACACAGCCTTCTACCCTCCTGTGAGCCCTGGGGACATTTCACCGCACCAGTACTACCAGCATCATATCCCACCTATGTACAATGAAGGTGAGTGTGCTTATGACTTATTTTGTGTCGTCATTTAGATATATTGTTTGTTCATATATTCATAGAAGAAAATATTTTCAAGCCTTCAAATGTTTTGAAAATGATCAAAAATGCTGGTGTTTGGTGTATTTTGACACACATGCTTTTTAGCGTGTGCCTGTTTACGTTTTCCTAATATTTGGGCTGGGTAGACCACGCTTGCGTTGCAAAAACAGGCTTTTCGAACAAAAGATTTACCATGTGTGCTACAGTGTTAACATAAGCCTTGGTTTCTTTAACATCTCTAATTCAATCTTTGGCTGAATGATGAATGTGATTGTGTTCCTGCAGAGATCATTCCCTTGTACGGGATGAACTACATTGGAAGAGATGAGCAGTACAAACCTCCACCAAAGAAGATGAAGGACCGACTGGAGCGACAGAATCGTCTCAACAGCCCCCCCTCTATCTACAAAAGCAACATGGGCTGCAACAATATGTACAACGGCTACGGCAAGATCCATGGAAATGGAGGAGGTGGAGGAGGGGGAAGCAGTCCTGGAGCTAAAAAACCAGCCCGGGGAGCTCGGAGTAGCCCCAGATCTAGTGAACCTGACATACAAGGTAAGAACTCTTAAATGCTCTTAAAAGTCAAAGTAACAGAACAGACTAAAGTAACAGTAATAAACTTGCAGAACATCCTTCTCCCATTGTCTCCTGTTCACTTTGTTCTTGCATGATGTAAAGGGAAAGCATGGTTACAAACCACAGAATTTCAGGAGTTGGAGCACCTCAAGGGTTTTGCTCTGTGCCAGAAAATCTCAGCAAGGTTTACCTAAGACATTATAGATGTTTTTGTGGTTACATTAAATCATCTCATACACAGCTAGAATATTTAGCCTCTAATGTTTCACAGCTTCCATTAAACGTCTGTAATGCATGTTCCCTCAATGTTTTTTTCTGTTCTTGTTAAAAAAAGAGATAAGTGCATCAATAGAGGTAAAGGGGGTCGATATGCCGCGGAAGCTGCATAGCTGGGAATCGCCAAGGTGCTATCGTTTTTCCAGCGCCCACAATGTGGCCCTTGTTGCCCAAGTCGGGCCTCTGCTGAATGGCGGCCCACATACCTGTGGAGTCACGTTTTCTCCATGAAGGGGTCCTTTGAGCCTGACCACCGATATTCACCAGTTCCACATGTGCCTTATCAGGCCCCCTGCCGTGCTGTTTAGAAACTCAATTTGAGATGTATTCTCATGCCGCTTCCCACCCGCAAGGGCGTTTTCTTAATGTAAACATTTATCAATGTATAGATCGATACTGCTTTAAACCCACACCTGTTATCCATAAGATCAATGATTACTAGACAGTGTGTTCTGCCAGTATTTTTTCCTCTTGAACTTTCAAGCTGAAGTGAAGAATGACCCGGGTGCATTTATGAGGCTTCAGTCAAGTTGTGTTGCTTGCCAAACATGCACATTCAGTAATGCATTTATTGTCTGTGACATATATTGTTCATGGCAGTTTATGTAGCATTGTATGCAGGTGTTGTGAGATTGGACTCAATGTGGACTGACAGCGTGAAAACATAATTTGTTTGCTGCAAGCTCAAGTCGTTTGTCCTTTGATCAGATAGGCCTTCAATATTCAACAAGCTGAACGAGACAGACTCTAACCATATACATTTATATGGTGTTTTGATCATACACACACACTTATACCTGTAGGATCAAAGACAAAGGTTATAACAGAGTTATGGCTGTTGCGGGGTTTCCAAGAGATGAGATTTGTATTTGTGAAGTTACTATTGGCTACTTTTGATGTCTGATGTGTCTTGTGTATAGTTAAAAATATAGCCGTGGAAAACGTTAAGAGATCACTCATTTCAATGTACTATTTATAGGTACGTGTTTAAGTATAATAATTGTTTTTGTTTTATTCTGTGAACTAGCGACAACATTTCTTCCACATACCAAATTAAAGTATTGTTATTTATTTGCAGATAATTGAAAAACTGATCAAAAAAATACAGATCAGATGCAGTGTTTAGAAATGGCTTCTACATCTACATTGGTTGCTGTTGTAGTGTAAGCATGAGCTCGATGCCAAGAGGCTTAGAGGGTGAAAGTAACCATCAATGTGGAAAGAAGGCTCATGTCTGTCTATTTAATCTCACTGTGGTTTGGAAGCTACAGTACATGAGAGAACATAAACAAAAGAGGCCTTTTACTGTGTGCAAAACCTCAGATTTATTTGTTCGTTCATCATTTGCTGTATATGATATGATTTTCACATAATGTGCCATATTAGAGAAGAGCGATTGATAAGTATTTTAACACGGCTCTAGTTACTATGATGCACTTTGAATGATATGTCATGTCCCAAATGGTGAGCAAAAGTACTTCAATTTTAAATCACACGCTTTGTATGTCTTGTTTGGATTGGGTGTGTAAACCAGATTTTATGCGCCAATTTTACTGTTCAGATTCTTATTAAAAACAAAACCGAGATGAAACAGATCTTCAGAGATAAAGCAGAGAAAACACACTAAAGCTTCTCGCTCATTTCACTTACAGAGGCCTAGATGACCATCTGGGCTTCACTGCAGCTTTGCTCCCAAAGCATAAATCATCATGACCACACATGCAAAGTACACGGCTCCCCATGCCATGCCGGAGATCAGGTTAAAAACATTTTTTCTTTTTAGAGAGGAACACACAACAGTGTGATCAGACTAAAAAGGAAAAAGAGAAAGAAACCGACGAACAACAAAAGGGCAGACATTCCAGCTGTCTAACATATTTTGTTGTTGGCATAGCAGCTTGAAGGTCCAGGCCTGGCTACCAGACGCAGCTGGAGCTGTGAAAACAAGTCAGCCTCTCTTCTCTCAGCACCTCGTCTGGACGCTCTTTGCTTGAACCACCCCGTGGGCCCGAGCAAGCTCACCTCCGCTCATGAAGATCTATTACATAATGCAGGAAACCACATCCCAGGGCCCATCAGCTCTTTAGTTCCTAAGCTGCAGGATTTTTGTGCCTCTTCCTTCATTAACTAGATTATGCGGCAGCTAAGCCTGTGTGCCGAGAAAGACCGGCCATTAGATTAACCTCCCCAAGCCTTCTCACAGTCTCAGGCTTATAGCATTTCAACCTTAACTCCTTTCCGTCTCCTCGCATGTTTCCATGGACTCGAGCAGAAACAGATGTTCTTTTCTGCTCCTCTTTGGCGCTGAGCTCTTCCTCCAGCCACGTGCACGCGCTCCGTCATTACCGATTGCCTAATCTTCCATCTTTACTTTGCGTCACTGCCACAATAGTAACAGTTCCATCTCTCACATTCATTCTTTCATAACACATGAGTCACATGAGCTTATGCCCTCCGGTCAATTTGATAGCGACATGTGATGGAGCAACTGGGTGACGCAACTCTGGGAAACCAGATCAGATGAGAAGGTCGAGACCTGATAAGAGTCTTACTCACCGTCTTATTAAACGTGACCTTTCCATTATTCACCGGCGCTTATTGGGACATTTACTATACAAGCTGGCACCTAGAACCTTCACCTATCACGATGACAATATAAGTTGTTCAAGACGTTCAATAGCAGGAGGTTTTTAAAAGTCTGGTTAGACTGCTTCTCAAGAAGTCCACAGACGGCACTGAACGCCGGGCCAAAATCAACATTGTGTGTTTTTTCTGGGAAGTCCCTCTTACAGCTCTTACAGTAACACAAGGCACAAACTCGAGTCTGTTTCAGTGGAGCTACACAGTAGTGTTTCTGGCACTTTCCAGGAAAACTGTATACATTTGTATCCTATGAATAGTCGAAAGTGTTACAGATGCTGTTATCCATATGCTGAGATATATTAGACATGTTAAACTCTCAGGTTTAAGGGGTAGTTCACCAAAATGTACTCACCCTTATTTCATTTCAAACCTGTATGACTTTCTTTCTTCTGCAGAACACAAAAAAAGATACTTTGAAGAATGTTGGTAACCGGATGACGGCAGTACCCATTGACATGCATTGGTTTTGTGTCCATACAATAGAAGTGAATGTGCACTGCCATTGTTTGGTTATCAACATTCTTCAAAATATCTTCTTTTGTGTTCTGCAGAAGAAAGACAAGACGATATTTTGTTTAAGTCTCGTGTCTTATTTTGTACCCTATTTGTAAGTTCCTTGTCTGTGGTGGTACTTGCTAAATATGCATGTAATGACTTTTCGCCAGATAGTTGCAGTTCTATTGTTTCATTTATCGTTTAACTCTACCTCCTAGGAGATTGTCTTGTTCTTTTCAATAGAGGGAGGAAAAAAGAAAACAAAAACTAGCATTAAACTGGTATTTGTGCAGCTCTGGTTTCTTTCACTTCATCTTTACAGGCCCTTCTCTCTCATTTTCCCCTCTATTCCTCCTCAAGCCGCCAAGGCACTCCATTCTTTCCAGTTCTCTTCCAGGAAGCGCTGGCTTATCCCTGCGTCGCTTGGCAGCGGTTAAGCCATGCATGTCTGGTGTGAGTGAATGCCACTGAGAGTCCCTCTGGAGATAGCTGGAGACGTGGAGCTAGCGCACTGAAGGAGAAACTGATGCCAGCTTGGCAGTTGTGGAAAAGGAATCATCTGTCTTACTGATAGATGGAGGATGACAGTTCTGTAGTGTCCGAGACTAAAACGAAAGCAAACATTTGTTTATCAGTTTAAACAGCACTTGGGTTAAAGCGGGGTAACAGAGGTCAGGTGTTTATTACCTTTGACCTTTAGCATGACATCATCACAATGTTAAGAACTGCTAGAAGTCCATGCTATGATTCTAAGTTAGTTGCTAAGGTGTTGCTATTTTGTTTAGCTGTTTTGTACTGTTACTATTTTAGGGTAGGATAAATGATTGGCATTTCTTGGTGGGATCTCGGGAATTTTTGGTCATTTTGTTGTCCGCCAGGTAAAGTTCAGCCACATGAGTTGAGGCATCATTCCTGTCTGTAACGCAAATGGTGCGAGATAAGTTGGTCACTGTGTCCTTTTGGCAGAGGAGAGGACATGTATTTACTGTGAATGCTATTGAGAATCTCTTTGGAAATAGCTGAAGACAGAGCTAAAGCACTAAAGGAGAGACTGATTATGTCTTGGCTGTCCTGAAGCATCCACAAGCATCCATCCTACTGATGGGACTGGAGGATTCCAGTCTTTGAAAATGAAAGTAAATAATAGCGTATCTGACAGTTAGACACACTCACTTCCTGTGCCGTTTATAACAAATCAAAGAGCGGATGATGCTCATATTTAGAGCGGTTGCTCTTACAGTTTACTCACACTTTCAGCCTTTCCAGCTTTGAAGGCTGATCTGGTTTGTCTGGTGTTAGTGATAGTTCACCCAAAAATGACAATTCTGTCATTTACAGACTCAACACAAATAAAGATGATATTTGGAAGAATGTTTCTAACCAAACTTCTGGGGCACTATTGACTACTTTAGTAGGGAAAAACACCATGGTTCTGCTATGGTAGTCAATGGTCTTATATTTCTTTGAATGGGCAAAGTATTGCTATTGTTTAATATACAGTTATATGTACAAAGGATATGAAATACATAGATATATGAATATTATCGACCATAGGACCATAGTAATTGATCTGATCTTCAAGATGTGGTCTGCTTAAAGAACACACAAACTATGATGTATTTAAATGTCCTTATCAAATTTTACCATGTAAACATTCAGTGTACGGTAGAAAAAGTGATCGACGTCATTTTACTCAAGTTCAAATTTGGTTTTTGAGTACATGATGTGCCATGGTTTGTGCGTGTGATGGATGAACGAACGGACGGACAGATTGATGGACAGTTATACAGGTAGATTAGTGAATAGATGTTTGGTGTGGTTAAAAAGTGTGTGAGGCTGTGGCTGTGGTTCTCAGGCCTCTTTGTGAGAGAGGGATTAGACAGCCAGCTGTTGAACAGATGGAATGTGTGCTATGCAGAGATGAGAATGGTTGGGAGCTGCAATCTTCCTTCCTCACCACCCCATCATTACTGAAATATTTTCAGCACAGATCTGTATAATAAAGATTTCTTTTAGCATTTTATTTGGCCACCTCGGAGTTTAATTTTTCCTCCTCTCCTGGCTTTGAATTGATATCTCTTTCAACACATTCTACTCACAGCAGTGTACTTTGAAAAGGGTCGAGTTTGTCACAATCTCAAAAATAATATTTTAATCAAGCCATTGCTGATTTGTCTTGTATGGACTCGCAGCACCTCTCATGTGCCTGTAGTCTGCTTTATTCTGTCTATTCCCACCAGGTGGCAGAAATGAGACCAAAGTGCGCGTGTATAAAAATGAATGAGTACACAAACGCGTTCTTTATTTTCAGTGCGAGGCGCATGAAATTTTCAAAGAGGCTTTAATCTCAAAACAAACAAACAAATCAGCTCTGCTAATGGAATTTGGGACTGTGAAATATGTTTAAGTCTGACTGATCACCAGCTCTGATACTGACACACTAGGATCTCAGTAAGCGCTGTTCAAGATGTTAGCATGTATGTGCTGTTTGTCTGCAGTACCTCTCATGCTTCAGCACTAGCATTCAAAAGCACGCACACGGACGCGTGGGTGGAGTTACCGGCTCTGTGGGTGTTCTTGTTTTTTTAATAGTCTGCAAATTCAGTTTTTGGATGTTTACAGAACACCTCTTTTGTATACGTGCGCACGCTTTCGTTCGTGCAGACAAGAACACACCTGCCGTAGTTTTTTCTAGATGTTTTTGTATTGGTCTGAACAGCGCAGGATCAAGTGCGAGCTCTCCCGTGACCTAGTTCGTGACCTTTGACTCTCAGCAGCATAGCATCACACACTTAACCAATAGATTTTGTTATTCCCATTTTGCCAAAATATGTTCAACTTTTCTTTCTTTGTGATGCTAGGGTGGTTGCTACAGGATTGCTGTGTGGTGGCCAAGAGAGATGAAAATCTAGAAAAATAGCAGTGTACCTTTCCTCAACAACCTGCAATTTCTCATCAACTCCAGTTCTGTCTTTCATACTTGCATATCTTTACCTTCCTTGGATTTCTTTTTTTTTTACATTCCGTATCCCCCATCCCTTTTCTGCTTGCCTGTCTGTGACCTCACTCTGTAATTAAAGTCAGACACTCCTCTCCACCTCACAAATCTAGAGAGACCCAAAAAGAAGGAAACAAACCTGTTCAGCATTCCCTTGACCAGGAGCGTCTTTCCTTGTAAAAAGGACCTAGTTTCTTTCCTCTATTTGTTTTCATGTATATATGAGGAGCGGCAGTTATTCAGAACGTTAGCAGGAGGGCGAGAGAGAGTGGGCGGTATGGCTCCCTGCGATGCGTGAGAAACGGACGTAAAGCTTTGGAAAGTTGAGTGCTGTGTTTGGCAGCAGTAAAATAGAGAGACGCTCTTCTCGAGGGCAGAAGGAGGGAAAGGAGAAGATGGGCACAGAGAAACTGGGCATGATGGTGGAGGTGGTGAACAGTTTGCCAAATCCCTGTGGGTGGAGTTTGAGGGAGATGACATTTGTTTGCATGATTGACAGAAGCCGTTGGGCATGTGACAGGTTCAGCCATGTGTAACTTCATGCAGTTTTCCCGTTGCTCTAAAAACTCCAGATTTGAGTTAACCTGGTCAATAATCCAAATGTACTTGGATACATAAAAGTTCGTATTCATTTTCTTTTCATTCATATATTTTTATTGAATTCTCAGACAAATTTTTCCCCATCTGCAGCATCTAACTATTCATCACTTCTCATCTCTGTCACCCACACTGATGCACTACATTAGTAAGGCTTTCAGGCTTCTGGGAAACCCTGCGTTCCATTTGCCTGCCTCCTGAGGTCATGTTCAGGTGATTGTGTGACATCACTGTTGCCATGACTCACAAGAGCTAAAAGCACTGTGAACTCCCAGCATGCACACTGCAAGAGAAATAAATACACATCAATCACACACATGTAGTGTATTTGGGTCGATGACAAAAAAGATGCCCCTCGACATCTCCTTCAGGCTGAGGTAAAAAAAGAAAAGTTGAACGAAAGTGTATATTTTGACTTTATGACGTCAGTAAAGTATGACATCATACTGATACTCGGGAGTCGAACGTCAGTAGTTTCTCACCAGGTGAATTGCAGCCACTCCGAGTTCTGTGTAATTCACTTTTCCTAAACCCTTGTCGAAAAAAGGGAATTTTGTAGATATGAATAAAGACCCATGCATACGCACACATATGAATAAAGACACATGCATCCTGATGTACAACACCAAGACGAGAGAGAGAGAGAGAGAGAGAGAGAGAGAATTCACTATAACAACAAAAAATAACCAAACTTGTGTGCTTTCACTACCAAATGTGTTCCATTGGGCTGTTCTGTGGTTATGAAATATTTCCTAGTCATTTTGTTCCCCCCAAAAATGTACAGAAGGCAAGAGATGGACACTGTTTGCCTGTTTGTCACTTTCAAACAGTGCTTGCTGTTTCCCGCTCAACTGTGTTTATTTTCTTTTTCTTAGAAGTGTGTGTGACCTGTTAAAATTTACTAGCTGTTAATGCTCTGTTTGTGTCATAAACCTGCCCTCTGCTGGAAAATAACTGAATGACATGCTTTTATTTCTCTCTCTTTCTCTGGTGTACAGATCATGATTCAGAAGCAAAGAGACTTCAGGATGTTCTTTCAGGAATGGAAAAACCACAGGTGAGTCTGGAATACATGTTAAAACAATAAGGCAAAAGTGTACGATAAACATGATGTGAGTGTATTAAAGTTATAGTATACTTATAGTTATACTTTCTTCCACAAAACACAGAAGAAGATATTTAAAGAAAAGTTGGTAACTGAACAAACAAAATATATATTTTTTGTGTGTTTTGTGGAAGAAAGAAAGTCATACAGGTTTGAAATAAAAAAAGACAGAATTTTCATTTTTGGGTGAACTATCACTTAGTGCACTGATAGTATAGCTTACATAACTGAGGCTTGTGCTAAAAAAAATATGAATATTTATTTCAACATGCGCATGAAGAAAAGAGCTGTATTGATCTAAATCTGTGTACAGTTTCTAAACTCTTCCCTCTGTAGCCACAGAGTGGCAGTATTTCGTTTTTTATGTTCCACTGTCATGCGCTTTGAGTTGTTACAAATCTGTGTACATTTCTTTGTTCACAAAACAGCAAGGCAAATAGCAGAAAATAGTAAATAAATCGTCTGCAGTGTCATTAGAGAAACAGCCAGAATACAAGCAAGTAAGAAAGGATTGTTTCCCAGTCCCCAAAGGCAGACAATACATCTGTGGTTAAGGTGCCCCAAGATAAGACATTGTGAGGGATGAGCAGAGTTGTAAATAATGGACTTTAATTGTCACCCTATCCTCAGTCCTCCAGTGAGTCCAGTAATAGATCTGCCTTTCTTCTTTACTTTGCTCCTGAATTTAGAATTGCCTCAGATGGTGTAACTCTCCCAACAAACCACAGAGTCAAAACACACTGTGGGTATGACAGAGGTGTGGCACATGATCCTTTATCACGCTGCTGTTTAGTGGTTTTCTCTTTACTTCCTGTGCGACAACTTTCCATTGTTGAGGAGGCCAATTGAAATGTCAGAAAGGTCTGGAAGAAGCAGCATGGGGTGATGTAGTCAAAGAACGGACATCCACGCTTTGTGTTATAATAACATCATAATATTTTATAATGTGTAGTTCCCTTATGATGTTAATAGTAGAACAGACTGAGATGCAATCTTTGGGACATTAGAATGTAAGTCCTAATGTCCTAATGATATTAAAATGTGAAGTCTCCTTGAGGTCATAGCTGAAATAGGTGTTCAGAAAAGACATAATGAGTTTTGAATGTATACTTTATTTCTATAAATACTATTAAAATGTATACCCCTCATAAAGTCATAATGACATTTTTATTTAGCCTATGGGTGTACATCAGGAATCTGAGCGGTTTCAGGTCAAGCCCTTTGTAAAGTCTTTGTGATGTTAATTGAGAAGTAAAAAGAAACTGGAACTTCTCTCACTCCCCAGAGCGAAACATTTCCTTTATGCTAAAGAAAGCGCAGGTGCTCAGAAATTGGATGATGTAGTGGATGAATCAATGCCAACCCTACTAGAAAATCCATCTTAAAGGGATAGTTCACCCAAAAATAAAATATTTTTAATTATTTACTTACCCTTGTCTCATTTCAAACCTCTTTGACTTTCCTTCTGCAGAACACAAACAAATATATTTTGAAGAATGTTGGTAACCAAACAACATGGTCCATTTACTTCCATTGTAGGGACACAAAACTACAGAGACATTTCTCAAAATATCTTCTTTTTGGTTCCACAGAATGATGTGAGGGTGTGGTTTTTTTTGCTGAACCTTTAAGGTAGTAGCTTTGTTTTTGAACATGTTTTCTATCTGGCCATTGGCTGGTTGACCAGCTACCTTATTCCACAGCACCACCACCAGCTTAAGCTGGATTTTCCAGCAGGAAATCCATGTGTTCCGAGCTGTCCTGCAAAGCCCCCATGATCCTGAGGAGCTTTGTGTGAAACGATTTAAAGCACCAAATTGAGATTTACAGTAAATGTGAGATGATCCAATATTGAAAACACACCATCTTCAAGTTCAATTCTATAGAGAGCATAGATTGCCAGAGAAGGGCAGAAGGGACACAAGACAGCTATTATCAGGTGATAGAAGATGTGTGACATTGACTGAAATACATGTGAATAGGTGAATAAAGTTGGAATGTTGAAAATGATGTAATAGCCTGAAATAGCCTTTTTACGTTAATCATATTTAATTGCCTTACATGTCTGGAACTGGAAATTTCTGGAAATTTTTACATGTTCGTAAAATTAAAGTGCTCTTTTTAGTTACACTTGATGATTTATGCATTTAATATCCTCTTATTTCATCTGACCTTTTCATTTCAGAAGAGTCTCTATCTCGAAGGCTTTGTGTGCATATGATGGGAGCCAGTTTGTAGAGAATCTATTGCTGTAGTTTCACAAGTGCCATTTGCACTGGCATTTTTTGTATTGCACATTCAAGAGGCAACAACCATAGCTTATACACAGACACAGTTTCACTAACAGTTACTCTTGCCACAGGAGAGAGAGAGAGAGAGAGAGAGAGAGAGAGAGAGAGAGAGAGAGAGAGAGAGAGAAAGATTGTGTTTGGGAATTGGCAAGCCGTTTGGTTTTGGTGTTAGATTGCTTCTCTCAGATTAGAGGTAGCATGGGATGTATGTACCTCATTCCCATTTCATAGTCAATGCTATTACACTAAATCGCCACTCAACCTGTTTTCATCTATTCCTTTACTCTTGTGCTTTATACACAACAATTGAAACTTTTAACAGCTTGTTTTTGAACTTCCAATGTTGCAATAAAAGCAAATAGTATTAAAAGTTTCTGGAAGGAATTGCTGTGCTCACATTTTAACTCTCAACTCTTCAGAGGCATCTGTTCAATTCATTATTGTAATATGTGCATGTGTTAGTTTTTGTCAGGTGAATGATTCACATTGAAAGGTCTGAGAGACAGTCTTTATGTATTTTGTCTCTTATAAGCTGTTTATTATTAGTCAGGTGTCCTAAACAACTCTTACCTGACACTCTGATGTGAGTCAGATTGAAGATCAAATCATGAGATTAAATTGAGATACATTGGAAATGTTGATATACACAGCACTTGTATACACTAGCGTTATGTACGCATTGTACACTAGTACAATGAATGAAAATGTCAGATTACAAACTTATGAAACTTCAGCATCAGTATATAGTGCTGTGAAAAGTTGCAATAATATTCAAAATATATAATATTTTTTATAATTATACTGTGCCAAAGACTTCTTTACTACAGTACTACTGCCTAAATGTATGTAAAGCTGCTTTGCAACAATGCAAAATTGTGAAAAGAGCGAATAAATGGAATTGAATTAAATATTGCTGTTTTGCAGTAACTAAATGATTGTATAGAAACGAGAAATGTAATTCAATATAATTATATTTGCAGTATTGTTTCACATTAAGCATTTTTATTCTGTATTGTGCAGCCCTATATTTAATACATTAATACTTTGTTCTTTTATCAATTGGATTTGGCTGATTTGCAATATCTAAAACCTCCATTTGGAAAGAGCATATCATTTTTACTTCAAATAAATCTCATTCATGTTTTTTAAACTCTGTCCTGCACATTCACTCAGTCTCTTTTCCGATATTTGTTGTCCAGGTTTTTAATATCCAGGCCCGGACAGCCACGATGACCTGGGCACCGCCAGCAGGCCTCCAAAACAGAGACAGGCACAGTAATGGACACCCCTTTACCTGCAGTTATGAAGTCACTCTCTCAGACAAGGGCCGTAATGGCCAGTACCGCATTGTCTACAGGTAAGAAAAACTATATGACAGGGTGCAAGCTATGCTTTTAAAAAGACATTTTCATGTCATTGTTGGTCACAAGTGTATGATGTGTTAATAGAAGGGTTTACTGTAGATCCTTTATTTCTTGAAGCCTTTTTCTTTAAAGAGCTCTTCTTTGTTTACCACATGAAAGTTAGACCTGAACGCATCATCCACTGAGCAGAAAGAATCATTCGAATCAGCTTGTCCTCCCACCAGGACGTGTATGAATCAATATCCAGACAGCAGCACTGAATCAGAAAACACCCTTCACTTCTTGTCACTACCACTTTAAAGCACTACACTCAAATAAATTATTAGAAGGCATCAAAGCAAAAACAGTGAGTGAGGGAAGCAGTTCCCCCCCCCCCCCCCCCCCCCGAGCTGTGTTCCTCAATAACTGAACAACACCCCTGATGAACTGTCAGTTGTGTGCTTTCGAAACCCTTTTTCTGACATTCATTCATGCCGGTTACCATTTCATTTTTATCCTTTCAGTGGAGAAGAATTGGAGTGCATTTTAAAAGATCTCAGACCAGCAACAGACTATCATGTAAGGTAAGCGACATCTTGGCCATTATTTCTTGAGCAGTTCAAATTAAAGCTCATCTTAACAGAAACTCATGCTTTTTGATGATCAGTTTTGTCATTACAATGAGCTCCAATTATCTTTTGATGATATCGGAGTAAACGTTAATGGAATATTAGTCATTGTGTTTAAGTTCTCCTCTGTTATTCAATCACCTCAGCACTTCTAAAATGGCTTCGTAATGGATGTTTAATCACCTTTGATTAATTGATCTGAGAATGCCGCGCATCATGGCGCTGGAAAGGTCGAGCTGTGATGCATGTTCTGGTCCTTTAAGAACCTTTTAAGTCTGAGTGTGATGTCATCTGTTAGTGTATAGACGTCTTTAATCACCGATAGCTCTTGTAGGATTCAAAGTGCCGAACAGGTTTTTTGTTAGAACGCTTTGAATTTGTCGGGTGAGTGTTCAGTCACACGGTAGAGCTTGACCTGTGACCTCTCTGGGTATGGTTTATCTCTTAGGGGTGATTTTTAGCAACTCTATAAATATGAGTGACCTGTTGGTAAATGTCATATGTTCCCAGATGACCTTTCCTGGAAAAAGCAAATCTCAAGGAGAAATCATAGATGTCATGTAATCCAGTGATGATTTTTAGATGGCAATGATCTGCTCGTATCCTCCTCTGTTGACTGTGTCTCTCTTAAGCAACCTCAGGTTCTTCTGTATGAATGTAGGTGACAATGTAAGAACTATGACTAATAAACAAGTATGTTTCTCCTCAGAGTGAATGCCGTGTGCAATTCTGTGAAGGGCTCGTGCTCAGAGGTTGGGGCCTTTACCACTCACAGCAGTACTCCAGACTGCCCGCTGCCCCCTAAACTGTCCCATCGCACCAAGAGCACGCTCACCCTGCAGTGGAAGGTTAGACACCATTACTGTAAAAATATTTTTCTGTGTAGTGCTTCTACCGCTAATACTGTACCATAATGGCAAGGTGGTGAAGATTGATTGAAATGTGTGTGAATCAAAAGTAAATAAAAAATTTGGCAACAGTCTAAATAAAAATGTAAAACTAAGATTGTTGTTTATTTTCATTAGAAAGCTGTTTTCTTGTTGGTACACATCTCATTTTTTATATATATACTGTAGATACTTAAAAAAGCATGTCCAGTACACAGACAGATTTTCAAGTTACATAATAGGCCTACATATTTCATGAAATGAGGTACTGTACTAGTGTTCCCTCTTTTTGTGAGGTTTTAATTCTGTCTTTTTTTCCTCTTAGGCATCAGTTGATAATGGATCAAAAATCACCAGTTATTTTTTAGAGTGGGATGAGGTAATGCTGTAGTTTTTTTTTACAAAAAAGAACAAAATAGATTTCAGCTTTTCTACCTTAAATAACGCCTCACTGACATCGGCCCAATTCACATTTGTACCCATTCACAGACACACAATGGATTTAATGGAGATTTGAGTGATGACACTGAAACTCTTGTCACACTTACAGCTGATTGCGGTGTTTTTTAGGAACTGAATGCTTTCTTCAGTCTTGTGTAGAATATCTGAAATGTTAGATTGGACACAAATAGAATATACTTAACATCTCATGCACTAGGCTATTTCCTTCATTCTGGCATGCGTTTAGTGCCCAGGATGTTTGTGTGTTAATCATGCACTTCTATCATCTGTCAGGGCAAAAAAAACAACATTTTCAGAGAATGTTACTTCGGAAGCCAAAGGCACTACAAACTGACTCGCCTGTGTCCGGCTATGGCGTACACGTTTCGGGTGGCGGCACGCAACGACATTGGAATGAGGTATGACTACACAATCGCATGCCCTGACAATTGCAAACATTTGCATATTCCGTCAAAATACTAAGTATATACTTTATTTATGATGGAACGGTACATAATCATATATATATATAGAAAGACCTGTTAATGTCACAATGCTAAATTCATTACCGTACCATATATTTTTTTGTAATTTAAGGCACATAATTTATAACTAACTGTAAATAATTAAAAAAGTGTCTATTTTGCATAATGATTTTAACATACTGTGGGATGAAATTGTTCTTGCATATTATTTAGGTGGGATAATATGCAGATTAGGATCTAGCCAAAGGCTTATGCATAGTTTGACCAGCAGAGTTTTGAGCTTTGAATAGAGGTTATTTGAGGATAATAAGGCTCTTTCTATGGGTTTTGTACATTGTGAGTATCTCTAAACCTTTTGTGGGATAAAACAAACTCATTATGCCTCTGTAAACTGATAATATCATCATCCCTCAAGTCTTAATGGAGTTATAAAGTCACCTTGATGTAGCCAAACATACGGACATTGACGCTCCTTCTCTCTCTTTCTCAATATTCTTTCGTATGCTTAAAAAAAGGAAAAAGAAGTCAAAAAAAAGTTTTTAGTTTCCCTACATCACCCCTGTCCTTAAAGGTTTTACCAAAAAAATGAAAGTTCAGTTGTCATTTACTCACTTTCATTTCGTTTCATACTTTATTTACACTGCTCTTTTTCAATATAATGGAAAGTGAATGGAGACCAACACTGTCTGAGGGTACCATTTAGCCTACATTTACATGTATGCATTTACACGCATTCCCTTATAGTCAAAACCCTTGACCTTGGGGTTGCTAGTGTACTTCTGAGTAACTTTAGTAAGTGTAGCTTCTTTTCTGGTCCATGATGGGACATTTGTCATACAGGTTTATTTTTAGGTGAACTGTTCATTTCCATATACCTGACAGACAGATAAGCTATCAGACTGAGCTATGTAATGTTTGGTGGACAGAAACGAGGCTCTCGAGGGGAAATGGTTACTATCACAGAGAATGCATTGCCATCCCTTCTGACATTAATATCAGCGAGACATTCAGAGGGTGAAGCAGCACGGCTAAAATATGAGTCTCTACTTCCAGCCAACCACCTTTCAACCGGTCTGAAGAGGGCATTTTTCATTACTTTCCAAAGTGAGGAAAAACTCTTTTAACATCTCTGGTTTCTCAGTGGCAGTTATAGGCATTCTCCTGCATGCAGTAAATACTGTGGGCTCTTGTAAACTTGTCACAAGCAGTTAATTGAAAGAAACAGGATTTAAAGCTGCTATTGAGAGGAGAGAGGAAAACTATTCAAATTCTGCAATTCAGCCTGGAAGTTTCAGATTGCAGCTCTGTTGGAAAGTAAACTCCAGCCCGAGAGGAACGCTGATGAATATGGTGCTTGCCATGCAATGTTGCAGCTCCTGTAAAGCAGAATTTGAACTATAACGGATTCAAATAGCATTTAAAAAGGCCCTGAATAACTATCATTTATAGACAATATGGTGGCAGATGAGAAAATTATTGGATAGACATTACAAAAAGTAGCTACACACATCACAAGTTCTATTTCCATTTCATTGAATAGAAGTTTGGACACTTTACAAGGTTGTATATGTTAACATCAGCTTATGCATTAGCTTACACGAACAGTACCACTACAACATTTTTTCATCTTAGTTCATGTTAATTTTCCTATTTCCTTTTTTATACTATTTTACTGTTCTGTATCTCAGTGGTTAGAGCATGGCACTGGCAACGCCAAGGTCATGGGTTCAATCCTAGGGATAGCACATACTCATAAACAAATGTATAATGTAATGTAAGTCGCTCTGGATAAAAGAATCAAATGCATAAATGTAATGTAAATGTAAATGTAATGCATTTTAAAAATCAAAAGTTATATATTTTAACGTTAATTATTGCACAACAAACTAACATGAACAATTGTTTTGGCATTAGCTAACATTAACAACGATTAATAAATGCTAAAAAACATATAGCTCATTGTTATTGTTTGATAATACATTATTGCTAACAAATACAATCTTATTGTAAAGTGTTACTGATAATCTTTATAGCCTATCCTAAAAAGACCCCACTAGGCCTTCAGATAGCCGCCTCCTGTGCATGTTTGATTCTATATGCTGCTTGATCAATTTACATGTTTCCTTTTCTTTTGTCTGTTTGTTTGTTTCAGTGGCTTTAGTCCTGAGGTGGTTTTCTACACGACTGGAAGTCTGCCCCACCTGCCCCACGCTCCTCGGCTGGTGCGTGCAGGCATCACATGGATCACGCTGGAGTGGAACCGGCCAGACGGCTGCACCGCAGAGGAACCTGTCACATACACGCTGGAGATCCAAGAGGAAAACATTGTATGTCAATGATCATCAGTTATTACATGACAGAATTTAAACCCCTGTCAATCGAAATGTGTTTATTAAATGTTTTGGTTAATTTGATCATATTCAGATCTTTGAGGTTTCAGATGCTGTTGAGGTTTATGGGTGTTTTGTGGCTGTCTCTACAGGGAACAGAGTTTCACCCAAAGTACACTGGAGAAAACTTGACATGTACTGTAGAAGGCCTGAAGAGAAGTACACAGTATAAATTCAGGGTGAGTGAAATAAAATGTATTTTCAAAACAATTTTGTGCAATATTATGACGTACATGTATAATATTTAGTTTATTTGGTATATCAGTGCATTGTTCGGTAGATGCTTTAATGCAAACAGGGCTGGCTAAATGTCCAACACAGCATTTCAAATCTGTCATATATATGTAAATGGAGAGTCACTGACATGCTCAAAAACACCAAAGTATTTAATTTGTCTGTTTTAAAAAGAGCAGCACTTTCTGTAAAGTACTGATTAAATATTCATTGTGTAGTGATGATGTCATCATGTTTTGGTCAAGCACAGTGTACTAATGATGACACATGATGTTCACAGGTACAAACTGTTATGTTTGCTTGTTGTGTGGGTGAGAATAGCTAATCCACATGTACAGCATGTGTGTTTTTGTCACAGAGGCACCTGAGGAGGCACAGAGGTACCTTTATTTCTTTGAGGACATTGTTTAGTGCATTGAAAAAAACTCCTCAACTCTTCTGTGTGCCAGTGACTCATGCTATTATTGCTTTTTCTATTATTATTCTAGATATTTTCTTCTGTCACATTTACACAACGGACTCTCATATGTAATTGCGAGTGGATCACGTCCCACAACAAGCGTTGCTTTAATGCAATGAGTGGGTCGGGCTTAAGTGCTTTTCTAATTAACTGTAGTTTCTCTGAATAGTGGCCAACACCCCTTGAGGGTTTTTGTTGCGGCATCCATTAATTCTGCAGTTGAAAATAATGGCTGTGTAAAAATGGGTTATGTCATTATCTCTGAATTTGTAGTCATTGTTTGCAAACAAAAAAAACGTGTTGATACTGTGTGTCGATAGACCGGCTTCTATTTTTGTATGATCTTGTGTTTTATATTTGCGAAGGGCAGTCTAAATTATGATCATTGAATTTATTTTTAAACCTACTCGATTTCTCGAGTGTTTTTTGACCACCGTTGTTGTATCAAACATGAATAGTATATGGGAATATTGTGAATATTAATTGAATGATTTCCCATCTAAACATATTGCTTTCTGCACCTTAAATATGAGTATTTCGTCATTTTAGAAGTAGCCTATTATAAGAAGTATTTTATAAGTTGACTTCTATTAAGATATCTAGCATGTAAACTGCTAGTTCAGTCAATAGCAGAGTTAGTAAGGAGGGAACAGGCAGTAAAATGCTTAGAAAAGCGTAAGAATGACTAATAATGCTTGATAAGACAAGAAAAACTATTGCTGATACTAAATGTGTTGAACATTTAACTATTTTTCTGTCCTACACCCTGGCATCCAACCACAATACCCCCTGGAATCATAGCAGTGGCTTTTGCATAGGAAAGCACAAGTCACATTCTGAAATTGTTATTGCAATCTGTTTTACACGACCTTAACGCTTGTTTATTTATTCATAGCCCTAAGCTATGCCAATTATGTTTTGTTTTTGTGTCTTACAGCTCATAGCCTCTAATTTGGAGGGCAGGAGCAGTCCCAGCGAGGTGCTGGTGTGTAACACCAGTCCGGACAAACCCGGGCCCCCATCCAGACCTTTCATCAGGGGACCCATCAGACCCTACAGCTTCAGTGTCAAATGGGGTATGAGATGTTTCTGTGTCTGCGTGCATGTAGCAGATCTCTTCAGCTTGAGCCGTTGCATTTGGTGAATTGGTTGCTGACTGTGAGGGGAAATTGGAAATCTCATTTACGCTGCAGGACAGCGCGCAATTCGTTTTGCATTCGTATTCGATCTTCTGAATCTTCAAAATGAAAAAGAATATTTTAAAATAACAAGTATTTAGATTTTACAAATATAGATGTATGTGTAATATATCTGTATTTACAAGTCGAGCTAAATACACAAATTAAGTTTCAAAATAAGTCAAATCATTTAGATGTTATTGCTTTTTCCGAATCCTGCCTGTGAAGCATGTGTCACCCATCATTTTGATGTCTGTCTTTGTGATGCGCTGCTAGCTGTCTGCCACTTTCCGATTAAATTCCTCATTTGAAAAGGAGGATGTTTCCTGCAGTTGTTTTGTGTCCAGTCCTGCAGTGTGATCAATCCCATCTAACTATTTTCCTCACAGTAATGAACCAAACTGTTGATTCCTGACAACTGCAATCAAAATTTAATTTTTATGTTTCAAACTAATTTAGTTTTGTACATCTGTTTGAATACTTTATATGCCATATTCCCTCCTATACTAAGTACTAAATAGTTCTATTATTTTATCTTGTATGGTATTATCATAATTTATTGGCTTGTATGATAATAATACAATGGTATTCTTTAAAGTACCATGTCATGATATACTAATATGGTTAAGTTCAGCACCTATACTATTAGTTTAGTACGAAGTATTTTATTTGTTTTGGCAATTCCAGCGTTATGGATGTGAGATGGAATCTTTGTAGAACAAAATAGTTACTAGATTTTTATTTTCATGCATCCGTTCATGGAGAATATGTACCGAGAATATGTATGGATGTGACAATCCTGAAATTTTCACATACCTGACTTGAAAATCATGCACTAAAAACAGAAGTTGCTTTAAAAAGTAAGAGAGACCTCACATGGGTATTTGAACCACCAAATGTTGATCAGTATGATAACAACCTTCGGTAAACCCATATTTTGTGGTAACTCTTCTTTATATGTATGTGTATATTTCTAATGTTCTCTGTTTCTTCACATTTTAGACCCTCCACAAGACAATGGAGGTTCAGAGATCTTAAAATACCTCTTGGAGATTTCAGAAGGAAGTTCTGATGGTACGTTTTGTTTTATTAATGCATGCAGGAGCACACCTGTCGCCGTCTGTCTGCACGTTTTTGTATTTGCATGCTCACTTTGTTTGCTTCTGGTTAATTGTGTAATTGCAGGTCTTTTCATACCTCATCAAGAATTTAAAAATCTATCTAGTCCTTCACACACCATCAAAAAACAGAACACTCTGTTTTCTCAGGCAGTCACATAAATCCTTTCAGAAAACGGCATTATTAAACTTCTGTGTCCTCATACATCTGTTGTCCTCATGTCGCTTTTCTTGCTTTTCTTTCATTTTTTATTTCTTTCAATTATCCATTACTTTCACCGTTTCTCAACTTGGAAATAAACGTGGGCTATATTGTACGTCTCGAATATGTTCAACTCACATGTTCTTTATATCTGACAGCCAATCAGTGGGACATTGCATACAGTGGGCCGGCCACAGAGTGTGAGTGTGAGAACTTGAAACCTGGCACTTTGTACAGACTTCGCACCTGCAGCATCAGCACCGGAGGCCACAGCCAGGTAACACACATCTCTAACAGGAATGTGATACTTCATTAGACAGCAGCACTGTACAACTGTTCCATTTAGACAATTCCAAGATACACATACAACTACTAATATTGTAAACATAGTCTCTATACAGTCATGATCAAAAATATTGGCATCCTTGGTAAATATTATGAGCAAAGAAGGCTGTAAAAATAAATCTGCATCGTTTCTCATTTTGATCTTTTATTTAAAAAAACTACATAATTCCAAGTAAAACAATTGCAATATTGGAATATTATTACATTTTTCTCCATTATACCCTGGCCACAATTATTGGCACCCCTAGAAATTCTTATGAGTAAAATATCTCCCAAGTTTATTCCCATTAATATTTACATTTTCTGAGCACACCAAGGTGACTAGAAACACGATGTTGTCCAGTCATGACTTGCACAGGAGAATAATATTAGGTAACACAAAGCCCCTAATCATTTTAGTTTTTTTGGCATCAAGAACACAAGATGGGTTTGCTGCACACAGGGATAAATAAGTGCCCTATGTCCACAGTTATATTTATCACCAGATTTTCATTGTTGTGGACCTACTTTTATACCAGCGAACCTGGACATCTTATTCAGATACATGAAATCATGGATTATATCAAATACCAACAGATAAAAAAAAAAAAATTTACTTGCTTTTCTTGAAATCTCGTGGTTAGATCTTCCATCAGCACATTGGTTAAAAAAAATGTGTCACTGAACACAAAATCAAGATCCTGCCATAGGCATCCCAGTTCCCTGATCTGAACACTATAGAAAATGAGTGGGATGAAGTGAAGAAGAGGGAGCACCAACATTTGAAGGATCTGGAGAAATTCTTTATGGAGGAATGGACTCAGATGACTCTCAATGTATTCTCAGACCTCATCAGACTGAAAAGAAAAGATTCAAAGCTTTTTTTCTTACAAATAGAGGTTGCAAAATGTATTAAATACAAGGGTGTCAATAATTGTGGCCAACTTGTATTGAAGAATTGTTTTTTACAAAGTGATATTCAAAAAATAGGTCACTTCACTTCATTCCCTCTACTTCCAATTGTTTTGCTTTAATGAAATGGTGGAATTTTGTAGATTATTTTAATAAAAGGGTGCCAATTCTTTAGCTTATGACTGTATATGCTATGCTGATGTTTTTCCATGATTTTTGCAGTGCTCGGAGAGTCTGTCCGTGCGTACGCTGTCTGTAGCTCCAGGACGTTGCCAGCCTCCCAGGATTGTGGGTAAAGCCAAACATAAAGAAGTGCATTTACAGTGGGGTGAGAGTTATCATAAACCCTTGACATAGCCATTCATTTCTTTCCAATTTCCACACCGTTTTCCTATTCATCTCTCTTCTGAAGAGATTAGATTTGCTTTAATTTGAGCCTCCTTTATGTCTTTATATTCATGCTTTTAGAAGATGCTTTTATTCAAAGCAATTTACAATGTCAAGATGCATTTTATTATAATGTGTTCCTAGTGACTTGAATCTACAACCTTAAATCCTAGCACCATCCTCTTAACAGTTGAGCTATAGGAACAGTATTTCATTATTTACCTAAAGTTTTCATTAATATAAGCAATGTGAAATTACAGTCCTTTGAAACAGAGCAGCTGTGAAATAAAAATGCAATTTAGTTTGACACTAAATTGTGACACTTTACACAACATTTCACCTATTGGTTAACTGTAGGAACAGTTTAAGATCAATATGTCCACAATCCTTTGCTGTTCTACCTCAATGCCACATTTGCAAATCATTTCCAGTGGCAGAATGGAATGATGCAATGATGAGTCAGAGCGATTGTCCGCAGTGCGCTTGACTTTCTCGTTCCCTGTACCAGATCTATCAAATGAGAGTTAATAGCAAAACAGCCTCTGCTGGGTAACAACTCTGAGAAACTCAATAAAGTTCCTCAACAAAAATAAACATGGCAGAATTTTTGGATTGGCCGAAAATCTTTGATATAATATCGTGTGACTGTAAATGTATTAAATATTTAAAGGGGGTATAAAAACCCAGCTATTTTACACAAATAAGGTACAAAAGAGAAACTCTTAAATAAATACAATAATTTACACCAGCTACGGTTGTATTGAATGTTGATTTGTCTTTTAAATTATACCGTACTGTATGTCGAATGTGCTGTTGTAATTTGCCTTTTAACCCTTGGATACTTAGTGCTTTGTGTTTTCTGCTCATCTCAGACCGTCCTTCCTCTGAGGGGGGATGTGAGGTGAGTGAATACAGTTTGGAAATAAGGGAGGGGGAGTCCGAGCCAGCCGAGGTCTATCATGGCTCTGATCTGGAGTGCACTGTGGGCAGTCTGCTCCCTGGCGCCACCTACAGCTTTTACCTGCGTGCTGCCAATGAGGCAGGGGTGAGTGATGCCAAAGATATATAGAATGCAGTTTTACAGTGTTTTAATAGCGTACCATTGATGTTTATACAAAATTAATTATTTAAAATGTCTAGCTTTGATGATAATTGAATTCCGACGTGCAAAAAATGCAAATGACTTGAATTAAACATCCCATTTAGATTTTAGGTATGGATAAATTACAGATTGAAGCTTTAATAATATTAACTGTAATAATGTCTCATTTAGAAAATACATAAATAAACCATTAATATACTGTCCATCAGAATATTCAGTAAGGATTGTATTCATCTCTTTGTGTATGTCTCCAAAGTCCCCATCCCACAATGCACCACAGGTTCTGTTGAGTTTTTGTGGCATTGAGTGTCTAATAGTTCTCATCTTCACTTTAGTCACGTAGTTCAGCTAATCATTTAAATCTATCCAGAGATGAGAGTCGTGTGGCAGAAATCTTTGTAATCGGACTCAACTGATCCTTTAGTTGTCATCTTTTCCCTTTAGTATTCAATGAGGGTATCTCTCCAGAAATCTGCAGAATTATTTGTATTTCTTTCTTTCTGTCAACAACACTCAATGTTCAATCCAACAGTCTGTTGTTATTTATCCTCTTAGGTTTTGTTTGTCTTTACCATTAAGAGCAGGTCTCTAACTTTTTTGGCCTACTTGTTTATTTAGTATTCAGAGCGAGGGCTAAGGCTGCTTTAGTGATTTGAATCCACTGCTCTGTTTACTTGTATTGTTTGTGCGATTCAAACTCTCAAGAAAGAATCGGAAAGATTCTAGCAAGATGATTGGAAACGTGATTTAAATCTAGAGACATAATGTATATTTACATTTAAGCTTTCAAGAATTGGGAAACAATAAAGTGATTTATTATAGGGAGGAAGGAAGTCCTTATATATGGAATTATTTTTATATTAATTGGTATACATAGTCTTGTGTGTATATATTTTATGCCGCAAACTTTAAAGAAATGAACAGAAATATACATTGAGAAAGACGAAAATCAGTCTGATAATGAAAACTTAAATAATTCTTAACAGTTTTCTATTTTTTCGATCCGTTCATAGAATTTGCTGCTAGAGTTTACATTTGCACTTTTTAGAGTTTTTGTTTACGCTTCTCAAGTTTACGTTCACCTTTCTAGGACAAACCTCACGTGTGGGCGGGACTTAAGGGCACTTTACTCTCATTGGCTAGTAAGGTTTGGATGAAAAAGCAGTTTATTCAAAAACAATGCATTTGAGTTGATTGTTTTCATTATAAGAGTGTTTTACTTATTTCTCATTGTTTTCTAAACGTTTGCGCATTGTCACAAAACTTATTCCATACTTATACTAAGTTACTAGTTTTTACTTTTAGGCATCAACACAGAATATTTTCTGCATTTTTAGTGTTTTAGTTTGTCACAAAACTTTCTATGGAGACCGAATTAAATTTCCTGAAAGAATTTACCTTATAATAAACTGAAACACTATGTTTCTAACACACGTGTGTCATTTGTTTTGTGTCTTTTATTCAATGTTTTCTTCTCCTTTGCTTAGTACGGACAGTTTTCTGAACCAACAGAAGTAACAACTGCAGCGGGTCCTCCCGGCCAATGTCTGGCACCATCCCTCACTTTATTGTCCAACACATGTGTGCTGGTCAGCTGGGAGGTACAAATCTCAATTTATACCATTTTTCATATAGATACGTTTATAAAGATAAATATTACAGTATGCAAAATGTTGCATTTGTCAGCATATATTACCCATCAATATGTTATAAAACTAACACTAATAAGAGCTGAAGTATTATTTTGATTCAGACAGTCAGTGAAATAATTTAGTTTTCACTGTTTGTTCTTGCTTCTATTCAGAGTCCAGAGAGCTCAGGAGCTGACATCTCTGAGTACCGTCTGGAGTGGGGCAGAGAGGAGGAGCCTATGGAGCTCATTTACTGTGGCTCTGATACACAGTGTGAGATCTCCGACCTGACACCTGCCACTCATTACTACTGCAGACTACAGGTAGAACTGAAGTGCACACTATTACATTACTCATTACTACTACATTACCATACTCGTGTCATTGAACTGGTTTATTTATTTATGACATTTATTGTTCATGCTCAGTGATTTCTTCTAACTGCATGTGTTTAATTGGCTTGGGGAGGTGGAATAATTTATCTCTAAGGTCGAGCAGAGAATGGCTTTTAAAGTTCACTTACCCACACTGTCATAATGCTTTTTAAATGATTAGAAATATTCTGTGTTTTATTTGTAATTAATGATATGGCTGTTTCTTATTTTCATTTATGAATGTTAATGGCCTTAAAATTCCAGGGAAGATAAAATAATTGGGTTGTTACATATTTTACAGATTTACAGGTGCAGAAATCTTCACTAAATAAAGGATATATTTTCTCTGTAAAACTTTATCATTGTCTTTGAAAACATATTGATTATCAGATCATTAAAGTTCATTCAAATGTCATAGTATTTTTGATGGTCAGATTAAATGAGATTAGCATATTCATTGTTTTTATGATTATTTTCTTATTATGTATAATGCTTCTGTTTACATGGTTCAGTGTCTGTACTGTAGTCTCATGACCAGACTGGAGCTGAATATACTTTTCAGATCTTTGGTACTATATATTTAGCATGTGCACTTTGCTCATATTTTCGTACATGTAGTTATGACTAGAACAGTGAACAAGTATAAAAGGAAAAGTAGGAAAAGTGGATGCCCCATTAACTGTTTCTGTCTGTGAACCGAGGAAAAGACTCTAGTCATTATGTTTTAAAAATATATGAGCTGGAGACAGTTATGTCAAGATGACTTGATGCCGAGTGGAATAAGATCACAAACTGTGGTTGATATAATTATTTGTATTTATTAGCAATTCCAGACACATTACTCAAATGATTTTATAGACATATATTTTGTTGCTAATGAACTGCTCTTTGTGAGCTGTGTCAATATCACATTGATACAGAAACAGGCCAAACTGTTAGAATATCTTAATATGGCATTGCATTAAAAGTTAGTCCTGACTGAAGGAGAATGTAAAATAATATATATTACTCAAAATGTATAAATATTTAAATAATAAAATGTACGTTTTTTTTGTAGGCGATTCATTATTCATCATACAAAAAGCAGATATTTTACTAAAATGCATATGTTGTGTTGTGTGTTTTTCTTAAGGCTGCAAATCAGGCAGGTGCGGGACCATACAGCGAGCAGCTGAGCTGTCAGACCCCTGCCACTGTGCCCGACCCAGTCTCGGTGTTGTACGTACTCGACCACAACCCGACAGACAGCGGCGTATATTCGCCTTCCACGTGCTTGGCTTTAAAATGGGATGAACCCTGCAGCAACGGAGCAGAGATCACCTCTTACACACTTAAACTGGGAGAACAAACCATCAGCCTGGGCAACAGCTCGTGTCATTTGTTGCAGAATCTAGAGCCAGACAGTGAATATAGGTATGTGCATGTAGATACAGAATTTCCAATAGAAGCGACGAGTTCTCTCATGTGTTTTACGATGCTTTAATTCCCAGTCAAACAATGCAACAATTTTACAGTCCTGTTTTCTCACCTGCCATCCACGTAGATAAATAACACAGAAATGCAAACGTATACGCTGTCAAGAAACCATATGGATGCACACCTTCCCACAACTTATACCTACAACCGCTAAGCTTTACGACAACCCTCTGAGGCAAATGTGTATCCTGCCGAGAGCAATAATGCTCCAGACATTTGCATTCAGGTGGTCATGCGGCAGAGTTGTACATTTGAGTGAACAGTGACGCCACAAACACGTCACCATCTCTGGCTGTTTGGTGGATGGCGGGTAAACAACAGCATGTTAATGACCCTTTTCGGAAGTGACACCCAAAACAGAGCGTCTGTCCCTGCATGGGGCCACCTCAGAGCTCATATCACCCCCTCCATCAGCCGTTTACGCAAACCTGTGTTTTTGTCTGAGAGCTTTTATTATATCTTTAATTAGTGGGTGGGTTTTTTATCCACACAAACACAACGTAATAAATAGCTTTTCGCCTGGTTGGCTCGGTTTAGGTCATATTACCACAATATGGCATTTTAATTGTTTCCCAGGTGTCACAGATAATGTAAATAAACATGTCTAGTGGTATATATGGCTCTTTTATTGTGTTATTTAAGCTGCATAAATTAAATCTCTGAACACAGATCAATACTTTTACAGTAAATGGCAAATGTAGCTTAAAAGTAAATGTAACCGTTGCAAACTTTTTTGTTGGAAGTACCAGCATCAGATAGTAGCGATGTGTTGGACATCTGTACACTACAGGGACCTAAAATAAGCGGTCAGGTTTATTAAAAATTACATAAAATTAAATTATTAAACTACATTTATGCATTTGGCAGATACCGGACAATAATGCTCTCTCCAAATCAAACAACATGAAATTGTTTCCCAAATAGTCCTGTAGAAATTCCTAGGTTGATCTAATATAGCTGTTTTGTGGCATGTATGAAATGTATACCGTGGGGCATAAATGTATCTGATGCATACTAATAATGATTGTTTCTGGATGTAGTCATCCCTTGTTCAGGATTCATGACATGTGCAAGAAAGATAAGGCTTTATTTTTAGGTTTTCTGTAAATACAATGTTCTCCATCTGCCCTGTCTGGGCTGTTGGGTTTCGTCTCTGTTAGTATTTTCTTGTCACGCTATTTTGTTCGTAGAACAGCAACAGAGATGCACTTTTGTTTTATAATTGCAAATATTTCTGATAAGCCAAAAATGTCTGTTTGCTGAAATATTTCGTATTCTTTGTTTTTAAAAACAAAAGCACGAGTGCAACCCAGATTTTATTCCCTGACTCTTGTGTGTTTTTGTTACCCAGTTCAAAAAAGATTCAGGACATAATGTTCAATATATAAATTAAATATTGAGAGAATGGGTTAACTTACATATGTTGGTAGCCATCAGCTGAGATAGGCAGTTGACAAATATACTGTGTGTCCTATGGTGTGACAGCAAAAATAAAAAAATGTATATTTTTTTTATTAGTAGTTATTTTTATTATTTAAAATCGCATAAGAGAGATTTATCTTTATTGTTAATTTTTTTTTCTAAATTTCTGCTGCGTCACACCATAGGACACTACCCAAATACAGTACAGTCATTATTTTAGCTACTGTATATATACTGTACATAAACTGTTGAGGCATGTAGATGTTAAATATGTTGAGTTACTCTCACAAAGACATTATCAATCAGGTGCTTTAAATCAGACGGTGTAAAGCAGACAGTATGGTCATTTGCTTTGAGACCGATTATGTCTTTTGTCATTAGGGGCGTTCAGACAAATGAAATCTCACGAAAGGTTCAAGTTCATTTTGTTAAATGTCAAGTAAAGAGTCTTATGGTACTGGAAAAGCTGCTTTTAATTCAAGTCCGCTTCCCAACCTCCCCATATTCCAAGGCCCAGATATTAATTTGATTTAATAATATGGCAGGGCCTATTTATGAATAATGGGGTGCTGTGCAAAGCGTTGCAAGTCTCACAGCCCTCAAATATAAATCTGAATGAACTCGCCAAGGTGAAAGTTAAGGATGCGGGTGATCATTTCTGCTTCTCTTGGCGACGGGGATGAACCACACCTTATTTCACATAGAGGTTACATAAGCCAAAGCTCTTTATCAAGTACAACCAAGAAACACTGTTTTGGGTTTCTTAAAGTGTGAAATGTACCACACGAGACCTGTGACGTTTGCTATGTATGTTTGTGTTTCTGTTCAAGAAACTGGGAAATGTCATGCAGTGTTACACGTGGTTGGCAGTAAAACTGGGCCACATCTGGTCTGTTGATAAACAAATGTGAATCCGTACTACATTACATCCATACATGCATATTCAGAAGATATATGAATAATTTGCACGTCTAGAACAAGCAGCAATATGCGATATGGCAGGAAATGTTGTGACATGTACATTTTGGTACATCGACGCTTGCTGCTGTTGTGTCCATGTGGGTCTGTTGACATTCTGGCTGTTGCCTAATTTCAGATACGCTTGAGGCTTTTACTTTAAAATAGGCAAAGTTCTGAGATAAGATCAACAAGTGACTCTCTTGCTATAACCCAGTATTCAGTTGTTGATCTGTCCAAAATTCTGTTTTAGAAATTATAGAATTATAAAATGCCATAAAATATTATAAAATATTTTATCCAAAGCGACTTAAAGTTGTAGAGCATATAACATTTTGTCAACACACTAAACAGTACTGATAGTTTACAATGTCATGTTTTTTTTAAATGATTTCTTTACTAGATCAATAAGGAGAAAATCGGCTGGGTTTGCCTTCTTTTCTAATGTCTTACTCCATATAATTAATGTGGTCATTTTATTAATTGAAGCGATAAATAGCACCAGTAAAGTTTTTGGCTGTGGTTCCATAAAGAACATTTAACTTTACTTCACAAAAGGTTATTTTTAGTGGAAAAGTGTTCTCTGTACTATAAAATGGAAAGGAATTATTGTTTTTAAAAACCTTTGACTAAAGGGTTCTTCACGGAACCAAAAAGTGTTGTGCTGTAGCTTTGCAGTGAGGAACTTTTAATACTTTTAATTTTTTTTTAAGAGTTAAAAGACCAACATTCAGATACTGAATAGTATGTCTTTGAACGGTTTTGATAAAAGGGTTGTTACAGGAATTGCTTACTAGTTAATGAGTTATTGATTTGTCTCAACCCTCAGACCTCGTGTTAAAGTTCGATGAAGTCTGTACTGCCCCTCATACAAATCAAATTTTGATAAACAAAAAACAGCTTGTGACTTTAGTAATAGCAACTGCCGACATTGCTTTGTGTAAAGCACACATGCTTTACAATATCATGCATCAACAGTTATGAGATCCAGATTGAAATATGATGTCTAGAGAATAAGAAATGCTTTGCCATTTTGGAATTTAAAGGCCTTTGTTGTAAGATTGTTATTTTCTATATCATTTAGGTTCACGTGGTGTATTGTACTTGTTCATCCACTGTAATTATTGGAACTTGTTTTGGTGTGTGGTCTATATTAACAAAACAAACACTGGCTTTATAAAACACAGGTATAAAACTTATCAGAGGTATGATGTAATCTTGTTGTGTCTCTGTGTCAGTGTGCAGATTCAGGCAGTAAATGAGATCGGTGCTGGTCCCCTGAGCCCTCCCCTGTTGGCCCGCACCAGGCAGCTGCCCCCCGTCCCTCCCAAGCTGGAGTGCACCGCCGCCGGACCCCAGAGCCTCAAACTCAAATGGGGAGACAGCAGCAATGCCAAGAACATGCTTGGAGACGAGATGGTCTACAATCTGCAGATGGAGGACAAGAACAGAAGGTGAGTTTGTCTCTGTCCTGCATTATAAACATCAGTAGATACACCACTGGGAGGAAAATTGAATTCATTTTGAGAGCAGTCTGTAAACAGTGATTTCATTTGGTCAAGGTGAGAGCTCATTTTTTAGATAAAATTGCAGATTAAATACAGTAAACTTTTATTGTGGCGCAACAACTAAATGAAAGTTTTCCTGTTTCCATGTTTTTATGTAGTGTTATGGCCTGTACTTTAGCAGACACACACACAGGCCAGTGCAGTTTAACCTACACAAGTTTGGCTTAAGTCCTAAATTGAATTGTAACTGTTGATAGTATTTTTTGGCAAACTGGCATGTTGGCAGTTGTTTGTGAGCGGGCCACGAGCCTGACAGATGGGAATTTAATAAAACATAATGCATTTCCAACCATCAGTTTCAAAAATCCTTTTATTGTTAGTTTGGTTCGTTTTCTCATTATGCTCTCTGGCCAGATGTAACCTGCCACTAATGGTCAACAGACAGAAACATTTTCTGTACAATCCATATGAACCTTTTGTAGCTTTTATACTTCCATACAAATCACAAATTGTCTCTGTTATTTCTCCTAGACAGAGATGAGATTAAATAAAGAGTTGATAGAAACTTTTGCGTAGAATGTATAGATGTAAATCTCACATGTGTCTCCTTTAAAGTTTGACAAATTGTGCTTGGATTCAACTATGCTAGGCACATTCTATTTGCAAAATTAAGAGATATTATAGTAGGTTGTAAGTAGAAAAGCACCGATATATTTGGACAGTAATTGCCCAATCCAAAAACAAGAGAAAAATCCAGTTAATTTGTGCTCTGTGTATAGAAAATTTTAAGAAACATCCCCAGTTTGATGTTCAATATTAATAGTCATTATATTAATAAATAACATTCAGAAAGTTAGGAAATATTGATTTAATCTTCAGAAGTTAGTTAAACCTCAGAATTTAGTTAATCCAAGTTAATAACAAAAATATATCGGTATTGGCAGAGATTTAGTATCGGTACATCTCTGTTCAGTATTAATAGTCATCATATGAATTAATAACATTCAGAAAGTTAAGAAATAATGTAATTGTCAGAATTTAGTTAATGTGAGTTAATATAAACAAAATATATCTGTATCGGAAGAGATTTAGTATTGGTGCATCTCTGTTCAGTATTAGTAGTCATTACTTGAATTAATAACATTCAGAAAGTTAAGAAATAATGTAATTGTTAGAATTTAGTTAATGCGAGTTAATATAAACACAATATATCAGTATCGACAGAGATTTAGTGTTGGTGCACCTCTGGTCAATATTAATTGTTATAATATTTCTTATATATGTAGTATTATGTACATGCATTATTGCACTCATTTGTTTATTGTGTCTCATTTTGTTCAGACAGTGAAGGTCACAAAATGAAACTTCACAGACGCCTTTGTAAACAGAAAGTTTATATGGTAACATAATCTCTCTTTGTGCTATAACCCTGATCAAATCAGAGCAATAACCATTTTGACTAAAGCAATTGCCACCATCGACATTGGAGTTTGGTAAACATTTCTTTGTTTTTTGGCACATTCGCTATGCTAATGATAATCAATTTAGCCGCTTTATCAAAATTAGATGCTGACAGAGCAATGAGGAAAGATCAAACTCAATTCAGCTTGTCTCTGAAATGGGCTTTGAACGTTCTGCTATTACATCCAGAATCCTATTAGTGGTCAGATTGCCATAGTAACCAGAGATGTATTATCCATCAAATGAACAATAACAGGTATTCTATCAGACCTCTTCTCTCTGGACCCTTCCGTTTGTTCTTTCTTCCCTTTGAAAAATCGTTTCTTCTGGATTATGTTTTATAATCCGCTGGGTGCTGTGGTGCCACGTGCTGGAGTTGGACCTGCACAAGGTTCAATTCTGTTTTTTCTTTACCACCAAAGCTGGCAGAAAAGCAGAAAAGAAGTAAAACAGCCTTTGATAGAGATGCTTTGGCAACGTGAGAAGTGCGTGAGGTACGTCCAGGTTTAAAAGGCCTCTGTTACAATATGAAGTATTGACTTTGGGTCACTGGTTTATCATCTCATTAGTCAGATATCAAGTTGGCAGGAAGTTCTTAAGCTGTCTGAAACAGTCATTAAATAGCAGCTGTTGGTTTGCTCTGTATATTGGACTGATGTTGTTTGGCTAGAACGGCACATGGTGTTACTCAGAGCTGACTGCCAATACCAGACATTTCTGCCTAATTTATTCTAATTGAGAGCTTAAAAGGTTCGATTAGATTGAAAAAGTTTGGGAATGGTTTACAATGTCATTGTGTTCTGCAAACACAAACAGGTATAAACGAGCATCATTTAACATTTTTAATATTTAATTATGAATTAATGTAAATGTTAATTAACATATTATTTGAAATACATTTTATTTGTGTGTTTTAGGTTTGTCACAATCTACAGAGGCCCGAGTCACACATATAAGGTACAGAGACTATGTGAGTCAAGCAGCTACTGTCTCAGGATTCAAGCTGTGAGTAAGGCAGGAGATGGACCCTTCTCTGAAATACACACTTTCCATACGACCAGGTCTGTCCCTCCAGCTCTCAAAGGTACGTTTTTCACAATAACACACACTTTTTCATGTACTGGATTTGCTTCTTCATATGTAAACTGTGTATTGTCCTTTAGCCCCCAAAGTGGTACAGTTGGAAGGGAATGTGTGTGAGGTCAGTTGGGAGAGCATTCCACCAATGAGAGGAGACCCCATCATCTACATCCTACAGGTGCAGGTGGGCAGAGAGTCGGACTTCAAACAAGTAAGTTCCTATTCTTGAGATTTATAATAGCTTTAAATGGAAAATTATGAAAATAATATTTGATTTGATTGCCATTAAAGAGTTTCAATTACCCTCTTGTCATTTCAAACCTGTATGACTTTCTTTCTTCCACAGAACACAAAGAAGATATTTAAAAAAAATGTTACCGAACAATGGCGGTACCCATTGACTTCTATTGTATGGACACAAAACTAATGCTAGTTAAAGGGCACCGCCATTGTTCGGTTACCAACATTCTTCAAAATATCTTCTTTTGTGTTCTGCAGAAGAAAGAAAGTCATACAGAGGGTGAATAAAGGACAGAATTTTTCATCACTAGAATATATGAAAAGCATACAGGAAAGGACAAACACTAAACAAACCTTTAAATTCTGTAGATTTTTTCCTCACACTGTGATCTTAATCTTACAAATTTATCAACAATGTTTTTCCGCTGTCCTCCACTGGTTTTTACATTCACAGTTTGTACAAATGATGCCGTTTCACGGGTAATATTTCATACTTATTGAGTTTCAATGATAATAGGATTCCACCATAAAAAGGCTGCAAGTGACTTGACTGTTAAATGTCTCATTCAGATTTGATTTATAAATACATTATCCTTTCAGAAGGTCTTTTCCCATCATCTATTAAAATACAAGAGCTCTGCTAATGGACTGATGTTTTTATGTGTTTATGTTTATTAAACACACACACACCTGCCCTGAGAAGGATCTGATCATAGTAAACCCACAGAACAGAATATTTAATATATTCAGGAAAAAGCCTGAATACTTAGCCTTGTTTTATGAGAACTTATAAAATTAATTTCTAACCCATGTGGTATTTATGTGCCCAATTAAAAAATACAACAATCACATTGGATATATCTGTAGAGGGCAGCTTTTTAAAACAAAAGGTGTTTAATATTTCTATATCATTATCAGAGAGTAGCTGAATTCATTAGGTATCATTACCAAACTAGTTTGTATTTGACAATAAATTTTTTAATCCATACTTCAGAGAACCAGTGAGATTCAATGTTGAGCTACAAGTAGCCGACATGTCAGCATTACGTGTGTAATATGCTCATCTATACATGTTTAAGGTCTAATGTGATCTATCTTGACTAAATTCACTCAAGTGTCGGAGCCTGTGGCCGTGTGGACAGTGGTGCAGTGGCGTAGCGTAACTGTGCTTTGGTCAACCCGCATTAGAGTCCAATCGCTCTCTGTTTGTCTATACCATCCTAACACAAAAAAGGAAAAGCCCCAAAAAATGTCAAAATATCTATAGTTTTGGAGTCATATGGACTACTTTATGATGGATATATGTGCTTTTTTTGGAGCTTTAGGGGCACTATTTAATGCCAATTCAAATATAGGAAGAACTAAAGTATTTTCAGAATTACTCAAATTGTGTCCGGCAAAAAAGATCAAATACACCTAAGATGGCATGAGGGTGAGTAAATTATAAATATATTATATTATATATTCTAAATATTTTATATACATTATATATATATATATATATATGAATTATTATAACATAATTTCCTTTAAAATCAGTAAATTTGTTGTTTGTATAAACAGTTTTTTTACTGACTGTCGAAGTCCAAGACTTCCAACATTTTTACTTATAGTTTATAGTAGATATCTGTGGTTTTTATAGAAAATTAAGAATCTTTTGTCATTAGTGAATATTTCATTTTATTCAGACACCTACAGGCATATGCCACAGATTTGACAGATGCCACAGTTTCTTTCTACTCACTGCGTTTTTATTCAAAGCAAGTGAGCGAGATCAAGCAGAAAGTGATGAAGATATAGCCGTGGAATACGCCTGAGATGGGATGATAGGTCTGTCGCCTCTGCCTGAGAATATTAGTATTCTGCAGCTGATGTTGATGCTGATGGCTTGGTAGTGGCTTACTACCATCTCATCTATCATACTTCATTCTATTAAAGGAAATAACTGTCCCTCACTTCAAATATATTGTATGTTTTCTGTGAAGGGATGATATTTTTCACTATTTGTAAAATGCGAGAATCTCAGAATTTCCTTATAGTTTCTGTGATTTGTAGAAATCAAGTAATGAAAGTATGTAGCACATGGAGAGAGCACAAGTTTAAAAATATAACTGTGCAAATGACATGATTCCACACGCTTTTGTCACCTTATTGTTACAAATGGAGAGTATATTTTATGTAAATGGACACATTAGTAGATGAACCAGTGCAGCATAAATCTACCCAACAGTGTGAATCCACGTGTTGTGAGGACTATCAGTTCTCTCCAGGGAGTTGTACATGGTCACGTTTATCATGGCCAGTCAATTTCCTACCCACATTCACATTCAGAGTTCCTGACATGACTCCTGTTACTTTTCTGCTCTGTGCTTTCTTTCGTCAATGCAGGAATGGATGGTAGAAGCGTGTTGTTTTCGTAAAGATAAGTAGCATTAGTGCATGTGGAGCGTGGGCCCCTCGTGTCAGTGTAAAATGGCAACAGATGCTGTCTTCTATAACTGTTTGCATTGGCTCTGACATGTCTGTGTGTATTGTGTGGGTGTGAGGTGGTAAGCAGTGGATAAGCAGTCTGACTCTATGTAGTATTTTAACATTTACATTTATGTATTTGGAAGACGCTTTTATCCTATAAAAAAAGTCAGACTCTCTAACCACTGGGCCACGACTGCCCTTAATGCCCTTCATTTTAATTCTACTGTATACAGTACAAAACATGTGTACAGTGTTACTCCTACAGTTTTAACAAATCCCATTTTCACAAATATTACTAATTATCACCCACTAAATTGTACAGCTAATGGAGTTTGCTTGCATTACGCATTACGAAAGTTTGGAAAAATGCTGTCATAAGTTTTTGTAAATGGACACTGTTACAGCCCATTTAACCAATGTAACGCAAACGTGTGTTTTTGTTCTGTCAGTTAAAAAAAATTGCCTAAAATGTTGTGACCCATAGAAATTGATGTTTTCCGTAGCAAGTGCTGTTATACTAAATATTATCATTCATTAAACGCCACTTGATCAGATTAGCTGAGCTAACTGGTGTAAGATACATTTAGTTTTAATTGTATTTTTTGCGGTGTTTGATTTAGCTTGATTTAGCTTGTTTATGTGTCTGGTTTAAAAGTAATAGGCTTGTTTTTGGCCAGCATTCATTATCACAGTATTAAATCTTCCTGAACTTCAATAGCTTCAGTTTTATTTCACCATCATAATATCTCTATACCACAAGCACTTAAATGTAAATGGAAAAATGAAATAATAGCTGTCAAAAAGCGTTGCCTGAGATGGCGGATTTTAATTTTTTTTTTTTGTTTTATACTGCTAAAAGGGACATTTTATACATCATTTGCATAGCGTGTGTTTCTTCTGTACAGTTTTGTTTCTTCAGAAATCAAAACTAGCATGGATGTAGTGTGCAATATAAACTGGGACGTTTTCTTCTTTACCATAAATTAAATATTTAGTTGTCTAGGAAACACTATTAAGTTTCATGCGCTATAGGCATTTTGAGAAGCTAAAAAATTTATTTTTTGCGTAAACAGTAGTGCCCTGCCACAAAATGTGTTGGATTAGTGTTCATAGCTTTAGTAATACAGGTGCTTTTCAATTCAAACAGAGCGTCTAGTCTTGAAACGTCGGTACCGTTCGTGCCATGGCATCTTCTCCGTGCAACTGCAATAAACAATGAAGGTCTCAATGTGTAATGATATGCATGTTTTGGCTTCTTATTGGTGACTTTCTTACAGTGTCAACAAATGAAAAGTGTCCATCATCCTCGTGGTGAATTAAAGGAAGTTGTGGGAGGCTTTCCAATTAAATTCAGCAGCTGTTGTTTGGCAGATAGGCCAAAAGTTACTGGTACTGTTGTACATGAGCTGTTATGTCAAACACACAACTTCCTTCCTTGAATTTCTGCTTTAGTGTTAAACTTCTGAATCTGAATCTGAATTGCATGCATGTAATATAACTGGAAAAGCTTTTTTCTTTTCTTTCGTGGTACATAGTGTCATTGTCAACATGACAGAAAATAAGCACTCTCCCTACTTGGCACCATCTGTGATTTTGACATAAAACATGATCCTTTCAAGAGCTTTCCTATATGTAGACACATGCTCCTCTGTAAAGCTCATCCTCATGTTACTGTTTGTGAATGCATAATGTGATTGATCCACATCATTATTCATGAAAGTCTCTAAATAACAACCATTTCTTTCAATAACAACCATAAAAATTTACTCAAACCTCGAAGTTTAGGCTTTACATCGATGAAAATGTTTGGGTTCTATCAAATGTGCTGAAGTCAGTCAGATTTAAAGAAAATATAAGGGAGTTTTTTCATATAAAAATAACTTGATATGTCCGGTTTATTCATATCATTCTACACTTGATAATACTCAAAAAATATATAAATATCTTGTGGTAATAATTGTGACCCTGCCGGTAAAAACCCGGATAAAGTCTCAAAATGGAATTATGCGATACAGTAACAGCATCAAAGTTTAATTTCAACCATTAATTTCACTATAATTTTTGACAAGGCCGTACTCAGCCAGTATAAAGAATATCAAGGTTATATTTTCACAGAATGTTCTTTACAGTATGTTGGATGATTTTATTTGGAAAACAAAAAATAATGACTTTAGCATTTGTAGTATTCTGTTGTTATTAAAAACTCTTTCTCTCCGTCTCGTTTCAGTTATATAAGGGAGAGGACACAACCTTCCAGATCTCGGGCCTGCACAATAACACAGACTATCGGTTTCGCGTGTACGTGTGCCGCCGTTGCCAGGACAACACTCAGGAGCTGTGCGGACCCCTCAGCCCATCCTCGATCTTCACACCACGTCGCACGGAGCCGGTGGTGAACGGCGAGCTCAGCTCCACGGAGACTGGAAAACCCACCGGCATGTTCGCCAGCGACGAACGCTTCGCGGCGCTCTTAGTGGGGGCTTTCGCTGCCCTCTCCTTCCTCATCGCTTTCATGATGGAATACTTCTTCATGAAGTGACATATAGATTAAAGAGAAAAAGCAGCCAGCCAAGAAAATTGAACATTCACGTTCGAGGGACACACAGGAACACTTAAATATACACGCGTGGCAATGTACTGTAGGCTGCTTATGTATACCGGCACGCTTCTCTCTTTCTCTTTCATCCTCTGTCTCTCTACAATGCCTTCCTTTTCTGTGCATCGCTGTTTTATTCCACCTTACAGCGTGTGGATTTTGCTCCGTGGAAGCCCGAACCCGGAGAAGCGAAATCCCACTGCGGAGCCTTACGGAGAGTCGCGTTAGCCTGTTTTTGCATGCTTCGATTTTTTTGTATCCCTTTAAGTGTACGTATATGTCTGGAGGAAGATGTATTGTATTTTCTCCACGTCCATGGCCTTACTTTGTTTTATCCAAGCGTGCTTCACAAAGTTTGTGTTATAGCCATATGCCAGTTCTTGGAATCATAGCTTTATCATGAAACACGCAATCGTATCCCACAATCACAGTTCAATGCACAGCCGTTTTTAAATCGATCACAATGTTTCGTACATCACCGTACACGTCACCACACTACTGCTCAGAAATACTAAATACGGTTTCCGTTGTAAAGGCTGGTGTGAAGCCCCCCGCATTAAGCTGCCAAAGCAAGTTGCAATCCATGTGTGGTTTAAGTAATGCTGCTATTGTGTTTATTTTTCCTGAGAACGGAATCAGTTATCTAATATATAGATATAAATATAAGATTTTATCGAGGTATTGTAATATAAATAACAAGTTTGAAGTAGAGATCTCTTTTGGAGCGTGTCAATTCACAAACTATGGTGCTTTATAAATCTGTGGTCAGTAGTGGTGGCAATTGAGTGTAAGGGAGTTCGATTTGCCAACACGTGCCCTCCCAGTGAAGAAGACGGGTTTGGACGTAACGTCGACCCCGACTGGCCATCTAGTCTTTGCGTATCTGACCTACGCTGCAGGCCGCATGCTTGAGCAGGTCACACAGGGCTACTTACTCGCCTGCCTACCCCATAACTCGGCTAAGCTAATGTCGGCTCCAAGTCGACTGATTCTTGGGCTTCGTGTGGTGCCTGTAGATCCATGGCTGGAGTCACAAAAGCCAGTGCGTAGCTGTGAAACGGCTGGTTTTGTTCCTGTACGCTGTGAATTGCGTTCGTAACCATTTCGCCTCAACTTTTCTGTTTTGTTATCTATGGCCCTTAATGTCATATTGAATGTTTCATTTTCTTTTAATCCACGAAAAGCCAGTTGTACATTTTTAAGGTGCTTGATCAACACGATTTCAGAAGCAGCAGTGAACTCCTCCACCCGCTGCGCCTTTATAATGATGACTGATGCCAAAACAGCCTGATGTGCATACAGTGCATCTTTAGCCAAGTAAAGGTACAAACCAGCAGCTCCCATTGATCCAAAGAGTTTCTCCGACACACTTGCAGACCAGAGGAACGTTTTCTTAAAGGAGAAAAGGGGGAGGGGTGTTAGGTGTAAGCCACACCCCCTGGTTCCCCTGACTGACAGCTTGTATTGTACCTCAGGGACATGGACTTTTCAGAGGTGAAGAAGTAAATGCTATGTTTCTGAGAGGGTGCTGCCAACACTACATTTTTCAGAATGCTATTGCTGTCATCGCTCTATGGTAGCGTTATTCCGTTGTCTGCCTCCGCAGTTTTTTTTTTATGCATTTATTTGATCCGTTTCTCGCCTAAGCTGTGCCTTGCTCCAGTTGTCCGTAAGCAAAATCGTTTACTCGCTCGGTATACCTTTGCCAAAGTTAATGGGAAAGTAAGGTATCATTCTTTTAGGGTTATTTATACTATCTATTGCATACAGTACTTTAAATGGCAATTAAAGTGCAATCTTCAGTTATTTATTTTTCAAGAAATTAAGAGATGTAGTTATGTACTAATTTTTTTCTATTGTAGCATGTTTTTTTTTCCAGTTCAGTTTTGATGTATTGTAGATTAACTGAGGCCAGCATTCCTTTCATTCATAATTATTTTCTAAATTTGAAACATGTAGCATGTACCATGCTAAAACATTTATATACCGTATAACCAAACTCCTGCTCATCTTTAAGTGCCGAAACTCCAGCTAGTTGTCTTCTCATAGAAAACCGTAGCACATGTTTAACCTTTTGTTTTTAATTTGTATGTAATGGGACATACGTTACGTAGCTACATTTGGCATTGCTAAAGAGTGTTATAATGCTTATGTTATCTTACTGTTTGCCAAAGCAAAGGCTTGCCCACTTAATGTTTCTCGTTGTTTTTAAGGGTTACTTGAGAAATCCGCTAGAACACCATTTTCTTGAAAAGGAATAACAAAAGTTTAAATTAAACTTAATCTGTGAGTACACTTGTTTTGTTGGTAGTGAAAATTGTGCCATTTATATGAGTAATCCTTTTGAGGTGAAATTTGACATGCTATTCACACTGAAAGGAAGCAAAACAATCAACTGTTCTGAAGCAAATGATATTTCTCATTTCCTTTTTGTTTTATTTTCAGACATGTCATAACGCAATAGGGAATTATTCCAGTATTTTTGCTAAGGAATTATATATAGAGATATATATATATAGTATGACAACTAACAGAAATAAAGCACTTTTAAAAGCAAAACATTAATCTTTATTAGATTTATCTTCATTTCCTTGTCAATGTTTCTTTTGTTTTAAAATCGAAAGTATCATGCATTCATGAATGATCATGTTTTGTTGTCTGTTAAACTGACCCACACAGGCTTGAATATATTTTGTTTAAAGTCAATGTGTTTTAGGTTTAGTTTTACCCTTTATACAAGTAGTATTTGCTCCTGACCAGTGAGCTCTGGGAATACACATGTAATGTTTTTGTTTGGTCCTTGTAAAATTAAAAAAAAAAGAGAGATAAACATTTTTTATGGCCCAAATTTTGTATTTTTATATATATATTTTTTTTTATTCTTTTTCATCTCTGTTTGGTTTGTGCTTTGTTTTAATTATGGAAATTAATTTGAACATAATTGCTTAAAGATAGATGAGATCTCAGAATCGTCCCAGAGAAATGTATAGAACCTCGAGTGTATTCAACTATTTTCCAAACATTTATTTTTTACCTCACTGTTTAAAAAAAAAATGAAAAAATATATATATATGAAACATTCCAGGCTTGTCATGATGATCTAAAAATTTTTTAAGTCATAAATTTTACCTTTTATTGTAAATGTTAGACAATTTCATATGCATATATATAAAGAAACTGCCATATCAATGTTAATGTATAGATTTTTGCAAATACTACCCTATGTATGTAAGACTTAACTGTATCTGTAGCGTGTATGTAATATATTTATACCCAATAAATGTTTTAATTTTTACTGACGATTGTGTTTTGCATTGGTGCTATTAATCTTTTCAGTTGAATCAGTGGAGCTTATGATTGAAATCTATTCGCTTCTTTCCTTTGCATGTTATTAAAGCTGAAGATGTGTTTACAAATACTAATAATCTATATTCTTATCACAGCTGAGCATAATGTACAGTAAAATATCTTAACCAGATCAGGGATTTTAACTTCAGCTCATGCCCATGTTTGTTTAAATACACTTGAAATTGAAGGACTGGCTATTCTACCAGCTCAGTGGTTAGAGCATGATGCTAGCAATGTCAAGGTCATGGGTTTCAATCCAAGGAATTGCACATTACATTGCAATGTAAGCCGCTTTGGGGGCAGTTGTGGCCTAATGGTTAGAGAGTCGGACTCGCAACCAGAAGGTTGCCGGTTCGATTCTCAGTACCGGCAGGTAACAACTGATGTGCCCTTGAGCAAGGCATCTTACCCCTGTTTGCTCCCCGGGCGCTGCAGTGATAGCTGCCCACTGCTCCGGGTGTATGTGTGTTCACTATTCACTGGATGGGTTAAATGCAGAGGTCACATTTCGGGTATGGGTCACCATATCTGACAAATAGGTCACTTTCACTTTGGATAAATGTAAAACTGACCAAACTTTAGTTTGTCGCTTTAAAGAGGGTTTCCATTTCGATCATTTTGCAGCGTCACTTCCTTCCTCATGTGGAGAGCTGACTTGATTTATGATTCCATTCACTTGTGTAATTCTCTTCAGTCTGGGTTCTCTGAAATTGCTTTGACATCAGTAAAACACCATTCAAACACACACACTGGAAATAGAAATGCAGGATTTCTAATGGTGTCCTAAACTTGATTTAGTATTAATGAAGCTTGATCTTTAATAGAATATTTCAAATGTGATATTGTGTGCCATCAATTTTTTATTGTTTAGTTCAACCTCACGTTAGATGGCATGTGCATATTTTTGGAGCAGTTGTAAATGAGCACATAGTTTTCATTTGAATGACTACACAGCTCACGTCCTGAAAGATCACTTACAGTATTGACGGATTGATTGATAGATAAGGAAATACGAACACATGGGTATATTTACATATTTTTACAATATACACATTTATGTTTATTTATATACATTATTTTAGAATACAAGAGACATGCTGTTTCAACAACAGAGACACCGTACGGAATTTACAGTATGAAACCTTTTTTTTACTTTACAAATACAGTCACAACAATTATTGCAATGTGGTGTATGATTTGCCTTGAACTCATAATTCAAAGCATTTGGTTTTTGTGTAACAATTTTGCTTCTGATCTAAAGCAGAGCATTACGCATGTACACACAAACACAGAGGGACGAACATGCTAAGAGAACATGTTATTCAGGCACAGAATGCAAATGAATGCATCACCTCTGCAATTCCCTCTAGCCGGGTGCAGTAGGATGTTGCTGTATCTACAGTGCTCATTTTGTCTTCCAGATTTCGTTTGTATTTAAGGCAACTGAAGTTATCTCTCCTATATCCTTCTATATACAAGCATATGTTTGTAAAACATCAAGCCATCTAATGGCCGGTCAAATAACTATAAATGATAAATATATGTAATTAATCTTTCTAAAATAATCCCTGATCTGTTGAGGAGATGTGTTTGGGAATTGATTCAACATCCCTGTGGGTTTTGTAAAGTCTGATTAAGGGGACTTCCATTTGACAAAATGAAAATCCCTGATGTGGCAAGTGTGTGCGCAGCAGGACGTCTGAAATGGCTGTTAATGGAAAAGGCAGTCTGTCAAGTCACAAACTCACAGTGGATTCTGTCCAGCACGGAGAACCCTCTCCTTTGACCATCGATGCTGTTCTTCTCGGGTTATTGTGCAGTCCAAAAAGTTTGCAAGCTGCCATTCTGTACTTCTTGGACATGATGTTGTATAGAATAGGGTTGATCGCTGCACTTAGGTAAAAGAGTACAAAGGAGATGAGATTGCAGTATTGACTAATGACAGACAAGACAGGAGATCCCATCTCTGTAGATTTGGAGATCAGGTAGCGTCCGACATGAAAGGGAAGCCAGCAGAGCACGAAGGCGAACACCACCACAACTATTAGGAAGAGTAATGAAATGAATTGAACAGAATGAAATGGTTCTCTGCTTCATATCCTATAGAAACATTTACAGAACCTTGCTGTTACACCACAGTTAACGCATTTATGCATAATATAAATAAGCAAAAATATTAAAGTTTAAGAATAGAAAACGGCATTCATACTTCTGTCATGATAATAATATTTTATATTCTATAGCCACATACATGTGACATATTTTATCGTGCATGCTACCGTTGCAGTATTGCTTTGTGCCAAGCGCAAGTCGCGTAACGGGTGCGCCGTGCGTAAAGCGCGCAGTAGGCAACTTAATCGTGGCTGCCTGGCTGACAATGTAACTTACCTAGCATTTTCACTGTTTGTCTGTTGTTTTTATCACGACTAGAAACGTTTTCTCCAATCGTCTCCCTTTTCCTCTTCCAGAGCTTTCGCCCGATGAGACTGTACAGAACAGTTAAACAGAACACAGGCAAGAAAAAAAAGATGCTGGAAACCCAAACCATAATGGATAAGAGACCAGACCTTATGGCATATTCCGTCGCTTTGCATTCGTTAGTATCCCATGAATTTGTCCCGTTTTCGTGCTCGACACCAACAAGAACAAACACAGGTCCTGCGCTTAAGAAGGATACTATCCAAAGGACCAAAATGACTCCTCGCACGCGACCCTTGGTTACGATCACCTTAGCCCTAAGAGGAAAACAAATAGCAAAGTATCTCTCCACACTGAGAGCAGTAATGTTCAGAATGGTCGAGTATGTGCAGCATTCACTGACAAACTGAAAGAGTTTACAAAGTATGTTGCCAAAATTCCAAGGTCGGTACCTCCAGATTCTATACAAGTCCAGGGGCATGCAGAAGAAAATGAGTAAATCCGAAAAGGCCATGCTGGATAGGTACAAGTTGGTGGTGGTTCGCATGTCCTTGTATTTTGTCACCACTAAAATAGTCATCAGATTTCCTGCTACACCTATGAAGAAGAACAAAACGCAGGTGACGGTCACCCCGATTAAGACTGGAATGGGAAAAATGTTGACCGGGGGCTCGATTCCCCAGTAAGTCGCGTTTTCATCCCAACTGCAATTGAAAGAACAGTTGGTCCTGTTAACCCAGGTAGGCATGCTGAGAGATCACGGACCATCTAAATCCTCCTCTGAGAGAGAGCTCGGGGACGACAATCTCCCCAACGACTCCCCATACTGCTGCGCTCAGGGGTGCCCAACGTAAACCAAACAGCCCATGTTTTCACTAAAAGCGTACAGAATTGTAGTTATCAAATTCATGTCCTCTGAACTGCACTTTCCTGCCATCCACTCCACATCTAAAAATGATCGAAATGATACGAAACTTGAACGATTGGACGGCACTCCAACTTGTAATGCTGCCGTTATCTGTTCACTCCGGACAGAAAATCGTTAGTCTTGAAGCTTTTAAGGTATGTTGGAGTAGGAAGATAAGAGACAAGTGTTCAAGGTGAGAGACCGAGAGATGAAATCACCTCGCAGAGAATGGGAAACATGCGTACTGCGCGCATTACTTCTGCGTACTGGGATTCGATCACTAGCGAAGTCATTCAGTCGGTCATTCATCTTTTAATCATTGATTCAGTGCAGAACAGCAGTAGAGAGCTTTGTAAGTGGTCAGAAAATATACATCCACCTTATGTAAGGGATTTAAACCTAGCGGAATAAGGATGCGATATCTGTTGAATGCTGCCATCGTGTGGTGATGAGAAAAGAACGCCGAGTAGGCGAACATATTTGAATTTTACATTTACATTTACATTTATTCATTTGGCAGACGCTTTTATTCAAAGCGACTTACAATTGAGGGAAAAAGCAAGCGATTCGTCTAAGTAAGCAATATTCACAAGAAGTGTTAGTATTACAAAGTTTTAGATACAACCTCAAGATAGTATAAGCAAGTATACAGAGAACATTAGAAAAGGAAAAGAGAGGTAGAAAGATTTTTTTTATGAGACAGTTAAGTGCTCACTGAATGTCAACCCAGCTAGAAACATTACCAATATTCAATTGGATTAATGGTTCAAATATCATTTTTATTGTTTATTCCTGCTAAGAAGTAAAGAAATGTAAATTAGCAAAAAATCAAAACAAGAGAGCTGAGATTTATAAATACACTTTGGTGGCCCATTATCTTAAAAAAATAAAGAATTGAATTCGTTTTTAATTGAGTTTTTATGTAGGCTACTTTAATCTAAATTCAAAACAGCTTTACAGAAAGTCATCATGTAAAGTCTTTAATGCTGTTTAGTTTACAAATGGAGCAGAAGAGTATGTAATAACTGACGATTCATATTCTTTGAGGTCCGACTTGGAAGAATAAAGGGACATATTGGGACTGAACATTAGATTGCACCAAAGCAAGACCACAGGATATGAATCCAAACCATTAACCTGTTAAATTGAGATAAATTGTAGTATTGATGGTATTTTCAAGTATTTGAAATATATTTAATTAAAGAATACCTCGATTTTTTTTAATTTAAGTAAATTACCATAAAATAACCTGGTTTTACCATAGTATATCATGTCCAAGCAATAATTTAATATTAGGTATATGTTCAATTTTGATCATATTTTTTTCCAGGCACATTTGATCAATTCCTAACCACATCAATCTTAATAATTACTATTAATTGTGTATATAATAACTTATAAGACAGTTTGCTTATTGGGCAAACAGGTCAGTGGATGATGCAGTCAACATGGGGCTGCATTTTATCCTGCAACACCTTGAAAGACCAGGGACATATGCCAGGATCCTGTTTGTGGACTTCAGCTCAGCGTTTAATACAATCATACCAAACATCCTTCAGACTAAACTCACTCAGCTCTCTGTACCCACCTCCACCTGTCAGTAGATTACTAACTTCCTCACGGACAGACAACAGCTAGTGAGGATGGGGAATTTCACATCCAGCACCCTCACCATCAGCACTGGGCTGTGTTCTGTCTCCACTGCTCTTCTCCCTGTACACGAACGACTGCATCTCACATGACCCCCCTGTCAAACTTTTAAAGTTTGCAGATGACATTACGATCATTGGCCTGATCCAGGATTGTGATGAATCTGCATACAGAGGACAGGTTGAACACATGGCTGTCTGGTGTAATCAAAACAACCTGGAGCTTAATACTCTAAAAACTGTGGAGATGACTGTGGACTTTAGGAGGAACCCTCCATCACTTCTTCCCCTCACCATTCACAACAGCACTGTGACAGCTATGGAGTCATTCAGGTTCCTGGGCACTACCATCTCACAGGACCTTAAGTGGGAGACCCACATAGACTCCATTGTCAAAAAAGCTCAGCAAAGAATGTACTTCCTTCGCCAACTGAGGAAGTTTGATCTACCACAGGAGCTGATAGAACAATTCTACACAGCTGTGATTGAATCAGTCCTGTGTACATCTATTACAGTCTGGTTTGGTTCAGCCACCAAATCAGACATAAGTAGACTGCAACGGACTGTTAAAACATCTGAGAGGATTATTGGTGTGTCCCTGCCCAATGTCCAGGACTTGTACAATTCCAGGGTGAAGAAACGGACTAGTAACATCATCAAAGATTCCTCCCACCCTGGACACAATCTGTTTGAACTCCTGCCATCAGGCAGATGATACAGAACACTGCGCACTAGAACATCTAGATTCAAGAACAGCTTCTTCTCGCAGGCCATCTCAAACCTGAACAGTTAGTACATCCACCATAACCTCCTAGATGTTAAGTGATATATATATCAGTGCAATATCTTTACTCTGACACTTTATGTAAATACATATTATTATATTTTCTTAGTCTTAAACATGTACAGTACACAGTTGTAATATACAGTATTTACTAGGCACACTTGCACATAACTAAACTGCACCTTTGTATATTATTATATTTTTATCCATATTTATTCTTTTCTATTTCTTGTGTTATGTGTATACTGTGTGTTTCAGAGCTCCTGTAACCAGAACGAATTCCTTGTGTGTGCACACTTGGCGAATAAAGCTTATTCTGATTCTGATAAGTTATATATAATAGTTAGCAAAGTCTTGAAGTGAAAAATGCTTTTTATTTAGGTGTGCAGAATTATTAGGCACTATTTCTTTTACAGGTAATGAGTCAAAAAGACATTTAATATACACTGAAAAGTCAAGAAATATCAAATGGCCATTATATGAATACAGTAATGCAATGCTAGAAACTGCAACATTGAGGCATGACCAATGGAGTAGTAAAATGTTCATAGCAGAAGTACACAGTTCTCAGGCTCTCAAAGACTTCAACATACAGAGAAAATCAACATACCTTATTATTAAATTATTATATTTTTTTAAATTACTAAAAATTGTTATTGTCTTACCGTCCACTAGAGGGCACAAGCGCTATACGTTATGTTGACTACAGACCTCAAGAGAATATTTTGCGTGTAATTTCATACAAAAAAAAATCATAATTTAGTTTAGTAATCAACACACCTGCCATTAATTTTTTTATTTTTCTTATTCAAATTCAAACTTAAATTTAACTTTTGAAATGGATAGTCGATAGATAAAGGGCAGATGTGACCAAAGTAGTTACTATTATTCAGAGCTATTAAAAACACTTCTGCCTCTCTCTCTCTCTCTCTCTCTCTCTCTCTCTCTCTCTCTCTCTCTCTTTCTCTCTCCGTCTCACTTTCTCGCTAAGTTTCTGTCTTTCTCCCTCCTGCAGTTCAGACTCAGACTTTACTGTTCAACTCTTGTGTTTGTGTGTGTGTGGAACAGAAAGAGAAGACAGAGATGTTTGTTTGCCGCTGTGATAAATGGCAATGCCTGCCATGTGAGCAAAGGTACGGCTGCTCGAGCACACCCTGCCGAGGTAATTATTACGGACTCCACAGACCAGAGGTCCCGCATCAGACAAGGCGGAAAATTGAAAATATAAATGATTTATGGTCCCCATAAGTCTATCTTCTCTGTCTTTGTTGTTGGCCACAGAGCGTCGGATACGCCGGGACGTCCTTTAATGCAGCACCCTGCTCTTGTTTCTCTGTGATTAATCCATTTAGATACAGCGGAGTGTAACACTTCTCACAATGGACAATAGATGACTTCTGGAGAGGAAGGGCTAGAGGAAAATGCTCACAGTTTGTTTGAACAGTAGAATAAACTGTCTGGTGATAAATTATGTCCCTGACTGCAGAGAAGTTTGGTGTAAAGTTCGTTTGACATTTCGACCTCCACGTTTTGGAAATGATGCTTGTTGAAATCGATGTCATTGTTTAGCATATGCGAGGTGCAATAATGTCAGATCGCTTAGATTAGACCAGACGCCGGTGTTTCATCCGAAATTAACTTCCGGTCTGTGTTTGGTTGTAATATAACAGTTTGTTTTACATTTACAAACTAATATTTTATGGTATATTATTGTATTAAAATTAAATTACAACTACTCAACAGTTATTCATTCTTTGCGGAGGTATAGCCTACCGGAAGTTAAGTTTGGGCCACGTAACGTTTATGTAGTAACAGCTGACACTGTCTATAAATAAACATATTGCTACCGAATAAAAAAAATATACATTTATTTTTTTCTGTTTTATCCTATAGCTTTCGTTTTATAGGCTACTACTTATGAGTGTTACAGTGGTTTTTCTATTTAATCTCATTGATGTCCGGAGCAATAACTCAATGTATTTTCTTTGGGGATTTCTCAGGATATCCTAAATGCATATAACAGCTGAGGAGGGGAGGAGTTTAGTGTGACAAACCGCACTTGATTGGCTGAGTCATTATGACTGACACATGAAGACGCCCCTCCCCTTCAAACACATTGGCCTGTGACTGATCTTTCCACTGCACTGCCCTCTGGTTCAGACTGTTTGGAGTAACAGAAGGGGAGAGAGAGTCACTGTCTGCTAATGTGTGTTAGTCTTTCATTATTGTAGGCAAACAGCATGGTGGATTTATTATGAGGGAGTCATGTCTACAAGGGCAGGTCAGTAAAAAACTTCTGTTGTTTCTTGCTTTAAACTTTTGTGTTGTAGCTTGTAGAGTTATAAGGAGTGAAGACTTGGAAGTTTCTAGCTCATGAGCAGTTACAAACACCGTGTGTGTGTTTAAATAAGTGTTTTGTACAGTATGTGAAAGTTTTTCTGGTGTCTTGGCTCTTGTCTCACTTCACTGTGAAAGGCTTTTGTATCTGTGGTGGAATGTGTGAGCAGCGCACAAGAAGGAAAATCAAGTTGGCTTTGCTCAAGTTCCAAAATCCCTCTTATTTTTACTGGCCTCTTGTTATGGCTTGTGCTGCATTTTTTATTTTTGCATGATAAAATTCATTGATAGTTATTCCTGCTTGTCTGTTGTACAAGGCCTGTTGTCTGCTGATGTTATACACATTTACCATGTCATTCATTAATAAGCAACACAAGAGACTTCTGACCCTGAACTGCTGGGAAATGTATGTTGTTACTGATATGCTTCTTTGCCAGAAGTGTAGAGTATAAAGATGCACTGTAAACTGCAAAAAAAATCTTTCTCTGATCTCAGACTTGGAGAAACTCCAATTTTTGGAAGTGTTTAACAGGATTAACAGTCCTGTGTGGCACAACAGGTTGACGTGAAGATTTTAAGTACAGAAAGTCTTTCCCAGATATGTACAAAACATTATGTTTGTTTGTGGCTTCCTCTGAGTAATATTTTGAATGCTAACATGATGACATCTGTGGTTGCTCTCAGAGCAAATTAGAGTTTTAGCCGCTCTTCAACGGTGCTGCAAATATTAGATTTCCCACAGGTTTTTATTCACATGCCCCAAGACACACAGGTCATTTAAATGTGTGGAGCAAAACTATATTAGAAAGCTGTAACCTAAGTGCTTGCATAATATGTTATTGCTGTCTGATTAAAGACTGTGAGCCTGTTCTCTATGGCGATCACAATGGGCAGGAACTTGTTGGCAGGAAGCAACAGCTGATATCAGCAAGTAAAATGAAATGACATACTCGCATGCTCTTTTTTCCTTTGCATTATCTTTATAGTCCTGTCATTTAGTTTTCATAATACCATTAACCTTTGCCATGCTTGTTTAGAGAGAGTGAGGTTAGTGTCTTGAAAGTTTCCTCATATTGAAGGTGGGGTTTGTATTTTTAATGGTTATTGGTTTTGAAGATAAAAAAATGTATTGTTTGTCACACAATAAAGTTTTTGTGTACATGCTTTATTTCAAACACATAATTGAGACAGCTGCTGGATAAACACACAGCCTAGAGGGGGGTGTAATATGTAAATAGTTTATGTCTTAGATTTTAAATGACATTGTTTCTACATTTGAACCTGCTTTGAATAGGAGAATGGTTTGAATTTAGTTTCTCACTGGGATTGAATCCATGACTTTGCTGTTGTTAGCAACATGATCTAGAAGTTAAGCTAACAGGAATTTGTCAGATCTTTGTGAAAGAAGTTAAAGAACAGTAAGTTCTCCACTTAGAAAGCAGAGCTCTGTGAATAGAGTTTAAACTGTAAAATCACACATACCCATCATTAAAATACGTTTTCTTAATACTTTCTAGGAATGTAGTATTCTTGAATAGCAGTAATCTAAGTCTGCAATATTTGATCAATGGTTTGGTTATGTCATGATTTATTGCTCCTCTCTGACCTGTGCAGCCGTTTAAAGCTCTTGAATTGTCATTGCACAGGTGGCAGAGACATGTGAGCCACACAGGGTGAATGAACTTCTGTTACAGGACCACTATAAAACTTTAATAAAAGTTGTAATATAAAGGTATAGTTTACCCCAATTCTGTCATCATTTACTCGCTCTCTTGTCATGACTTACTTTCTTCTGCAGAACACAAAAGAAGCTATTTTGAAGAATGTTGGAAAACGAAAACCTTTGGTCCACATTCACTTCTATTGTATGGACACAAAACCATTGCAAGGCAATGGGGACCAACGGTTTTCTGTTACCTACATTCTTCAAAAATCTTCTTTTGTGTTCTGCAGAAGAAAGAAAGTGATACAGGTTTGAAATGACAAGAGGGTCAATTGAATCTTTTTTAGTTTTTTTATGCCTTCCATGCGCTCAATACTTTGGCACTTATAGCGGCATGTTCTTCCAAAGGAAATGTTAAATGTGATGAAACCTTTATAGAACCAGTTATTTAACCAGGAGTATTTCTGTACACTTAGTTTACAGATGTGTTGAAATGCTATTTGGATTTTAAATTGCTGTCTTTGTGAATGAATCCTAGGGCTAAATTCTAGGGTCGAAATGAAGGGAAATCTGCTTTAAATGTATGAGGGCTTAAAGCAAAAGCTTTCAAAGGTGGCAGGACTGGAAAAGATGATGTCATTGTTTTTTTATTGTGGAGTTGCCAAAGAGCCGCTCCTCAATGCTAGTTTTTTCCTCGTACGTAGGACAAGAAGTTCAGAGGCTACAGCGACCTTCTCTCTAGCACACATGATTTCTCTTTCACATGTTTAATGGTCACGTTTAATCAGACAGAATAGATCAGCCAGTATCTGCAACCCACCACCAGCAGCAGACGCCAAATAAAATTTTTTCCATTATGTGTAATAGAGGGTTTTGTGGGGGAAAAGTGCACTTGGCAGCAAAATTACAGCAGTCTTAAGAAAAGCAGCTGAAGTGAGAGAAATCTATCAGGTCATTTTGTCTCTCCCCCGCTTTGCAAAATCATCACCAACATGTGTGTGGCATAGAATTGTATGTATGAATGGCTCAGTGAATCTGTTGTGGCATCAAATAACCCCCAACTTTATTTACAGTACAACTTTAGATGAGCTACTGATTTACTGGTTCTGATTTCCTACTTTGAATTCCTTTTGAAAGCCATTTCAGTGACTTACAGTATTTTTGAGAGTGGCAAGATCTGGGGCCGGATTCACGAAACTGTTGTTAAGGCAAAATATAAGATTGTTCTTGAGATAAATGATAGGAAGTTTGTAAGAATGTTCGATTCTCAAACATTTCTTAATTTGCTTTCTAAGAATGACATATGCTTTCTCAATAATTTCACTCGCCTGCTCGTGTGGTAACTGTACATATCTATAAATACAATAAACTTTATTTGTGTAACAAGCGCCTAACATTCTTATGTGTGTTAAACTGCATTTACCATCGCATGTTAGTGTTGCAAAATTATATTAATATAATACTTTTTGTGTGTTACTACGCCATAATGTTTGTGACCTTCTCCGTTTGAGCCACTTTTTCCTGGAACAAATGTAAAAAGCACTCAGTTTTTATTAATGAAAGCTAATGTAAGGGAGCTAGACCTTATCATTATTATATGAACTATGATTAATACACGTCACATGTGAAACAACTTACCTTTTGAGATTCAAGACAACCGTGAGGCTATTTTATTGTTTTGAAAATTTGGATTCTTCTTCATTTTTTTCTAAGATTAATCTTGAGAAAAATATTGTAGTTTTTTAGGAATACTCAACATTCCAAACTTTTTTCTTAAATTAGAATTTAGGAAAATATAGGGAAGTTAAGAATTTTCTTCTTAAGAATGTTATGTGAATCTGGACCCAGATTCCCACAATGCTTTAGGGTTTAAGGGGTTTTTCGGTTCTCCAGAGACATTGCAGTAAACAGGATGTAGCCTCTTTTTTAATATCTGCTTATGTGAGAGAATGACAATATGGTCTGGATTAATGTTCACAGAGTTCACTGAAGTCAAAGACATTGACCCCTGACCTTTACTGAAAGAGGAAATGTCTTAAATAGAAATCAGATCAGACACAAGACAGATTAATGAATTTAAAACATTTTAAACGTTTCAAACATTTAAAGTTTTATATGCTGCTTCAAATAAGCAAAATGCACATCTCTTATGAAAATAAATCATGTTTTTAATGGTGAAAGTGTATTAACCATTTTTCATTACTATTGGCAAAACCATGGGTTCATGATAGTAACCATAGTAGTAAACAATGGTTAATTTTGATAAAAGATTGTTTTGCAACACAAACCAGTTAACCGGTATTTATTGTAGTCTGTGTTGTTGTTGTTTTTTTACCTTGCATAGCTTTGTTTATGTTTGTTGAGGAGTAAGGACATGTCACATAACCAGAACACACCTCTATCACGTGAAATCTAGAGTACAAAGTGACAGATAAGTTCTCACTAAAACAACAATATATTATTTACTGTGGAGTAAATATATATATTATTTGGCGGTGGAGTGAGCCGTTGGTTGCAGTTCACAACCTCACTGCTAGATGCCACTAAAATCTCCACATTGCTCCTTTAAAGCTGACATGTGACACATTTTGGAGGCATTCATTGTACACGCCTGTATGTGTGTATAAATAGGCCATGCTGGCCCTTCAGGCTGAAGATTTCTGAGTGTGATCCTGCAGTTCCACTAGGAGTGAACTCAACCTCATAGAACAAACATGAGTGACACCGTGGAGAACCTGGACACCAGGGAGCTGGGCTTCTCAGATGCTGAGGACGAACCTGAAGAGGTGGACTTCAATGAGTTCAACTCCTCAGGTAAGTGTTACATTAGTAATTTCACATTTATTTCTCATGGTCTATTTGTTGACGTAACTATCTAAATCGGGTTTGTGTAATGACTCCACAGCATGTTGTAGCATGTTCAAAAGCTCGTGTTTCCTCAAGAATGCTTCAGTTTGTCCTGTCATGTGTTTTAGGAGATGTCCGGATCCCGTTCTCAGCTGTGTACAGGGCAGTTGGCTTTAAAGAGGCGGAAGCCCAGGTGTTCCTCACCACTATTCCCATAACTGTTACGATCCTAGATGTGGAGCGATTCACCAGGACCCCGGACCGCTTTAAAATCTCCAAACACAGAAGTGTGTCCAAGGTAGTGACGCTCACACACATTTCAATCTCTTGGAGGTTCAAAGACATAATTTTCTCATATCTCACAACACCGCTGTCTCCACAGGCGATGCCTGCTGTGTTTAAAATCGAGTTAAAGCATGGGAGCTTCACCTGGGTGGTGAAGAGGAAAGAGAAACATTTTATGGAGTTGCACAGAGAGCTTCTGCGCTACAAGACCCTCATGAGGATCCCACTGCCCACCCGAAGGTCAGACCTTGCCCTTCATATGTCTCCCCTAATTACACCCACAATGACATCTGTTTTAGACCGGACACGTAATACAAGTGTGAGCTGGTTCTGAAACCTTTTATGATTCAGTCACATAAACATCAATGTGGAGATATATTCAGAAACAGACATTATCTTTCTCTGAGCATCTTTGTTTTCTGCCTTCTGTTTTTCCTTCTCACTCCCATTTTTTTCTTTTTTTGCTTTGCCCTTTTTCTCAGGTTACTCAGTTGCCTTGAAATGCTTCTCTTTATCAGATCTTGATTTCTTTTTTCAGTCATACCGAGAGACGGAAGAGCATCAAAAGAAGTGAGGTGAGGCATATGCCCAATTTACCCCGAGGGGGCAGAGATGAGCTGGTGCGGGAGGAGCAAGTGTCTAGCAGGAGGGTGAGTCACAAACCCCTGATCACATGACCTGAAAGTGATCACAGACAGTGTTGAGAGTGATGTCATAAGGCGTGTGAGTCTGTGGTCGGGTCTCTCCCACATCACTGACATGCTTTATTGCTTCAGAACGTGTAGCCACAACACCTGGTGGAGTTTCTGGTTTTTACATCATCAGCTTGAGTCGCATGAGAACAGGAGTATTGTTCAATGAATACGCCCTCATTATGAATAGAATTTAACAGTGACCTGGCTTTCAGACATAATCTTATTTGTTTTCTACATACCGTAGATTTTGTAGGAAATTTCTTAATAAAGATTTCTGAACATTGAATCAGACCAACCGGTTCTGAGATCAATTAAATATTTGACTTTGAAGTGTTCGCGAAAAAGGGAAAAGCATGTGACTATTTATGTAATGATTTTGAGTCCCATTATTCATATTCATAAATGATTTTAAAAAATTATTGTGACCCTGGACCACAAAACTAGTCACAGGGGTCAATTGTTTTAAATTAATATGTATGCATCATCTGAAAGCTGAATAAATAAGCAAAAAAATCTAAATATTTAGAAAATCGCCTTTAAAGTTGTTAATCAGAGGTGCTGTAGCAGGTCGCTGCGAAGAAGAAACAGGTTTGTTTTAACTCTATTGGCTTACAGCTGTAAAGACATTGAGGAGAGTAGATAGCTTAAATTCTAAACGTTACATAGATACCAAACTTGAGTGGATAATTCCCAAAGAGCGGCTGCAGCGAATGAAGTTTGTAGATGTGTTTCCGGCCATTTTTGTTCATGATTTTGCCTTATTTATTCACAAAAATAACATTTTTATATATTTACGGTAGGAAATGTACAAAATCTCTTCATGAAACATGTTCTTTACTTACTATCCTAATGATTTTTGGCAAATAAGAAAAATTTGATTTAAAAAACACTTTTAAGTAAAAGTAAAGCCTTATAACAAGAAAATCATGTTATCACTAAATCACTTGGCAGATTTTGAAATATTTGAATTGAAAACAAACTAACACATGTATTTTGTTGTATTTGCAGAAACAACTGGAAGACTATCTTAACAAGCTGCTGAGGATGGCAATGTACAGAAAATACTATGCAACCGTAAGCTCCCACTGCATTTAATTTTCCCATTGGAATGACTGTAGAGAGTTCATGCTCTACAGCGCTCACGTTATCTGTAATGAAACAGCATGTGTGGATCGATATTAAAGATGGAGATTGTGTGTCCTGACCGTGTTAATGTGCAGATCTCTAAGTTCCAACAGTTTTAATCAAGGACATCCGTAATTCTCTCCATTTTTTCTCTCTCCCTTCATACTCCTTCTTTCTTTTTTGTAATGTCCTCTGACGGTCAATATAGCAGAAGATTTAAAGTCAATTTCTTTTAATTGAAGCTGCATGTCTGTCTCACTGGTGTTAAGCAGAATTGTTTGTCTTTTCTAGATGGAGTTTATTGGTGTGAGCCAGTTGTCCTTCATTCAGGATTTGGGCCCAAAAGGCTTGTGAGGACAAATTCTTTCTGTTTTTTTCTAAAATATTTTATTGTTGCCTCTCAAAAACCAACAATTTTAATGTACTGAAATGATCTTTGGCTATGTTTAGATTTGTGTGCAATATTTATATTTAAGTAAAATAGAGTACAAATATTGTAAATAATGTAAAGTATATATGTGACCCTGGACAACAAAACCATGTGTACAAAACATTTTTACATCACCTGAAAGCTGAATCAATAAGCTTTCTATTGATATGGTTTGTTAGGATAGGACAATATTTCAGTAGCTCCTCACTGCAGAACGCAAGGTCCAGGGGATTGGCTCCAGATCCAGTCTCCTCCCACTGCATTTTGATTGGTTGACACTGGATCCAGTCTCCTCCCACTGTAATTTGATTGGTCGACAGATTCTGTGACGTTGCTCTACCATTTAAAACTCTTGAATCTGAGGGTGCAAAAAATCAAAACATTGAGAAAATCGCCTTTAAAGTTGTTAATCAGAGGTGCTGTAGCAGGGCGCTGCTAAGAAGAAACAGGCTTGTTTGAACTCTCTTTATTGTCCCACCGCTGTATTGATGTTGTGGAGTCTAGATGAACCTGAAAGCTGAAATTCTAATCTTTACATAGATACCAAACTTGAGTGAGTAATTCCCAAAAAGCAGCAGCAGCGAGTGAAGTTTGTAGACGTGTTTCCAGCCATTTTTGTTCGTGATTTTGCTGCATCCACTCACAAAAATAAAGTTTTGATATATTTATGGTAGGAAATCAAAAAATATCTTCATGGAACAAGATCTTTACTTAATATCCAAATGATTTTTGGCATAAAAGAAAATCTATAATTTGGACCCATACAATGTATTTTTGGCTATTACTACAAATGTTCTTGTGCTACTTAAGATCCAGTGTGATCCACGGTCACATATTTGATGCAAAAAAGTCTTAATAGTCTTAAAAACAAGCTTTAATTTCTATTGTTCTCATATAAACTTTGTCAAGGTTTTATGAGATTTGCTTATCAACTCCAACTGTACAAGACAGTTTGTAATACTGTGTTTGTTTCTTTATAGAGAAGGCACTGTATATAAAAGGTCGGGAGGTCATCGTATCCCAGGCATGAACTGCTGTGGCCACAATGAAATTTGCTACCGCTGGTCTAAGAGGTAATTCTGAACATGTCAAATGCTTTAACTCCACAATTTATTCATAAAGCACAAACTACAAGTGTGATAAGCTGGAAGAGAAGATAAAATGCATTTAAACTGTGAGGCTGTGCGCTTCACTTTGAGCTTTAAGGTTTGCTAGACTTTTTAAAGCAGTGTTATCTGTGACAGTACAAAAAGCGCAGTGCCCACACAAACACTGTCTTAATGGATACCTTCAAGTTTATCTCTTGCTTCACTAATACCATATGGTTTTCATTTTCTGATAAAACCAACATTGTGGCACTTGTAGGCCAAAAATGAAGGTGTGCACCCTCTAGTGAACAAACAGCACATCGCTAGTGTTCATGTACTGTTAAAATGATTCAGGCAAATATATTTTTTGTGGTCAAGTGTAAGTGTGCATCTTGCGTTTGGCATTAACAAATAACTGGAAAAATGTTAAAAAGTTCAAGAAAACACTATTCTAGTGAATTGTGTTGTGTGTTTAGGTGGCTTGTTGTGAAGGACTCTTTTCTGCTGTATATGAAGCCGGACACAGGTGCCATTTCATTTGTCCTACTGGTGGACAATGAGTTCAGCATCAAAATGGACTCCAAATACACAGAGACCAAGCATGGAATGAGGATTGAAAACCTGTCCAGGTATGTTTTATTAGATAAAATTCATGAATATCTATCGATATAATAGTTGGTTTGTATGTGTGGGTAAACATAGGCATGACCAAATGTCTCCACAATGATGTTAAAACCTTAAACACAACACTGTGGGAAGAAGCCAACAATCCCTGTCAGAAAAATGGTTTAATAAACAGTAATTTTTGAATTTAAATATAAAAATGGATAAAGGTTTGTTTTGGGGAGCAAAAGAAATGAATCCACATTAAATTCGATTGAAAGTGATCATGATAAAAAGTGTGTGTGTGTGTGTGTGTGTGTGTACAGGAAACTGGTGCTGAAATTCTCCAGTTACAGACATGCCTGCTGGTGGGGTCAGGCCATTGAAAGCTTTGTCCGAAAACATGGCAAGGCCTTTTTAAGGACCCACCGATTTGGATCTTTTGCCAGAGAAGAGGAGAACATCCCCTCGAAATGGTACAATTTGGTAACCTGTTCGATTTTAATCCTGTACCCTGTCATATCTGATGATTTGAAAACATCTTTGCATGTGATCGTCCAGGTATGTAAATGGAAAAACCTACATGGAGGATGTTGCCGATGCACTGGAGGAGGCAAAAGAGGAGATCTTTATTACAGACTGGTGGTATGTACACATTGTTTAGCTCTTTCCAAGAAAACGTGTGTTTAAAAAAACTGTCCTGTCTTCGAATGGTTAGTTGGTACATTGGCCGATTCCATATATCTTCATTGCATGCGTCTTCATATTAAAGATACTTCAACTTTAGTAATTATATCATGTTAAAAAAATGTTGGTCATGGTTGGATTAAAAAAGCTACTGTTCATCCAATGCAAAATGGTTTAACAGTATGTACAGTAATGAGCTGTAGTGGCATAGCAATAGTCAGTGTAAGTGAAGCATGGGCTTAAAGTGGGACGTGTATGTTACAACTCTCAGGAGCTCACTGGTATCTCTCACCTCACTGGTGTTGAGTTTCCTGCCCTCCTTATTTCAAAAATACCATTCCTGAAATAGACTCAATGATGTGATACTATCTGTGTGTAACGGGTGTGTATGCAAGTTTTAATGGTTTTCAATGATGATTTCCACTGAAACACTTTTGCACTAGTAGAGTGTGATAGATCAAACATTCATGTCATGACTCATGTACAGTATTTAATGTCAACATTGGATGGTGTTATTAATCCATTTGACTACTAAAATGTGATGCATTTCCAAATGAAACAGGAAATTAAGGGTGGGTGCCACTTTATTTTATTCAACGAGATAACAAAGAAAACCCCATTGTGAAAGTAAATGTTTTGTACTGAAAGGAGACAGACCTGAAAATCCATTTACAGTAGGGATGCACAATATATTTTTGGCCATATTGGTATCAGACGATAAATGGCCGCTTTCAATCTTTTCGGTATTGGACCAATAATAAATCAGGCCAATATATTAAAGCCAATAAACTATAAATAATTTCCACTGGTTGAACCACTTCAGGTGTGCACTGCTCACTGTCTTTCTGTCATGATCGTTCACTTACTGTTACATTGTTGATGAATGTACATTATGGGGAAATGTATTTATTACATTATGGGGCAGTTGTCCACATTTTGTCTTTTTGTTTCAGGCTCAGAAAAAATTATATTCATATTTAGATACTGTTTATTGGCCAATAAATCTGTTATCGGCTTCCAGTATTAAAGAATTATCGGTTAATGGCCAATATTGACATATCGGTGCATCCCTAGTTTACAATCTATTGCGGAGGACTAACCAACTTTCTCCAAAACAGCACCCATTAGTTGAGCTCTAAAACTCATAGTTCAATTAAATTACAAGCAAATGTAAAAAACGACCAGGAATGTGTATTAGGAAAACAAATGTAGGTTTATTTTTTGTGTTGACTCTACAGATGTGTTTGTGATGTTATGTGATTCCTGTTATTATATTGTGTTTGCGGTGTGCAGGCTGAGCCCTGAGATCTTTCTGAAGAGACCTGTGGTGGAGGGCAATCGCTGGAGGCTGGACTGCATTTTAAAACGCAAAGCTGTAAGTCCCTTGAAAATGATTCGCTTTTATACTTTCATTTTTTCCTGTTAATTGATGCCATGCTTATAATTTCACATTAATTTGATGTATTCAATTCATTTGAATGGAAAGGCCCACAGATTTTTGCTGAATTGGAACATTCGTCATCCTCAAAAATGAATGTCACAAGCCTCCAAAAAACCCCATAATACTCGTTGCTCCATTTAACACATTTTACCGTGACTCATTACATTTAAATTCATTACATAGTTCACACATAAAAATCAAGTTCCGTCCAGACCCGCTTGAGTTCAAATGACTGTAACGTTATTGTGCACTTTTTGTCTTTTAGCAACAAGGGGTGAGAATCTTTGTCATGCTCTATAAGGAAGTCGAGCTGGCACTCGGCATCAACAGTGAATACAGTAAAAGAACGCTGATGCACCTTCACACTAACATCAAGGTAACCTGCGTGTGACTCATGCGAGTATTATTTAATAATTAAACATGATATCATCACAACATTCCTCTCTCTCAGGTGATGAGACACCCCGATCACGTGTCGTCCTCCGTCTACTTATGGGCCCATCACGAGAAGATCGTAGTGATCGACCAATCAGTTGCTTTCGTGGGAGGGATTGACCTAGCGTACGGTCGTTGGGATGATCGCGAGCACCGCTTGACCGACGTGGGGAGCGTAACACGTTCTGTTGCCCAGGCAATGGAGCAGGTTAGAGTCAACACATCCACACAAACAAAACAGTCATTGCCATGTAGGAGAATTATTACTTCATTTGGCTGCAGTGTTACTGCCACACCTAACTCGTATTTAGTTTTGCAATTACAGACTCTGACTGGATGTTCCTGCCAGTTGTAATGATGTGGAATCATCTCTTGTTTTGGTATTTAGAGTTCGAATTCATCCACACCCAAGAAAAAAGGTTTCTCCGGTGGAAATGGCAGCCGCGTAATGGTTGGTGACTCAGCAGACCTGCCCAAACTAAAAGGCATCGGTCGTACTCGCAGGGCACGTTTTAGCCTGTATCATCACCTCCAGCGTGGCCTTCATCATGCCGACAGTATCAGCAGCATCGATAGTTCCAACAGTAAGAGACTGCGCTGTAACTAATAGAAAACACTAGTGGTGTTCTAATACAATACAATCATTTGTGTGTTGTTGTTGTTTGTATTGTCTGCTGATGACTAATTCCTCTGTGACATTTACTGCTTGCATAGCAGCTGTTTCAAACATCTGTCTGTGTCTTTCTTAATGGATTATATTGAGATGGCTTCAGATGTCTTAACACGTCTTGAAAATTTATTGGCTTCTGACTTAGAAACAAGGATAAAAGCATCTGCCAAATGCATAAATGTAGATGTAAATGGCTCTTTATTAGAGGCCTCAATGATAATGTGCTCTGAAGATTTTTCAAAGATGAGATCTTGAAATTTCCTCTTATCTATCGACCCTCTGGATCAGTAACAGTGGCAAACTTGTCACTGTCAGTCAGTGTAGTTTTTCCTCTCTATTTTGTCCTCTCTTGGTGTTAGTGGGCTGCTCGAACAAACGTCCTATCATTTTCTTGCTTTAGCTCTCCCTGTTTGTTCCCTCTTCCAGAGGTGACACAAATATAGATCAGTCTGCAGTCTATCTGAGAGAGGATTAAGTGTGTTTGAGACTGGCTTAAAGACGAGACAGCAAAAATGTGCTTTAATGAAATTACTTTGACCTTAAACTTCTGCACCAGCTGAGATTAAGTGACTCTGCGATTAAGCGACTGTGACAAAGGAGATATCGTCTAATTCTTGATCACAAATTCGGAATCATTTCCAGCTAGGATAATCAGTCTTTTATGTCTCTTATGATTCAGTCAAGGTTGTTGTCTCATTTTTGGGGGATATTTTGCTACACATACAGTGTCCCTCAATGCCACTTCTGTTCCAGAGTGTTAGTTTGTACGGTGTTATTTAGTCATTTTTATATTCACATTTGTTACCCTGCATCACAAAACCAGTCTTGAGTACATTTGTAGCAATAGCCAAAAATACATTGTATGGGTCACATTTATAGATTTTCTTTTATGCCAAAAATCATTAGGATATTAAGTAAAGATCATGTTCCATGAAGATATTTTGTGATTTCCTACCGTAAATATATCAAAGCTTTCTTTTTGTGAGTGGATGCAGCAAAATTGCAAACAAAAATGGCCAGAAACACGTCTACAAACTTCACTTGCTGCTGCTGCGCTTTGAAAATTACTCACTCAAGTTTGGTATCTATGTAAAGCTTAGAAGTTCATCTATTGTCCACAACATCATTACAGCAGTAAGCCAAAAGAGAGGGTTAAAACAAACCTGTTTCTTGTTAGCAGCCGCCGGTTACAGCGATGAACAATTTTTAAGGCGATTTTCAATTTTTTTTAATTTGTTTTTTGCACCCTCAGATTCCAGAGTATTAAATAGTTGTATCTCGGCCAAATATTGTCCTATCCCAACAAACCATATATCAATAGAAAGCTTTTAGACGATGTAAAAATCTCAATTTCGAAAAATTGCCCCTTAAGACTGGTTTTGTTGTCCAGGGTCACATTTAGTCATTTAGCAAGACACATCCAATGCGACTTGCAATTTTTGCACTGGCAGTTTTGCAAACTTTCAGTTGTGACAAATGTTTTAGCATAAATGTACAGTATGTATTGTATAATGCAATACTTAACATGTATTTAATATAATGCAAAGACATTCATATTATACAAACAAGAGTGTGTAAGATGCGGTTCACTATTACACTGCACTATTATATGTCAATTACAGAACATCTGCTTATAGACCACATCGAAAAACATAAACAACGCTGGTCCAGAAGAACTTTGTTTTAGTTAACATTGTATATTACGAATCCAAATGTTGAATGAATATCTTTATGATTTAATTTTAAATGTAAAAAAATTAAACCGGAAGTGCTTCTGGACCAGTGTTTGATTTTGCGAAGTGGTCTACAGACGGTTTCAAAGCAACAACATAAACAAACATGCACGCTTTTGTGGCCCAAACTAAACGTCCGGTACACATCTGCAAAGAATTGAGTCCCTGCAGATTATTTCTGATAACAAGCAAAAGAAATAACAAGTAAATGACATTTAGCTAGCAAGTTAAAAATATGTCCAGCCAGAATTATTTTGGGTTACCAGTAGAAGAAGCGTTACTTGGCTGAACTTGAATGCGACTTGCGTTACACAACCCATTCAACAAATCTGTTTATTTAGTACAATTATTACACAATGCATATATTACTATGTGTTTGTCTTCATTTCTGTGACTACATGAAATGAGCAGTTTAGGAGAGGTAACTGTGGTTTTATGTGACTTGTGTCTCTTCAGAGAGTGGCTCAGTACACAGTCTTCAGACAGGTGTGGGGGAACTGATGGGGAACACACGCTTCTGGCACGGCAAAGACTACTGCAACTTCGTCTACAAAGACTGGGTTCAGCTGGATAAGCCTTTTGATGGTGAGCCACACTTTTACTGCCTGCCAGCTTTTGTTTTGCTCATTACAGTGATTATTATTTCAGGGTTAATTGTGTTATTAAACGCACTTGTTACAGATCTTTAAAATCGTGCTTTGTAACACCACGCTCGACTGTAGATTTTATTGACAGGTATACGACTCCCAGAATGCCCTGGCATGACATCGCCTCAGTGGTGCATGGGAAAGCGGCCAGGGATGTTGCCAGGCATTTTATACAGCGTTGGAACTTCACCAAGGTGAGATATTTACCACCCCTCTGCTGGGCTCTGACCCAAACACTTTAAAGTTCTTTTACGCTTGACAGGCTGAATTGCCTCTGTACGCTTCTTAAATCCCACTTTAAGCACTGGCATTTTGTGTGGCATTATGCAGCTCTTCCACAATACACTGACTTTTGCTTCTAGATAATGAAGCCAAAATACAGATCGCTCTTCTACCCGTTTTTACTACCTAAATCGCACAGCACAGGCAATGATCTGAGGTACAGAGTTCCAGATTGTGTCCAGACCAAAGTTCAGGTGAGAAACAAACACACACACACAAAAGCACTTTGCTGTTTTTGCAGATATGTCTATAACTTAATCCCTGATAAGGTCATAGTTTCGAAATCCTGAGAAGGTCATGGGATTGATTAAATATATAGCTGGAATGCATCTGCAAAATGAGTAAATGGAAATGGTCTTCCAGGTTCTGCGGTCAGCTGCGGACTGGTCTGCTGGAATCAAGCACCATGAGGAGTCTATTCATAATGCCTACATTCAAGTCATTGCCAAGAGCAAGCACTTCATCTACATAGAGGTACATCACCCACTTTCCAGCTGCCCGTTGGCGTGTAGCTTTTTGTTCAGATTTTGGTTTGGGTGCAAAATGCATAATGCAGCAAGTTTTACTATTTATTTAAAAAATAAATAATAAATAAAACAAATAATGCTGTCAAATCGATTAATTGTAATGTTTGTGTTTATATAATAAATGTGTGGCATGTATATTTATATGTATATATAAATTCACAAACATACATTATATTATATTTAAAAATAATGTATATATTTTTGGGATTTTTATATAAGATAACAATGGTGGATGATGGCATTATCCTCTCTATTATAAAGAAAAACAATATAAAAAAACAATATTCAAATTTAGTAATATTTATTATATAACTGTAAATTGAATCTATTTTGCCAAACAGCTCTAATAAAAATGTGCCTCTGTCCCAATACCTATGCACACACATATTATATAAGCATAAACATTTATTTTGGAATCTATAATCAGGATTAATACATTTTTAAAATAATCTATTTTTATTTATTTTGTTACTTTTTTGTTAATATTTCCTTTTCAAAAAAGTGACATTATTCACCTCAGTCCGCCTGAGGAACTAAAGTAATTTGTTTCTGTGTTTCTATTTCGTGTTTCTTTCAGAACCAGTTTTTCATTAGCTGCGCAGATAACAAACTTGTTTACAACAGGATTGGAGATGCCATTATTGAGAGAATCATCAGAGCTCACAAGTAAGTTAAAGAACCTTACTGCGGTTAACATCGATTGTCATTCTTCACCATTCACTGGACAGGTGAATCCTAGTAGGGATGTGCAGGAACAGATGCTCATGCTCATACTCATATAAACTGGCATATGCATACTCCAATTTGAATTTCAAAGAGGTTGTCTGTATATTACTTTGTTTATGATTATTGTAAGGGAAAAGTGTTTATTTAAAACACTCTATTACAAAACACTCATTCACTCAGTCTCGGTCCATCTGCAGTTAATTTGCTATCATCTGAAATGTCTTTTATCACCTAGTCACCCTCATGTTGATCACGTTTTATTTCACCTAGGTCACATTTACCAAAAAGACTCTGGCTGGTGCTCCTGCGCAAACATAAAACCACAAACATATTCTCTCTGAAAACGTCCATATAGTAGTAGTTGTGTTGCTTGCCATCTTCAATAAAGGCATGTGAGATAAACGGTACACTACCACCTTTCCATACTAATGCAGTCCTGGAAACTGCACTTCTCTGTGACGTGTCTGATTCACATGAGAAACAAACCTCCTTCTGTCACACACGCTGGCTCAGCTGTAGAGACAGGCCTGTGTTTAACGCACATGGATGGCTAATGAGGATCTAGCACCTGCCACTGCACTGATGTGAGCCAGACACGGGCTGCTGTGCACCTAAACGTGCCACTCTTCATTTAGTCTTCACACACATTGCTCTTGCTACTCAAATACTGCCATGATGTTTGGGCTTGAGCAGTGTTCCTCTAGTCTAAATATGCTTAGAGATTTCTCTGGGACAGCAGTCATTCGTAATGACTTTATAATTATAGAGGTAGCAAACCGATTGAGTGTAAGGAAATGTTGCTGAAGAGAAATGAGTTGGAAATTATATTTCCTTATTGGTGCCACAGGAATTTAAAAGTTTAACCGGGAATAAAAATTCAACATCAGTCATGTTGACAAAGTCATTTTTTGTATGTTGTGTGTTTACATGAAGTTATTGGAACTGATGTTTACTGTATCGTTTCACAGAGACAATAAAAAGTTTCGTGTGTATGTTGTGACTCCACTGTTGCCTGGCTTTGAGGGAGACATCACCACAGGAGGAGGAAATGCACTTCAGGCTGTTATGCATTTTAACTACAGGTAGGAATATTGCTGTCTGTGAATGTTTATTGGGCAAAAAGAAAATGGGCATGTTAGCATAGGTCACACTAAAAGCCACTTCATGCAGAAAAGTTTGGAACTGAAAGAGAAAGGAATAGTGATCTTAGATTTCACTGACACATGAAACGGTGTTTGCGATGTCATCAGCTCAAGTGTTGGCATGGTATCATTTTCCAGAGAGATCCCAAGAGATCTCAAGTCCCAAGTGATTCTGTGTCCTTCCAGGGGATCATGTGCTCAGCTGAGCCACAGTATTCTCCAGATCATTCATCTGGATCAGGTCATGATTGGCTTGTATTTGTGTGACATCCCACCTGTGAGTCATTTGTTCTGTCAGCAGAAAGAAAGTCATTTCAGAGGCATGCAAACTTATTACTTAAGGGGGTAGTTCACCCAATAATGAAAGTTCTGTCATCCTTTATTCACCCTCATGTTGTTCAAAACTAACTGACTTACTTTCTTCTGTGGCACACAAAAGAAGATATTTTGAGAAATGTGGTCTTCTTTTGTGTTCTGCAGAAGAAAGTGAAACAGGTTTGAAATAAGAATTACAACATTTCTTAGGTTAGCTATCCCTTTAACATTTTCTTTAGAGTTACAGTCACTTATGTATAATTTAAGTCATTTCTATGTAATCTTTAAAACCAAATGTGGCATATTCACTTCAGCTTTCCTGTAGCTCAGTGGTTAGAGCATGGTGCTAGCAACGCCAAAGTCATAGGTTGAATCCCAGGGATTGCACATACTCAGAAACAAATGTATAGTAGAATGCAATGTAAAAGCGTTTGCCAAATGCGTAAATGTAATGTATTCAGTATGCATGACTTCATTGTCTTATTCTGCTGTGTCATTCACGAGTGCAGTAGTTTCCATCCCAGTGATGCAGCAGTTAATGTTTTCTCTCTAGTGAACTCGAGCATATTCTCTCCCTCCTCAGATTAAGATTTAATGACTTTGGCAATACACTAAACAGCCTCACAGCTTCTATCAGCACTGATGTACGAGACAAACCTGCTTTCATCTCTTGCACATACTAATTCTAATCTTCACTATAACCTTCCAGTTTCAGGTTTTGCATTTCAGTTGGAAGAAAGAAGAAACTTGCCATCGAAAATAATAAATGTCATCGATGTGAGGATTATGACTGTTAGGCAGTGATGCTTTGTTTCCTATGCCATCTTACACAGTCATTCCATTACACACACAAGAGTCAAAGCAAATAAAGTCTTGTGTCACTCGTCTGGAATGAATGGAAATGAGCAGCGTTTCCATGTTGCATTAAATATGGAAAAATGTGCTGCATGGTTTGTTTGTTTGTTTATTCATTTATTGAAGGTTTTTTTTTACATTACTGGTAAAGTTCATTTTACTGCAGTTTTCTGGCAGTTAGGGTGTGTTAAACAGTGTGTGACAGGTTTACTGCTTCATAAAGTTGCTTTTGGATGACTTTTAACAAAAGAATAATCTATAGACGGTTTTATCGGATGCAAACACCTGACACCCAAAATAATACTGACTAGACATACTTTTAACTAGCTATAGCTAATGTCATTTACTTGTTATTTCTTTTGCTTGTTATCAGAAATAATCTACAGGGACTCGATTCTGTGCGGATGTGTATCGGAAGTAAAAAGAAAGCGTGCATGTGCAACGTTTGATCATGTTGTTGCTTTAAAACCATCAATACAAGATAATATATCAATAAAGTATCACGTAAGTCACATCATTTTCTGTATTTTTAGGACCATGAACAGGGGAGAGTACTCTATAATCGCCCAACTGAAGAAAGAAAGTAAGTCTTTCTATCTTTCTCTCTTTGTCAAGTGTTGAGATAATGTGTTTGTGACTTTAAAGTGAACTTGACTCTGTGCTTGCAGTTCAAGGTCTGGCTGTATAGTGCTGTTTACTACTGAGACCTCTGAACAGAGGTTTAGTGGCAAGAGCAGCAAACAAAACATTCTTTAAAAAATAAATGATCAGTGTTGTTTTCACAGCTACATATTTACATCATGTCAAAACACATCAGACTGTTCTGGTTCAACCTTCATACTACATGGGCATAAGAAAACATTTTTTTTAGAATGATCTAAATGGCAAGAGGATTTTTAACAGGGGCATGTTTGCAGGATGAGAATTTCACCCTCCTTTATTCTTTGTTTTTCTACAGTGGATGACCAATGGATGAACTACATCTCATTTTGTGGTCTGAGAACTCATGCCGAGCTGGAAGGCAGACTGGTGACTGAACTCATCTATGTTCATAGCAAGCTGCTTATCGCTGATGACAACACAGTCATTCTTGGTGAGTTTAGCAAGATGACGCTTACAGTTTGCACGGCTTTTATTATAGCCCGCATTGCACGCCTACTTTTACATTGTTTGCTCTGAGAATTTATAGTCCACCACCTGGAGGCTAGATGCTGATGTGCCCCCTTGTGGAGAACTGTGATATTATTGGTTCATGCACCAACGGAAAATATTTTTTCATTTGAATTGAGCAACAAAAGCATTGGAGAGGAACAACACATAACATTTAGATATTAAAGATCAGTTACAAACTAGATTTCTGGTTTTGTGTTTCAGACTTTCATTTCCAAAAGATGTGATTTTAATGAGACGAAAAAATAGTTCTATACACACTTTCTACACATGGCCGCACTACCAAATGTGTAATATTAACCGTTGCTCTGCAGTTCTAAGCCCTCGCCTTATATCTGTGTTTTTATCAGTGCTGTATCTGTAAAAAAGATCAAATACTACATGTGTGAGGAAAAGTCATTTCAGATAAAGCTATACATTGCTGAAGACGATACAAGATATCAAATATACTTAGACGAATCGCTTGCTGTTTTCCTCAATTGTAAGTCGCTTTGGATAAAAGCGTCTGCCAAATGAATAAATGTAAATGTAAATGTAAATGTAAATGAAAAAAGCGATAGATCAAGATGCAAGAGATAGGGACATTTAGCCTCATACTGCAATTGAGTTATTTATGATGCTGTAGATGGAAGATTTGTGTGCTAGTGAATTGGATGCAATTGAAATATTGAATAATATAAAATGTCTTCTGAGAGTATAATTTAAATGATTTTTTTATAGTGAATGCATTTCTTTTTAGCAAACATACAATCATGCACACAGCCGTAGTTTATTGATGGTACACACTTCATATTTTAAAGGGATAGTTCACTCATTTTGTGAAAATATAAATTTTTAAATGTTTAATCATACTGTTATGCATAATTCATTTTATAAAAACAAAAATAATACAGATTTCAGAAGAATTTTCTTTGAAGGCATTTGAGCATCACTGGTACTTGAGACTTTTTGACTTGTTTGCTTTCCAGTCAGCTTCGCTCATTGTTTATTTTTCTTTTTTTTCTTGTTTGTCTCTGCCTTGTAGGCTCTGCCAACATCAACGACCGCAGCATGTTGGGCAAAAGGGACAGTGAGGTTGCTGTGATTTTTGAGGACTCCGAAACGATGCCATCAGTAATGGATGGACAAGAGTACCAGGCTGGCACGTTTGCCCTGCAGCTCAGACTCGAGTGCTTCAAGTAAGCTCTGAGGAAAAACCAACAGTCCTAGCGACACGCCACTGAATCTCAGCTGAAGCTCTTTATTTTTTTCATTATCCAGAACCATTTTAGGTGCCTTTACTGATCCAACCATCGATGTGACTGACCCCATCAGTGACAGATTCTACAAAGATGTGTGGATGACCATCTCGGGTCGGAACGCCACCGTTTATGAGAAGGTATGTGACATTCAGATCCTTTGTTGTCTCCTGTATTTGAAATAATGAAGGCCAGTCTCGATCTTCATATTGCATTTAGCATGTGAATTATGACTTGGAGATGTTGCTCAGATATTGCTCTCCCTCTATCCATCATCAGCTTCACAACAGGTCTGTAATAAGAAACATTAATAGAACAGAAGTTTATTCTTTTAACTTGCTATTTTGAGCTTTTTTACGTTTGTTTTATACAATTGGGAACTACAATTTAGTTCTCTTCTTTTTATATTTTGCCACATGAAACCACATATTATATCACATAAGATGATAACTCTAGTCATATCAGTGGCCTAGAAAAAACGTGTTTATGGTGATCACATGATCAAAAGAGTTTGGCTGGTTAGCTTTAGTGGTTAGATGCCATACCTACATGATTATGCTGCCAAAGGGTCTGATGGCTATTAGTCTTGTGTCCTGAAACTTTGACTTCCTGTGGTGCCATCGCAGGTTTTTCGCTGCCTGCCCTCCAGCCTGGTGCGGAACAAACAAGAGCTCATGAATTTCCAGTCTAAACCTGGTCTTGACAAAGAAGATCCGGTTAAAGCTCAAGAGCTGCTGAAGAAAATCAGGGGCTTCCTGGTTCAGTTCCCACTGGAGTTCCTCTGTGAGGAGAACCTCATGCCCTCGGTGGGCACAAAAGAAGGAATGGTGCCCACTGGGATCTGGACATAATGCTGCCAAATGTGAACCACAGCAAAGACAATCCACTTCCTGTGATTGGAGGAAATGAATTCAAAGGTAGACATATCATTGGTTGTGAAGTTCAGCACAGAGTGAAATGAAGGAGTGAAGGATAAATCTGTCCGAAATGTTTCGTGTTTATGTTGTTTTGTACGTGTTTTCAATGTTATGTACATATAGTTTAATATTTTATAAGCACATTGATTATCAGCACATTTTATTGGGGTTTTACTATAATGTATTAATGAAAGTTGCCTTTCTAAGATGCCAAACCAGAAGGGCCTTTTAAATAAAAACTATAATTTTATTGTACATTACCAAGTTAAGATTTCATCTCTTTTGCTCGAAGAGAAGGGGAAAGTGGAAAGTGAAAGTCCTGTCACATATAATTTTGTCACTTGAGCCCATTGTTCAGTGCGGCATTCCCAGTGGAGCAGCATTCATGACAGGCTGAGTCCGGTGATATGTGTTTTCTGTCTGTGAACCTGCTCTTAGACTGAATCTGCCGAGGCTTTTACTGTCCAGTCCTGCCGCATGTCTCTAAGTGTCAGAGCTCTGGGGAGAGCAGACAATCTGTCTGTGAATTAAAGTGCTGAGTGTCTGAGGGCAGTTGTTGCCCCTCAGCGCCCAACAGCGATCTGTGACTCATCCAATCCTACATTTTCCTTTTCACACATGTGCCATGACTGTTTTACAATTGTTGTCATTCGCCCCATGTTAGGTTGGCATTTTATTACATTTTCGCTGCTTGTTTAGTCTGATTTTATTTCTCAGTCAGTTATAGACACAATGTGGGCATATGAATGACAATTGCAATTATCTGTCATTTCCTCAGAATCTGTAAATATAAGAGATAAGAATGTAGTCAACTCTCTTTCTCCACGTTGTGCGAAAGTATCTACCCATGACTGAACAAACATGTCAGTTCTGGAGGATTGTCCTAGCACCATTTCAATACGGCATGTCATCTCTAGATATGGTATCTCTGAATTTGACAGATAATATGTAAGCCTGGATTCAGAAGATCTTTGTACAACTCTGTATTAATGCATTTGTAAGCACCAAATAAATCCTATAAAGGTTTTAGGAATGGTTTTCTTCAGGGGTTTACTGTAGTGTAATAACAGATCTTAATATTTCTCACTTTTCAAAACTTGCCTTTTAGGCACCAGTGGTTGGGACATGGGTTTTAAAATAATCGTGTTCCTCTGAACATTAGCTTTAATGACGTGGGAACCGGCTCTGATCTCTGCCCAGTATCGGTGGAAACCTGGAAGTCTGAAACGCAGTCATTATGAAGCAATTTATATGCAAATCCGTCTCGTCCCCAAACGCACCTCATTGGGGAAGGCATCTGATAGAGACAGGCTAACATTAATGACGTCCTTTGAATGGGGTTCTGAAGTATTGAGTCATGTTCAAAGGTGTTGAAATGAAGAGATGGTCTGTTTTGATAGATTATCTCTCTCACCTTAATGGCTTCTCATTGGCAATGGGCTGAAAATCTCCATCTACTCAACACATATTCAGATATTGAGTGCATTTGGATTCCACGAGTGCTATGTGAGTTGTCATGTCTCACTAACCACATGTGCAAACACGATTACTGTCTACTGTAGTGCGCTGGTACTGTAGAATGGCTCATTAAGCAAATTGTTCTCTGCTGAGAGAAGCGTTCCTGGGCAAACTTGCATTAATAAGGATACAGAGTCTGTATGTTAATAATCATTCGCTTTTCGCTGTTTATTATTCTTGTAATACACAAACAAGCCAACAAGTGCTTTCACACACCTACTGGATTCATATCAATAAACAGTGATGAAATATCTTCATCTTGCTGGTATAAAAATGATCTTTTTGGTTATTGGAATGGCCAGTTATGAGCACTTCAGTTTGGAATGACCCTTCAATATGGCTGCCATGACTCCGAAGTGCCCTTCGGAGGGTGATATACAGTATCCTGTTTGGAATGCACCGCCTGTGTTCCATTCTGAATGGTTTATCCCTATACTCTTCAAAGGGTTTACCTTTCAGAGTAAACTTTAGGGTGAAGGGTGTAGGGAACATAAAGATCAGTTCCTTAGAACACACATCATCTTGCCTGGCCAATCTAATCAAATTAAGATTTGTATTTATAAGATTTTCCTGTTTCTCATTTTTATTAGATACTGTATAGGGGTGTCCAATATACTAATATCGTCAATAACCGTCATATTAAAAACCAATATTGTTGATATTGTGTTAATTGTTAACATATTGTAAACTATTCAGCATCCATTCAAAGAGTTGCTTTAAGAGTTGTTACAAACTCTCTCTTTCTGCCTCCATACATGTGTATTATGAGTGAGATTTCCTACACAAAATAAAGTTGAATTTCACTGATGGCATCATTTCTTTTTTTTAATAATATTCCATAAATATTGTGATAATACCGCCACAGCAAATTGGGGTTGCCAAGCACTATAACCGTGCAGTAAAAGTCTGATATAAAGTCTGGTGTTTATACCGTAGTATGTAGCTTGCAAATTTTTACATAGTTTGTCTCCAGTGACACTTGCTTCACACAATATGTTACAATACATGTATTCCCTGCAATATATTTTTCCTCAGTGCTGCAATGTGTGAAAATTCACTGTATCAGCCAGAGGCAGAATGGCGTACCGGACAGCGACGTAACATTTCATTTCACACCATCGGGCACTTTCATCATAGTAGTATGATGCTGCTTCTAGGTAATGCACAGGTGCTTTCCCACCCGACAACAAATAAAAACTGTTGAACAGGAAGTATTACATTTAAGCTTACAGGTGCTGGTCATACAATTAGAATATCATCAAAAAGTTGATTTATTTCACTAATTCCATTCAAAAAGTGAAACTTGTATATTATATTCATTCATTACACACAGACTGATATATTTCAAATGTTTATTTCTTTTCATTTTGATGATTATAACTGACAACTACTGAAAATCCCAAATTCAGGATCTCAGAAAATTTGAATATTACTTAAGACCAACACAAAGAAAGGATTTTTAGAAATCTGGGCCAACTGAAAAGTATGAACATGAAGAGTATGAGCATGTACAGCACTCAATACTTAGTTGGGGCTCCTTTGGCCTGAATTACTGCAGCAATGTGGCGTGGCATGGAGTCGATCAGTCTGTGGCACTGCTCAGGTGTTATGAGAGCACAGGTTGCTCTGATAGTAGCCTTCAGCTCGTCTGGCATATCACATCTTCCTCTTCACAATACCCCATAGATTTTCTATGGTCAGGCAAGTAACAGGGATACCATGGTCCTTAAACCAGGTACTGGTAGCTTTGGCACTGTGTGCAGGTGCCAAGTCCTGTTAGAAAATGAAATCTGCATCTCCATAATGTTGGTCAGCAGCAGGAAGCATGAAGTGCTCTAAAACTTCCTGGTATACGGCTGCGTTGACCTTGGACCTCAGGAAACACAGTGTACCTACACCAGCAGATGACATGGCACCCCAAACCATCACTGACTGTGGAAACGTAGATTCTGTGCCTCTCTCTTCCTTCAGACTCTGGGACCCTGATTTCCAAAGGAAATGCAAAATGTACTTTCATCAGAGAACATAACTTTGGACCACTCAGCAGCAGTCCAGTCTTTTTTGTCTTTAGCCCAGGCGAGACGCTTCTGATGCTGTCTGTTGTTCAAGAGTGGCTTGACACAAAGAATGCGACTGCTGAAACCCATGTCTTGCATACGTCTGTGTGTAGTGGTTCTTGAAGCACTGACTCCAGCTGCAGTCCACTCTTTGTGACTCTCCCCCACATTTTTAAATGGGTTTTGTTTCACAATCCTCTCCAGGGTGCGGTCATCCCTATTGCTTGTACACTTTTTTCGACCACATCTTTTCCTTCCCTTCACCTCTCTATTAATGTGCTTGGACACAAAGCTCTGTGAACAGCCAGCCTCTTTTGCAATGACCTTTTGTGTCTTGCCCTCCTTGTGCAAGGTGTCAATAGTCATCTTTTGGACAACTGTTAAGTCAGCAGTCTTCCCCATGATTGTGTCCTACAGAATTAGACTAAGAGACCATTTAAAGGCCTTTGCAGGTGTTTTGAGTTCATTAGCTGATTAGAGTTTTGGCACCAAGTGTCTTCAATATTGAACCTTTTCACAATATTCTAATTTTCTGAGAGACTGAATTTGGGATTTTCAGTAGTTGTCAGTTATAATCATCAAAATGAAAAGAAATAAACATTTGAAATATATCAGTCTGTGTGTAATGAATGAATATAATATACAAGTTTCACTTTTGGAATGGAAAGTGAAATAAATCAACTTTTTGATGATATTCTAATTATATGACCAGCACCTGTACATAACACACCTGAACCAAACACATGTTTCCTGATTTTCTTCCTGATGTTGTCCCCTGTGACACATCATAGAAAATAAAGAATGTGCAATTCTGACCTAAATCAACTGGCACTTGGTTAGGGAAGTGATATCCAAATGTTTAAGTCTTCAAATTCAAACGACATCAAATTCTTACCTAATCCTTTGACTAGGTATGAAAACACACAAAAAAGATCTATACATTTTCTATATGGTCTATATGTTTGTTTAGTGTACATAAAATCTATAGACTCAACATATCTCATTTAGTGCAGTTATTATGACCCAGCAGAAATCCACTGATCCCAAAAGCAAGATTTTATCTGAACAGGCTCTTTATGAATAGGAATCGATTTCTTGACCCCCAAACCAGTTGCATTTTTCACTGTCATAAGTGGCAGTGTAAGAGAACAGGACCGAACTGTAACAGACTCTACAGAGCTATACAGGCCACCCACTGTACTGTAGATATCACCTATAGATGTGTCCCCAAGGGCCCAGTGCCAAGAGCTAAATGCTGCATACTGCAAACTGAAAACACAGCCCAACTGCAGTGTGCCATTGCAGATACACATTTGTGTGGGACAACAAGACTGTCAAAGTAAAGCAAATGATTCTGGACACAAAGCGTGAAATTAAGGCCAGGAGGAAGCTTGAGAATGATTTAAAGACCAACAGGGATAAATAAAAAATAGATTTTCTCCATGGAAATAAAAGCTGAGCTCATGCTCTGAAATGATCATGTGATTTTCAAAACAAATATGAGAAATTAAACTAAGCTAGCTCTTCTTAAGGAGGGGTGAAAGGGCCCGTGTGAATACAGCTTTGAGTTTTAAAGAAACACGCAAATATCTCGGCCCCATTAGACTGGGTTTCTTCACATTTTGTTCTCTTTCTCTTCACAGCATAAATCACTTCTCTGTGTCATCAGTGCACGCATTGTATGTTGGTTTATTATGGATTGCAGGCTGAGGGATTACGCACGTTTAGCTGTAAAGAGCTCTTTCAGTTCATCCCGTGGAACTGAAAGGCTTTCTTGTTTGTCCACAGAGTGACCGAATGCTCTTTTAGCGCTTGATTCCTTTATAGACGACTCTTATAGCAGAGCCTTTGAACGATAAAAGAGAAACTGAAAAGGACAAACTGGTCTAAATGGAAACTGGGTTACATGTGGAAAACATGTTACAAACACAGATACAGCAACTTCCTAACCTTTAATAGATAAGTGATTTTCATACTGTCTTTATTTTAAAATCAAAGCATTTTATATTTTAATAAATGATCATTTTAGAGTTAATCTTTCGTTTTAAATTGACTACAGCGTGCAACCACCAGGGGGCGACAGCTTGGACAGTCAACATGCCCGGTTGCTCTTCAGACATGCCCACACGTAGATCTACTGTAAATCACCATTCTCTCCAGAGCTTTAGCCCCATGATACCAACTCAAATAGATTCAAAATAAAGACGGGACAGACAGAGAAAACAAATTATTATATCATTATTTACTAAATGATTTGAAAAGTTTGGAATCGTAAAAAAGATACACATTTACATTTGGCAGACGCTTTTATCCAAAGCTACATCGCATTTTACATTATACATTGGTTTCTGAGTGCTATCCCTGGGATTAAACCCATGACCTTGACATTGCTAGTGCTAACCACTGAGCTACAGGAAAGCGAGATAATACACTTTATCTTCTTGCATCGAAAAACTGGCTTGCACTTAACTGACATTTAAAGGAAATAGCGACCCAAAACACCCACTTGAAGAGCGTTGCATTCGAGTTATGAGAGCTACACTTGCATCACTGTGTCAAATTGTTGCTGAGCAGTATTAAAACACATTCTAATACTTTGTACTGCTATGTGTAGTAGTTCTAGTTTTGGTTTTAAAATAATTTAAAGATAGCCTATGACACCAGTGTTAGCCTTTGACACTGAAAGACATTTACAACACTGTAAACTATATGGTACATAGTGTATATCATGATTTGTGAGGAAATTGTTTGTTTAAATTATACTGTTATTATAAGTTACTATTATTAGTTCTTATTAAATGTAGAATTATGCATCAGCATGTTAAAACTCAACCTTTCCAGTATGATTAGATCATAGATATCACAGTTAAAAGGGTTCAAGTTATAATTTAGACTATTAAGAAAATCACTTCCTAAGTGATTCTAAACAAATGATACAGGTGGATTTTCCAGGAAATATAATTGTAGTGTGGCTGTTCAGGCTTTGAAAGGCTATAGTAGTTCTAATGGCAACTAATAAAAATGAGGGTAATACAGTGAATTTAAAATATATTTTACATTTACACATTTGGCAGACGCTTTTATCCAAAGCGAACAAAGGTTTATAAAGAGGCATCCCTTCTTCATTTGTTGGGCATTATTGCTTCTGGTTTGTGCATTTTAATTCACAAAAATCCTACAAAGTTTGTCATCTCCCAAAGCGTGTCCTTTTTTCTGATGTTTAGACTCTCAACAAGGGTTTAGTAAAATATAAACAGATGGTTCAGTGTATTGGTAACAAATACATTCTCTGGGCGTTTTTATGTCACATCCATAATGCTGGAATTGCCCATTTGTTTCTGACCCATGACCTTGGTGCTGCCAAGGCTATATATTGTGAAATTAAAACATTAAAAAGATCAAATGATAATTGTTAGGAGTATAATCCTGTAATAGACCCACATTGATTGATTCTAACTATTTTAAACATTTAGGACAAACATACAGTATACACTATATAATTGTACTACACGGTTTAATAAACCTCACGACCAAAGTAATTCAGTTTAGTGTATTACTAAATATTAATAAACATTGATTGAATCAAACAATACAAATTGTTTTGCATTTCTATGCGGGAAAACCCCACACAATGTACTGTACATGTAAGCCCCAGTTGCTTCCCAAAAAACGACACAGGTTTTCTTTTGAACGTTAGGTCCGTCTAGAGACAGCAAATGGGCGGGGCTAGATATAGACCACGCCTCTCCCCCAACCACTCCCGCAATCTGATTGATGCTACTCCAAAGACAAGCGGGCATTGAGGCTCACAGGCAGTGTGGAGATCGGAAGATGTATACATGGTGCTGAAGAACATGCCGTCCTCAAAGCACACGATGTTTCTCGTTGCTGGGGTGAAATCGTATTGAAAGCTTGTGTTGCATCCGCGGAATCCACAGTTAAACGAAGGATTGTGAAAGAAAGACCTGTCCAAAGGACGCTTAAACCGCGTTGCGGAGGAAATCGGCGAACGATTGTCTGAAACACATTCAATTCAGTTTCTTTGTTTCTCCTTTTTCTGTCGTTTATAACATGGCGAGCGATTCTCCGGCTCGGAGTCTGGATGAAATAGACCTCTCAGCGTTAAGGGTGAGTTAAATGTGTTTTATTTTTAAAGATGCACACAGTGATGTCTGTTGGTGTAGCTCGACCCTGCCATTACAACGGCGCGACCGTAACGATCAATACAACAATTACACTTATGCATTTGGCAATAATGGAAAGCGAATGATGATAATAATGGATGTGAGAACAACCATAAGTCATTTTATTTTTGATCAGAAGCGAAATGTTCAGCTGAGGCATAAAAGCTATTTGTCAGATCAAGTAACTGTGTTGTGAAACTTATTGCAGTAAAAGGTCAATGAATTTATCCCTAAAATAACACGAAATCTATCGTAGTTTAAAAGCCACATGAAGGTATTTCCTACGAAAGCCACGTTGTTTGTGTATTGTACTGGCTTTGGGATTAGCCTGCTCTTTGTTATGTCTGGACTTGTATTTCATCCCATTTACTATCGTTAAATGCATATTAAAATCTACTTTTGCGCTAGTCTGCGGTCTAGGCTGTGTGCCACATCCATGGTTTGATATGTTCAAATCTTTCTCCCATAATAAATTACTCAACATGTTTTTCTGCGGCTTCAGACTGGATAAACTGGGTTACTTCCTAACAAGGCATCACTTATAAAAACTGTGTCAGTCTAGTGTGCGTGTTCCCGTGCATAGAGCCCAACTGTTGGATCATAATAGAGGCCATTTGTATGAATCGGATTGAACGTGTGCCACGAATGCGCTATGTTGCTATAGATAAACGTGTGTAGATATATTTATGGTTAGAATAGTGTGGGTAAACCGTAACTGGGCAACATGAGCTAAGATCAGCAGGGTGTCAAAGCAGATGGCTAGTTTTTAAGAATACCTACCCATCATCCTATAGCGTCATGATGAGGCACAGTTTCACCTCGGCCATAAACCAATTACCTCGTGTGCTGTAGGATCTAATGGGCTGAAGGAAAGCATGCGAAGTGCTCGCCTTTCTCTCTAAGTAGTGCGTTGGATGGAAAGATTACTGCAGATCGCCCTTTGAGTGCTTTTGATTTGGGCATCTATTGTGTCTGGTGCATTAACGGGTTTCAGTCTCTCACACATGAATCTGTGTGTGCATGCATGCATTCAACGCTGCAGGTCACGTGGTGCGGCACTCGGTTTAAAAAGCAATGGAGGAAGTGTTAACTAGGGCTGTCACAATTATTAAAAAATCGTCTCATCGCTATTATTTCACGTTATCGCAATTATTGTGAATCTTTAGAAAACAAGGGTGATTTTACATCCACTGTCCTTGATCTGGACTTACATTAAAATGACATTTCTCCATCATTTTTAATTTTATTTTACTTTCTTTTTTTTTTTTTTTTTACATTTTACGCATTTGGAAGACGCTTTTATCCAAAGCGACTTACATTACATTGTACTATACATTTTGTACATTTTGTATAGTAAGCAAGTGGGGGTTAGGTGCCTTGCTCATGAGGAACTTCAGCCGTTACCCACCAGCCCTGAGAATCGAACCAGCAACCTTCTGGTCATGAGTCCAACTCGCTAACCTCTAGGCCACGACTGCCCACTGCATTAGCTTTGTATTTTATGATTTCCAGACTTGCTGCATCCACAGCAAGACCCTCATATCTAGTTTTAGTGCTCAGACTCTTCTCTGTTAAGGTCACTCTACAGTGCATAATATTAGTTATTTACAAAATGTTCACATTTTTAAAATTCTTCATTGAATAAATTAATTGCCATTAATAGTTTTAAAACAGACAATTAATCGCCATAATAGCAATTATTTAATAGACAAATAATAGTCAGTTTCATAATCGTGACATCCCTAGTGTTAACTGCGATATTAGCATGGCTGGGATTTTGTTTACATTGCGTGATTGAGTGTGATGTGATATTTGATACGGTAAGTTTAGATTAAGTGTACTTTTCAGATAAAAGCGACGGTTCATATTTTATTTAATATAAAGCTTTGTCTCCAAGCAATGTGCAGCCTTCGTGAATAGAGTGGAATGGAGTTACACTTCTTTTTCACACAGATGATTACTCCAGGTTTTCTTATTCCGTCACCAGAATCTCAAAATCCGACCCGAATTAACTGTTGTATAATATATTTAATACCAGCTGTGCACTTTGCCCTTCACAGATCACAGAGACCGAGTGATAGATCGCTCATGGCTATTCACAACCTCATATGGAGGGAGACACTTTCTGACTTTTACTTTTTGTCAGCAGGGGCTAACAATGGCTGACGCCTCTGAAGGTTTTTCACACAGAGAGGAATTATTTTTAATCCCAAATCTGTGCATCAGAATAGAAGAAATCGCCACGCCACGCTTTTCACGACTCCATGGCTTCGTGTCATGGTATATTCCTCTCGTGCAGAGTCTTAAGCTTTCATTTGATAAAATACCTCATAAAGCCCACTACAGTCTGTTTTTTTAGAAATGTGGCTGCTGCTTTGTCTGAATATGTGGGTTGGTTTTGTACTTGTGGCAATGAAAGACACCTGGGTGCTAATATTTCCTCATTTTTTAGGTTTGTGCAACATGTTTTTGATCTCTGGTTGTTTTAAATGTCAAACATTCATCTGAGAATTAGTCCTCTTGTCTCAGTGAGACAATGCTGCGGTTCCATAGCCTTCTATTCATTTGCATGTGAACGTGTTAGCCCGTGTGTCCACCAAGGCTTTTTTCCGTGGCTGAAAACGGCAGGAGCTTGGCTAAAAACGCCCGCTGCAGGCTCATATGAGCTGAGCGTTCTGCCCCAAGTTGAGCATTTTTCAACTTTGTGGACACAATTCCTTAGACTGAAAGCACAACCTCCTGTGAAAAATGGTCGCTAATTTCCAAGGGTCCAATTTCGTGATCTATAACCTGCATTTTTGTATCACGTGACGTGACAACGTGTGATCAATAGAAGATATAATACAGCCTGATGTTTTTAATTGGAGGAAATGCTAATAAATCAAACCACACAATCAAATTTTGTACCATAGATTAACGCAGAGATGGTGTATTTTTGTGTGCAAACACCGGAAGCGGGTTAGCATTTTAGCACTTCCGGTTCCATCGCCACAAAGTCAATAGGTTTTTTGAATGTGTTTTTGGTAAATGAAATGAGATATATGGTTAACAAAACCTCTAAATATTTTCATGTTTTATGACATAACACACCAGTTATAACCAGCTCATGATTTTTAAATAAAGAATTATTGTGTCTTGAAAACAGCGGTTGCTAACAAGTTGCTTAAAGAAACTACATTCTTTGTCAGGTACGAAAGATGTCATTGCACATCTAAATCTCACAAATACTGCAACATTGGCAAAAATCACTAAACACTTGCTTATTTGTTTCAAACCTCCAAAAGTGGATCGAGGCGGTCGAGGGAACCAGTGCGGTGCTAATTTCCGGGTCGGCCTACAAAAATACGTCATCTCTGCGATACTTAATACAGCTTTAAAATAATGAAAACAACAATGCAACCCAGCAAAATCAGATCAGCACACACAGGTTTTTGCCCAACCCCGATTTCTTTGTTTTTTTTTTGCTTATGCTGTGTGTGCATCTTTATTTCTATTGTTAACTCATGTAAACACTTGGGCCAGATTTTTTAAATGAACTTATTTTTGATAGTTATCAGCATAATGTTGTGAATGTAAAAGCGCTTTTGCACTGCCATTCATTTGAATGTAGTCAGACTAGTGTGCATTCTCTTGCATGTTGTGTTTGAGAGATGAGAAAGAAATGGGTCACCCAGAAGCAGAGAGCACTGACATGTGCTGCAGTGAGGAAACATTACAGTGCAGCACATGCTCAGATCGGCCATTCATAAACTCTCTGGAACTGAAGCAGAGGTCTGTGTGGCACATATATCGGAGGGATGTTTAGCTTTACCCGGTCAGCCTCGCCTAGTCTCGAGGGACGACATCTGAAAATGAGCTTCAGTGCTGTGACCACAAACCTTGAAATGAGATCCTTGCTCTTTCTGTTTGTTGTTGTGCGATTTTTAGCTCCAAACAGAAGTAGGTAAGACCTTGGTTTGTTCAGGGGTCATCTACAGAACAGCAAGAGGGTTATTAAGCATGGTTTTGATTTGATGTCAGAATGACCTTTGTTCACCCATATTAATGAACTAGTGTTTTCACAGCTATGGAAAGTAGGCTCTGTTCAGTCAGGCATATCAAGGTTCAAAGGCCAGTAAAATTGTGCGTATTTTATAGATTTTAGTCCATGTGTGTTAGCATTGAGCCATATATATATATATATATATATATATATATATATATGGCTTTGTGAGTTGAAGGCACAAGGCCTGATGCTGTGAACTACAGAAGTGTGCTTCCCTCTCCAGACTTGCTCTGCATGTGTGCGTTTACAATTGTGTGGGAGAGATGCTGAGATACCTGTGCTCCTACATAGAATGGCAGTGACCGAAGGGCTGTGAAAGGCTCTGCAGGTGACACCATTGGGTTTCATGTGTCCACTCTGGGTGTGTGTGATACTTATTGTGAGAGCTGCTGGCAGAAGCGCCTCTGTTTTTTTTGTGGTGGATTTATATATGTGTTAGTCACATACTGTCACACCCCAATACTGAGCTACATTCCATTTGCTGCCATTCAGGACATTTATTTATTTATATACATGCAGAAGAAAAGAAAATGCATAGTTTCTGAAAAGGGCTGAACTGCTAAATCTAGTTTTTCCTGAGGTGGTCAGGTAAATTTATGTTTTGCAGTTTTAAGTTTAAATCTGGAATGATTTGCATTCTAGTAATGTATACTTGCATTGAGGTCTGTCCACATTGAAAATGCATCTTTTTCTTACATCCACACTGAGACTGATATGTGAAAACGCTGCTTTCGCATTGTAGTGTGGACAACGAAAATGGAAGCGTTTGAAAATTATGACATATTTGTAAAAATCTGACACCGTTGTTTTGGCTGCTCTTCAGTTTGATGGCTTTAATGTCAGTTTGTGAAAAACTTGAATTTTAGGAATATTTAATTACTCCGTTATTGTTTGCCAGCGGAACGTAAGGACACTTTCATAAATTTATAGTCTTCTGTTACCCACATCAACATCCCTACCTCATTGTCTGTCCATTAAAAAACATAAACTCATGCACTGAAACCTTGAAAACGCTAGTGTGGATGAAGAATGTTTTTAAATTGAAATCTTTGTTTTGAAACTAAAACGTATTAATGTGGACAAGGTCTTAGATGAAGGTGAAAATAATTGGTGTTGTTATAAACAACACATCTGTAACTCTCATCTTAGTAAAAACCACAGAGATCCACATTCTGTTTTACAATAATTGTAAATCAAATATCATTAAGAAAACAAATCTGACTGTGAGATACAGAATCATGTCCTCCTCTAGTGCTGTAGTGCTTGTGTGTTTGTGTATACAGCAGGTTGTTTTGTGGCTTGTGCCTTGCAGCGTTAGATGTCCTGAATCCCTCCTCCCCACCATCATCCACTGACCCATTTCCTGTCTACACACTACTAATGTGGACTTTCATTTAGTTGAGACTTATTTCCTTTTTTTAACGTCTGTTTGGCACATCTGTTTAAAACTACTTTCAATCAAGGTTTCTCACTGCAGGAAATGTTATCTGTGATCACTGACTTTTAACACGGAACACAGAGGAAGAGAGATGCTTCTTGATGCGCATCTTTGTGTTTCCATCCAGCGTTTTTTGTTTCAATTTTTTTTTATGTGATATTACAAAATGCACATTAAAATTGGTGGATGGAAATATGAAGAACATGCATCAGTTCAGTGAATGGGTTGACGGATGGGATTGATCTGTTGTTTTGTTGCACTGTTTGTCAGTATTGTGCTAGACACTAACCAATGTTGTCCAGGGTTTGCCACAAGCTCACCAGTCCTGTGAAATCGACTGGATGTTTATTTTGAACAAGCTAATGAATGTCAAAAAGACTTTGACAGCATGTTAACTAATTACCTTCTGGTGAGAAGATGCTTGGACAATTTGCCAAAGTCACGAGTCAGTTTTGAATGCAAGTGCGAGCATCATAATGTGCTGTCACGTATCTCTTTCACATTTTTGTCATGTTTTGCACAAATCATTTAATTTATTGCATTAAAAAGAGAACCTTCAGCTGTGCTTTTTATTTAGTTTATGAGTGTTGATCCAGTTTGTCTGCATAAGGCAGAACTCAAACACTCGTGCACAAAATGATGCTTGCCTTCCTTGCTTGATTGGGAGCTTTGACAGTCGGAATGGTGTTTCGGATCCGACGGTCTAGGCAAACGTTGGCCTTCTAAGGTGCTGTCTATTGACGTTGGAACAGTCTTCATTTGCCTTTTACATGACTCATTGGCTTGTGAGGACTGATACATGGCTCGAACCTCCTGACTGTCTTCAGAGTCAGACAGCATAGTTTTGTGGTGCATCACATATTTAGGAGTAAGATGAAACGAGAAAGGCCTAAAGGTAGATTACCAGGTGTTCCATTAAAATATTTGCTCATGCATGAACTGTTAAACTGGTTTAATATTCCTGGGAACCTGCAATACACCATTATATGTTCATGCTGAGGGCTGTAACCTAATAAACCGATGCAATATTTTGTTCTCTGTGGATCTGTTATGCTTGACACTAATTACAGTAATGTGGAAATGTCACAAACGTCTGAGGCATCTTTGCAGGTTTGTCATATTATACTATGATACAGTCATGGTGACCGTGTCTATAACCTTCTTCCTGTTCACCATAACACATGGACTACTATTCATTTTTTGTGTTTATTTTATAAAATGTTTCATAAAATTAATACAATAAATGAGATGTTATAAATTGTACATATCCCAGTAGCTTCCACAAATACACACATTTAAAGCTTGTGTCATGTTAGTTTAGTGACAGTCGTGTCTATGGCGTGATGGTGGGAACTATTCTGCTCGTGTTTGCTCGAACAACAATAACCGAGTGATGTGCGAGGTCCTTAACTCTCTGTCCATCACGCTGTCCAGCCTCACATGTTTCTCACTGACAGTATGCAGCCCGACTCTCATTCTCTGACAAACCAAGACAGGACTGTGTGGCGGGAATATAAATCCATTCTCCAGAAGCAGCGAAAGAAAGGAGAGAAGAGGAAATGGATAAAAGAATGAAACTCATTTCAATGCTGCAGTGACTGACATGTGTGCTGATGCTGCCGGAGAGAAGGGTCGTCCTGTCAAACACAGCACTGAGCCAGCATGAGATGTGTAAGGTAAAGGAAAGGGGAGAGAGGGCCGAGAGACCTCGGTTAGAAGAAAGGCTGACTAAGGAGAAAACGGACAAGACATACGCTGCGGATTTATGTCGATTCATATAAATGTGTCCTTTAGCTCATTGAGAGTATGAGCTGCTACTGTTAAACTCGACGTGAAGGAACCTACTTAATGTGCTTTTCTAGTAATATGGTGAATGATTTAGCATTGCACTTTTTCAAAGAAAAATGTTTGTTTTCATAATGTTTTCATCAAAATGTAATAACTTGCTCTGCCTCTTTCCTTCTCGGCTAATAGCGTAATTATTTTTTCACCCCTCCTCTCCATCTCGCTTCTTTCCGGTACATTGCTCTCCTGTCCGTAACTTCTGGTACATAACACTTTTTAAAAAAATGAATTCCCATTTAATAAAGTCAAGCCCCAGCCAGTATTTTCCCTTCTGAATGAGATTTTATTCATAAATATGTTAAATTACAGCAATCCGGCAGTCAGTGGTATATGATCACTAAGAACATTTCTGACCTGCTAATAATAACATGGCTCAATTTGGGATTTGATTTGCTTAAGAGCTTCTACTACAAATGCCTCTATGAACGCGTTGGTCAGCCAACCTCCTTTCAGCTCAGACAATGAAGGTTGTTGAAGCAATTTCAACTAGGCTTTTAGCATTGAGACCACCTTGGCGTGAAATGGAGTTTGGGAACGGCTATAAAACCGATTGTTTTTCTCTAATGTTGTGTGGATAGCAGTGACTCAGAATCGACAGTTTTACCCCGAGGGCTGCTTGCATGAACTGCAAATATTCTTCTATATTGACAGATAGCACATTTGTATCACACATGTAAAATAAATTCTCATCCCCTGCTGATATGAAGGAATGGTGGTAGTAATTGAGAAAGTTGGTTGTGTTGTTTGGAGTCTAGATTGCAGGTGTATGAAATATTAGAAACTCATTCATAGTGTTTGATCAACACAATCGGACAGGAATTTGTAACTATTTTATAATTCTGTCATTTTCTTGGCTGTCTATCTTTTGCAGAACACAAAATATGAAGAATGTTGGTTACTGAAAACTGTATTCCACATTGATTTTGTGTCCATACAATAGAAGTCCATGGGGACCAACGGTTTTTGGTTATCAACATTCTTGATAATATCTTTTGTGTTCTGCAGAAGGAAGAAAGTCATAAAGAAGTTCGAAATGACAAGAGGGTGATTGATGATGACATAATTTTCAGTTTTGGGTGAACTAGCCCTTTAAGGGGGTGGAGTTGGGAGAGGGACTTCAGTATGGCTTTTTTTCTAATCATCTTTTATTTTCGTGTAATTTACATTATACGAAGTAGTTACGATTTCCTGTGAGATCAGGTCCATTTTTAAAATGCAATACAGTAATTTGTTGTCTTTCTGAGAATGTCAGATTGCATCACAACAAAATTTCAGAATGTTTCCAGATTTTGTTTACTTTACAGTGAGAAAACACCATAACAGCAAACAAAAGAGAGAGGATCCTGGTCTGTGAAAACTGCTGGCAACACAACAGGAGCAGCAGGTTGAGTGGATTAGTTTGCTGCACACACTGTTTGTGTAGAACACCTTGTAATGATGTCAGTTGATGTTGTGTTGACTGACTGATCATATTTTTTTAAGATCACCAAGATAAATATTGTGCACGGGTAACGCGCGCGTGTGTGACGCTCTCTTCATTGTGAGCCGTGTGAGTTCCCTTTGCTGTATTCAATTTCTCTCTTTCTTAGAAATTGTGTCATGCCACTGGTCTTTCAACACAGTCTCCACTGTCAGGGTATCATTCCAAAAGGGTTCATATTTACATTCAGCGCCAAGCGCTGTTGTGTTGATGGTCTATGTAAACCACAATGCAGTTCAGATTTTAATTTAGTTTTTTTTGCTGCTCAACACGATATTCCCCAGTAAGCAAAACCATGCAGTTGTCGCATCTTTTCATAGTTTAGAAACAGCCCTGATAGTGAATGTTGAAGCCTGTCTGAAAGTGAGGAACCACAGGGCAGGTGTGGCCCTAGAAATAAGCCACGCTTGTGTGGAATGCCACTGGTCTGTGTTAATGTGATGCTTGATTCTTGTCTGGGTGTGTGTGTGTCATTTATATAAGCTCTTGGTACTAGCGATAACACTCATGCACACACACCGCTGGTTTTGTCCTTGTGAGCAATGTCATCACTGAAGATATTACTCCCTCTTGACCATTTTATCGTAACTGCTTTCTCTCAGATGGAGAAAGTGCTGTTGTGAACAGGCTTTTGATGTATAGGGAACATCTAGTGTCACAGACTAGCTGGTGTTTGGCTGAAACCAGATTAAATGGCCTTCCTTCTCGCATCTTTTTTTGGTGATTCTTTATTTAGGTGTTAGATGGAGTGTTGGATTTGAATCTCACACTTGGTTGGGTGCAGGCTGTGAGTGATGCTTCATAGCAACAGTTGTGTGATGGAGGATGCCAGGGTTTTTTGTGTCCCTGTGAGATGAGAAGTCATTAATTTGCAGGTGGAAACATTGTGTTGTGGTCATGTTGTCAAAGCTGTTTATTAAAGTTACAATAAAACACACAATGATACACACAATGATACAACATGATACAAAAAATGACACTGTATTCTTTCTTTTTGCCAGTGATTTATTGGAGAACATTTTTAAAGGGCTTGTAATGTTATGTGAAAATGTGATTAATTTTTGCTTATCCATGTATAGAATACTTTTCACCATCCATGTGTGTATATGTATGTGCACATTTTAATCATTTTTTTTTAATATTTGCAAGCTCCTCCACATTGCTTTATATTTTTGGAATCATTTTTGTGTGCAAACATCTCATACATGGTGTTACACATTACAGGCAAATGAATAAAATCTTGACCAAATAAATGTTGAATAGTGATCTGAATTTGCTCTCTGGGTATAGTGGTTTTACATGTACTGACCATACACTCTTCTCTCTTTAGGATCCTGCTGGAATATTTGAGCTGGTGGAGCTGGTGGGCAATGGCACGTACGGTCAGGTATACAAGGTAAGGCTCATCTTTGCTTGTCAGCAGTTTCTTTACATGTACATTAAGGCTGCATCTGCACAAATATTATGTTGTGTATTAACTGAAGATACTCTATATCCATCGTATTTTACTTACAAAATTAGAATTTATTATTAAGTAGACTATGTGTACATTGTGTATGTATATGTATTCTATATTTGGATTTAGCTATACACCCTTAATTTTACTCATGACATCATCACTTTTAAAGATGCAAGTAAAGTGTCAAAGCTGTGGGTAGTGCACAGGATCATAAAAATATGTGTGTTCTTGAGGGTCTGAACTGAGCTTGGTTTCATCATGATGTAACATGTAAATCATCATTCAGTCAATAACAAAGTGAAGTTCTAACCGTTTCACAGCCCACTGGAACAGCATATGGACAGAAATCTGCTCCCTGCGGCAGAACCGGGACATATGCTTGGAAGGCGGATACGGGAACAAGTGGAGAGGTGGTCAAAAGACAGCAGAGAGAAGGAAGCAGTATAGGAAGTGAGATGAGACCTGGCCCTGTGCCAGAGTTGGTAGATACAACCTAAAAGAAGCTCTTTAGTGGAAAAAAGTATAAGAGAGTATCTGCTAGTCGATCATCCTTTTTTAAGGGGACAAATATTGTTGTGTTATGTATTATTAGATATGTGGAGTAATATGATCTGTGCTGAGACCGTGAGGTGACTCGTCCGCTTGGCTACGTTTTAGTTGTATTGTATATAGATTGCCCTTCTATTCCCAGATACACCGTACGGTTTTTGTGCACAGGTGTGGGTGGAAGTGGAGATGATTTTAACCTTGCTGGTTAGAATGAAGGTCATTTGGTTGCTACAGTATGTTTTTTTTTTAAAGTTATCACACAGGCTCATCTAATCTGAGGTCTGTGGACAGTGACACAAAAACCTGGTTCAGCTTAGATCTGAGAGCACTTATGTATAATAGAACAGCTGTGATTTCACTTCTTGAAAAGACCATAAAGGGATAGTTCACCCAAAAATCGAAATTCTTTCATTAATTCACCCTCACGTGGTTCAAAACCTGTATGTGACACTTTTTGTGCAACACAAAAGTATGTATTTTGAGATATGTCTCAAAAAAGTTCAAGTTTGGTTAGCAGCATTCTTCTGCAGAATATAGGAAGTCAAACGGGTTTAGAATGCTGAGTAAGTGATGAAACGATTTAGATTTTTAGATGAATGTTCCCTTTAGCAATCCTGCAGATGGATCATGTTCAGTGTCTGACTGCTGTCTACCTTTAGGGTGTCAGTCATGGATCATAGGAAACTGGATGACAAATTTTTGCTGAAGTCCTCTTTCCCTCTTGTGTGTTTTTTCCACACTTCCTTCAACTCTGTCATGTGCTTATCAGAGACAAACAAATTCACTGGTTAAGTGTGTGGTTTGTTCAACAGGAACTGATAAGGCTGAATTGCTGTTTAACTGGGCCCCTTTTGGGACTAACTTTGCACAAGATCACCACACTGTACATTTTTTTTTTTTAAAGTTGACTTAACTTCAAATTTCTGGGTGCACAGCTTTTTTGAGTTTACTTAACTTGAACCAACTTAAAATAAATAAGCAACAATACAATTTCTGAATTCACTCAACTATGGACTTGGTCGACCCAACTCGAAAGATTTGTTTTTATATAACTTTAATATAACATTTTTATTTTATTATATACACCCTTAAGAGAGACCGAAACTTGGCCAAGTAACTGCTCAAACAGTTTGTGTGTAACACATTTTTAGTAGTGGCATCACTACATCATTCACTTCAGACCTCAACACTGAACACACAAACCTTAAACATGGTAACAAGCATCAAACATTATAAAGTAAAAAAGGAACTCTAAATACTACAGGTAACTTACAATGACAACAAAAATATAGCCGGCAAACACTAAAACGGCAATCATTTTAATAGTTTTAACCAGAGATTTGATGCATATGATTTTCATTGCGAAATGATGCAATGCATGCAGGGATCTTTCAAACACTAGAATTGTTTGAGATCGCACGCACGCACGCACACACACACACAGTTTGGCAAGTTGGTCAAACTTCTTGACACTTTGGACAAATACTTAAATATCTAAGTACAGTCAACAAAAGAATCTTTGTTAGTACCACATTTAGACTAATTTTGTTCAGGATACTCAAAATAATGCATTCTTCTACTAAAATCTTTGTTCAAATTGTTCTCCCAACAAATGTAATTAGGTCATTGAAGTTGTATTTTTTACAGTGCAGGTAGACCGTGTTCAGTGCTCTCAGAGAAGTCTGAAAATGGGACACCGAGCTTCATCATGCTATGCTGGCCTAAATTGAAATATGTGGCGTTCTCCGGGTCTGGCCCACTTTCTCTTGTCTTTTCACTGCATTGAAATATTATCTATGTCTTAAGTATGTTAAACTGCTGCTGTTCATTTGTGGTTTGTAGGGATGCAGGGAAAGTTCACCAATAATGTAATTTCTCTCATTCCAAACCTGTATGACTTTTCTTCTGCATAACACAAAAGAAGATGTTATGAATAATATTGGTAACCAAACAACATTGGCCCCTCTTAACATCCGTTGTACGGGCACAAAACCACTGAGACATTTAGTTAATTTTGTTTGTTTGTTCCACAGTGGAGTTATATAAGGATTTGAACCGCCAAAAAAAATGCTTTGCGTGCAATACATGTGGACTTGCAGCATTGTGGTTTCTGTTTAAAGTCCAAAAGATGGTAGGGGACCCCTTTGCACACCTCATAGTGGGCTATTTGTGGTAATATTGTGTCACCACCTTGTGTGTGTCACAGTAACGTGTCACCAAAGTGTGGTCACAGAGGGAAACCACAAGGACTGTGGGCATTATTGGTCACAGATTTCACATATTCAAGCAATCACAGGTCTCTCCTTGAGAGAGAGAGTATGGTCTTGTGGCAATCGTTTGCATCATTACACTATATTTTTAGCTCTGCTCGGTATAGCTCAGCTTTTCTTGCAGGTAATTAATAGAACCACATTTTTCTTCGTTCTGCCCTACAAGACAAAAGAATCAGGATGTGGGCACTTGTGAAAGTGCAGCGACTGATATGAATGCAGATGAATGGTGCTCTCAAGTTATTTAGGATGACATTGACCTATTTTGGGCTCTGCCACTGGATAAAAATATCTCTCCCTGAACACCTGGTCTGAGCAGTGGCACCTGCTCTAAAGACCTGTAGAGAAAAGCTTTCAACTCGTCCCTTCAGGCTGTTGCTTGATGGCTGCGTTCAGAACAATACGATCTGTCTGCTTTTCTATTTATCTCTGTCTGTGACAGTTTAAAGATCAGCATAATGCCATTATGTGCAACAAAAAAAAAGACTTAAGCAATCACATTGTTGTCTGAAATCTGTAAACACACACGTTTTTCTTTCCCACAAGTAACTGACATACACTTAGCTTGTATTAAGATGTGGATCTTGTTGACTGACTAAACCAAGCCTCAGCATGTTCTTGTCATTGACATATCAATTTTAGATCTGTTTCTGAACAGTCTAGAATATATGGTAGCGCCCTATGAAATCTGTTTTATTGCTTCCTAAATTCTGGTTTTTTTCGTGTTCATTTTTCTGGATTCTGTGTTTTTCGTTTCTTTTACTATACAATAGTAATATTTTTGCCCACATATTTACTTATAAACTGTAGATTTAGAAACAGATTTCTCAAAATACATACTTTTGTGTTGCACAAAAAGTGTCACATACAGGTTTTGAACCATGTGAGGGTGAATTAATGACAGAGTTTACATTTTTGGGTGAACTATCCCTTTGAGGTCTTAAAAAAGTGAATTCACAAGAAGTCCACATTGCGGAAATCATATGGCCCTAAAGATGCAATTCCTACATCTGACTGGCAATAAACACTTTTTTCTGTAAAGTTCCCCACAAACACACAAATGTACTGATGCACACATAAGAGCTTTTGAAACGATTCTAAGTAATGCCTGTTCAAGTTGGAATGAACCACATCACGTCAGATTGACTCATGGGATGGAATCATGTCAAAGTTTAATGGCACTCGTGAGTCTGTGTGGAGCGACGTTACCGGAATTAAACAATTGTGCTCTTTTGGTCCGTTTCCGTGTTTTTCTGCTGTTGTTGTGGCTGTTTGAAGCTGGGAGTAAAGTTGAGTAATCTGAATGATTTCTGAGATGACTCAATGTCAGATTCTTACTGGTCTAGTATGTCTTTGTGTTTGGTTTCAGGCCTTTAGGGCAATTCCTGCTGTGTATGTGAACTGGGTGAGATATAGGTTTTGATAACTGATGGTATGATTAATTTTGCTTTGCCCTTTTGATAAATGATGACATCTGTTTATATCAACATTGACAATCTCTGTTTGTAGAAGCTGTTTGTATGTTTGTGTTTCACTTAAGGCATAAAAGACAGCGTTTACATCAATGTCTTGGCATAAGTGACTTTTTTTTGATGACCAATAAATGCTAGAAAACCGATGTTTTTTTACATTTATTTTTGCATATTTTAAATTCTTTCGACTAGTTAACTAAAGGGTGTTGTCAAGTTTACACTTGCCCTTGGCAGAACCCAACTTATGAAACAAACAAAACAAGTCTACTTGCCAAACCACCAGACTTGCTAGATGCTTTGACTATTTTGGCAGAGGTTATCTTCTTTAGCTACACTGTAATATAGTTTAAATGAACTTGCTTGTCTCTATTTTTAAAGCCAAATCACAAATACCACTATAAAAAAATCTGTACCTGTGAAAAAGATTTCTGTAACATTTATAATAGTAATAATGCATTTTATTTAATGGTGCATTTAAACTGCACAATGTCATGTTTAGATTATCACCAGGGATAATGGTTCCATTTTAGCTTCATTAGATTCGAGTGCAGCATCTTACAACCATCGATCTTCTGCTTCAAAAATCACATTTTAATCTCTTGTCTTTTTTGTACTGTAAATTATTTCTCTTACTGTCACATCTCTCTGATTCAGAACTGCTGTATTCTTCTAATACATATAAGATGAGCTTTTCTGTTTTCATACTCTGACTTTTTTCTCCAACTGTACCTAAACATGCTGCTGCTTTGTGATGTCCAATCGCTAAAAGTTCCAAGAATAGAAAAGATTGTTAAAGCTGAATAATTTAAAGCTCTTCCTCTGTGCCCTTAAATATTTCATGCTGGTTTCAATGCTGAGGTTCAGATCTAACATGCATATTTGCTTGTGTATGTCTATTTCTGAATTTCAGCTACTGGTGACAATGAGCTCATGCGGTGAAGATGTATTCATTATAGTTGTCATATAATTGTCTCAATTCGACAGTTGAGTACATCCAAATACAAATGAGTTGGTCTTCCTCAGGGCTGGAGTCAAATGAAGCATCTGTGTTGTTTGGGACAGGGCTGTGATGAGGGGGGATCAAGATGGCGATTGTCCTTACTTCTACAGGAATTAAATCCGTTCTCTTGCCCTTTTGTACTCTGCTGCTTGCCCATTCATAAAAATCTAAGATTAAAAGAAGTTTATAAACCCTGAGGTGAGGCTTCCTCCACCCCACACCAACAGGTCTCCTAACAACAGATGGCATGATTTTAGGCTTTAGGCTCAGGCATGAGGCGGGGCACTCAGTTGGTATGTACATTTTCTTTTCCGCCTATTATTGAAACGTATTTCTTGTAAAGAATGAAAAGGAAATGCTATTAGGAAATACTGGATATTTCATTATTAGTAATTCATTAATGGTGGTATTAATTGATCGTAATGGTGAGCGTTGTTGTCCAGGAATTAGGAGGTGCCTTTTATGTAAATAATTGTACGTTCATCTTTCTTATGGCGGTATGTGCCACCTGTTCCAGCAGCATGCTTTATTATTTAAAAAGCAATGCATACCACACCTAGATATTAGCAGCTGATAAAAAAAATCTGTGTAATCTATCTAAATGCTTTTGATAATATGTGACCCTTTATCACAAAACTGTCTTAAGTAGCACAGGAACATTTTTTGTAATAGCCAAAAATACACTGTATTAGGATATGAAGTAAAGATCATGTTCCATGAAGATAATTTCTACCCTAAGTATATCAAAACTTTATTTTTGTGAGTAATATGCTATGCTAAGGACTTAATTTGGACAACTTTAAAGGCGATTTTCTCAATATTTAGATTTTTTTGCATCCTCATATATCAGATTTTCAAAGAGTTCAAATATTGTCCTATCCTAACAATATATCAATGAAAAAGCGTATTTATTCAGCGTTCATATGATATAAAAATTTCAATTTTGAAGTGGTTTTTGGGTTTTGTTGTCCAGGGTCACATATTTAATCATACCTTTTATATAATACAATTTATTGCTTTTAAAAATGTAATATATTATGTAATGAGACATGCAAATGTTTTTTGTAATAAAATAGCATGATTTATTTTGTCAACTACCCAAATACATTTCAATTAATGTAAAAGTATTAAACTTGAACTTTAGGAATATCCACAACCCTGACAGCAATACAGTTATGCTTTAAGAAATAAATGTTCCATATCAATACTATGTTCAGTAGCTTTGCTGTATTTCAGTGGTTCGAGCATGGTGCTAGCAACGCCAAGGTCATGGGTTCGATCCCAGGGATTGCACATACTCAGAAACAAATGTATAGTATAATGCAATGTAAGTCGCTTTGGATAAGTGTAATGTACTAGCAAAAATTCTAAAATAGCTGATTGTTTGTGGTGTTATAAGGAAAAGCTAAAGAAGGACTGACTTTTGTTTTCCTCCAGAGCAGAAACATCTCACAGCTTTTTGATTGCAGCGAGCATTTGTGGATTTGTTTTGTTTCATTGTCACATGAGATAAGTAGTTGCTCAAGCAGTTTGTTGCTGCTGTCTGGTGCAGTGGTTCCCCCACAGAGACCTAGCTGACCGCAGTTTATTAAGGGATGTGGTACAAAACATTTCTGAAAGTAAAATTGCGTAAGATTAGTTCTTTGAAAGTGAATCATGGATGAAGATTTGTAGCTCATTATCAAACCATTTGCTTTTGTTTTAAGTGCATCAAAGAAAGTAATTTGTCAGTGGGGTAATTAAAAGTAAGTAAATGTACATTTGGCAGAGGCTTTTATCCAAAGTGACATTACATTATACTATACATTTGTTTCTCGATATGTGCAATCCCTGGGATCGAACCCATGACCTTGGCGTTGCTAGCGCCATGCTGTAACCACTGAGCTACAGGAAGCTATGTATCTTTGTATCCTGTTTTGTTTATGGAAACAAGACATTTTGTCCTGTCCATTATCTGCATGTTTAATTGATCAAGAAACTTACAGCATTACATGCGCATCATCACAGATTTGTCACTACTTTTGTGAGTATTTTGGTTGGTCTCACACAGTGGAATACAGTCATTTAGGAAAGCAAAGCCACAGAACAGACCAGAACCAGCGGACTTTTACCACTTCCATCTTGAAACCGTGAAAGTCTCAAGTTTCTCACTGACAGTGTGTGCTCGGTTTTCTTTAGATTGATGCAGTGGATCACTTTTTTTGTGCTGGCTTTGCTTTTCCTCCTAAAACCACTTTCAGAAACACTCATAAAATCCACCAGAAGGCTGTTGCTGACTTTGATGTTTGCATGTGACTTACATCACAAAGGCCGAACCTTTATCCGGTTTCATAAACCATATACTGTACTCCCAATGCAGTGCTGTAAATGCTCTCTGTGGTTTATCAAGGCATGCGGACTTCCTGTCATTTCAGTCAATGTTACTGAATGTGCCTGGCTGCCATAAGAGCTTTGTGAATTGCGACTGAGTCTGTGCTTCAGTGGAGTTGGGCATCTGGACTGTCCCTCGCTCAGCCGTGGGCTCTTAGTGAGACGTCACAGTGGGACTTGATTTTTCCAGCGGGGATGATTTCGTTATTGTCAAGTGCTTATGATTCACATGCTGAGAAATGTTAGCAGGAACTGTAAATCATATGCTGCTGACTGATCATTCAACTAAAACCCTTTAAATTTTCATGGTCAAAATGTCGATACATTTTTATGTCTACCATTTTAGTGTGAGAATCTTAAATATTATTTTTTCATTATCATTTGTGGTTGATTCGTCAGGTTGGAAGATCCGTGGAACCATAAAAGGTCATGGCACACTGCATTATGGGAAACTATTTCAAACTAGTGGTGCATTCTAGTTATAACTATACACATTTCACATGTTGGCAAATGTAGTACTGTAGACCACTGGGGTATTTGATGCAAAAATGAAAAAAATCCCAGTCCACACAGTGCTCGAGAGTGATAATAGCATGCGTGCCGTAGTCATGTCTCCCTTTTGATGTTTTTCCTAAGATTGTAAGAACAGCTCTGTCAAAAATGTGGAACAGAAACACGCCGCCACAGCAATCAATACAATCTTCCAGCGTAATCGCATTTTCACAAGTGTGCGTTTGTGTGAGTGTGTTTGTCTAGGTGTAACGTTCCACTAAATGCAGACCGAGGATGATGATGCAGCACGAGTCGTGACCAGAGACGATCGGTCTGCAGAGCTTCTGTATTTGTTCAGTGTGGAAAGATTTGAGAGCTTCAAAGGGAAACTTCCATTTATTCCGTTTAGGCAAGATGTGAGGTGTGCGATTTTTTTTTTTTCTTTTTTTTTTTTTGGGTTGCAGGAAACCTCATGCCACTCTCTTTCATAGCAAAACCGAGTAACAACCTCACTTATTGCCATTTTAAACCATAGACCATCACAACTGTAATTTAGGACAAATGGATTCACATTAGAAATGCATCAGCACTACTTCTCTTCTTGATCCAAACTCAATAGGGTCATGAATTATCAGCCTTTGTCCTTGTAGGTCAAAGACCCGGGATGAGTTTGTGAATATTGTGCATTTTGCCAGCATACAATAGGGACCTTTGTGCTGATGTTTATCAAATTATTTTTTTTCTCCCCACATTCTATGTGCAACCACAAATTTGATCCTGGTCGAGTGTGAAAGACACTGGGTGTCTTTTCTCTGCCCAAGGTCAGGGTGGCGACGGTAAGTCACGGCCTGGCTGAATTGGATAATGGGCTAAGCACAGGCTGGCTTTTGTATTACTGTATGCAGGGCTTTGTAAAGGGTGATGTATGATGTCTCGTGACTGAGCTGTACAGTAAATCCAAGCTTTTTAAGCTTTTTACTGTAAACTGAGTGACTTTGAATCACAGTATTCATGGCTGAGCACAAGGACTTAAGAGTGGAAATGGTAGGAGGGAAGGGTTTTTATTGTGATGTGTATTTGCTGGTAGCCTCCGTGTGGTTTAGATAAGAGAGCTTTTAATAATTTTTATAGGTTTGTTTTATTAAATTGCCAATATGTTAAAGTGTATGGAGAGATAACGGTGAAGAGCTTCGGGACATGTTTCTGGCTGGACCTGAATCTCAAAATATCTGGGTAACCAAATGTTTATGATTGTGAGGACCAAATGTAAAAGTTTAAGAATCATTTGTGACCCTGGATCACAAAACCAGTCTTAAAGCGTACCGCCGGCCAAAAATAAAACTTCTGTCATTAATTACTCACCCTCAAGTAGTTAAACACGTATAGGTCCTCCGTTTTTCTCCAAAACGCAATTTAGTGTATTTTTGAAAGCTTTCTGACTCCTCCTTAGATGGCAACACAACCAAACTTTCAAAGCGCTGAAAGTGCGTAAATACATCTTAAAATAATCCACGCGACTCCGGTGGTTCAGTATTAATTAATATAATGCGACGAGGATACTTTTTGTCTGCAAACAAACAAAAAGAACTACTATATTCAAACACTTCCTGATTTGATTGTTAGTTTCCAGCGCGCGCTCTTTGTTCGGAACGTGCATGCACCGAGCAATGCTGACATCAGATGCACTGTCATCGCCACATACATACATCGTGTGGCTCTCAGGAGCGCGCGCTGAAATCTCAATTTAAAAAAATTGACCCGTAAGACGGTTTACACATTTTGATCAACCCATAATAAAAATATATCGATTTAGCGCTCCTAATGGGGTGGTTAGGGCCCTGTATCATGGGTCTGAAAATTAAATTACTTCAGTTTATAGGATGTTCTAGAACCTATGTAAGAGGTTTCAGCCTCTGTGATTTTCATTTCAGCTTGTAAAGTAAAAGGTCTAGATAAATAATGAAATATAAAAAATTAATTGAATATTTTTTACAGTAAATAGAAATCTTTCCAGTTAAGTTCTGAATTATTTATCTGGCTAGAAATTGCTCATGAGTGTAAATGATTGTAAAATCTAGGTATAGAGGCATTTCCCATCTATTTCTCATCTCATGTAGTTTATAGATGATTTTAGGTGTGTGCGTGCGTGCGTGCGTGCGTGCGTGCGTGCGTGCGAAGCATTAGCCCACTTTACAGTGAAGGCCACATCAGATTTGATACCCGTTAACCTAGTAATGTCTTGCCTCCCCTGAGGCCCAGCACCTCTTGCTGTTCCAGTTCCCTTATTGCCAACCAAGGGTCAATTAGCAGAGCCTGATGTCAATATCCACCCATCCTCTCCCACCACCATCAATATTCTGTCTTTAAAAGGCTATTTAGGCCTGAGAGCTGCTTGAGAGCTGCCAGATTACCACTTTGACTGCTGGTATGACTCCTGATCGATTGATGACACTTACCTTTTATTTCTGTGTTTGTTCATCTTTGTCATTGAAAACTGCTAGGCAGTGTTTTAAAAGAAGTGTATTTTACCATGTTTCTGTAGATCAAGTAGTTGTGCAGCACTGGTACAGGAAACACTTTTTTCCTTGTCCTCTCTCCTTCAGTCTTGTAGAGCAGAGTGCCTGGGCTATGTAAATGTGTTCTATCATTCCGATGACCTCCCTGGACTGTCGGAGCATGTCATTGCTTTTCTCTGCCTGCCTCTCTCTCTCCCTCTCGGTCTGTCCAAGCTCAGGATAAACGAAGCTGTCTGCATCTCCCCACCTCCCTCTCACCTGCAGACATGTCTGTTGTTTGACAGGCTTTCTGGGCTGGCAAGGCATTACTATGGATGCACCGAAATGTCATCCGTTGAGACTTCTCAGCTAAAAATTCAGTGAAAGTTACTTTTAACATTTATATATGCAATGCAGACAGTATTAGTAAGGATTAATGATTTTGTTACACTGTGAGGTTATATTACAATATCATATGTAATACAAGAAAAATTAATCATGTATTATGTTGCTTTTCTTTAGAAATATACAGGTTTTTTTTTTCTTAAATACTTGAACATCTTAATATAAAATCATTTTTTCATTTTTTGAAGTTTAAAATATGACCTTAAACAGCTACGTTTATATGTATTTGGTGCCTAACATAGACCTCTTTATTACCATTAAGATTTAGAAATAAAATGATTTTAGCTGCTGTAATGCATCAGAGGAGAACTGGCCCTCCCAGCTGAGACCGGTTTCTCCTGAGTTTTTTTCTCCCTGAGTTTTTTCCTCCCTGATAAACATTGGAGTTTTGGTTCCTTGGGTCCTTGCCACCGTTGTCATGTTGGCTTGCTCATCGGGAGACTGCTGATATTATATTAACTTCCACTAACATTGCTTTTATTAGAATGGTCTTCTCTGTTTATTTTGTTTCTAGACTTAATTTTTCTCTTTGTGTTTTTTTCATGTAAAGCTGCTTTGAAACAATCCAACATTAAAAAAACGCTATAAAAATCAAAAAATCAAAAATCAAATACAAGTTCATTTATAGAGTATAGAATGTCACCGGACATCACTTCTAAAGAATATCATGTCAACCACAACCAATTTACAGTGTTTTATGTGTTGCAGCCTTAATGCTTTAGTAAATGTCTAATATTCAAAATGTTCATTTAAAATAAGATAATCATGTTTAAATTTTATTTTTCAGCCATCATTTTTCATTTGGGCTTAACTAAAAGATGCTTCCAGCCGGATCTTAAGTGAATTTATAATTATTTTACGAAGTGGCTAATTTGTATTAAACCGTATGATGCGAATCGTACAAAAATGTTTGATTAGGAAAAAAAGCAATGCTGAAACCCTCACACCTAACCAAACCCCTAAACCTCAGGTGCAAATGCAGATCGTATTAAAACTCACAAATACGATTTTTAGATTCATACTTTAATACTCGCAAAATATTTACAAATTCCTGTGAGATTTCGTTAACTTCAGCTGCAGTCTTCCACAGGGGCCTCAAACACAAGAGTGCATAACTAAACTCTTGCAGGGGGAGAGCGTTTTTTTCTTCTCGTTTCTCAGCCTGACACATTGCCAACATGTCAACAAAGGAGCTCCAATTTGCATCTCTCTGCCTTGCCATTTTTGGTATTGCAGTCATGTCTGCTGTCTGTAAGGTTTGGGGGTAAAAGACTTCAGTGAAGGGGTGAAATCAGTCTCATCAGGAGTTTCCTTTTCTATTCACTCACCCTCTGCTTTTAAAGCCTAATGGTGGGTGATGTGCCAGACCCTGCTGGTGTAGAGCATGTGATAGGCTCCCAGCAGACCTTGAGTTTCTCCAGGATTAGACCGAATCTATGCTGTCCTCTGACCAGAAAGAGGATTGAATTATGCTGCAAGTAGAAGCTAGCCACAATGTGTGTGTGTTTATCAGATTTATTTTGTGCTGCAGAAATGCGGTGAAGGCGTTTTCCTCACTGCTGTTTAATGTATGATTTTTGCAGTCTTGTACCCTATTTTCAAGCAACATTATTTGCTCTCAACATCCTCAGTGGAAGTATGTTTATGTCTGGGTGGTCTAAAGAGACCCAACATGATTCCTTCTGGTGAGTATAAATACAGTCGAAACATCTGCTGTAGAGTCACCGGGTGGGTGAGAATGAGCCTTTAACTGCCACTCATGCGCATTTCTCGGGTTCTTCAGCTGCTGAGGGGCTCCAGACGACTGCTGAGGCGAGGAGCATGATTAGATTACTTGATAGAACATCCATCACTTCTTAAGAGGAAAAGAGGCATGAGAATTGTGCGATTGCTTTTGGGATGACATATCATCATGTTCCACCATCTCAAGGCCCTGTGGGTCTCTCATATGGAAAGAGGGTTTGGTTATTTGTTCTAGTAGTAGTTTTAGGGCATCTTCTGCTGCTGTATATTCCGTCTGTCCCCATGGATGTCCAGCAGCCCTCTAAGTGAAAAATGCGCCTCGCTCTGCATTCATTTTTTGCCGTGGTGGATGAAAAATGGAAAGTCTACATTCCCCCAACAAGCTGATCCGATTGTAGATGTCAGGTGAAGACTTGCATCACTTGACAAATAGCGCATGTAAAACACGCTTGACACTTTTGCCTTTTAACCAGGTATCATAAGATTTGACCGTGTGATGCACAAATCCAGTCAAAAAGCATTCATGTGTTAAGCTCTCGGAGCCGAGTGGTCCTTTGTATTGATTTATGGCTCAGCCTATTGTATGTCAAACGCGACTGTTGCCATGGCAACCATTTGGCATTTGGCTTGTGTATTTTTGTCCACAGCCTATTGATACCTGGTTGCGTAAACAAATCGTTGGCCGTTTGTTTTGTGACATACAGTAATGCAACACGTCCATAAAAAGAAACTCATTCAAAGACACTTGTAAAGCAATTGGGGTTTTGAAGAATGAACGAATGCTGTGTTTACACCGTTATGTACATATCCTCATCTGTTACTTTTGTTTAAGGGCCGTTTAACAATCAATTGCACCCAGAGTAAATGTTTGTGTTTACGTAATATATGTAATATTTGTTTTATTTATTTATTTTGTGTGTTTACATTGTTTACAAAATGTCGTATTTGTTTTCTGCAACCGTAAAACATGGCTGTTCACTTTTAAAAGTTATAGTGATGCCTTTTTTTCCTAAAATAATGTGAAACATATGTTGGTTATATAAGTTTTTTAATATATTTTAATACAATTTAAATTAATTTTAGAAAAATAAATATTGTATCGAATATCGCATTATTTAGCATGATGTCGCATATCGCATTTTTCCTCAATATCGCATAGCCCTAACTCAAACACATACATATGTTTATATATTTAAGAAATCTATAAAAATTAATAAATGTTTATATATATTTTAATTATATATAAAATATATACAAATATATTCCTGAGTATGTAAATGTATGTGTACGTGTGTGTTTGTAAATGCCAAATAAATATGCACATCGCATAGACATATATTATGTAATATTATTTTATTCTGGATGGAATTAATAACAATTAATTGTTGGATGGCACTTTATTTGGTTACAAAGCGTTATAAAATGATTAACACGTTGAACTGATGGATATGATTTTATGGGAAATGTCTCTTTGACATCATTTTGCTTTAACCCATGTACACAAGTAGGTAAAGTAACTTGTTATTTTGTTTTAAACAGATGCTGATATAGATGCAAAAGTTACATATTGCAGGTTTTAGATGTAAAGTAATTTTTTTGGGCTGACTGGGCTTACATGTTTAATATTTTAGTTGTATTCTCATAGTTATGATAAACAAACCTTATATTTAAATTGATACAAATAAAAAATATGGCCATGAGCGCTATAGATAAACTCCAAATATAATGTTTCGAAATCCTGTATTTTTGTCTTGGTTAACATTTTTTTTTTAACATCCCTTCTTCAAGGGACGGAAGAAGTAAAACTCTTTGAGAATTTTTTTTCTAGGGAAATATGTTGAAATTGGCTTATTTTTGCCAATTTTTTAATTATAAACTAAAAAAAGAAGGGGGAAAGCATAAACCTCTAGATTTTGTAAGAGTGCTTTTGAGGTACGTGGGTGCCCTTTGCGTTTTTAACGCTGAGGCATCCATCACACAGGTATGATGTAAAAATCCTATTTCTATCGATCCAGCCTCAAAGCAAGGAAGAAGAGAGAGGTAGATCCTAGTGTGCAGAAGAAAAAGATTTACCTGACTGAAAGCAGAGATCCAAACGGATTATGAGTCAAAAGAAGAGAGCGAGCAAACAGTGACCCCACTGAGAGACCATAAGCTGTTTGCTCTGTTGTTTTAATTGACTTTTTTCTTTTGAATTAAATCTGGTCTACAGAGAACGGCAGGCTGGGAAATGTGATTTATATTTCATTTATTTCTGCCAGTTTGCCATAATTGATTTGTTTATTCAGAGCTTTGTCTCTCGTTTGGTTCGGTTATTGTTTTTCAGATATATGTAAATGTATCCAACCTCATGTTGTGTCCCAGCAAATGCTTTTTTTGTGTGGTGTTCTATTGCTATTGGTTAATCTTTTATCTCAGGGTCTCTGGATTGTTTGTGACTAGTGAAAAAACAGTGCGTTTTGACTCTTATCAGCACTATGTGTTGTACAGTGTTTGCCAGCAGCATATTTGTTAGGATGGGAACATTCCACCAAATATTTGCAGCCACCTGAACTGCAGTTATGCTCTGCATTGTGATTCCCAAAACACCATTTAAACACTTGTTAGGGCCATATTGTTTCCGCAATGCAGAAAACGTGGACAGAATTTGCTGTATAAGGGGCTGGTCACAAAGCTTTTTATCTTCTTCAACTAACTTTCAGCCCACAACAGAGACAAATGTAACCAATTTTTACTAATGCACATCCTGCATTCTCTTGTTATCCACTGATTATCTGCTTTGAATGATTCACTGATCTCTTATATTCGCTAGTGACTGAACAGATTCGTTTCATTGTTAAAACTTCAAAGGATTCATTTGTTTGCGAGTCTTTCCGATCGCAATGTGCGTTCACACTGGCGAACTTGCCGTCTACAGTATAACGCTGATTCAACCAACCAACTGTACAGCTTAAAACATCACAATGGTGTACGCCACGTTAATTTAAGAAACATTTCAAGGAATTGAACGTACTTGCAAAACAAACAATATTGACCTGAACAGCCGTGAAACAACAGCTCCTATTAGCTCTTGTTCGGCAACTCTCCATGCATTCGACAGAGGCAGTTGCCTCCAATTTTTCTATGCAGAAAAAACCCTGCATAACCACAGAGCGTATGTGTATCAAGGACTGACCTCACTAAACTACTATTTCCTCTGCGCAATCTGATTGGCTGTTCTTTGCAGGCACGCCGTTTGTCAGTCACTTCCTGTGCGGCAGCTCCAATGTGCACGGTCACTGGGCGAATCCTCCATCTCGCCCGAACTCACTGTAATTACTTTGCATGCTTGACTGACTGTCTCTATTAACACCAGAACACTTTCAGCACCCGCTGAATTATTCCATCGATCCTCTATTTGTTTTTGACTTCTCTTATTTAATTCCTTGTGTTTTAGATTTAACGGTCAGAGGCGACACAGAATAAAGTCATTTGTTAGGATTATTTGCAAACCCATTACTTATGGGATGTAAGGGAATTATTTTTCTTGCTAACAGTGTTTACAGCTTTGATAAATGGCCAGCTCGACTGTCTTAAAGAAAGGTCAAACATATTCTTGTGCTATGGAGTTTCGAGGTGTAACTGCTCAGAGAGAGAGTTTACCATTCGGAGAGTATTGTGTGCCTGCCGAATGGTCTCCAATGAAGTTCTCCAAACCTGTATGACTGTTTCTTTCTTCTGCAGAACACAAAAGAAGATATTTTAAAGAATGCTGGTAACTGAACAACGGCAGTACCCATCCATTTGCATTGGTTTTGTGTCAGTACAATAGAAGTCCATGGGTACTGCTGCTGTTCTGTTACCAACATTTTTTTAAATATCTTATTTTGCGGTTTGCAGAAGAAAGAAAGTCATACAGGTTAAAATGACAATAGGGTGAGTAAATGATGACAGAATTTTCATTTTCGGTGAACTATTCCTTTAATTTATGTCTTTTAAGATATTTCTTTGACCACATTTTCAACCAGCATAGCATTTTTCACTTTCCACTTTAGTATGCTGTGTATGCATCCACCTAGCTCACAAGACTTTGAAACACAGTCTGTGTCTTGTTTTCCTGTATACTGTCCTGGCCAATCACATCCCTGAGCTTAATTCATCTGAGTCCTGTGCTGATATATGTTGGCAGAACAGGGTCTGGCTGTATGGATTTTTCTGTACTGATTTGCTGCGAGAGATGTTTAGAGACAGTGTGATTGGGACCTCCTAACACTGTCGCTCCTCGCAGAGATGGCAGCGTGGCCTGCGGGCCAACAGTTTCCATCCACCCTGCTGCTCATTTTTGCCTGGCATTTCATTTCTGCAGTGCTTCCTCATAGTGGATCTGCTTTTTGCACTCTCCTGGGAAAGGACATATTAGCAGTCACTGATGTATTCATGAACACACTGTGACACACATTAGCCATGCCTCTACATATAGGTCACAGGAGGTGGGTGTTGTGCAGGAATGAAGCTCACAGTATGAGGTGTTGTTTCCCAGACTCTGGCAATTCTGCTAGACAGAAATGATCAGAGATGTGCGGTTGTTTGAAAGTTGGAAATCATAACTTATTTAAGAACTGTGTTCCAATTTGCAGTTTTGTCAGTTTTGAGTCATTTGCTTTACACACAGATAAATGCAGCTTCTGTCATTGCAGGCTTGTTAACCTATACCAGAGATGGTGTAGGACAGGCTGGCTGTAAAATAGCAAAAAGAATATTGAATAATATCGTATAGTAATGAAAATATGCCAATTAAAGAAATTTTTGTTGAATTATAGGGCCCATTCTTACAATGGCCCTGAGGTAAACCAACTGGAATAGCTTAAACCAGTATTTAGCTTCTTTAACTGAAATCAGACTAAATGTACTTTGTGAAGTTTACAGGAAAACCACTTAGATTTTATTGAGTTTGAAGAACACCTGCGTGACTGGAAATGGATGCAAACTTGGGGTAAAGTTGCCAACATTTGCTACTTAAAAGTGCAAGTAACTTTTTTTTACAGAATATAATTTTTTTAAATTTTGGTCAGTTTTATATCGCATTGCGATATAATATTGCAATTTGGAGATTTTGGTGGCATAGCGATGAGGTTGTGAATTGCAACCAACAGCTCACTCCACCTCTCCTCTTTTCAAAACACTGCGGTGGCAGACACAGAACAACGATGCCATTGTTTTTTTTGCTTCTTTGCTGAAGGAGATAACATATTTACTAAGCGCGCCCTGTAGAGCAGTTCGTCCGTTTAGGGCTATTGTAGAAACAACATGGTGAATTTCATGTAAGGGTACCCGCTGTGTATGTAGATAGAAATAACTCATTCTAAGGTAATGAAAACATAACAGTTTATTATGACATATTAAGACAGGGGGCAGTTGTGGCCTAGTGGTTAGAGAGTTGGACTCATGACCAGAAGGTTGCTGGTTTGATTCTCAGGTCTGACGGGTAACGGCTGAGGTGCCCTTGAGCAAGGCACCTAACCCCCACTTGCTTACTATACAAAATGTACAATGTAATGTAAGTCGCTTTGGATAAAAGCATCTGCCAACTGCATAAATGTAAATGTAGTTATGTATATTATATTGCATTTCTGTCAATTACATACTGCATATTTAACATGTATAGGAATTTTGATAATTTTTCTGTGAATTTATTTCCCCCTTCTTGCTGTTGTCTATTCCTGTCAGTGCTCGTCTGATATAATACTCCCACTAGATGTGGATTTGAGCTTTGAGTGAGTTTTCAAGGCCGCCTGTAAAATTTCAAAAACATCTTTCAGCTGGGAGTTGAACAGGATTAATATGCTGTCCAATATGAAGGGGTGCGAAGAAATGTAATTTGCTCGCTCGCCTCTCTTTGTTTTACTCATCTGGGTGGTTTAGATTTGCGTTCACAGCTCGGGAGACAAACAGCAGTTGGAGCATCACTGAACTTTAATTTTATCAAGCGTGTATTTGTCGTAGCACTGACAGATATGGATTTAAACTGACCACCTGAAATATTCGCTTTATATTCCTTTGGTACTTCACAAACTTGGTCTATTTTTAGAGAAATTAACAAAGTAAAATCTTGAATAAAGATATTTGATCATCTAAAAAGATGATTATGAAGGAGAATTACATAAAGTGCAAATCTTTCTTTACACATGCATGTCATTTTTGGCTAATTCAGCCTCACCAGTCATATCTATCATTCATATTTATTTGGATAATGAATAAATAATTATCCTTCGTTTCTCAGTTTTATGAAGACCCGACTTGATGTCAACAATTTAATGTAACTATCGGCGAGTCCATCAAAGTGTCTGCAAACTGTCTGAACTAAATTTAAGCTGGAGGAAACCGTGCCAAATGGCTAGTGGGCACCGTTCCATCAGCCCTGTTTATCAGGCCAGATGAGCGAAAGAAGAGCATTCAGCAGTTCTTATCCTCTGCTGGACTGTTGCTTACTGTAGTTGTTGCTAGGTTACTGTATGGGGAAAAGCCACTTGCATTTTAATGGTCCTCAGTGGGCTTTGTAATTGAATTGGTATGCAGAACAAAGACAGACCCAACAGGCCTGATGTCTGATTATGGCTGATTGCACACTGGGTGAAAAAACGTTGTGTCTAATTATTTGCCAAGGCTCTATTTCTTGGCTCTTTTTGATGATACTTGAATCATAAGAAGGATTGGGTTTGAGCGTGATGGAGAAGTGATTTATGCCCCCAGTGTTCATTTAAAGCTTGTCCAGCCAACTTCAATGCAGCAGTAACTTTGTTTTAAGCTGAGGGACCCCTTGTGAACAGAGGCAATGCCTGCCTGTATAATGTATACAATTATGTATTACGTTCTGGCCCGGTTTCATAGACAAGGCGTAAGGTTAGTCCCAGACTTGTTTTGTCTCGAGATGCACACCAGGAATGTTTTTTTCTAAATCATTTTTTATGAAAATGACTTAATATCCAAATTTTACTGAGACATTGTCCTGGCTTAAGCTAAGCCTTGTTTGTGAAACGAGGATTTATGTCTGAACTATAACAACGTGCATAAGGTGCCACATTAATATTTACATAGTTTATGCTGCTTATATTTCTTAATAATTCTTAATAATAATTATCATTAACATTTAAACACATCAAAAATGTAATGCAAGTAAAGGTACAATGTTACACTCGGCTTAATTTTAGCATTGGTCAAGTTTAATTCTTTATTTTTGTTCAATACATTTTTATATTTGAGATTAAAATGATAATTGGCGTACTCCCTGTTGACCCCCTGTGCCCTATGATGTTGGCATCTGTGAAACCTGTAAAATGAGTTAAAAGACCTGCATGGTTGCACATGACCTAGTTTAAGGATGGAGCAATGCTAATGGACAGGAGCTTCTTGTTAATTATGAAGAGAACTTAATGTTTGCTAGTTACATTTGGTTTCTAACTTTGCTGTTTTATAAGCAGTGCCATCTCTGTCCAAGGCTGGTTAAAAGTGCGCAGTCAATTTAATCTAATCAGGGATGCTCACCTTGCACTGCGACTCTGCAGCCATGCATAGAAGCCGCAAGCCAATTGGTTTCAGAGGGAGCAGAGCGATGAGAGACGCGCAGTTCTCATCCGCATCTCAAGCAGTCCTCCTATTTCATTAAACCCGGTTGTTTTGCTGTGACTGCAGCCGATCCCTGTCATCTCACCCTGGAGCTCCTCTGTCAGGAGTTTTCTCTCCATCTGTAATGCAGCAGAGACCGACTCGATGCCAACTGCAGATGACTTTGCTTGCAATGTAGGAAATTTGCGATTGGCCGTCACTGCGAGCTGAAGAAACAGGCTGGGATATGACACATGTTGAGGAAGCCACAATATGACACATTCATGATCTGATGGTCTATTGTTTGTTAATTTAGGATTCAAACTTAGGTCCTCTTGCACACAAAGTTCTTGTTTAGTAAACTAGTTCACAGCTTTCAATTAACTAACAAGTTTGGATTTACATGACAAATGTTATTAGATGACAAACATTTCAATTTAAAGCATGTTTTATGGAAGGTTTGTATCAAGTAAATTCTGTACCATGGTACATTACTGGTATCAGACCGTAATTATTTGTTTTCTAAAACTGAATATTTTAATCATTTTTGTGTTCATACTGTATGTCATGTTATTTATATAGTGCTGTTGTGAAGAAACCTGACTGGCCCTTGCAAAGCCTAGACAGGAACCACACTAAACACTTTTGGGATAATTTGGAAGGTTGACTGACCTCATTTATGTTTTTGTGTCTGAAAAGAAAGAAATCGCTGCATTTATGTTCCAGCATCTAGTGAAACGATGCTTTGAGAACTAAATGGTTTTACTTGAAAGAATACCAGTGGTAGAATACCACAGAATACAAGAATTATGGTACCAAAAATATCCATAAATATAGCACCACTAAACCATGTCTACTATTACCATTAATGTGTTGTTGTTTTTCACTTTGATATTAAAAAGTTGTGTTTTGAAGTCTTGAGGTTGTGACATTAGTAGTATTGGAGTATTCGAAGTACAAAGGGGGGGGTGTTGGAGAGCTCCATAGAAAGAGCCTTATTCATCCAGCATCTTTCATTCCCACTTTGATTACTCAATGTGTGAGCAAATCTTTTATAATTCCTGTTTGTTTGCTCATAAAGAAGCCTTAAGAGGGTGTTTGGGAAATGCTTGTTGGAGTCAATAGTAGAAATATAAGTACTGTATGCAGCATTTACATGATATGGTTTTTAAATCTAGTAATCCTCATTCATGCTGGCTGTTACTGCAGATCTAGGTCACAAAGGCTGGGATAAACACTGAATGGAGTTGAGATTAGAAAAGCACGGCTCTAAAATGCACTCTGTGCTGACTCTGTGCTATTGGAGAAATACAACGCAATGCAATACAGTGTCTGTGCTTTGAATAAGGTGAGAATATTGTGTATTTTAGTGATGAGACCGTTTTTGCGGTCAAGAGTTTGTACACGGTGTCTTTCAGGTTCAGACTGAAATCAATAACTGAATTCCTGCTGATGGTAAAATAACCTTTTTGTTGAATGACAGCCAAATATATTCACAGAGCCTTTGAAAAGCTTGTGTCTGGCCCGTCCACTGGATGTGTGTGTGTAGTTACAGTAGTGGAGGTTATTATGCTTGTATAATGAATGGTAAGGGACCGTGCGTGTTTGCGCTGAGATGAATCGTCGGCTATTAATGGGGCCTCCTGAGGTGGTCCTGTCATTTGTCTGACAATTTTTCTTTTGGCTCTCTGACAAAGAACCAAGGACAGCCGCCTTATGGCCAAATTCAGCTTGTCAGGGTAAGATTTTCTTCAGAGGCAATTCTTTTTTCTTCTGGCATTTAACTGTCAAGATACCTTTTATCTCTGGTGTCTTCGTATGTTTTGCTGTCTCAATCTTTTGCTCTGTTTATTTCTCTGGTGTGTGAAGGAAGGACTGGATAACATATTGTTGAGGTGGAGCCCATGAGTTTTAATTAATATGAGTGCTGGCTGCCGATTGGCCGATGCTGTGAAAGAGTCTGTCACCATGCTTGTGACCCATATTGGAAGGATTTGGCTGATAGCTAAAGGAATATGTGAAGCAAGATCGGACAGAAGAGTGTGGCAGGGTGACAGGCTAACCTGCCAAAGATTCTGCTTGGGTTAGCGGGACAAGGACTTGAGCAGACCAATCTGACCTATTCTTAAAACTAAAGTGTCATTTTTCTTCAAATTTGAATTTAGTTTTCCCAAAACTGTGAAAGCATTATCCCTTGAGTTGTCCCAAATCTGAACACAGTGAAAGATATTTGGAATAATGCTTGTAACCTAACAGTTCTTGGCCACCATTGACTGCCATAGTAGCAGTCAAAAAATAACAATAGTAGTTAATGGTGCCCCAGAACGGTTCGCATTCCTACATTCTTCATAATATCTTCTTTTGTGCTCGAAATTGTTCCTACTATGGTATTTAAATGGGGTCCAAGAACTGTTTGGTTACAAGCATTCTTCCAAATATCTCTGTCTGTGTTAACCAGAACAAAGACATCCATACAGATTTGGAACAACCCGAGGGTGAGCAAATAAAGACAGAATTTTCATTTTTGGGCGAACTCTCTCTTCAAAGTGTGATTCTATGAAATGGCTTTGTTTGTTTTCACCATCTGATATGGCAACGTTGGCTTAACCAATGGCATGAGTTGGGGGTGTGAACATGTGGAGTTATTTCCTGCATTAGTATTTCAAAACCAAGTCATCATGGTTTCATTCAGTCATGAATTCTGAGTTGCGAGAGACCGATGTGTTAATGAGTATACAGTTGGGGAAGAGGAAATGCTGAAGACATGCCGCATGGAACTGTGTAGACTGATGCCTTTTGTTCATTACTCACAAAAGATCCTTATGACTTAGAAATGAGAGCAGCCTGCCTGAACCCACATGTGATTGTGATTTAGGAGTACTGTTTGGGCGTTTATGTGTCCATGGGGTATTTCACTGTTAGACACTAATATGCTTCTATAGGTTATTAATGATGTTGATGTATTTTATCTTTGAAGATCGTTATTAATTATGATTGGCATTTAACAGAAAGTGATGGCATACTAATGGTATGAAGTGCATATACTGATCAAGCTCTTAAAGAGCCAAAAATATGACTGTCTCTTCCAGTATAAATATTAGTAAAACTATTTCAAAAGAGCAAATATTTTCAGAAGCATTTGACAACAAACAAATATAGTTAATGAGACAAACGTGCATGAATTAAAGGTGTAACCTGTTTTCCAATTATAGAACAACTGTTCTTTCTAACGAAATGAATGTTTTCTCAGGCTGTATTTGTTAGGATGAGCTCATAATAACAGCAGGTAATACAGGAATTGAGGTCAGCACTCCCAATAACACCGGCTGAATTTCGCAACATCTGTGACCGTATTTAATCTTAACAAGCTAATCTAGTAACACAAAATGGTGCTAAATATTTGAGCCTGCTTGTTTCTTTATAGGATGTTTGATTTAAGACTTTCGATGTTTTCAGGATGTGATAAAGGTTTTTCCTGAACATGTGTTTGTTTTTCTGCAGGGCCGACATGTCAAAACAGGTCAACTGGCTGCTATCAAGTGTATGGATGTCACAGGGGTGAGCTTTTTTCATTTGACTTCTTTAATGCTCTGAAACTGTTGAGACCTTTCATAGACAAGATGTCAAAACAACATTCCTGGCTGAAATCTGCTTTTGTCATTAATCTCAATTTCACTTCTATATATTTATTCAAAAATCCTCTCAAAATAGTAATCATACAAAATATGATTTTTAAATGTTAATTTTTTTTCTAATAAATGTAATGCTATGCAAGCAGCAACCCAACGCCTATAATAGAATCACTGCTGTCCTGCTGAAACCTTGTATCTCCATATTTCGTGATTTTTATTTTTTACCATATATTATATTATATGACTTATTATTAGTCACACTGTTTTTGCAAATATCGAACCAATAAAAAGTATTAAAAAGTGCTTGTCAGCTTTGAAAACACAGTATGTAATCCATTGTAAAGTGCAGTGTTTTTTCCATCTCGTGAAAAACAACGAATTTGAATATCCAGTCAGTTTCATATCGTCCCTGTCCTTCTAAAACCTTGTATATACAGTCATGTCTGCTCTACCAGTTTTTTTTTATTTGTTTCTCTTTTTATCTGATAGTCATTATATGTTAAGCTGTGATAGATTCTGAAATATGATGCTATAACCACACTTGGTTGTGTTTGTAATGGCTTTTTAAGGATGAAAACAGTTATAGTGCAAGATGTAAACACTGGTAGAGAAGCACATCCGATTTTATATTAATTTATTTTTAAACTCTTACATACATAATTAAAAGAAGCCATAAAAGGTTACATCTGCGTTACCTTCGCATCATAAAAAACAGGTAGGGCCTAAATCATATAAGTAATTGTTATTCTTTCAAGACTGTAAGTTTAGAATCAGTGCATTCTCCCTTCCGATTGGTTCAGAGTGCGCATGAAAGGCGTTGCGTGCAAATAAAGTGCATTCTCAACTTTCGTAAGGCTGTTTAAAGCTGTGAAACGCTTATTTGACAGGCAAATGGCACCACACCGCTTCTGCATTATAAACTGCGACAAAACCATCCCTCACGTTTAAAATCAACGAAACGCACACTGTGTACTGATGGTGCAAGTTGTCCCAGAAATGCTGCAGACTCGTTGCGTGTCGCGCTGACAAAAAGTCAGTATTATTGGCGAACTAGCTTCCACTAGAAAGGCATCTTGTCTGTCTGACCTGTAGTGAAAGAGACCGAGCTGAAGAGAGTTGAAATGAGGTCTGTCATTAACTCAGATTGCTGTTCATCAGCAGCATCCATCAGCATGCTCTTGAAGAGATCATTGAGTGGGGAGCTGAGGAGTCCCAGAGGAGTACTCCAGTCAGGGTCTAATGACGTGGTCTTACGGCTAATCCCTGTGCCCTCTTTTCCCCTCAGCTCTTCACTTCATATAAAAGCACCTGCATCTTTAAGTGGGCCATCTGCTGTCATTATAGGTCAGCCAGAGTACTCTCTCTGGCCTCAAGCTTTACTTAAAGTCAAAAATTATTAGATGCCACATATCCCATGATCCCCCTGCTGCATGTGTCCTGACAGGAGGAAGAGGAAGAAATCAAGGCCGAGATCAACATGCTGAAGAAGTACTCCCACCACAAGAACATCGCCACCTACTATGGTGCCTTCATTAAAAAGAACCCTCCTGGCATGGACGACCAGCTGTGGGTGAGTACCGTGCCCCGCTGTGCCATCATTGAAAAGAAATGGAATGTGTCCATCTATGGGCTGTGCAGTGTAAATGACCGCTTTGAGCTCATGGGGATGTGTTTAAAAAATGGGCATTGCTGAACAGGACTCAAAGTGGCATTGTCTTGTCATGCAGAATAAATAAAGATCTGTGCTGGGAAGCGTTGAGGAATCAATAAGAGCAGTGAAGTATTTTATATGTATTTCAATACCAGAAAAGAAAAGTTTGTTTTGTTTTATTTTTCTGCTCAGTTCAGAATTGGTGAGTAAGGTCAGCAAGGCCAATCTGGATGTCTGAAGTGTAGACCTGTTATAACAATGGAACCTGGGTCTCCCCCATCACCCCCCATCTTTATTGCTGTCCTAATGGCCCTTTCACTCCCAATCTACTTCCATTTTCATCCATAGTCGGATCAGCCCTGATAGTGGCAGGGTGATTTGTGTTGTTTATCAGGGACTGCAGGGACACGCAGACGGAGCACTGCACCAATAAAGATAGACATCGCAGGAAATCAAGTGCATTTGTGACACATCTCGGCATAGAGTGACAGCTCTTGAAAGGAGAGACCTTTCAGATGAAGGGTGACATTCCCTCTGCTGCAAGACTTAAGGGCTGCAAAACTCTCATTCTCTTCAATATTCCCTCTGACCTGCCAATCACAAGGTGAAAGAGAGGGATATAGTGAAAGATGCTATTGGTATGAGAAAGTGATTGAAACTCGCATTCAATTTTGTCTTGGTTTGGTGGTGGTTGTTTGTTTTTCGGGGGTTTAGAGCTGCTCTGGGAACTCCTATTTAAGTTGTCCTCTTCTTATTAGTTTCGATTAGTTTGCAGCATGTTGCCTATTCAGACGTATGAAAAGAGTGTGATAGAAAATTTTGAAAACGCGGAACAAAACATTCATTTTTTTTAAAATTATTTTTTAGAGAAAGGAACTTCAGCTGGATCTTCAGCTTTTTTTTCAATCCAAGTGCCCCTGGGTGAATATTAAAAAGTCATCAGGGACCTTCTGCTATATTGCCTTTTAAGGATATTTTGGGATATTTTACTGCAAAGATGTTACAAACTGTAGCTTTAATAGAGGCCAATGTTTGGTTACTAACTTTTCAAAATATCTTCTTTTGTATTCTGCAAAAGTCACACAGGTTTGGAATGACATGTAGGTGAATAAATTATCAAATAAATTTCATTTTTGGGTGAACCATTCCTTTAATGTACTTTATTGCTTATTTATGCTATTTAAAAAAGCAAGCGTCATATTAATGTTGAATATTTGCATAGGGAGTGTTTTTTTCTATATATTTTTTTCTGGTTTATATAGACTTATCTGTTCAATGGGACAAATTCATGCTGAATCATGGCCTACAGTTAAGTGTGAAAGTCTGTGAACATGAGTCAGTGTCTTAAAATAGGGATGCTTATAATATGCACCATAACCCAGAAGACAAATCTCGATGATGTTGTTTTTCCCAATTTATGACTCAACTCAAGTTTATTTATATAGCACTTTTTACAATTGTCATTGTTACAAAGCAGCTGACATGACATTGCAGGCAGGAAAATAATATGTTTTATGTGATGTATAGTTTATTGGAGAAGTCAAGCAGCACATGATCTGGATTATGATCGGCTTATTATGATTATTGCACTAAACATTGAGTGGATTGAACTTCCCAATACTTACAGCATATTAGCCACAGATGTTAAAAGTAAATAAATAATGTAATAAATCGTTGCCCTATTTAACCGGAGGCCAGTTTCCTAAGCCAGACAGCTTGAGTGGATGTTGTGGTCAAGCACACATCCCTGACATGTAGTGGTTGAACTTGAGGGCTCTGCTCAAAGGCTAGATGGGACACTCTTAGCTGAAGTGCGATAAGAGAAGCTACGAGCACAAGTCACTTCCAATTACAGAACGAGAACAAGTCTAGACTTTGAAGAGGACTTTTTGAGGATCAGCAAATCTTACCAAGTTGAATCTTTTCCACATCCACCACTGCTGTATAGTCATTGTTGTGGAGCTGTGCTACTAACCCTGATACTTCAGCGTCTGGTGGTTAGAAGTGCTCCAAGCTGGTTAGACTCGTTTGTTTTGAGGGTTTTTAAGCACTTGTTAGCTTGTGAATCTTATTTGTTACTCTGTTACTCTTTCATTTCATTTTTTGCTAGGGCTCTGCACAATATTGAAAAAAATTTGATATGCGCTATATAATGCGATATACAACACAATAGTGCTTTAGGTTTGTTAATTTATACCACTTTAAAATATATGTTCGTTATAATTTTTTTTATTTTTTATTATGTGTTTTACATTTGTTTATCTTCCACAATCCACACGCCAGAGCACATGCATGTACACAGATGCACTAACATTCACATGCCAGTCTCTCTGTTATCTGCCTCGGCCTAAAACTTCCTAAAACATTTTGAAGTATTAAAATAATTCCTTTATTGCAGACCATTGCAACATGCACATGCAATATTTCAATAACTGTGACATATTGGGCAGCCCTAATTTAAGACCAAAATAAACTGAAAAAGTAAAGAGTCAGCGATTTTAATTTTAATAATAACTTTATCCCATTTTCCCCCCAGATGCACCTTTTCTGCAGGCTTTACATCACATTTAAAATACCATCCACATTTACCATGGTCCATGAAGTAGTGTTATTAACCCTTAAAAAAAAAAAACGCACACTGTCAAGTGGACATCTCCAATTCTCTTTGAACAATATGTGTTCAAATCTTGTTTTACATTTCCTTAAGCGCAATAAACACACACATTCACACAACATTCTGACTGAGACTGTCATGAATGAGAGCACTCGTGCATTAAACCGTTTATGTGAGATTATTTGATAGTTTCTCAGAACAGATTTTTTTTCATGTGAACGGTGGAAATGGAGTTATTTTGTCAGTTGCCCTTTTCATGAGAACAAATCCTGTTTTCCTCTGTAAGGTTTATGGTTTCCTCTTGGAAAAACAAATAGGCAAATATTAATGGCCAGTGATCAGCTGACACTCTCTCTATGTAATATAGGCTTATCTGCAATACACCAATAACACATTTTGGATCAGAAGACTTTCCTTTGCTTCAAAGGTCAATAACAGTGGAAACAATCATGATGGATAATATCCTCCTGGATTGAAATGATTTGAAATGAGATGGTACTCCAGTATTTAAAAACATTTCAAATGCTCTGATCCAGCTTGTGTATTGAGAGTTAACCAAGTTTAATGTATTATTATGGTGTCTCTGCTGTTCTTTTCTATTTATCGTATATTCTGTACTGCAAACATTTTCACTAAACTTGTTAGGAGGCCTCAAGCTGTATTCTGCCTGTCAACTCTGTTTACTTTATTCCACCGTTTCAATGCATTCTTTCATTTTCACAATTGCCAAGCTAATATTGGAACATAGCTTGAGGCGATGCTTAAAGTAAAAAGTGCACATAAACACTTCATTTCTATCTTCATTCTCTCGTTTTATGTGTATTTACATAATACACTCTTGGATTTTTCAATGTTTGCTACATAGTATCGTGCATTGTTGCCCAAGCATTGGCTCACCTTCCAGCATCTTGAATCAAAATGCCACTCACATCAGATGTTAAATTGAACGAGGAGCTCTGAAAGCTCTTCACGTTTGCTCAGACTCGACAACAAGTTCTGCTCTTGCAGCCACATCAAGTCCAATTAAATCTGAGTGATACGCTCTTTAAATCACTGCATGCCCGAGGTCTGAGAGTCATGGACCAGAGAGAGAGCGAGAGGGAACAGAGTCTTTGGGAGCATGATGCTGTTCTCCTGTCTGGGATCTTCATCCTGGCCGTGCATATTAATGGACTTTCTCTCTTTTGGCTTGTGGTTGAGCAGTGCTCAAAGATTTATGTCCTGCATTTAAATGTCCCTTCTTGAGTGTTTTTGTGAATGCTGCAGTATTTATCTTGTTTCTCTATCTTGGTATATAATATAATCCACCCAGGGCTCAATGGGGTGTAATCCGTTGAAAAAGTTGCAGCCTGATTAAAAGAGGCAGTCCCTATTGTGCTGTTTGTTTGTTTGTCCTGCTTGGGTTTATGATTGTTTTGTTGTTTAAATGGGTTGTTCTAATATTTTTTTGAGAAGCAGATGAGAGCAGAAATCCGATTAAATGGGGCAACTGCACAGATATGAGATTCAGGGGGCCTGTAGCTCAGAGATGCTAGATGTCTTCGGTTTAAGGATGTGTGCGTGAAGGACAAAAGGACAATCTTGATTTGCAGTTGTGAGCATGGGACAGAAAGTGACTTGCTGTCTCCTCTGCAGCTGGTGATGGAGTTCTGTGGCGCAGGATCCGTGACAGACCTGATCAAAAACACCAAGGGCAACTCGCTGAGGGAAGACTGGACCGCATATATTAGCAGAGAGATCCTCCGGGTAAGTGACTGTGCTTTACAACAAAACCTGTGTGTCAAGGTTTTTTAGATGGGTGATTCTCACGAAATCTTGGTTTCCAAACGTTTGTTTAAATACTTGCATTAACAAATTTCCGTTTTAAGGGTTGAAAACAAAGCCTGACGTTTTTAAAAATATTAATTTCAAAACTTTAGTATATTTCTAAACTATACTTTTAATGTCGTCTTGACGCCATATCGTAAGACATTAATGAAGTATAGAAATTTATAAATGTCAATTTTTTTTTGTAATGATAATTAATATTGTCATGTTTAAAGTATGACAAGAAAATATTAAATTTTAACTACAGAAATCTAAAGAGATTTAGAAGGTACTGGCAAGAAGTTTTACTTTAAGCAAAATCAAGCTTAATGTTAATATCTGTGTGTGTAAACAGTCCTTTAATAAAGTTACAGAGGATGCGAACATCATTCATGGACATGTTTTTAGTTAACACTATACTTTACATTATTACATTTTCTTCATTTTTAATGTCCATGAATACTCAACAAATTTTCTTTTGTCATTTGAGAACATCTAGTAGAATATCCAGTTATTTTATTAAAATAATATTCAGAATATTTAAATTTTAGTAATGAGATTTTCAGCAAAAAAAATCTGCAGCGTAGAGAATACAGTTATCTTTATAATGATCATTTTTGTGTTACTCAATTATATGTTTTGTATTTAAAATCATTACTGCCATGATGTTTCGTGAGAATGACCCATATCATTGTTTGTAGGTGACCTACTAGTCCTAACTTAACCAAGAATGGACCAGCTGGTTCATAAATGGCCATTTTTGACTAGATAGACCAGCTACGTTTTTATCCTGGATTTTCTATCAGCGTTTATCAATACACACAGCGAGCCATATAACATTTTTGGACCTGATTTTAAATGTCATTGCATTGCATAAAGCTAAAATAAATGCCACCAAGATTTTATGTTTTAAGAGATAACACGAGCACACTTTCCAAGCAGAATGTTTCACAAAAAGGAGTTTTGTAATTTTAAATAATAAAACAAGAGAAGATGCTCTTTAGAATCAAAATGAAAACAGCAGATTTTTATGCATATTTATTAAGGTTAGTTACTCGCAACCTTTAGTTTGTGAATGACGAGTTCTCCCATTCTTGCATCCTTTGATCCAGTTCATTTTTCTCTCTCCAACAGGGGCTTGCTCATCTCCACTATAACAAAGTTATCCACAGAGACATCAAAGGCCAGAATGTGCTGCTGACGGAGAATGCGGAGGTCAAACTAGGTAAGAGCACAGCCCTGTAGGCTCAGATAACTTCGTCCCGAGCAGGAGATTGCAAGTGAAGCACAGTCTGGAAGTGTTTATGAGGTGTACTTCGTGAAAGGTCCTTCTTTGAGACCCAGCAGGGAAATAAGGATGACTGTGAGAAAGCCTGCTAGATCAGAGGTAAATCAATTAGCCAGTTTGGCGCTAAATAATTGATCGCTTCGTTCATGACAGTGCTACTCAAGCACATTTCATAAATACTCTAGAGGCTTAATGCAGATTTGTGCTTGTGAAAGAAGCTTTCTTTTAAAACTGTAATGTGTGTCTTAATCAGATCTGTTGAGAGTTTTACTATGCATTCAAGTAGTCACCTCCTAAAAAATAAGTCACTAGTGTCCCAATGGCCAGTGTCCTCACCAGTGCTTTATCCCATGTACATGATATATTGATTCACGACATAGATATCCGATTGAGGCACACATATTCTGTCTCACTCTCTTTTTTTTATGAACCAGTGAGATTTTATTGTGTGTGGGTCTATTCAGCGCAGTTCTGCAGAAATAGAATTCAAGTAACCTACAGAATATCCTGCGGCAGCTGGTTATAGGGTTATAGGCTTTACTTATATTAGATAGATACCTTATAATGCGTGTGACTATATCACATCATGCCTGGTTAGGACACAGTGTAAAACTGTGAGACAGGACATCAGGAGATGTGGAAGAGAGGCTGATCAGGGCTCATTTAGCTATCTGCAGGGTTCTAGTCATAACAGAGGCTGTTTTCAGTCGAGGTACGGCAGTAATTACAGGGCAATTTCATGCAAATGTCAACCTTACCAGGAAAAAATCATGTTTTACTGAAGGTTTTTAACATACTGATATCTTGGATGTCAATATTTGGTGGTTTTAATACCCATATGAAGCTTTTTTATTATTTTTAAAGCATGATTTTTAATAGTCAGGTGCCGCTTTCAGAATTGTCACATCCATACGGTTTCGTATTCCTCAAATGGACTGTAAAAATTAAAATATAGTAAATCTTTTATGCTGTATGAAAAGCAATACCCCTTCTATTTTGGAGGTTTTATTGTTTCTCGTTTTCGTGCATTTTAATTGTCGTCTCAAAAACTTGTGTCCTTTTGTCACACCCATAACACATGCTTATTTCTCTCATTTTAAACAGACGACGTGTATAGACTAATATTTCTGATGTCTAGACTCTATCAACAGGGGTTTAGGAGAATATAAACAGATGGTTCAATATATTGGTAGTAAATACTTTCTTTGAGATTTTAAGTTTTGACTGCAAAGAACTTAGAATTTCAACAAAATCAAACCTCAGGAGTGACATAAAGTCATCCAACAGCAATGTGAAAGACTGACAGCATGACAAGACACAAAAACTGTGATACAAATCCAGGTTATCACAAAGAAATAGTTTTGTAACTTTTCCTAAATACATATACAAATACATAAAGTGAAAATTAACATCATTTTTGGCAGAAAAATGAAAATAGAATCAATATTTCTATTTGACATTTGGGAGAAGTATTGTTAGTAGTTCACAGAATAAAACTGTCTGTTTGATCTGAACCCCAGTGGACTTCGGTGTGAGCGCACAGCTGGACCGTACTGTGAGTCGCAGGAACACTTTCATCGGCACACCTTATTGGATGGCACCGGAGGTCATCGCTTGTGATGAGAATCCTGAAGCTACATATGACTATAAGGTGAGCTCTCCTATTACTTTAAGTATAAAAACTACATTGATAAAAGGAGTCCAAATTCAAAAGATGATATAAAAGCACAAAACCAATTTCCTCTTCAAATTGTTAATGTCTCACATGTGTTTATTCCTTTTGTTAACTTAATTGCGTTTATGAATTGTATATTCCGCAACTGATACTTCAGCTGGTGCCATATTGTTGTAAAGCAGCATCTCTCGCTTTCATTCTGAATTAGTCTGAAGTGATTTTGCCAGAAGGGGAAAGTATTGATCACAGGTCCTCAATTTACTCGATACACGTGTGAGCATATGCAATCAAAATCAAATAAACTGTCCTTGGAAACAATTTAGCCCCCATTATCCACAGATCACTCACACTAATACAGCGATCCGCTCCACAGCTGGCAGCACTGATAATGTCGCAATAACAGGACACACATCTAGCCTTGCCGAAACATCGACTGCTGCGAGACCTTTGCTTCCTGTTCAGAGAAATATTGGCCCATTTCTCTTTCTGTCGTTATGCTGTAGTCCGTCTCATTGCTTGTTTAAAAATTCATTCCTGGTCTAGCTCAAAGCTCAGACAAATGTGAGGTATGAGAGGGCTTTTATTGCAGTATGAAATGTCATCTATGTGCAGCGGTTTTACTCCCGGTATTGAATAACTGAAGTATGCTGCACTGCATTTATATTACTGCCATATCAGTTTGCCTGTATGTCAAAGACATAATGCTCAGCACTGCTGAGAAACCCTGTCTTAAGAGCGTGTGCTGTATTGGGTTTGGTTTTGCTCGGCAAAACTCGGGACTGGAACAATGTGGGTTGAGGACTATTAGTTTTCAAGGGAATTAGGGTGGGTTGGTGTAAAGCACCCTACAGAGGAAGATTAATAAAGAGAAGAAAAGAAGAGAATGAACGAATGATTTGGATGTTTTTGTTGATGTCACTCATGCAGACACATTACTCAACAAATCATGTACCGTAACAGGCGTTTTCACTTGTTATAAACTGTTCCAGAGTAATGTTGTCAGCAAGCCAGATTTCCAAGGAAGGCAAATTATAGGTAAAGGGAGTTCATGCTGTATGACAGCTTTCAATTATGAAACTAAATTATGAAATCTAAAATCTGGTTGTATGAGTCATGTTTTCACATGGATTCTAGGTTGACGTGCAAACTTGTTATAAAACATTGAAACCGTAAACAAGCTACAGTACATTTAGGCTCATGACCTATACAGAATTTATGAATTGACGTAATAATAGAATGTAACCTAATATATAATGTAATAGAATATAGTCCAGTTGTGTGAAAACTCTTGGTGTACGTTTTTCCTTCTGGGGCCATATTCACGAAACTGTTCTTAAGATAAAATATAAGATTGTTATTAAGATGAATGATAGGAAGATTGTAAGAATATTCAAAAATGCGGTTCTCAAACATTTCAAACAAGTTCTCAACAAGTTCTCAAGTAAGCTTTGTGTAACAAGCACCTTGCATTCTTATGCGTATATATATATATATTAGCATGTGATGGTGTTAAACGGCATTAAAGATCGCATGTTAGCTAAAATGTTAGCAAGCATTAATACTATATTTATTATAATACTTTTTGTGTGTTACAACACCATATTATCTAGTGACCCTCTCTGTTTCAAGTTATTTAGTCCCAGAACAAATGTAAAAAGTTTCTGTTTTTAATAATAAAAGTTTGTATTTATTTATTTATTATGATTTTGGCTCAATACAATACACGTCACATGTGAAACAACCAAATACATGTATAAAACATTTTGCCTTTTGAGATTTAAGACAATCATGAGGCTATGTTAACTTTAGATTATATTTACGACAGTTTTTGTTTTAAGAATTTAATTTAAAAAAATGTATTATTATAGTTCACTCAAAAACAAAAATCCGGTTGTCATTTACTCACCCTCAAGTTGTTCCAAAAATGTATGTTTCTTTGTTGTGTTGAACACAGAGAAAGATATTTAGACGAATGCTTGTAACAAACAGTTCTTGGACCCCATATATATAAATAATAATAAATAATAATTTCTTTGTTCTGTATTGGTTTTCCTCATGTTTTATAACAGTATGTCTGTATTAATGGATTTAAAGTAGCTGTTTTGCAACAATGCACACTTAAAATGTGAATCAAAGAGAATAAATGAATGCACATTCTCAGGCATTGTGTGAAATCATGTCTTAAAATGTAGATATTGTCAGCAGAAACTGTTACTAAACTTTCTGGCATCCCGTTTCATGTCTACTCTCCCTTTGTCTTGTGTTTCAGAGCGACCTGTGGTCATTGGGAATCACAGCCATCGAGATGGCTGAAGGAGCCCCGCGTAAGTAACACAGTTTCCCTTCACTGCTTTGTGTGTACAGTTCATATTTTCACTGCCGAGCTGCACTGAGTTCAAAGATACGTAATGACATTGAGTAAAGCCTATGTGAATGTCACAGACTTCATCTGTTTCAAAAAATAAGAGGTTCAGTGTGTGCTGATCTCAGCAGAGGGGCTGTCGTACAGATGGCCGCGAAATGACGGACGGGCAAAAGGGCAGGCAGACTGTAGAGATCTTGTCCTGGCTGGAGACGGGAATAATCCCGGTGTTCTGGCAGGGCGCTGCTGCTTTGGACGGGGACGGAAAAGCTGCGAGGCAGTGCATTTAAGGATAAGCTTGCTTTTTTTAATGCAGTGCTGCGGAGAGTTGACTTGTTATTGTTATTACAACAAATTGATGTGTGTAATGCGTGTGTATGCCAGTGCTTGTGTTATCATTGGCACTGGCGCATTGGCCTCAGTATGTGGCAGCAGATCTGTGTCCAAAAGTGACATGGCTGCTCGAACCCAGTACGCTCAACCGTCCTTGCCAACCCTGCTGCCAGGCTGAAAGATATGAAACCCTCAGGCTGTGCTGGGAGCTCACAGACACCTGCCCACATAGTCGCCACCTGCAGAGCACACAAGTTTATTTCAGACCTGATATTAGCTTCATATTTTGTTGATTTGTCGATAGCTAGTCGTCTAATTTCACACGCATGTCGAAAATTGAGTTTTTAACCTCTTGGTGACATGTTTGTTATTGTTGTGAGAGCTTTTAAATTGAAGCATACTGAAGGCTGAAGATATATGTAATATATTGTATATGAGGAATGGAGCTGTTTTTCGAACTCAGATGGACTTTTATTGAACTAGTTACCAGAACAAACAAGCTTTCGCAGCACCACTTTCAATGTTTACACCGCACCAATTTTGTCATCATTCAGCAACATTGTACTGATCTCTATAGTGAGGACTCGGGAGGACATGAAAATATCTTTCCAATGGGACTGGAGCCACATTATTATTTGTGAGTGACCCTGTCTGTGAAAACCCAGCTGAGGTCATTTTTATGATTTTTGATCTACATAAAGTCATCTTGGATAATGTAAAGAACATTCTGTGAAAATATAACTTTATCTTTGACATGGCTCTACACAGTCAATATTAGAAATTAAAATTTTAGTGAAGTTACTAAATGAAATCTAATTTTATGATTGTTGCCTTATTTTAAGATTGAGACTTTAGCGTGGTTTTTACAGGCAGGGTCACATTTTGTCTCAGGCTTCATGAATTCCGGCAGCAGTCCCTGTATGTATCTAAAATATATAATATCTAGATTTTGAGTCCAAATTAAACATTAATATTACTGTTAACACCCAAAAACAGGTTTTATTTATTTGGGCCATCACATTTATTTCAAAATCATTTAACTGTCTAAATATTCTGTGTTGCAACTGTATCAGAATATCAATCGAGTGTTTATTTGTCCAGTCTGTTTTTTTATGCTCAGACTGAGTTTTTCTGTCCAGTATTAAGCAGTGCCAGTGTGTTAAAGTTCTCTTTGTTTTTTGCCCACAGCTCTATGTGACATGCACCCAATGAGAGCCCTGTTTCTGATCCCTAGAAACCCAGCCCCCAGACTCAAATCCAAGAAATGGTAAGCAGCCCTTTCTTTGTCCACAGAGGTCACAGATCCTCGCTGAGAGCCAACAAGATTTCACAAACACTGTCCAGTCTACTGTTAACGGCTTTAATGTCTCTTTACTGTTTGTTCCATCTGTCATGTGTGATCTTCGTTTAATAGGTCTGTCCTTCACACACAGTGCCATCCAAGCACAGATGCTTGAGAATAGTTTTGTGGCATGCTAGACATGAAAGACGTGGTTAATAGCTTTTTTTTTATTATATATATGGGTGTCTTTGCAAAATTCCTTGTCCTTATTTTCGCAATTTCAATTTGATGGGTATTGGAAACGCAGTGTACTGTATATGTGCCTGGTATGGATGTACTGTACTGCATATTATTTTCACACAATGGCTGTGTAACTCCATTTAATGTTCCCTCATTAAAGCCTATATTACAACTGGATCATACTATATATAAAATGTAATACACTGCTTATGTGTGCAGTGTTGAAACAGCATTTCATGCTTCCTGAGCATTGCAAGTTCTTAAGTGTAATCACACGAGGAACAGCCTAGACGCGGCAGTTAATCTCACAAGACTGCCGGATAAACAAAACATCAAACGCATGTGAGATACGCATCTAAGAGATATCAAGCTGTCACAAAAAGAAGAAAAGAAGATAAGTCTCCAGCCGTCTCCTCAAACTTCCTTATATATCTGCAGGTCAAAGAAGTTCCAGACGTTCATCGAGAGCTGTCTGGTTAAGAACCACAACCAGAGGCCCAACACGGAGCAGATGCTCAAGCATCCGTTCATCAGAGACATGACCAACGAGAGGCAGATCCGCATTCAACTGAAAGACCATATCGACCGCACCAAGAAGAAGAGAGGCGAGAGAGGTGAACGCTAACACACACACACACACACACACACACACACACACAGTGACCTTATCAGCTTGATCTATTAGAATCTAATATGTCCTGTTCTGTATGCGGCTCATGCTTTTATTATACGCTTTACGTCACGCACACGTTAAACACAAATGACTATACGGAGTACCAGGAAGAGATAATGCTGATATATTGTCCTCAGGCAGCACTCAATCTCTGCTGACATTTAGCATTTATCACACACTGTACCACCACCTCCTTTATTTCCTAGTCTCCATTTTGCTAGATAAATAGCCCCCTAAAATGTACTTGAGGTTATATTGTGTGAGTTTAACTGTAATACTTTTATCCCAATGGCTATTTTGACATTTCGACATTACTGTTCGCTGTTTTTACAAAGACCTTTCCTCAAGAGCTAAACTCTCTTTTTCGAGTCAGTTTTTTAATTGCTTTTAGGCAAAGTAAGTTTTAGTAGATCTATTAAGTCTGAAGTCTCACGTAAGGGCTCTTTGGTGTCCAGAGTAGATGAAGAGGGGAGAGGGTTGAGGTGCTATTTCTGCCGTGATTCACTCCGTATTAGAGTGGACGAGTTCGGTATAAGGTATTAGTCCTACCCCAGACTTCAACATTTCACCTCAGATTGTCTCAATGTGACAAGAATTTTATTTTAATCACGATAATTGCTGGACCTTTTACTGTGGTATTAGGTATTGTCATGGTTTAGCCGTTTTCATTGAACGTGCATGCCTGGCCTGAAGTTAACTTCTGCTCTGGCTAGTAAATTAAATATAAATAATTATATTATTAGCCATATTAATATTACTTTATATTAATAAAACTTGCTAGCTGATGTCATTTACTTATTTCTTTTGTTTGTTGTCAGAAATAGTCTGCAGGGACTCTGTTCTTTGCAGATGTGTACCGGAAGTTAAGTTTGGGCCACAAAAGCGTGCATGCGTAGTAACGTTTGTTTATGTTTTTGCTTTAAAACCGTCTATAGTTGTAAACATGTATAAAGTAACCAGCTGTTTAAAGGGATTCAGATGCAAAAGAACTTTTCAATTTTCAATTTTTTGGGTGGTTTGATCTCTGTTTTACTACAGTGTAATCCATTAATATTTTATTAGTTACTGCACAGCACACAGAATTGTATTTGTAGAGTTGTAAGTTTGATCTGGTTGGTGGAAGCTGTTGTGCATTCTTGAATTTTAAATAGTTCAAATCATAAGGTACTTGTAATTTTTCATAATATTTTTATTTGTGCACGATAACAGTATTCTGCATGTTCATCATCACAATATTTTGTATTGTTAATGTTGAAAGAGTTGATATTGGCAACCTAAAATAATAAACCATCAAGTGGAATTTGTGATAGATGGTTTGAGGGTTTTAAATATGAAGGGAGCTAACATTGACACCATCAGGGAGAGTTTTTCTGTGACTGACAGATGTTTTCACTCCTGCAGATGAGACCGAGTACGAGTACAGTGGGAGTGAAGAGGAGGAGGAAGAACATGACATGGGAGAACCCAGGTATGGCCACATGAGATGTTTGGTGTTGGGTTTATGGTAGAAAAATCTTTATGTGAACTTTAAAATCTTCCACTAACTTGCCCCCACACAGCTCTATCATCAATGTACCCGGGGAGTCCACCCTGAGGCGGGACTTCCTGCGCCTGCAGTTAGCCAATAAGGAGCGATCGGAGGCCCTGCGCAGACAGCAGCTGGAGCAACAACAGAATGAGGGACACAAGCACCAACTACTGGCTGAGAGACAGAAGCGTATTGAGGAACAGAAAGAACAGAGGCGTCGATTAGAAGAGGTACAACATAGTGTGTTGAACTGCAGCGGTTCTGTCATACATTTTTTACTCTCATGTCATTCAAAACCTGTAAAAAAAAGTACCTCATGCCTCATACCATGGACATCAAAGGGGCCAATGTTGTTTTGTTGCCAATGTTTTTAAAAATATCTTTTATTGCGTTCTCCAAAAAATTACATGGGGGTGAAAAAATAAAAGTTGTTAGCTTTCAACAGCTGTATTTCTCTCATATGGATTGGACATCCAGAACATGCCATATATTTGCAATGAATCTCCCTAAAGCATCACCTGTCACATTTAAGACTCGTGGAGTTTTACGAGCACATAAAACCAGAGGACATGGAAGAGAAAGTGTTGTTTTCTCTCTCCTACACTGTTGCTAAGTAAAGACCCAGCAGGTCATTCAGCTGCATCCTATGCGTGTGTCTCACAGCAACAGCGACGCGAGCGTGAGGTCAGAAAGCAACAGGAGAGAGAGCAGAGACATCGCTATGAAGAGCAGCTCCGCCGAGAGGAGGAGAGGAGACAGGCTGAAAGAGAACAGGTACACACACACATTTTGTCACAAGACTGCTCCGAGGACACAGCTGGAAAGCACAACTACACGCCCAATTAAAGCAAAGTTGATTGTTGTGAGACGTAACGTGTGTGCGTGCGTGCGTGCGTGTGTGTGCGCGTGCGTGTGTGTGCGCGTGCGTGTGTGTGGCTAAAGGAAGGTTCTGTGGAAAGTCAGATAAGACCCACAGGAAGTGAGCGCATGGCACTTGTGCCCTTCTCTTTATCTGCCCCAGTCTGACCAGCCAACATTCCGACCTATGACGTGTGTGCCTGTATGACCTTGAACTGTGCTGCCACACTCATTATTATTATTATGAAGGGATTGTAGACAGACACTGGTTGACTTGACAAATGTAGATGTTAGTATTTCCCTCCTCTGTTTTGTTGATGTGAGTAGGTTAATTATCTTCTACAGAATGGCACTGTTAATGGCTGCTGTTTTCCAGCTCCGACACACACGTGCACACACACACTTCTCGCTCTTCATCATCTCACAGTTGCAGTCATTTGCTCTTGAGGACACAGCAGTAATACTTGGGTTGTTCTCTCAATCACTCTCTTAATATCCTCGTCTCATACCCTCAGGTCTTTTGTCCTCAGACTGACTCTTTCAGGTACACTGATGGAAAAACTCCCATCTCTCTCTCTCTCTCTCTCTCTCTCTCTCTCTCTCTCTCTCTCTCTCTCTCTCTCTCTCTCTCTCTCTCTCTCTCTCTCTCTCTCTCTCTCTCTCTCTCTCTCTCTCTCTCTCTCTCTCTCTCTCTCTCTCTCTCTCTCTCTCTCTCTCTCTCTCTCTACACATTCACATCTTCTTTTACCTCATCTGACTATCTGTGCTATTTTTTCCTCTGTGTACTCCCACACACTGGAATGCTCTTTTAAATTGTATTCTTTTGTACCTCCTCTGTCTAAAAGCAGTTTGTGTACATTTCCATCTTTGTCACTTTATCATGTTTAATAATCTCCTCCTGTCACACTTTCACTCTGATATAAACCATAGCTTTTCTCTGTCTCCCTGTCTTTCTCTCTTTGTCGTCGGGGCTGGGCTGTAGGAGTATATCCGGCGTCAGTTGGAAGAGGAACAGAGACAGCTTGAGATCCTGCAGCAGCAGCTCTTACAAGAGCAGGCTCTCCTACTGGTAACATAGAGAAGTGACTCGCCCGCTGTACCCCTGAACCCTGATCTCTTCCGCACCCCGCCCATATCATCTTACTTACCCTGTGGCCTTATGTTCATGCGCCCTTTTCTTGTGACTGTTGTAATGGTTGTGCTGATACAGTGATTCTGGTCATTGTTTGTTTTGCATGTGATATGGTTGGGATGTAATGAATCATGATACATTCCTCTTAAAGGGATAGTTCTTCCAAAAATGAAAAATCTGTCATTTACTCACCCTCTTGTCATTTCAAACTTGTATGACACAATGTATTTTGAAAAATGTTGGTAACCGAACAACGGTGGCACCCATTGACTTGCATTGGTTGTGTGTCTGTACAATAGAAGTCGATGGGTACCACCATTGCCTGGTTACCAACATTTTTTTAAAATACCTTCTTTTGTTTTCCGCAGAAGAAAGAAAGTGAGGGTGAGTAAATGATGACAGAATTTTCATTTTTGGTCAACTATCCCTTTAATGCATGTTGTATCATGCCAGTATTCCTCTGTTATTGCTATTTTGACCATGGACTGCCCAAACAGTACAAACACCAGCACACAAGAATATCACCTAGATGGACGAATTAGGGCACGACAAAGTGGATATAAAACTAAATTTATCCATGCCAAATTAAGCATTTGTTCTCCTGAAATCCCAGCATACTTTGAGGTATTTTAAGTGCTTCTAGGACTGCTGCAGAGTGTAGCAGGTGTTCTCTTCATTCTCTGCTCTCATGGGAGTTTTGCAGTTTAGAAGATGTGATAAAACTTTCTTTTTATTGAAGTCGCTTGGGGAGGGCTGTGTTTTCCAGGTATCTTTGTTCTTTACCTTCAGACACAACTGAAGACATAGATGAGAGTAGAGAGAAAGTAGGACTTCACTCTGACCGAATGGTGACCCAGCTCTGTGCCGCAGAGGCTGAACATATGCCTGGCATGAAAGGTTGCCATACGTGTGTTTAGTCATGTGATTGAGGCTTATTGCTTAGTTACATCCTCCTAAATATTGCACATTGCACCTTCAAGTTCCTGTCAAAAAACGACAATGCACGCCATCTAAACATGGTTTCGAGAGGAGCCTGAGTGTCCGGTCTTGTCAATCATTTTGCAAGTGCTTCTAGTCGCTTACTTTCCAACTCCGCCACCCCACCTTCATCCTGTTTCCTCCGCTGTTCGATTTGAACTAATTTTTCAATTCTGTAGGCTGCTCCTAAAACAGCCAGCCCAATTCTTTTACATTTGATATTTTTGTTAGGACTGCTTGGACATGTGAATATGGATGTAAGGTGTCAGTGCTTTCTAGAATGAGAATGAACCTCCCCATTACACCACCTGCAACTAGCAAGTAGCTAATCACGGTTTGTGGATGCGTATAAGCATAACAAAAAAATAAAATGCAATCATCAAGCCATTTCATGAGGTCTTTAAGAATTTGTGCTGCTATTTGTCTCGAGCTGCTGCCGCTTATGTGATCCAGTGTGTGTATGTGCATGTATGTCAGTGTACTGGCTAGCATGTGTGCCATGGTCATTGTGCTTCTGTGATACTGTATTTGAACCCGTGGAGTTTTTATAGGGTGTCACAACTGTTATTAAAGAGTTTCTCTCTTTCTATTATCAGGAGTATAAACGCAAGCAGCTGGAGGAACAGAGGCAGGCGGAGAGGTTGCAGAGACAGCTGCAGCAAGAGAGAGCTTACCTTGTTTCTCTCCAACAACAGCAACAACAACAGCAACAGCAGCAGCAAGACCCCAGACCTGCAGAGAAGAAGCAACTGTACCATTACAAAGATGCAGGCAACCCCAGCGAGAAACCGGCCTGGGCCAAAGAGGTAAATACTGTAGCTGTGACTCACATTGATTCTTTTTATCTGCATTTGTCATTGTTGCAGCATTGCAGCACTGTCCCACTGTATGCTGTGGTTACTGTATATAATTCAAAGATTTTTTTTAAGGTTAACAGCTTTTGAATGTCAGCCTGGGAAATCTGAAAGTTTGATGATATTGCTGAACCTGATTGAACAAAATGTGACTTGACCGATTAACTCTTGTTTTCTTTATTCCAGCAAAATGGCCACCAGAGTGTTTTTAAATCAGTCTACAATTGTGGTGACAAATGTTGTTACTTTTAAATCATGAAAGGTCTGTAAATAATTCTAAACAATCAGACATTTGCCTTCTGATCCAACATTTTAGTCATGAGACTTTTCTCTAATGTGGAATTAATACTGGGGAGCTTTTCATATGCGTTTTGTGAAATTAATAATTGACCGATTAATTGTTTCATAATTTTAATAATAATCGCTTGATAGTATTCTTAAATTACATTGCGACTGTAAAATATACCATTTATGTTTTTTTTTTAATTGTTTAAAACTGTAACTTGGAATATGTATTATAACAATTAATAGTTACAAATATTTTAATGGCATTAAATAAAATTAGATTTTTTTTATGCACTTGTCACCCCATTTGTAGATTGACCCTGAACTTAAAGTATTACAGTAAAAGAATTGTGTTCACCATCTCATTCAGATTCTTTCTTAATTTCTCCATTATTTGCTATTTTATTTTGCCTGGTTTTTTACCACCTTTTGTTTGACCCCAAACCCTCTCGACTCACTGTTTCAGGTCCATGGCCCGCCCCTGAAACAGATCCAACCCATGAACGACAAGCCATCCACGCCCCCCTCCCATCAGCAGAACGCCCCACGCAGGACCCCGTCCGCCCCCTCTAACCTTATTCGTGAACAGGTCATGCAACATTTGCAGCAGCGGAAGCAACAGCAGCGCGTGCAGCCCTCAAGTCAGCAAGAGAGTCGAAAGAATTCAGCCCCGCCCCAAGACATTAGCCAGCAGGTTCGCCAGCTTAAGGCCTCCCAAGAGGCCGGGCAGGAGGCCCGTGGACGCAAGCCCAACCCAATGATCATTAAAGCGGTTAGTTCAGAGAACCTGGCCAGGCTTCCAAAGATGGAGCCTCGCAGGTCCTCGATCTCACCTTGTCGTAGAATAGATGTAGACGATTGTGACGAGCTGCTGTTTTCTACTAGTCCCGATTGTCATATTACAGTTGAGGAGTTCGACCTGTCCAAATCGGCCCCAGAATGGTCCCTCCGAGAACAAATGCCCAGAGAGCTACGTTCAAAGTCAGTGCCATCTAACAACCTCCTGAAGGTGCCCGCATTGCCTTTCATAACGTTCAGTTCAGACGAATCGGTTTATACTCCTCGCTGCACTTCTTTTATTGACCTGTCTTCATCCTCTTCTGCGGCGTTAAGGCAGGGTCTTTATCCACCCATTTGGCGCTCCAAGTCTTGCGGATGGGAGGGTTTGCTAAACACGCATCTGAAGAAGCCCAAGAAGTCTGCTGGCATGGCAGAGCCCTTGCGCATATTTTTGAACTGGCTTACTCCTCGCAGCTCTCCCAAATCGAGCCCAGGCTCTTCTAGGTCTTCGTCCCCCGGTGGTCATCGTAGCTCTACCCCCACCCCCACATTATCCCATATGGATTCTGCATTGTTCTTTCAAAATGAGATTAGTTCCCCTATCCAATGAGGTGCTATGATGTTATTGTAAATAGGTGTAAATAGCTTTATACTGCTGCATGTTATTGATTTTCTTTACTAAATAGGATATAGCTTAATTTCAATACTTTTGAGGCTACTTCTCAGTTTTATTGATATACATACGTTTTTAATAGTTAGCTTCAGCATCTCGTGCCCAGTATAGCTTGTATTGCTTCATAGTGGATGTCATTATTTAGAGAGCTTGTGCATATAATTGACCTTATTAATATGGCTTTCTTTAAAAGTATTTTTTATTCATGCCCTAAAACAACAGTCCATAAAACATAGACCCCTCCCATCCCAATAAAGGCATGTTTACGCAACACTTCGTAGGTGATAGTTCCTTCATTTACTCATCCTCATGTCATTCCAAACCTGTATAACTTTGAGGAACGTTGGTAACCGAAACCCAATGGCCCCCCAAATGACTTGCGTTGTATGGACACACAACCCCTGAGACATTTCTTGAAATATCTTCTTTTGTGTTCCACATGGGAAAGAGTCATATACAGGATTTGAATGACCTGAGGGTGAATAAATGTTTTATTATTTTGGGGGGAACTATCCTTTGAAGCCTCCCATCTGACTGGCTCCTAATCTGAGATATCACAAACCCCCCTCTCTCGTTTGTCCGACTATGATCCCGAGACTGATGCTGAGCTTCATGAGATGGCCCATCATTCTGCCCAGATGCCGTGTGTTTTTATGTAAGCATTAGCTCTTCGTTCAGTGCGGTCCATCGCTGGGTTCTTCTGGGTGCATCGCCGGCTGGTGATGGAGCTCTGTTTCTCTCGCAAGGCGGCATATGGGGAACGTTTCAAATAATATCAATGAGGCTGTGGGAATTTTTAGTTTGAAAAAAAATTATTTGGTATTGCGTTTTATTATTGATGCTTGGGCCATCATTACAAACAAGTGTTAAAAGCTATTTTCTAGATTTATTTTGAGACCAGCAATAATACTGTAGGTCATCTACCTAGAATCTGTGGTAGTAAATCTAAATTATGATTGTAGATTTAGTAGATCACACCTCTGAGCAGACTGGCTCCACTAACATTGATTCTTGTTTAACTAACAAGCTTCTTTTTCTCTCATGTCTACAGTAGGATTCTGCATCTCTGAGACAATGGGATCATTAACCGTCTGTTCTGAGCCTCTGTTCTTCTAAAGGATCTGTTGGGACAAATAAAAAGCCTTCAAAAGTTGTGAGACACTTCCGGAGAATAGAGTCCTACCCAAATTTAGACATTCATTACAGTCACACGTTTCACTTTACATAAATACAAATGCTAGTGTATTAATGTCACTGTATCCTGATTGAACCACACATGCTTAAAAATTAGAATTCCTATTTTCATCTAGTTGACGGGACAGATACCAAGCAATGTCTCACATCTTGGCTTTTCTATTGCTGAAGCAGATTCTTTATCCAGTGAACTCAGTTTCTTCTTACTTTCCTTCTTTTGAATTCTCTCTCTTTTCTTATGGTGGCTCTTAGAAGATGGTAATCTGCTATAACCGTTCGTTGTATGAATGATTTGATCATCATGCAATGTTGAATTCAGCTTTTCTCTTACAGATCACGTCATAGTTTCTTATGATTAACTTGTCTTGTAGTGCTGGCTGATACATATCTGAAACCTGTCTTAATCCAGGGATGTATATTTGGGTCATGACTCACAAGTCTGGGTGCATGACAGAAGCAATTTTGGGGTTTTGCTGGATTTCAATTGTGTGGTTGGTGGTGGTTGCTGTTAAACCATCTAGCTTGTCCTTATTTGGTTTTTCTATTATTCATAAAGGTCGAGGAGCGCTCCAAACTGAACCGTCAAAGCTCTCCAGCCCTGCAGCATAAAGTGGCCAACCGTATTTCCGACCCCTCCCTTCCACCTCGCTCTGAGTCCTTCAGCAGTGGCGGTATGCAGCCGGCACGAACCACTCCCGTGCATTGCCCTGTGGAACCGCAGGTACAACCTGATCTTTTATTTACCGTGATGAATGTGAGCAAAGCCTGTTGCCATCATTCTACCAAATCGTTGACCCTAACTTTGGGTGCTGGATATGTAGTTTATCTATCTAAGCACTGTGTACTGATCTTCTCAGATGGCTCATCTGGTTCCTGTGAGATCTCACAGCTCCTCACTATCAGTATCTCAGTCTGTGCATGATCAGCCCTCCAAGGGTGTTTCAGCCTTTCAGGAGAACGTAAAGGCCCATCGACCAGAAATGCCACGGCAGAACTCCGACCCGACTTCAGAGATGCCCCCTCCAGCCCCTCGCATGCCCAGCCGCGAGGAAAAATTGGACCGCAGTTCCCCCTGGCTGAGGGAAGAGGATCTTCCTCCAAAGGTCAGAACAATTACAGCAATGAATTTAAGGGTGCACCAAGTAATGTTTTAAACTTGTCACTGGAAGAAAAATAAAAGTGTTGAGTTTTATTCTTTAGAAGGGATCAGTGTTATGGTTAGGCCACCTCATGGTGATGTCTTGTTGCGATCACGTTTATGTTATGTTTCTTTTGTTTAAAGCTATCATCCTTGGTGCTTGTATCTCGTTTGTTTAGGAAGACAAATGTGACCCGGGATCACAAATCCAGTCTTATGGGTACATTTTTTGAAGTTGGTTTGTTGGGATAGGACAATATTTGACTGAGATACAACTATTTAAAACTCAGGAATCTGAGGGAAAATCGCCTTTAAAGTTGTCCAAATGAAGTCCTTAGCATAGCATATTACTCACAAAAATAAAGTTTTGATATATTTACGGAAGGAAATTTACAAAATATCTTCATGGATTTTTGGCATAAATGAAAAATGACTAATTTTGACCCATACAATGTATTTTTGGCTATTAATACAAATGTTCTTGTGCTACTTAATACTGGTTTTGTGATCCAGGGTCACAAATAAGAGATCGAGAAGTTTACACAAGTATTGTGGTATCAAACACTTGTCTTTTCACTCTTTTATTGAGACCTTGTTTTGAAGAGGAGCAGATGTGGGTGATCATATTTTGATCCTCTGTCTCCCTGACACTTGGTCATTTGTGCTTTTGATTAAAGTTGTGCGGTAATACCCAGGTGCCTCAGCGGACCACCTCTATCTCCCCAGCTCTGGTGAGGAAGACTTCTCCTGGGAATGGAGACTCGGGTGGTGTGGGGAGAGCAGCTTCTCAGCTCATAGGCACCAGGTCAGTTCTCCTCCAGATCACATGATGTGAGTGTTTCTCCGTGTGTGTTTATCTTTATGTGTTGGTCCGTGCAGTAATCCAGACCTGAGGAGAACAGAGATGTCACTGGATGTGGCTCTGCAGAGGACCAGTAGCAACAGCTCTTCTAGTTCCAGCACACCTAGCTCTCAGGGTGGCTCCCATCCTGGCTCCAGCGAGAGGAACCTCCCTAGAGGTGAGCACCCCAGCTCTTTTTCCTTTATTAAACAAATGGTCAGTGAGGACCGTTCGTCTGGAAAATGTTGATTGTCAGCTACTCAACCATCAAGAAACGTCAGCCACCGCGCAGCATCACTTTAAATAGATGTTTATTCAGAGGGTGGTCATGTGGGTGGTCGTGCTGTGAGTGACTGGCGCAGTCGTGATTGTCCCAGCATGCCTCAGTCTGACATCCTCTGAGGAGCTGGCAGTCACTCAGACTCCATCCTGGTTTTTTCTGCCGAGCTCCTTCAGTTCCTGTTCCACTCTGTTCACCTGTCAGATGTGCAGTCCTGCGCTCGTTCTCCAGAGAGCTGGAAGATGATGTGGAGTGTGACATGCTGGGGGCGTTTGTTGCCTGTTTTAAATATACAGATATTTTGGTCCAATTCAGCATTTATTTTTATAGGTCTGAAATTTAAACGTGACTGTCATTGCTTCAGAATGTCAAACTAATTTTCATTACATTGTCTGACGGCAAACTGTCTTTAGGAAATGTAAAAAGAACACATTTCCATGTAAATCATTCTTAAAGGAACAGTTCACCCAAAAATGAAAATTCTGTCTTCATTTACTCACCCTCAATTTGTTCCAAATGTGTATACATGTCTTTGTTCTGATGAACACAGAGAAAGATATTTGGAGGAATGCTAGTAACCAAACAGTTCTTGGCCACTATTGACTACCATAGTAGTAGAATTTGCTTAATACATTTCTTTGTTCTGTTAACTCAATGGTGGCGAAGAACTGTTTGGTTAAAAGCATTTTTCCAAATATTTTTCTCTGTTTTTATCAGAACAAAGAAATTTACACACATTTGAACAACTTGAGGGTAAGTGAATGGAGACAGAATTTAATGTCTCAGTTGTTACATTTAATAAGAAAACTTAAAGATTGGTCAGTATGGGTTTTTAATGACAATTTCTTAGAAATGTGGTGTCCGTCTGTCTTGACCAATTGTTTTTGCACTTGTGTATATTTTCTAGGTTCTGGTAAATCAGACAGATCTCCAGTGCCATCACAAGAGGCATCAAAGCCCAGTCAGGAGGAAGTCAAAGAAGTAAACAAACCCAATCGACCTGCGGTAGGTTCCTACCTTAAACATTTACTCGTCATTTTGAATTTCTGTATGTCTTATATCTTATATGTTACATGTCTTATGTCTTGACCTATCTAAGAAACCTTTTTAAAAATAAAATTGTGGTCTTCAAATATCTAGCCAACCTTTAGAACCAAATATGCATATATATGTGTATATTCGGGATGCCCGCTTTTAGTCATTACTAAATAATAAATTATCTGAAGTTCCTAAATCTAAATGTAATTTGGATTTAACCAGACAGGATGCAGACTTGAAATTTAAGGAAGCAGAATTTCAATGCAATGTAATTTATTTAAAAGAAAAGTAATTTTGAAGAAGACATTTAGGGGCGGTTTCCCAGACAGGGATTATACTAGTCCTAGGCTAAAAGAAATGTAAGAGCTGTCCAAACTGAAAACAACTTGCACTGACATATCTCAAAATACATCAGTGCCTTTGTGTTGTCTCCAAATGCAAACAAATAATTTTTTTACTAAGGTATGTTTGTTAAAACTACTTACATTTCCCAATTAAACTAAGGCCTAGTCTAGGCTTAAGATAATCCCTGTCTGGGAAACCACCTCATAATCTTTTAGTATGAGTAATATGTAAACACATTATCATCAAAACACAGCAGGCCTCGTGGAGACATCCTACGTCTCCTCATGGAGAACCAAGGCTTGTTTATTTCGTTATTTTACTATATATATATTTTTTATGAGCTATTTGTTTTTCTGTGAGCCGTCTTGAGGATTTCTTTGAGGAAGGAAGATTGTGAATCTGTCCGGCATGATGAATGTTTGAACAGAGAACTAAAGCGGTCTACATAATTTGCTGTCTGACCTACAATCTGCATTAACCAGCTCCAGCTCTCTCTCTCTCTCTCTCTCTGCAAATCTCTCCTGTGTTTTCTCTTTCTGTCTTTATCCAACCTGTCACCAGAATTTCAATCAGTGCAGAGCAAAGCTTGGTAACATTGTCATCCATCTTCCTCTGGGTCTAAAGGTTGCTTGGCAGTGGACTGTGGGAATGCTTGTCTGCTAATCTCAATAGCAGTGCTGACTTGAGAAAAGCTTGTCCTCTTTCACCCCCTAAACTTTCTCACCAAGCTGGATTGCCAGTGGCTTTGTCAATAGACTCTCTGTGTGTGCCTGTGTGTCTACAACCTCCCCCCGTTTGGCACAGATCATAGTGCTCCAGCACAAATAACCCCAGCCACTTGTTGGCAGCCTTGCTGTTTCCATAGCAACCCGAGTTCATGAGAGGCCATCCTTATTTTGGGCCAAGAGCTGAGATTATGGTTGAAATGCATGTTGGTTTTGATTATGGTTTTGGTGGAGGTAGTAAGAGCATATTAAAAAGATTATTTACCCAAGAATGACAGTTTTTTCATCATTCACACACTCATGTCGTTTTAAATCTGTATGACTTTCCTCTGCAAAACACAAAAGAAGATATTTAAAAGAACGTTGGTAACTGAACAACACTGCCCCCACATTGTCTTCCATTGTATGGCTTGGTCAAGGTGGTGTCTTATCTTTGTAATTAATTCTCTTCTTCTAGAGCAATTCTTCATAAAGATTGTACACCTGCTGAGTGAGATTCACACCAAGAATGATACTGTATTTGTGTCCACACCAAAGCTTGTGCAATGCAGTTACGACTATAAATATTTTCTTGTTCATCAGCTGCAAAAATGAGTTATCACTTATTCACGTGTTCGTTTTAATGACCCTTTTCACTATTTTCTCTGTCTTTCAGGATCTTACTGCCCTGGCTAAAGAACTGAGGGAACTGCGAATAGATGAGATCAATCGGCCTCCTCTCAAATTGACTGACTACTCGTCTTCCAGTGACGACTCCGAGAGCAGTGAGGATGAGGATGAGGACGGCGAGAATGTGGGACATGACGGCACGGTGCCAGTCAGCGACATTCCCAGAATTATGTAAGCACAAACCTGATCTCTCTTGTATCTCAAAATTCATTGTTTTGTTGAGGCATGCACATGCTGGAATACATTGCACAATGGTCTTCATGCGGCGGTTATGTCACGTTTTCCTTGTTATCTACTGTAATTTCCTGTTTTTCTCCTTATAGAGATTGACTAATAATGGTGTACAATTTAAGTTTGTAAAATAATTTCCTATTAACTGCCCGTTTGTTTTAGAATTTGCATATTGACCCAGCAGACTGGACTTCTTGTGTTTATCATCCACAGGCCTTCGGTTCAGGGGAACAATGAGTCTTTCACAAGCAGCCATGGTGATTCTTTTGGTGATTCCTACAATGATGAATCTGAAGATGGCACATTGAGAAGGAGAGATGTGAGTCTTTATGCCAGTTAGATTAGACTACATAGCAAATATTCTTGTATCGTCTCTTGTCATTTAAACATCGCACACACTAATATTGTAAGTAAGCTCCGCCCACTTTTAACTTGTGTTCAATCCTCTTTATAGACAAATGAGAAGCAGCGTTTGGGACACGGTGAGAGCAATGGTTTCGCAGGTCACGGAAACCTTCCCGACCTGGTGCAGCAAAGTCACTCCCCATCAGGAACTCCAACTGGCCTCAATTCCCAGGACCTGGACAGTATGGATGAGGTAGATAAAAACTGTCATGATCTAGTATTGCACAAACGAACGCTGACATTTTTAGCTATGGTTCTCAATAGAGTCATGCAAATTTAGATCTGGTTTCAATTGGCAAATCAGGACACAGCGTTTCAGAAAGCCTGTGTATTAACTTAAGCAAAATGTCAAATTCTAAACAATCAATTGATATAATCATGATTTTATCATGACCTTTCTTTCATCTAAACACATGATTTGTTTCTGTTGTACCTTTAGCCACTAACCTGTTGTTTTTCCATTTGCCTGGTGTTAAATCTTCCTTCTGAAGCTGATAAGGTTCATTGTTGTTTTATCAGTTTGGGCTTAGCAGTGGATCGAAAGCTTCCTTCACTCCTTTTGTGGACCCTCGCGTGTATCAGACCTCCCCAACGGACGACAATGACGAAAGCTCGGCAGCCGGTAAATAAACAAACCACAAACAAACATTGTTTTATCAGCGTGTGCATACATTAAAAAGTGATAATGGAAGGTCAAATAGTTTTCAACTTTGGGCTTTAGAGCAGCAATGTGGAGATTTTAGCGGCATCTAGCGGTGAGGATGCAAATTGCAATCAGCGTTCACAGCTCCCCTCTCCCTTTCACAGGACAAAGATGTCATTTCGTTTTCGCTTCTTTGCTGAAGGACATTACATATTTACAAAAAACACTCTCTGTAGAGCAGTTTGTCCAGATACTGTAGAAACAACATGATGAATTCCATGTAAGGGGACCCATTGTGTATGTAGATAGAAATAGCTCATTCTAAGATAATAAAAACATAAGTATGTAAGGTCTTTATACACCTTTGAAAACAAAGTAATGTATATGATATTGCATTCCTTAATATTACACAGTGCACCTTTAAGAGAACTTGTTAAAACTGAACTGTTTTTTGGACATGAATAGAGATTTCTGGTTTGGTTCTTCTCTAAGCATTGATTATAAACGAAATACTACTTGATTTCAGTCGTAAAAGATTATTCAATGTCTACTTACCTTTGCAGCTTTGTTTGCTAATGAGCTTCTGCGTCAGGAACAAGCCAAACTAAATGAGGCTCGAAAGATTTCTGTGGTCAACGTCAACCCCACCAACATCAGACCCCACAGCGATACACCAGAGATCCGCAAGTACAAGAAGCGCTTCAACTCGGAGATCCTGTGTGCTGCTCTGTGGGGTATGCTTGTCTTCTGAGCATTTCTTCATTTCATTGCCTGTAGTCGTAACCCTAATTCTTGTCGTGTCAGGTTGCTTATCATTAAGACATGTATTTATGCAGGGGTGAACCTGTTGGTGGGAACTGAGAACGGTCTAATGCTGCTAGACCGCAGCGGTCAGGGCAAGGTCTATAACCTCATCACTCGTCGACGCTTCCAACAGATGGATGTGCTGGAGGGTCTAAACGTCCTGGTCACCATATCGGGTACAAAATAAAGCTTGATGGAGTCATCAAGCAGTTCATATTTCTGTCATGTTCTACAGTCAGATGAGATTTAAATGCACATTTTTAAAGCACAGAGCGAAAATGTCTTGTGGCAGCCCTTTTGTGTCTCTTCCGGGGATTGGCATCATGTTTTATTAACATGTCAGTCGTCTCGCTGGTGTTTGTAGGGAAGAAAAACAAGCTACGTGTGTACTATTTGTCATGGCTGAGAAACCGAATACTGCACAATGACCCGGAGGTGGAGAAGAAGCAGGGCTGGATCACGGTTGGGGATCTGGAAGGATGCATTCACTATAAAGTTGGTAAGTGAACCACTTTAAATCCTATAACAATAAAAATGGGATTGGATAAAAAATATAACTTTTGAACAAATTCAAGTTTTTGGTCTCGCAGTTACCCATGATCCTCTTTGGCATCTCATACTAACAAATAAGTTCATTTCTGTAAAACATCGTGGCTCCATGCAAGCCTGTCATTTCTGAGTCTGCTGATATTGGGGTCAAAAGAGAAAAGCTTTTCTGTAAGAGCAGAGGCGGCTTATCTGGATCTCTGATGCTAATGGAGAGGATTGGCATTCTGCTCAGCTCTGACAGCGTGGAGAATAGCAGCAGGGGACAGTCTGCTTCTCATATGAATATAACACACTGCCACCGTGAGCTACAGGTGACTTAAAGATTGATTTACTTTGTTTTCAGTGAAATACGAGAGAATCAAATTCCTGGTGATCGCATTGAAGAACTCTGTTGAGATTTATGCATGGGCCCCCAAGCCGTACCACAAATTCATGGCTTTCAAGGTATCACGGTTTTCACAATATTTCCACTTTTGTTTTTACCTTGTTTCTGCCTTAAATCATTTACTGCTATTTAACCAAGATCATTTGTAAATGAAAGAATATATTTTCTGCCTTGAAGGAGCTGTTTGCATGCATTAACTGACTGTTTAACATAAGCCTTAACAATTCCCCAGACTGTTCAGTATCCATCTCCTTAACTGATTCATTGTGCTGTTGCCTCTGGCAGTCTTTCACAGAACTGCAGCACAAGCCTCAGCTGGTGGATCTGACTGTAGAAGAGGGTCAGAGGTTAAAGGTCATCTATGGCTCTAGTGTGGGCTTCCACGTGATTGATGTGGATTCTGGAAACCCGTATGACATCTACCTGCCCTCACATGTAAGTGTTAAGCATGCTTGTTTAATGTGGAGATTCTCATTTATTTACTTAATATATATTATGTCAACCAGATATTGGCCCAAGATTTTTTATAATATTAACATTTTTGTAGTGTTAACACATTAAATAAACTTTGTTATTAATATTACAGACTGTTATTGTCAATACAGAGATATTGTGACACCACTTGCATGTACATTAAACATATAGACAGTTTCAAAGCTACAACATCAACAAACGTCACTGCACATACATGCTTTTTTGACCCAAATTTAACAACCGGTACACATCCGCAAAGAATCGAGTCCCTGCAGATTATTTCTGATAAGCAAAAAAAATGAGTAAATGACATTAGCAAGTTAAAAGTATGTCTAGTCAGTATTATTTTGGGTTACCAGTAGAAGAACCGTTACTTGACTAAACTTAAATGTGACAAAGTTACACGACCCATTCAACAAAGTTTTTTTTATTTTATAAAAATGCATCAAATTGTTTATTTAATACATTTATTATACAATAAAATATTAATAATAATCTAAATCAAATATAAATCGTTATATTAGACCGATCAACAAACACAGACAGTCTATAGCTTGCATGTCTACCGATGTGCTGTGGTTTGGCATCTGTAAAAACAACATTCAGATGTGCTTCTGGGTAGATGTGGCTCATGGGAGTTCTATTCTAATCTTAGTAAAATAACATGTGCCTGCACACATTCTGGTCCCCTGATGGCACCTTTAATTGTGTAACAGTGCAAGGATGATTCCAGGAGATGTGTAAGCCGTTATTCAAACCTCATTTACGTATGAAGTGTATATTAATGTTGTGTAAGTGGATTATTTACTAAGATTTGCAAGTTAGCCAAGATATTCAAAGCAAATGTTAAAGAATTAAATAGCTTTAAGTTCAATAAAAACAGAGGCGCTTCATCTATTCTAAGTGCTCTAACCTGCAGTTTTAATTGCCTAGTGATTTAATGCATCAGTCCAGCTGGAGCTGTTATTTCATTTCGATTTAATAAGATGGGCTCTGTGCCATGAGACTTTATTTTTGTTTTGGGAAGAGATTTGGGGATTTTTCTGTTTAGCAAAACATCTAGAATGTAGAATGTTGCCCTCTAATGTTCATTATAAGCACTGCAACCTAATCTGCTAATAACTCAGTCTCTCTCTCTCCCTCTTTTAGATTCAGAGCACTGTGACACCTCATGCCATTGTGGTGCTCCCTAAGACTGATGGCATGGAAATGCTGCTGTGTTATGAGGATGAGGGTGTTTATGTCAACACCTACGGCAGAATCACTAAAGATGTCGTCCTGCAGTGGGGAGAGATGCCCACCTCTGTTGGTGAGTCTACATTTTTTATTAGTAACGTAGTAACTTCGACAGAGGATCTGTTAAACAGGATGTATTGGACGTTGCACCATGAGAATGTACTTAACATGGCAATATCATGATATTCTCATATTTGGTACCATGGTATGTATCGAAAGGATAGGGAATGGTGTATCTGTTAGTAAATAAAGTTTTACACAGTTTAAAGTAAATTACTCGCATTATGGATGCTGCGATCCAAAATGCATTTGTTTGTTTGAGCTCACTAGCCAATAAGACAGCCCTACGTTGGCATGAATTTGTATCAGGTTAAGAAACAATGACTCACGGATGAAAACAAAGTTAGTCCCACCGTGATATTTATCCGAATGGAAGGACATTTCCTGCAGTATGTCTTAATGACTAATTTTACTGTAAGTTCATGGTCTCTGTGATATCCGCCTGTCCTCTACCACAGCAGCAGAGTCTGTTTACGTCAGCTCATTCCAGCAGAGCTTGAGGGATCCACAGCCACAAGTCCTCAAACACACGGCCTCTGCCTTGTGGGTGGAGATAAAAGTAGTTCATCCAAAGTTCAAAAAGTTGAACTAGGTTTCAACTTCTCCCTGTCTGATATGTGAATGTGTGTGTGACACATTAGCTGGAGAATTCAGGGCTGTTTGCACGCTTTATCCTACATTGTAATCTCAATGGGAAAGAGCTCGGGCAGACATCAAATGTTTGGTTGTCTTGTGGGATTATTATTATTATCATTTTCAAGCAACATCAGCCTCATTTATGCAGCATGGTTGCTGCTATGATATGAAATATATAAAAGAACAGAAAAGTTATCACTGTTTACTGGGGTTGGTCAAATCCCAATGTCAATTTTTTTAATATATGTTTGTAATTTAAGTATACTAAATATAATTATTTGACATTTAAAAAGAACTGTGGTACTGTATATTGTTTTTAATGTAAATATGTTCATTATTTCGCATGATGACTGTCTACACGGAAGGGCTCAAAACTGTTTTGTTTCGCAGCTTATATTCACTCCAACCAGATCATGGGCTGGGGAGAGAAAGCCATTGAGATCCGCTCAGTCGAGACGGGACACTTGGATGGTGTCTTCATGCACAAGAGAGCTCAGAGACTCAAGTTCCTCTGTGAGAGGAACGATAAGGTGAGACACTTTAACAACAGCAGGTTATTGAAAAACGTGCTAAATCTTGTAACATTTTGATGTACTCCCTACTGAAAAAAGCTCAGGCCAGTTTGGACTAGTTTTAATTCTCTAATTGATTTTAGATGTTAGTTTGTTGCTAGAACAAGTTAAGATACAGCAGCTCAAAACAGTCACTAGTCAAGATTTTATAATGGTATGCAAAAGCAGCAGAAGGGAGACAAAAAAGAATTAGACATGTACTACAGGCGTTTTCATGTGTCTTGTCATGCTGTCAGTCTTTCACTGTTGGATGACTTTATGAATGAGGTTTGATTTTGTTGAAATTGAACAGACACTGGACTGGAATGGCCACAATACATCTAGAAATGCTGATTAAATGAACATTTAGAATGCTTTCAAAGATTTCTTTAGTTGGATTGCACATAATACTATTAATACAGATTTTATGTGGAGAGATGCTTTCTAGAACCAGATGGTGTAGTTACGACATTAACCAGCAGGGGCTTATGGGGCCATGCCAACAAGCCAAACCTTGACCCCTTGGCCAAAACGACTTTGAAAATCTTTGGAACAACATGAAAACGGCATGAAATGTTGATTATAGTGATCAATAAGGATGGTTGTTTTATTACTGTATGATCCAGTGCAGGAAATACAGGAAATGTCATTTATTCAGCATTCAGTCATCCATTTTTAATGTATAATTTTTAAGATGACAATATAGAGATTTTTACGACCGTTTTTCCTGCAGGTGTTCTTCGCCTCCGTCCGGTCCGGCGGCAGCAGTCAAGTGTTCTTCATGACACTCAACAGGAACTCTCTGATGAACTGGTGAAGCTCCTGCAGACCGAACACTGTGGAGGCGTTTCTCCCGTCTGCATTCTGTGAGCGCACGGTACATTGACACTGGTCTGAAAAAGAAAAAACAAAGAGGAGTGAACCTTGAGACACGGGAGTGTTTCTGTAGGGAGAGCACTGGCTCTCTCTGTACACTGCTCATAAAGATGCAGCATCTGAGATCACCTGCAGCGGCACGCAGTCCCCAGCAGGGGGAGCCGATGCGCTCAAATTTTGTTTTAGACCTTATTTGTGGCCCCTGATGAAGCCTGATATCAGTTCTTTACCTTCCTGCCCCTGTTTTCCTGTTCCTTTTAATTGACTTTCTTTTAGTCATTTGCATGATTGTAAAGAATCAGACAGTATTTAAAAGATAATAAAAATGTGTGGATAACATTAGCACTCGGGCTAAGATCAAGCTTTAGTCTCTTGATGTTCCACTTTCCGGTACTGGCAACAAGTTTGCCAGTTTCACAAATATCTGTGATGCCAGTTTTGTGAGAACAACAACTAACACTCAAAAAGAAACGAATAACACTGGTGCTCATTTGTATATTGTCAACAAGATCCATATACTGTACATTATCCAAAGTACTGTATCAAAATGTAGTTCAGCTTGTTAAAGTGTTATAGCTTTGAAGTTGGAAAGATGGAATTAGCCGACAACATTACTGCCTGGGTCATGAACGGTTCTTTATGTTGCAAACCATGTTTTGAATTCTTTCGTTCACTTCTCTGGTCCTCTTTTGGAATGTTTTAAACATGGCGAAACAAGAGAAAGACTGTTTACAGAGTAAGATAGGGTCAGATTTACATTACTTTGAGACACATGTCCCGTTCACTGGTTGCATGTATTGTGTAGACACTGGATCAGATGGTGTACAATGTTGGCAGATCAACATATCTGATAGACAAATTCCCGTGAGTCGAGTCTTCTAGTAAAAATAAGAGGAAAATATCTAAGCACATGTATTTCAGTGCTAAATCCGAAATGGGGATTGAGAAGGATTTCGTTCACGCAGGTTAAATTGTGCCAGACACTGTAATGAAATCTAAATAGATTTTCTATTTTTGCGTCTTCAGCCATCGCTGTGGGCTGTTAACATAAGCCTCTCTTTTGAAGACATCATGTTAAGCTTTAGTTTCTTGCACTTTTAATAACAATTCCTAATCGGTCAAACTAAACCGGGGCTCAGAATTTTCAATTTTCAAAGGGAAGTTGTATTTACCAACAATACTGTAGAACTCACAATTTATTGACCTGTAATATCAGAAATGTTGATCTTTACGTTTTGTCTATAACTACTAGGTCAACAAGAGGGTACCAGTTACATACTGTATTGTTTTTTTTTTGTTTATTAGATCTTTCCGCTTTGAATTGGTTTATTGCATTTTTTGGTTTGTTTGCCTGGGGATCAATGCGTTTGTCTCAAGTCACTTGATGTTTGCACAGTATATAGATATTTATATTTCTTTCACATCTCTTACATAGCAAAAGAAGAATATTTTAATGGTGATGGAATGAGAAGTTTTTAGCAATAATGTCCTGCTGATGTATGTATGCTGTGTGAAACACTGTGTTGGCCAGTGCCGGGGAAGAACTCATTCTAACCTCACTGAGCTCTTTTATTGAACAACTTTATTTGACACTCAAGAATGGTTACTGAATCTTTCTGTCTTAATACGTTTTTAATGATCGTCATTCTTTTGGAAGCTGTAAACAAATGTTTGGTTCTATTATGGTGATAGAAGCACTATGTTCTGTTTTTGTTTGTTTGTTTTTTATTTTATGATAAGAAAAATAAAACTGATAAGTACCTTTTTTGTGCCTTGCCTGTGTTCCCTCCCTCTTTGTAGAATCTTTGTCTGTTGTCACATAACTCACGAAAGCCCAGTATTGCTGACTGCTGAGACGACCCTCAGACTTTGCTCTTCGATAGTAGGTGTAATATATTAACTTCTTGCACAAGCACAATATCTTATCCAGTCACATTTTGTTATGCTGATCAAAAAAAATGTATAACAATGCTGACACCTGACATTCTTTTAACAACTAACATCACAGACGTTATTACTATCCTACACTATCTCGGTCATTTTGAAATGGTGAAAAAATCATAAAGCACCATGTAAGCAGTAGAGTAGTACATGGTGATCAGGATGATCAGGTGTATCATCTGGTGTGAGGTCTCTTAAGCACAGCACAAATGTGCGGCATGATCCTGCTGTGACATGATTGATCATTTACTGGCTATTGGGAAAGCAGCCGAGAACCTTGAAGCCACTATTAGCGAACAGAAGGCGCTCTTCCTCACGCTTTAAACAAAATGGAGAAGGTAAAGCGACTTTTTCCGTCTTTACGATAATGAGTTCGTTTTCCTTATTGCCACTTTCTTCGGGTCTTTTCTTTCTTGAAGTAAAAGAGAGTGATGAGATGCAGAATAGGGAGTGCAGAGGTTGTTTGTGTTGTAATTATGATGTTTCTGAGTTGATCATTAATGTTACTGTGATTTAGACTAAATAGAGCCATTGTAGAGCTCTTGTAAATGGACAAATGAATAACTGTGAAACATAGTACAAACTATGAGACCGTTCAGTTGTTCTATCATTACAGTATGTGTGGGGCTTCTTTTTTAAGAGATGCAGCGACTTGCACATCACTCACGTTATGTTGTTTGTTAATGTATATTCACATACATTATGAGGGCTACTGTGTACTGGTTCGCATTTTGTCAAGTTTCTTTTATGTATTTATTTATTATTACTGTACTGTATTAATGTACTTAATGTACCATTCTCCGAAACTATGCTGTAAGAAACAAGACTATTATCAAAAACACTTCACAATAAAGAGCTAATTCATTTACTACTGGTAACAAACAGCAAACAATGAACAGTTTAGATTTTCAGCATTTATTAATCCTTGTTAATGTTAGTGCATTAATTAATGTTAACAGACATAATGTTTGATTTAAAAACGTTTTAGTAAATGCTGGAATTTAACAAGAACGAACAGTAATAAATGCTGTAGAAGTATTTTGTTGTTAGTAAGTGTTAGTGTTAACAAATAGCATCTTATTGTAAAGTGTTACCCAAAAATGTAATCCAAATGAAAATTCAATTTATTCATAATTTTCATTGGCACTACATAATGAATTTGTGTGTTTAGAAGAACAGTAAAACCTACACCAACACATTTTGTGAAGACCGACTTGACACGCGTGAAAAGGGGACAAACCCAGCCGCTGAGTTTATTTAAGCCAGAAAATGTTTAAATTTAACCCAAAAAAATAACCTGGCATTTGTAGAGTGTATGATTCTAATGAGAAATCCGCTTCAAGTGATATTTTACAAAAAATCTAAAATTCTGTCATCATTTACTCACCCTCTTGTCATATTAAACCTGTATGACAATCTTCTGCCAAACCAAAAACCATTGGTGCCCATTCACTTTGATTGTATGGACACAAAACCAATGCAAGTCAAGGGTCTTTGTTTACCAACATTTTTTCAAAATATCTTCTTTTGTGTTCTGTAGATCAAATAAAGTCATACAGGTATGAAATTACAAGAGGGCGAGTAAATGATGCATGACAGAATTTGAATTTTTGGGTGAACTATCCCTTTAACAAACATATTATTGTAAAACACATAGGCCCAGTTTCACAGACAAGGCTTATTAAGCCAGGAATATACCTTAATTAAGTTAAGAAATGTAAGTCGCTTTTATTAAAATGCCTTTAAGATACACACCAGTAAAGTATTTATCTGAGACAAAACAATATCAATTACATATTTTAAGATATGTCAGGGCAATTTATTTTCAGTTTAGACAGCTCAAACTTAAGTCTTAAGCATTGTATGTGAAACCGGGCAATAGTTTCTTTTTTGAGTTACAGTAAATATTACTTTGGCTATATTAAAGCTGATATAAAAGCATCAATTAAATATATCAATGAATCAATGAAAAGCCCCACCATAATAGGAAAAACAAGTGTGTGTGTTTATGAATGTCTCATGCGTTCATGTCCTGCAGCAGTTAACAGGCACACTGGCTCTGGCTGTGTGCACAGCAGCTCTTGGCTCTCTGCAGATAGGATACAGTTTGGGAGTCATCAATGCACCACAGAAGGTCAATCCACGTTCTGTTCTCTTAACACAACCCACACACTAACTGTTCTAATATCTTCCTCTTCACAAATTCGGAACAAGACAAAATATGAATTTACCTCCTTGAGGTTTTATGTCAGGAAAATGGATTTTCATTGACTAACACCAGAATGGGGTTTTGTGTTTAAGGTCATTGAGACGCACTATGCTAGATCTCTAGGTGTCTACAGTGAAGAGCTGACTCGTACCGAGTTAGGCAATGATACGGCACATGAAAATTCAACCCATCCTTCTGTGGTCATGTACTGGTCTTTATCAGTGGCCGTCTTCTCCATCGGAGGCATGCTGTCATCATTTCTAGTGGGCTTTGTTAGTGACTTCCGTGGAAGGTGGGTTGGTAAAGTAAAAGCCTTAAGTAAGAACTGAATAGAATATTGAATTAAAATGTTGATGTGCCTCTTGTTTGTGGGTCTCACAGGATCAAAGGCATGCTGGCTATAAACGTCCTGGCCGTCCTGGCCGGGTTGCTCATGGGCCTGGCTAAGATAGGCACACCTCACCTCATGGTGATAGCGGGACGTGCTATGATGGGACTGTATTGTGGTAAGACTGAGTATTCTGGTCTGTGTTCACAGAGACATGAGAGAACATACTACTGCTATACAATGCATTTGAAATTAGATTCTGACAAATGGTAAATGTTTCCAGTAACCACCTTTAATGTAATAAATTATAGAAGTACAATCTTTATTGCAAAATCGAGATCCCGATGCAAAGTGGAGGATGTTGTATCATCCTGAAGTGCATTGACCTGCTGACTATACATTATTCTGCATATAACAGATACATTTGTGGACATGAAATATTGATTTAAATTGGGTAATGTTTTTCTGAGCAGAAGCTTTAAACTAATAGATAAAAATTATTATCATCTTATCTGTGGATTAGCATAAAGCAGAGCCACAAGACACACACAGTAACAGCATTATGATTTACTATTACGAATACTAGTTGATATGTTCATATTTGATTCCTTTAGGACTTGCATCTGGCTTAGTGCCCATGTACATTGGAGAGATTTCTCCAGTGAAGTATAGAGGGGCTTTGGGAACCCTCCACCAGCTTGCTCTTGTAACTGGCATCCTTATTAGCCAAGTGAGTTTCAGTCATTTAATAAATCTAATCCACAAATTAAGTACATTTAAATGTCCATAGGGGACACTTAATGTGACCGTCATTTAGATTAAGAAGCATGGGCTTAGTCAGGTTTTTAAAGGTGCTGTGTGTAATATTAAGGAGCATCTATTGACAGAAATGCAATATAATATACATAACTATGTCTTTAGATGTGTATTAAGACCTTACATCATGAAGTGTTATGTTTTTATTATCTTAGAATGAGCTATTTATATCTACATACACCGCAGGTCCCCTTACATTGAATTCTCCATGTTGTTTCTACAGTAGCCCTAAACAAACAAACTGCTCTACAGAGCGTGTTTCGTAAATATGTTATCTCCTTTGGCAAAGAAGCGAAAACGTGATGACATCTTTGTCCTGTATCAGCCAACGTAGTGCTTCGAAAGTGAGCAGTGGAGTTAGCCGTTGGTTGCAATTCGCAACCTCACCACTAGATGCTGCTAAAAATCTCAACATTGCTTCTTTAAAATTTTGTTTTAATAAATATTTTAAATGATCTGCTCTCAATTATGAATACATGAAGCATTCATACAAAATAAATAATGAAGTTTATTCATTTGATCTTTTGTTAATATTTTTTTGGTTCATATTTAGCTGTAAGATGTGTGCAGATGTCCTTGTATTCTGCAGGTCATTGGTCTAGACTTCATGCTGGGAAATGATGACATGTGGCCAGTGTTGCTGGGTCTGTCTGGAGCTCCGGCTATCCTGCAGAGTTTACTGTTGTTTCTGTGTCCAGAGAGCCCACGTTACCTCTACATCAAACTAGGCGAAAAGGAAGAAGCATGCAAGAGTATGTCCCATGTCCCATTATGCAGACTAGTTTCAGATACTTCATAAATAGAATGGTTGAACAATTGAATTGAATTTCTCATTCGGTGCTCATCATCAACTGGTAAAACATGGTTCTACTGCAAGGTCTTATAGGTTCAGTTCAATGTACTGATAAAATGTACAGTTTGACTGCACTTGTATAATTTGTAAAATGAGCACAGAACAAATAATAATGCTAAATATCTAACTGCCTTTCTGTCTGTTAGGTCTGAGAAGGTTAAAGGGGGATTACGACATGTCAAAGGACATCTCAGAGATGCAGGCAGAGAAGGAAGAAGCCATGAAAGAAGCCAAAATGTCCATCCTGAGGCTCATTCGTGCCTCTGTTTATCGCCAGCAGCTCTTTGTGGCCCTGATGATGCATTTATCACAGCAGTTCTCAGGGATTAATGCTGTAAACTCGATCCACTTCCTGTTCAATTGATAAAATTATTTCTATCTGACCATCATTTTCTATTAGACAATAGTAATGTTTGATCTGTTTTTTTTTGTCTAGATCTTTTATTACTCCACTGCGATCTTCCAGACAGCGGGGGTTGGTCAGCCCGTGTATGCCACCATTGGAGTGGGAGTTATAAACATCATTTTCACCCTTGTATCGGTAAACAGCCGCTAATTTAAAGGCAAACACTGGCTGCGGAGGAACAGGCTTTGGTTTCTTGGAAACAGCAGAGTGATGTTGTCTTACCTTTCCTTAACGCTTCATGACAGTAACTCGAGACTGATGTTTTAACTAAATCTCAACTCAAATTTACAGATTATTTTAAAATATGACATCTATGATTTATACACATTGTTTTCAATACTGCATCTAAATAATTTAATGGGACAGTTCACTCAAAATTGAACATTTTCATAATTTATTCACCCCCGTGCATGTCATTCCGAACATGTATGACTTTTTCTTCTTCAGAACGCAAAAGACGATATTTTAAAGCATGTTGGTAACAAAACAGCAGCGGTACCGGTGACATTTCTTCAAATATCTTCTTTTGTGTTGCACATGAGTCATGAGAGTAAATAAATGATGAAATGGAAAAAAAAGGACTTAATAAATGTTAGAGAAGTAGAGGTTGCTCAAGCCTGCCTTCTCTCTGGCCACAGAGATGGAGAGCAGCCAGATCTTATCAGGGACTTTGCTGTGTTTATCTCTGTCAGTTCAAGGGCAGCCTGCAGGTGAAAACAGTTTTGAGTAATAAGTCCGGAGCCTTTTATTCTAATAATCTATGTTTCATTCATGAATGGCCAAAAGTCATTTTCTGATAATGTCTATGAGAATGATCATAGATTAGTTCTTTGCATTGAAAAGTCATGTTCATTCTTTTGTGTCTGCATGTGTAAACTGCAGGTGGTTTTGGTGGACAGGGCAGGCAGACGCACTCTTACTATTGTTGGTTTGGGAGGAATGTGTTGCTGTACCGTGGCCATGACGGTTGGCATGGCTTTTCAGGTGTGTTCAGAGGATTTGTTCATTAACTTCTCAAGCTAAATAAATACAAATATTAAATGTAGACACTTTCATCGCATGCACGCAACAGGCCCGAGGTTAACTTCCGGTCTGTGTTTGTTGATCGGTCTGGCTAGTGGCTAATAATATAACTATTAGAATTTTTAATGCTTCTTTCTTAATTCTGCTTCTAAGGACGTTTACTCGTGGATGAGCTATGTCAGTATGATAGCCATATTCCTGTTCGTGTCATTCTTTGAGATTGGACCAGGACCAATCCCATGGTTCATTGTGGCTGAACTCTTCAGTCAAGGGCCACGTCCAGCGGCCATCGCATTAGCTGGCTGCTGTAACTGGACTAGCAATTTCATTATTGGCATGTTTTTTCCTTATTTAGAGGTACAGTTATTCATGTACTAACAGTACATTTTTATTTTATTTTCCAAATAAATCGAAAACCTTAACTCTAATTCTGCTTTGGTCCACAGGGTCTCTGTGGGAGCTATGTCTTCGTAATCTTCGCGGTGCTTCTGTTCGGGTTCACTATTTTCATCTACTTGCGTGTGCCTGAAACAAAGGGGAAGACCTTTGAGGAGATAGCAGCTGTCTTCCAGCGCAAGCGAGGCACTTCTCACACCAAAGCTCAAGCTGAGACCGAGATGGAGACGCTTAAGAACTCTACAGAGGCTTAAAGGTGGTCATCAGATTCTAGGGAAACTGTGGAATGAAGAATGTTACTGCTTTCACAGAACTTTCAATCGGTCTCAAGTCTCACACTAAAAGCTCAATCATTTGTAAAGAAATGATCTATTGTGGTTTAGATACACATACCTAAACACAACAGAATAAGCATAAAGTGGGCAATGTACACAGGGTACTTTGACTTAATTTTATACAGTATAAAGTATATTAAATTAAAAATTACTTTTATGTAGTACAAGACATTTTTAAAGACAATGTGATGGTCACATTTGCAAATTATAGGTTTTTTTCAGTGTAATACAATACTTGCAATTATTTGAATTCCTTTAAGTCTATACATATAATTATTTAGCACATCGCTATCTCCATATTTCTTTTTTTTTTTTTTTACATATTTACTGGAAAGAAGAATAAAAATATATGTATAGTTTTGCAAAAATCTAACCAATACAGAGTATTAAAAAGTGTTGTCAACTAACAACACAGTATTTAATCATAAGCATTTTGTTCATTTCCTGAAAAACCACAAAACTGGACAGCCGAGGTTTTGGAAGGACAGGACGATATAGGCCTACAGTAGAACATATTGTAACATTTTATGATGCCAAACTCACTGGTACCTTTGCACTGGTAAAAATTGTTTTAAATAGAGTTTTGTTTTACCTGACTCATTGAAATGAATTGAACCTGGCTGGTTTATATAGACGATTTTTTACATACAGTTTGAAGCACAGCACACTCAGTCCCATTAATAAAAAAAATAAGTCCCAAAAATAAAAGTAGACCGCACACAACTTATTTCAGGGATTAATAACTTAAATCTTTATTAGTTATATATAGCTATCATATAGCTTAACAACACTTTTGCAAGTCATATGGGCTACTTTATGCTACTTCGTATTTTTGGAAGTTGGGACAGTTGTTGTCAACATCAGTTGTCATTGTTATGTATAAAACAGCTGGGACATTCTGCTAGATAACTCTGTATTGTATATGTGGAAAAACAAATAAACATATTTCAAATTACTTTACTGTAAGATAACAATGTTTTAACAGAATATATTGTTCATTTAACTGATCTGATGATCTGAACTGTTGATGTGTTTTGTTTCTTCATTTCAAATGTACATTATACATCCATATACATTAAATGAATAGTAATTGGGCTATAAATGCCAAGTTATAGATCTATTTTACCTTACCATCCAATATTAAACCAAACTTTTATATATTTTATAAAAATATTTTATATATATTTACTTTTACCATCCAAAATCCCAAACCAAGATCAAATCATCATAAAAAAGTATGCACATCCAAAGCGATTCAGTCAGGTGCTAGACCAAAAGGTACTTTCAATAACAAAGAAAAAAAGATCTGCACACTATTTCTCCCTTTATTTACAAAAAACATTTTGTGTTGAAAAAATGTTATATGCTCTCCTAATTGTCGCTTTGGATGAAAGCTTCTACCAAATGAATACATGTAATATATTGCAAATGTAATCATTTTATTGCCATCCCTATGAAAATCTTAAAAGCTAACCCAAGAATTATCATAATTTACTGTAAAACGTATCTCTTGTATTGAGAAAACTATGAAATTGCAACAGTTAAGTTTCAGTACAATGTCATCAATATACCTTTGCCAAAGGACAATATTCGAGAAAATGAGGTTATGTCAACCATCAAAGATAAATTTATGCTTAAAAAGACCCACATACAATTTGGAGCATGGTGCTACCCAAGGCAGTACCCTTAATATTTTTGTTAACACCATTTGTGATAATGTTTAATGCAATGAACACTATGTTTATTTTGATGTCCTTTAGAAAGAAATCAATCGCTTCAATTCCTCCTTCATGTGGAAAATTGGTGAGCTATATAAAGACTTAACATCGAATGTTAGAAACAAAATTTCACCAGACAAACCAATAGTTTTTAAGATTTTTATCATATCGATGGAGTCTTTTACAAAGGAGGGCAATTTGGATACAATCGGCTTTAGGAAAAACATCCACATAAGTAGACATTTTTTCCAGTAGGGGACCCGATTCCAGATATAATAGGATTTCCTGGGGGGTTCGGATCTTTAAATTATTACACCAAGCACAATTTAACATTTTCATTTCTACATTTATTCTTTGCGATAATTATATAAAGCCAGTGAGTAATATCCACCTCTAGAATCTTAAGTTTGAACTTAAATCATTTTCCCCCTGATGTGGAACAAAAGCCTGTTTTGTGAAGAATATTGCTGTTATGCATCTTTACTCACCATCTTCTGTAATGCATGGTTTTCCTTCACTAATCTTTGCACATCATCTCATTATCAGATCATCAAATATCAACACAAATTTTGTGTCAGGTGACGTGTTGGCAAAGGAGGGGTCAGGAAGTGCATGTCACATAGCTACCACTAACCTCCCGCCTATTTACTCATGTTCTGTTCTACCTACATTTTGAATATAGCTTAGCTTTTATAGATGCCTCAGTCTATGAGAAACCAGTATTTTTTCCTCATAACTGATGTCATCCGCATACACAATACGCACAAACAGCTCTCTGATTTGTTAATGGGACAGTAGGGCAATGAAGACTTTTCTCCCTCCCGCATGCTGCGAAGCTCGTCGTCGCAGTAAAGGTGTGTGCGCATGCGCAGATCCTCGTCGTCTTTTGTTGGAAGTGAATGACTGGCGTTTTCAATGCTCTCAGCTCCAGCATCGCAACATTTATAAGTGAATCCCGTGAGTACAGTATACTAGGTGAATAAAAGTCTGTGAGGGGATTTGGCGAAATCGTTTGATCGCGTAAGCAGAGAATTGGGGTGTGGAGTTTGCTTTATATTGCTTGCGTGCTCCAGCTAATGATCATATCAGCATAACGGCCTGCAAAAGTTCATGCTTCGAGTAGATCTGTTTACTTTGCTACGAACGATATGCCACTGCTATCGCACAGCAAAAGCGAGGTTTATACGGCTTTCGGGTTTTAAAGCGGTTTTCAACGATTAGGTTTTAAACTCGGTACGTTAGTTCCGGTTAAGTTTGTGTGCGGCTGGAAACATGGAGTCATTCATCCAGCCCAAACGTGGCTCGGCTGTTGTAAGTTAACGTTAGTGGAGTTTAACCGTAAACCGTTGTTAGCGTGATAGTTTGTAGTTAATAATTTGTAGATGTGGTTATTTACAACGTCGATTCAAATTCGTATACTTGGACAAGAAAAAGCTTTAAATAAAATCCTTCATAAATGTAACCGTGCAAGTTCTCGTAGTCTCGCTAAAAAGTTGATCTCTTTATTTTGCAGGTGGTTTTAAGAACAATAGAGTTGCATTCAACATGATTTCTGTGTAATTTATGTGCGAATGTCCAAGCCGCATTTTGTGTTATTTTATAACCGGAAACTGCACGTGTTTGAAGTGTTGCGGTGCTTTCTAGGCGCCTTATGTTTAATACTGCAAACATAGTTCAGTTGATCATGAAATAAAAGCGATAATATATTAGCTAAACGCAATTCTGAGCAATAGGAGTTATGTAACAACAGAACAAAGTATAACAAAGCTAGTACGGCTAGCATGTTGTTTTAAACGCGGTAACTTCATCCCACGTGCAACATGGCAAGGCCATGTTTCTTGGTGAACTTCGTTTGATACCCGTCACCTTACTCTAGTTCCTCCAGTACCTTTGTAATGCAATGGTGTGTTCAGTATAACTCAGTCATTCTTATTTTTTTGATCTTGCACAGAATCGTCTGCACATTAACTCGTCATGGCTGATCTTGACACTGATTTCACCAGTGGAAATGCTGGAGCTTCTTTGACCTTCCCCATGCAGTGCAGCGCCCTGCGCAAGAACGGCTATGTGGTGATCAAAGGACGTCCATGCAAGATTGTGGAGATGTCCACCTCCAAGACCGGCAAGCACGGACACGCCAAGGTATCTTACTAGTAAACATACTGCCATGGGACCCATGCTCATGATGAAATGCCACATTTTCTGTGGCATTGGATAATTGGAACTCTGTAAATAGAGTCTTAATGATTTGTTTTTACAGGTGCATTTGGTTGGAATTGACATATTTACTGGAAAGAAGAATGAAGATATATGTCCCTCCACCCACAACATGGATGTGCCTAACATCAAGAGGCTTGACTATCAGGTCTGTTTTATTCATTGTGTTCATTGTTTATATTTAATTCATATCAGTCATAGGCCCACTGTATCCTAATAACCACAACCCACTTTCTGGTGAATTTAAAGAATTTATTTACTGAATATTCATTACATTTCATGGGCAATATCTGAATTGAGGGATGGGTTGTTTGTAGTTCTTTGTATCATATATCAATTACATCAGATCTTTAATATCTGCTGCAGTAATGTATATATAAAAAAACGCTTTCAATATCAAACTTTTATATAGGTCACGAGAACAGTCAGTGGTTAAGCAGATGATGTGTTTATTTGGATAACTACTATGGGTTTTAGTTTTGCATTAGGTGCATTTTATAAGAAATCTCTGTAAATGGTTATTAAATGTAATGCATTCCAAAAATCCTCACCTGTGCACTTGCTGTAGTACAGACACACATCAGTTGGGATTATGAATTATTATTTCTGAATTATGCATGGAAAATTCAATCCTTTTTGTAGTCTTGTGCAATAACATGCTTTTTTCTGTTTCGTCTCAGTTGGTCGGCATTACAGATGGCTACCTTTCCCTCTTGAAGGACAATGGGGATTTGCGTGAGGACCTCAAGCTGCCCGAAGGAGAGCTGGGCAAAGAAATCGAGGGCAAATTTGAATCTGGGGATGAATTTCTGGTCCGTTGCTATTCTTTATGTACTTGCACATTTGTATAGTGTTTCTGCTGTGTGTGGGGACCTAATATGACACTCTCCAGAGTTTTTGAAATGGAATAATACATTTATATTCTGTAGGCTGCATATTATTTTCTGTAAGATAAAAGCAAAGTATGGACGTGATCACATTGAAAGCAATGTAAAGCTGTGATCTTGTGCTGAAGTTCCATTTTTGTCATTGGTTTTAGGTCTCCGTGTTATCCGCCATGGGGGATGAGTGTCCGATTGCCATCAAGCCCATGAGCTCATAATGAACAGAAGCAGACAGGCTGGTCGAGTGAAGGCTTCTACCACAAATATTACATTTGAGTTCCAAACTGTCACCAAAGTCACAATCTTCACAAACCACCTAGAATTTGTTCTGTTAGTCAGTTAGAAGATGCTGGACCTTCACAAATCACTGAGGTTTCCTACACGCTTGTTTTTCGGTCATTTTCTGCATCCATTCCTTTCTTCATTACACAGGTGCACTTTTATCATTCAGTCTTAAATATGGCTATAGATTTTTAACGCTCTACATTGTGCAGTAACCTTCAGTGATTTTTATTAACGCCATTGGGCCTTAAACTGTTGCACTAAAGGCAACGGGTTACCTGGAAGATTACCTCTATAATTGACACTGACTAGTTTGCTGGCATTTTGTACATCTGTATTTAAAGCCTGCATCTCTCAGGTAGGCTAGAGTTTGTCTGGATGTTGCTCTTACAGCTTGGCACTTGTAGACATTGTCCTTTCTTATTCAACAGACTAAAAAGCCTTTCTTTTTACGTCACATGCATTCAGACCAAATGTGCGATGGAAGTGATCAATGCATTTTGTTTGGCACTTTTTTTAAGTTTGAAAGTATTTTTTGGAGTTTTAGTTTACCTGACTATTCTGTTCTTTCTTCAGTGTGGGTTTGCAACGCACACTTGTATTTTGGTAGTTGTTTACACAGCAAAAACCCAACTTATTCCTGTTACATCTTTAAGGGATGGGTAGGGGACATAATTCTAAAGAACAGCTTTGAGTTTTGCACTAGCTAATGAGCTGTGATGCAGTTGTAATTCCATTACCTCTGTAACAAACTCTCTGTTTGTGTTGAAAGTAGCTTTGCTATACAAAAACCTGATTTAAATACACAGCATTTAGCTTGAATTTTGTTTCGTCTTGTGTGTACGTATGAACAGACACAGTATGCACTAAAGGGCTTCAAAACACGTTCTTTAAAATTCATATTCTGTATAATCTTGTATGCAACTTTTCTTTTTGGGTTTTTTTCTTAAAAAATGTAGTATTTTGTTAAGTCAGTGCATTTTTAGTTACCCAACATAATTGTTTTCAGTGTAGAACATTGTATCTTTACATTTTGCTTCCTGTGGTTGTCTTTAAACTTGTTCTGAATTTGAATTCATTTAAGATGAGCTGGCTTAGTAAACAAAAAGGCACTTGGTTGGGCAGAAGGTTTTTTTAGTGGTGTTTTCAAATGTTCCGAATGTGTCAATTTGCCACGTACAGCAAGTAGCTTTACATCAGAGTACGGTATTGTATGACTATACAGTATTGAACAACATACACATTGGCATCTCAAACTTAGCAAATGTCTCAGGTTTCCAGGATTCAGGTATTGTGTAGGGCATAGTATTAGTCGAAATCACTTTCTGTCTTTGTCTATCAGTGAAGAGAAACAGATGGTGGAAGGGGGATATGGATCTAAATTCATCAACTCCGTATCTCAGGATCCAGGTTAAAGATAATGCATCTGTTTATGCCTGCAAGTATATGTCATGTTATTACTGGATGCATATTATTGGTTTGTCTCAAATTCAGCAGTGCTGTGATCCTGAAACCATGTCCCAGTAAATGGCTCAGTAATGATCAGTGATGGGCGGAAGGGGACTGTAAAAAAGTTAAATCACGCAAGCAATTGAAATGATAGTGTTCAGTGTTTTCATGCAGTTCAATGAATATTGTTAGAAACCACAGATGGGATAAGAGGGAACCAAGTATAATAAACTAAAAAGAAAAAAGATTTTGTGTCTTTGTTTTCAACCTGTTTGCATGTTTATTTTGCAATAAGCTTTGATAGATGCTTGTAAAAATCATATTACACAATTATTTTGACTAGCCAACATTCTTTTGCTTTATTTAGCCTATTTTTTTGTTTTAAAATCGAAAATAACCTGCCCAAGACTTTGCGTTACAAGTGTATAAGTTTGGCCTATACCTATTGGTATGTAGCATCATTTTTACACGAATCTACCATTAAAACCATAAAATTCTATTTAAGTGTAACTCTTGGTGAGTAATTGCAAAAATATTTAAAGGGATAGTGGATATGCAAAGTAACCAAATAACTTGCACATTTCCTGTAGAATGTCAAACATTTCAATAGAATATTTTGCGTTCTGTTCTTCAAATACAATCACAGATAATATGAAAGGCAAAATAATGTCGTGCCTCATCTCTTAATGTTCTCACTGTAATTTAAAAGCAATTATAATGAAAGCTGTGTGTATATTTAACTTACATTAGGGATTACAGTGTTGGTTTTGTTCATTGAGGCTGGCCGTAATGCACCGTTGACTCGCAAGTATATCGATGTTAGACCAAAATTATTTTCTGAACAATAAATATTTTGCAGAGGTTACAGTTGCCTAGCTGTGACCACTGTGATAGATGAAGATTCAGAATCACAATTTCTAGGCGGTTTCCCTGGCAAGTCTTAAGACTAGTCCCAGACTTACTTAAATGTTAGAGGGGTCTGTTTATAAAAACTACCTAAATGTCATAATTTAACTAAGGCCTAGTCCTGGTTTAAGATAATCCCTGTGTATGGTGTATAAAGTCCTGTTCAGCGGTAACAAATTGGTGACCCTGTCTAAAATCCATGCTGAAGTCTCAATTTAATTAGATTAGTAATTTCTCTTTGATCTGGTTTTACTCACTCAATATGAAAATAAAAAGTAAGTTTTTTGCATAAACAGGTAACCTTTTTAATTCCCCAAAATCTTTTTTTATTGTGCATTCCTATTAATATCAATCAATAATAATTCCGCTAACTAACACAATAAAACACAACAAAACCTGACAACAATAAAAAACATGATTTTTGAAAAGGGTTAAAAACTGTGTTATGTGTTCTTGCAAATAAACTCTTTATATGTAGACTTTATATAGTGTAGCCGCTAGATGTCACTATAGTATAGTATAACTTGCACCCCAACTTTGCTTAATCTGCTTTTCACTGAGAAACTGAAATGAAACTAAGACGTTTTTTATCCATTTTGCAGTTTACGTAAGTGTCAGCCATACAAGAGCTTTTAGGCGTTGCATGAATATTTCTTGTATTGAAAATGTGCTTCTCTAGTGTGCTATACATTTCAGAAAGTGATTGTGAATTGCAGTGCTCTGTTTACATTTCTCAGCTCTTGAATCAGAACATACATTCTAGAGGTAGACATAGATTCAATGCAGATGTACATGGCATTTCATCCATCTGATCTTATATGTACATGTGTGTTGAACAAAACGCTTTGTTCCACCACATCTATTACTCGTAATGCACACAAATCCAGGGGTGATTCCTGCTTGTCCTTACATGTACGGCTGCACATTGCTTCCATATGGTGAAGAATCTGTCATTTATTTCCTTGTTTCATTGTTGGGTCATGACTGACAGCTGGTTCTCACCAAGAAGATCAAATTTAATACGTTTTGCTTCTTTTCTTCATCTAAAGTGAAAACAAATATGTTTTGTAATAACTTTAGATGTGGTTTGTATTCATATAGTGGCATCGAATCTATGGCGCCTGTACTGTATTGTACATAAACCATCTGGTTTTCTAAAATGTAGATGTTTATATGTGGCTATAAGTGGTTCCACATGCATAGAGTTACTATTACAATGTGAGACTTGTTAAGAAATCGTTTGACTTTGAATGAATGTATGTACAAGTAGGGAATTTGACAATGAATTCGCTGCTATAAAGTACTTAACCAGGTCTTGGTAGTAAACCAATATAGAGTGTATATGGATGAGTTTATAAGGATTTATTATAAGAAAATCACTTCAAATAAGCCATACATGGCCCCCTTTCATTCAAAATCACTCATCATGAATAGTGCAGGTGGTTTTGTTTGGCACATTTAAGTGACTACAAGCTAAAATCCTCCAGCAAAGTAAAACGCCCAGTTCACCCCATCACAGTACTTTCCTCTCTGAGGGTCAGTAAAGGATGATTCATTCCACTCCTGTGTAGTCAGAGCTAATACATACCAGGCTCTTATCACCTCACCCTGATCCCAGATCAGAAGTAACCACACGGCAATCTGCAGCTGCTGCAGGGATGTGTTCCGAGCCCACTAGACAGATACTTGATACTGAGTCTATCTGATTACATTCTCCCATGCAGCTGGTTTCCCAGAAATAACTAACAACCAGGACTGAGTATGGTTGATATTAAAGAGGATTCAAACAACCAACCTGAACATCCCATTCTGTGTTGGCTGGTGTGGCGAGATTCTGAATGCTGAACATTGAAGACTTAAGACATTATTTCACTTTTAGCATCACTTTTACATTCCAATGTTGTAAACAGATAGTAAACAGTAAAATCCCTTTCTGACCTGCACCTTACGCACAATAGAGGGATTTGGTCTCTGGTCTTAATTTCTTCTTATCCCAAGTCATTGCTCAAAAAATGACAGGATGCTGATATGTGGAAATGCCTTGTTTATTACGGAATTAACTTTATTTCCTGTACATTCTTGCGCATATCGAGTCTTTTGTCCTTAATCCTACGAGCATGTGGATTCTCTAAAAAAATATGTAGCAGCTCATAATATAACATGTTATATAGTTAGGGTTTTCTAACCATATCTGGGTAAATATTGGACTGAACACAGTTTTTAACCCAACTGTGTGTTCTGTCCAGTATTTACCCAGCATTTTTTTTAATGCAGATTTTCGCCATTTGTCTTTACAGCATCAGCTCCCAGAGTTCAAAGAAACAGATGTGTAGTAAAACCCTTCAGATTTGTGCAGACAATATTCTGTTTAGACAATAAACTACACGCAAATGACATCGTAAACTTCTTGTATCTTCAGTTGTCATTTTTATTTGATTATGGCTCTTCTATGAGTTCAGATTGACGCAAACACATCAGTGTGTCGTATTCCTAAATGTTCCAACCACACTGATAGCTCAATCTTATCTTTTCTAGCTTTATAATGGAGTGGTTTACTGGAATTGAAAGTGATTTTGTGTTGACTACTGCACACCAGTTTACACATTCTTTTATAATGAAGTTATATAAAGTTGTTTTCTCAGAGATGATAATGCAGTATTATTAAAGACGCTGTTCTTCAGTTTCACTGGGACATTGTCCTTTTATCTGGACTGTCTGTGTGTGTCCCTACAGGGGTTCACTTTCCATGAACTCATAACAGACTTGACACTTCCCGTCACCCCCTCATTAGGTTCCCTTTGAAGTGTACTACCAGAAAGCATGAAAGGTGAAGCACCAGATGAAGAGCATGACAGCTAAATAGTAGGGTTTTCCCTCCCTGCCTTCCTGTAAAGTTATTAAATCTATGTTTATGTGGGTTAGAGGAATGGAAATTCTTTTTTTTTAATAGAAAAATCACAAGTTAAATTCAGCCTTACTACTATAAGAAATAGTAAATGGTTTTCTGCACACATGTAGGACAGACTGAAACAGCCAAAATGCAGTTAAAGTGTCCTGTTAATTCATATACTGTCCACCATCTGGCTCCAACATCTGTAACACACTACGTGTTTTAATGTTGGACTATAATAATTAAATACTCTTAAAGAAACCCTTGAATCCTTTGTGCAGGTGTATAAACAGCTCAGACAGGCCGAGAGTTTATTGGTCAGGATGTTCTGAGGAGGATGATTTCATGGGATAAGAGAGGCTCAGACTGGCTCTACAGTTGTACTCTATCAGTAGCACAATGACTCACATCCCTATGAACTCGAACGCAGCTCTGTTTTGAAAAACCTCCAGGCATTTCCTGAGGTGTGCTCACATTATTTTTCCAATATCAGAGAATTTCTCCCCCAACGTTTTTATGTATATTGCACACAGTGAACATCTATATGTTTTCTGTTTCTCCGACTCTGTCTTTCAGAAGCTCTTGTATGTTTTCGTAAGATACCCACATCTGGCTCCATGTTCTCCAGCAAATCAATAAGCATGTCTTCAGGAGGGAGCGAGAGCGAGAGAGGGTGTCTTGTATTGAAAACAGATGAGAGAGAATTCACTCTAATGGCTTACATGAGGCTTTAAGTGCTGGTCAGGCATCATACACCCTCCTCCCCTCATTTTTGTTTTTGCTCAGCAGGTGTTCGTCTTCTGCGAGCCTGAAGAATTTGAAGGCAGAAATGAACATCACTTGATTCTGATTGGGCAAAGTGGAAAATGACACATACAATCCAGTAGACACTCTATTTTTTGTCAGTTTATCTCTGAATAATATATATTATATAGAAATAATATATATAATAAATTATATTTATTGTTACCACAAAAAAATCAACATAGTGACTGTGTGTGTATGTAAAGTCCACATAGTCACACAATAAACCCCTTCAGGGTAATACACAAACCTGATCATCTTGTTGGAGTTTTTTTTGTTATAATGTTCATGCGGTTTCAAAGCAACAACATAAACAAATGTTACTGCACATGCTTTCGTGGCCCAAACTTAACTTTCGGTACACATCCGCAAAGAATAGAGTCTATATGAAAGCATCATATAAGAAAGCATCCGAGGCAAACTGTAAAATGTGTTAAAGCACACGTTTTGTAGTGATGTTGGTGCTGATATATCTCCCATCATATGGTCTTGAATAGGTCACAATTGGTTATTTTATTATGTGGATCCCTGTTGTTCCAGTGATTATGTGTCTGAAAGAATGAAAAGTATTACCTGCTGAGAAACACCTGCTACAAACAAGGCCAGATCGATTTTGGGAAGCTTATCCATGACTAAGGCTGGCTATAACAAAACACAATTCTTCAAACGTGCTGTAATCATCATGGAATGATACTTTAAGCCGCGGTTTACGCACACGATCTGCTTTAAACTACTGTTTCTGGAAAAAGTCAATAGCGAGATTGAGTCAATGTGAAAACAAAATCCAGCACAACTGTTACGTAGGCTTTGACGTGGGTAGGACACACATCTGTACGAAAGAAAGATAAACGCTTCGTAACAGTTCAACAAGGCCGCTCTCATCAAACGCTTATGTGAGATCTATCTCTAAGACTTTACATTGGCTAGCTTGCATATTTCTCCACCAGATATATTTCCTTTTATGATTTTTAGAATGATGGCATGTGTTGAGAAAGTGCTGACAGTGTTGAACATCTCACCCTGTGATAGCTTGGAGCAATTCTCCATCTGAATAGAGAGCAAACATAAATATGAAACCCACGAGAGTGATTAAACATCAAATATTTCTACATTTACTTTTCTTTGAAGAGGGATCGACTTTAAACTGTATCAGTAATTCTTAGATTTGGCAATGAGATAACATGCAGGTGAGGAGTAGTCTAGCTTGCTTAATGTGTCTTACATAAGGCTGTTCAAATGCGCTATGTTTTTCTACTTGAACTAGTTTGGACTGCCTTGCGGACTTTGTTTGGACTGAGACTGAATGAAATGTTCCTCACGGAGGCAAAATCAACCGCACATGTTAAGCTCTGTGCTTGTTTGAAGAGCCGAGTCGAGCAGAGTTAAGAAAACATTTGTGCCGGAATACAGTACACCCAGGTTGAAGGCCGGGAGTCTTCTGGGAGTGGTTAATAATCTTTCTTGGCAAAGAACAAAAGTAATCACCCAGGAAGTAGTAGCAGATCTTCAGATAAGGCTGCTTCGTGACAGAACTGTGATTTGAAAAGAATGCTCTCTTTGTATCTGCCAACAGTGAAATTGTCTTGTACAACCTATTTGTGACCCTGGATCACAAAACCAGTCTTAAGTAGAACATTTGTAGCAATAGCCAAAAATACATCATACGCCATTTTTCTTTTATGCCAAAAATCATTAGGATATAAAGTAAAGATCATGTTCTATGAAGATATTTTGTAAATTTCCTACAGTAAATATATCAAAACTTTATTTTTGTGAGTAAGATGCTATGCTAAGGACTTCATTTGGACAACTTTAAAGGCGATTTTCTCAATATTTAGATTTTTTGGCACCCTCAGATTCCTGAGTTTTAAATAGTTGTATCTCGGCCAAATATTGTCCTATCCCAACAAACCATACATCAATAGAAAGCTTATTTATTCAGAAAAATCTCAATTTTAAAAATCACAAATCTTAATGCTACAGCATATAATGATGTTCTAGAGAATGTGTGCTTCTAATTTTATAGCAACAGGTCTTTTTCTATTGCAACATGAATATGCCCCTGTGCACAAAGCAAGATATTGATGTTAAACTGCAGATCTGTTCATGTGATTAGTCATTTCTATAGTTATAAAAAATGTTTTGAAATGATAAAGGATATCCTTTTGACTACACCAGCCTGTGCGCACAAGAAAAGTGCTAAAGGTTGAAAATCGCAAGGGTGTTGAGCAACAATTTCTTGTCGTTTTGTGCTAGGACATTGTTCCTTAACAATGAAAACACATAAAGCTCTAGGACGACTGAAATGTTTCCCACTAAGCGTTGTGAGTTGTGACTTACACAACGTGCTTCATTAACTGTGTAGATGACGTTTAGTAATGGAAAAGCAGGCCGGCTGGAATATTCCGGACAACTGCTGGGATGAGCTGGCTAAACAGCTCTCACTATTCCTGACTTTGTTGGGCACCTCATCGCTGAATAATAAACATGTGTACACCGTCTCATTTCATAAGGCTGCGTCCTCGTGTGCTCCTGAGGTCTCATCCTCTGCGGTATATGGAGGGTCCTCCACTTAAAATTAAACGAGACGTCCTTCGTAGGACATACTGGCAGAAAAGGAAACAGGAAGTACCACGTTGCTTTGACAACACATTGCGCTCTGTCCTCCTTGCATTTGAAGGGTGCGTCCGGAGTGTCCTACCTGCTTTTATGAAATGAGACAGCCTCAATGATGTAGCAGCCTTTGAATGAAACCTCCGGAGGACGCAGCCTTCTGAAACGAGACACAGCTACTTGAACAGGGGAACAGTGGTGAGTATATATAGAGTCCAGGTGATGAGGGGATTGCTGGCAGGTGCCGTGATTACAGACGAGGGAGAGATGAGGAGCGTGAGGGATGATGGTAGATGAAGTCCAGGGGGAAAACTCAGGGAAACAGGCAGGGAACTGTTATATTCTTATATAAAGGTTGGACTCAAAAGTCGGATTAGTCCAAATGCATGATGACTCCTGACTGCGTCGTAATATCAGAGTTTCACTTCACAGTTATTGTGACCGAAAGCATTCAAGATAACGATTTCATCACAATATGTATTGATTAAAACAAACTTTTATTTGTTTATTCCGTGTTTTTTCTTTTTGGCTATTGAATAACACTCAAAATACACGCGTAGTGAGATGGAGAGAGATGCTGTTACCATTGTGGCTCTTAAGTCAAAAGTGCTGAATTATTTACAATATTATAATTGTACAATATTGTTAATTTACACAGTATCAATAATCATTGTTTTTTAATATATGACGAGGTTTATTTAGCAAAAATTTTCATACATTTTTTTTATTGTGTTAGTTAAGCTTTATTTTCTTTTGAGTTTTTATTACTTAATCATAACAACCCAATTGCAGTTTCATTGATATTACTTGGAATGCACAATAAAAACCTGATTTATATGTTTTTGCAAATGAACTCTTCATATGGTCAATACTGGTATATATTGTGACAGCCCTATTTCACACATCACGTACTAACAGTGTCTTTTTTTAAGCTGTAGTTAGTTTGGTGTGGACTAACACGTCTGAGGATAATGTAAATATGCTTTAGACCCATGCCCAAGTGATATCACATGAGGTTTCCTGGTGTTCCATCAGGTATTTTAACTCATGTTTTATAAATCCATTTAACAAAAAGGGCTTATGTGTACATCAAAAGAATCTTCTTGGCATATCAGAGTGATCCAGAGTGAAAAACAACTCCTTCCACATGAACACATGGCTGCTTCTCATGAAAGATGTGCTGTGAAAAATGTGCGGAGAAATATTAAGGGGAATTTAGGCCTTGCATTTTTGTTACAGAAAATAATACTTTACACTGTATGGACAAGTTTGACACACAAATCTTAATGCTACAGCATATAATGATGTTCTAGAGAATGTGTGCTTCTAATTTTATAGCAACAGGTCTTTTTCTATTGCAACATGAATATGCCCCTGTGCACAAAGCAAGATATTGATGTTAAACTGCAGATCTGTTCATGTGATTAGTCATTTCTATAGTTATAAAAAATGTTTTGAAATGATAAAGGATATCCTTTTGACTACACCAGCCTGTGCGCACAAGAAAAGTGCTAAAGGTTGAAAATCGCAAGGGTGTTGAGCAACAATTTCTTGTCGTTTTGTGCCAGGACATTGTTCCTTAACAATGAAAACACATAAAGCTCTAGGACGACTGAAATGTTTTCCACTAAGCGTTGTGAGTTGTGACTTACACAACGTGCTTCATTAACTGTGTAGATGACGTTTAGTAATGGAAAAGCAGGCCGGCTGGAATATTCCGGACAACTGCTGGGATGAGCTGGCTAAACAGCTCTCACTATTCCTGACTTTGTTGGGCACCTCATCGCTGAATAATAAACATCAGTGTAGTGTGAAAACAATGGGAATGTTCACAGCAGAAACATTTTCAAGCACAGGAGTGTGGGAATTTGAAGCTATAGCTGATCTTAGACTGCTTAAGACTGGACATTGTAATAATTGAACTATTGTCTAACTTTTGCTCATTTTTCCATGAAGGTTTCATTTCTAAATGGGCAGTGTAGACAGAGACCAACAGAGGAATCTGAAAAGAGAACAAGATGGTTGAGTCAGTCAGTTCCAGAGCTGTAATTGAATTAGAAACATCAGGAATTCTTTGATTGGGGGTGAAATCCTCTCTGACCCTGTGGTACAGAGCAACAGATGTGTCTGAATGAGGCTTTTGAAAAGGAAGTCAGAATGGAATTTGCATTTTTTTTCTTTACCTTCATCTAATTCTATATGTCAGAGGTTACTGTCTTCATCCTCTCTAGTCTCCTTAAAGGAATACTATAGTCTTACACACATGTTGTATTTATTACTTTTTTTCATTTCATTTTCATTTCATTTTTACATACAGTAAGTGCTATATATAATTTAAAAGCTTCTTGAAAGCACTTGGTATTTTAAAGTGTGAAACAATGATTTTTACGGAGGCCTGGATATGTCGCTATTTGAGCTTGCTGTCTAAACTCATTCCTCATTCAAGTTTCTTTTCCATAACAGTAGCAACGTCTTTTATTATTACTTAGTAAAAGCCTGATGGTTTCATTAAATTGTGACAAATAAATAAAACGTGCATGCCACACATATTAGTAAACAAGTTCTTAATTCGTGGCCACGATAGAAATATTTTTTCTCTGGATAGCATATCCAGAGCCACACTTAAATATTTGAAAATTCTGTCAAATAAAATCGTATAATTTTGTAAAATTACAGTAGCTGCTGAGTAAAAATCTAGTCTGATCTGGCATCCCAAGGCTCTGCATCTCTGTCTCAGATTGTTTCATCCTCTCCACATCATTAGATATGCTTCACTAAACCATCAGCATGAAGACTCGGTGCCTAAAGCCACTGAATCATCCAGAACTGGATGTGGCCATTTTCATGCCAGCTTCATGCCAAAGCAACATCCCAAATCCATCCCGCTAGATATCTGCATTCGCTATTGTTTAAAAGCCAAGAGCTCTGAAACATGAGAAAAGCTCCCCAGATAGGTTGTGTCTGATGGAATGTTAATCATTTGTTAATCTCCATCTTCACCCAGCAAGGAGTGGCCTCGGTAGTCCAAAACAGCCGGAGAGATACAAGCAAGGAGGGGCTGACGACAGAGGGAGCGGTCTTGGCCAAGTTCTCCAGAAGAACTGCTTATACTGGCCCCATGCCCTTGCTCCACTGTTTTCCCACTCTGCTGGTCATCTCCACTGAAACATGCAGAGCTGAAAGATCAAAGGCGCTCCTGCTGGAGGTCTAAAGATGGACATAGATCAAGTTTGCTCTCGCGAAACACAAACCCTTTCAACTGCTGTTTCGCTCCAGTGCCGTTATGGTCTTTGTAACAGGATGATCAAAGTAGCGAACCTTGTTGGGACGTTGTTTTCAGCGGTAGCTCGGCTTTACGCGCTCTCCTTGCGCGGCGTCACTGGTGTGAATCGCTCAAACTCTCGATCAGCTCGGTGTGTATTTATAGAAGGAATGTTAGGTTGGGAACATTCTGTTGGCATAGTCTCATTTCCATCTGCATGATGGTCTAGCGCCCACCCTCTCATTTTATTCTCCTTTGCTTTGATTCGCCGCGTCTCACTCTAATGTTCACCAGCTGTGAAACCAAACCAATGCTTGTTTTGTGATCGAAATGAATAGTGTTTCTACCTAGAGATTTCAATCTGTTCAGGGGTTTGTGCTCTTTACGCCCAAGCTGGAGAAATGCCACTGCGTATAATTGATATTTTGCTCTCTAGAAAATCACACACGTGGCTTTGCAAATCGTGTAACACACCACTGGGTCACAATCTTTCTTACCTCTGAAGCACAGACTGAAATGTATTATGGCTCATTGGGGCCGAAACGACGGCTCACTTAGGCAAGTTTAGTTTATAAGAAACATAACACCAGGATGAGATCAAGAGTTGTGCTTTGTAAAAAAGAGGGGCTCGAGCAAGATGGGAGATTTGATTGATATTTCCTTCCTAAGCCCAAATAAACCTGCTGTACTAATCACACTCTTCTATCAAAACAGTATTTGCATTTCCAGCTAAGTGCAGCGTTTCTGTTTCTCTGTGACTCACCTGCTGGATTACAGTAAATGAACAGACGACCCAAACAGGGGCCCTCAGAAGTGCATGGCCATGTCACAACCTCCTGTTTTCATTTTTTAACAGAAAACATTCACTCCTGATGGGAGACATTTTCCAAAGGTAAAACAGCTCAACTTACATATATCCGTGAAATTCAATTTCTTTTACATTCGCTTTGCAATACACTTTAAATGACATAATAGGAAATTGTTACATTCTTGCATGCTGTAAGGTAAAAATCATGTATACTAATATTGTGATTAACAATACTGTAATTGGTTAATATACATTACACACACTATTTGCAAGATGTTTTCTCTGTTGCATTATGATCAGATGCACATGATATGACACTGCCATAAACATTGTTACATTTGCGACAAACAGCATTATTGTTAATACAGTGCTTGTATGGACATAAACATAAAATAAAAAATTGCACCATTACACAAAAAATATTGGCTGGAGCGATACAATACAACAAGACAGGGGGAGAAAACAACTCATAAAACTCATTAAAACAATTCATAATAAAATAATAAAATAAAAAATGAACATTTAAAACAAACAAAAAAGCCCAAATGACTTTACACAGAAATTATTATTAGTGTTACTTTAGCAGAGATAAAATCAACTTTTCCCCAGTGGTGGGAAGTACTTGAGTAATTTTTACTTCACTATACATTATAGCATATATTATACTTTTCATAACCCTTAATACGTAAGTACATTACAAAATTTACTTTCCTTTACTTAAGTAAGGAAGGAAAATGTTAATGTACTTAAGTATTAAATGTAAAAAGTTTAGAAGTCAAATAGTAGTGAAGTAGTGGAGTAATGGATGATATATGCTTTAAAATGTAATGAAGTAAAACGGGTTTTTTTATTTGCAAATGTACCTAAAGGATCAGTGTGTAAGATTAAGGAGAATGTATTGACAGAAATGCAATATAATATGTCTTCAGAGGTTTATAAAGACTTTACACAATGAAGCCTTATGTTTTTATTACATTAGAATGAGCTTTTCTATCTAAATACACCGCAGGTCCCCTTACATAGAATTCACCATGTTGTACAGTAGCCCTAAAATATGTAAGTATATATAAGTAATTCCCACCGCTGCTTTTCTCCAAACATTAGCAATTGTTTAATGTTGTTACTGAATATGGATTGAAAATATTTTATATCCTTATAAAAATCAGCCCAGTTATACTCTTTCTTCCTGCCTTCTGGGGCTATGTACCCAGTGTTTCCTAAAACGTACTGATCAGTACTGAAAGAGTACTGATCACAGAGAGCCTTAAGCTGTTTTTACAGACAGCACTGGCAGTCTACAGCATTAGTTGAGTGCATAGATTCATTCCTGTTTCTATTACCATACCATACATAATAGTGGTAAACATCCCTTATCAATTGAAGGTTAAATGCTTTCAAATGTTTTTTTCCACTTTATTTTGTGTGGGCCATTGTTACAAAACATTAGATGAGCCCTGCGAGACACTAGCTTCACAGGTGCTTTAAACAACTGTGACTAACAATGTCAATTTTTCCCCATCTTTATCTACTTTGAACCTAGAAATGCATGTCAGATATAAGCTTAAAATAAAGTTAAGACTCCCGTCCTCTGTTGTTTTTAAACAGTGAATCCCATTCCACATATTCTCACCCATCTCGATCCTGTTTGAGATGAGATATAAACAGACACGCAATTGTTTTGACCCACTCGTAGGCTGTTATTCTGTTCAGAGGTAGGGAAATGTTTTTCCTGGTGTACTGCCACATTTCTCCCACTAGTTTTCCCAGCATTGTTTCAGCATGGATGTAGGTTCACGCTGATGATACACTCACATCTCATCACATGATGAGTGTGTGTGAGGGTCAGCACACATGCACTGTCACATAAATCAAATGCACTACATGAGGAGCGTGCAGCTCTGGGGAAACTCACTTATGTAAACTATGATTCACACATTGACATTCTACCCTTCATGATGTCTTTTTCACCAAAGCTTACAATTCACAGGATTTAAACACATGTAATAACACTTATTTAGGAGTATGTTGCCATTCACCGGAATGTTTTAATGAATACTGAGATCATACATAAACTCATCATAAACCCTAAACCTATATTTTAAATGTAAAATATTTTTTTAAATACAAATATATGAAAAAAATACAATGTTTATTCCTTTTTAGGGGATTGTTTACATTTGCATTTATTAAATATGTAAGAGAATGTCCTTTATGGGCCTTATTTTTGTATATTAAACTGACATCATATTCCTTCATTTTGCTCTCTTTATTTAATTCTCTTTTTTAGTGTTAATTGTTAGGGCTTGAATACCAGTCTCTCTTTCTCTTTCTCTCTGCATGCTGCTTAGCTTAAGTAAAATTTTTATGAAACGCCTCATACATCAACTTAAAGAGCAAATGAACATTTGGGTAAATGGATGTATGGAGCTCATCTGTCTTGCTTACGGCACGTTTGCTAAAATTGTCAGCATTTTAGTTCACATGCTCAGAAATTTGCACAGGATGCTTCATGCATGGGTAGATGGATAATTTTCCTCTAAAGCTAGTCAGAAAGTATTATTGATCGGTTATATCTGCGGCTTGAGTCAGATTGAGATTGAGATTGTGCCTCCACTACACAGTGTTTTTAGTCAAACCACCCAACACACACAAGGATGTGATCGCTGATGAAGCTGGATTAAAAAGTGATTGTGTTTGCTTTGTGAAATGTGATTCCAATGAGTCCTAAATGAAACATGCTTACATGCTGTTTTCTGCAAAACACAGGCTATTGTTACATCGGAACAAACAGATGTGAGACTAAAATTCTTTCTTAAATATCAAGAGTGCAATCAAATATTTGACTTGCATAACCTTTGTTCGTGGTCAGTCTTCTGTACTTCTGTGTTCCTGCACCTGGTGATGAGAGGACCAACTCAAGTATTGTTTAGCATAGAGAACTCTGTGTTCTCTGCAAGAATTAGGCATTACATGTTTGTCTGCACTCTTAAAAAAATGGTGCTACAGAAAAGGTTTTCATATAGGATGCCATTAAAGAACATTTTCTGGTTCCCCAGAGATCCATTTACTCAAAGCTCCCTATAGAGGGTTTCATTTGACATACACGCCTGGCCCAAAGTTAATTTCCGGTCTGTGTTTGTTTATCGGTGCGGCTAGTAATATAACATTTAATTTATATTGAATTTATATGAATATTGAATTTATTATTTTGTTATTATATTGCTTATTTATATTAATTGTATTAAATTAAAACTACTAAACGGTGATTGATTTTTTTGTGGAGGTCTAACGAAAGTTACGTTTGTGCCACATAGCATTTATGTTGTTGCCGCTGAAACCATCTATAATAATAATAATAATAATTGTCCGCATATGAAAAAGTATTCATAAGTACATTGTTAATGCAATACAGTGTTCTTTAAGTTACTGTGAATTATTATTTATAATTATTATTACAATGTATTTATTCTAATACAATATTAAAATCTTCATATTCATATCTCCATGTTTAGATTAAGTAATCCAGTGTGTGTGCACACATGTGTAAGTACATTTAAAAAAAAAAGACTTGTAGCTTACTGCCACCCTCTGCAATAGTGGTTTATTATCTTAAACATCACATACCCTCCAATGAAGATCATCATGATCAAGGCATTTTTAAAGGAATAAAACAATAACATAGACTCGATTTCAAGGCCTTGATAACAAGCAGATGTTTTGGAGCCAGGTTTCCCCATAACACCCTTAACTCTCTGGCAACTTGCTTTGTTTTCATCCTCCCGCCAACCTCAAGGCCTTATTCCCATCCTCCCCTTCTCTGTGGTTGACATTACAGGCCTTTGCGCTGGCCTTGGTCTGGATATACTCCCTATATCAGAGCTGTGACAAGGGCTGTATCAGTGAGTCAAACAATGAGCAATTCATGATAGGGGTTAAAGATGTCCACATGTCTTTATGAAGGCCTCTGACGGTGCAGGAAGTCAAGCATTATGTAACACATGTCTGGAGATGTGTTAGCCATCGCAAATGATCCATCAGTGCCTATTGTTTTCTGTGATGAATACATGCTTTCTGTTGGTGGTTTGAGCCTTTTGTTTATTCTACAAAAGGAAGACACATTTCTCTTCTGATATCTTGGTCTTTGGACCCTGGTATCAGCTGTAAAAGACCTCATGAATGCAGTTTTCTGTCATGTGTTGACATATTCTCTCACATGTTCCGTGGGCACTCTTCTTTTCCCTCACGTGGCCATCAAAAAAAGTGATGCTTAGTACATTTTCCTGTGATTTATCAGCATTGCTCCACATTATTAACTTCCCAACTGTATGTTTATTTTCTTTTCGTCTCCTGCGCAAGGCAGGGAAATATCACTCTCCTTCCTGCTAGCACTGAAACATAAATCTGATATTACAGGCTGTCTCGCTGTCTGGAGGCAGGCTGAACTGAATGCATGTCTTTCGCATGACATGTTCTGCTTATAAAACATTAAACACGATCATTTAGCATGACTTTATGATGAAAAGATAACGTGTCATCTGTGCAAGGAGAAAAATGTGTTGGTATTATCATCTTAATTGCAGATGTAACATGAACATCATAGAAATTCTGTAGTTGAAAAGTGTTCACTTAAAGGGACAGTTCACCCAAAAATAAGAATTCTGTTATCATTTACAAACCCTCGGATTGTTTCAAACTTGTATACATTTCTTTGTTCTGCTAAACACAAAGGAAGATATTTGTAAGAATGTCAGTAACCAAACAGATCTCATCCCCCATTGACTCCCATAGTATTTATTTCCCTACTATGGCAGTAAATGTGGTTCTATCTATTTGGTTAATGACATTCTTACAAATATCTTCCTTTGTGTTTAGCAGAACAAAGACATTTATACAGATTTGGAACAATCTTAGGGTGAGTAAAGGAAGACAGAATGTTTATTTTTGGGTGAACTGTCCATTTAAATCTGGGCATAGATTTCTGTGAGCCAATCAAATGAGCCATAATTGCCATGTGAATCACTCTGCAGATGCATGAACAGTGTATTATTTTTAAAATCATGTTTCATTTTATATGAAAAAATAGATCCATATAATGTTTCAACAGCCTTTTAAAAAAAATCTGGCACTATTGCAACATATACAGTATTATTATATAATTAAATATTTGTAAATGGTATATGTACACTATTATATAAAACATATGAAATGTACATATTTGGGGCCTGATGTTTATATTTATAGCAGGGATTATCTGGGACATGCTAAACCTTAACCCTTCAAATCTGTGATGCATTATTGCATAAAACACATGCTTTTTTAATATGAAAGGTCATGCATCAGGTTGAGGTTGTAAGGGGAGGACAGTAGCTGATGGGACTGTAGAGTTCAGACGCAGCTGGTGTGGAGATTTGACCCAGCTCGAAGAGGTGCACAGCTCTGGCCATTAAAAGCCAGCTGTGGAAACACAGACAGATAGAGAGCAGCAGAGCAGATTCAGGTTGCAGGTGTTCAGCAGTCAGGAGGGCATGGAGTTGTTTTTCTGAAGTGTTTAAGGGGCGTCCAGTCATTGGAAGGCTCTGCGGCAATGATTTCCACTGTGAAAACGTTGGATGGGGATAGCATGTTTATGATGAGCAGATGATCAGCCTTTGGCAAAGCTCACAGAGCAGAGGGCAAAAGATGCCAGAGATGCTACATGCAATAGAGAGCATGTCTAAACTGAATGTTAAAGTGTTTCCTGATGTGTCTAAGTAATGAGTCACAGCTGCATTATAACATTTTATTTCACACAGACATTGGATTTGTGAATAACCTCATTATAAAATACTAACAATGAAAATCGCTCAGTAAACAATTAAATCATCTTTACTCATCGGTGTTAGGAGGCAAAATTGATATCCCTCTATAGAAATATGTTTATTTATGCTCATCAGAGTCATTAAACATCCATTGTCTCCTCTAGTCTAAGTGTCTGCTCATCCAAAGAAAAAGAGCCATGTTAACGGCACAATAAGGAATGAATAATGGTCATGCAGGGAGTTGTTTGCTATAAACACTGCTCTCTCTCTCTCTTCTGTCTTTTTTCTCTCTTGTAAAGTCATAACTATTTATATCATCTAATAGATTTAGAGGATACGGTTGCCCCCTCAGCTGGCCATGTTTTCCTTCAGATCCAAGACAGCAGAACACAATACATGCAGGCTCATTTTACCATGGTGAAATGCTCGATATACTGAATATGTGAAGCTTTATTATTGACACATGTTACTGCACTTTAGCTTTTCAGTAACCATTGATACCAGATATAATGGGCAGTATTTTTGGAGCTCATTCAAAGACAGTGCTTACGAAGCAAAAGAGAACATATAGATCTTAACTTTCTTTGCCAAATAACAGACACGGATTTAGGAATTGCTAAGTCTGGGAAACCTCACTGAGTATCTGGGGCCTTCATATGGAGATTGTTCATATTGCTCATATTGTTTGCATGTCTTGTTGTAAAAGGCTGTTGTTCACATTTCCTGAGTTTACTTTGCAAATTTAATTTCCTGTTTGACCAGAGCTGTGTTTATAGAGGGCAGGTGCTGACGTTTATGTTGTTATTACTCAACTCATTTTCTCTGTTCACCTTTGATAACAGTCCAAAAACATAAGTCTTCAAATCACACTTAAAGATATAAAAATATTTTCTTAAATATTTTATCTTTTGGAATGATATAAGCAATACACCTTATTTTTTTGTTTGTGTATTTTATGTTTTTTTTATATTCAGATATTATTTTAAATTGCATTTTTCTCTCAAAGACATGTAAACCATTACACTTAATGGTTTGGTTCTATTTGACAGTTACTGACTGGACAAAAGACATTCAAAGACTGGCTGATTCATAAGCCATAACACATCCTTCTGCGTTTGATATTACGTTACTAACTCACGCAACCTTCTTTTTTACGTCATGCATAATCTATCTTCAGGGACATTTGGCTTTTGACAATATTGATAATATTGAGAAAAAACTACTGAAAAGAAGAACAAAATTATGATAAAGGGTTATCTGTATATATGAACATAGTAGCATGGATAATACATAATTATGTTTTTCTATAGATGATTAAGTGATATTGTAGAGAGCATGAATTATGAGGTTCTCCATGTCACCAATACCTCCAAAGACATCAGTCGTCTTTTATTACATGATAAATCTTCACAGTCATAACAATATAAATATTAAACACTGATAAATGACGCCTGGCTGAATGAATTCCTAGTTCGTGTTGCATTATTTAAGAAGACAAGAAAATTCTGTGGTGGCTTGGATTGGTTATATAAGGATTACACCATGAAGTCCAGTTGACTCAGAAGGAACAAGCAATATGTACTGCAGATAGCAGATGAAGGGTTTGTGGGAGGGAATCAGGCCTGGTTAGAGTCCCAGTAGATCTGCTCGGACAGCTGTGTAGGTGTGAGCTTACTGTACAAAATACTTTTTTAAAGCCTTGATCATTACTGAAAGAGTCCCAAGCTATGAATTTCGCAACTACGTCAAACTGATTTTTGAAAGAAAAAACATAGCAATATATAAAATAATAACCATTTTTGTATTACATGCTCAATGCATGAATCATCTATGCTTCTCAGTTTGTGCAGAAAAGATAATTCGGTGATGATCTCATGACTAGTCATGAAATGTATTGATACTTTATCCATGCTCCAACACCAAGCATTTGGCTACTTTACCACTATCGCAAAATGTGTGCATGTGTTTATATTCTCAGTAAAGGAAGTTTCTCTTTTTTGAGTCCACCTCTGTTCCCACAGCAACTACAGGACAAAGTAATTTATGTGCTGCATGCTGCAGCTAGTGTTACTATGGAGACCGTATTGAGATCATCAGGATTACGAAACAATAGAAAACAATTAAAGCAGAGAATTATTTAAAAATAAAGGAGAAACAGAAAGAAAGAGATCAATTAGCCTCTTCAAACAGTGTGCACTTTCTCTAACTGCAAGCTTTGATGCTGTATCATTATATGTCTTCTTAGTCAGCCAAAGACGAGGCTCATATAATCTTTCAAAATGTCATAATAATCATGCAAGAGTAATTAAAAAAACATTTAATGAAAAACCCTTTGATGCTGAAGTACACTGGAAAAAATAATAGACTGGTAAAATCTATTAAAAAAATGAATGAAATGTTTTTGTCAATATGGTTCGGGTGTTATCCACAATGTATAAAAAATGATTCTTCCGTCTGTTTGCAATTGTTTATGTTCATTTTGCAGCAGTCGTTCTTCTTTGCACAAGTTTCCAATGTGGTAATGATTTCACCCCACAAATACACCTTGAGGCTTTTGGGATGTTGGCAGTAATCAGCTATACGCATAATTAAACACCTTCCTCTAAACTTTTCCACCTTTCATAGGCACTTCCTTTTAAAGCTGCTGCTAAAGAGTCAATTTTCTGCTCATCTATTATTCTTAGCAAGAAATCCCCAAGCCATATGTGAACTTCTATCACACCACACCTGAGGAAAAGCATTATACTTAGAATAGAACTTTCTATTATATAATATATGATATCGACTCTGATTTTAAATGTCCTCGTGGAGGCATGATGTTACAAGAAGGCTACTTTATTTATTCACATTTACATACTCACACAACATTGTAAATATATAAATGGCTGAACTGTGTTGATCAAAGGATGAAAGGATGGGAGGTATCTTTGCCTTTCTGACAGTCTGCCCATTACAGTGTTTCTATTAATTAGGCCTTGTGATGAGCCCTCCATCCCACTTTAATCTGAATGACTCTGGCGCCAGTTTTACTGATAGAAGACTGGCCCTCCCCCTGGATGACTGATGTAAAAGAAAAGCATCCAATCACAGGAGCCTTGTTAAACTCCCTCTTGGCACCAAGAGAAAACAAAGATTGCCAGTGACTTGAGAAGATGGATAAGCATAAGAATGATGAAGAGAGTTTTTAAAGTTGTGAACTTAAGAGAACAACAATTGGTTATAGCGTGTTCAGTTCATGCATCACTTTTTCATTGTTCTACCAATTTTATCAAAAAAGAATATTTCTAGCTTGTGGTACTTTCCGACCCCACCGCTTCTCTCTCACACTTTGCTTTCTGTCCTCTCACACACTATATTGTACAAATAAAGGCAAGAAATGCTACAAAAAAGCCTTTCTGCTTTTATGCTCTTCATTTTCATTTTAATGCTATTTCTAAATCGCTCTGCCTAAAAAATATAATAAATAAGTAAATGTTGTATTGGAATTCACATACACAAGCCACTTATCCTCATTTCATCTTTTGCTACCAAAAATTACAGCATAACAAATGTAACAGCTCATCTGTCAATGAAACATTATTTTATTCATGAGAAATCAGAGCTGGAGAACCACATTTTACGCAGCAGCTCACTAAGAGACTGATGAGTCTGAAAAAGCAATATATACTTTGTAGATTGAACTATAATTACCAAGAACATCATTAGTGCTCCATTCAAGAGCTTTGTGAACAGACATTAAAATATTACAGTAGCAACATTCTGAAAAGACTGTATTGCTGTTCAAAGAAAAATGGTACAATTATTCCTACAGTAGATAATGTAATGGAGACTTTAACAATACCCTGTGGGGTAAAACACAGCAAATACATAAGCAGTCAAGAAGACCATCAAAAAACTACACTATGTTTCTCTTCAAACAAGAATATGAATGACCATTATCCAAAGGCTGAAATTAGACAAAACAAAAGATTAGCAACAAAATGTCTTAAAGGGACACTCTCTGGTTCAAGGAGAATCTGTCAAATTTCTTTGTTTGGTTGAACATAGAGAAAGATATTTGGACGAATGTTTGTAACCAAACAGTTCTTGGACCCCATTGACAAAAATTCCAATGGTAGTCAAAAGTGCCCCAGAACATTTTGCTGTCCTACATTCTTCAAAATATCTTCTTTTATGTTCAACAGAACCAAAATATTATAAAGTAATTTTTCCTACTATGGTAGACAATGGGGTCCAAGAACTGTTTGGTTATAAGCATTCATTCAAATATGTTTTTGCAAATCATAAAATAAGTAAGAGCTGTAAGTACCGTACACTGACATCTTGTGTACCCAGTCAATCAGATTCTACTTGATCAAGAAAGGTGTGGTTGTCTGAGGCTGCAACTAATGACCATTATACTTTGGCTGGGAATGGATTTGCACTCTACTTAATGGCTCCATGTCCCTTTTGGAAAGGTCGGTCAGTTCTCTTTGGTGGTGTATCCCCTGCTTGCGTGCGTAGTCAGAGTTCTTCTTGTTCTGCATCACAGGAGGCTTGGCATTAAAACCGGTCTGTGCAGGCTTGCCACGCACCATCTGAGCAATCAGGGCTATCCGCTAATGATAATGAGCTGGCTTAGAGGTGACACTCTGTGCCTCAAAGAGAAACAGACCACGGGTGATATCTGACTGATCATGTTCAGTGGAGTTTCCTCATGATGGAAGGTCCTGAAAACACAAATGTTCATAGGTGACTGAGGTTTGGGCTTGGAAGTATCTTTATGAAACATGTATTGCTAAGAGGTGGCTATCAGCAGTTTTGAGTATTAACATCTCATAAAGTTGCTTAAGAGAAAACATAAAATACATATAATAGTAGTATTAGATGTTAAACTATGAAGTACCACATTAGAAGTATGTGGGTAGCATACCATTAATCAGATTGTTGGTAAAAGAACTTGGTTAGTTCATATAAAAATGGCACTTTGGTATCTTGGCAAATCTGAACCTAGTGAGATATTGTTGAAAGATTTTTCCTATATCATGAACATTATTGTGTAGCACAAGAACTGAGTAGATTTGAGTAGGTTTGGAGGTGACAGATCTCTGAAAATTCTGCGAGAAGAAGGTGTGAGCTGTCAAAGCAGAAATATCAAAAATTATGGAGCGAGGAAAGATATTTTCCCATCAATGCATCTGCTGATCTTATGAATTTTTTATTCCAGCTGAAAACTCACCTATCTGCACATTGGCCAATGGTATCTTAAAAATGAGTTTATGTCAGCTGGCACCAACTCTACCACACAAAACATTGACAGTACTGTTAAACTCGAGGAAATGTACTACTGAATGTTATTGCCATTATTATTATTATTGTGAGTTTTATATTGTATAAATATTAAAAACAATTCTGGAATCCACTCAGCTCATTTGATATGCGACTGCCTTTAAACCAGAAGCTAAAAGCTTAAGGCTGGTGGGAGAACATCAAGGCAAGGTTAGAGTCCTAAAGCTCTTTGGCTTGTTTCTAAGCACAGATTTGATGGAAAGAGATTTGCACCCAATATTCTCAGCATGTATCCCACACATGGTTTAAGACCTGCAGGGCATTTAACAATTTCACAAAACAAGCAAGATATCAAACTAGGGACCATCATAAGTCAGCTCATGAAATGAACTCATTGACCATATCCCCACCCTTTGACTATTGGGTTATTGAATGAGTCATCTAAAATGAACAAAAAATCGCAATGAACAAAACGATAGAATAAAATAGATTTGATGGATCTAATATTGTATTAATTGTATAAACTAAGAAATATAATTTTCCTTGTGGTGGTAGAAGGCCTTTATTTTGTAAGCGTATGATCCTTAAGTCTGATGCGCACCATTTATCACTGCATGTTGCCCATTTACGTCACTTTTCATCTCTTGGGTTTTGCGCGTTAACAATAGATGCGGGAAGCACAACGGCGGATCATTCATTTTCGCTGTCGCAAAAAGATAGACGATATCATAACATCATTGACGTAGAGCGTCATAATAAATAATAAATTTTGTGCCTCATCACGTGTAAACGGCGTCTGAATAATTTAACCCATGCGTTGCTAAACTAGTGCATGTTCCTCTTTGTGCGTGCCCGCGGACGGAGCATGCAACTGCAGCATCAGTGATGAAGCATTACGACCTTAATCCCTAACGATGATTTCTTCATCGACCATGCTGCTTTGACTTACGGTGTTAGTGTGTGTTGTATATTTATTATGTACATTTGGTGAGACGCGAACAGAAATGCATCCTGGTTGGATACCACCTGCGTTTGGACTACGCCACCGTATCACTCTGCCCTGAACCGCAGCACAGAACATCAGCATCGGCACAGCTGGACAGCGGGCACCTTTGAAGGTAAGAGATTGGCAAACATAAACACTATTATAGGTCAGCCAAAGTGCACGAGATGTACGACAGTTCTCCTAAACCGTTTTTATTTCAGTTAGAGTCGTGCACGAGCTTTCGACACTCAGCAGGTACGTGTAAAGGCGTTTGAAAATACTCAATAATAACCCACTATTATGAGCTTTTATAGGCTACATCTCGTCCCATGTTTATGAATACTCTTCGAATATAATTGCATTTAACTTTGTTTATAAGCTGATATTAACTCTAGACACTGAATAGTCGAAAACATCTTTGTAATATTCGTTGCACCCTGATGCTTTCAAAACGTTTAGTAGTTGCTTTCTCGGGAGAGGCGGTACGAAATGTCTACATTTCAATAACATGCCCTTTTATTCCCATTTCCTCAACAGACTGGTGTATCTAAAAGATGGACATAAATGTTTGATGACATGGCTTTTAGATAAGCAATGTCCTCTTTTGATGGCAGTGTACACGTATTTGTTGTAGTTAGTGCTTTAGGCGTTGAAACGAGGTTAATCTCCAATGACATGATGGCAGTTACTCATGGATGCAGCTTTGTTTATAATCGGGCGTAAAAACAGCGGCAGGTCTCGGTCTTGCCGTCTTATTTTCCGCTGTCGCTGACCATGGTGCTGAAATACACAAACGCTTGTTTATACACGACGAAGTTGCTATTAATATTACGTTACGCTGCTACGTAAAACAATTTGACAAATGAAGAGTTGCTATATTTATGTTGTTTATTCATCAAGAGACGTGTAGTATGCAAGGTCTCTCTCTTTTCTGATATAAGTGAATTAGTATTGGTGAGTAGAATTAGCATTGGTAATTGTACTTGACTTGACTGATCCTAAAACAGTTAAACAAAGATCAAATTATTGTCGAACCTGTAGCCACAAGATATTGAGACTCTTAACTGTGTCTTACAAATGAAGTCAAACTTAATGTTGCAGTCACATAAGTTGGTAGAGTAAGGTGGTTAAGAGGATAACAGATGTATCAAGAAACGGATGCACTTGTGGATGCATTCATTTATGTGGCCACTCCCTTCAGTTTGCTTATTGAAGTCTGACTCAGGAGTTATACATGGGCGTGACTCGCTTTTTTCATTGAATTGCCCTCATATATGCTCGAACAACTCTCCTACCACCATTTTGATGTCACTTATTCTGTTTGCACAAACACAAATAAATCCTTTCCATCAATTAGGACCACCTGCAGAACTGTGTTGGTAATGATAGTGAGCAAGAGGCATAACATAGTCTTGATAGCCCTGCCTGTGGTATTGTGTGGTTTTAAAATAATCTCTTTAGGCAGGTTCAACATGACTATTAATTTTTACATATTTTATTCATTTTTAAATGGTATTTTTTATGTTTATAAGATTGTTGCATATAGAAGGCCATAAATAAAGATCGAAAGAGATATGAGCCATTGCCTTAGGGGAGTGTTTTAATTAACGGCCTCTGACTGAGCATGTGTCACTGTTGCCTGAATACCATATTGTTGCTATGACCAACAGATAAGCAACATCGGGCTCCAAGAAACCCCAGACTGAATTCTGTGGTCTTTGTATCCTGATACTTACTTAGAGATATGAATTGTGCTGAGGGAGACAGACTAATACATTTGATGAGTTGAAATGGTGTTAGCCAGGCAGATTCATTTCACTCGGCAGCCAGTTTATGTAACTGTGCAGTGCACTAGAGGAGGAGGAGAGTAGAGAGCAGGGAAGCAAGAAAATGGGAGGAGTTGCACTATACAGCCTTGACAAAGATGTAGCTGAATAATGGTTTCATCACAGTTTAAAGTTTTTGCATCGAATTTAAATTGTGTTTGGATACTTTTGTCATCTTTTTAAATAGTTATATTTGGAAAGAAATAGTGCTGCAGTAAACAGTTTAATCCTGCTTTTACATTATGCACATTATACCAATATACTATACCTGAGTATAGTAAAGTGCATAATTCATATATGTTTACAGGGTTAGTTCGTCATAAAATAGGAAATTCTGTTGTTTTTTTACCCTCATCTTGTATCAAGCTTTTTTCTTCAGTATTGAAAAATTAAGACACTGGTCTTAAGTTTACCCCAAAATGAAAATCATTTACTGACCCTCTTGTCATTTCAAACCTGTATGACATTCTTCTTTCCTCAAAACACAAAAGAAGCTGTTTTGAAGAATGTTGGTAAGCAAACAGCAGTGGCACCCGGTCACTTTTATTGTAAATTTTATTGTAAAAATGCAAGTAAATGGGTGTCAGTTAACAACATTCTTCAAAATATATTTTGTGTGTGTGTTTGAAATGACAAGTAAATTATTGATGATAGAATTTTCATTTTAGGGTGAACTATCACTTTATTTTCCATCCAATGACAGTAAACTGTAAAATTATAACAATAAAATATACTAAAATGCTAATTTGTGCTCTAGCGAAGCAAAAAATTAATATGGGTTTTGGACAATACAATAAGTATATAATACATGTTATAGTGGGCAGGGATCTGGATATATCACTTATCTTATCATCTCTAAATTCAATTTTTCCAATGAGGTCTGGCACTTAAAACAGCAGATAATCCTTATTTTCTGGACAGCCTGTTGAGCTATCTGCTCTCTCTCTCTCTCTCTCTCTCTCTCTCTCTCTCTCTCTCTCTCTCTCTCTCTCTCTCTCTCTCTCTCTCTCTCTCTCTCTCTCTCTCTCTCTCTCTCTCTCTCTCTCTCTCTCTCTCTCTCTCTCTCTCTCTCTCTCTCTCTCTCTCTCTCTCTCTCTCTCTCTCTCTCTCTCTCTCTCTCTCTCTCTCTCTCTCAACCCTCTGCCAGAATGAATATTGACAGTTGTGTAATTAAAGAAATATTCTTATACAGTGTGAGTCTTGCACATTATTGGAGGAGTACATGCAGTTCTTCAAACCTCCTTTTCCAAACACCATCTGCTTGGGCTCTAGCTTCTGTTGGTTTATTTGATACTTTCTGGTTAAAAGCAACAGTCTCCATCTCTACACAGGGTGACATGATGAAGATGATAAAGATCATTTTTATAGCAAGCATGATGTAGAATTATGCTGTGTAAAGTGTGGACAAAAGTGCCACCAAGGCCCCAAACATTTACTTAGAGCTTAGTGATGGTTTCTGTATTTGAAATAAATGTAAGATCAGAGAAATCACTATTAATTAGAAACCAGAACCATTTACTACATTTAAGATAAATGTTTGTGACCCGTGATCCAGGGGCATACTGCATTTTTAATCATGATATTGAATGCATAAACACTGTGGGTTTGTATTAGATACTGCCTTTCACTAATAACAGATTCACATTGACAACAGCTCAATCAATCAGGCCTTCTTAACACAAGCCATAAAATACGTCCAATCTCTTTACCCACACAATGAGCTTACAATGGAAATCAATTCTTCTTACATTGCCTGCAGATGGCCAGATGCTCTCTGTCTGTCACCTTCTCCCTTACCAACCACCCCAAACTATTAAACTGTTTAAACTGACTCAGTCAAAGCTGATTTATGTGAACTGGATGTCCATTTGCTTTATCTTAGAGTATGAATGCCACATCCCAGTCTGTTTATAACTGTAGGTGATGCTTTGTATTGGTGACTGAAATGAATTTATTTAAACTAAGTGTGACCAAACTAATTTATTAAGAAATATAATGAAAAACAGAATAGAATCTTTAAACACACATTTCATCTAGCCTAAATATTACATTATTATAAACTTCATTTATTACACGGTGCTCTGGAATACTTGATTCTGATTGGCCAATCGCTACATTCCAAGGTCTGATATTCCCTGATAACAACTGCTAAAAACTAATAACACATGGTAACCCAGATGTTGCAAATAATTTTGAAAGGTAAATTTTAATATTACACAAAAATAAAATATAAAATTGTCATTTAATAATATATAAGACTTTATATTTACAAATGATTAAACCAAATAGCGTGTTCCTGGCATTTGAGCGACGTGTCTTACCTTAAAATCGAAAGTGAGTGGGGTTTCCTCGCGGAAGGTCTAATAAAATATTTTCAATCAATATTTCATGTACAATAACTTATTTATGAGGTAAGTAGCCATCTACTGATATATAAAACACCCAGATATCACCCTGTATTATAGGCAAAGCTGTGTATGGAAGTTTTTTACACTGTGGCTCCGTCTCATATGTGTGATTTACACCCATACAGTGTTGCACTCCAGGCAACTGTTAATATACTGAATGTGTCAAAAGTCAGTGGTTAGAAACTCATATTGGTTTGAACACATCAACGTCCCCCCAGCACCCAGAAAAGAATAAATAGCTTCAGTGTAATGTGACTGTGAAGGAACAGATGTGATGCTGGTGTATATGAGCGTTCAGGAGCTTGAATTGGCTGAAATTGCTGAAGGCTGGCATATGAACTTTGCAGCTTTACTTAACCTTTAGATTTACACTTATAAAACAACAGAAAGGACATTTTCTCATTTCATTGTTTCTATAGGAAGCACAATGCTAACTATTGCACAATTAGGTAACTGTAATGTATGGTCAAAACATTGGGTTATGTGAAATATGCACAAAATGTTGGATTCAACTCGTAGTTGGGTTACGTATCATATTGTAGATGATTCGTAACCCAATGATTGGATTTGTCGATGGGTTAAAAACAGCCCAGCATTTTGAGTGCATCATCTGAGAGTTTCTCTGTGGCTCCTTCAGTTTCTTTAGCACAGAATTAAGACATTTCTGTCAGCATAGCAGCCAGGTGCTAAAAAACTTGATACCGTTTGTTTGTGGGAAAGCAGAGAGAGGCAGGAGACGTGCTCTGAGAGATCATTACACTGGTCAATACACATGTGCTCATGTGTGAGGGATATATTGCTCAATAATCTGTTACTGTCGTCCTGCAGACAGTTAGTCAGACACAGAGGAAGAAGAGAGAGAGAAAGAAAATTCTTTAAAGTTGCAGGATTAATGATTTAAAGGTAAAAGGAAAGTATGAAAACAGGCCAGTAGAAGGCTAAAAACGTTGGTAGACAATAGAGAGACTTGAGAGTAACAGTAAGAAAGAAGATTAGAGGTAAAAAGAAATGTCAGAGGAAATGATGTCAATGCGAAGAGTGAATAGACTGGTTTTGTTTTGTGTCTTTTCCTATTTGGCTGCAGACCCAGGGCTCATCAGCACATTTTATTGGATTTCAACATGTAGATCTAGATATTATCCACTGGTTCCTTCCTATCAAGATTGGACCCTCAAAATGTTAACTAAAAAACAAGCTTTTATAATTGTAATGTATATCAAGATGAATTTGAAATACATTACAAAATAACTTTTTCCATCAAACATTTGGAATTTATAAAGGCTCTCTAAAGGGGAAACGGCTGTCATAAACAATTATGATATGTAAAAATCTTCTGATTAATCACACTATTGATGTCATGTGATTTTGTTCACAGCATTGCTTTATCTTCAAGATCGTGTGGAACTGATGTGATGATGATGCTCCAGTGAATCAGACGGCAACATCAGCTGCTCAATACTGCAAGTCCATATCCCAAAGCTTCTTTGGCTCTTTTATTCTCCACAGACTTTCCAGCCTGATCTCTGGAAGCTCTCTTGAGCTATAAGGAGGCTCCAGAATGAGTGGTCTTTTTGCCAAACTGGACCCACGGCGGATCCACTGGGGGGCCACCTGGTATACCTTCCAGTCTCGCATCCTGCGCACAAAGCCGGTGGAGTCTATGCTGGAGAGCACAGCAGGCACTGGAGCTCATGGCACTAAACTGGCTCGTGTTCTCTCCACCGTGGACCTTGTTTCTCTGGGAGTGGGAAGCTGTGTGGGTACGGGCATGTATGTGGTATCTGGACTTGTTGCTAAGGAAATGGCAGGTCCTGGGGTCATTGTGTCTTTCATCATCGCTGCCGTGGCCTCCATCCTGTCAGGTGAGTGCGGCCCCAACTTCCTGTTCCAGTCAGTTTGACACAAAAGAGAAAAATACGCCAAAGAGAAATCTGTCATCCTGCAGTAAACCTGCCTCCAGTGAAGTGTTACTGTTGAAGATTATATCCTTGGTAGTGTTAACAAATGTTTTTTTTTTGGCTGATCCTGAGTCAGTGGATCTTCAGCTGAGGAATGTAGTTATAGGGATAGTTCGCCCAAAAATAAAAATTCTGTCATCATTTATTCACCCTCATATGGTTTAAAACCTGTATGACTTTCTTTCTTCTGATGAACATAAGAAGACATTCGATCAGAATTGTCTGGTTAGCAATGTTCTTCTTTTGTGTTCTGCAGAAGCCATAAAGGTTTTGAATGACATGAGGGTGAATAAATGATGAAATAATTTTCCTTTAGTTCTTTCTGGCTGGTGACCCACAGTAAACTTGAACATTATGTTTACAGGTAAAGCTTTAAACAGCATGCAGCTGTTAACATAAATCAGAGGTAAAATTTATGTAGTTGTGACCATCAATGGCAGAATAAGAAACCAGTTTAAAATGGAAAATTAAAAGAGATATTTTTTCCTGTAGGCTGCTGAACTTTCCAACTATGGAAAAAGAAACAGGGTTCAGAATAAACTGATTTTTGTCATTATCATCACAGGCCATAAAATGCCTTTGTTTGGCTGGCATGCATTTGGCAAAATAAAAAGAACACTTTATACATACAAAATGAGATGATTTATAAATACGACTTTTGTTGGAAGACATTGGATGCACAGATGAAACATGTCTGGTTTTTACAATAGATTTGAGATTTTTTTTAAGTATGCCAAATTGAACTTTGGTGCATATAGAACATTTTAGATTTAAAGTCCATGCCCTCCTGTAGCTCTGATGTCAGAGAGTAAATAGAGGATTAAATGTACAAACGCATAATCCTTATCTATATTCTATTGCTAGTAGGGTTTATTGGGATCCAGCGTGTAAAGAAGGATTTCCCTCTTGACATCCAGCCCTTTGGGATTTTCTGGGTTTGACATTTGAGAATTGATCCGACCCTCCAGCCAAAAAGAAAAAGAAAATCAATGCTCTCATCTCAGCAGCCTCTTAAAGACTTGCCTTTCCTGTATTGATATGACAACATTACCCATAATAACGTACCCCTAACAGTCATAAAGACAAAAAAAGTACATATTTAACAGTGTTATAAGAATAACTGGAATCTCTCCACAGGGGTGTGTTATGCTGAGTTTGGTGTGCGAGTGCCTAAAACCACAGGTTCAGCCTATACCTACAGCTATGTGACAGTTGGCGAATTCGTGGCTTTTTTCATTGGCTGGAATCTGATTTTGGAGTATCTGATCGGCACAGCAGCAGGAGCCAGTGCACTCAGCAGTATGTTTGACTCGCTGGCCAATCACAGCATCAGTGGCTTCATGATCAACCACATAGGGACGCTCAATGGACTGGGTGAGTACAATGCAGTTAAGGACGCTTTCACGAGGGCCTGCATGGTTTTTTTGCTGTCTTTTAAATGATGTGAACACTTTTGGGGTCAGTCTGCTGGTGATATAAATGCAGTTTTTTAAAGTGCCCGCTCTTGTTGACGTATAGTGTGTGTGTGTACGTGCTTGTACTGACCTTGCCGACAACTGATGTCCTTCAGACTGCATAGATGATGACCCATGTATAATTTCTGCACGTCTCTTCAAAAATCAGCTTGCACTCTTTGCATTATATTCACAGCAAGCGTGTGCAAGTGTTGTACATATTTTAATAGCATTACTTTTATCCTAAGTAAATGCAAACAGTATAAACAACTGCCACGGCTCAACCAGACACTACAATGTGAATGATCTCTGGGGAAAATCTAGGTTTAAAAGACACAAATGTCCCTTTAATTTATCACCTGAGTGGAGTTACTTTTAAAGAATAAACTGTGGAAAATAGGGACCTTTAACTTCTGTATTCAGCAGCATGACAGCCCAACAACAACTTGTTAAGACATAACAGCCTCCCTCACAATTTCTCCTCCAGTGTGATAAAGAGGCTCCAGTTATCATTTGCAAGTGAAAATAAGTAGGAGAATGTACAAATTCTTGTTTTTTTAAGTGTTCCTTTGATAAAAAATGCATTTTCATCTTGAATAGTGTTACTTTTTCATTTTTTAATAGTTTGTTCAGGCAGAAGGGACAGTAGAATATATCTGAGACAGAAGGCATGGTTTTCATGCATGAGTTCTGTGATAGGCCATTAGAAAATATAAAATATAAAATATAAAATATAAAATAGAGTGCAACTAGAGCCTCAAAGTAAAGATTAAAGTGATAGTTCAAATGAAATTTCTGTCATCATTTACTCACTCTCTTGTCATTTCAAACCTGTATGACTTTCTTCTGCAGAACACAAAAGAAGATATTTTGAAGAATGTTGGTAATTGAACAACGACAGTACCCATTCACCCATCAGTCAATGGGTACTGCCGTTGTTTGGCTACCAACATTATTCAACCTCTTCTTTTGTGTTCTGTAGAGGAAAGAAAGTCATACAGGTTTGAAATGACAAGAGGCTGAGAAAATTATGAAAAAAAAATATATTCGTGTGAACTGTCCCTTTAAGAAATGTGCTGTTGGGCATTCTGGATAGGAAAATATGAGTTCATCACATTGTCTGTTAACAGGAAGATATTACATATGTGATACTGGATCTGCCCCAGACAAAACATCACATAACACGCCAAAATGATCTAACTCACCCAGTAAAATCTCTTGTTTTATTTTTACCAGACCACATTCTCTTTAAGTCCATTATAATCTGTGCCCCTCCATCTGTGTATCTGTCTCACACAAATAGTAGGCGGTTCATAATCATTTCTGTTTAGTATTCTGAGTATTCTTAGAAGCACATGGTTTATTCATGACAGCATTAAGGGGTCATATGAGGATTGTGTGTTGTGATGATGCGTAAACAGGTGTATAACCTCACTACGTTCATACAGGAGATAGAGAGACAAGGCATCAATCTGTCACTTTAGTGAATAACATTATCTGTGTTCTAGCAGGTTTAGGACGAATTATGTTACCTACCTGTCTGTCTGTCTACATACCTAAGAGACCTCCACCCATCCATATTATAGTATTCAAATAACTTTCTTTTTGAATTTTGTTTTTCATATGATGATCTGTTGTTGTGGTCACTTTTTGGAAATGACGAATCACTGATTTTTTTACCTTTTAGGTAAGGGTGAGCAGTCGTATCCTGACATCCTGGCCCTCGTCATAGCCGTCCTGGTGACAGTGATAGTCGCTCTGGGTGTGAAGAACTCAGTGGGCTTCAACAACGTGCTGAACGTCATCAATCTGATAGTGTGGGTCTTCATGATGATCGCAGGACTGTTCTTTGTCAGTGGGAGCAACTGGGACGAGGGACGATTCCTGCCTTATGGCTGGTCCGGGGTAAATAGATAAACCTTTCATCCCTACATGAACTTAGAAACATGGTTTAAAAATGATGCACCAGTAAATCACATAACATTTTGTTGATGTCATGTCTAATTTCATTTCAGTGAATAAGAAAAGTTCACATCATACTTAATCTCATAATGTTTCACTTAGACTTTTAACACAAACAATGACGAGGAAATTACATTGTCTGTTCTGTCTGCTCAACAGGTCATGCAGGGAGCAGCTACCTGCTTTTATGCCTTTATAGGATTTGATATCATAGCAACTACTGGAGAGGAAGCCAAGAGTCCCAACACCTCCATCCCTTACGCCATCACTGCTTCTCTCGTCACCTGCCTAACTGCCTACGTTTCTGTGAGTATACAACGTCCAGTATGAAAACTTTGTGTCTTATTGATATTAGGTCATCTGCTACCTGTTTATACTTACATCTTACAGCTCTGAACATTTTGGAGACCACTCAAAAAATAACTCGTTCGTTTGGAATGGAATGGCTACAATACATGTAAACATGCAGATTAAAGGCACATTTGGAGAGGTCTCTTCAATTTTCCAGAGCTGTGTGCAAGAGTCATAGAAAAATGAAGTGTGTATGCATCCCTCACAGGTTTGGAAACAAGATCACTTAAGGTTTCTTATTTGTTCTTTTGATTTAATATGTAGCCTTTGTGCTCCCAAAGAGAGTCATTGATTATTTTCTTCATGAAGCAGATTTATGAAAAGCTCCCTGACTTTATCACCTTCCAATGCCGTCTGCCTGTAGGAGGTTGTCATAGTAACAAAATGAGAGATAACTCACCAGCACGCATCTTTCCTGCATCTCAATGTAGATTAAAGTATATTCCCGTGTAGTATATGTATTTATATTTCTCATTCCACACATCACTATCCTCCCTCAACACACGCTGGGAAAAATAGCCTGTACCAAAATGGCTCTTAATTTTCACTTCTAAGATTGTCATACGAGGCGCAAACGTGTTAATTAAGTGTTCACCCCTCCATATGTCATTCTGTTTTGGTTTCACATAGACTAATTTTAGTCCAGGAATCTCTCAGTCTGTATGTCTGTGTAGGTGTGTGCATATGTGTGCTTGAGTTTATCATGAATAATAATGAACATATCAACTAATTAATATAAACTGGTGTTGCAAAGCTTTTTGCCCAAAAACACAATGCTTCATAAATGTTTGCAGGTTCAATGCATAGCAGAAAATAAATGGATCATTTAAACCAGAGTGAGGTATATCAATCTTTCTTTTTCTGTCTCAGGTGAGTGTGATCCTTACTCTAATGGTTCCCTACACTGAAATTGATACAGAGGCTCCGCTGATGGAAATGTTTTCTCGACATGGCTTCCAAACTGCCAAATATATCGTGGCCATCGGCTCCATTGCAGGACTTACAGTCAGTTTGTTGGGATCTCTCTTTCCAATGCCAAGAGTCATATATGCCATGGCAGGAGATGGTTTGCTCTTCAGGTAATAATAAGAGAATCAGCCACAAAGTCATGTTTGGTTTGTGATGATTTGAAATATTAGTATTTCATCATATGTTTTAAATGACGGTTCAATGTTAGAATCAGTTTTCTTATAGTAGCATAATATCAATAAACAACATAGGTTGATGTTAAAATAGCTTTGCTGAGATTTTAACAAAGGCTTTCAAATTGATTAATCCAAAATAAAAGTTTGTCTTTATGAAATATATATATATATATATACAATGCATGTATATATTTAAGAAATATGTGTAATATATTATACATAATATAAACTATATTTAAATATACATGTATATATTCATCTAAATATTTCGCCAGTGTTTTTCTCCATATTTAGTGATTTTTATTTTGGGCCATAAATAATTATTATTAGTCACCCTTTATGTTTGACACTGGGTTTTGGAAATATCTAAACAATAAAAAGTATTAAAAAGTGCTTCTCAACTTTGATAACACAGTATGTAATCATTTCCAAAGTACAGTGTATTTTTCATTTCCTGTATGTGTGTGCATTTATATATACATAAAAATATACATAACATAAACACATATATTATATCTAAACACAAACATTTATTTTGGCAGCCCTAATTTCAACATTGCAGCAACATTTTTAACAGGTTTATCTTTTAGTCAGATCAATAGTTAATGATAAACCGTTAAATGTTAGAAGGAGAATGTTTAAATTGTTTTCAGGAGAACTCATGCCATTACACATCCGCAAAATCAATACTAATGTAATTGTCTGTCTAAAAGACTGAACATGTCGGTGATAAAATTGATATTTGGATAAATGAATTCATATCATAAACACAGTCTGACTAAAGCTGTGTGTTGTAGGTTCTTGGCCCATGTGAGCACATACACAGAGACACCTGCCGTGGCCTGCGTGGTGTCTGGGTTCTTCTCGGCTCTATTGGCTCTGCTTGTCAGCCTGAGGGATCTGATCGAGATGATGTCCATCGGCACTCTGCTAGCATACACGCTAGTGTCGGTTTGCGTGCTACTGCTGCGCTACCAGCCCGAAGGAGACATCCACGGCTTTGTCAATTTTCTCTCGGAGCAGAATTCCAAGCGTAAAGAGGGGGTGTTGGCCGAGTGCGAGAAGGATGCCTGTTCGCCGGTAAGTGAGGGCGATGATTACGGAGGACCTACCACAAACACCTGTGGAGCAAAGAATCTCCCGTCGCTAAGTGACAACGAAATGCTGATCGGCAAGCCCGACAAATCTACCTACACCGCCAGCCACCCGAACTACGGCACTGTAGACATGTCCTCAGGTATCGAATCGGACGAGGCGGACGGTGTGTACCTGCTCAAACTGAAGAAGCTGCTTGGGCCGCGCTATTACACCATGCGCATTCGGCTCGGGCTGCCGGGCAAGATGGATCGGCCCACCGTGGCCACGGGTCGCACTGTCACCCGCTGTGTCGTTCTGCTCTTCATTCTTATTTTCTGTTTCTGCTCTCTCATCATCTTCGGCTCGGGTCAGATCGCAGAGGGTCAATGGTGGGCCGTGCTGCTGCTGGTGATACTGTTGCTGGTCATCATCATCTTGGTCTTTATCATCATTCAGCAGCCTGAGAACCCAAAGCGTCTGCCCTACATGGCTCCCTGTGTACCCTTCGTCCCAGCCTCAGCCATGCTGGTAAACATTTACCTCATGCTCAAGCTGTCCAGCATCACGTGGATCCGTTTTGGCATGTGGTGCTTTGTGGGTGAGTTTTGCCATTGTTATATGTGGAGAGGATAGCAGATATGAAAAGAAACCACTGTCAATAAGTTGCTACACTTTTAAAAATAATTTTTTTTAATCAAATGAAATTACATTTGTGCATCAACTTATGCATGTTTGTGTCTGCAGGTGTTCTGATCTACTTTGGCTACGGCATGTGGAACAGCACCCTGGAGATCACGGCGCGCGAGGAGGAGGCCCACGCCAGCACGTACCAGCGTTACGACATGGGCGTGGATGACAGTTTTGCAGCGGATGATGATCTGTATCCTTCAGGAGACGGCGGCCAGTTCCAAAGCTGGAGTTCCCAGAGGGGCAGAGGCGGCCACCAGAAACAGCAACACCAGGAGCAGCCCGACGTCCACGACAAGGCAGACAACAACAGGACCTCACACAGCAGGGCCAAAAGCAAAGCTGCCAAACCCAGTCCAGGCTTTGAGGCGCTGGTGGTTGACGATGATTTGGACGATCCTTTGGAATGAGAATGTACTTGTCCACCAACGACTGCAGAACCCCTGGGCTAGGTTGTTATCTCTGCAATGAATATTTATATCATTCCCATTTCTTCATTTGCAATCTTTTTCCACTTCTGGTAGGATAGTCTCAATGGTCAGGGTGTATTTAATATATCTTTAAAATGAATCTTTTGGATAGTTTTTTTTAAATAACTTAGCCCCTAAATAGTCCTGAGTTCTAATTGTATTCACAGTAGGGAACTCTACAGACTCACCATGCACTTATATGTCAGTTTATTGGTTCCATTAATAGCACCCCAACCTCCAAAGTACAATGGTGAGCATGACATTTATTGTCATCTGGCGGGTAGTTTACAACAGCCCTGTCAGTTATCACAGTTACCCTGAAACAAGCCTCTTGGAACTGAGAAGAGGGTCATTTTGCGTAGGTCTCTTTCTATGTTCCACATATATTTACTTTCTTTATGTGGGGTCAATTTAAAACCAGCTGAAACGTCGCCATTCAAAGCCCTTGCTGCAGAAGTTCACTTTAAAACCAATTTGCACAAACTTGTTATTTAAATATCTTCTTGCTTCAGATATTGTTCTTAATATAAACGCCATGAAATGCAAAATGGATGGACAAACGTTTTAATGGCCCCACAGTGACATAGTTGACTCTCTTCCATGTTAACATCTAGCCCAAGTGAGGTTTGGACCGTAGGTTACAAATAGTAATTGGACTTAGCTTGCAATAGTGCCTTCATCTGTTAATGTGTGCTTTAAATATGTCCATCAAAATGTCCATGCTTGTTGTTTTCGTATTTTCGTTTGATGTTGACGTAAGGAGGCATCGCCATACTGTAGGTTTGTTTCCCGGTTCTGTCATGTTTCACCGCTCCATTCATCTTATGCCAGTGATTCCACTCCATCCTTGCAAGCAGGCAGCTCTGTGTAAATACCGACAGTGTGACCACAGTACGATTTGTGTCTCTCGACCAGTTAGTGTACATTCCCTTTGAAAAAAGAAATAGGCAAACAGAGGCTACATGAAGTGCATGTAGTGGGGCGCGTGTTGTGCATTTTTATCTGGGTGTGCTCTTCTGCTGTTCCCTCCCCAATGATTCACGTAGCGTCCGACTGATTTGTCCAATCCAGCTCTATCTGTGCTGCAGCTGTGCCAGCCGAAAAGGCAAATTGAAAAACAGATAACCAAGCCAGGCCTCAAATTCATTGAGCACATCATGCCACATTGCGTTTCATTTTACTTCCTCTCTCATGTTTGTAATATGTTAAATCTTAGAAGATTGAAAAATAGAAGATTGGGTTGCCATAAAATTAAGCTTGCTGTCTATAGCAGCCATAGGCTGCCATCTAGCATAGTGTATAGAGTTTTGTTTGGGGCCTGGATTGGTTTGTTTCTTGCATCTGGTGTATGATGTGATTATCTTTGTGGCATTTTGCTGAATGTGTAGCATGTTACAGACATACAGGGTCCAAAGTAAAACTGTGTTCTTGAGTATTTGCATGTGTGGTGACCGTCGAAAGACTTGATGTAACTCTCAAATGTAGCATTGTGGGAGATAAGGAAAGCAGTCTGCCCCCCCAAACAGAGCGGCCTCTGTTTACAAAGCAAGCCAAAGTCTGCAACCTCTCTGTTTACTGTATCTGACAAAAGACACCGTTTTACTTCCATAGAGTATCACCATATAAAAGCGTAGAGGCGTGACAAAGAAATCGAAGAGAAGTATTTTTTTACAGGCATTTCAGAACTTCGGGTTATCTGCGGGGTTGCTTATCCATCGCTGGTGGTATTTTGTGGGTTCAGCAGAACTTCTAAAGAAAAGTTGGGAAAGCATATATTTTTAATGACCTCTTTCTAGATAGATAAAACGTAAGATTTTTGGATTTTGATTTAAGAGTTTTCAGTTTTTTATGTTCAAATTAATATGCCTAGTAAAGAGTAGGCTCGATGAGGGCACGGTTAACAAGACAAAAAAATACAGAGATATTTTGTTATTAGGAATCTGTATGAAACATACAACAAAAAGGTTTCCACTACTGCTTTCAAAGTCAGCTACTATTTGTTATTTGTCTTTGAGAAAAGGTACAGTGTTTGTACTTTGTAAGCTATCTTTCCTGCTTTCATAGTTTGTTCGGTATTTGTTCAGGAAATGTGGAGATTGGCTTTCCCTGCAAATCTGATATTTGTTTCTGCTGTATATTTTGGTATGAAGTGGATGTATTCTGGTTTCTGATTTTTTTGTACGAATCTATTTATTGTTTCTTCTTCTTGTGGTTTGCTCTCCCGTTGCACTGTGTAATGAGATGTTAATATTGCTTCCATGCAACAATGAAAGTCATTTATTGCAGATCAGATAAGACTCTTGATTTTCCTTTCGCTTAAAGGCAGTATCACAAACCCAAAATCAGACGTAACAAATATCCTCAACCGGGTGGCTTGTGTAAGCGCTGCAGTCTAGCTCCGTTTCCTGTGGGGTGGAGCGGCGAGCCTAGAATAACACTGATCTGAGGGCAGTACCTGAGCACAATGGAAACATGGTCATACTGGGAGGGCCGCCATGGGCTATGCAGAGGAATGAGACGAACGATACTGTTCCATTATCATTGCTACAGTGGTGGTCTATGTCGATGTGGTACAATATGGTTTTGAGATATCAAAGCATGTTGTTATATTTAATTCATACAGACCCGTCCATCTGTATGGCATAGGCATCGACTTAACCAGCCCTCCTGAAGCACACTCCTCTTGTGGGAGGGTCTTCATAAATGTGTTTCCTATGAGATACTCATAGGATGTCATTTGTGTCCATTTTCTGTCATCTACTTAAATCAAACTTAAATGTGATGTCCTTATATTGTATGTAATATATGGGGACCCACCATCCCCGTTGTTCTGATGCAAAATATCCTGGTGCTAAGCAGACATCCTGGATGCGAGGAAGACGTGAATGCACTGGCAGTGTGCGGTAGATTCTATTTTCCAGGGATGCTTCAAATACCTTTATTTAGGTAAACTTTACATGTAAATAGTAGGCACTTTTTGCTTATGCAAACATATTCATGCAACAAACAAAACCAAAATCTTGTTTATGATCAACAGCTTCTATAAGCTACTTTAATAGTGCATTTTAATGGATAAACCTCACAGGGCCCAAGACAACCTTTTTATAACCGAGTCTCCTTGTGTAGGCTGTAATATAGTGGACCCCTCTTGTCCAAGGGTCCAGGACAAATATTGTCTTCCCAAAAACAACAGTTCTCTTAATACTTAATACTAATGTCTTTTGCTTCCAAAGGTTATCCTAATTCTGAACCTTTTTAGAAAAGAATCACATGTCTCCAAATTCTTTTGGTAAACATTCTAGATGTTTAATTTTTTTCACCTCCGATTTCTGTGTTCTACTCAAGGTCAGTCTCATTTTCCAAGGAAAACACAGCCAAGCTACATCTTGTGAGTCATGGTTCCAATATTTCCACATCAGCGTACAATTATTTTCTCAGAAAAATGTTAACTCAGTAGCACTTTAAAAGGAAAATGAGTTGCCGTGTGTTTGTTCCAAATGCAGACTTGCTTTTTGCCTCCAAAGAACATGCAATGAACACTCAGGAGGCTGGATTAACATCAGAAGAATTCTCCTTTCAGCCTCTTATTTCCTGCTGGTTCAGGTTATTCTTTGTCTCGCCCTCTTTATAGAATCGTGTGCAGCCATATTTGGAAAAGAAATGTATTGTAGCTAACCAGACATGTTTTCCCAATTTAATTTATTCCATTATTACAGTAACTACCTCCAACCAAAGAGGAAATGTTAAAGGATTTGTTAACCCCAAAGTAAAAATTCTCCCATTATTCACTATTATGTCACAAGCTGTAGCCTATGACTTTCGATCTTTTCTTGAAATACAAAATGAGAAAATCTGGAGATTACAATACATATTGACCTAAGCTTTAAAGCTTCTTTAGTGGTCCATGTAACTATTCGTATTGAGAAGCAAAATGATTACTTTAGGTAAAAACAGACAGGGTGAGAGAATTTTAATTTTTGGGTGACCTATTCCTTTAAGACTTACAAATACGCAATAATTGAGAAATCTAAGCTGAACCTTTTTAGTATATGATCATACTGACATGATTATATTTGCTGTCTTTTTTCAATCCCACAAAACCACAGGGACAAAAATGATAAAATACTGCTCATATCTACACAGTGTCTCCATAAGGTACTGTACAATAGCCTTTACTGCATAGGATCCTATCTAAAAAACAAACGATTAATGCCACATATATCTTCATCTATGGCCGATTACAACCGTTAACCTTTAATGAGTGCCAACTGTCAATAGAAACAGCTTCTCATTGAAGAGAAATCGATGCAGGTACAGGTGTGTCCTGAGTACCATGAATTATAATATATGCTCTTGAGTGTTGTTAGCTAGAATAAATGAGTACATTAATAATGATGCAGTACACATGCCTGAGCATCTGGCAGGTGCTGATACTTAACAGTATACAGTATATCGTCCCTTGGAGAGCAATTCTGCTTTCAGTAATATAGTTTACAGCTCCGTTTCCCACAGGATTTTATATGAAAAACGAGACACTGTCCATAGTAATAAAAAACTATACTTTCATAGCTGAAGAGAAGGCAATTTCACATGGACAACATTGTTTATTATAACACATAAAAAACAGCATACCAGTATTACAATAAATAACAGAGTCAGTTACTGCTTTGATCCAATTTTGCTCTGGGCAGTTATTATAAATTTGCCATCTTAATTTCACTGTGTGTTCTTGACATAAACAGTGTTCTAAAAGTTCTTAGCTGTACAAAAAAAAGAAAAACAACATTGTCAAATACTGTTAGTATTCATATAAAAATGCAAAATGCATGATTTCAAAACTTTTACTACAAAAAGAAGTATTATATTGTGTAGAATCATGAAAAAACATGAAAACTAAATCCTTCAGTACTGGTCCTCAGATTACAGCAGGTCTTTCACCAGCGTCCGTCCCTTATTACTGTATGTAACACTGCTGCCAAGTGAAAGGGCTAGAGGGCAGCTGTACGATAACAATCCACAGTGTCACCACTGAAGATACAGACACGGATGAAACACAAAAGTAAAAGGAGAGAGAGCAAAAATCGAATGGGCCGGACAAAACTGCATAAGATCTGGCGAGCCGAAGTATTCCCAAAGCTCACACGTGTGCGCTCTTGGCATGGTTAGTGGAGGCAGTGCTTTGATGGGTGGGGCTCTGTTTGGAGTAGTAGAATCGATTGTTGTCAGTGTATGAAGCAGGGGTGTCAGATGAGCAACAGGTGATCATACAGCCTCCCAGCAAACAGAGTGCAGTGCCCACCCAGCCAGAATACAGGGAGAAGCCAAAGGACATCAAGCCCCTCTCGTGATGGGCCCCAATGGGAAACCACACAGTGGAGACGATGCCACAAAAAGCTGAGGAAACAACGACAGAGAATCAACACAAAATGTTCTTGTTTTGTACATATTTACATTAAAGAGCTGTAATTGCAAATAGAAGGTCAAGTCTTGAAAGATACTCTTTAGGGGTTAAACAGCAATACTGTAATTATAGCCTTCATTGATGATTACAGTAACTCAGCCAAAGGAAATATGGCTATTAGATATATGAACAAATGCAGAGCTAATTAGAGTTTAATCATAAAATCATAATCCTCGGAGAGGACGACGGAAAATCACTTTTATTAGGCTACTAAATAATTACAGAAATTAACATTTTCCCTCTGGGAGCAATAGTTGTCTCAGCAGCGCAGGCGTACTGACTTGAGAGATTCATCACATATTTAAGACCTAAATCAATAAAATATCATGCCTACCAGTGATCAGTATTAGGATTCCTCCAAGCACTGATCGCTTATTCTTGGCGCTTTCTGGTTCACTGCCAAGGTTAATACAGGACATGGACATGAGCACGAGCGCGACGGCAGGCAATCCCAAGATCGATGCGGTGACCATTAGTGCTCGAGATGTCTGGATGTAAGCTGGAAAAAGATATGGCAAAGGGACAATCTTTTTATTATTTATTTACTATGATAATGGTAGGCTATATATTATTTTTTTTATAAAATGTGAAATTTTCAATCAGACACCCGGGAGGGAATTTAAATCATACGGAGTTCTGACATATTTGTTTAATATTTTATTAAGTAAGTTTAGTTCCTTGACTAAACATCTTAGTTTACATAGACTATATTAGTATTTGTAGACAACATAGTAGCAAAAAATCTGAAAAAAATATTTCAACCGTTATAAGCCATATTTATGCTAAATATGTCACTATTATTATTGTGGCTATTATAATAACCCCATTCGTAATTAATTTATTGAAACATCTTAACCCCCAAAACAAGGTTACACCTACCTGGTAATTCGAGAATCTGGGTAAGTGTGATGCAGTGATACAGCGCCGTCGAGATCACGCAGTCTGCCCACAAACCTTTTGCCTCCAGTTCATCCATCTTCCTACAGGTGTTCATGTTATATTTACAGGTGACGACCCAGTCATTGGTGGCAGTGGCAATGATGAGCCCGATCCAACCCAAAAAACTCATCAGAAAACCCGTGAACTGTATGCAAGTGTTCGCCATGATGTACAATGGTTGCAATAAAATAAATGTCCTCTTCTGCGTTCAAACAAAAAACAGTCAAATAATCTGAAGCCTGCCGAACTCGAGTGCGGAATTTATCTGCGGTAGTTTCCAAATATTTTAATCCATTGCGCAAAATTCATGTTGAACTAAAGTTGCTTACGGCGAGCATCATCACGTTTGTATAGTATCAGTGACCCGTTAGCTGTGCTTTTATAGGGGAACACGCACTAGAGAAAAAACTACTTTCAGCCAATCACATGAGACGCACTCTCCAAGGTTACTCCTTGCATATATTGCTGAAGTAGCGAAGAGTTCAAGCGCCAGGACATTGCTAGATTTGTGATGTATGGCTGCCCTCTGCCGGTTTATTGTTCAATCTGCTTTGGGAATTTACTATAAAGAAATGTCCTATAAAAATATACATCTTAAAGGAACAGTTTACCCAAAAATGAAAATTCTGTCATCATTTACTCATCCAGAGTTGTTCCAAATCTGTATATATTTCTTTGTTCTGATGAAAACAGAAAGATATTTGGGAAAATAATTGTAACCAAACAGTTCTTGGCCACCATTGACTACCATAGTAGGAAAAATTACAATGATAGTCAAAAGTGCATGAAAGTTTGCTTTCATGCATTCTTTAAAATTTATTTTGTGTTCAACAGAACAAAGAAATCTACAAAGAAAATGTCCTACTTTAGTTGTTCATTTTGGGATGAACTGTTCATTTAAGAACAAATAAATAAATACATTTTTAGGCAGCTATACATACACTATATTGCCGAAAGTATTGGGTCACCCTATCTAATAAACAGGTTTGATGACTTTAGTAATTTCCATGAGTAATGCTTCAGCATATCATGATATTCTATGGAACTGTGTGCTTCTAATGTTAGTGTATGAGACAAGGTTCAGAAAGAAATAATTGATTCAGTCAGTGTGGAAGAACTTGACTGGTCTGCATAAAATTTTAATTTATTGAAAGGATAGCCCCTTGAGATGTAACATCTCATTTTCATAATAAAACCAAGTCCTGAACCCAGCTGAACACATTTGTGTCATTTTAAATGCAAACTTTGAGCAAAGAACTCATCACCAAACACCAATGACTTGTGCACAGGAGTTGTCATTTTGGGACGGAAAAAGGGGCTTTTGAAACAAATGGCATTGTAAGGATTTTTTTCTCTGCAGAATCTCTGTTGCAACAGTTTTGGAAGCACCTTTCTTCAGTACAAAATGGTCTGTACCCCTGTGTACAAGCCATTGATGTGGAGTGATATGTTTTTGGCTCAAAGTCTGCATTTAAAGTCACACCAAATGTGTTCAGCTGGGTTCAGGACTTGGTTTTATGCAGACCAGTCAAGTTCTTCCACACTGACTGAATCAATAATTTCTTTCTGAACCTTGTCTCATACACAGGGGCATTGTCATGATGGAATAGAAAAGGGTTCTTCCCAAACTGTTGCTATTAAATTAGAAGCACACATTTCCATAGAATATCATGATATGCTGCGGCATTAAGATTTGTACTCATGGAAATTACTAAAGTCATCAAACCTGTATATTAGATAGGGTGACCCAATCCTTTTGGCAATATAGTGTATTTCTGCATGCTTCTAGCTCAGTTAGTCTTACTTTTGGGGAAAATGAAGTCATGACTAGGTAGAGTACAAAGCAGGTGAGTTCTGCACCCAGACATCTGACATCACTGTCAGGACATCAGTTAGATGTTGACTATGTTGAAAGCTGCAGACAGCGGCAGAAGATCTGAGCTATTTTTCCACTAGGGGGACTCCTTACACACAGTAACCCAAAGAAAGTCTATAGTACAAATACTGTAGGCTATCTTGAGACAGATATCATTATCATTCCATATTCATCTAAGAGGCAGGTCAGTAACATTCTGCTTTTGGAGTACTCTTACAATGCAGCACAAGACAGGGAAACTAACACAGGCTTCCAAAACAAATCAGACAAAAGTGAACATCTTGTGTAATATGAAGACATTTATATTATGGTGTATGTTGCTCAAAAATAAACAAAATAGACAACTACTTTAAAAAGGCAATTTTTAAGAGAGATGCTTTTGACCTCTATAATGGGGTAGAACAGCATATACCAGCAGAGGCTAAGTCGACTATAACCAGCCGACCCTTATGCCCTTGACTACATATTTGTTGGTCCATTCCAAGTATTCCAAACATGTTTTAATCTAATCTTCAATGTTTGCTTCATTGCTGTCAGTGTAGCTTCGCTGCTGTAAAACATTCCATGTAACCTGAATAATAATAGAGTTTTAGATGCATTAATCTCAACAGTCTCTCTGTATAATCTGGAGCGAATTAAGTGGATAACATCTTGTATTTCCCAAATTCATGGCTGACTTCACTAAATATGTAGGTCTTCTTTTGTTTACCTTATTAGAGCCATGCTTGTGAATGTAATAAACTGTCAACAGCACCCTTGTTCCTCCACGTCTGCCATTCTAAAGATCCTCGAGGGGCTAGAGAAATCACCATACAAAGATCTCAGGCAATTCATCATTTGCTCCAGGAACATGGCAGCATTGGAATGTGAAAATTAAGCTAATGAAATGGGTCCTGACGTCAGTCTGACAATGCTAGATGATCAAAATGTATCGCAGAACAGATCCATGCTGTGTAAGCAACTTGCCGGGTGGACCGAACATCTTTAAATCACCTCAGGAGGCAGCGAGAGATCAAATCATCTGGGTTTTTACCTCCGTCACTGAATTACATCCCTCATGTCAGAGCTTCTACGTGAACAGCAAGGTTGTTAGCCGCTGGGGACATCAGTAAAAGCCGGTGGATATTTCTTTTGATCTGTACAGGGACTTTAGGCCATCAAAGCTTTTCTCATTGACTTGATGTCATGTGGTTTTTACGTCTTTATGGAGTCTGATAAGGAGTTCGCCATCATCATCAAGGACATCTAAGCATGATTTTCAACGTACTTGAAAGTGTCAAGCATAAGTATCAACATCCAAAGCAACAAAGTTGGTTATTGAATAGATTTATTAAATAATCAGCATCGCTCATAACTTTGATGTACTGTGTGATGCTGGTAATTCGTCTTATATTACGGGTGGAGCACATTAGTTTAGGCTCCATGCAAACGAAATGGCATTCAGACCCTTGGAGTGCTCCTATAAATAAATGTGTAATTTCATGCACTGTCTCTCATTAGAGCCAAAGATATTCTCTCTAGTGACTGATGGGGCACTAGCATTTGCTTATTGTGTCTGACCTCTTTCCTGCCCATCGAAGGTTATTTGTGTTTCTTACTCAAAATGTATATGAATATTATTTTTGGGGAATTTGAACCATACTCGACAACTAACAAATCTTTTGCGGGGGAGGGGGTCTGACATACTTGTTACTTTTTACTGCATCTGTACCCTCAAAGTACAAAGTATAGGTATCATATAGGCTTTAATCTTTTTTCTTCTTCTTATACAATGACTTGATTTATGGCTTCTTGACTTATGGCTCTTCTAATATAATCTCTTGTCTTATGCTTACGGCAAACAAGCCAATCAAATTATTTTACTGACACTGTAATACATTATACAGCCACAACTGCGGTCATTTGTTCATGTAAAGAGATCTCTCACCACATATACAGTACTGTAGAGAACGCAACACAGAAGCAACTGAATTTCAGGTTGAAGTTTCAGGTAGGTTTATAAGATTGTTTACATCTAATCTTTTACTGTATGTCTTAAAACCTTACAACACTGAGGACACTGAGAAAGCATGTATGTGCATCGAGTATGCATCATGGGACAAGATTTCACTTTTTAATACATAACTGTCAAGTTTTTTTACTTTAATGTTTTAGGCAAAACAAAAGGCTAATGTTTAGCTTTCCTGTAGCTAGTTAACTGGTTATTATTGCTACAATCAAGCTCTTTTGCTTATGCTTTTTGAACATGCACATAATAGAAATAGACCTGTTTTACAACACTTTAAGAATTTTCCCATAGATGTGTCATATATCACTAAAAACTAGAGAATCTCAGCTTTAATATAATATATGACATATACACAGGAAAATTACAGTTCAAGGGTATTTCAGCTTTAAATATAAGCTTGTCTTTACATTGGAATTTCTCAAAAACATTATTTTCTGAGACCAACATTTAACAAATCTTTAACAATCTTTTGCCGTACTCAGTCAATATTAAGATTAAATTTTCCACAGAATGTTCTTTACTCTATGTATGATGATTTTATGCAGAAAACAGCAAATCACCAAAAAATGACTTTAGCTGGGTTTTCACAGGCAGGGTCACTTACTAGAATATATAATATATTGACAGTTATTTAAAAGGGTATTTAAGCCTTCCTGCCCTGTGAAAGCTGGTGGATCATGGACTTGTTTGTGACCAGACATTTTTAGATGCTTTTTTCCAAGTCCCTCCTCCTAATGATGTCTGCTTTGCTTCAGTCAATCTAATTCAAAGCACTAGAGACAATCTCTTGATGTTGCTTTTAGCATCTTTGTTTTATATTTTTGATTCCCTTTACTCTGAGGATTAGTAATAACAGAAATCATGTGAAAAGCTGTTGATCGATTTTCTCATTCACAACTGGCAGTACACTAGACAGGGGACAGTGAGCTCTCAAACACATCATGATCAATGAAAAAGACTAGTGCCTCCCACCACATCTGTGCCCTAATGAACACTAACTACGATTCATTGCTAATGGACGGCATAGCAGGCGAAACAGCCACCCACCCCCCCCCCATCATTCTCTCAAAGCCTTAGATTTACTGCTGCTGTGCCTCCAGTGAATATTATGCAGCGATTTGTCTCGCTCAGAACAAAGACAACAAACCGCTGTGGATCTACCACGGATAACTAAACAGCTATTCCTCGAGTGTTTTGCAGGCCTTTGTCCTCTTCTGCTTTACATCCACATGTCTGATTGTCCTGATGCCCCAAAGGGAAGTTTGCAAACTGTCACTATTTGTATTTGTTGGAAAATCATGGGATCCACGGTTTCTCATGTCTTATTCAGCTCTCAGTAATCTTAAAAGATCCTACAAAGCCTTCACAACACAGAATTGATTCTGTGTTCACCAGACAATAGTATCAGGTTTAGTATCACAACAGCTTTTCAGTATCAGGTTTGTATTCATAACTGACAATACAGTAAGTCTGGATGTCAGCAACTGAGACAGTAATGCTTGCTTTGGTAACGTTTGCAAAGCTGAGGAGAAAACCAAAACCTCTGGCACACTATGAAAGCATGTGACTTCATTTTGTCATAGTCAAACCTAAAACCATTATCCGCTTGTCAACAGTAAAGTTATTCTCGGATCAAAGAAAAAAGTTACATCCTCCTTCAGGCATATGAAACTGTCTAGAAAATCTTTTACACTGCTCTGACATCTATGTTGCTCTTAAGAAGTTCCTCTTCCAACAGGCGTGATTAAAGATACTATTCTTGTTTCAGTATGATGCATTAATACTGACCAATAATATTGGATTGCTCCAAGTCAAATGGGAAAAAAACTCAATATATGAGTAAGTCCTGAGCTTTCTGTTCTTTGCGGAAACACTAAAGTTAAAATAACTCTTGGTGTCATTTCCTCACATTCAAGATTAAAGGCAAATTATACTGCCTGCCTCCTTCCGTGGCTCCTCTGTTTTATTCATCAACCTTATTGCCTCAAAGCATAACCAACATGTGAATATTTCTCTGTACTGATAATATTTGTTTCTATTGTAATTCAATTGCATTCTGCAACAAATACAAGTACAGCAAAAATATGTTTCATAAATACGTGACAAAGAAGTCGAAAGAGTCCTGTGTCAGCCACCGTAGTGAAGTGAGCCATTGGTCGCAATTCGCAACCTCACCACCAGATGCCGCTAAATTTATGCCTTTAACTTATAATCATGTAGAGGACCATCTCTTCATGTGTATTCTTGAAATGTTCCCTGTTGTTTACATTTGGGCCAAAGTGGTTCAAGAACTTTGAATTCATTTTGTAATACTTGAATTTCCCTTCTGAGAATGCTTAATCATTTCTATTATTTAATTTTCTTTTTCTATGAAGAAAACTTTGTTTTAAAATAATTTTAACCCATTGAACAACCAAACTATAGGATTTCCATCACGAGTTTGACATTATAAATCAACACCTTGGTATTGTTAGTTAACTTTTGACTGTCCTTGGCAAAGCAATCCCCTGACACAGCACTCTGCAGAGGAATTGCTTCTCTTCATCTCTTCATCCATCCCTCAACACTGTCACAGGTTTAAATCTACACCACCCAGAGTCCACACAAACGGAGGAAGTCATTAAGCTGCCGGTATCAATGGCCTAATCATCAAGATTGTGAGAATGTGGTTTGATGTGGGCAATGCCAAGCATAATAAATGTGGCTCCTGGATAAAGCCCATGCATGTGAAGAATTCCTACTGAAACAAGCCTGCTGAGGTATGCAAACATTATTTAGCCCATAGATAAAGTGGCATCAAAGGAAATGCTGAAATGTATTCATATACTTTAAGGTGTTTATCTTAGGAACTGTTTGCATGCTTGTAACCTGTGTACTTATTTGGCTGGTGGGTATGCGCACGCTGTGCATGAGAAACCCGGCATGATACAGTTCCAGTTGCACAGTTTCACCGCACGTCCTTCCAGCATCTTTCATGTGCTTTATTAAGGGAATAGGTTATTCAAAATTAAAAGTCTATCATCCTTTACTCACAAACATGTATGATTTTCGAAAAATGTACTAGTTTCAATTATGCTAAATGAGATTTTCAAGCATAAAAAATATATACTTCATATAATATAATAGTTTCAGATGGATTCACTAAAGGTAGTCATACCTTGAAAATCTAAAATTCCTAAAAAAAAGATGTAGATGTTAAGCTAGATAAATAGTCACAGAAAAATTCAGAAGAAATGGTTACTGTTATAAGCAATAAAAAACATTGTCAGAAGAGCAAGATTTTCAGAGAATAATTCCTGCATGTTTCCGATTGAAAGCTATATGACTTTAGGAGACTTGAACTTGAATATATTGCATTAGTTGCATGGAGCTTTTTTGTGTTCCTTTTTTTTTGGTCTTTTATTGTGTTTCTTTCTGAAGATTGCATGCTGCATTCCCCATTCAATACATATCTCTTAAAATGTCTTCTTTTTTACTCCACAGAAGACAGAAAGTCATGTGAGTTTGGAACTATAAGTGAGTAACCAGAGTGGCAAACTATTCCTTTAATACAAGTATCGATTAATTTTTTTCTGAAAGGTTGGAAAGTCTTTGCACCTACACAGGGTCATAGAGAGGCCATATCATTTTTTGCCAGATTCCTCGGATGGATGATACTGTATGTGAGTCTATGCCATTTCAGTCTTGGCAGCAGTGGGTCTCTGTGGGGAAGCATTTCACCAGCCTGATTCAAATCTGTAGTTCTTATTGGATGAGTAGGCAGTTTGAATGATTTAGTGATCCAATGCAGGAACTAATGGTATTTAAGGATGTAATAGACAAATGGAACAACTTGGGCAGTGAAGTTTGTAAAAACATTTGACTCGTGACATTTCAAGGACTTGTTTAATGTGCTTCTTGATCTTGGCCTTTGGGGAGTGCAGTGGTGAGCCAAATCTTGTCAGCAGAGTTCCTGAGTGATGGCTTCTTGCTACAAAACTTATAAATATGTTGATGCTGTAAAATATATGTTTAATTTTTTTATAACAGAATCCATTATTAAAATTACTTGGATTGGGTTATTGGGTAGTTTGGTGAATGTGTTCATTTTGGGATATTTTTGGCAGAGATTTGACTACAACATTATTATGAAACAGTCTTTCATATTGGCTCAGGGGCTATGTTCTATTTTGAGCCGCGGTCTCTCCTGTTCCCGAAAATACTTGAACAAAAATATCCCTCAATGCTTGTTTAATATTTTTGAATATGAAGCAGCATGGCTTTCAATTCAATGAAATTATGAAGCAAAATAATGGGTGAAATTAATCAGGTTGTTTCTAATTTGATTTCAGAAAGCATTAGTTGAAGATGGAGCATTACGAAGGCAGATATACCAGTCTTGTGATGCTGGATCATCATTAATGAGAAATGTAATCGGCTGTAGCAACTTTATTACATTTGCTGACCTAAATGGATAGATACACTTTCATATTCATATTCCCTGATAAAAATCCAAATAACAAACATCAAATTAAGTAGTTAAAGTTACACTTGATTAATATAGTAAGAGGACGTTAGTAATTTTAAACCCATGAGGACATCAAAAGGGAAGTGACGATGTGTTGAGGAGGCATAGGACGCCAAGCTTCAAGAATGTATTCAAAATAATGGCAGGAAATAAAGTAATAAAAGTATGCATCTAACGTGAAAATGTGTTTATAATATGTTTTACCTTCCATATGCTACAATTCAGGCAAGTGATGTCTGCTGCTTGCGCAGAGCTGCCAGCAAAAAAGCCACACCCTCGTTAGCAAACTGACCAATCAAAATGGATATTCAAGTAAGGCAACGTCATTTTCTTTTGTCCAACGGGAGAAAAGAGATCTGAATAGCAATGACCTTTAAAGCCAATTAGCTTTCAGTATTGTTTTACTGCATTATCAATGTAACAGGTGAGAAGAAACGTACATGTAGTCATAAACACAGAGAAGCGACAACAAATTAAAAATGAATTGTGCACAAAATGTAATAATGAACGACAGATGTACGTCTGCCATATGCATCTCGACGTCTAGGTAAGCAAATGTGAAAAAAGTAGATCTGTATTCATAAACGTTTGTTATAGTTTGTAAATGACATCTTGTGGTGTGTTTCGTTTGTTTATTATATCGAGTGTCGGGTTGGCGATTTCAAAGATTATAATGCGTCGTTTGTTCCTTACCAGTTCCTTCTTCCGAGTGATGCTTTTCCCCAGCTAATAGATTCATGAGCTTCTTGCCATCTATCAAAAGTTTTATGCTCCCCATAAAATTACTACTTAGATTCTCGGAGGCCGTTTTCTTGCTGCATTTGTATGAGAGAGAGAGAGAGAGAGAGAGAGAGAGAGAGAGAGAGAGAGAGAGAGAGAGAGGATAAACATGAAAGTAGAGCCGCTAAGAACGAGACCGGTTACCCGGATGCTATTAATGTGATGCTCCCCATTCTTGACACTCTTGTAAGTCAGTGTATTGAAAAACTAAACAGAATTTATACAATTACAGAATGATTACTGTTATCTGCATTATTACTTTTTAAAGAAAGATTTAAAGATTAATAACTTTATCCATCCACATTGGATAGCCTGTAACAATTAACGTAATCACCATAGATAGCCTATATTAGTCAGATATTATTAATCATTTCCGGTTTTAAGGTGGAAAATATCCTTACATTTTATAATAAAACGTTTTAAGATAAAACAAGACAAGTTTCACATAAAACCACTAACTTTTTTTATATAAAAATATACATTAGTGCAATCAAATCTTTATTTACGTTTCCTATAAGAAGGCATGGTTTGAAATAATGTCACGTGCCATTCGCAGCATGTAGTCAATTGATCATAAATGTATTATCATTCAGTTTAATATACTACAGTTAAGATTAAAGAATATTTTTGTAACAAGTGAACTGTGTTTATTCTCCATAGCTGTACAACTATATGAACCAGTACGGATATAACCAAGAGCCATGTGGAAAGAAACAAACAACACACTCCTCAGGGATTCAGCCATAGTTCCATATCTCTTTTATCCCCATCAATGAAAGAGCATACATAAGGTAAACATTTGAAAATATCTCCAAAGAGGTGGAGAGATTGTCTTGCAGTTGGAAGCAGTCCATTTTCAGTATTATACAGGACCGGACAGCTAATGCCTGTCATAAATTAGCGCTTCAATTTTCTTTACACTGCTCCACTGCTGCTTGAATAACCCGGCAAACACAGAGGCAACACACCTGAAAAGCATTAAAGAGGACAGCATCCATTATTATATGTTCTTTTCAGGCCTCTCATTAGCCTTTCAGTGCTTTGTGAAAAAAAACGTGTGTCAAGCTCTGTCAAAGCATATTATTGTACAGCATTTGGTTTCTGTTCCATACAGATGCATAATGCAGCACGGAGGATCTCAGTGTGATTTATTAGAGAAAAAGCATCTCACCTCTCTCACAAAAGCCAAGGATGTGAGATAGGGTTATGCAAGGTCGAGTGAGCAGCATAGCGGGCATGACTAGACTACGTCTCCCGTGCCACTGTTCTGCATGAACGCTCTGCCCGTTTTCAACACCTCCACATCTGCAAAAGGTCAGTGACTGCAAATCGTCATACTGTATGGAGGGTATGGGAATCAAGTAGTCTTCAAGTAGTAACACTTGAACCGCAAAAGGGATCATTGGATCTGCCCCTTTTAATCACTCGGGTCGGGTTAATGAAATGCTTGACGGCTAATCATCTCAAAAGCTACATATGCGCTGCTTCTATACTTGATGAGATCATTGAGGAATGCCCTATTAGTGGGGATGAAGAGGGATGAGAATACATTCATAAGGTTCAGTTGAATTTTAGGATTGATGTAGAGATTTTCTGTTTTCATGCACACTGACCTCAATTTCCACTGTATCTAAAGGGCAGGCTCTCAGACTGGAAACAGAGCTGCGTTACAAAAAGGGTGAAGTGTGGTATGGTTTTAAGTCCTTTTAGTCTTTTGATGGTATGACCTAAGCACTCCTAATTATACAATGATACCAAAAAGTATTTGAAGACTTAAAGATGTATGAATGCATATAGAACAAAATATCAAAGTCAGAGGTGGATAAGTATTTTACTCCCAGGTACATTTTCAAATTTCTGTATAATGACTGGATTGCTTATAGAACGCTAAGCCAACGGCATGAGGTGAAACCACCGGAAGTGATCGTGCCACAATATTGGTATGCCCAACGGATAGACGGCGTCATTGACTTACAGTTAAAATAATAATCTAAAATATCCTATTTTGCAGCATAGCGGGTGCACGAATAGTTATTCGTTTACATGTATGTTTAATTACTTGTTACTTCTGATGTTTTTTTCTAGCGCTTATAAAATACAAATACTTCATTACTATACATCTCTGATCAAAGTTTTATTATTAGGACAATATACAGTAGCCAAGGCAGTTTTTTTGCTGAACCATTTTACATAAAATGTTTGTTAGGTATAAAAATGATAAAATACAATGGTCACTCAAAATAGGAAAAAGTGGACTTTGTGGTTGTTCAACATGACTTAGAAATCTTGTGATGAACTACAACCCTTAAGGGGGCCTGGCCTGACCTGACTAAGGGATTTCTGTTAGTTGAAAATAATTGCAAAAATGTAGTTATAGTTTGTTTTTCAATAACATTTTTTAATCATTTGTGTTAAAATACTTTTTGGAGTTACTGTTTATTCTTCCCCAAAGGTAAATAAAAAATAACCTTATTTTGTATGGGTAACTAATTTGATCCTTAAAACATACTGTACCAAAACATTAAAAACACTAAATTTTAAGTAGTATATAATTGTGATCTTAGAACATCTAATTAATTCATTAATAGAAACAAACTGCCAAACCCAGATCTACTGCTCTAACACAACCAGCTACTAACACAGTGGCCCTTTGCGATGAATGTGTAGACTAGAGATTGATAAATATTATCCCTTAAATAATTAACGTATTGATGTGAAAACCAGGTTTTCTGCCCTAACTTTGTCCATGTGGTGAGAAATTGGATAAAAATCAATGTATACTTTTCTCCAGCTTACATGACCTACACAGGGAAAACGAGGGGGGAAAATCAGCAACTTGTCCAAATGATTGTGGCTAGAAAACCTGCTACATGCCCACAGGGAAACAAAAAATGGGTGTGCAAATTATAGAGGGACCGTAGAAAAGAAACGATAAAGAGGTACCCCTAAAGTATTTGTAGCATACCCCAAAGAAATGGTTGTTCTTGACGACATATACTGTACACAAGTTTTCAAATATACACCATGTTGTGAGGGTGTATCTCTGTGGATTTGCTAACTATAGCTAAACCATGGTCAAAATAAATGCAGCTCAGCAATACTAGCTTGCCCTGCGGCAGTGTGAGATATTTTAATATGTTTTATTACAGTATGGGGTATATGCATTGAAATACAGAACCTTAGCCCTCATCAAACTTTAATGTATGGAACACCAGTTATGATTCAGGAAGGAGTAAAGCAGAGACTGAGATTTTCCATAACAAATCAAGGTCAGATCAGGCACGATTTTTATCTAGACCTTCAATGTGTTTTTAAAGTGTGGCCCAAATATGGGCTTGTGAAAATGCTTCTGTTGTTTGTACTTTAATACTTTTTTTGTTTGTTTGTTTTCTTTCTGTTATAATAACAGCATGCACTCAAGCTGACACAGATAAAGCCTGATGATCCATGTCATTCCCGCAGGATCTGCAAAAGTTCCAAAAAGGATTTTGTGTGATGTAATGGAAGTAAATGTAACCTTTTACACAAAGAAGTTAGCATTTGCTTACATTTAAAAAATATAGAATTTAGTATATCAACCTTTTTTAATAGAATGACAGAAAACTCAACGTGGACTTTTGGACCTCACTGTATATTGTACTGATGTATATTGTATGACAGCAAGTTAAAAAGTGGTGTGTTGGGAAGTGTTTTCTGTCTCTGCTCATCTTGGGGACTAACAGTTACGCTGTGACACTATACCATAATAATGTGTGGTAAAGTTAATTAACCACATAAAACTCATTAGTTTTTATCAGAATCCCGTTTGTTCAGTGTGATAGAACAGAGAGGGGTTACAGAATGTTTGACCACATTAAATGAGGTTTTATATAGATACCCTCCTGCTGTGAACTGTCCCATGCTCACTATTTATATATTCTGACCCTTTTTAAATTGAAGTACAAATTACCTTATGGTTTCTTTTCAACTCAAACACAAGTTTCAAGAAGGATAAGGTTCACAGTGTTCCCATTTTCACAGTCAATCGTTTCACTCGTAGTGCCAGGCTTTCCAGAAGCAGGAAAAAATTGCTTTCTTTTGGCACGGTAAGAGAAAGCTGTTGCCTCCAGCAAAGTATCTTGTTATAATATAGGATGTAGCACTTCAGATTTTAAAAGAATTATCCATTTTAACTTCCTCTGCCCAGCGCATCCCGATGGTTCATCACATCTAACTGGCTGCCGAACTGCTGTCTGGTGCGCACAAAAGATTGTACTGAAATTACTCAACGACGATGTGCTGAGAATGTTGATGTCGCACGGCGATGTTCATAAGCGGTACACTTTCGCACAAGGTTTTCTGTAGGAACTATGATCGATTATAGAGAGCTGCAACATGCACTTAGAAGAATCGCAGATGCTACATTTATCCATGCCGTAATTGCACAGCTTCTCCTTGATGGCGGTACTGAAGTACCTCTGAAAATTCAATTTGAAAATTCATCGACTCAACTGTTGCATCTCAGTAAATGAAGGACTGTCTAATGTATGCGTATGACACAATAACAGACCGAAGTCACAGACGGGGAAGCTGAGGGGGGATTATCTGTATGGGTTCTCACATCTAGTAAATAAGGTGGGTGTAATCCCTCCAATATAAATGTGTTTTTTAATTGCCTTTCTGATTAACGTGTAATCCATTTTTATATATCGGATGTATTTTAATGCAAATGGCCTATAAGGAGAGTACAGTCACAGGGGGCGATTGAATTCAAATCAGAGGGACGTATATGAAAATTAATTCACGCTGCATGAGGCTTGAAGGGGAATTGGAGACAATGCATGTGCTTTCACTGAAAGTCAAGCAGGACAGTCCACGTGTCACAACAGGACAGTTGCGTAGGCGGCTGCGAAATTTTGATTCGGCCCTAAATCACCTGGATATCTGCAATATTGAGACATGTGGGTGTGTATGCACTGGAGCTGAAACAACAATCAAGCATGCGTCAGTGGTTACATGTTAGTGTCTAGTTTAAGACAGACAACATGGTTCACAACCATTAAATTGAATTGAAAGCACCTTGAACAAATGGCTTTTGATGACATCCTTCAGGCAAAAAGATTGGGTTGTGTAGAACAGGAAAAGAGGGATGTAATACTTGATTTGTTTCTGTAATGGATTACATGTTTTGGGCTATATAGAGTAAAATATGTTGCCTGAATATGACATGTAAACTGTCAGGAAGTACGCTGTGCAAACGTGTTGCCCAAGTTTTGACATGGTTCATAAGCTTTTTCTCAATCAGTGTTCGCTAATGCTCTAATTAGTCTTTGACATTCATACTGTTATTAGCAGCAAATGGACTTGAGGGTGCAAAGCTTTCCAAAATGCATTAATAATTGCTTAAAAAGAGATTCAAGTCTAGCAGTGCTAATATGTTTCTTGTCAGAAATGAAAAGGAAAAATATCTATTCGCTCTTAAAAGGAAGGTTCATTTACGGTTCTTTGGTTCTTAAACAAATACCTTTCTGTTGCAATAAAGGTTCTTTGTATGGAAAAGGGACCTTCGGCCTGTAGTTCTCGACTACAGGTACAGCACTCTGGCTTTATTAAAAATAACAATTTTCTTTACAAATTAACATTGTAAAAAAAAGCCTCTGTGTTACAGATAACTAAGAGGAGAGTATACTTATTATAGACGTCTTTATATTCCTTACCTCATTAGACACCCTATAGGGTGAGCTGACTGTTTATAGTGAATGTGCATCAGACATCATTTTCTGAAGTTAATCAACCCTTAGTCCTCTATTATGTTAGGGAAGCATACGTTTGTGTAATGAGCACTTAGACACACATTATCTGTTTAATTACACAAGGAGAAGATTTACTTAATAAATTTATTGCAACATATTAAGCATCCCTTCCTGGAGAAATGCGTGTTGGATTTATAACGTGTCCTGCAGAACGATACAATATATACTGAATCTAAATGCCTCTTATGTCTCTAAGGAGCCCTCGGGATGCTAATAGGATGAAACACACCAATGATCTGGCTGTTTTTAAGCTTTTTTTGCTCTTAAATAAAGTGAAGGTAATATATTTGGTATGCTGTGCAAACAAAGGCCAGTGTAAATTAATTCTACCGAACAGTGCATTATGTTTCCATGCAATTATTTTTAATTGAAGCTTTTATGAATAGGGTATTGTCCTTGAACTATGCCAAACCTTTTGAATTCACGAGACAATTACCGTCTCAGTCACCTCTTTTTCTCTTCCGAAGACTTAAATTATTAACTTAAAATATTTGTCTTGGCAGCCACTGGTGAGTTGGGGATTTTGCACCTGCTGTCGTGACTCCATGATTAATTAGCTGAAGATTTAAAGCTATTAAAATAATGTTTCATAAGTGACCTTTCCGGGGAAATCTGTCATAATCTGATATTCTACCAAGTCTTGTGTGGCCAAAGCCAAGAGTTAAAGTCTCATTCCAACGTAACTGTTCACCGACCAGAGCAGTGATGCTATAAGACAATCTCAAGTGGCACAGCACCTCCTTCTCCCGCAACGGCGCGCACACCACCTCTCCTTCCACACTTGGAGCAGCTGGAATGGATGGGCTACTACGTTTTAACCGAGGCTACATCAGCGCGCACGCAAACCCGTTAAGGACAGGAAACATTGGACAAGAATAGAGCGATGCCATCTTGTGACGAAACCTCAATCCAGTTGCGAAAGGAGCAGGATGAATTTAGTGCTCTTTAGATTCTTGGCATACCTTCACGTCGGGCTCCAGGTCGCTCTTCAGATGTTTATTTACCCGTGTCATCTGCATCCCCAACCTTGTCACATCTTGGCACGCATTGGTCACACGGTGCGTTTGGGTGCGCTCTTGCCGACCCGCCAGCAGTCCAGGATACAGGGCGCACTCAACCGCGCCCTGGTCCACCTCCGGCAAAGTGGAAACAACTTCTTACCGTACAATCTGAGCTTGGAAGTGTTGTCCCGAGAGCCGCTCAATGGAGACCCGGAGTCAATGTTCAGGTGCGTGTGTCAGGATATCGTTGTGCAAGGAGTCTCCGCCGTGCTTGCGTTCCCACAGAGCCACGAGGAGCTCGTACAAGTGGAGTTTATGTCTTCGTTTTTGGAAATACCTTTCATCAGCATCGTTGAACAGATTGAACCACTTAAGACTCAGGTAAGCGATTTTCATGCGTGACACAGGTAGTGACTTAATATTACAGAGCGATCTTTAGGTTTTGCGCTCCAGTTGCGCTCAAACTGGCCATTTACGAGCGTTCTTTTTTCCGTCCCGATGTGCCTTTTGTGTATATTCCGCTCGTTTTTATAATTGTAGTGGGTAATTTAAATAATAAAAAGCTGCAGTTCTTGTTACCGAGTCGTGTCAACATAATCCCGGAAACTAGTAAGCGCGTAATGATACAGAGAATGGGCAGAGAGCTGACAGTTTTCAGACAGTTGTGCCAACCCCCGAACAGATATTACTGTAAAATGGAGAGGCACAGAGAGAGTGGCAGGCTTAAAGAGAGTTTAGATTCTCTGAAAGTTAGAGCTGTCAGATTTATTTTTGGCAGTATATTTGTGCTTTTTGAATAGGGGTCCAGCACAGAGATCCTGGTGTATTCCAGTGGAACAATCTCAATACTGTTCAGAGCTCAGGGTTGAGATGTGTGGACCCTCATTTGTATTCAAAGCAGCAAACAGAGCGGATGCCAGTCACACCAGTTGTTTCAGTCTGACTCCAGCAGTGCAGCCAGTTGCAGCAGTTTCTCTGAGCAGCGAAAGCTCAAAAGATTTCCCTCCCATCAAACTCTGCCAACATATGGACACAAAGGAACAAAGACATCCCGGTTTTGCATAAAGAGCCTGGAACAGTGGGTCAGCAAAGACGTTCATTCATAACGGCATGATTTATTCGACGTCTTATAAAGTGTAGGGTTCTCTTGTACATTTACAGGCACCCTGCTTGCAAGTGCTGCTTCATGCATTGTGTTATTAATGTGAGTCAGAGCAGAAACATAACCAGGTCCATTTATGTGATTAATGAAAATGATTCGCAAAATGTTTATGATTGCTTCATTTTGACACGGCCCTCAGGAAGAGTACAATCATTAGTGCCTATCTTCCTTGAATGAGTCAAGCTTGGCTCGTGGCATCGCCGTGGAGTCATTACATTTCCAAGTTACTTTAACAAATTAAAACACAGATCTTATGTTATAAATTTTCCTGGCCAGCGTGAAGGATGTACATCAGATGGATTTTCATTTATTTTAGGCCGCAACCCCTCGAGATATTGCGCAAGATTTTATGCAGTCTTTTAGTTTCCAAAGTAATATTCTTTATAGTGAGTGAATAACTTCCCCTTTTGGCTCTTCAAAGAAAAAATAGCCAATCGCAGAGCATACAGGCTGAATTTGTAGTTTGTGTCGGAGCAATTCAAATGAAACCTAGTTTCTTTTTTCTCAAATTTTTTTTATCCCCTTTAGCCAATCAGATTACCATATTCTCAGTATGTCTTAATTTATTTTGTTTGCAGACCGAATATGCTGGCTGGGCCTGTTTAGTCCGCAAAATTCTTCTGCTCAGCTTCGCTTGAGTGCTTATTAACTTGTTTCTCTTGTATAGAAAAAAAAATCCAGAGCACAAAGGAAAGATTAGCACATGAAAAACTCAATTTGTCCCTTTGAATGAAATTACATTCTAATCCAAGGCCTTTCTCAATTATGCCTCATTGTTAGTTTAGCTCGTAACCACTGGGAGAGTTAATAAACTTAATGAATCTATAACTTAAAAGGACTGTTTAGAGACTGTCTGAATGTTGATTTCTCACTTAAACCCTGATGTCTTAACAACTAGAGTGGAAACCAAAAATGACCTTATTAATATACACCTAAATCAAGACTTTAATTTGTGCCAAAGCTATAATTATGTTGTGGATGCCCTCATTATAACAGCGTGGCCTTTTTGCCATCTCAGTCTTGTCTTGTATTGGAGAAGTAACCTTTGGAAGACTAATGCGTTATTGAGCCATATCCTTTGCAATGCATCTGCCCAAGAGTTAAGAGAACCGTGATAACAGTGATCAGATCTGACTTCAGCTATTAGATGTGAGACTGTAAATGTCATTTCCAGTATTTGTCAACTACACCTGTCAGAAAATACTTTGTAAAATGAATGATATATACATCTGCGTTATATAAATCTGAAATCACAATATATCCCCATCACTTTGCAGTATATATATATTCATACTTTTATATTTTAAACATTTATGCTATTGTAATAGTTTCTGTGTAAAGGCACATGCCAGCCAGCCTGTCCAAATGGTCTTTTATAAACGTTTTGCACCTTTTTTTCTATAAAGCCACCTTTTACCGTTATGTATTGTGAGAGGCACTATGCAGATACAAGCAACTTGGCTTAAATTATACAATATCACCCGTTTCTGTGAGCAACCTGCACAAAACACATATTTCTAAAAGCATCTGGTGTGCAAGCACTTACAGTAATAGTCACAGAGGTGGTCTGCGCTAGATCTCTTTCTCTCGCTACATTGCCACGCATTCACGCATGCATGTTTCCACCTATTCCCAGCTGAAACAATGCTGATCATCAGTGCATTGCTCAATTGACCGCAGCTTGGATCGCTCCATTATAGAGGCTGAGAGTGTAAATAAAGTGTGAAATACCTGGAGGACATGGTCTGTAATCTCCCACATGTGCAGGGCCAAGATAAGCCCAGATGGGCAACTAAGGTTCTGACAGTGATGATTGGGAAGAGCGGGGGTGTATCGGGCAGGTGAGGAAGAATGCGCTCCGAGCTACACTCTTAGGGTCAGAATGAGACTGTGTTGCCGGGCACCTAGCTTTATGTCACCCGAGCACATTCATATGGTTTTAATACACAGCTGTGTATGCAGTTCTGGATTTGGGTTAATGCCCATGTACCGTAAGCCGAGAATACTCCGACCCATCAAGTTAGGGACTTTTTTTGGAGGCTCTGGGCTGGTGTACATTTCATCACTTATTGATGCACCTGCAAAAATATTACAGCTTTGAATCTGGAAGTCCATTTCCACTCGCTGATTGAGTCATAGATTTAAACCCTATCCTAATTTATGACTCTTCCTCAACCCCATACCTTATTTCCGCCCTATAACGTGTGTTATTTGCAGTTCAACCCTTTCTAATTTTAGGTGAGTTCCTGATCCCTCAATAAAACACAATTGGATTGTCTCTCTGCTGTGAGAACTGAGATTGAAGCGGAGTCTCACGAAATGATTCACTCTGGCTTTCAGATCTCGCCACAGAGATGATTCATTGTTTTTATTTTGGCACTTGGCAGCATTATGGTGGGCATGGGCTGACCAGGCTGCATTTCATTCCAATAATATCTCTCAAGAGTGCCTAATTCTTGTTTTGTTATGAAACGAATGATGCTGCTGTTTTCATTGTCTTAACAGCACACTTCAGATTTGTAATTGTTTTGCTATCCTTGGGTCATATAGCAAAACAATAAAAGGTCTGTTCGTCTTTCTATCCCTTAATCTAACAGACTCTTACAGTATTTTTAAGATCAATTTTCCTTTGAAGAATCCACTCAGTGGCTTGGCATTGGCTGAAGCCTATATCTAAATCTGCTATCTCGTTGCCTCTCAGACTGCTTTGATGACAGAGCTGGTGGGGAAAACGTGTGTGTGTGTTTGCGTGCGTGCGTGCGTGCGTGTGTGAGAGAGAGGAACGTCTGTGCATCTTGGCATGGGGACCCACAAACGGCATCTAAAGAATGGGGAAGAGATTTGCATAAGCGGGTATTACAGTGTAGCACTATGGATGTGTTTGGTGCAAAGTTCTCTCTGTGTGTCGGTTTCCCTCATTTTCCATCTCCTCCTTCCATCTATTTTTTCATTTTCATTAATTTTGGCTTTATCTCTTTTGCTCATCTCTCACGTCAGTGTGTTTCAATTATCTTTTCCAGTTTTTCCAAAGGAATAGAAAAGACTTTAGCTGGATAACAAGGCAGGAGATGGTCGAGCGTGTGTGAGGCACGTACAGTAAATGCAGCGTGGATGCTTATTAATGACTGTGCATGCTGCACTATAAGCACTCTGTATTTCTGAGCAGAGCAAATTTTCCTATACCCATATGCACAAAAATGAATCCTGCTTAAGTTAAGCTGCAAGTGTGGGATTTTGATAGAAGCTATTCTGCCTTATTTAACCCAAATGTTGGTTTTTAAATGGCTCATCACTTCCCCCCCCAGAACTTTTAGATCTACTTACATTTTGATTTGTTGAACAGAATATTTTGCAAAGCTTGGAACAACAGGAGCAGTTTTAGGATTTATCATGCTCGTTGAAGCGTTTATCGTTTGAATACCAGTTGTGAACTTGTAAAATCAGAAATGAACAGTCACAGTGTTCAATAAAGTGAAAGCCCATCTGCTTTGACGCAGCAGTAAAACTTCTCTTTTTTAGTGACTCACCTACAGATTCATTATATATGCCCTCATTCCCTCGATGAAAATTAATTTCCCAGTCTTGTAATGTGCCTCAAGGTGGGTCAAACTTTGATCGCTATTGCAGTTACAGTGCAATATGGAGCCTGTCGCTAAAGATCTGCTCAACGGTAAGCGTAGATATGCAGAGACAGCTATGTGGAAGTGTTTATTCAGCTCTGTCACACTCACTTACTGTTGCCTCTGTGTTGCTGATGATTGCAGACATTGTGCTGAATTACCTATTGTACCCGCCTGCACCTTCCAGCACGGCTGTCCGGACCCTTAAACATGCATTGCTTGGCTATCAGAATTCTTGTTAACTTTCATTTTTTTCCCCGATGTTTTCCAATTGCGGTTTTAAGGGACTAGAAAAACATGACCTGCATTGCTTTGACATCAATGTTTTTGTCCCCTATATAGACGACACAAAGGGAACAGGGATTAGCTGCATTTGGATTGAGATGTGAAGCGTTAACTACACAAAGGCTTTAATAATGATGAATGATTTTACAGCATTGCATATTGAATCATTCTCCAGATTGAAATAAAGAGGTTTACTGACTCTTCGGACTTATTTTCATTTTATATCCATCTTGGCCTTGAAGGATAAGTCATAAACATGCAGTCACTGTTTAATGTAAATATTTGTCACATTTGGAATTAAAGGGATAGTTCCCCATAAAAAATCATTTATTCACCCGCTTATCATTTTAAACCTGTATGTCTTTTTTACTGCAGAAGAAAAAAGAAGATATGTTGAGGGTTGTTGGTAACCGAACACTGGCGACCATTCACTTAAAACCAATGCAAGTCAATGGGTATACTGCCATTGTACTTAATCAGTAGACCCTTGCTTTAACATCACAGATGGTGTGGGTTTAAAATGTCTACCTAATTGCATTGTAAGTCCCTTTTGGATAAAGGTGTACTAAATGTTTTGACACTAAAACGTATTTCCTCTAGCTTTGCCTGTCTTAAATTCAGATGATTCTTTGATATCTTTTTCTGTTTTGTTTCTGTTTGGCCTGGTATGCCTTCAGGGTTGCATACACAACAAATCACCAATATCCAAGAAAGCCAATCCCACATGCTCCTCTCGCACATCCTGGAAATCTACTGTGTTTGTGCCCTGCCCTCAGCCATCAACCCCAGGCCTTCATCTTGACTCAACCTGATAAATTTCTACCCACTAGCAGTCTGTGTTTTCTGGCATCCCGACCTCCTGGGAGGATTCAGGCCTGCCGCGTTCACACATCGATTCCAAAATGTTATTCCTTCTGAGCAGGGACCATGTAAATGTCAAGCAAAACTTGAAAAAAGACGATTGATCCAAGCATGAAATCATGATTATCTGCAAAGCACAGACCAATAGTCTCTGGATTAGAAGAATTTCTATGATGACAACAGTGAGGTTTGGTGCTCTGTTTCTCAAGCGCAGGAACTGGAAAATGAGCTTAAAAGAAGCTGTTGTAAGCCTACAAAGCTTTCTTTGAAATTTAGCTAATGAAATATATTCATAAAATACAGTTAGAAACAATACATTGTTTAATCCTCCCGCTTGTATTACAAGCTATCAGCGTAAGTGGCATTTTAAAAATGACTATAAAATAGATTAAAGGGAGAGTTTACAGAGAAGTGTGTATAAAATTGCTTACTATTTTGTGCATTACCCAAATGTCTACATAGTAGTTCCACAATTAACAATGTTTAACATTACCATACAGAGGCCTAACAGTAACTAACGTATATACATAAAAATTGATTGATTTTAATTATTTCCCTTCTGTGTTAGGTAGCCGCTCACCCCCAATGCCCTCTCTAGACATCTGGACATCAACTCCAACATACAGTAGCTGGTTTCATTGTATTATAAAAAAGAGTGAATCAGTCCCTAACATTTTGCTTTGTTGTGTTCCATGGGGGAAATACAGTCTTAGAATAACATAAAGGTGAGGTTTTTTATTGATGGGTGAACTGTCCTTAAACTTTTTTTTTTTTACAACATCAATGGTAACACTTTACAACAATGTTGTATTTGTTAACATTAGTAAATGCATTAGCTAACATGAGCTAACAATAAGCAATATAGATTTATTAGCATTTAATAATCCTTTTTAATGTTATGTGGTAGTATGTTAGTTCATTGTGCATTAACTATATTGTTAACAGTTACATTTCATTGTTAAAATGTCTTAGTAAATTCTGAAATTGACATGAACTAAGATTAATAAATTGTTAGTTCATTGTAGCTTATGCATTAACTAACTGTTAACAAATACCACCTACAATACTCCACTTTTATGTATCGTATATTCTTCAGTCAAGCTGCATAGGGTTACCTAAAGGATAAATTTACCCTCAAGTTAATTAAACATTTCTTAATTATTAATAGATAATTAATCACTGCCTGTCATTAATCCTGAGAGAAATTATGTGTCATGCATCATGTATTAAGATCCTTTCTCAAGACCACCATGAAGCAAGTTGACCTCTAAAGGCTTTGGCTTTGAATCAGATAGCATGTTTCAGCGAAGACATTTTTGCATAAAACTCGAGAAGATTATTCTTTTCTCGTGATGTCCTTTGCACGTTTCAATTGCTATCAGTCAACATTCTGTGAACAGATTTGCATATGAAGTGTGTAGATGAGGCCGAGCAGAGCAGTTTGCACATGCCAGGCTTTACAGAGAGAGGATTTCGGCACGTTTTAACCCGAGTGCGGATGGCAGCTGCTAATTGAGTAAAACGCAGCATGCACTTTATGAAACTTCATACATACTCCATACATTTATTAACATTAAAAGGATTTTTAACCCGCTTCCAACATTTGCTGTAGAAGAACAGGATTTAGGGCAAAATGTCACTTTGAACAGTTTGATCCCAGAAGACGTCTTGTGACGGTTAAACATAGCTCTGTTATCATTCCTCTTTTGCTCACTGTTTTTGGTAGAGACGTCACAGGTCAGTGGGAAGCAGCTCATCTGTGTTCATTTCCCTCTGAGACTGAGGTCTCCTCTGGCCATCGGAACGCTAATAGTCTTTAGACCCCATTACAGTTTAACAGAAAAGTTCATGTTAACTTCTTCTTATCAAGGTGACATAGTAAAAGTCAATTATTTTGCCAGTGTGCAGCAGGAACAATTTGACTTTAATTACACATTTATTTTGTCTTTTGGAAGAGTTATCAAAATAATTATCAAAATAATTTTATTATTAATAAAGATAATAAGATTTGAATTGTTATCGGTTCCCTTATTTCTGTTAGGATTTAATTTAAACTTTTAATGTCTTTAACATTACCAAGATAAGACTTTAAAAAAGTCAGTAATCTTTTTTTTTAACTTTTTCTATTATTGTTTAATGTTTCCTAGACTTAAATGTGACAAAAGTTCTCCAATGTCAAACACCTCCATGAATCTATTTGGCAGACATTTCTTTCAAAGTGCTTTAAAGTTTGAATGTATAAATCCAAGGTGTTAAATGGGCACAATTTTAAAATGTAGTTTGTTGCAGAATGATATACTCTTACTCTGTAAAAATAATTCAGACCTAGTCTAGTTCTTAAAGTTAAACTTTCCTTGCCATAAGACCCTAAAATGTTATAGATGTAGTTATTTTGAGTACAGCAGCACTAAACTCCACAAGGACTATCTCTGAGATTTAGTGTACTGTAACTTCTTAGAAAAGCCACTGCAAATGTTTATGCAAAATACATTGTAAAGTTCACATATGAACATTTGAAATTGTGCTTTTAATTCCCAGATATATACAGTGCTGATTAAACCACTGCCTCCTAATGTAACACTGTAAAAAATAATTGAGAACTTAAAATAATAAGGCTACAAGCACATTTTTGAGTTAACTCAACAAACAGGGAACCAATTTTAAAAAATCAGTTGTCACAACATAGTCAAGTTTTCCCAATGAATAACAGAACAAAATATTTTTTGTTGGCTGAACATAAATAGAGAATATAGATTGTTTAATTAAATATAGAGAAATGTATTTGTCAATTACTACATTATATATTTTCTGCTTTAGACAGACCAAAACTTTGATTAAATAACTGTTTAAACAATTTGTGTTAAATGCATTTATACTGGTTGTGTCACTGTGTCATGGTAAATATAACACCTCGGTAAATATGAGCAAAGAAGGCTGTAAAAATAAATCTGCATTGTTTCTCATTTTGATCTTTTATTTAAAAAATTACAATATTTCATTCAAGTTAAACAATTTGAAGTGGAAAAATGTTTTACTCTAAAACACCCAGACCACAATTAATATACTCCCAAGTATATTCCCATTAATATTAAAATTTTCTGAGCACACCAAGGTGACTACATTGCATTACATTTATTCATTTGGCAGATGCTTTAATCCAAAGCGACTTACAAGTAGGAGAGCATAAAACATTTTGTTAACACGCTAAACAGTACCGATTTACTTGTACACAGTACAGTTTACAAGGCTATGTTACTAGGAGGATTAAGCTGAAGTAAGCAAGAGAGAAAATGAACAACATGACTTTTTTTTTTTTTTACTAGAAACATGATGTTGTCCAGTCATGACTTCTTGTTGCACAGGAGAATAATATTAAGTAACACAAACCCTCTTAATCATTCATCACAAACTAAAAACTAAGTAAAACTAAAGCATATAGCTCTGATGTGCAGCAAAAGATTGTTGAGCTACACAAAATAGAAAGTAGATTTAAAAGGAAATGGTTGAAACAATAAAAAGTCCTGTTTCAAACATCAGGGCCCGTATTCATGAAAAATCTTAGCGCAAAGAGTTGCTCCTAGTGGCCAAATTTTAAGAAAATTCTTAGAAATGTGGGCGTTTCCCCATAAAATGACAGAAAATATCCAAGTAAAGAAAAAAGTCATTCATAAAGAGCTTTTAAGGTCCAAATTTTTAGGAGCAGTGAGAAGGACTTTTAAGAAGCTTAAGAGTTTCTTTAGCGGCAGAGAAAATGGATTAAACACGAAAAGTGAGAAGAAATGTGTTGTAATGATGACAATTTCCATATTACTTTTAAGGTTTATTAGATTTTTTTATCGTTTTTATGTGTGTTTATCTTTTGTTTTTCTTGGTTTTGGTTAGCTTGTACAGCTGCTTTGATGCAATGCAAATTGTAAAGCGCTATAAAAATGACAGTGAGGACACTTGTAACGCAGAGTTCTGTGACCGATCCTATTGAGACACGTATGCTAACATCTCCAAGATAGGGCAAAAAATGCCATATTGCCAGAAATTGAAGCAATCACTACATTAACGTATTTGGCAACTGGAGAAATGCAACTATGCAGCAGATATGATTTGGGTCTGTCACAACCTTCTATAGTGATCACACAAACAATTAAAGCACTTACACAAATGTATTGTGTCACTGTTCCTTTTCTATCAAATACGTTGACATTAACAGCACGCTAAATAAAAAAGAAAGAATATGTATATAGTGCATGTGTGCATGCATGAGTACGGTAAAACAGGAACAATTACGTGTGTAAATTCAAACTAACGACAATACTTAAAAGCGCTTTGTGTGTTTGTTTGTTTGTTTTGTATTGTAAACAAATCTTCTGCTCTCATGCAAAAACAATCTCCACCATATTAATCTGCCATACTGGAACTTTAAATAGGATTGGGGTATGGCCATATGAAATGAAAAAGAGTTTTTTGGCAGCAATAACACAAGATAGGTTTGATGCACACAGGGATAAAAAAGTGCCCCATGTCCACAGTTAAATATATCACCAGATCTTCATTGTTGTGAACCTACTTTAATACCATAGGTTCTGGACATCTTGTTTAGATACATGGCATCATGGATTATATCAAATACCAACAGATAAAAAAAATCTAAACCTAACTATTATATTATATATATTATACATTATACATTTGTTTCTGTATATGTGCAATCCCCTGGGAATGAACCCATGACCTTGCCGTTGCAAGCGCCATGCTCTAACAGCTTGAGGAAAAAAAGTGTGATATTCTCCCTACTTCAAATTGTTTTCCTTCAATGAAATGTTGGAATTTTGTCGATTTTTTTCAATAAAAGATGCAGATTTATTTTTACAGTCATCTTTGTTCATATTTACCAAGGGTGCCAAATTCTGCCAGTATTAGTGGAGGTTACTGTGTATACAATAAAATGTATATGAGGCTTTCGAATTGGACCAATCTACCTTTTTATGTAACTGACTCGTAAGACTATTCTAAGCAGCTCGTGCAACTGGTCTCTGGTCTGAAAGTGTTTCCACATTTCACTGATCTGCACCACTGAATGTTTAAGATTCTGTTCTGGTAAATTTGGACAGAGTCATTTGGTAAATCACCTCATCCATAAACTCACATATCCCCAAATGGCTTTCATTTTCAAATATTACTTTATCGCCCAGTGGGAGTGTATTGTGCTGCATGACTCACAATGCCTAATGCAAGAAATCATTCCTATTATGAAGTGTAAAAAAATTATTTTGCTTTCAAAGCCCTAGATACCTCATTACGGTGCTGTTTTCTGTCTCACGGTGTTATACATTTATGAGCTTTCCGTTCACTCATGGAACGGGACATTTTTGCAGTGTCGTATTAGGGTCACTGTGGAGCAAACGAGATTTGGAAATGTTATCAAGAGTAATAACGAGTCAGAGTCAAGACGGCTAACATTTAATAACACAGGAATGCTATTATACTTTGGACACAAACTGGGCACAGCAGCACACACTGGACAGTGATATAGTGATATATGCAAAAAACGTAGCAAGCAGCAGTAACAAGAAATACCCTCACTTTTCGTCCTTGGAGAGGAAAAACAATCACAGTTTGGTGCAAAGTAATTTCGCTGGCAGTTCCTGAAAGAGCTGCGCTTTGAGTTTCTTGGCTTACATTTCCTGTTTGATCATTATACCAAAGTTCTGATTTCTGTGCAACATATGCAAAGTTAAGATAAGGAAATTATAGCGCAGCTTTGTCAAAAATCATTTTTACCATTCAGATCAGTGCAAGAGAAATTATTAACCCTCTGATGCATGAATTATTAAATCACGATATGAAAGCGTTTAATGTTTCTTTTTCCTTCCAAGCTAGAATATAGTCCTATCCCATCTTTTTCTTTCTTCTAAAAATGATGGATTTGAAATTGTCACACCTGTCCGCTGTAAATTAAGTTTAAGGTTATGAAACCAATTTGTAGGGAAGCAATGAATGTGGCCTTTTGCAACCATTAACATTAATAATATTTTCTACAGTATGAATGTATAAAATAACATTGCTTAATAAATTATGATCTGTCTCGGAGCAGGAAAAAAGTGCTAAAAGTGCCAAAGAAAGGTTGCATGTGTGAACACAAATACAACCAAATACACAAACATATCTTCAGTTATAGAAAAAATTACGATTAATGATTCCTAAATAAAAAACGAACGTTTACATGCTGTATGTAGATCTTCTTGAATAAAAGATATACACTCTAAAAAATTAAGGGGCTTCACGATGCCATAGAAGAACCTTTTTTTGTCTAAATGGTTCCATAAGGAACATTTAACATATGATAAACCTTTCTGTTTCACAAAAAGGTTTGTGGTGAAAAAAGGTTCTTTAGATTCTAAAAGGGTAAGATTATGGGCTTTTGTACCACAGGAATGATTTCATAGTTCCAGGACGATTTGCCGGAAGTGCCCTATTTTTGTTGTGTTCGCACCACAAGAACCGGACAGAATTTTGGTTCTAGAGAACCATTTTGGAGGAACGCTTTAGCTCTTTCTCCAAGGCAGGGTCTAAACCAGGAGGACAGGAATGATCCGTAATCGTGTAATAAGCAAATGCTGATTGGCCGAACTTCTGTTGTTGGTTGTTTGTCGTTGTTTAACGGACGTTGCTGTCGACCGGCTTACATCACTAAATAATTCCTTTAACCGGTGTGAGTACGATTGGGGAAATGGCCTGAGGGAAAACTTTTCCTCTTTTTTCATTCCAGAACTTTGTTCCTGAACTTATCCGGTCGGAAAGCGCCTAAAGAGATGGTTCTTTAAAGAACCTTTGACTGAATGATTCTTTGTGGAACCAAAAATGGTTCTTCTATGGCATCACTGTGAAGAACCTTTTAAGCACCTTTATTTTTCAAAGTGTAGGTGGATATTCCAGAGGACTTGACCACTTTCATTAGCCTTAAAGACATGAGGTCATAAAGAATTATGGGAATGGGTCAAAGGTAACATCTCACCCTGATGTTATGGCTTTTGAAAATTTGTCTGCTATAATTGACATTCATCAGAGAGTTAAATGATCACATTTCATGTCTTGTTTTCAATGATTACCATAGTACATCAGTTAATGTAAAGCATTGCACAGACTTTCTAGGTAATATAAAGAGCTGTCATCTCTCCACGTATCAGATGCCACCAGTGCAGATTTAGACACAGAGTGTCACGCGTTTATAAGACATGCTTATATGTAATAATGTGGTTAACTGAATGCAGAAGAGATGACACTTAATATATGGCAAGACGAGAAAATATTAAAGCATCACTTTCAGATGAAGACGTTATAAAGGATGACAACTAGACTGTTCATCTCTCATACAAACCACTCGCTCTTTCTCTTTTTTCTAGCCTCATTTACATAGCCTACACACATGAATCACTTTTAAATTCACAATACTCCAAATAATTCATATGTATGATGGTATATTGCATAAATCACTTCTTTATCCCCACACAACCCTTTTCAGATTTCACTCAGCCCTCAAAGAGAGCCTCTGCTTCATTCTGTGATTAGACATTTGTTTTTTGCGAGACTGCGTAAGCGTTTTGACATTATTCAAATGTGTTCGTAAATCACTGCTGATTCCCACAGGGGTTTGTCTTAATTGGGTTACTGTCAGTCTTAATAGAGAAAAGGCTGTATTGATGCACCTTTCTCTCACATTTCTCTCCGCCACCCCGTTTTTCCACTCAAAACATTCCGAGTCAGAATTTTGTATCATCCACTAGATAAGCAGTTTTCTTTAAAGCGCTTTGGCACAGCATGCTAGAGGTATAAAGATTATATCCAAGTTGATTACGGTGTAGTAATAACAACGCTGAATCAGCAGTCCGTTTTCACACCGTGAATAATTAAATGCGAAGAAAATGAATCGGGCCATAATTCTAAAATTAGTCATGAAAAAGTTGCTTTACAAGCTCATCACCTATCGCAACAGACATCATTGGGTGGTACAGGAATTAGCAGTCTGTTTTGGAAAGATAGACTGTAAGTTCCAATTTCTCAGCTCAATTATGGTTGGATAATGCACCTGGTGCTATTGCGGTGCGAGAGTGACAGATGCATTCAGCACTTTCTGTCTTTACACCTGCACGATAATTTGATGGCAAAACTACTGTACGCGTTCATTTGCACAGGCCGTATGTTGCTATATTAGATATTAATGAACAGCACTCGGCACATTTATGAGCTGTCATTTAAAAATAATGCTCATTTATTTGGACCAGATGCCGAGACGGAGTGTAAAAATTGGAAATGTGGCGAGATGTGGTAAAGTGGAAATGGGAATGGATGTGTTGAGCAGGACCCGCAGGACTTGGTGGCAGACAGCAAATCAAACTATCCGTGTTGCGCTGACTCTGTCAGGTACTGGATCCATTTGGATAGCAGAAATGTTCCTATTGGGTGCTTGTTTTGTTTGGAGAGCAGGTGTTTTCGGATCGATTGAGCAATGAAGGGCCCCGGGCTGCAGGTTTGCGTTCATATTTAAGGTGTTTTTTTGTTTGTTGTGTGTTTGTTTTTATTCACTTGGCAATGCTTGGATATAATGGTAAATAAAAGATAAGCCTGCTCCAGTTCTCACTTATCTGAGCTCCCATATGCACACAAAACAACCCCTTGTCCGTTTCTATTTTTTAAGCCATTTTCCTATTCTTTAGTTTCAGCAGAGCAGAACTTCAACGGCAAATTGAAACAAATACACAGTATTTTTTATCTGTATGGTTTGCCATCGCTGCGTGCAGCTGTCAGCGCGTGGCTTTATTTGCAAACGGGTTGCGCTGTAAATAACGGTGAAAGTCACATGTCAGAGCTGCTACACAGGCAGTAATGTTATTCCAGTCACAGGTTTAAGCTTTGCGTAGGGACTCCTCAGTTCTACGGCCCCTGCTGTTTGCTCACAGTCCCCCACCAGGTTCAAACACTTCTGCTTCCCCTCAAAACAGCCAAGCCTCCCATCTTTCTCTCACGTCACACATTCATGCACGCTCCCCTGTCAGTAGGCATCAAAAACAAGCAAGCGATGGCCCGCAGCTATTCCAAAAGCTTCTCATTTTGTTTCTTGTACTGGTAAACTGTTAGCGGTTTTGATGCTGCCTGTTTTGAGAGCCTCAAAAGCTGTCTGACTGTTTTGTGGTGTATTTTTCATTCAAATGATTCAGATGTTCCATTAATCTGCATTATTGCAGTGCTTGCATAAAAGAAGTATTGTTTCTGTTTTCCTGAGTATGGAGTCAACGTAAGTTCAGTGAGTGAAATATTTTTCTATTTGCCTGTGAGGCAGCTCAGGGAGATGCAAGTCACAGGAGATGTAACACCCTTCCCGGATTTTCCTCTTACTTATTCAGAATTATAGTCATTAGGGAAGCCAATAAGCATTTGCAGCCTGAGGATGTCATTATTCTGTGTAGGATTTATTTTTGTGAGGAATATGACCTAACTGAGTTTGTGTTCTCTGGGTTCAGAATCGGTTCCACCTGCAGATGACGACACGCACGCCCCCCTCTGGACTGGCAGAGCTGCTGTTAGCCGTGTTGCTGAAGGGGGGCTGGCAGGGCGGGGCTGCCACTCTATGTCCGGAAGGTGGCAACACGGGCATGCCGGAAGAGTTGGAACAGCTTGGTCATCTGGGCGTGGATGGAGCACACTGGCACCTTTGGGAGACTCTCAACCTGTCCAGACTAGCAACTACAACCACAGAGGAGGGAAAAGAACAATTGAGGCAAGAAAAGGTAATGGAGCTTCTCTCTCAGCTCTTTAGCAGAACTCCATCTGCCCCAGCATCCTCCGTGGTTCTCTTCAGCTCCGACCCAGAATGTACGGCCACCGTGTTGCGGAGCACCCACCAGCTGAGCTTTGCATTGCCCCCGATGCAGTGGATCATGGGATACCCACTTAGTCTAGATTCTTTACAATCCATTGGCTCTCCCTTGGGTCTTCTGGCTTATGGGGAGGTGAATCGCAAACCCCTGAACTTCTACATAAGAGATGCCCTGCAGCTGATTGGCAGGGCTGTGTATGCTGCGACCATGGTGAGACCGGACCTGGCGCTTATCCAGAACATGGTCAACTGCTTTGACAAACCCAATAAACATGAGTTGCCCTCCTCTGGACAGTACCTCGCCAGGTAAGTGTGTTGTGTAGCCGTGTTGAAGGAGCAATACAACACATTTATCTCAATTTTTCAAAAGTAAAACAGTAGCTCATCTGTTGTCAAAAAAGTATAGCTTTTCCACTAACAGGCTATTTTTTCCAGTTAGAATTTACATGTCACATGCCACTTAGGTCTGTGGTCTTAATGTTATCCACATTGGAGCTGGAGATTAAATTGCAGAATTGGACATTAACAAATTGCCTTATTTATTGAAATGAATATCTTTGAAAGAGTCGTATAGTAGATTGCATGATTGTGTGCAGCTCATGCAAACCATACATTAAAGCCCCGTCTCTGTCCAAGACATCAAGCATCAATTTAAAAATGAAGTGAGCAGACGTATAATGTCACTAATGGATTACCTATAAAATAAGACTCTATTAAAGAGATCTACTGTCATTAGATAGTACCCTTATTGCAAAGCTTTTACATTTTTCATATCTTGTCTCTTATTATCATATTAAAACAATATTACCTAATATTATCATTTTAAAATTAGGGTAAAATTATTATAATATTAAAGTCTTGTTTAGATGTTTTACAAAAAAATCAAGGTGTACAGCTGCGGAAAACATTAAGAGACCATTTCAAAATCAGTAGTTATAATTTTAAAATGTACTATTTATAAATATATGTTTTGGTAAAATTATCATTTTGTTTCATTCTGTGAACTACTAACAATATTTCTCCCAAATGTCAAGTTAAAATATTCTTTCTGTTTGCAGAACTGGAGAAACAGGTCAAAATAACAAAAAGTATTTTATAGACTCCAGATATCGCAAAGAAAACAAATTCATATTCACTTTTAAGCAATACGACAGTAATATTTGTACATCTATTTAGGAAAAGTTCAAAACTGTTTTTTATGTGATAACTTGTTTATCACGTTTGTTTTGTGTCTTGTCATGCTGTTGGATGTCACACCTGAGGTTTGATTTTGTTGAAATTTAACAGCCACTGGACTGGAATGACCACAATACATCTAGAGATACTGATGATATGAAAATTTGGAATGGTCTCTTAATGTTTCCTCTGGCTGAATATTTCTATCTTTTGCTTTAGTGTGCTTGTATAAATATCAAAATAGATGTTTAAACATTCTTTGACAGTAATATTTAAGTAACATTTTTGCGTGAACAAAAAGGCCTACAGCCGAAGCTATGACCCACACAAAGATATAATCCATCATCGAGTCAGTTTGGAATTACATGTTGGCCTTCTGTTGTATAACTTTATGTCATTCTAAAATTTCACTTTGTTATTATAGTTAAAGCCAAAGAATGTTTGAAACATATTTTGATATATACTTAGGCACAGTACTGTATTTACAATGTACTGTAACTCTTAGTGTGGCTATACTGTACATTAAACAATTAATTATCACTAATTTGCTAGTTAAGTGCGCATATATTTCAGTCATTTACGCTAAATTTGGTCATTGGTGTGGTAGACAGTAACAGTACAGACATTTTATATTAAGATTAGCATGAGAAAAAAATGCCTGGTTTAGTATTCCAGACACTAGCATTACAGGAATATTCTTTCTTGGCCGCAGCATGCTTTCAGATTTAAAGTTATTTTTCTGATGGAGCCGCTGGAGACTTTAAAATGCAATTAATTGTCTCGGGGACATTTTCAATACGTCTGTACCTCCTTAATCAAAAACATATCCCTGTGTGCATTTACATAAACAGTCTCGTTACCAGATACACAATGATGTGTATTTTTAGCAGTGTGTAAGTCATTCGTGTCACCTTTCTGCACTGCACATTTTATCCTCTTAGCTCACTCACTGACCTCCAGAAAACAGGACGGGACACTTGTGCATTCAGGCTGTCTGCCTGTCTTAAATGCCAGTGTCCGGTCCAGTGTCAGGAGCTCGCAAACCTCCTGTCCACATCCTCTCAGCTTGATGCATTGTTGTCATTGTGCCAGTGGAGGAGTCTGGGAGGCTTGTGACATTCACTAACAGTGTGTATGCACATGTCTGTGTAACCTTTGTGCTAGTGTTTTCAGAATCAGAAGAAGCTTTATTGCCAAGTGTTCTTGCACACACAATGATTTTAATTTTGGTATTTGAAGCTTCCAGTGCGGAAATCCAATACAAAAGATAAAAAATAAATATAAAATAAGCAAAAATATAGACGGTTTCAAGGCAACAAAGTTACATGACCCATTCAACAAATGTATAAATAAAGAAATGTGTTGAATTTTGTTGTATATTATTTATTATGCAATAACATAAAGTTCATTAAATGTAATTAGTTACATTATTAGCCACTAGCCAGACCGATAAATACAGGCCGGAAGTTAACTTCGGACCAGGCGCTTTGCAGACGCAGAGTATTAGCAAAACAGAAACCACAGAAATGGGAAAATGATATAGAATCAGAATAATTATAGGCTACTGTACATTAAAAATAAAAAATACTGTACATAAAACTTTTGCAGTTATATCATAGGATGTAGATTTTATATTGCAAACTATTAAACAATTTTGTGTCTATAGAAGTGTAATCGATCATTTGAATTCATAGCGATATTAAGAAAGTAAGCTTGTCTAAATGTTTGCAGTCCCCCAGTAGAATCAAAACTTTTTTTTTATTATCCACATCTACAACAATATAGAAAACAGAATTAACCAGGAGGTCTAGTCATGAATAATGACTGTAGATGTTAACTGTAAAATTATACAGAAAATTGTCCAGCCAGCCAGTCGAGCAAGCTGTAAAATGAAGAGATTATTAAAGAATCCATCTTGTATTGTTTGTTGCATGTCTGGTGATGCATACTACATTCATTGTTCTTTAATGTGTGGCAATGATGTTAAGCATTTGAGAGTAGGGTTTGCTAGTGTTTTAATGTCAATACGTCTTGACAAATTCAGATTAACAAAAAGGATTTATGTATCGGCAACATGAAAATGCAGTCAATTACATGTAGCCAAGGACTATAAAAAAAGAAAGGACACATTTATATATGCTTTGTTGAACACGTAAATTCTGAATAGAACACATTTTTATCATAAGTGTTACAAAATACAGAGATTATTTGATGCATCTTGAATGAGCACAATGTTTTTATTTATTTGTTTTACTCCAGGCAATGATCTGTGAGGAATTAACAGATAATAACTGGTAAACAAATCAAAAAGTTGATCCTGTGCTTGGGTTGACTCGGGATGCAATCAAGCTCCAATTCCCAAAAGTGTGAACTCTTATCACTGTAGGCTGGAAGAAGCCTTGCCAATCTACTCACTTCCACAAATGAGATTTTTGACGTTAAAGAGAAGTAAAATCACATCCAGATATGAGATTACGTTTTGGTTGTTATGCGAGTATTAGCTGAGATAAGTAAACCTTCCATGAAATGATAAAATGTGAGACAGAGAGCCTCTGAGATTTTCCACTGGATGGAATACAGTGATGCAATCTTTAATATTCACATCACAGTTTAAAAATCCCCTCAACCCCCATTTCAGGGAATGTATTTGCTCTGAGAAATGAGGGTATAGCGCAGGAGCCCAGGAAATGGGTCTAACTTCATTCCTTGGCAAAATCAGATAAAAGAAATACCAAAACACATTGGGATTATTGTTCCACAGAGATGCAAATGCATACTGAAGTTTAATAATAGTCAACAATATTTTTTTTGCTTTGAGGTATAAAAAACAACCCGCTTTTGGAGTGGCTTACACAAGATCTGCTGTCTTTGAATTGCTCTCACATGGGTCAAACGTGGGCTATCAGAAGAAATTAATGATCCAGCCAATCAATTTTTCTCTTTTTATTTTCCATGTTCTGCTGTTTTAATGGAAGTGCCGTTACGGTCACACAGAGTGCATATCATTTATAGTCTCATTTAGCCACACATCACAAGCCTCGTACACTAAAGATTTCTCATTTTCCATCTGTGACCCAGACATCATCCACTAGCCCTCGGACTACTTACATCCTCACCTGATTTATTGATGAAAATCGATCATCGAACTAATTCATAGCAGAAATTCTGCCATAAATGGCTATGCAGTTGTGTAGGTGTGTTAGGAATCGCATGACCTATGTCCAGTAACATGAGCTATACAGTACATTGAGTGTTATTCATGTTTTAATTATTTATTTGTTACACTTCAAGTAACTAACCTCTAATTTAGAGGTTAAGGATGTGGGCTGTCAATGATGGAATATTAGTTCAAAAGATTTAGTGTAATTTAGGATTTACGGTCATAATACTGCACTTATGTCCTTTTGACTTTGAAGACGGATCTGAACTCTGATGCTTAAAGGTTGATCCATATTTCTCTTTCCATCTAATTCTTCTCTCTTGTAAAAGTATTAATGCTAGAATTTATATATATATATATATATATATATATATATATATATATATATATATATATATATATATAAAAGAATTTATAACAGGTTTTCAAACTTTGGGTTGGGTAGCACAGTGGGATGAGGTGGGGCTTGGAAAGTCACTGGTTGTTGCGGGGAATGACAGTTTTGTCTAGTTAATGACTAGCAGTGACAATGGTTTTGATGTCTTATGGCATTGCTTTTCATGTAGTTCACCCAAAATAAAAGTTATGTCATTATTTACTTACCCTTTTGTCATTTCAAACATGTAGAGCCTATGACTTTTTTCTGTAGAACACCAAAGAAGATATTTGGAAGAATGAACAACCTGGCAGTACCCATTTACTTCTGTTGTATGGACACGAAACCAATGCAAGTCAATGGGTACTGCAACATTCTTCAAAATATCTTCTTTTGTGTTTTACAGAAGAAAGAATTTTTATTTTTGGGTGAACTATTCCCTTAAAAAGAACAAATGTGTTTTTTCCCTTAAGTCTCAAGATTACATCTTGTCTTTGTGGGACCTGAAAATAAAAAGTTTGGAATATGCTGGTATATAACAAGTATACTGTATATGTCTTATAGAGTAACACATTTAATTTCTTTACTGGTTTATAATGTTCACCTTTAGTTCTTATGTTCAAGTAAAAATCTAAAATGTAACCTAAAAAAATGTGATATCATTTAAGTAGGTTGAATCACACACATTACCATACACCAAAGTTAAGATTGAGAAGTAATATATCGTAAAGGAAATTGCACAATATCTTTTACTTTTTTTCTGTTATCTCATCACTGTCTGTGTTTTAGCTGGAAGCATATTTATTCCCATCACAATGCTTGTGTTCCTGCTGTGCACAGGTTCTTGTCAAACACTTCTTTCATGGGGTTGACGGGCCCAGTGCGAGTACAGCGCTCCCTCTCCAGGGTGCTTACCTCCCAGCGTTACCACATCTGGAGTCTACAGCGGGACCCTCTAGGCCAGCCCAGTTGGGTGACCGTGGCAAGCTGGGAGTCGGGCCATCTGGAAGTGGAAGAACAGGGCCTGTGGCCAGGTGCGACCCAGCGTCAACGGGAAATGGGCCCAGGGATCAGGCTAGGTGGCCGTTGGCAAGCGGGGCTCCCAGTGGCAGGGAGCAGATTGCGCGTGGTGACCTTGGTTGAGCATCCGTTTGTATTCACACGGGAGGTGGACGATGAGGGCCAATGTCCGGCGGGTCAGCTGTGCCTTGACCCTCAAACCAACAGCTCCGAAGTCCTCAACCAGCTGTTTAGAGAGCTGGAGCAGACGAACATCAGTTCACTGCCAACTGCCATTCGTAAATGCTGCTATGGCTACTGCATCGACCTGCTGGAGAAGTTAGCTGAGGACATGCACTTTGAATTTGACCTGTACATCGTGGGCGATGGGAAATATGGCGCGTGGAAAGGAGGTAAATGGACTGGGCTGGTGGGAGATCTGCTCAGTGGTGTGGCTGATATGGCCGTCAGCAGCTTTAGCATCAACTCGGCTCGAAGCCGAGTGATCGACTTCACAAGTCCCTTCTTCTCCACCAGTCTGGGAATCCTGGTGCGTAGCAAGGACACGGCCGCACCCATCGGCGCCTTCATGTGGCCCCTTCACTGGTCCATGTGGGTGGGCATCTTTGTGTCTCTGCATATAACAGCACTCTTCATCACCCTGTACGAGTGGAACAGTCCGTTCGGTATGACACCGCACGGACGCAACCGCATCAGGGTCTTCTCGTACTCGTCTGCTCTAAACCTCTGCTACGCAATCCTGTTTGGTCGGACTGTTGCAAGTAAAACACCAAAGTGCTGGACAGGACGGTTCCTCATGAATCTTTGGGCCATATTTTGCCTGCTGGTTTTGTCCAGCTACACGGCCAACCTAGCAGCTGTCATGGTTGGGGAGAAGACCTTCGAGGAGGTGTCAGGAATTCACGATGTCAAGGTAAAACATTGCATTACTCTATGGGTAAAATACACAAATTTTCTGTTTATTTCTGTCTACTAGAATGTACTAGTTTGAGAGAATGGGAATATGCACTCAAACTCAATCCCCTTTCATTCTTTTCAAGCTCCATCACCCGTCTCTAGGGTTTCGCTTTGGCACAGTTCGAGAGAGCAGCGCTGAAGATTATGTGAAGAAGAGCTTCCCTGAGATGTACGAATACATGAGGCGCTTCAACAAGCCCACCACTCCGGATGGAGTTTCTACACTAAAGTAAGTGTTTAGACCCCGGAGAGAAAGCAAAGCGATAACAGTCACTTGAACCGATGGTGGAAAGTCCACAGGAGGTAACTGGTAGATGTAGTACAATGATTAGGAAGAACTGACTGGCTTTGCTCCCTTGCAGTAAATACATTTGCAGTACAGTGTTTGCAGGGTATATGAAAACCCACTCGCACACATACACGTTTATACGTTTTGAAAAAGATAAAATCAAATGATCTTGAGCAGAGGTGCACCAGCTCACAGAAGATAAATTACACTTTTATAGGACTACAGTAGGACTACTTTGTTTTTGTCTGAAAGAAAGAAAGAAAGAAAGAAAAGTGACGCTTTTGTTTTTGCTAATATTTCATTGAAATGAACTAGAACAGTTCTATTAGCTGTTGAATTGAAATAAGCCAACTGCTAGCTGAGGAGATGTTATTTATGTTAGACAACAGATGCACTTTTACAGAGTTATTTCATTATTGCTGCTTGACTAACCATTCAGTAAGTTTAATACTGGTGCTTTTTGTCAATTATAATTATTTATTTGTGAGCCAGAAGAAAGAAAAATCACAAATAATATCTCAGTTATTTCTCATAGACAATAATATTAAATGGAGAGCAAATGGGCAATTTCAGTGTTATGGATGTGACATTTTGCATTAGGGACGTGACATAAAAGTGCTCAGAGAATGTATTCGTTACCAATATGCTGAACCATCTTTTTATATTTTACAAGACCCATGTTGATAGTGTTTAAACATCAGAAAAATATCAGTCTGTGCATACATTTTCTATTTTAATAAAGGTAAATTAACGTGTGTTATGAATATGACAAACAGGATTTCTGTGAATTAATATGCACAAACCAGAAGCAATAATAACCAACAAATGGAGAAGGGATGACTCTTCATAGAACGTGAAATGTTTACTTTATGTATCGTTATGGCTGTGACAATACTGAAATGGCACGTACATGACTGTGGAAAATCACACACTAAAAATATAAACGTTGAGAAAGACCTCATATGGGTATTTGAACCACCAAATGTTGACATCTGTGCTATCAGTATACTAAAAATATTTGGTAAAAATGAAAAAAAAAAAAGATTCTAGGTAAGATAGACATTTTCACAGAATTGGCCAAATGTTCTCAGACATTTCAAAAATGTCACAAACATGTCACAATATGAACTCAAATGTTCCTCATCCAACCCAACTACATTAAAGAATTAGCTTGCCAAAAAAACTAAAAATTTGGCATAATTTACTGCAACACAATATATCTTAAAATGCTAGTAAACAAAAACCATTGGTCCCCATTGACTTCTATTGTATGGACACAAAACTAATGTCAATGGGGACCAACGGTTTTCTTTCTTCAAAATATCTTCTTTTGTTTTTCTTTTATTGAAACACAACCTTAACTGTGACAGAGCAACATCGGAGCAATACAATTTTCCTCTGGGTTAGGCCAATTCACAGACCACTTAGAATCATTTACAGACCACAAATGATTTGTGGACCCACTGTGATAAGAGATGGACATCTCAGAAACAGAACAGTTCACTGTAATTGCACAAAGCTGCTGAAGATCTACTTCATACAGGCAGACAACAAGCAGCCCAGAAGCTGTAAGCTCACAATCTTGATCCAAATTAATGGGTCACAGAACAGTTGAAATAAGAGGGCAACATGTCAGTTCTTACAGCCTCAAGAGCTGTTGACACTGCTTCAGAATTCATGTGGATCTCAGTACGGCACGCAGTTACAATCATTCTTCTTTCAAGAGGAATTATGCACACCAGCTAGCTCGCTCCTTTTAAACAAACAGAGTGTAGAGCGAGTCGACAGCAACAAGTGTCTGCTTTTCAGACTTGAGCTCTGTTGTCTCGGCTTCCATTCATCCCTGAAAGAAAGACTGCGGCAGACTCCAGGCTAAGAAACAAGCAAGGCAGTTGCTCTCAAGTCAAATCCTCTAAACTTGCTGAATGGGGCCAAAGGTTCTCTTCAAAGATGACAGATTTCTCCCCGGCAAGCAAATGCTCGCACACACACACACACTAAGATACATCTTTGGATTCGAGCTCTCACACTGTGCAGGATTTGTCTTTGTACCTTGTTTCTTTTATGACTGATGCTGGTTTTTCTCAAGTCTCAACTCACATGAGACACCTTGCACGGTCAGCATTTCTAGAGTTGAGATCGCAGCGATAGTTCTGAATCCTCGGGGGCAGGCTATTTTAGACAAGCATCCGGACAGATTTCACTCACAAAAATCAGTTGCGTTAAAAACTTAGCTAGTATTATCCTATGACATTTTCTCAAACTCTGCACTTTTTTTCAGTCGACTCGTCGTCACACCTGAGGTAAAATGAGGTCAGCAGATGAGCAAGCATTGTTATTAAAGGGATACTTCAGTCCAAAATGAACAAGCCATTTTCTTCTTTGGAACGTAAATAAAGAAGTAATACTCTTTTTCATGCATTTAAATTAAAGTAAGTGATGGTTGAAACTTTAAAGTGTAAAAAATAGAGATGCACCGCTCGAAAATTCCGATAGCGATTATTCAGAATGATATCTGCCAATACCGATACTGATTCTGAAGATTAAATATTTCTTAACTTTCTGAAGTATCCAATAAAATGAAAAAAGCTCAAAGTCCCATTCACTATAATTGCGTATTTATTTAAGACAGAAGGTTGTGTTGAAGATTGATTAATTGATAAACAAATGCTTTAAGAAGAAAGTGACAGCATTATGAAACAGATTTGACAATTATCTTTTAGTGTGATGTAATCCAGGCTGGGCGTTTTAATTCTTTTCATCCAGCACTGTTATTACTTTCTATTGTGTTATTCAGTCAACCTACTCGTTCCATTAAATACAACTGTAATTAGCATAAGCTTGAATGAGGATGGTCTGTTTTGTTCCTCTCTGACTATTTTGTTCTATGTGTTGAAGGACAGATCCTCCTCAGCTAGATGCCTTCATCATGGACAAAGCTCTGCTAGACTTTGAAGTTTCCATAGATGCAGACTGCAAACTCCTGACTGTAGGCAAACCATTTGCTATTGAAGGTAACGTCCTCTCAACATAATGCTTTGTTAACAACCTTGTGTCCATTAAGAGTCTAGCACCTTTGACCATGTTAGATGACTTCACATTGACTTAGAAAAACTCTAGTTCTCCTCTACACACAGAATTAAAATTCCACCCCACATTTAGACCCAGCAATGAATTCACCTAAAGGTCGTTGTAATTATCCTCCAAGTCGAAGGAAGCCAAGTTCGACACATGTCATTTCATAAAGCAAAGCTATTACGGTGCATAGATGGGTTTCATGGCAGTCACCCAGCTGTGACGCATCTCCCGTATTGCCGTGCATGCATAGGAATTCTTGCCGCTGTCTTCCAAACCGTCCGTTATTATTCTGAGCTTTGATTAGATGGTCGATCAAGGCTGAACCGTCACAATCACGTCCGCTGGCCCTAAATGGACGGCGGCTCCATCAGGCTCTGCAAAGCCTGTAAACAGTGTGCTGCATAATCAGGGCATGCAGACATAAAGACCGAAGTCAAGCGTCAGTTCAATTCACGGGGTTTACAAGCAAATATCCCTCTAAACATTATGGTAATGCGTCCTTACATGGAGAGAACTCAATTTAGGAGAGGCCTTCACTTCAGAATGGGCTTTGTCCTTTAATGTCCTGTTCGTATTTGCAGTGATTTATGGAGGTCGACAGGTCACTGTACTGTTGATGGTAGACATTGCTGCTGTTAGATGCTCTAATATTATTGGTGGGCTGCATAACTTGTAACCTCTTAAAGGCACAACATGTACGATTTTTGCATTGAAATCAGAAAATCAGAAGCACAGTGTTATATATTTTGTTCACTTGTGTACTTACATTGTTAAATGTTTTACACTGCAAAAAATGGCTTTCTTACTTAGTATTTTTGTCTTGTTTTCCAGAACAAATGTTTAAAGATTCTTGAATCAAGATGCATTTTCTTGATGAGCAAAATGACAAGAAAATACGTCTTGTTTTTAGACAAAAAAATATGAAATTTAAATGAATTTTTGCTTAAAACAAGCAGATTTTTTTAGAACACATTCACTTAAATTTCATTTAAAAAAAAAATCTTGATTCAAGAATTTTTAGACATTTGTACTTATAATAAGAAGTAAGAAAGTAACTGCATTTTTTGCAGTGTAGCAATGTTTGAATCCAGAGAAATTGTCGATGTTCCTACTTGTAACGTGAAGAAGGACGTCTGATGATGCGTTATGTCGGGTTAATTTCCTGGAACTGGACTCCAGAATTCACATAATTCCACACTCCACAGCGACACTTTTGTGAATAGAATAGAGTACAATCGATATAAATATCTGATATATTTAACTGTATGTTAAATTGTATGAGCTTATCACATCACTAACAGTCACTGTTACTCATGTTGTCACCAATTCTCATTGATAATGGACTTCAGGTCGCTTTATTTCTCCAATCCGCTATTTGATCTGTTGTTTGAGATCAAATCTATTAAGAATTTTCAACCACCCCGGCAGTGCTCCCTGTCAAATTATTTCAATTGCGCACGTTTTTGTTTGTTGTAGTTGGCTAAGCAAAATGCAGCGGTGCATCTCAGTAGGAGAGTACAGAAGTTTATCAAGATGCAAGTGCTGTTGTGCTATGTGCTGAAAGGAGGAGAGGGATTGCTTGCCAGGAGTGATCTGTGGGTTTGCTGTTAGGCAAGGGCTTTGATGAAATTTGTGGATGTCAGAGTTGTGCTCGTATCTCTCCGGCCGCCCAACTCCAGAACCGGCACTATGACAGACGTGCTGTCTTGCGGTGCATCGGCACAGAGCACCAAAGATTCATGCTTGTTCTTTCCAAGGCTCTCTGACATATCAATAATGGAGGTATCACTGCTATCAATACACACAGTCGAACCTGGAAGCGCTCTTAAACAAACCCTTATGGTCTTCATTTGGCTTGCCAAGCTTTACATCAGCTGGTGCTTGTCATTTCAAACCTGTATGACTTTCTTTCTACTGCAGAAAGAATTTGAAGAACGTTGGTAACCGAACAACAGTGGTCGGTACCCATTGACTTGCATTGGTTTTGTGTCTATACAATAGAAGTCAATGGGTACAGCTGTTGTTTGGTTACCAACATTCTTCAAAATATCTTCTTTTGAATTCTGCTGAAGAGAGAAAGTCATACAGGTATGAAATGACAAAAGAGTGAATAAATGATGACAGAATTTTGGGGTGAACTATCCATTTATTGATCATTCATAGGAATGTATTTTTATATTATTAATAAAAAGCAATATACCAAATTATGGCCAAATTTAATCTCATATCATTCATTCATGAGTTTTAATCTCAAAGTCATTCATGTTTTTCACGTTTTAAGTTATTGACTGTTGGTTGCAAAGTCCCGCCTCCATAATATATGCAAAGCCAGGCGCCTGGGCAGGACTCCGAATTGCGTGAGTAGAGTCTGCAGTTCCATGAGCATCGATCTTTGCTCCATTAAAATCAATGGTAACAGTATCTCCCATAGACTGCCATGCTTCAGTGCAGATCTACATTATGGGTTGTTTGTCTGAGCACTCTGACATTTATATTCATGTAGATTCAAGTGCATTCATGTTTTTAAACAACCAGCATACAATTGCTTTATTCACAAAAATATTTCAAGAATTGTAAAATAAAATGTCTTTATATATGCCATATAAGAAGCTTGTGCCAAAGCTTCACACGTTCCACTTTGTATGCCAGTCAAGTGCCTCTGAGATTTCAAGCCGTCTGACCTCACTTTCCCCTCGTGCTTTTAGGTTACGGGATCGGGCTGCCCCAGAATTCTCCCCTCACACGGAACGTATCCGAATACGTCAGCCGCTACAAGTCCGACGGCTACATGGACATGCTACACGACAAATGGTACAAAGTGGTTCCATGTGGAAAGAGGGTTTTTGCTGTGACAGAGGTGAGACATCAAAGCAAACACTGTGTCTGTGTGTGTGTGTTTGTCTGTGTACATGTGTGCATCGAGCTTTCTGCCCTTGACCAAGTCTTCCTCACTGTCAGACGGCCTCTTTTCCATCTGAGAAATTCTTTTGTTAGGAATAACTGTCTCCTGCAGTTTAATAGCCGGTCTGTCAGAGGGATGCAGTGTCTCCACAATCCATTTTCATTCCGGAGGGCTCTGTGTCAGCCGTACCGCCCCGCACACCTGAGGTTGTGAGTAGCAGTCGCCAAGGCTCTCCATCAATGGAGCTTCAGTCAATAACCTCACAGGGGCTGTAGCACTCGTGTAAGACATTGTCTTGGACAGTCTGGCTTCATTACCTAGCTGTCGTTATGAATGGGAGACTTCATGAGTAGAAGCAATGACATTCGTTTTCGGCCTCTGTGCCAGCTGGATCTCATCTCAGGGTCTTAACTCACTCTCTCTCTCTCTCTCTCTCTCTCTCTCTCTTTCTCTCTCTCTCTCTGCTCTGGAGCCAAGCTGTCCTGTCACTACAGACACCGTGCTGTAAAACCACTACTTTGCTGTGCAATAAATCCTGCAAACTAGCAGGCAGAATCGACTGTGAAGTCCCCCTGTCGGTTGTCCTCTTTAAATGTATGTTTATTCCTGTTTATTCTGGTGCTGTTTATAGAAGTAGCGGCTTCAAATACAAACAGCAGCAGTTTATCTTCTCTGTGTTATTCTGTCTTAATTAAATTAGTTAGATTTTTTTTCAAAGGTTCACAGCCAGACACATAGATATGGAGAAGAGAGAGATGGGAAATTTAAAGCAACATTAAGCAGTGCATCTGGCATGCGCTCAAAAGAAATGAAAAAAATCAATTACAAATAAACAAAATGCCAGCGTTTGTGTCTACAAAAATACTTTGTTCACTGCTACCGCACAGCTATGTTATTGTGCCAGAGTTTATAAAGTCAATGTTAAATATTTATTTATTCTAAAAAATGTTAGTGCCTTAAAGTTTTTATACGGTATTGTCACTTTGCAACATTAGCATTATTTTTATCACCACGGCAGACACATTCATTAATAATTGAACACGTGTGTATTGCTTCTAATGAGTGCAGAAAAGGTTATGCAAATTGTGAAGCTAAAAGGAAAGTATGTGGACAACCTTTCTGTTTGTATTATGCCCACATAAATAGGAGCCTTGTTTTAATGTCTATAAATCAGGATGCTTGTCGTAAGTGATTAGCATAAAAACCCGCCCACATCATCTCCAAATAAGGGCTTTCTGTCACTTCGTCATCCATTCATCATTCTTTACAACACCTTCTCACAACCATTTGATTGACTTTGATTCCTAAAGCTGTAATATTTACATTGATTTATTTATCAGACTCTATTATTCAAAACTACTTACAAATGGACAATAGCATGCAAATGTCAACTTTAAGATGAAAAAATCTTTTTACCAAAGGTTTTCATCATTCTGATAGGTCAGATGTCAATAGTTGGTGATTTAAATGCCCATGTGAAGTATCTCTTAATGTTTTTAAAGCATAGTTTTCCATAGCTCCTTTATGGATGGGACAATTCATCTGACTATCACATCCATACATATTCCTTATAAATGGGCATAACATAATTGTGTGGTCTATAAAGAGACATTTGTTGAGTAATATTGCTTCTGGTTACAGAATTCCTACAAAGTATGTTGTCTTATTTGTTCACATCCTTAATGCATCTTTCAAAATTGAGAACTTGTGCATAGACTGATATTTGTCTGATATCTGGATTCTATCAACAGAGGTTTAGTACAATATAAACAGATGATTCAATTTATTGGTAATAAACACATTCTCTGATAATTTACGTATATTTTACATTTTGACTGAAAATGTCACGTCCATAACAGATTTGTCATATTCATATCGATCCATATTTTCCTCATAGATGGGCACATGAAAATGAAAATAAAGTAAGTATTTGATGTTTTTGTGATTTGGATTTGGTATTGCTGCTCCATTTGTATATTATTGCTGTTTACACATTTTCATTCACAGAATTTCTACAAAGTATGCAGTCTCTCAAAAACGTGCATCCATTTTTGTCACATACATAATGCGAGAATAATACTCTCTTTTAAAATAGAAAACACGAGCATAGAGTCATATTTTTCAATGTCTGGATTGTCTTTTAACACAGGTTTAGTAAAATACAAACAAATGGTTCAATTTTTATGTAATAAATCACGTTTTGTCTAATAAATGTCACATCCATGCTGGAATTGCCCAAATGAGAGAGCATTTAGCATTAAGCATAGTCTACAAAGCTGTGTTTACAGATCAACAACATAGAAGATAAGACATTTTGGAAAAAATGATGGATCGTGCGTACTATATAAAAACATTTACGCGCACACACTCGGTGTGCATGGTTAGCTCATCTTCATCTCAGTAGTGGCGTTCGGATTAGCTATCACACGCTGTACTCTAGCCTCATCTGGCCTGTAAGGTCAGCCAGAGCTTAGCAGAGGGAGCCACGTCTATGCATGTGCGCATCTGCATTTTCCCCTTTATAACTCTCTCCAAGAAAGTGACATCATGATAAAGAGCTATAGCAAATCCTGTTACGTGCTGAAAATGAAAAGTGTCGCAAGCAAAGGTAGACCGTGACTGAGAGTGATGCAATGACAGTTGACATGGACACAATCTCGATATGTGACATGTTAGATGACCAGAGTTCAGACAGTATCACGGAGCTCTTTGTCCACTTTGATGTGCTCTATTAGTCTCATATTCTCTGCCAGGAAGTGAATTGTTTTTTCCCTTTCAGCTGAACCAAGTGAGCATGACTTTAATTTAATTTAGAACGTGGATATTATATAGAATTGTGATTAGTTCCGGTCAGAAGGAATCCTTCTCCCTACAGATCAAAGCCATTGTGGGGGAATGATGGATTTTTTGGTAAATGTCGGTGCATCCTATGCCTAAGGGAAAAATAACAAAAGGTCAGGCACAAAGAGGAATAGCTGGGAAGAGTTACCATTATCATTTCTTTTCATCTGGAAGAGCAGTTGCTGAGTTGGCGTATGCAGCCGTGCAAGTGTGCGATCAGCATGATGTCATCTTTGGGCGCTCACCTGAGCTATATATGACATGTGACTATATATGACTTATAATTCACAGTAGTAGCTGCAGGACGGTGATATTTTAAATGAATAAATGTATTTTGACAGCAATGTTTGGATCAAGGCACATACGAAACCAAAGGAGACAAGGCAAAAGAATAACTTCATTTTTTTACAGAACAGAGGATTTTTTTCTAGAGTAGATGTCGGTGGAAAAATATCTGTTTTGTCAGTTTAAAGTTTTAGCTATAACGTTTATCCGCAGGGGGCTTACTGGGGTCATGCTAACCAGCAAAACCTTGACCCTGTTGCCGCCTCTGCCTAACTTCTCCAGCCCTAGAGGTTTAAACAAGCTGTTTTGAGCACATCCAGAATGAATAACACTTGACTGCCAGAGAACTGTCAGCAATTCTTATTGATGTCTTTCACATGATAAACCCACTGACAAACTGTACTGTGGTGAAGATGCACACAGCAGTTGTCATTTATTGACAGAGATCGTGTTGTGTGTTTTTGTTTTGTTGTGTATGTATTGGAAGACGCTGCAGATGGGCATCCAGCACTTCTCGGGGCTGTTTGTGCTGTTATGCGTGGGGGTGACGGGGGCTTTGCTCACTCTGTTGGGGGAACACGCTTTCTTCAGATTCATCCTACCTCACCTCCGCCACCAGCAGAGATTTAAATACTGGCTTCACACCAGTCAGGTGAGCACAGGAAGGTTTAACCCTAGAGGTCACTCAAGGGGACAGCTATCAAAAAGCAGTTTCTTTAGCTAATGCATGGGGTTAAAAATGACACATTCATGTTCATCACTCTATAAAGTGTCATCTCTTCAGATGTCCACTCAAGTACAAAACGAAAAGTGAAAAATATGTGTAAACGACGTTTAAAGAGAAATAAACTGACAGAGGTTGTCATAATTCATGCCAGAATGGGTTAATAGCATTTGAAAACATTTGTACTTTTTTCAGTATGAGTATGAACAGTGCTGTCAAAGCTGAACCACTTATTTTATTCATATTACCAAAAATAAGCATATTTATTATGTTTAAAATCCTTTTGCTGATGGGACTCTTTCCATTAAAAACATGGGCATCTGCACCCTCTAGTGGTTGAATGTTGAAAGCACAGTAATGTACTGTACATGGGTAGGCATGGATCAACCACACTGCACATTTTGAATGTCTCTCTTATTTGATGCATTTAGTTCAGTTGATTTGAGCTGATTATTTTAATAATTTAGTGCGATGGGTTTGTATTATGTATTTGTTGCTTAAATGAGGTTCTTTAGCCTTTTTTGTTGTTACAGAAAATCCATCGTGCGTTGAACATGGGTTATGAAGATGACGGGAAATCAGAGGCTGATAGCACAAGCAGATGGTAAGCTGGCTTTTATTATCAGATAGCAAACAGGCAAATAGATTGTCTTACATCATCTGCAATTAATGTTTTGTTTTATTTTTCTTTATTAAAGTTTATACCTAATTTTGATTCATTCCAAGGCTCTCTGTGGTTAAATGTTGTTGTATAAGTGCCACTGAATGTATTATTGATTTCAATATTGATTATTGATTTATATCCAAGTAAAACAAACAAGATGTATTAAGCAGGATCAGTAGTGATTCGCATGATTTAGGAGTCCTGAGGAAATTCTGTAGTATTTACTATAGTAAATTGTAGCAAATACTATGTTATATTAGTAATTACTACACTTTTTTAATAAATACCACTGCAAACTGTAGTAAATATTGAAGTATGCCTTATACTGTAATATTTATTATGATTAAGGAAACATAAATTGTATCTAGGAATTTATCTATAGTTTACTATAGGAAATTCTAAAGTCTACTACAGTATTTTTCATGTGGGCTGCAGGGGCTTATTTTTAAGGATAGACTGATATATCACAGTGGCCGATATATTGGGATGGTATTTTGACTTTTTAAATTATCGCATCAGCACATAACTTTCTGTTCTCCCGGCCCGACCTGGTAGCTAGTTGTAATGCCTGATGACAAAGTTGTTAACGTGATATCTTTTTGTATGACTAACTGAAGCTGCTTTAAATTGTAGCAAGCTAAATATGTTGTACATAATAAAAGCATTAAAATAATATGGTAAAATTAAAGCTTACAAAAAACATAAGAGGCATTTGTTTATCAAAGGTTGATGCAGCATACACGGCAGTAGTTGTAGGTCGATATCTGCTTAATAATATAAAAAAGTTTTTTAACTAAATATCTGGACATTGAACACTTATATAAAACGTTGCAGATTGTTGTGCTTTTTTAAGCTAAGCTAGCTAGTATATACTAAAACAGTAAGAACTAGATTTGCTTAATTTCACTACTTATAGCCTCATCTATATACCAGTATATGAAGCATTTAATGTAAATGTAAAAGCATTTTCTGTATGTCTCTCATTACATTGCATTTGTGTTTTATATATATATATATATATATATATATGTGTGTGTGTGTGTGTGTTTTATATAAACCCCATGTTGGTCGACCACTGCTTATTTTGTTAACTTGTGTCTGACTGCACATTATCATTTATATTGTCATGTATGTCCTTATAGGAATTAGTGTCTTTCTAGTGTGTAGTTTTGTCATTGTGTTTTGAATGTGTTGTTTGCACCTGATAAAGAAACTGAAAAACAAAGAGAAATCAATATTGGCCTCTTCAGTAAAAGCGAGCCGAACGGATACTGTTGCGTTCACTGCAGTAATGGTGTATTGAGGAAGCTCTGTGTTCTCATTGATTGTGGAGTGTGTTAGTGCAGTGCAGTGTCCCTGCGTCTTGTAGGACTGATTGGTGCTTTGTCTTCCTCTCAGTTCCACCTTGTGCCTGTCAGAGAACTGTAACCTACACCGCCTGCCATCAGCCGCCCCCACCTCCTCATCCCCTCAGCCTTCCACCTCCTCGGCTTCCACTTCTTCTTCCACAACCAAATGGAACAATCAGAGTGCAAAGGCCGGACGAGAGGCCAAAGACCATAACAAACGTGTCCACTTCAACCTGGAGACACTTAACAGCTACCAGCTACAGGCTCCGCCCCCTGGTCCCGAGAGGAGAGGGCTGGTGGGTAGTCCTCCAACCCAGCTGTGTTCCAATGGTGGACCCAATCTCAGTCTCAGCCTGGTGCTCTCTCCTCCGGCCTGCCCGGGAGGCTCGTCTCCATGGGAAGAAGAACTGAGGGAACTGCAAGGGAGGATCGAGGAGTTTCGTGGCCAGCTCAGAGCCGCCCTGGCCAGGAGGGCTGAGCTCCAGCGAAACCTGGTCAGGCAAAGGCTCAGCCAGTCCCAAACAATCTCATCCTCTAATCCTGCCGAGACGTCGGCCCCTTCAAACACCAACACCCTGACCAAAGACATCAACAGAGGCAGGTGATGTATGTGACTGGAGCAGTGAATATAGGGGACATTCTCTCATCTGAGGATTCATGCAGCCCTATATTCTGCTTTCTCCTTTCACATTGGGGTGTTAGAGATGGATTGAACATTATGTGATGGAGATTCAGCTTGTAATCCTGCAGTCTGGCTGACTTCCAGCTCAAGAGAGAAAGCGTTTATCTGTGTGTATTGTGTGTGTGTTTGTGTGCGTGCGTGCGTGCGTGCGTGCGTGCTTGTGTGTGTGTTATAAGCTGGAGAGCAGTGGATGGAGAACAGACTCTTAAATACAGCATTCACTGCTTGCCAAGGTGAGTATCTGCAGCTACAGATGTTCAGTATGAAATAGCTTATTTTTTGTAAATAATTCAATGGGATATTGGGATTACTTAGTGGGATAAGCAACAATGGACCAAATCTGTCTTGCTGTGGTGTTCTTTTCCACACTATACTGTATGAATAGACATGATGTTTGCTTATGTATTTTAATGGTGACAAAGTATGATTCTGTAGGAGATGTGTGACTCTCAGATGGTACGGGCCTCTATTATCCCCGGAAAATGTTAATGTTATAAAGTCTGACTGGTCAATTAATGCATTTACTACAATTAATAAATAGTTTTTTTGAAAATGTTTTGCTGTTTAAGCCTAAACTTTTTTGTGCTAGTTAACTAATTGATCTGTTGTATTAGAGTCAGACATTTTTGCCAGATTTGTGACTCTGGCCTAGTCTTGCGTAGCCACATCTTGACACTGAAGGTCTGGGAACTTTGGCCGCTTTCATTAGCCAAGGCCTGGCCAAGATTCTGACAGGTAACCAATCACGTTTCGATTTGTGCCGTGTCATGTGTCAGAGGCGTGGAAATGTCCCCAGAGTAACAGACTGGTGTACATTTACGAACGTGTCAAAAGTTAACCGCAACAACATTTATGCGGTTATGCCGTGAACCTTGGGTACGAATTTGGCGTTTAGTCGATCGTGATGAATTCTCATTGCAACCGATGTAAACACGTCAGCTTACTTGTTCAGACGGCTTTGTGTTGTTTCCAGACGTACCGTTAAAGAACGTGGCGCCTGCGGTTATTTTCAGCCCATGGTTGGATCAAGAAGGGACAAACCCAACCACTGTGTTATAAATTACCATGTTAAAAAAAACAGCATATGCTGGTTAGGTATGTTTTGAAGCATAGTAGCTGTTTTTAGCTGGTTAAAGCTGGTTGTGAGGTAGTTGTGAGCAGGAGCTAGTTGCTTAGGACCAGCTTAAACCAGCTACTATGCTTTAAAACATACTTAACTAGGATATGCTGGGTTTTTTCAACAGGAAGCCTATGTTGGGTTGTTTCAGCCCATTGGATCAAATATGCACATTTTCTGGGTGAAAGTCACAGTCTGTATAGGATTCACGGGTAGAGGTTGCATTTTCAAAACCACAACACAGGCGTAGCTTGATGATGCTGTGAAGGAATGGGGAATGATGGGAGCTGGTTTTATCTTACCTGCTGATGGAGATCAATCAAAATCATGTTACTGGTCGACATATTTTATAACCATTGTTTATTGTTTTAACAGACAGAGTGGCACAACTTTGCATGAGACATGGGGTGTGTGTGACTGCATCCGGTGATCGATCAACATATGACAAGTATCACAAGAAAAACTCAACAGAATTGCTTTCACATATGTGACCCTGGAAAACAAAACCAGTCTTAAGGGTACCTTTTTTACATTATCTGAAAGCTGAATAAATAAGCTTTCTATTGATGTATGGTTTGTTAGGATAGGAGAATATTTGGCTGAGATACAACTATTTAAACTCTGGAATCTGAGGGTGCAAAAAATCTAAACATTGAGAAAATTGCCTTTAAAGTTGTTAATCAGAGGTGCTGTAGCAGGGCGCTGCTAAGAAAAAACAGGTTAGTTTTAACGCTTTCTTTTGTCCTACCGCTGTATTGATGTTGTGGAGAATAGATGAAACCAAAAGTTGAAATTCTAAGCTTTACATAGATACCAAACTTGAGTGGATAATTCCCAAAGAGCAGCAGCAGCGAGTGAAGTTTGTAGACGTGTTTCCGGCCATTTTTGTTCACAATATTGTTGCATCCACACACAAAAATAAAGTTTTTATATATTTACGGTAGAAAATGTACAAAATATCTTAATGGGACGTGATCTTTACTTAATATCCTAATGATTTTTGGCATAAAAGAAAAATCTATAATTTTGACCCATACAGTATTTTTGGTATTACTACAAATGTTCTCGTTCTATATCTCTGGCAGTAAAATCAGAAACCGAAAATAACATGGGCATAACGCTATTAACAGGTGATGGCATGATGCAACCAAGAGGTCCATTACCTTAGTTAAAATTGTGAATTTCTACAATTTCAAACACTATTGAAAACATTTAGAATGTCATAAACAAGTGAACATAATGCACAACACTGTGCTTGCGGTTTTGGGATATTTTAATGCAACAATCTTACATAATATGCCTTTGATTTAACCCAACGATTTAGTCCCTTTTTATATATAGGTTAGGTTAAAATAGGTTCCCCTGAAATGTTGGCTGTAGCTGTAGCTGTCAAGATAGTAGTGTTCAGTTTCAGACTTCAAAGAAAGTTTTCGAGAAGGAAAGCGTCTGAGGGAGGCTGTCAGGAGGCTGAGGAGGAGAATGTCGGGCTGATAGACGAGCTCCATCTTCCACTGATGAACAATGGCCTCATTATGTTGAGTTGTTTTTCTTTCAGAGAAAGAGCATGCTTGGCTGCCCATTAAGTGTTTGACAAAATAGTCAGTGTGAAGATTTGCCCTCTCCAAGGTTTACTGGCCTTGATTTCTTCAAGCTTGTGTGTGTTCTTTGTTTGAATATAAATGATCTCTTAAGTAAATTATCCCTTGCTATAGAAGGCAAGACAAAATGGTACAAAATAACAGCCTTTATCCACCAAAGAACTTTTTTTCTTAGTGGACTCTTTCACAGTAAAGTAGGAAGGAGCTTTCTGTTTAGAGTCTTATAACATCTACAGGTAAATGGAAAAGGTGACTTGGAGGAAGAGGGTGAACGCATGCTGTCAGTTCCACTAAGGAAGAGACATTGCTGTTCCCATAAAAGCTAAATATCTGTCCTGCTGAAATTTGCTCTGGCACTTTCAAAGTATGGAATCCAAATAGGACCCGATAACCCTGTCAAATAGGTTCACAACCCTGTTATGCCAGAACTGCTACAGGGTTGAAAAGCTTAAACTGCTATCAGTCAGTCAGACTGGTTTATATGGAACGTCTTGATATTTGTAATGATTGATAAGCTTATATTAAGTTATTGAGTGATGTCCCCAGTTGAACTCTGTTCTGTGGAAAAATGGCGGCTAATTGCAAATGCACATGAAGCAAGTGCATTTAGAGGCTTTTTTTCACCACACGTCAAATAAGCATGAACATTGAGATGCATCAGTGGCTAATCCTAAAACACGGGCATGAATCACAAACCATTGTTATCCCATAATCATTTCTCATCATTCTCATGAGCATCATCCTCGCCATCATTTCATAGCCTCTAGCTTGAAGTGCAACCCTGCTGCTACAGTTTACACAACACGGCCTGAGCCAGAGCTGCCATATGTCAGTGTGATTTCAGTTCCATACCACACACAGCCTTACACTGCTAAATCCTTTCAGGAAATAGAAATGACGTGTTGCTAGCTTAGAGCTCAATATACCATCCTTAACAAAAAATGGTAACTACTGTAAGTTGGTTGCTGTAGGGACATGGAAGTGTTTTGTGATTTGACTTTCGATATAAATAGGCCATCACGTGTGATGTACACTATGTTTTCTCATACAGTATATCTGTTTTTTAGGTGCCAGCAAATCTTGGCTTAGCTGTGGAGGGAACGAATGCCTGAGCAATAAGTTTTGATGGTGTTTACAGCAGTATCTATTTTACTGTATCTTGTGCATGTCAAGGAGCCTTTTGCATGTTTCTAACAAAATGAAGTTATGAGGTTTAGTTTAGAGCTAATGCATCTGTTATACAACATTTTTAAAAACCTACAATAAGTAGAAAAAATACATTTGAAAAATGCACCGGGACTCCGGGAGCAAAACTTAGAAAACTTTCAGATGGCCTACCAAACCTGCCCTTATAGCTAAATAAATGTTTGCACAGCTTGTACTTGTACTACTTATCATTGCACAATGCAGAAAAACACAAAATTACACCCTGTAAAACTGTAAAATTACAGAAAAAGACAGCAAATTTACAAGAAAAATGGGGAGAACAATTTATTATATATCCTTATTATATCCTGTAATTTTACAGGGGAAAAAAATATTTTACGGTATATTTATTACGGTATATTAGTCGCTCCATGCTGACTGACAGAAAATGTTCTTGTTTTTAACTGAATTTTTTAGTGTACAAACCTTAATGCTTTAGCATATAATGATATTCTAGGTAACTGTGTGCTTCTAATTTTAAAGCAACAGTTCAGGACGGATCCTTTTTTTATTTCAACATGACAATGCCCCAACACCAATTACTTTCTACATTTCTACAAATGGCATTGTAAAGAATTTTGTTTCCATCGAACAGTTTTCTGTTATAAAATGGTGGTACCGCTTGTGTATTAAGTAACTGATGCAGGTGATGAGTTTTTGGCTCAAAGTCTGCATTTAAAGTCACACCAAATGTGTTCAGCTGGGTTCAGGACTTGGCTTTGTGCAGACCAGTCAAGTTCTTCTACACTGACTGAATCAATCATTTCTTTTTGAGCTATACCTTATACACAGAGGAATTGTCATTGGAAAAGAAAAGGCTATTTGAACAATCTGATATATGTGGTAACTGGTTTTTCAGTCACATTGGCAGAATTGTTGCCAGAAAGCTACAAACATAATTCTGCTGTAATTGCAGGCTTTCTCCACAAGAGGTCTCCTGAGATGTTTTAAATGACAGTAACCCAAAACCAGTCTAGGTTTTGTCTAAACGAATAAGAGCTTGTAAATGAAATGCCATTCCCTGCAAATTGTATTGTATGATGAAAAGTCAAATGAAAAATCGCATACTATATGTCATTTTTCACTATGACACTTGCACATGCATTTCGTTTTTCACCTAATGGAATAGGTCCTGTTTATTTCTGTACTCCATTTCTATACCCTGCTTATTTCTGTCTACCTTAACGCAAACCTTTCCATCACCTTACCAGCTATACCACTAGCGCCACTGCTATTATACAGCCTCCAAAACAAGACACACAGCAAAGAAACATAAACACGCACCACGCATTGCATACTGTATGTATCCCAAGATATGAGCTGGCTGTACAACACATTTAAACACATGCATCTTGTTTATTAAACTGCGTGGTTGAAATATAGTTTTGAAATGCAAGCTGGACAAAAATCAATCATCATACAATCATTCAGTGTAAAAGCAAACCAAAGTGGCAAATTTGGTCACAATACAGTCTGACCCCCAAAGCATTTAATCGAGACTGATCCATGGAAAATTGTTTCAGGAAGAGGCCTTTGAAAAGAGTTGAATACTGTAACAAGGTGAAGGTGGTGGAAGCTGCGAGGCCTAGAGACACCTGATCCTCCATTTTGAGTCTGTAATGAGTGTGTATGAAATTGATGAGAGCGTGAAACATGTTTTGATGGCAGTCGAGCCTCATGGGGTGTGCGACTAATTGGCCAGAGAGGACATGAGAATTGAGGCTGAATGGCTGAGTGATGATTTTATTAACTCCCTGCAGCTGGGTCCAATCCTGAGGTATGGGAGAACAGCCCAAGAGGCCTAATACAGTCTCCTGGGAAACCAACGGTAAGCCTATTGCTTAGAAAATACCCCCCTATTCTTCTAGTGTGGGAGAGGGGGGAAATGGAGGAGGAGCTGTTTTTATTTTTTGCCCTTGGTTTTAGTTCTTTGGTATGTTGCATTTGCATTACTGCATGCTAAAGAACACAATACTGAGATTTTTTTCATTACAATTGTTTGATTTAAAAAGTATGTTTTATTTAAGAAAATAATAAAAATAGTTTTCTATTTTGTTATTGTATGTTATTTTATTATTTAAGTATTAATATTTTAGATATGTATATATTCTTTTTCTTTATTTCTCCCGGCTTCTATCTGTACTACTGTGTTTTCCTAACATCGATTAAAAGCGGCGGATCATAAATGGTGAAATGTTTAACAAACGTAAAAGCAATGCTGAAGACAACACGATATCATCTTGAATCGGAACATGTTCGCCCTCTGAATCCAGTAAGCAGGATGCTGTTCACTCATGCGAGAAACAGCGCGGAGCGAGCGTGCGCCCGAGATGACGCGCGCTTCGCCATGTGCTGCTGTCCGCTTTTGACTTGAAACATACCTAGACACAAAGGGGCGCATCGCGTGGTCAAAATATAGAGCCCCATCCCGTGTAAGTAAAGACAGACCCTAAGCTTCACGCCGGGACACGATTTTCTGTTAAGGGTTTCGGAATATAGACATGACGGGGCACACGGTCCACATGCACAAAGACAGGACCGTTTTAACCCTTGCGGTCGTGAACGAAACTCCCCATCCTCGCGTGGCGCGCTCGAGTGCCTGCATCTCTTTTGTTACGCGTTATTGGTTGATGAATGAAAATAAGCGAGGGTTAAAAAGAGACGCGTTGTGCCTGCGAGTGTATGTTTGTGTTAAAAAGTGACCCGCCTCTTCCCTCATTTCCACCGTCCCCTCCCTCAAGAAACCCCCCTTTCCCGATAGCCTTTTGTGTTCGCGGTGCCCTACACAGTGACTGCATTCCTTTTCGTTTAATATCGACTCGGTTAAGAGGTCCGCGTTCGAGATCTCAACGAGAACGTGGCACAATTGCCCGGAAATCTACTTCGGAGACTTTGGGTCGAGGTAATATAAGCGGAGCGTCCGGGTCCATTCATACTTTCATACGTCCACTCACCTTTAGCGGATAGGGGCAAGTGGACACAAAGCTATTTTGTACAAGCGTGAAATGGATTAAGTCCCATCGAGGAAAGCTGGAGCACCACAGACGAACCAAGAGACGGAGAAGGGCTCGGAGGGAGTCGATGAATTTTCAACATCAACGAGAAAGAGGTGAGATCTTGAATGCTGACCGAGCCTGTTCTTGTTAACCCTTAAAGCGAACAATGATAAAGCACACATGCTGAATCGTGATTTTGAATATTTTTCTTCTAAATGCATATAAAAAGTACGTTTCTACCAAAGCTTTGGGTGTTCTGTACGACATCCAAAATAGCACATGACACCATTTCAGCTGAGGAGAGGTGTGTGAGACAACTGACCACGAGGACATCTTGAAATTCGCTAAAATGAGCAGAAATTGATCGAAAATGTAACATATTACACTCACTTTAAAGGGCCGTGATGTGTCAATTATGTGTTAAAGGTCAAATAAACACGTCTCTTGGTTATTAAGAGCAACATGAAGGACCCTGTTTATCATTGCGATTATAAAGTCCCATCTCCGTTATATTGGCAGTGTGTGAGCGCGCTCAAAGCTGTTTCAGTACCATGTAGTGGACAGCGCAGCTGGTATACAGCAAAACACGAGTCTGACCCCAGATCAGCTTCTAGTGGTGAAAGTAAAAGCTGCTTGTCAAAAAAAGTAGATTCGTATTGACAGATAGATGTTGAATTCTGACATCAAAAGCAGGATTTGCATACATTACATGTCACACTGTTGCTTTTGGCACTTTCTTCATCTCACCACAGATTGAAAAGCATTTAGATGTTCTGAGATCACAAGTATGGGCCTTAGATTTCCAGGCTCTTCCAAACTGTTTCTTTAATGCAATGCTGAAAGGTTTGACTGATATGTCCTGTTCTTTCCACACTTGGTACAAATGTATTCAGCACCAGCTTCCCACCAGCTCTAACATATCGCTGAAGAGGTTCACAGACATGCTTCATTGCTGCTTTACTGCTAAGCGCTTTTTATTTGCCAGCCACTAGACTCCTTGACAGCACAGACATGAGTCTGTTCATTCCCAGCCCTCTCCATATCCCCCACTCTCCAGAGAGACAAACAAAGTTGCTCAGGATAAATAGTCCCCTCTCCCGTGAAAAGAGCTTTCTTTGTTTGTGCAGCGTGAGGCGCGGAAACCGATATGGTCGCCATGTGTCACCCAACTTTCATTAGCTGTCTGCTTGGAGAGAGACGAGGATATTCAGGCATGCTGTGTGCGTTCAGTTCCGAAAAGTAACTACAAAAAGGTCCAAGTCTGAATCTGAGGGCCAGTATCACTGATGTCTTGTGTAGGCATATGCAGGATTATACATTCATAGTTGCTGCACTCTTTATAATCTGATACTTGGAAACAGCAGAATCCTGTATTGACTGACTAAGCACTCTGCAAATACTTTTGAAATGATGTAATATCATCCAAAACCATTAAATTCCAATATTTTTAGGTTGCATTGCATTAGTGTGTCAGAGAAGAGTTGAAGAAAAGTTTTTTTGAAGCCATGGAAAGCTGTACTTTTAAGCATCACAACATCTTTTGTTTGAAGACCGTTTGCTGTGCCATAGAAAAATAAAGACACGTCCTTGCAGCTGTAGAGATTGCATCTTCAGCCCCAGAGAATAATGACTCTTTTCTAACCAGATTATAAATATTTTTGATAAGCCTTAAGATCACTGTCTGCCCTCTAAAACAACATAACCGTGACGCTGAATATAGTTAAGATTTTCCTCAAGATTAAAGTGCATTTCATTGAAAACAGATTCATTTTACAGCTACACTCTTAAAAATAAAGATGCTAAAAAGGTTCTTCACAGCGATACCATAGAAGAACCACAACCACAAAGAGCCATTAAGTCAAAGGTTCTTTAAAGAACCATCTATTTTTTGAGTAAAAAAACTTTTTTCACCACAAAGAGCCTTTTGGGAAACCGAAAGGTTCTTTGGATGTTAAAGGTTCTTTATGGAACCATTTAGACAAGAAAAAAGGTTTTTCTATCGCATCGTGAAACAGCTTTATTTTTTACTAGTGTAGTGATATAATATCATTTCGTTGCCTTGTACATGTGTAATGACAATAAAGTTCTAATCTAATCTAATATTGGATATATACAAATACAGCCACAAAAAATGAAGACACCACTCCACTTTTGCATTTCTAGATGTATTGTGTTAATTCCAGTCCAGTACTTGCAGCATGAAAGTTGTGAACAAATTAGGCCTATTCCATCATTCATTTTTGATCCGATCCTAAAATACATTAATATTGTGTTGTTTACACAGGAATATAAACTTGTTTTGTTTGACCAGTTTGTCCTGTTTTAATTTTCTGCAAATAAATGTATAAAAATATTTAAAAAATATTTTAATTTGGAATTTGGCAGAAATGTTGTCAATAGTTCACAGAATATAACAAAAATGATCATTTTATCTATAAATAGTACATTCAGAAAATCTTTTGGAGTCTCTTAATCTGACAGCTGTATATTTGCTATGCTTGGGTATATTGTTTGTAATACCATGTAATGTAAACCTTGTTTAAATTTGTATAAATTGTATAAACCCTAATGACATAATAATAATTTTACCCTCTGAATGTACGCCTGTGTCTGTCCATCTGCATCAGTTGCACTGAATATTTACATGCTTAGCGAGACAACCTACAAACATGCTCAGTGATCCATTTTTTTAAAGAAATCTGAATACTTCATTAGACATTCCAAGAACATTCCAAGATTGCAGGATATTAAGTAACACATTCATTATATGTTTATCTTATTTATGATATCAGCAATCATCTAATATGTTTGCTGTCTTGACTAAATTTATTTTCAGATTATACTCGGCCGAACCCCAAAATGTCTCCAAAAGACAAGCCCAAGAAGAAACTTCCCAAAGACAGCATGACATTGCTGCCTTGCTTCTATTTTGTTGAGGTATGTCAGTGTGCAAACTGTTGTGGTAAAGCTTCTGTTCAACCCACCTTCATCTAGCCTTTAAACTGCTTAACTACCATTGTAGTAACATGTTACAAACCACTGACTTTTTCAAGGAGAGTCAAGAGAACTTCAAATTACACTATTATGATGTGATAAAAATCCTGAGCTTGAAAACCTATTAAATGATGTCAAGTACATGTTTTTAGACATGGTTAAGAGGTTTAAACCGGATTGTAGCAAGGATTATTTAGGCTTCAACTGCTGCATTCTTATTCAATGAGACAATGTAGAAAACATCTTTCTAGGAATAAATCCTTTACAAGGATCATACTTACTTTTATACTTTAAAGAAAGATAAACATATTCTCTCAGTATGCATAAATGTAGCCTTAAAGCAACAGTTTACCCCCAAAAAAAGAATTCTGTCATCATTTACACCCTCGAGTTGTTCCAAATCTGTATACATTTCTTTGTTCTAATGAACAGAGGAAGATATTTGGAAGAATGCTTATAACCAAACAGATCTCGTCCACCATTGACTACCATAGGAGGGAAAATGACAATGGTGGTCAAAAGTACACCAGAACTGTTTGCTTTGTTGCATTATTCAATATCTTCTTTGTGTTTAACAGAACAAAGAAATTTATAAAGCAATTCTTTCCTACTATGGTAGTCAATTGTGGCCAAGAACTGTTTGGATTCGAGCATTCTTCCAAATATCTTTCTCCGTGTTCAGAATTTTCAATTTGGGTGAGCTGTTCCTTTAAGCCATCACCTTCATTCACGTTGGACTACTTAAAATAACCTGGAAGTGAAAAAAAATCACTTGTGAGTGAACGCTTAGTGTTGTTTATTGTAACTGTATTGATCACAAACACGATTTACTGGATTTATTGAGCAATAATCTGAAGGTGAAGAAGTGATTTCAGAGGTCCACCACGTGCTACTGACACTTTCCACAGAATTAAACCACCGGAAAATGTTAAACAATATTATTCTTATTATAAAATGTTGTTAATAAAACAATATATTCCATAAATAATAATATAAATGCCACTTGGTTTGATATTTTATTATCTAATGAAGTGACATTTTTTCGTGTGTGGCCTAAGTGTTTGTATGTCAAGCCTAATGCTGTCTGTGTGAATAATTCATGAATGTATCTATGCAGTAAATGTTGACTGATTCCTCCTCTCATTACTCTTGTGCCACCTTTCCCATAACCCATCCACTCCTCTGCTCTCTCTCAGCTGCCAATAGTTGCATCCTCCATAATCTCCCTTTACTTCTTGGAGCTGACAGACGTTTTGCAGCCAGCCAAAGTAGGGTTCCGTTGCCATGACCGCACCCTGAGCATGCCCTATGTGGAAACGGGAGACGAGCTCATTCCTCTGCTCATGCTGCTCAGCCTGGCCTTTGCTGGCCCTGCAGCGTCTGTGAGTATTCAAACTCTATTCATAAACGCCCTAACGTATTTATCTTAGTGTAGCAGAATAATACACAATATCATATTACCTTATTCAACCAATCGATGGAAAAATGGAGCTTTAGCATCTTGTATAAAGCGTAAATAATCGCTGTTGGTTTTCTGTGTTCCTGGCGTAGATCATGCTAGGAGAGGCCTTGATGTACTGTATGCAGTCCAAGCTGAAGATTCACCCCAGTTCTGAAGAGAGTATAAATGCAGGAGGATGCAGTTTCAACTCTTTCTTACGCAGGACAGTCCGTTTTGTAGGTATGTTAATTTCACTGTACGGAGATACAGGGATAATTCATTCAACATTTATCTTCAAAACCTGTATGCGACTCTTTCTTCTGTGAAGCACAAAAAAAGATATTTTGAGAAATGTCCTTTTGAGTCATACAGGTTTGAAATGACTTGAAGGTGAGTACATGATTAAATCATTTACATTTTTGGGTGAACTATCCCGTTTAAGGCCCAAAATTACAACTATAAAGCTTAAAGGGATAGTTCAACCCTAAATGAAAATTCTGTCATCATTTACTCATCATCATGTAATTTCAAACTTGTATGACTTTATTTCTTCTGCAGAAAACAAAAGAAGATATTTTAGAGGATGTTGTTAACTGAAGTCCCCATTGACTTGCATTGGTTTTGTGTTCATGCAATAGAAGTGAATAGGGATCAACGGTGTTTGTTGCAACATTCTTCAAAATATCTTATTTTGTGTTCTGCAGAGGAAAGAAAGTAATACAGGTTTAAAATGACAAGTGGACGAGTAAATGATGACAGAATTTTCATTTTGGGGTGAACTATCTCTTTAATCTTTGTAGTTATCATTGTTGACTTTAGTGTAAATGGGCCTTTACAGTACAAGTCCACATATGTTAAAACACAAATAATCTATTAAAACTATAGACACACATCATATTTTTGTTGACTTTCTCACTTTTAATAGCAATACCCAAAAACAGCTTTGAATAGTACTGTGCTTAAGGACATTTTAATTTCTCTCACAGTATCCTTTGTTTTAATACTTGGGACCTGAATGACATTCATTATTCAGACACTTAAGAGCATTCGGCACTTTTAAGAGTTTTTCTATTTTTGAAGAAGCATATGGTCGAGTGTTGGCCACGTAATACACACGCACACACAAAAAGCAGTCTGGCTCGGTTAGCACAGTTTCACACTGACAGTTTCTTTCTTCCTCGCAGGTGTTCATGTGTTTGGGCTGTGTGCCACCGCACTGGTTACTGACGTTATCCAGCTGGCCACTGGCTATCATGCACCCTTCTTCTTAACCGTATGCAAGCCCAACTACACCCTGCCCGGTGTGGCGTGTGATAAAAACCCATACATAACCCAGGACATCTGTTCAGGCCGGGACCAGTATGCCATTCTGTCAGCCAGGTGACTATAACAGACCTAACTAACTTTTGACACATAGAGTACACACTGAAGAAGGTCATTCTTTGTTCCGCTGTCTGCATTGTTTTACCACCTGATTCACGGGAGGAATTATGTGAATCACGTAACAGTGCAAATGCGGCCAATTCCCTATTTTCCAGTCTCTGTCTTCTAAGTGCTGGGCTCTGAAACATGCAACAGACTGCTATGATCTGGCATGCATGCTTGGACAGTACAGCAGCTTAAGCATCTGAATCACCTCTTTAAAATGCCTGAAGTGTGCTCGACTAAGCATGCCTGGATTATAAATTATAATCCTGTTCTTCATTATGAAATCATTATTGGATAAATTACAGCTGCCATGAATGTACAAAATATTTTGGTTTACGATTTGCTTTGTTTTCTTGGCAGCTACAGCGATTTGTCAGAACATGTCAAATTGCATCACGACATTTATTACTTCAGTTATTCATTAAATAACATTGTGAATGCTAAGACTTTGTTACAGCAAAAATACCATCAAAAATGACATTTTTCATCAACTTAATTTGCTTTTACATTCTTAGAAAAAAAGGTACATAAAAGGTACATTTTAAAAGGTTCTAATATAGCATAGGTACAGATATGTATACATTTGGGATTAATATGTACTTTTGCAATACAAATATTCACTCCTTGGGTACTAGGGTGTACATTTTGAAAGGGTTCCATTCAGGGTCAGAAATGAACTTTTCCATTAAGGGGCAAAATAGGGTTTATGTCGAATATCACGTGACTAAACTGGTAAACAGTTCTCGTTATATCTGCTTGTTGGAAAAAGTGAATGAACTATTAGCAATATCTATGGATTTTTAAGGTTATCACCTAGCTAGCTGTTTCCATTTTTTAGGCATTTTATGCTATTTTAATAATCTAATGTCTGTGAAAAGAAAAGTAAAAAACTTTTATATGTAAATCTGTTTATGTGATAATGGGCATTGATTTCGATCATCTTTGCTAATTTTTGAGTAAAATGGCTCTTTTTGTAACAAAGTGCATACAAAAGACTTGATGCGATGAGACTTGTTTCTGGTTTCTGCGTTTTGCGTTCAGCATAAACCCTATTTACCTTGGAAGTGATTTCTAGGGGCATTTTCTAATCTTTAAAGGGCAATTTTCTAATTACCTTATTAAACATTAATGCATTGTCTTTTATGTCAAATACTTAAATTTTAATCAATTAATTCAGTCAAGAATAATGACATATTATAGATAGTAGCAACAAAAGCCATCTTTAAACTGCAGAGGCTGCACCTGTCATGGCTTAATACAAAGACTGTTTGTAAAAGCTGTTTAATGCTGCTCAAATGTTTTATGATATAACTTTAAGTGGATAACGTATATTAGGGCTCAAGGTCAGGCAAAATAATACTGACTACATACTTTTAACTTGCAAGCTAATGTCATTTACTTGTTATTTTTTTTGCTTGTTATCAGAAATCATCTGCAGGGACTTGATTTTTTGTGGATGTGTAACGGGAGTTAGTTTAGGTCGCAAAAGCGCGCATGCGCAGTAACGTTTGTTTATGTTGTTGCTTTGAAACGATCTATACTATAACAATGTTTCCTGACTACAAATGGATTTGATCTCACTTTGATCCCAAATCCCTGTCAGTTGACACGGAACATGGAATGACATTGTGTTTTGCTCACTGAGGCGTGATCTGTCTCTTATCATATTTATCTCAAATTCTTGGCTGTGATTATTCATATGATGTGTTACTAAAGTCCCTGTCACTTTTTCTCTTTTCTGCTCTCTATATTATCAGGAAAACTTTTCCCTCCCAGCATGCCACTTTGTCTGGCTTTGCAGCTGTCTACATATCCGTAAGCATTTCCTTTTACTTTCTTTGCTTGACCTTTAGGGAACTTGCTTTGAATATGTTCTGACGCAAATATTAGTAATCCAAAAAAAGCTGCGTAGCTAGCTAGTGACTTCTGCTAAATTCAGAATGGAGATCATATAGGCCACAAGCAGCTTAGTGTCTTCCAGCTGTAGTGTTTTATGAGATGCCTATTTGTTTTCTTCAGTTAGCTATGCCTCATTGACCTCAATGTGGGGTTCCAACTATTAATGAAGTCATTCTCTCTGGACTGTGATAGAAACATGCGAGCCGCTGTAATTACATTTACAATATTACAGCCGATTCTAATTGGAAGTTAGTGTTTGGTCTCAAAGCTCATTTTAAATTTGGGGGGTTTTACCCAAGCAGACGTGTTGTGCTGTTGTGAATTGTACACGTGTTTGTCTTCATCAGATGTACTTCAACGCTACAATCTCAGACAGCACCAAGCTGTTGAAGCCCATGCTGGTGTTTGCATTCGCTATAGCAGCAGCCCTGGCCAGCTTGACCCAGATCACCCAGTACCGGAGTCATCCCATCGACGTCTACGTGGGATTTGTGATTGGAGCTGGCATTGCTGTTTACCTGGTGAGTCATAAAATGTTTTCTGATTTTGCGTCTCTAATCAGAATTTGGTTTTGACAGCTTGGATTCTGGGTTGTGGAAGATCTCTAGACTTATTTATCTGCCTCCTCACACTGTTTTTTTACTGTCTTTAGCACACTCTAAATTTAGGACTTGGTTTCAATTAGAGAAGAAATCCTCTAGGATTCTTTAGGAAATGTTTTTTTCACTCTTTCTGTCATTTGTCACCATGCCTCTCTGATAAGCTTCTGTGCCATAATCTTTCTAACCATTCAAGAGGGTGAAAATCATTTCTGCAAGTGTCATTTGCAAAAAGAAAGTAAAAGAAACTACACTCTAGTTTAGTTCTATTTCACATTTTGTGTTACTTTTAACATAACTCGGGTTGTCCCTTTTATTTATTTAACAGAAAATTGACACAAATTGAAACATAATAAGTATTTCCCATTTATTACTTAGATTATGGCGGCGTGCCACGATTTCAAAACAAAGCGAAAATATTTTACACTTCATCAAACAAAATGTCGACGTTGTTGTACAGCGTTGTTTAGGTCAACAGTCAACACACGCAAGGGTACACGAGAACCAGTGTGGTTAACTTAGCAACTCCTTCACTAAATTTAGTGACTTGCGACCCCATTTAGTGACTTGTTCAGAAGTGCATAGAGACAAACCTAGCATCTTTTTAGATAAACCTTAGCTTTCATTCAGTGAAAAATGTCGCCAGTTATGGCCCGCGAGCGCGAGGTCTCGCTTACCTATATATTTATAGTGACGTTTCATTGGATGTACATGCTGGCATGAAGTTAAATTCCGCTCTGTGTTAGGTTATAATTTATATTAATATTAATTTATATTCATATTTTATTGTATATTCATTGTATTAAATTAAAAGTACTCTGCAGTTATTGATTCTTTGCAGAGGTCTTTATTCTTATGTCTCAGTAGTCCCAATATTTAGTGCAAACCCTTCCTAGAAGAGTAATAGCTATTAGAGCAGCAAAGTCTTTTTAAAACAATGCTATTTAAATGAAAGGTTAAATAAGCAAATGTAAATGTGCATGTCTGCATACTGTTTGGTCACATGGTGTATGTGCAATATAATTCAGATATCTTGTTACAGTAACAACCTTCTTCCATCGCTTTTACATTCTAGGCATTATATGCAGTGGGGAACTTTAAGTCTAATGAAGACACTCCCCCCAAGCCAGTAAAGCAGCCCCCACCTCCACAAAAAGATCCTCTGAGAGAGCTAACACAGCGTGGCCATGACTCAGTCTACCAAAAAGCCCACGCTTCTGAGAGCAACGATGAACTGTCCGTCCCGCCCCATGTTGCCGGATTGAACCGTAAGGTACGTCGAGAGAAGGCCTCTATGGGCAGCCTAAAGAGAGCAAGCGCAGACGTTGAACTCCTGGCTCCTCGCAATACAATGGGAAAGGAGACCATGGTGACTTTCAGTAACACCTTGCCCCGTGCCAGCACCAACGCCATGGAGGAGCCCGCTCAACGTCACATGACCTTCCATGTGCCAATGGACTCTCAGCGTTCGAAACAGCTGGTGTCTGAATGGAAGCAGAAATCAATGGAGATGCGCAGTCTTAGCCTGAGGGGCGAAGAGGAGGAGGGATCCGCTGCGGAGGGATTTGACGGCACCGAAGGGGAAGTTGAAGAGGAGATGGGCATGCCCACCTCCCTTTACCCTACCGTGCAAGCCAGCAGGGGAGCAGCAGCGACGGCACCAGGGGGTACCAGGGTGATGATGCCCCAGAGACCCGGCGCACCACAGTTAGTTCACATCCCCGAAGAAGCCACCAGGCCACCACCTGTGTCCCCCAAAAGTGCAACCACACGGACCAAGTGGCTCTCAATGACAGAGAAAGGAGGACCAGTACCAGCCGCCACGCCAGAACCTCTGCGACTGCCCAACCAGCCACGGGTTATGCAGGTCATTGCCATGTCTAAGCAACATGGTGCGGTTACTGTCACCACACCCAAGTCTTCAGAGACCGCCTCCTCTTGTGCCACCTCCAGCACAGGCTCAGAGTCGCCATACTATCGCATCCCTTCTGAGCGAGACAGCGCCAGCATCGTCACGGTAGACGCCCATGCCCCTCACCACCCCTTGGTGCGTCTTTCAGCGGGCAACGCGAACACCTGGGACTGGAGGAGCACCACCAATGGCAACACAGAGGTTCATGAGACCAGCCGAACGCTGCCCAGGCAGGACTGCTTACGGGATTATCGTTCCATCAAAACGGAGTCCCTGTGCTCCTCTACCTCTGAGCCTGATCCAGGGATTCTGCCTCCCCCGCCTCATCCCGACCTGCTGTTGGACAGCAGTCTCAGCCGAGATTCGTCCCTCCAACGCAAGTCCTCCATCTCATCTAAAGACTGGGAGCTTGGACTGCCTCACCCAGAACCTGACCACTTCTTTAAGAACGTGCAAACAAACAGACCATATAAAGACTAACGTGTGTACTGTAGGCCAAAGCAGGGACTCTACAGACTCCTTTCTGGAGAAATCCAATGTGAATATTTTTTTCGGCGGTTGGTGAGAGAAGACAGGCTTTTTGGTTATCTCACATTGAGCATCTGGGTTGGATTAGTGCCGAGAAGGACCAGAAGGCTCACGCAGACTTGAGGGGCCAATTGTGAGTATCTGTGAAGAAAGCAGCCCCACAAATCTGATTTGCTCAAAGGAATTGTCAGAGATTGAAATTCTAATTCAAGCTGTAAAGTATCAATTGATCATATTTTGTTCTTCCCAGCTTCACAAACTTGCAGGAAAATGTGCCACTTTAAAGATACACTGACATATTGAAGGTATCGTGTCACAACAAGGTTAACCATATTTTATATTGTTTTTCTAATTTTGGAGTTCACTATAAACCTGGATATACATGTTATTGTACAAGAGGAACTCATGTTGCTGTTCTTCAATAGGATAAAGAACAGAGACAATTTTATTCTGGTCTGGAGATATGGACAGGTAAGCGTTTTCATCACACTGCTTTTTGTGCGTTTTTAAGGAACAATTTTACATGTATCGGTTTTATGTAGGCCTAGTCACTTTCTGCTTTTGATACTAAAATATACTCTTGCTTGTTTGTGTGTATTGCATGTGTGTTTATTTGTGTTTTTTGGACCTTGGATGGACTGTGACATGTCAGCAGGGACGGCCTCTTTCATTTTGCTGCCCAATGTTGAGTTTTTTGCAAGATACTTTGAAAAATAAAATTGTAATAATATTGTCTGGTAATTGATTTGCATTGAAAAAAATCTAGTTAAAATGTTTCACTGTCAGAGACATTTTGCTTTATTTTTGGGTAAATTTGTTTAAAGGGACACCACTCTTAACAGAATTTCATTTGAAATAGATGTTGTACATCACTTTAAAATGTCAGATATAAGGAGTTCAATGGGAAATGCTGTATATTCGAGATCTAATCTGTGCTAATCTGGCTGCATTCTCCACATTTTAGGAATAGATTAGGAACTGCACCGTGAAAATTGCTTTCAGCACAGATTTTGTTGGTGCATATGTGTCTTTTCCTGATTTAAATAATTCCTTTAGTGAATTAGGTGCTAAAATAACACAGACAGAGAGTGTAAATAAACGCTGCTATAAGTGGGCGGAATTCTTTCATAATCCCCCCCAAATCCCTGAAAACCAAGTGACATTGTGTTTGCTGTTTTCCATCCTTCTTTTCATAATTTATATTCTGTCAGTTTCGATAAATGGATCATCATCCACCGTTTTAAATAATTTACCTTTGTAATTATTTCAGAACATGAACAACAGAATAGCTTCTGTCTTCAACTAACAGCATGGGAGGTGCAGTGTTTTTTTTTATAATATAGTTCAACATTTATAAACATAGTTATGTGTTATATGATCAAAGATAGTGGAAAGGGAACATAAAGAATGTTTTTTGAAAGATGACATGTACCAGCATGGGGTTTGCAGTAATAACCAGTGTTCTTTTTAAGGGAGAATTAATACAAGATTATCTGTGCTTTGGGTTCCTATTGGGACTATTTATATTGATGTGCGAATCACTGCAGCGCACAGTTATCTGACATCTTCAATAGGAAAAAACAACCAATATGCTTTGTTTTTTAATACCTAAAAATGTATATTGTCTAGGGGGAAGCATCCTCAAAGAAGCCTGTTGTGTGGTTACCATCTGAGAAAAGACCACATTAATAAACGGGGAAATGGCATGACATTACTGTTCAAAGTTATCAATATATGTGACCCTGGTCTTACGGGTCGAAATTGAGATTTTTACATCATCTGAAAGCTTTTTATTGATATATGGTTTGTTAGGACAATATTTGGCCGAGATATAACTAAAATCCAGAATCTGAGGGTGTAAAAAAATCAAAACTTTGAGAAAATCGCCTTTAAAGTTGATCAGAGGCGCTGTAGCAGGCCGCCGCAATTTATTTTATTTTTTTTCGATTTTGCTGCATTCACTCACAAAAATAAAGTTTTGCTATATTTACGGTAGGAAATGTACAAAATGTCTTCATGGAACAAGATCTTTACATTATATTCTAATGATTTTTGGCATATAAGAAAAATCTATTATTTTGACCCATACAATGTATTTTTGGCTATTACTACAAATGTTCTTGTGCTACTTAAGACTGGTTTTGTGATCCAGGGTCACATATACAAATTTCAGAATGGTGCATCAAACATTCAGTGCCTTTGGCCAAATCAGGCTGTGACTCAATATTGCAGCTCTACAGGAAGAGCGAGTGGGTCCTTAGTGGGTCATGAAAGAGCTGCAGTTTGGGCTTCTGTGGCAAGACTGTGACTCGTCTGTGCTTCTTTAACAGCAGATTTGACCTGCTTCTGATGGGGAAATTACAAGAAAAGACAAATACAAAAAGACTTTTGAACTTGAGGTGTTGGGAGTGAAAACGGTGCTGTCCATTTTTCAAAATGACATCAGACGAGGAGACTTTGTAAGCACATCAGAACCACAATTATCAGTCAAGGTAACAACTCTTCTGCAGGAGAATGTTTGATAGTTCTGCAATAATCTACTGCTTTGGTTAAACATTTGGTTGACATGGTTTAACCTCCCTTAATAATCCTTATAATAAAGGTTCACAAGGATGCCATAGAAGAACCATTTTTGGTTCCACAAGATTCAGTCAAAGGTTTGACTGTCCATCTCTTTCAATCCCTTTTTATAATCTGAAGAAACTTTATTCGCCACAAAGAATCTTTTGTGGAACAGAAAGGTTCTTCAGATGTTTAAGGTTCTTTATGGAACAAAAAAAGGGTTCTTATATGGCATCGTGAAGCACCTTTATTTTTAAGAGTGTAGAGACTCTAAAAAGCAGGATTGACCAACAGAGGTGAAGAACCTGGTCTACCTCACGGACCACAGATAGAAAGGTACATTCTCTAATTGATTTATTTAGATTGCATTACACAGCTGTGCATTACTTTGCTTTATTAAACAGCTCGTTGGAATGCTTGATTCTGATTGGCCAGTAACGAAATTTGCAAAACACCATAAAGTCTATATATATATATATATATATATATATGTGTGTATGTGTATGTGTGTTGAAGTGTGTGTGTTCACCATTCACTGGATGGGTTAAATGCAGAGGTCACATTTTGGGTATGGGTCACCATATCTGACAAATAGGTCACTTTCACTAATACTTTCTGCAACCTCAGTTTGTAAGAAAAACATCTCTGAGTCTTTTCTTTTCAGTCTGATGAGGTTTGAAAATACATTGAGAGTCTTCCGAGTCCATATAGTACATAAAGAATTTCTCCAGACCCTTCAAATGTTGGTGCATTTTTATAGTGTTCAGATCAGGGAACTGGGATGGCTATGGCAGGATCTTGATTTTGTGTTCATTGACACATTTTTTGTTGATTTGGACATTTGTTTCAAACCAATGTGCTGATGGAAGATGTAACCACGACCCATTATAGGATTTCTAGCAGAGCAAGTTATAGGTGATCAATATTTAGATTATTTTTGCAAGTTCGGATTCCTGGTTTTCAAATAGTTATATATCAACCACATATTTTCCTATCCAAACAAACCATATATAAATAGAAAGCTTGATAATTCAGTTTTCAGATGATGTCAAAAAATCTCAATTTCAAAAAATAGACCCTTAAGGTTTTGCTGTCCAGGGTCACATGTATAATTAATAATATATACCTATTTATAGTGTTTAGGTCAAATTATTATTGTTGTTTCATTCTGTGAACTACTAACAATATTTCTCTCAAATTGCAAATAAAAATATTGTTTCTATTTTCATTTCCTTGCAGAAAATGAAAACTGGAGAAACAGGTCAAAATAACAGAAAAGAAAACAAGTTCATATTCACTTTAAGCAACACAACAGTAATATTTGTACATGTATTTAGAAAAAGTTCATTAAAAAAATGTTTCTGTGAAAATCTTATACTATAGTGGCAAAGAAATACTGTGTACTTTATCTTTAAATAATGTAGGGTTGTGTCAACACATAACCATAAAATTTGAATTATAAAAATGATTCTCTTCCTGAGTCTTCACCAGGTCAACAATAATGTATCATGCCATTTATAGAATTTACACACTTTGCATATAAGAAGGTACTCTTCTGGCTTAAGCACAAACCATGTCTTACACTGTTCAGAAAAACTGAGTTCTCCCACAACCTGCTGTTAGGTCTCCTCTGCATGATTCTTCTCTCTCTCAGCTCAAATCCCAGGTGATTTGTGTGGCACATATGCTCTGAAAATAGAAGGAAACCTGGTGAAAAAAGTCCCACATTGGGGACAGGCCAATAGTCTGTGGTCCGCTCGACAGACACTCCGTGTCGTTGTCATGGAGAAAACAAGGACAGTGGCTAAGGATGTCAACAGTATTTCCTGCATTCTTTACAATCCAGTCTAAATTAGAGAGAGAATAAATCGGCCTCAGACCACACGAGTGCACAGTGTTCTTTATTTTATAGTTAAAGGTGCAGTGTGTAAATCGCTGTACTATGTCACCATATGAAATTGCAAAAATAATGACAAAAATAATGAATTAACTTTTTTGGGGTTGAAATAGCAATATTAATAGTAAAATAAATAAATAACTAAAACGTTCTTTACTTGCATATCCGTTTAAACTATGCGACAACTTAACTCTAATTTCCAATTACAGTATTAAGTCAACTATCTACCAAAACCATCATTTGCATTTCTAGCCATAAAAATCCCTTGAATTTGTCCTTGAGCCTAAAACAAATCAGAATCTAATTTCAGTCTCTAAAAACAGTTCATTTTTAACTTCACTAATTTCAGAAATGAATCCTCGCTGTGTGCATATGGCTTGTTTGATCTGTAGGTGTGGTCGCCCTATGGCAAACTTCCCTATCAGAAGAGACAAAACAAATTGGCCTTGTGTAGTGGAGTTGTAGTGTTGACCTTCAAATGTCAGAAACAGTCTGGTTCATTTTGAAGTTACAAAAGGCATAACTAACATTTTTATTGGCTCAGCCCTCGGCATTATGCTGGCTCATAAACACAGCTATGTGTGCAGAGACAGGTCAATGTGGGTCGCTAGCAACAGCTATGCAAAGCCTCCATGAGTCATGCTCTTCCAGGAGAGCATTCATGCATGTCTATAAGAAACCCAATTCTACGAACAAATCTAAGAACTACCCATGCTTACCGTTTCTTTTGCATTGTGAAAATGCATTTTGCATGGTTAGATGGTTTACTGATAAATACAACCTTCGAGCAAAAAATGAAAGATTGGCTTGCTGAGCTGAAGACTAGAACATCATTTGAAAGTATGGCTCTGTGTGTAGATGCGGACAGGAGAAAACACAATTCCATTCTCTCAGCTTTTGAGCCTTTGGGGAATGTTACATGTTGGAATATCTCTGATGCAAGTCAAGGAAATTGTTTTGTGAATCCTTTTGCTATATTAAATATGGATTACAGTTATGCTAATGATATTGTTATTGTGTTTAATTTCACCACTGTCGATTCCCAGGTGAAGGTGTCCTATTTGTCAGATATGGTGACCTCTGCATTTAACCCATCCAGTGAATAGTGAACACACACACACCAGGAGCAGTGGGCAGCTATCACTGCAGCGCCCGGGGAGCAAACAGGGGTAAGGTGCCTTGCTCAAGGGCACGTCAGTTGTTACCTGCCGGTACTGAGACTCGAACCGGCAACCTTCTGGTTACGAGTCCGACTCTCTAACCATTAGGCCACAACTGCCCCCAATGTGCTTACAACCTTGCATTTTGTTCTCACTTCTGATTACAAAATGACATGAACTTCAGTAGTTTGACCCAATATTGTTTGGGAAATGATTCTAAGAGCATCTTTTGAGCTTCTTTAAGTACAAAGTTAGTTAGCATGACCAATCTTCCCTTGCTTGATGTACATCACTAATAGGGAATGTTCATTGTACGCACATAATTTCCTCCTAACTCCTAAAGTTTTCAGTTTATTTCCAGAAATAATTTAGACTTCGAATCTTAAATTTTCAATATGCTCTTAGACCTTTGGACAATGTTTGAGTACTCTTCCAAATGGGAAAATATAGCTTTATGAATGGAGCCTTTACGCCCCCTACAGGAGGTTTTTGTCATTTTCAGCGTGTGCCACACATTCTTGTGAAGTCAAACTGGGCATAAACAAATATTACTCTATATATTTCTCAGTGATTATGGTTGATTGCCCTATATCCTATTGTAACACATTGACTTTATAAGCACATTAAGCAGTAGAAATAATAATAAAAAACAGACAGGCTGGTGGACATATGATATATTTTGTGAGATATGTTTATTCTATGTTATCTGTAAGCACCTGGGGTCTGAGAGTAACGCAATTTCAATCCTCCATTTGTATGTACTGTACTTGTGGCAGAATTGACAATAAAGCTGACTTTGACTTTGACTTTGACTGATATCTATGAGGGACTAAAGAAGGCAATAATAAAATTATATATAATTATTTATAATCTTAGCCTTTGAGGTTTTGTGGTGCCAAATCTTTATTAATATATATAATAGATATACATATATCTATTTTTTTTATTTTTGTATATTTATATATGTGTATGTGTACATGTTCCCTTTTTTGTACGGAGAGCTAATAATTTTGTTGTACAGCTGTACAATGACAAAGATTTATTCTATTCTATTCTAAATGTACATTTATCAAGATATAATTCAATATATATTCTGTGAATATAGACTGATTAGTAATACAGTGATCAACTTTACTGCAAGTTCAACTACAAGTACAAGTGAGGCTACTACCTCAAAATATCTTAAGAAAAATCAACCAATTCTCTTGCAGTGGTTTTGTAATGTTTTAAAACTGTATATAACTTAGATATTCTGAATCCATACTCCAAAATAACATTCCATTATCATCATAGTTTTATAATCAATGTTGAAAAAACAAGAGAACACAAACCACAAAAAAATACATCCAGAAAAAGGTCAACTATAATGAATGGAGATTTTGACCTATTATTCTCATCTTCACTGGGCAGACTAAGTTTCTGAATACCAAGTAGGTGTATAATACGGAAAGTGTGTTCAAATGTCTAGCATCAGTAAGTTGTGACAATACAGAACATAATATAGTGATTTTTGTAGGTAAGTTTCAATAAATAGGCTTTTTGCTGGGGATGAAATAAATCTAAAAAATAAATTGATATGACCCAATATATGCTGTGAATACACTAGAATATTCTTGACACTTTTTGTAGCCACCACTAGGGGAGTTATTTCACTGTGCAGTTTTACCACTTACGAATGGATCTTCTTACAACACTTGCTGGTCTTAATTGTAACCCATTTCATTAATCTTTTTGAAATGTGACCCGGTCTGTGAAAACCAGACTGGAGTCTCGTAATCTAATCGTGAGATAACAGACATCAAAGTTTGATTTCAAACCTTAACTTTACTATGGGATTATCTCACTCAAGATATCAAGGTTATATTTTTACAGAATGTTCTTTACATTAGATAAATTTTATGTAGAAAACAGTAAAAAAATATATATATATATTTTAGCTGGGTTTTCACAGAGGTGCCTACACGTGGTAAAATGTAGCTATTTGAGGAACATTGTATTTTTACTGTTTCTAAATGCCCCTAATTCCAAACATATACCTCTGCTATGATCTGCTGTCAGATTTTTTTGTGATTATAAAATGGCCAATTCCGTTATGGATGTGACATTTGCATTATGGATGTGACATATTTACGCTCAGTTCATATCTGTTCATATTTTACTAATGAGTCTAAAACATCAGAAAAATATTAGTCTATGCAAAGTTTTTTGATGTGACAAAAAGGACACGTTTCTGTGAGACATACTTTGTAGAATTTCTGTAAATTAAAATGCACAAACCAGAAGCAACATTACTCAACAAACGGAGAATGGATGACTCTTCATAGAACATAAAACAGTTACTTTGTTTTTATTTTCATGTGTCCATTCATGAGGAATATGTACCGTTATGGATGTGACAATCCTGAAAATGGCACGTACCTGGCTATAAAAAAACCAGGCACTAAAAATAGAAAAATAATGCTTTAAAAACTGAGAAAGACCTCATTTGGGAATTTGAATCATCAAATCATCTGTGCTATCAGTATAGTAAAACCTTTGGTTGACTTTTGCATGGAACTGCCCAAATGCAATAACCAAATAAACTCTATAAAATAAAGTAGCCTATCCAACAGCTGCAACAAGTCTATTCTTTGGTTCAAATATATCTCGGTTGTGTTGTGCCATTGTGCGTAATAACTTGGCCGGCCACTACGCAATATGTTGTAAAACAAAATACACAAACCGATTCTAATTTGGTATATTTTCTATTTACATCTTATGAATTGTGCTGGGGAAAGACACAGCCCTCGAGTGTCCGGAGGGAGGCGTATTTAAGCATCTCACTCTCGCTAGCAGGAGATGCCAGACACATTGCCTTGCCTACAACACAGTCGCGCGGGAAACAAAGGCTAGTATAGAGTCAACAGTCTCGCGCTCCATCCCAACCCATCAAGCCATGTGAGAGAGAGAGAGAGAGAGAGAGAGAGAGAGAGAGAGAGAGATCTCCTGTACAGGGACGCAGGCAGAAATATTCACCGTCGGGTTGAGCGCCGCTCCCCGGAAAACAAGATTACACCTCCCCGCCAGGAGCTGAACGTGCAACACGGGCGGATAACAGAATTAATGCCCATCATTAGATAGTAGTAGTCATATTGATTGCCTGTATCGTATAGCCTACGCCTCTGAGCGGGGGTTTGGGCTTTTTCTAAGCGGAGGCGAGTGATACATTTCCTATCCAAGGGGAACAGGTCTGGCTACCGAGTGAGTATTTATTTGATTCAAATAATTGTTTTTTTTCTGGTTTTTATTTTTATTCGTTTCTGGCGTCTCTTTTACCATACTGTACGCTTGGCATGACATTGACGCTTTAAATTGTACAATCAATATCTTGAATACATTACAATATGGGAGACAGCTGTTTTATTCACTGAACAGCAAGAATAACAATTGCGCGATATACTGTAACAATGCGAGACACAGTTACAGTTACTTTTCCATAGAGAAAACCGACATATATAATACGAATATACGCGGGTTACGTCTTTCATAATACATTTTACACTCATTGGTGTCTATATTTAATAAAAGCACAACAACACGATGATGCGTTTTGCAGCGCGTCCTCTTCTAACATCAGTATAGGTTTATTGCTCGGGTGTGGAAGAACCGCGTTATTTAGTGATGAAACTGGGTGGGATGATCCAATATGGCCGTGCAGACCTGGATTTAACAGCATATGATGCTAAATTGCTTCGTACACAACTGTACATCCAGTTTGGAAATCTAAAGGAATTCTACCGCGCGTAAAGTCAAATATCCATCAAAGCGTGTCTTGTTATGCATCACCTCTGATGCGTTTATTCTTTCTCAGTTTTGAGCTGCTCCACACCCACATCGTCGATCATGCGCTCGTTTCCCAGCTGGAAACTCTTTATTTTCGCCAAGGACGATGTGAAAACGAGACCACAATAGCGGTTACGCGATGCACTGTTAGTACCACGAAGCATTTTTATGACACGGGTTACGTAACAGTTTGTGCTTTTGTAAATACCGTGAAATTCATCGTCTCGTGTTTACCTTTGGTGGAGAATGACAGGACGCGCAGAGCGACGAGACGAGTGATGTCAACGCGGTTACATATCCAATGCCAAAAGCTTTGCCAGTCAAGTTTACGCTCGCATGAACATTTGAAGCATTGGGGCCACCAAAGCACCACTGAGCAGACATAGACTTGATTTATTGACTCGAGCCATAGTTAAACTACACTTTACTCACTGTAGTAAAATCATGTTTATTTTTTGTAAGGGACAGTCTGTTTAATACTTTATAAATGAATGCCATAGAGGCATTCTCTATAATAGATATATGATAAATATGTCCACAAAGTGTATCGTTTATGTGTATCTGTGATCTTTGGCTTTACTTAAGTGATTCAGAAACACATAATGACAGTGTTGTGATCACGTGGTCTGTCACTTCACAGTTGTAGCAGTCCGGCAGCAAGGATTTCTGACAGCTGCTGTGACTGACATGGTTTAAAGTTAAAATTAAACAGCTCTCTGTACCTCCACTGATGCTTTAACCCCTCACCTACATCTTTCTTTATCAGAGCTATGTAGCAGATAATAGCAGTAGCTGGGACGGGCTCTTCTGATATACTCAAACCCTCTCTGCTCACGTCAGCTCTTATGAAAATATCTTATTAGCCGTTCAGAACTTGAGTGCACACACTTTATGACTCCGGACCAATTTAGGACCAATTTAGAGGAGATCTTTGGCAATGGATAAAACATCCGTTTAAACATTTCTGAAAGTGGTAATGGACCGAATTTACTTGGGGTTGATTTAAAGGCTTTTATGTTTTAGAACCAGGAACCTTTGAAGTTTTAGCAGTTGGACAGTGTGACCTGCATTCTATATGCTTGAAATGCATGTATGCACCCGCGGTCTGATTTAGGATGTTGGTATCCTTCCTTCCTTTTCTCCTCCCCTGCATTGGTGGGGCCCTTGCTTATGGCAGATCTCAGAAAAAGGGAGTTTGTCTCTACCAGCTAATCTGGACCTGCTCAAAATTCTCATGTTGAAGTTTCTCAGGTCTCCCTCACACATTCCTCACAATCAAATATCACTTAGGATGTAACGTAATGCTTTTCTGTCTGTTTGTGACTTAGTTTGGGAGGGGTTTGGTTTTTAGAGTCAAGTTTGTATTTAGTTGAACTAGAGCTTTTGTATCTTGTATTAAAAACCATTCATATTTATTAAATCTCAAATGGCCCTTCATTTGTTTTTTTAACTACAACCAGAAAGAGTCTAAAATGAGGCTCCATTGTTTTCCTGAGTGCTCTACAATTTCACAACAAATTAACTGATTTAAGATCTGCAATTTGCAATAATGCTTTGTTCAATGTAGCATGCCTTAAAAATGCCTTATATGATCCTACAAGCCATTACAAATCCAGAGAGTGCTCTCAGGAGAGATTTACTTCACTCTTCTTGTCTCTGAGGAATAAAGATGGGTCTGCTTTGTTGTGGCATTGTACTAGTATCTAATGCTTAAATAGGATCTGACATTTTTTTGTCAAAGCAAAGCTTAGATTAAATTGCATCTTCAGAAAGAGGAAGTCTTCGCTTAATGCTGTGGCATTAATGCATTCGCATTTCTCAGCAGAACTCGTGCCATGATTATCTATTGGCTACTCTTTGTCACTTTTGGTATTTGAAACACTTTGGTTGGCTAGTGAGTGATCCAGTGAAAAGGTCACAGCATGGCTTCAGTGTGTTGCCCAGCAGAGGGGAAACAAGTTCTAAGATAAGTGCAAGCACACTGGAGACTTCACAGATTGGATAAAGCTGGCTAGTGTTGTGTTTTTCCTGGACTCCCAAGTGCTTTTCCAATGCTGTCAATGAGATGTGGCGAAAGGAAATGGCTGCACGGTGTTGAAACTTTTCAAAGAGTTTCTTCTCATTCGTAAACCACAGATGTAGTGTTGTCCTAGTTTGGAAGAGTTTTAAATATGGTTATATTTGTCCTCAATTAGTTAAATAAACCTGACTAACAAACCAGCAACATTAAATGGTTGACTAACTGTGCGTACATGCTAGTCTTTTGCTAGTCTGAATATTAGGATTAGGAATCGAAACTCAATTCCAATTTTGGAATCCCTAATCTTTAAGGTAAGGAATTGGAGACTTGATGTAAGATTAAAATCAAGTCAAATCAACATTCAATTCCTGAAATTACATCACGTCCGTAAACACAAGGAGAGGAACCGGCTAGTTTATCACATGTGTGGATGCTGCGCTGCTGCGGGTGACAGCTTGTGTTGTTCATTCTTATATCAGTTGCTTAGAATTGAAATCGTCATCTAGTGTTTAATCTGGAATGTTTTAAAAAAGTGATCATCTGGGTAATGTCGTGTTAACATCACAAGTTCTGACGCTTATTACATCTGGAGAATCACCTGTTGTTAATAACAAAGTAACCTCGGGCTCCAGAGAGCTAAAGTGACAGCTCCGTGCTAAAGCAAAAGCTATTGATTTTGAGAGATGGCTCCAATATCTGAAAGGATTGTATTATTGGCTTCATCCGCCAAACAGGTAAGACGTCACTATCGTGATTTCTTTTTTAAAGTTTTGGATAAATCAGTCAATAAGCATGCTAAATGACCATACAGGTTAATATCTAAATGTATTACTTACAAATGTTTTTACAATTTTGGAAACGAAACTGGGAATTGATAAGAATCGGATGGATAAGTAGAATCGGAATTGATCAAAATCAAACGATACCCAACCCTACTAAAGCCTTACTAATTTATAAAAGGTCAGGTTCAAATGTGACTGTGGGCATTTAGACTTTTAAGTAAAAAAAGAAAATTGTTATGCCTGTTTCATTTGCTTGTTGTTTGTTTTTGTCAGCGTGCTTCATGTTTTATGAGTGGGCTTTTCTCCATGAATCATCCACAACGTGATCTTAAATGCAGCATCATGAATCATTCTTTGAAAAGCATGTGTAAATATAAAATTAGGTGTTTCTCTGTTTATCTTGTATAAGTTTGTGTTTACCAGTATGTCTGAATGTTCAGATGTAAATCATTATAAAGCTTTTGCTTGGATTTCATCTCACATGATCAGTTCCATTGTGATTCTTGAGGTCTGAAATCAGATGGTAAAAATAAAATATAGAGAAGAAGAGGAGATAACATATCAACAAATATTTTACAGTTTGCTCAGTGAGAGAGAGAACATGTGACAGGCTCTGCTCTGGTGGGCCATTGAGATTTCTAATCAGCTGGATGTTTTCCCCTGCAGCTGTTTTTCACCAGAGAAGCTCTTTTCTGCCGACCAACGCGGAACCCTGCAATAAAACAGCCTATGACAAAAGACATCTTTGTGCCAGGTTGGGCTTGGCCTTCCCTTGCCCATCTTCTCATTCCATGGTTGACCTCTTCTTATCTGTGTCCCTTTTCTTTTGAAACATATTGTAAGTTTTCTCAATTCCTGCATTGTGTGCTTTGCCTCCCTCTCAAAAGACTCAAAGATTATTGTAGCAAACAGCTTTAAAACCACTGAGCGTGGTCATGCTCGTATTGATGTTTGTTTTAGTTTGAATGTAGTAGACAACAACATGCTTCACAATATTAGAAATGCAGGACTTTTGGTTTCTCTTTTACAGATCTGAGATCTACCAAAATTGCTTTTAGACTGCTTCAGCAAAGTTGGTCTTTCCTTTAGGTCGAGCTGACTGTATGTCGGAGTTCTGGAATCAATTTGGGGAAGAATTCAAAGCACTGTTAACAGTCCTGAAATTTGCATGCCATTCATAACTTCCCTTTCTTCCATCTCTGCTGGACTGCTGTGATCAGCTGCATTCTGGGAGGAACTTGCATTATTCCAGTGTATAACAGTAGTTTGATTTCTGAGAAGAGTAAAACAGCCGGCCATTTCTCTTATTGATTCCCATCGACCTGTTTTTCCTCGAAGGAAGGAGGTGCAAAACATTCTTGACAGGCTGGACTCATATTTTACAAGAGCGAAGCATGTGTAGACATAAAACAGGGTCCATCTATAATACATATGGAAGTGCAAGAGCTGTTAGCTTAAAGACTTTGCTGGTGAGGAAGTACACCAACTTGAAAAGGCCTCTAGATCTGACACATTGAATGTTGGATGTGTCTAAAGATTAGGACAGGATTCGACCATGCATTATGAAACAACACTGTTGGTGCATTGGATTTTTAGTTACTGTTTCTAAACACAAACATTACACTTCTCAACACCAGAAGCCCCTTTGTACTGTAGCTGAATGCATAAACCTACAAAACAGAGTAACAAAATATTGTAAATATGTATGCCTTATGGCGCAAACAGCACTGAATTTTCAGTTACAAGCATAATGTACAAATTTACTGTAAATCTTACTAACAATAAACTTTGGTTTGTGACAGACAGAAAATTATTTAAACTCCAAATCAGTTATTTTTAGTAGTAATAGAACTTGTATACATAATCAGTAATGATTGAGAGAAATTAATTTTGTCCTAGTTGGTACTTAATTTTTTTTTCTTTGAAAATCCAGCATTTAGCAGGACCAACCTTGTATTTGTGTGTAAAAATAGCCAACATTATTTCCTATCTACGATTTTTTTAAATAGTAATTTGATTGTCAAATCAATACTATTGACTTAGACATCGGAGAGCTCCACTAAGTTGTATTATAGAGATTGTATCTCTGAATATCCATTAGTTTACATGATCGAGCAGTCTTGGACAAAGAATACCTAGCAAGGTCACATGGTCTAATATACAGTTGGCAATAAATAAGCTACATTACCTTTACCGTATCCTTTGCAGAGTGCTGGTGGCATTTTCTTGTGACTAAGTTAAATGAAAAGTGATCCTAATTGCTCCATTACTCCTGTTACGGCTATAATCTAATTCCACTGCTCTTTTCTGCAGGATGTCGGAGGCTTTGTCACAGCAAGAGAAACTCCGGGCTATTGCTGTGAGTAAATATAGATGTCAATAATAATAATCACTACCATTCAAATGTTTAGAGTCATTCTTTTATTTCTATTTTTTAACAATGTAATACCACAGCTGTTGACTGTCGTCAAAAAAGCAACATCCAAAATAAGTCAGAACTATGTCAAAACTACTACTTTAGCATCTTAAAGTAGTCACCCTTTGCCTAGAATTTGAAAAATGTACTTCTGGCATTTTATCAGCCAGCTTCTTGAGCTTCTCACCCCGGGATGCAAACAGTATTGAAGGTGTTTCCATATGCTGGGATCGTATTGGCAGCTTTTCTTTATTTTTGATCCAAGTTTTGGTCTATTTTAAAAGCCTTTTTTGTTGTTTTGTAAATGAAGAAATTAATATTTTTGCCACAGTTATATTTATCTCCACATTACTAAATAAAAAAAATCTGATATCAAATGGTTTTTATTTCATGAAAAACATTTTAGTCAAGTAAACTTTTGAATGGCAGAGTTTTTACTTTCAGAACATATCTTGATTTTTGCCCCATACTGTGTTATGTCCCATTTGTTTATACTAGTTATAATTGTTTAGCTTCAGCATCAGGATTCAGATTAGATGCTCTCAGAGGCTTAAGAGATGTTAGTCTCATGGGACATTTGCTCCTCAGTAACAGTCCCAATACAGTATGTCAATGACCATCTATAATGGCTAATGCATGTTGAGCCATCAGAGCTTAAGCACTTTTGTGTGTTTAATTATTGATGGGACTTAGATTCATTGTGCAAACAGCACCTCTCACCAGATGAATGCTGCCTTTAGCTGTTCGTCTTGAGCCTTTCTCTGAAGAGTTAAGGAGAGATATACCATATCAGCATTATGTTGTGCTAAGGAAGAGTTAGCCAGGACAGCCAGCTTAGATGTAAACATGCACATGTGATTACTGCAATAAAGCTTGCTTTATGTGTGGTTTACAAATAAAATGAAACAATGTTGAGTGTGCAGTTTCTGTAACTACACTCTTAAAAATAAAGGTGCTTCCCAATGCCATAAAAGAACCATTTTGGCTGAATGTTTCCATAAAGAACCTTTCTGTTTCACAAAAGACTAAAAAAGAAAGGAAGAAATGGTAAAGAACCTTTTGTAGCACCTTTTTTTAAAAGAGTGTGGGTTTTGTTCATTTAGATTTGCATAGGGATTTTTTAAAGTTAAGTAGGATGTATTTCAATGACTTATATTCTTTCTCTGTCTTTCAGGAGAAAAGAAAGAGGGATGCTGAGATTGAGAACAAAAGAAGGCAACTGGAGGATGACCGTAGACAACTCCAACATCTCAAGGTAGTCAAGAAATAATAACTAATAAATATTAAATGTCTTATAAACTGAAACATTTTTTATTTAAATATTCTTTAAAAAGAAAACCATCACACCCATATGGGGTCATCATTGATGTAGCTTCTAAGTTCATGGCTTGCAACTGTATTTATTGTCTGTCATCATTCAGACTGCTGGCAAAGGCCTTTACACAGGGGTTAGAGGTCAGAGTGCTTTGGTGTGTCCTGCTTATGTAATTTACTAACTGTCTGGCCTCAGACTTCACATTTCTATTTAAAGCCTTGATGTTGAAATTCATAATGTGAGATTGATTTTTAGAGAGTTTTGAAGTCGCTGAAAGGGGAGGGGAAGTTTTTACAGCAGTTTCCTGTTTGAAGGGACAGGGGGGGAAATCTGTATCCTCCCTTTAAGTGAAGTTCTGCATTGTTATGGCAAGTCTAGTTCTCTCGAAAATGTTTTGTAACTTGCAAAATAATCACAGTTTTTAAAGGAATAGGTTATAGAAAAATAAATATAACCCCATAATATACTCACATCCTGGGTGCATGAAAATGTAATACAACCATATTTATTCTTACCACACAAGGCCATCTGTTATTGTCTGTTTAGATTTAGTGACATTACAATCACTAAATAATAATTTGAAACCCTTTCACAATTGTATTGTTTTGCTTCAGAAGATCAGCCTACCAGGGTCATATGGATTACTTTTATCATGGATGGATGCACATTTAGGTGCTTCAAAACTTTATTAACTGATATTACAAAGCCAGGAAGGCTGAAGAAAGGAAAGTCATATACACATAGTACGGCAATTATGGGGTAATTTCCAGTAAACTATTCTTTGAAAGAGGTTTTCTAATGCCTCATTGTTTGAACAACAGGTGGTCCCACTTAAAACTCAAGCCTTTGGTTGTTTCAATATGGCTGTGTTTGGACATGAACAATGTCGCAAGTACCACAGTCCTGCAGTGTTTACACTTCTTGGGGAGGACACGTTACTAATTGTTTTCATATTTGTAAAGTTTTTAACCGTGAAAATGTACAGCAGCATAACAGTGGTAAATGTACATTTTAAATCTCTATGTTCCGTGATACCTCTAAAAGAAAAATAATCATTTAGCTAAACGAAAACTTCATGGTGACTGATATTGGTGACTGCGTACCTTATTACCATGACTGTTTGAATCAATCAGGCCAAAATATAAAACTTCTTGACGTATGCAAATCCTGAAGATCCCGAGCCTGCTGCAGTGAATTATTGGTCAAGAATAGCTCGCTTGCCTGCGTGCCTGTCCTCAGCTACCAAATATCCGGCAAGGCAATTGTTTCCCTTTTGTTATTTGTCACGACGTGATATTTTTTTGTTTGTTAGTTACCTGCCATTGTTTTTCGCGCGTAAGGGATTTTGCTCTATGGGGAACAATGGAACTAGCCCTAGTTTCCTACCGAGGGAGACTCGGATCCTTTGTCCTCCCCTCTGTGCTGCGATTGTATTGCATGTGCTTGTGGATGGGTGTGAACATGTGGTGATGTCAGTATATCTGTCGCCACGCCAGAATTTGCGGTCTCAAAGCCAGACCAGAGGGTGGTGGGGCTGAAGGATGAGGAAAAGAACAGAGAGGGACAGCTTGGCCTGTTTGGAATATTGCTATTACTGCGAGTATGATCACAAGATAGGGCAGAGAAACTTTGTGGTCATTTGTGTTGATAAATGTGTTTAATATGGACCAAGATTTTGGATGTTAACAAGAATAGAAAGTCTGGTTACGAAGATATTGGATAAGAAACTAAGCTGTGTGTTCTACACTAGAATATCAGTAACTGCCTCAGTCTTTAAGAGTTCATGTGACTGTGTTAAATGAAAGGCTCTTTTAGTTGACATTTTGCATTTTTCTCTTTTAATGATGAAAAGGTTATTTGTTTTTCTTTTTTTTAGTATATTTCCTTGATTCCATTTAGTTAATATCCATTTCGTAGATCCGTTAGTATTTGCAAGGTCATTCTTAAAGATTTGCCAAGATACCAAGGACTGCAGTCAGTCTCAAAAGTCATTAACCTTTAATATAACCTCAAATATATCACACACGCAATTCTTCCAAAACTAAATTATCTGAGCTATTCTATTTAAATACTCTATTTTAAAGCTCTTTACTCATATGTTTAGCACTTTACATGCATGACAAATTGTATAAAATGTATTTCTTGTTACCTCTGATACAGAATTTGAAGTTGATACATATACTGTGCACAGATGTGTAATCTGTGTAAGGAGTGTTTTCTCTAGTTATGATGTTTTTTGTAGTCGTGTTGCTTAGAACATGGTCAAAAACTTGTTTTTGCTTAATTTGTTTGTGAATATTAATTAAGTTTAGGTTGGGAAAAAAGTTGCAAACTATTTCATACCTTAGGTTCTTAAAGTTCAAATAAAGCAGCCGTGATTTATTTTAAGAAGTTTGTGAAAACTGAAAATGAAATTTTTACTGTTATTTGCTTCAAAAGCAAGTGCCATCCTCACCTTCTTTTTTTCAAGTTTTAAGTTCTTTATAAACAACACAACAGGTGTCATTAGAAGCTCTGTGGTATTTCTTATCCTGGCTGTCCTGTGTACACTGTTTGATGATTCACAGCTGTTTGTTTTATCTGCAGGATGCTTAGAAAAGCCTCTTCTGACTGCCAGTCTAGAATAGAAACAGCATTGTTGGCAGCAGCAGTTGTTTGTAATGCTAAACTAGTTTATTTTGAATAAAGTTACACATATGCCTTCAATAACTGGTTCTCTCAACAGTGTCCAGCATCACATTAGATCAGCGCCTCTTGCTCTTCTTTAGGTTTTGGTTTGTGCATGTGAGATATTTTGCAAAAAAGTATTTCAACAAATCTCACACATAGTTGGTGTAATTTGGTTCAATAAACAGTACATTCTTGTTTCATTCGATGCTTAAGCCCTCATGCATGCATGTGATGATGTATACTTAGATCATTTTTATCCTTAAAATCATATTCATCACAAAAGAAAACTTGACTGAATGCAAATGTGACCCTGGATCACAAAACCAGTCTTAAGTAGCACGAGAACATTTGTAGTACTAGCCAAATTTGGCCATTTTTCTTTTATGACAAAAATCATTAGGATATGAGGTAAAGATCATGTTCCATGAAGAAATTTTGTAAATTTCCTACCATAAATATATAAAAACTTTATTTTTGTGAGTAATATGCTATGCTAAGGACTTCATTTGGACAACTTTAGACGCGATTTTCTCGATATTTTGAGAATATTTTTGCACCCTCAGATTCCTGAGTTTTAAATAGTTGTATCTCGGCCAAATATTGTCCTATCCCAACAAACCATATATAAATAGAAAGCTTATTTATTCAGCTTTTAGATGACGTAAATATCTCAATTTAAAAAAATTTACATAAGGTTTTGTGATCCAGGGTCACAAATTATGTTTATTTAACAGTAAACACATCCAGGGTGCAGTGTCTAGTAATATTAAAGAACCCTCAGTCGAGTGCTACTCATGCTGGTCCTCAAAATATCTTCAGTCTTTTTGCCACATGTTTCAGGCACAGATGTCAAAACTCTCTCTGTCAGCAGTGGTGCATCTTCTGATTCCTAGAAACAAGGACTCTGGCAGGAAATCCTGTTTCAGCTGGCGCCTGTTTCTCTCTCCAGCATGTGCATAGTATGCATTAGCAGCAATGGAGAATGCCCTAAAGTGAAAACCTAATGGCAGCTAATGGTCATGTGCTACACTAAACCTAATGGTCCAGACAACCAAGGAGATCTGTCCATGTCAGCACAGCTCATTTTGTCAGCATGCATTTACAGAGCATCATAATGGTTGTTGTGTTTTATATATAAGGATAATTTGAACTGTTGTTTAAGTGATGTTAACTCTCCTTTGACAGTCAAAAGCATTGCGAGAGCGATGGCTTTTGGACGGAGCGCCATCCAGTGGAGAGGATGAGGCCCAAAAACAATTACAGGAGGACGAAGCCAAAACCAAACTACTGGAGAAGACCATCCTCAGGTTAAGAACAATGCCTTCCTTCGTACCAGAAATGAAAAGAAACTTGCATGCATGATATATTTCATGATCACCTCACAATACCTTTCTTTGAATTAACAGATTAGAACAAGAGATTGATGAGCTTGAGATGGGTGTGCCTTTGAATAAAGGCAATGAAAATGTAAGATTCTGCTTAATTTGTCTTTTGTCTGTCTGCGCACATTCATTAAATTTACTGAGGAATTTAATGCCAAATAATAATAACATGGCATCATATGTCTTCTCTGCTAGGCACCTAATGACCAAGTGAAGGGTGAGTGTGACAAATTGTATTTTATTTTTTGTATGTTGTCAGCATGATAAAAAAGGTTCAAATAAAATAAATAAGAAAAATGTAAATCTATCTAACCTCACTAGTTTACTAGTCTGCTGTTGATATTAAATTGCTTCTGTTAAGCAATTATCAGTTTTCACTGTCAACAAGCAACACTTGACAAACACTAATTTTTTACCCACCGTTTGGTCAAAATGAAACAAACCCAGGTGTTGGGTTAAAGTAACCCAGAAAATGGTTTATATTTGACCTAAACAATGGGATAAAATAATCCAGCATTTTGGATTGAAACAACCAGCATAGTTTAATTTACAACCCAACAGTTGGGTTCATCTCTTTCACCCAACGTTGGATCGATAACCCAACAAGTTTAACTGGTTGTTCACATTTGGTTAGAGTCAAACAATAGTGTGAGTTGGATAAGTTTTTCTGTTTCTTTCATCTGTTTTCAGCAGTCGAAAATGGCCTACAGCAGCCCAGCCCAAACTCAGATCAAAACAGCAAGAAACAGATCACAGGCATTGAGGCCAAGCTGCAGTGCACCAATCCTGATGTAGCCATTGAGAACGCCAGCACAGAGCACCCCGTCACCATGGTGTTTATGGGTTACAAGAATGTAGAGGATGAGGCAGAGACCAAGAAAGCATTAGGCATGGAGGAAACAGTGAAAGCTGAATTTGTGGTCATCGAGGATGGAGAAAGCAAAGGAGGAAATGAGGGGGCCAAGGACGACCAGGCTCCACCCAACGGCAGCGCCTCCAGTCCTGACAAAGCTCAGAATGAGGCTAAGAAAGAGGAATCAAAAGAAGAAGGCAATTCAAAAGAAAAGCAGCCGTGCAAGTGCTGCACAGTCATGTGAGTCCGGCCGCTCACACCGAAGTTCAGACTCTGATCACAACACAACAATGAATAAGTATACCCTGTATACTTATTATTAACTTTTGTTGTCTAGTATGTATTTCTTTTTTATTTTTATTAATATTTTTCTATATTTCTGTCTTGACATTTATATATCTATATATACATATATTTTCATTATGTAATCTTATGAAGTCCAGTATTTTGCTTGTTGAAGAACAGAAAAATGAGAACCACAACAAACTCCACTCTGAGCAACGACGTGGTTATGAAAAACATTTCTGTGGCCCTCATCCGTATTTTATTTTATTTTAAGAAAAAGAAGATAACATCTCGATATATGAACATTTAGCTATTTATCTCCTGTATGCATTTGTGTTTTCAAAATATTAGTTTATTACTCAAAAGAAATGACTATATTGATATTACGATGTTATGATGCTTTTTAATATATATTTTGAAACTTTTGTTTTAATTTTCTTTTGCCAAATCATCTCAGACCACTGTGAACACTGGTACATAGTGTGTAGTCTTTGTCCACAATCGTACATTCTGCATTACACCTCATTATAGGCCATTATCTTTGTAAATAGTCCAGTTATTTATGAATGTTCATACTATAATAAAATACATTTAATCATGTTGTTTAAAATAGATGGCTATATCTACCCCAGATCCCCACTTTTAACCACAACAGCTTTGTGCTTTAACAGTAAATCTCGTTTTATAGGCCAAACGCTATTTACAAAATCCACAATCCATTAAAAATAACTGATATTATAAAGCTGTCTCTTTTATATGGGACATAATTTAGATACAATTATAACACTATTCTTTTAGTATGTTTTTTTTCTATGGAAGTGTCTTAGAATATGTGAAATAACCAACACTGTTACGTTTTTACAGTGTATTACACTTGCAAAAGACACGTTTCTAATATTTAAAGAGAACAGTAAGAAGCTTATCACAATAAAAGCTTATTGGGTTTCAGTATTTTGTGTTCTTTGTTGCTAACTTTTTGCTGCAATTGGTCCACTCTCAAGTTAAACAGTGTTCAACATCAATTTATATGGTTACAACATTTAAATTCCACAATAATCACTTATTGGTTTTAACTCAAATGAAATAGCCAAAATCAAAACTGCGGGGTCTAAACCATGTTTCACATTCCAAGTCCAACAGCTTTGTAAATGTAGTATTGCTGTCTTTCTGATATTTCAATTTAATGAATTATTTCATTTTGTGTAAGACAGTATGTGTTGTGGATATCAAATAATGTCATGCGTTATAGGTGCTTTATTGGTATGCTCAATGCCTGTTATGGTCCAAGTGTTTAAATCAGGAACAATGATAATAAACAAAAAATGTTTGATTACAATGATGTATTTGTAATTCTTTAGCCTATAACCTACAATCAACCAACAGCCAGTTACAGTCTGTTTAATTTTTGTTAGAGTACACATTAATTATTACAAATTTGAATTAATAAAATATAGGCTACATTTAAAGTGTTTGGAGATATTATCAGTGGTCTTTTCTTAGACAAAGTCATGACAAAATTACAGTGGAAAGCAAAGCGAACAACTGAATTAGTTCCACTTATTGCACAAACATTAGACTGTTTGTGTTTAAGATATTACGAATCTGAGTTTGGCATCAAATTTAATTGAGTATCTTATCAAAAACGCCCATATGGGACTCCCTTTTTGTGTCGAGGTTGCCATCTGCAGGCTGGCTGAAACTATGCAAAATGAAGCAGATTTACCTGTAAAACATTAGCTCTGTTATATCATTTGACAGCTCTATTAGTAGCCTATTAAATGAAGGTAATGTTGTATAGTGCAGAGCTATAAAGTCATGTGTTGTGAAATAACTGCTAAGACCTTTTTGGTTTGCTCCAAAACATAACTAGTAAATGAATTGAGGTCATATAGACAGTAGGTGGAATTTACTTGAATTAGGCCACTTTTTGCCTTTTAATGCCCCATATTACATGAGCCTGCTGACTGTGGTCAAACCAGAACTAAATAAATGAGATAAAAAAGTATAAAAGAAAAAATGTAAAACATATTTTTAGTAACTTTTCAACTTATTTGTCGGTATATTCAAGGACACTTCGCTGTGCAACTGGCTGTTGGACTTTCTGACTGGGAGACCTCAGGCAGTTCGGGTCGGCAGGAACACATCCAGCACTATCACACTGAACACGGGGGCCCCCCAAGGATGTGTACTTAGCCCCCTCCTCTACACCCTGCTGACCCACGACTGCTCACCATCACATGACTCCAACCTCTTCATCAAGTTTGCGGACGACACAACTGTGGTGGGTCTCATCAGCAACAGAGATGAGACAAACTACAGGAGTGAGGTAAGCCACTTGGCCAGGTGGTGCAGTGACAACAATCTCTCTCTGAACGTGGAGAAGACAAAGGAGATTGTTGTCGACTTCAGGAGAGCGCACACTCAGCATGCTCCTCTCACTGTCAACGGTGCGACCGTAGAGAGAGTGAGCAGCACCAAGTTCCTGGGTGTGCACATCACTGAGGACCTCTCCTGGACTAACAACACTGCAGCACTGGCGAAGAAAGCACAACAGCGTCTCTACTTTCTCCGCAAACTGAGAAGAGCCAGAGCCCCGACCCCCATCATGTGCACCTTCTACAGAGGCACCATCGAGAGCATCCTGACCAGCTGCATCACTGTGTGGTATGGCGCCTGCAACGCATCGTGCCGCAAGACTCTCCAACGCATAGTGAGAGCAGCTGAGAAGATCGTTGGTGTCTCTCTCCCCTCCCTCCAGGACACTTTTGGTACCCGTCTCACCCGCAAAGCCCTCTGCATTGCAGGTGATCCCACCCACCCGTCACACAGCTTCTTCAGTCTGCTGCCATCAGGGAGGAGGCTTCGGAGTCTCCAGGCCAGGACCAGCAGACTGAAGGAGAGCTTCATACACCAGGCAGTCAGGAAGCTAAACTCCCTTCCGACCCTGCCTTCCCTCCCCTCCCTTGCCAAACGCACCTCTGATCACTGAACCATATCCATCCCTTCCCACATCAAACTCTGTCCCGCACTTGTCACTTGTCACTTTATGGAACATTGGACTGCTCAACCCCTTTTCAGTAGTGGTCTGAGCCTCCTCAACTAACTACCTCTAAATCAGTTAAAACAAGCCTGCTCTACTGACACTTTAATACAGACCGATAAGTTTTGCACTACATTACATTTGCACTGTTGATATTTTCATCTACACTGTTGTTTATTTCATCTGCACCATTTGATTTGATTATTTCATCTGCACTGCTGTTTATTTCATCTGCACGGTTGTTTATTTCATCTACGCTGCTGTTTATTTAATCTGCACTGCTGTTTATCTCATCTGCACTGTTGATTATTTATTTGGTTTGCACAATTATTTCGGTTACATATCCCTTGCTTGTAAAGTTGTTTTGTGTACATATATAGATTTTGTATTTATCTGTAATTTGATATATTTTTTTTGATATATGTTATTCTATGTTATCTGTATGCACCTATAGGGTCTGAGAGTAACGCAATTTCAATCCTCCACTTGTATGTACTGTACATGTGGCAGAATTGACAATAGACAATAAAGCTGACTTTGACCTTTGACTTTGAATGTTTCTCTCTAATTCCACGTGATAAATATCTGTGATTGCAATAAATATCAGTTAATGTTTTATAATATCTTAGCACTAAATCATGCACTCCGTCCTGGCCAAAGACGGGTTCAGTCACAGTTCATTCCGCTTTTCTCACAGTGGCGACAGGGAAAAGTTTTCGCAAACTTTTTTCACCGCCTTTCTAGATTGAAAACCGTCTTGTCCAATCCCGGTGTTCAAGAACACTTAAGATCCCGCCCATACGCGGCGCACAAGAGTCGATTGACCAATAAAAAAGCGCCAGTCCCCCCTCCGCCATTTTGTAAGGATATAAGAAATTCTAGCAGGTCTGCCTCCCATCTACGACAACCTGTAGTTTTGTATAGTGCCATGGACGGGTAAGTTGAAAACACCTTCATTTCATGTATGATACATTATTACACGTTTTTCCGTTGGATGTTCTTTTTATGGAGTTGACTTAACGCCATATGTACGTTTAAATTGAGTTCAAAGACGTGAAGTAAGGTGAAAATGGTGATTTTTACTCGCCTCTGCCTTTCTTCCACGGCTCCTGTGCCGGAAGAGCCCTAATGAGTCCGAAAGTTGGACTAAACTGAGCAGCAACCTGTTGCAAGTAGTCTAGTTGAGACAACTACTTAAAGTACAAGCGAACTTAACCTAAAGTCGTTTGTTAATTTTACGGAATATATCAAATGGGACCAGTAGCGTATAGAAGCTACGGAACAGACACTATTTGGCACCAACGTGTCTCAATTTCCGCATTGTTGTTGGGTGGCTAGCTAATTACCTGCTAGCCTGCTAAACCAATGCCAGGTTAACTTTTTAGTCGAGCTTTATTCGCTTGGACGTTTTTTGGACGCAAAATGTACTTTTTTGTTTAGTAGTGAATAATCCTGGCTAATTTTACGATGTTCCGGTTTACGTTAACTTTTTTAGTGAAAATCGCGTGGCGAAGACGTTCACTCAGCGTTAAGAGCTGAGCTGTCTTTTGACTGTAATATAAAGGTTTGACTATTCAACGTCTTTTTTTTAACTGTTTAGAGGAAGTAAATGTAAGATGGGGGTCATTCAAGCTGCGTTTTATAGTTAAAACCGCGCACGTTTGCAGAATGTTAAAGTGCACTTTATTTTAAAAGTCTTGTGCTTTTTGACTCCTGCAGCCGTTTAGAGACTGATTTGTATCCTCTGGGATCCAGCTACGTCACTGAAATAGAGTAAGTTTTACATCTGCCTTTGCATCTCCCTCACTCTTATATTGACTTGAATAAATGTTGACTAAATTTAACACGCAGTTGTATTTACACGAGAAGTGTCAAGCAAGCATATTGATTCCTTTCATTCAAGGCCCAATGGCAGAAATAGTTAACAGGACTGATTTCTTATACTTGTGGTAGTTCACCCCAAAATGAAAATGCTGTAATTTACTTAACCTCTTGTCATTTCAAACCTGTATGACTTTCTTCTGCAAAACACATTTTTTCAAGAAAGTTTGTGACCAAACAGTAGCGGCACCCATTCACTTCTATTGTGTGCACACAAGTGCCAGATAACAACATTCTTCCAAAAAATCTGTTTTGCGGAAGAAAGTTATACAGGTTTGAAATGACAAGAGGGTGAGTAAATAAAAGAATTTTTGTGTGAAGTGCTTGTTTTGTAGATGAGTCTAAAATCTTTAACACCCTAAACTATTGTTTTTGTAATTTATTTGGAACTGAGTGTGATCACATGCTTAAGTTAATGTTTTTCCCATATGTTCTTTTTTAGCAGTGTCCATGATATAACAGTCGGCACAAAGGTATGTCACATTTCACTTCACATTTCACCTTTTTAACATTGCCCTGCACAATAGCTATTCCATAGGCTCTTTTGGCACTCGTCAACATTTCTTTGATTCGATCAGGTTTTACAGGTTGTGCGTTCTTGAAATATTGTTGTCCTCATTCTCTCGCTCTCTTTTTACTTTTTGTATTTAAATTGCTGAGAGAGGGAAAGAACTGTCTGTAGTTCTACTGGTCAAAGGGCATCGGCTGTTTAAACAACCACTGTGATACGTGCTCCAGGTGTGGTTCTATTAGCCAGTTAAATGACATGGAGGACAGTTTAGCTCCTTTTTGTTTTGCATGTTACTTGTAAAAAATTGTTCGGTTGTGTTTACAGTGCGATTTCTTCTTTAGAGGTGTTTGCGTGGGGGAAGCCTGATGTTGTTCCCCCTGATGTCTTTGACACATGTAAGGAGGACAGTGGAGTCGCAGGCCTGAGCATTCATTACTGTAGCTGGATTGCTGTGGTTGCATTCCTGTCGTCCTGACCCCTTATTTAACGCATACTGTGCTCTCGCCCAGGAGGCTTGCTTTATGTCAATGGATGTAAACATGTTGGCACCTGCAAGTCTTCAGCTCCTAGAGACGAATGTGGGAGTCATAGTTCTCAGCTTTTTTCTGTCCTGTGCAAGCAGTTGTGCTGCAGTGCCCGGCTGTTAAAAATAGAGGAAGGAAATGCTAGAGTTGGGTGGATGTCTCACTCAAAACAATGGCTTGTTTAGACAGAGAAGACTTGCCTGTCATAACTTTTCTGTGAAAGTGATGTGTTGAAACCTGACTCATGCAGAATTTAGCTTAGAGGATTGTGGCAGGCTGCTTTCTTTGAGGAAACCTAGTACTACGCTACGTAAAACATATGAGTTCTCATTTTCCCTTCTGCAAGATATTTCTGATCGTGGCAGTGTTTAGATTTCACAATCCTTTTGTGTAAGGTAGAATGTAGGTATTACGTCACACAGGACCAGGGTGTGGTAATGTGTCTTTAGGCTGTTTGTAGTAGTTTGTGTCAGTTTGAGGTCTGGGTGTTGAGCTTTGGTAATAATACTTTCCTTTTGGGCTGGAACAAAATGCACGTTGTGGTAATAAAGTGTAAAGACTTAAGCTTATCCAGTGCATGTGACCGCTTCAGTGCCTTGCCATATGAAGTGGTTTATTTAGAGAGTGATGTTGAATGATTTGTTCATTTCTCTATTGACCAGCCAAGTAGGTCCAGCTTGGCCTTCAGTGAGGAGCTTTGTGTTGGCGTTACGGCAGGACACAGCTGGCCTTTGTTTGCATTTCTCTTTCTCTTTTATTTATTTTTTTGCCAGCTGTAAACTGTGAAGTTATTTTTATTTTTTAGCTTTTTTAGTCTCATTCATAAAAAAATTATTAATTATTTTAATTTATTTTTTTATGAATGAGACTAAAAAAGCTAAAAAATAAAAATAGTATAAAAGTTAAATGTAATGTTTGTTTCAGAGGGGATCTGACGAACTCTTTTCCTCCTGTATATCAAACGGACCTTATATAATGAGCTCTGGAGCAGGTAAATATTTGAAAAGTTTAAAATGTATTTTTTTGCATGTTTTAATGTAATCGAATGAAAATTGTAAATTCTCCTTATAGCGAATGGTAATGACAGCAAGAAGTTTAAGGGGGACATCAGGAGCCCGGGCGTTCCATCACGAGTCATTCATGTACGCAAGCTTCCGAATGATATAAATGAAGCCGAAGTCATTGCTTTGGGACTTCCTTTTGGCAAAGTGACCAACCTTTTGATGTTAAAAGGAAAGAACCAGGTAAATATCACAACTGTTTGTCTTGGTAAATGTATTCAACCCTTTCTCAATGCTTGTTTTAGGGCTTTAAAATGTATGTCTATTGAAGAACAGTAAGCAAAATGTATCTGTGGCAGATACCTCTGTAGGGTATGATAAAAAAACGGGTTCTCATCTTCTGTGTTGTTGCCTCCTCACAGGCCTTCCTGGAGATGAACACCGAGGAATCGGCACAGACCATGGTCAGCTATTACTCTTCAGTCACCCCTGTTATCCGGAACCACCCGATCTTCATGCAGTATTCCAATCACAAGGAGCTGAAAACCGACAATTCACCCAATCAAGTTGTGAGTACAAAAGAATCGTCTTAAGCATTAAATGAAGAGAAGTTCATCAGTATCAATTATTCCTGTAAGAATGATAATCTAGCCTTGTGTCCTTCCTCTACATCCCATAGAGAGCACAAGCAGCACTGCAGGCTGTGAATGCAGTTCAGACAGGAGGTTTGTCTTTGGCCAGTGCTGATGGAGTAGGCATGGGGAGTCAGAGCCCTGTGCTGAGAGTCATTGTGGAGAACCTCTTCTACCCGGTTACTCTGGATGTTCTTCATCAGGTATTTATTGACCCTTAAACAAAAATGGTTTGTCCTCACTGCCAGGGTTGACACCTGTTACGTTTTTTCCTTTGTTCTAGATCTTCTCCAAGTTTGGAACCGTTTTGAAGATTATAACATTTACCAAAAATAACCAGTTCCAAGCTCTTGTCCAGTACGCTGATGCAGTGACTGCTCAGCATTCAAAGCTGGTAAGTGGAGAAATAGATCAATATAATGCATGAGTGGGCTGGTAAATCCCATCTGCACTCTGTAATCATTTGACAATCCACAGTCTTTAGATGGCCAGAACATCTACAATGCCTGCTGTACCCTTCGCATCAGTTTTTCCAAGCTCACCAGTCTGAATGTTAAGTACAACAATGATAAGAGCAGAGACTACACTCGTCCTGACCTTCCTACAGGAGACAGTCATCCCTCCCTTGACCAACAGGCTATGGCTGCTGCATTGAGTAATGCTTTTATTGATTATTTAATAATGCTCACACTGCATGTGTAAAGTCAGGAACTAAGTTGATTTTCTCTCTCTTAGGTGCTCCTGGTTTAATCTCTGCATCACCATATGCTGGGGCTCATGGTTTCCCACCAACATTTGCCATTCAGCAGGCAGCAGGTCAGTCCACAACACTCATAATGGCTCTATCGCAGTGGCCTAGTTTTTCTATATCGCATCAGTTCTTTATAGTGATGGCTGGTCCTCCCACAGGTCTGTCTCTGCCTGGCATGTCTGCAGGGGCTCTCGCGTCACTCGGCGTCCCTGGGGCCGCGGCAGCAGCCGCTGCAGCAGCAGCTGCTGGTCGTCTAGGCTTCTCTGGTCTCACTGCGGGAGGTCATAGCGTCATGCTGGTCAGCAACCTTAACCCTGAGGTCAGTGCTTTAAGTTGTTTAAATTTGCTGTTATCTTGTTAGCCTATGAGGGTGTAGTGAATATTTTAAAGGCCCTTTAAAAATAGTTGACTGACTGTAATTTTCTTTAAAATCTATATGTTAGATGTGAGTTTACTGTACAATTTGGAGATGAAACCTTGTATCTTGGCATGATTAAGGTAATAAATCAGCTGCCAGCTTTTAATTTGTTTAGCTACAGGCTGTTCAGAAAATTTACTATACTATAAGAGGAAATTGAGCATTTATTACTGAAGGTTCAGTTGCACTGTTGTTGTTTGTCAATCATTTGACAATACAAACATGCACATCAGCTGTTTTTAATGTGTTGACTCTTGTCTAAGCCATCTGAAACATTTCATTTCTAGTATTTCTTTAGAGCTATAAGAATATATTGTTTCTATCTTTCCTGTATTTCATTGTTAATCTTTTCTCTTTTTTTCTTTAGTGTTCCTATAGTGAAAGGCATTTAATTTAGCAAGTTCTGCTGACTGGAACACTACATTTCTTTGTGTATACTGACCTTGTTTTTTTACTTCCTTTTTCTTGTTTCTCTCCCTCCCCATTCCCCTTTTCCCTGTTTATTATTTTAATACCTTGACCTGGAATCTTTTGCCAACTGACTGCACCACTTTTTGTTTATACCCACCCAACCAATACTTCCCCATTCAATTTGATATTTAATGCACATGCATTATTATTTTTTCAATGTACAAACACCACAATGCCCACAACCACATTGTCGGATACCCTCCTCTACCCTTTCCCCACCTTTTCATCATGAACAATATCACCCACCTTCATGATCCTACCACCGTTTTTGCCATTCCCGTGGAACTGCCTCGCTGTGGACATGTTCAACCTCCACTGTCCTGCCTCCGATCTTTTCCTGTCCCTTCCTCCCTACGCTGCCTTCCTCTGCTGTCTTAAAAGAGCGTAACGCCCCAATGCCTCTTTATTCTTTTCGGTATGTTATCATTGGCATCTCCTTTTTATTACTTTTTTGTTTGTTTCATATTTTAACTTCATCTAAAATGTGTACTTGATGTATGTATGGAGGGATTAAGAAAATGGCAACAAGCTGCAGCTTTTGGGGCTTTTAATATAGATTTATTTGGCAGAAGCAAAACATCTATGGTTAATAACAAAATTGTTGAATTGTGATTCTGTCAGTTACTAAATTTGACTAATCCTGGCAACCTGCGGTTATGACTGCAGTCCAATTTGAGCGTGTGAAATGGTGACCTGACAACCTTAATGTTGCAGCTTTTTGTTGAATTTAAATGTCATACCCCCGAAGGGCCATCTTTTTATTGCTGTCTTTAATAGTCTTTAGGAAGCTGTATGTTTGATTCTTTGCATGTTTTGCCAATCAACAAATTAAAATTCAGAAAACGTATTAATATCATTAATATTAAAATCAATCAAGATTACTTTATATACCCCAAAGCAACCAAGTAATTTTGATTAAATGAATGTGAAGTAAAAGGCCCAGTAGACTGAGGCCATATTAGAGATGCATGCCTGTCTGTCTTTAAAGAATTTTTAACTGCATTGAAAAATTACATTAAGACATGCAATACGTTACATAAGACGTGCAATTTATTGCTGAGCATTTGATTTAGAAAATGTTAATTGTGTATTTGTTAATGCCATTCCCTTGTCCTTATGTAGCTACTGTTATTTTTTGCTAGGTGTGTATGGGGATGTCATGAGGGTAAAGATCCTCTTCAACAAAAAGGAGAATGCTTTGGTGCAGATGTCTGATGGAACCCAAGCCCAGCTAGGTAGCTAAAAGTGTCCGTAACGTTTTATTAGCTCTCTTTGGAAGAGCTTAAAGGAACAGTTCGGGGGCAGCCGTGGCCCAGTGGTTAGAGAGTTGGACTCATGACCAGAAGGTTGCTGGTTCGATTCTCAGGGCCTTGAACAAGGCACCTAACCCCCACTTGCTTACTATCCATTGTACTATACATTTGTACATTTTGTAATGTAAGTCGCTTTGGATAAAAGCGTCTGCCAAATGCATAAATGTAAATGTTCACCCAAAATTGAATGAATTCTGTCATGAATTACTCTCTCTAGTTGTTCCAAATCTGTATACATTTATTTGTTTGGTTGAACACTGAGAATGATATTTAGATGAACGCTTGTAACCAAACAGTTCTTGGCCACCGTTGACTACCATATTATGAAAACTTACAATATTAGTCAAAAGTACCTAAGTATCTAATTTTGTGTTCAACAGAACAACAAATTTTTTTAAGGATATAGGACAGCAAAAACTTCTGGGGTACTTTTGACTAATATTGTAATTTTTCATAATATGTTAGTCAATGGGGTCCAAGAACTGTTTGCAAGCATTCTTCCAAATATATTTCTCAGTGTTTATCAGAACAAAGACATTTACACACATTTGTCAAAATTATTCCTTTAAAGTTTGTGATTGTACAACACCGACCTTTTGTGTCTTTTCGTTCTTAGCCATGAGCCACTTGAATGGGCAGAAACTTTATGGCAAGGCTTTGCGGGTGACCCTTTCAAAACACACCACTGTGCAGCTGCCGCGTGAAGGCCACGAGGATCAAGGCCTGACCAAGGACTACAGCAACTCTCCTCTTCACCGCTTTAAAAAGCCAGGCTCCAAGAACTACTCCAACATCTTCCCTCCTTCCTCTACGCTCCACCTCTCAAACATCCCGTGAGTGCATTGTCCTTCTTTCAGTCTGTTGCATCAATGTTTTATTTATGGCAATGTCTTTATTTCCTGCCTTCTGTCCAGACCTTCTGTTACTGAGGATGATCTAAGAGGGTTGTTTCTGAGTTCAGGAGCTGTGGTTAAGGCCTTCAAATTTTTCCAGTAAGTGTGTGTAGATTATTCATACAGATTTAGTCACAATCCATTATGGGTGGCCTCAAATATGTTGTTTAATCTCTTTAGGAAAGACCGTAAGATGGCTCTCATCCAGCTGGGCTCTGTGGAGGAAGCAATCGAGTCCCTAATCAAATTTCACAATCACAACCTGGGAGAAAACCATCATCTGAGAGTGTCTTTCTCCAAATCCACCATCTGATGCAGTTGGTTTGTCAGGGAGGCTGTTGTACTTTAGAGAGGGGGGAAAGGACTGTCACTTTAGACCAAACTTTAAGACTTCCACAATTTATCACTGTGGACAATTTTCCACAACACACACTTAATCATTCCTTTTATTATATCTTTATTCACACACACACATTATATATATATATCTATTTGTATTTCTACTTTGACCAGTAGACTAGAGGGGTACTATAACCCAAGCGGTATTTGGGTTTTAACAGTACCTTTCCCAGACGGTTTGTCACACATACCAGTTTTAGTTTGTTGTTGGCACACATCAGATCATAGATGCTGCGTAGTTTACACTCGTGCCTCTGCGGAAACCCGCACACTTTCAGGTTACACACACACACAGCCTTTCTTTTGTTAAAACTATAATTCATATTACCAGGCTTACCCACTTTATGCCTTTCAAACAAGCTGTGCCTTACATGGTGCTTTAAGTATACATCTACATGGTGGCTTTGATGTTAGCTCATCACAGGAGCCAATAGCCTTGATCTTAAAGTTTCCAGCCATTTCCAGGTTAAAAGGCTGCAGTGAGCTCTTTACCAGCTTTGGTTTTATATCCGACTATCACAGCTTTTTATTTTTCGTATACTTAATCAATATGTGATTCTACTCCTTAAACTATACTCTATAGTTTTATTACTTTTTTTTTTTTAAGATTCACACATCTATACTGTATCAAATCTGGGCATTTGCCCACCATGCTCTCTCTGTTTAGACCACCTTATTCTCCATGTGTTTGGGGAGTTCACTTGTAACTTTCTCCATTGCTTGTTTTGGGGATTTGTTAAATGCAACTCCACTTTGAACCAAATCACACAGGTCATAGCACCTTTGATTTTTGCAAAAATTTCCATGATACATGTGGCAAAAGTCAATCAGATTAATTTTAAAATGTTTTCTTGTTGCCAATATGCTGTTAGTTGTCTTTGGCAAGAGTTTTAGTCAATGTGAAATTTGAGTTAATTGGATTCTATTGGACCTCTGATCATTTGTTAAAGAAAATCAGCATTATAAAGTCTTAAGCTGCTTGTTTGGTGTTTGCCTGAACCGAGACGCCTGTGATATGACTTGACTGTTTTGGCACTTTTGTATTTTGAAGTGTGGGGGGTATTGTCAATGTAAAGGCCATGGTCTTTCAGTTTCATCTTGTTTGTGGTATGAACAGACATTCCTTTTTTTTTTACCCTTCAGCTTGTACTTTTCTTTTCTTGAGCCTTTGTATTTAAGCAGAACATTGGCATTGGCATGGTGTTGATTTTCAGTGTGGCATGATGGACCAAAGCATCCTCTGTTTTTTCCAGCCAGTTTTGCTTTTTCTTATCAATGTGTATTTGCAACATTATTCTGGTTGCTTATTACCAGCTGCTTTGATCCAGTGGGCAAGAGAGGCAAAGTTTAGAGGGTTTGTGTATATTGCCTTTTTGTTTACAAAAAACCTTTAAAAAATAAGAATTCTGGCTTGAGTATATAACAAATGATTATTTCTGTTCAAGAACAGAACCAAACAAATGTCTTAAGTAGAGATGGAGTTTCCATTACATTTAGTTACGTTTTTCCCTGTATGGATGCAACGTTCAAAAAAAATGTTAAGTGGGTGAAAGCTACTGTATATAGGGTTTTTGTACAAGTTATTGAAAATCAGCATTAGTTGTTTTCTGAAACATGTATATTTTGATATGGTAATACCTGACATACAGCTCACTGTAGAGCATTCCTTTTTTTATTACACGATATTAAAGAGATTCCTACGCGTTGTGTGTGAACATGTAATTGTCCCCTTTAAAATATAACTTTTTTTGATAGTTCCTCATTTCTGCCTTCAATAAATCTTTCAGTTTCTTGCTTTCATCTTATTGTCCTTGAATTTCTAAACATTATTTTCACATTTCACAGCTAGTTAACAATCTTCTCTTTTTAAACCTGCCTCACTTGTGAGACCTATAATGGCTTTTTGGTTTAACTAACTTTCTTTACTTTCTGGTTTCTTCTAAAACAAACGAAAATTTTCATTTAGCAGATCCTTTTTCAAAATCCATTATGTATGTGTCTGAACTATTTTTCCTTAAGCCAGCAATGAGGCTTAAATGGGGGAAAAGTATAATAATTTGTTAATATGAAACTGATGCTGTGTGCAGGCCAGAGTAAAATATCTCCAAGCCGGTAGCTTATATTATACTATAGAGTATAGTAACTATAATCTGCAACATTTTATGATAATTTTTGTTTTTTTAATTAGGATTAGCCAAATAATAGTTTTAACCTTATAATATCTCTACGAAGACTACGATTGATGTCTAGTGAAACGTCGCTTGTTGTACATTAGGTGGCGCACTCGATTCAGAAGTGTTTTCAGAGTCTGGCGCATTCACAGAGTCGAAAGGTAAATGTGTTTTCACGGCTGAAAAGGCTTGTATTAATTATTAGGCATAACATTAGGTGACAGAGCTCCGGTAAAACAGCTCTTTTAAAGCTGCGACAGTCCTTATATTGACAAACATGTCTAAATAGTCCCACACTAGAGCAATTCTTTTTTCAAAACAATGCGCTCCACATGCTATCTGCTGCTTGACGTTTCAGTAAATAGCAAATGCAATAAACTCTGTTGTTTATTTAACGTGTTGAAACACAATTGAATGCATATAAACACGTTAAATAAAAGGTCAAATAAAAACGCCGCGGGGATGAATCGCATGAGATCTTGTGAGTTTAAAGAAGCGAGCGCATCCCTAGGCCCGCCCCTTTCTAAAAGGTAGACCTGTGACGATAACTGTCGGACACGAATCTGACTCTGGATGATCTGATGAATTACGAAGAAGTACGTGAGTTATGATGCATTCGATTTCGAGCACAAAGATCGCATTTGATCTGTCAAAGCTAAACATTTAGCGCAGATCTAAAAGCTGGCGTAGGTAGTGACAGAAGCTAGAGATGCGTAAGGCAGAATGTGACAAAATTGCCTTTGTTCCCCCAGGACACTGAGGACTCCGTGAAACGGGTCGATGTGTGCGTGGGGTCCTAGCTTTCTAACTCTAGCGAGCCCGAAACAACACGATTCTTGCAACAACTGATGGCCAACTGAAGAAACGCGAAACTGAAAGGCGTGCGTAACAGATGAGGATGTGTTTCGCGCGTGCTTCTCGTGGAGACCACATGGGGTAGAGGTATTTGGAAGTTGCAGCGCTAAAACGAGGAGCATCACAGTTGGAGACGCGAGCGCGCATCGCACTGTCCCGCATTCAGATGATGGACGGATTTCTGATGCTATAGAAAATCCGACTGTACCTTGGACAACATAGGACCCAGCTGTTGCGCTATAAGAATTGATTGCGATGGATTTGCCCTAAAAACTTGTCATTTATGAAGTGAGCTTGTGAAAGTGATGCTGCAGGATTACACGCGTTCTTATAATGTTAAACAATTACCTACGCAGATTTTACTCAAGCATTCAGGTATTTGAGAAGTTTTCTCTCAAGTAGAACACCGTGAGTATTCGTTTCGAGGTGAAGACTGGTACCAACACCACAAATGGAGTTGCCGGTGGTGCTTTTTACGGTAGTGTGTTGGGTGTCCGTATGGTCGGACGACAGGATCATCTCAGATAGACATGCGGTCTACTGGAACAGCTCCAACTCCAGGTGAGTGTTCTCGTACCTGTGGCTCTCAGATTGTCTCGTTTCACGATGTACAAGGTGTGAGGTAAAGCTTGAATGGGTTGTCAGGATCTGTTTGATACTGCTTTTATTTTCTTTATAAATTAGCACTAAAGGTTGAGGAGTAGTGGACTTACTTGCATTGTTTTGTTTTTAGGGATTATGCTAAAGTTTGTCACTTGAACCCTTTTAAAACAACACACTGTTTTAAATAGCCAAAGCCAATATTTAGAAAACAGGTTAGCAGATGATTGACATGCCAAACGCATACACAATGCTGTGAAAAAGTTGATTTAATTTTGGTAAAAATCATGTTTTCCTTTTGGTTCTAATGTATGCTTTGGTTTTCAGAGATACAAAGAAGCATCTCAGAATGGTGTATGTAAATCAAGATTGTTGAATTTCCTTTAAGTTCTCAGTGAAGTTCTGTGACATTGTCCATTTCTCCTTATTTCAAGGGTATCTGTGAGCAGGGTTCTCTCTCTGGCGTGGAGGCTTTTGCTCAGGGGATGTCAGCCTAATGGCTTTTGACATGCGGCTCCTCAGGTAGAGCTTGGCTAGATAAATAAACACGGCGAAGGTGCTCTTACGGCTGAATTAACAAAGTTAAGAGTGGCTGTCTTGCAGTACATCAGTAGTCTGCCGAGGTTTAAAATATTAAAGAGGCTCAGAGGAAGGTTTCTTCACTCTTCCACCTCAATTGAACGCAGAGCTGGATTTGATTTTTTTTCCATTAAATAAGCCACAGAGATGCATTCAATAGGCATTAATTCTTATTTAGCGGGATGCTCTACTAGTTTCTCCTAAACTTACGGGCTTTGCTGTGTTTAGATAAATGATATAAACGTGAAGTGTGCAAATCCCAAATCCATTTTCCCTTATTCGTGACAGGCAATTTCTTCTGACTCCGGTGATGAATTTGCATGCCTCGTTTTGCCGTGCTTTTATTGGATTTGAAATATTGTTATGTGCCGCAGTTGTTCCCATAGACGTGCATAAAACCCTGCTGTATTCACCAGTTTGTGCTCACAAAGAGCATGTATTTCTGTTCCATTTCATCCAGTCTATCAAAAAGAACAGCATTCGCACCCCACTAAGGGATTGTATGTGAAACAATACCAAAAACTAAAAAGAGCGCAGAGGGGTCAGTTTTACTTTTCAGACCATCCTTCCATGTCTTTTGGTTCTCCAGGAGTATTATAGTCTAGGCGAGCCTTAGCAGGCCAATTCACCTTGAGCATTAAAAGCTTGCTATGAATCATATTTTTTTTCTCCTAAGCTCCCTGTCAGGGGTTTTCTATTGAAGCGTGCACAGAAAAGAAGATGGACATCCCCTCAATGCCAATATGGTTGGCCTCTTGGGGGTCCACATGAAAAAAAAGGAAGATGCCCAGCTCTGTAACCCAAGAGGATGGACTAATCTAATCCTGTGGTTTATCCTTCAAAAGGCCCTCTTTTCTTGAAAGCTTTGAGGTTCTTAACAGAAGTCCCGGCTCATAGCCTCTCGCTCAAGTTGTGCTGCGGTTGGCTGGGGACAGCTCAGTGCTCGATGTTGTCTCTGCCTTCGCGAAAGAAAAAAAACAAGTTGAGCCGAGGAATCCAGTCCTCACAGTGATTCATAGATGGGCGCTGTCATTATTCCCTTGACAGCTCACACTGCTTTTTTTGAAACGGTGCCTTTTGAGGCCCGCAGTAGCGCTTGCTGTTGAAGTTCTGTCACAGCGACGCATCTAAAGGTTATTTGCATGCCGCCTCATCTCTAAATTGTTACTATTATGGAAACAATGAATATGTGAAAAGATCTAGATGGAAGCCACAGATAGCCCTGAGAAAACTATGAATATCGAAAGCAAAATTGCCTGTGCGAAGTGATGCATCGGTGAGCCCAGATTGCAAATCATTGTATTTGCTTATTGTTATTCACGATTGAATTTAATTAAACATAACCTCTCGTCTGAACGGTTGCTCTTGGATGAGGTTGCACAAGCGTTCATGTCTAATGATTTTGACGATCCACAGCTGTGTTGATGATGTAATGCCTTTGAAATACTTGTCTTGTGCCTTTGAGCCTTTTAAAATAGAGATCTCACAGCAGCAAATCACAGTAGCTAAGATTTATTCAACGCCCTTCTGTTTTTCTAGTAATTTTCATTTGCCCACATTTTAGGAATTTTTGTCGGAATTCAATTTCGGAAATGAAACCCATTTTCTCATCTTCATATCTATGCAAGAATATGCTTCCCGACTCGGTTTTCGAGTATCAGAGCGCTATCAGATTTCATTTCGTTAGACAAAGCAGGTAGAAGCTCAAGTAGCTGTTTGCACGGTAAGAGGTTCATGTTCGGATTTGACATTCCGATCTATCTTAGGCCACCGAAAAATATCAAGATGTTTTCACCCATCCGTCTCCAGAGAGACAGGCCACAGCGCTGAAATCTTTCTGCAGAGGAGACATTTTCGAAACGCAGCAGAATCCTTCCAGGAAACGGGAGGTTTTTGAAAACAAGAGAGTTTTATTTCTTTGCTTTTTGTGATCTGAGTGGAAGCTCTGATGTTGTTTTCCAGGTGCTTCACCAGTGACTCATCATCATATAAGAATCAGTTTTAAAATATGCAGGTTCACACATTCATCTCCTCATAATCCACATAATTCAACATCTAACTGTTAGTTATTTATCTCTGCACAGTAAAAGCATTTCATGCTTGCGTTTTCAAGCTCTATTAGACTTTAATTACGTCCCAGGATCTGTTGTGTATTAAAGTAGTTTCATGCTTTCTCAAGGCTTAAACATTTCAGCATGTGGAACAGCAGTGGATGTGTATCTAACATGTAGAGAGACAGACATGGTAAAAGGTACCAGTAAGTAAAAGCAATGCTCTTAAACATTTAAAAATAGCACAAGGTGCTGCTTTAACCCTGGGGCCACAATAAGGCCCGGGAAACTACTATATAAATGCTTGTTTTTAGTTTCCATGAGCAGCTCAGAATGCATGAGGACTGCGTTGCGTGCGTTTTCTCTAAAAATCCGTGGCTTTCGTCATTGTGAATGGTGGATGCTCCTATTTCTGTGTGTCTTGCCTTTACTGCTTGCAGGGTTTGCTGTGTCTGTCTCCCGGGAATACAACTCAGATTTTTTCAAGCTGTCTGAACATTTGCAGCACTGTGGAATAAAAGCTAGGCATTGTTTCAGGGCATACGGTTTCAGACAGGACGCATGCTTGTTCAGCAACCCTTGAATGGGCCGACTGTATTTGAAACGTCAGATCAGCAGAGAGATTTCATCATTGTAATTCTTTTATTATTATTTTATTATGGAATCTCTGCACTACAAAGCTGCACCTGAAGTGGCAACATATATCATTAAAAAGTGACATTTTATTGTAGAAATATTGTCATATTATATAATAGAATTATTTTAAATATTACATCATAAATATAGGTGGTTTCAGCTGCAACAACATAAACAAACATTACTAAACGTAACTTCCGGTGGACCTCCGGGAAGAATCAATAACTGTTGAGTAGTTTTAATTGAATTTGATACAATTAATATACAATAAAGGTTCCTATAATTTAATATCAATTAAATATAAACTAAATTGTTAGATTATAATCTAACACAGACCAGAAGCTAATTTAGGGCAAGGTGTTTTTAATGTTCACTCATGTTAAAATAACCATCAAAATATGAAGTGTATGGTAAAAAAAGTCTTGACTTAGTATGATGTGCACATGTTGTGTGTTATTTTTTGCCAAGCCTCACTAAAATCTTTTCAAAGCACGACTATGCAACATTAATTTTAAAGAGTACATTCCACAAGATCATCATTATTACATTTCATGCATTGTGTAATGTTGCCGTATTTGAAAGTAAACAGTCTGACAAAGTTGTAAATCCGAAGGTGAACGAATAACAAAGTTATTAGCTTGTGAAAAAGGGAGTCGACTCTGAATCACGCGAACGAGTCGTGACCTGTCCGAATCTTTAACCGCAGTGTATCTACATACATAGAAATAGTCCCTACCTGCTCTCGAAAACTTAAACACACGCGCTAAACCAATCACAAGCAGACTAGACCATCTGACCAATCACAGCAGACTACGCTAGCGGAAAGGCGGGGATTAGACCGATGTATCACGGAACGAATCATTTGACAGTAAATCAAGAAGTAAGGTAATAAAAACGGCTTATTATTACGAAATAATTATTTTTTTACACCATGTATGTACATAAACCTGTTGTCGGACACTCCATAAACCAAAGTAGACCCTTAAAAAACAGATGCTATTTACTCTTTAATGCATCTTTTATATATATATATATATATATATATATATATATATATATATATATAGCAACAACATAATTGTTACTGCACGCTTTTGTGGCCCAAACTTAACTTCCGGTTAAGTCCCTACAGATTATTTCTGATAACAAACAAAAGAAATAACAAGTAAATGACATTAGCTAGCAAGTTAAAAGTATGTCTAGTCAATATTATTTTGAGTTATCGGTAGAAGAACCGCTATTGGCTAATCTTAAATGCTTCAAAGTTACACGACCCATTCAACAAATTGTGTATTTAATACAATTATTCTACAATAAAATATGAATTAAATTAAATATAAATAGTTATATTACTAGCCAGACCGATAAACAAACACAGACCAGAAGTTAACTTGCCAAGCGCGTGTGTCCGATGAAACCGCGTATAGAGCGAAGACATCAATTGTCCAAAGTTGGACATCACTTTTGACCTCTACTGTATAGACCACTTTGGATGGCATAAACAATTCTGGTCCAAAAGAACTTCCTGTTTCAGTTATTTAACACTACACACACGTTGAAACAAAATAACCAACAGAACATTTATAACCGAATCATAAAGTTAAACGAATATATTTAATCATGTATGTAAGATTAAAAAAGTGCTTCTGGACCAGTGTCTTGTGAAGTGGTCTATATCAGCACAGTTTTCTTAAAACTGAATTTAGATCTAGGACTAAAGTAGCCTTAACCCGGCAGTGCAAGGAGGTCTTTATACAAAAGCATTTCGTTTATTGCTGAGCAGTAACTGTCCCTTTGCATTCTCTGCTAATTGAGTGCACTCAGCAAATTGTGATAATGTCCTTCACCTCCTTTTAGGTGAAGAGAGTGGGAGTCGTGATAAGAGACTGAATCAGTGAATCAGACACTGAGTGTTTGCAGCTCATCAGGCCTGGCTGATTAATAACATCTCCATGGCACTTTACATTATCGCCTCAATATAATGAAGAGCGTATTTATCTCACCAGATCTCCTCTGAATCTGCACACTACACGGGATTCATTCTTTCATCCCATAATTGTATTGCACACGTAGTGCGGTGCGGTTTCAACCAGAGAACGTTCTCGAAATGTGATTTAGAGTTTCCCGACAGAGACGCTGTACTTCGAGTCAGGCAGCGTGAAGTTCTCATTTCTGTCGCCTTAAACCAAGCTATAACTCTCCATTGTGCTCAGCACCGGAAAGTGGTTGTCTTATATCAAACCCATCGCTGTCTGTGTTTCGCAGCCCCTCACAGACATTCCCACTGTGGCTCTTAATTAAGAATGTTGTCACAGAATAAAACTTCAACAGATTGGTTATTGATTGAAACTCCTTTCTTGGCAACAGTCTCCGAATCCCCCATGACTTTTCGCCAGAGGCTGCTATTACACACGAGCAATAGGTAGCGCATGTTTAACTGCTCCATTATTCTCTAAAGCCATTTCGTGCACTGTATATTTGTTTCGTTTGCTTATTTATCAGCGTCATCTGTCTGAGGATTAAAACGGGCTGTAGCATAATTCCTAAATACATTACACACGGCTCCGTTCTGGCCCGTGCGCTTAAAAGGCAATTTGGGATATATATCGAGATAGCACAGCAAATACTAACCCGGTTTGCAGTCTTTAGGCATAGATTCCAGGATGTGGAATGGAATCCTTTCCCGAGGCTTGTTCTCGCATACGGTTATCTCACCGAGAGATAAGATATCATTCAATGTTTGTTTGTGAGACCTCAGCTGACCACAGATCACCTCTATCGATTAGCACTTCCAAACGCTTTTCAGCAATGTTACATACTCATGACAGGTCTGAGCTAAACTTTCAATTAAACGTAAACCCCATTAGCAAAATGAACGTGTAATTGACATCATTAAGGATGAATTTAAAAACCATTTCATTTCAAAAGACATTTGTACAGTTTGCACATTTCTGAAAGGAGAGACTGAAGAATACAAAGGAACATTGGAAAGGGACAGTTCTTGGCCCCTCATCTATCTCTTTACTATGTCACGCTCTTTTTGGTTTTAATGCCAAACACTCTGCGAAGAATATCAATGAGGAGAGAGAGAGAGGGGGAAGGCATGGCTAATTTTTAACACCCTGAAGAATATCTTATGCATCATATTACAAAAAAGCCGCATTTCAATGATTGGCTGCACTTCAACCATGGCAAACTGACAGTGTGAAGATTTCCAACAAACATGTGGTCGATTTGTTTGAATGTCCTCCTAGAAACTGGTTCATATTTTGCTAAGCACAGTTACTAATCTTACTGGTTACGTGGAGTTAGTGTTCATTTCCAGGTCTCCATAACCGTTATAGCCCGTGGCCAGACTTGAAGCATTTTATCGGCTGGAATCAGCACTAGAATATTCTCCGGACTGCAGGCGGAAAGCCCTGATGCCGTACGAGGTGCCAGACACGCTCGCCCGTGGGACATTTTCGCCCGCTCAGATTAATGGCAGAGATGTTCTCTAATGGACCGTAAGAGCTGGGTACTGTTGTGCACTCAGTGACCAAGTAATAATTTATTCACCTTTTGCCACAGAGTGTTTTCAAGCTTTCTCCTAGTAGCAAAACATGGCAATAACTCTCTGGTCGTCTTTTTAGATTCCTTTGCTTTGAGCGTGTGTAACTCCCCCGGAGAACTAATTAATTTTCCAAAATCTTGCTTATCTCAATTCTGTTTTATAATTTGAGGGGATGTAGCCACACGTTGGAGGAAGGATGTGCATTGGAATAAATTTGGCACATGGTGTTTCCAAAGCTGCTGTTTTGTGATGTGCAGAGGAACCCTTTCTGTGAGATTTGAGATGGTTTGTGTCAAAAAGGAGCTCCTTTGTCATGAGTTAATAGTGACTTCTCACTTTACTTTTTAAGTGTTTGATTTCACTTAATCTAATTTCACTTGGAAGAGAAAACAGATGCTTAATGGGATAGTTCATCCAAAATGAAAAATTCTGTCATCATTTACAGCCAAATGACTTTTTTTCTTCTGCAGAACACAAAAGAAGATATTTTGAAGAATGCTACCAAACAACATTCATTCTATGGACACAAAACCACTGAGACATTTCTCAAAATATTTTCTTTTGTGTTTCACGTATCATATACAGCAGTGGTTCTCAAACTGGGGGCCCCCAGGTTCGAGGTGGGCCATTTTATGAAATATAGAAATTTATCATACATTTGATGCAATCAAACATAGATAACACAGAAAAATAAGCCCACCAACCAAAATATTTGATGTTCCAGCATTGAATAACTGAATATGTTTTTGATTGAATAAATTCTAAGATTATAAGTCTTTTTGGGGGGGGCCATAAAGCGATGCACCCTACACAAAGGGGGTCTTACAACGAACAAGTTTGAAAAGTTCTGAACGACGTATAAATTGTTTTTATTTTGTGTAAACTATCCATTTAACATAAACACATAATTTTTTCATTGGCATTGTAACACAATAAATCTTATGAAAGCAGATTGTTTTGTTTTAGTATGTGTGTAACACAGCAGATTTACTAGCTTGACATCTCTCCAAATGTAGCCTTTATGGAGCCTCATCTAAAGTGCATTATGTACCTACATTGCAGTTTTGAAATTGTTTCTCTTTGGAGATACTACCGCACTACCTCCAATGGCCTGAATCGTGTTGCCTGTCAAAAACGCATCTCTTTTGCATCTATTTCATGCATGTTTGTGTGGATTCACCTATGTTCGTTGCTCACAGTGTATTCGTTCCGAGCTGCCCGGTTTCTTTTCGCTCACACTGGTGGGAATCTCACGGTGCTCACTTTAATTCTGAAAGGCAGGCCTGTATAAATAATTCATTTCCCCTTTGCTAGCCTTATTTCTGCATGTGGTACAAGTGTTACTGCCAGTCTTCAGGGGAGGGCATTGGGGAAATGCAGGAAAGCTACGAAGAAAGTAAAAACCGGGTTGGCAGTCACTGCTCTTTTTCATCATTCGTTTTCTTCTAACCCCTTTCCTCCTTCACTCTCTGTTTTTATATGCTTTTTCTTTTTTTGTTTACGCAACGCCTTTGTTCCACATATCACCAGTGTGCAGATTGTTTTTCGCGAGCCAATCAAACACTCAAATACTTCGACGAATGAAAATCATCAGAGCCTGCAACGTTTATGAGCAGGTTGCCAGTCAACGTCTTGGAAACGTGGCGGGTTTTAAAGAATGTGAACTGCCATGTTGGCTTTTGAGGAGTCATGGAATGAATGTGGTCAAAAATAGAGATCACACTTACTTGTGTCTGCTTGTTCATCTGAGAAAAGTTTGGTTTCTCTAGGGCAGGAACAAGCTGAGGACAAGCTTCAGTTTAATGGATAACCCCATAATCACTACAGGGAAACTACTTAAAGGAAACAATTGTACGCTGGAGTCATGAACCAGAGAAAATGTGGTGTCACTGAGTTCAATAGTTTAATTTAACGTGTATCTGGTAAAAATGTCAATTTTCTCTAGGAAAGCTTTTACACTATTTCCTAATGTTTCCAGGCTCGCTCAAAAAATATCTCTTGGCTGGATCTAATTCAATTGTGGACAGTGGCTCCGAACTTCGGAAATGAGTTTTCTTAACATTAAATTAAACTGTGAACTCTACTTAGATACCTAATGTAGTGGAAACTGAATTGAGTAAACACAGAATTAGTTATGTCAAAGTTAACCAGCAAGCACTTAATTAAGGCATTTACTCTTCCTATCCAGTCTCCTGCAAAGCATGCTGGGAACTGAATTCCCCTGATCACTATCAGCATACTTAAGGCCAACAAAAATCTATGGATGAATTAAGTACATTTCTAAATTTGACAATTTATGAAATTAAAGAGCAACCAAATGCTAAAGAATTCTTTAGCATTAGTTCATTTTAATAAAGCAAAGTGAGAAAAATCACATTTAGTGTAGTTTAGTGTGGAAGCGTTTGTCTGCAGCTCTAATTTAAAGTACCTCAGATATGAAGACATTCTTTTCTAATTATCTTCTTCAACCAGAAATGAAATTTCTTTTATCAAATGTAGAGCTGGCTCTTGTTTTTACAATGTTATTGTCACCAATGCTCTTTTGATAAAAGCACAGCGTTTTCTGTTTTATTCCTCAGTAGAATGAAAGTTACTACAGTAGCTATAGTAAAAGTATGATAAATATATAAACAATGCATTAAAAAATAAGCTCACAGGGGATAAAGCATATATTGATTCCAGTTCTATTTGTTTTTAATATCTGTTTATATCTTGATGCAATAAGCATTTGTTGTCATTTTTTGCCCAAGCCTCCTTAAATTCTTCACAAAGCTGAGCTTCAATTTATAATCTAAGCACATCTATGTAACATACATAAAAACTTTTAATGTCTTTAATACGATATTTCAATAAAGAGCAAATATTACACAAACAAATTTTATACACACGTCTGTCTTCATTGCAACACTAAAACATCACATAAAATCCCCCCAGAACCGACAAAATATGACAAATCAAACACAGTTTATTTTCAATTAGAGCAAGTGAAGATTGAATCATACTAATAATGAACATTTTAATAATATTAATTGTAAAGCTAAATCAAATTGATTAAATATAATATAAGATACAAAAGTTAAAACAAATACATTACTGGTTATGGGTGATGAATGGGGGTACTTAGGGCCCTATGAAATCCGTTAAATTTTTCCCAAATTCAGTTTTTGCCATTAAAATTTTTCTATATTACATGTATATTCTATATTATCTATATTATCTTTATTAAAGTAAAGAAAAAACAAGGTTGTTGGTGTAGTACAACGTGTGTGTTTGAGAAATTGTTCAAGTTAACCAGACTTTTATTTTGACGGGTCGCCGCAAAGAGTGTTTGACAGTAGCTTCATTGCAGTTTATGTGTTCACGTCCTCGTTGTGATACACGGCCGCTGAAACCTCCGCGAGCATCATGCGTAACCGCACCACTCTTTGACTCATAGACACGCAAAACAAGCAGATGACATTTAAAATGCATCTCAATAACGTGATTCGTAGCACAATTTGAATTTTGTTAGCTGTTAAAAAATTATTCATTTGCCAGATTCCATGTTATACAGCAAATTCCATTTTTATGTCTGGATTCCGTGATTCCGTCCGCGTTTTCCGCATCGCGGAAATCATAGGGCCCTGGGTGCTTCAGGAATCCTACTTATAGAGTTGTGAGGATACATAAGACAAAAATAGCTTAGAAACCTAGTACCTGTCCTCCAGATGTTTTAGATACTACGTAAGTACATTCTCTCTTCAGGGAATTGAAAGAGGTCTGCTTTTGAAAACATAACATGTGTCCTTTTAAAATTTGCTTGCAGCAATATGCTGTTTTTTCCTATACTCTTCCAAAGAGTGACAGACGTATGTGAAAATGTAATACAAAATTGTAACTAGTGCAATTTGCTCAGTGCACACAGATGGCTCCTACAATGGCCCTGCTCACATTAGCTGTGATTGCTTTTAAATGATAAGTGTCATTGAGAAGCCACTTACCAAAAAATGGCTTTGGCAAAGGCAGTGAGCATCTAAAAATGCAGTGCATTGTATGAAAGGAACAGTGTGTGGTTTACAGCTTGTCACTTTCTAAACCAAACCCCTTCCCTGAACAGACCCTTTAGTCTGAGAGACTCGAAGAAAAGGGTTTTTTCCCCCCTTAACCCACAAAATTACTGTCTCGTTATGGTCTATTTGTGTTGGATAGATTTCCTCGCTGCTAATCTTTGCCATGGAGGACATCGATGCAATGCGGTGATAGCAATGCATTGTGGGTCAGACCCAATCCTACACCTCCTACATCTCCTAAGAGGGCTATTTCACTTCCTCCCTCCCCCAGTTTAATGTCGCGCCATACAATTATAAAAGCCTCTCTCATTGCACACAATGCTTTGCCCTGCAATTTCAGGCCCATTTCTGATGCGGGTTATTATGCAGGCTTAGAGGTGACTTGCGAAAACTTCTGCCGGTAAATAGAGCTGGAGAAACAGAGGGGGAGAGAGAGAGAATACAACCAGCGTAGATTTTCTCAGGTCCTTCTCTCAGCCTGGCAGGGAGTGTGGGTGGACCGCTGGGCCGCAGGATACAGTTTCCATGACTGCTCAAAGCTCACATTTCAGAATTCAGATCTGGAAGCTGCTACATGACATGTCAGTGTTTTTTTATGTAATTTTATACACATAAGTTTAGGTACATGGCAGCTCATGACATTGTAGAACATGGTCACATCAAGGTTATTATAGTATGTATATATATTATAGTATACGTTATACAGTATGTATAAATGAAGCTATTAAAACATTTCTCTTCATTGAAATCAATGTTAAAATGTCCTACATATTTTTTGAAAAAGTCCAGGGTCATCTGGTACTCAAAAGTATTTTTTGAATGACTATGGATGCTCCAGAAAGGGTGAATCTAAATAAAAATAATGGATTCTGTCGGCACCGATAGCCCTGTGGTTAGCGTGCCAACATATAACGTAAATAATAAAAAATATTTTAATAAATAATACAAAATATTAATACAACTACAGTAAAACTGAAAACAAAACTATAATACCTCTGGGTCACTGACGTTTTACAGTACTCGAAATTCTTTGATTATATAATTAGCATTTCTATATTATATTTATACATTTCTTTTTTTTGTGCTGTTACACTGAACTACTGCAAAACATGAACTTTATAAAAAAAAGAAAAAGTTTTCAGTCTGAGACGAGCAGAGGCATTTGCCATGTGATTGATGATACTTCTGGGCATTCAGGCTAACAAGCTACTTGTGGACTTACCGTCCCGTCTTCAAGGTTTTAAAGTTTTTTTTTCTTTCTTGTGCATCACCTTAACAAAATCAATCCATTGCCATTTCTCCTGAAAATAAGTATCGACTCTTCTGAATTAGAGCTAGTGCTCCAGTCAGCAAATTACAGGAATCAAGTATGGTCAAGCAGGGTTGAAGAGGATCTTTAAGGAGTATTTCAATAGCGGGTGAGCTTGATAAGTTCTTCTGCCGCTCTTCCACTGATCTCTCTTGTTTGTGAAGCAACAAGCCATCACTCTGTATTTGCAATGCATTCAGCCAGGCTGATTAAACACGAGCAGCCTCGCAACATCTGTCATTCCGGTCGATCTGGATTTATTTTTATGTTGCGTATTCTGACGGAAAGGCTGTTTGTCGCGAACCTCATTAAATCCCATCCGCTTCCTTAGCAAGCGGAGCACGTGTGCGGAGTTTGTCAAAATGATCTGAGAAGATTTCAGACCACAGTGTTTGTGCTGATTCATGGCATTCATCAGTCTGCCGCAGTAATGAGCTTCTTGAATCAATATCAATAAGCGGAGGATGAGAAATGTGATGAGGATGAGAGTGGCCGGTTTAACGTTGCCTTCTGCCATCCCATCGCCATCAGTCTGCACTTTAACGTATTGTTCGGGAATAAACTGTCCATCACGGCTTAGTGTATCACTGACACGAGCCTAAACCGACTCTCGTATCTCTTCCTAAGAAACAAGATTGAGAGTTCTTCAGTTCTTCAGCCTCATTTAATCGTGCTGAGATTTCATACATATAAAGCAGGTGTGTTTGCTTAACAAAGATATCTCACAGCACTTGAATGTAGATTAAATAGCCACTGCCAGAATATATAGAACAAATATGTCTTTTGCTCTGGACTGTCTGGCAAAATGCTGACGGAGAACAGCAACAGTTCTTTATTATTAACAAAAGTGTAAATGTATTGATTAAAGGGCTGCACCTGAATAATTGGCTAACGCCTTACGATATTGCTTTTCTGACACAGCCACGAAGAAGCTGTTTGATGGGTTGCTTTAGCAAGAAAAGCAGTTGAGCGTTGCATTATAAGAAGATGCTCACTACCGGGGCTCTTTTAATAAATGTCTGGCGGTTTTGGGGAGTTATTGACTAAAAGTGGTGATGCTACTAACTTATCGGCATCTGTCAAGCATGTGAAGGTTGTTTTCATAACATTGTAGCATACCTAGTAACAAGTTATTTTACTAGCAATTGGAGGTGTAATGTGACAAAACTCTAATTTTGTCTTTTAATTTAATAGACATCCTTATTTTTTAATGTTACATAAATATCACTTTAACTGTTGTACTTTACTTTTTTTCGTGTTGTATGCAGATAGAAATAACTCATTCTAAAGGAATAAAAACACAACGCTTCATTATGTAAGGTCTTTATACATCTCTGAAGACATAGTTATGTATATTATATTGCATTTCTGTCAATAGATTTTCCTTAATATTACACACAGCACCTTTAAATGGGTAGCTTGATTGTCGTTTAAAGGTACAATATGTAAATTTTGTGGAATGATGGGAGTTGCCGTCTTCAGCTCCACTGCCGATGGAAATCAATCCGATGAGACTCACAAATCATGTTTATATATGACATAAAATTGTATGGCTTGATAGAAAAAAAACGTTTTTTTTTTTAATGAGATTCAAATGATCAACTCAACAGTACTGCCTTCAAATCGCTTTCGCAATACTTTAATGTTATATGCGAACACAAGTGGAAACCTAGGAAAACGTGGACATGATGCTATCAATAAGCATCATTGTTTACTCAACATTACACTGGTTAATTCTGAATTTCTCTGGATTCATATATATAACATATACACTGTGCTAGCAATTGTTGGATATTTTGTCGCAAACATCTTGCATATTGTGGCTTTAACTACTTCAAATTGTGAGTAAATTGTTACATGGAAAGCCTGTAAATCTTAAAATCTCTTCTTCAACACTGCTTTCTAACCTTATGTTGCTTGGCATAAGCTCTAGCTAGGCACACATCAAATATTATTTTTAGAAAAAGAGTTCTTTCCTCAAAAGCAGGGGGCAGCAGTAGTAAAAAAAATAGTAAACACACTTCTTCGAAGCAGGCACGTGGAAGGGATCAGAGAGCAAGCTGGTTGCCCATTGGTGCATTGTCTGGGGAGTATATTCAAGGCTCCAAAGCTGGAATGAGGGGCCCCTCCTGGAGATTGGTGGGTCAGGTCCCGACAGAGACGGGTCTCTGAGAAGGCCTTGTTTCCCTTGGCAACATCACAATCCAGGAGGTCACAAAAGGCTGGGGGAAAGAGGCTTTAGGGTTCAGTACGGATGCTTATTTCTCCCCTTTTCTGTCAGATGCTGAAAGAAAAGTGGAGCTGGGATTACACTGGACAATTCTTCCCTCTCTCACTTCTTCCTCTTGTAATGTGTGTTAGAGCAGGAATCCACATAGTGGATCTGCGCTTTTTGTTTCCGCCTTCTCGCTCCCTGCTGAGTGTGGACCTCCACCAATTCTCTGAGCTTTTAAGTGTGGAAAGAGAGTGTGACGCTTCTCAGTCTTCTTTATTCAGTAACAAAGAAACAGAAGTAGGAATAGAACACTTTTTATTGGCTATTAGAGGAGTCTGCATGTATCTGGAGATGAGATATGGAAAAGCTAGAGCAGTTTGCAAAGCTCCAATTTATGGTTCCTTCTGGTACATTAAAGCAAAGCAAGTGGGAGTTATTGTTGGAGAAAAAAAACAAATGATCTTTTGAGGCTTTACTGTTTCAAATTCGAAACAACATGCAGGGTGCTGCCGATGTGTTCAATAAGAGAAAATAAATGAAATCCTTTGAATTGTACGTCTCCTCCTGCGTCAAGGTGCAGTAATACAAAAGCTAACGCTAAAAATTGAAACAGCAATAGAAGGCGACAATGAATAATTCATGAGACATAAAGTCACCATTTTGCGTTCCTGTTTATACCTGTTCCTCTGGAGAATGAGAAACAAACATGCATGTCAGTGTGGTAATTTGAATCACTTACTTTCATTGTAAGAGCAATGTTTTGTATTTTTTTGTTCAAAGTCCCTGGGGAGAGATGTGTTTATAAATTTCTGATAGCATATCGCTGTAGTTCGATCCCACGAGGTGTTCTCAAATGACATGAGCTGCTTTTAGTAAGCTAGGATAATTTTGCATGACAAACAAGTTACATAAACCACAAAATCATTTGCTAATATTTATATGTACTGTCAGCTTTGTAAAGTAAAAATGAAAGTATTTCACACTTTAACCAGCTTTTCAGTTAAACACTAAAAATAATATTGACTGTCGAACCAGAATGCTTTTGTGGTCTCTGTTACATTCTGTATTAAATGAGTGGTTTAGGAGATTTAATTAGATATATTTTGCTGATGCATATAAAATGAAATCTGATGCCTGCTGGGAGAATTTTTTGCCTATAATTGTTCTTACTTTGCAATAAATGAGCTGATTTTGTAGGTTATCTCTCAGCTTTAGTGGTCTCTGTATAGTCTGTGTATTAGTTGCTTATTGAACCATAGATCACAACCAGGACAGAGCAACACAATGCTGGTAAAGATCATTTAAACAGATGCATCCAACAAATTTTGGAAACTGAATAACTGATATAACGTATTTTGTAAGGATGGTTACAAGATGAATAGTTATGAAGCTCCTAAAATTATACCCAAACCGACATTCATTAACAATAAGGTCAATAAGCTGCTATTTGTTGTGTGATGAAATGGCATATCGCCCAGGATTGAATCTAATAATAATCTAATAATAAAATATGAGAAAGCTGTGAGGGTGCAAGATATGCAAATATAGTTAGATGTTTCTGTGGTATTGTATAATTAAGTATGATGGAAAATATGGACCATATAATCTTAAAAGGGTGATAATCAATAACTTCTAATGTTTAGTTTGACACACTTGAACTTAAACCCAAAACTGTGATACGGTGATGCAGAAATATTGAAATAAAAAAATCCATCCTCATTGAGGGTGCAAACAGAAATCTTTGCTCAGTAGTCGCTTCAGCTGAGCTACAGCTTGTCCCAGCATCAGATGGCACACCCACAGACCGCCCACAGTTCATTCGTCTGATGCATATTGCCCAGAAAATAAAAAAGCACTTTCTCTATCTGACAAGCTATAAACTCATTGGATGATGTATTGCAGTATGGGATTATTTTTGTGCCAATAAAAATAAACGCAAAAAATACAATGAGAAAGAAGAAAAACACTTTGATAATGGAATCAATAAACTCAGTTGCAAGAATGTGACCTGATTTTCAAATAAACTGCATTTTTTTGACTGACAGCTCCCTGACAAAGAAGTCGATACTGAAGACAAGGGATTTTTTAAATTTGCGTTCATTTTCATTGGAACATAAATAATCCTATATTGCAGCTTCCAGAAGTAAAGCACACAGTCTTTACATCATTTAGCAAAGAAACTTGTGTTTTTGATCATTGGATTTTTGCCGGGATTGTAAAATGAAATCTTTAAAAGAGGTTAGTTTGTGATACTTTTGCCTCAGCTGGACATTAAAAATGTATAAATATTGATTATAGAAATGTTCTAGTATTTTTTCATCTGTGTTTTCTTTACAGTAGTTTGCAGAGACTGCTGGGATAACATTTAAATAAATCTTTTTACTTTTAAAAATGATTTTGATTAAATAAACTAGAATAATAAGATTTCCCTAAATAAACGTCTGACTATTTCAGTGGTTTCCAAACTGGGATACGTGAAGTAATGACTTAAACAAAATTCAAACCATTATTATATTCTTCTCACAAAAATAGTACTTTCATAGCACAATTCACCTCGAGAGTGTGGCGCTCAGCTTCCATAGAAGCGAGTCGAAAATGCTCACGTTCCTTCAATCAAAATGCATGAGCGGAAAGTATCACAAGGGAATTCGCTGTACATTCTTTGCCACAAAGAAGCACCTGCTGATGTCTGAAGCGAGTCTTATTGAAATTTGTACAAGAGGCTCTTGGAAACCATGCTATAATGACACTTCTGCCATTCGCGAGTACAGTTCTTGGTGAAAGTAAGTACTTATTAGCATGAAGAATGAACACAGACTGTGTAGAAAAGGACTCATAAGCTCTCAAATACAACTAAACATTGTTATTATGCCAGTGCGTACATCCTTCTGAAGTCTATATGTGTGAGCAAACCAGATAATCAAAATGACATTTGTCAACAGCCATTACACAGATGTGTTTCTGATTACTGTTCACATCAATGTATCGCATCAGTTCCTGTGTGATTTGATCTAAAGGGGCTGTTTCGTGTACCAAACACCCACTGATGCTGTTGAGGGCATCAGCACGATGGCACCGCGCATCTGTACGTGAGGTCTGACAGAAATCTGAGCGATTCTATCTCGCCACTACACTGTTATTCTTTTTGTTGTGAAGGTTAGGGAGTTGGCAGGTGCCTCGTAAAGCCACGCGGGGGGCAAATAGCAATCTTTTCAGGAAGGCCTTTTCGAACATAAAGAAGAAACTGCCGTTCTGTTTTAACCGTTCTGTCAATACTAAAACCTCCCTCTCAATACTTAGCTTGAGAGAGAGAATGAGTTGTTACATCTTTGTCTTTCTGCATCCACTAAATACTATTAGTGCATTAAATAAATGGGGTGTCACTTTAATGCTACTCCATTATTTAATTCATCCAAGTGTAAAGAAAAAGAAACACTGTTCTGGTAATGAAAAAGAGGTCAGGGCGGCTCAGAAATGCTCAATATGTTATTCCAGAATGCCACAGTAAAGCAATGAAAGCTCCAGTTGAGCCTGTGCTGTTGACAGCATCCTACTTATGAGATACAGTTGGTACAGTGACACCTGTTTGCCGTTTTTTATTCACTCGCTCTCTCTCGCTCTCTCTCATCGTGTTTGTTTCCCCTGAGTCTTCAAAGCCCCAGCTGGTGAGAGTCTCTCATCTGAGATATGATTAATGAACAGGCATACATAAGGCTGCCCAAAGAGCTCTTCAGGACCCCTCCGGTCCACACAGAGCTCTGCTTGTAAATCATGAGTTACTGATAGCATCCGGCTGTCAGTGATTTAATTTAATGTGTAAATGTGTTCTTCATTTGTGCATATGAGAAATGATCGTTGATGGAGGTGATGCATTTGTTCGGGTTTCACAGCGATGGTTTGGAGAGAGAAGGTTGCTTTATGAGACGTCGCTTTTCTGGTTTTGTGAGAAATGTGTTAAAAACGGCTGGACTTGGTGAGATAAGGCTGAAGCCCACGTTGTTTGGTTCTCTCTGACGGATCACAGGGCTGGTGGAGGTGGGCGCCAACAGAGAGGCAGGCAATAAAACAGGAGCTCAGCGTGAATGCATAAATAACATGGCAGGGGTGCGCTGTGCTAAACATAATGTCACATCGTAACAACGTCACGTAGCGCAACGTTTATTATCTAAAATACGCCAAATTTGGTGTTACTGGTAGATCCAAATGAGAGTTTTATGGCTTTTAGTCCGTGTCTTTCAGCTTTGAGGTCGACAATGGCAACAGTGCGTAGAAAAAGCAAGATTGTGGAGTGAACAAAGCCAGAACGGAGAGAACCGTGCGGCAAATTCCTCCGATATAAAGGCATGTTGTTAGACATCATTAAGCGCATGAAGCTGTAAAACATAAAAGGGCCAAGATAATTCTGCATGAAGGAGAGCAGACCTCTCGGGAACACTGGTTATGTTAACGTCATTACGCTCTTTCGGCATCATCAAATCGCAGCTTTGATCCATCTGGTTGTTGCACAGAACCAATTCAGTTGAGCTACTGTAAGGATATGGATCTGATATCTGGGTTACAGTGTCAGGACTATTGTGTGTTTGCTTGCAATTGTATACAGTAACAAAGGGAAATTGTCAAATGATTTGATATATTATATTGACCTCTGGTTCATGAATTGATAATTTTCTAATAATTCATGTTTGGTGTAGGACTGACACAATATCAGATTTTCATTATCGTGGCCAAAATAAATCACAGAAACATATATAGAGAAATATATAATAAAATAATAGTATCAGTTAAAATCATAATTTTTTGTGTTTTTTTGAATTGTAGTTGAATATATGAACTTATCATTTGTGACCCTGGATCACAAAACCAGTCTTAAGTAGTCATTTGTAGTAATAGCCAAAAATACATTGTATGGGTCAAAATTAGCCATTTTTCTTTTATGCCAAAAATCATTAGGATATGAAGTAAAGATCATGTTCCATGAAGATATTTTGTACATTTCCTACCGTAAATATATCAAAACTTTATTTTTGTGAGTAATATGCTATGCTAAGGACTTCATTTGGACAACTTTAAAGGCGATTTTCTCACTATTTTTAATTTTTTTGCACCCTCTGATTCCTGAGTCTTAAATAGTTGTATCTTGGCCAAATATTTTCCTATCCCAACAAACCATACATAAATAGAAAGCTTATTTATTCAGCTTTTTGATGATGTAAATATCTCAATTTAAAAAAATGGACCTATAAGACTATAAGTTTTGTGATCCAGGGTCACATTAGTGTCTGATAGATTATACTATCTTGTTATCGATCCAAATGGTACCATCTTGTTACCGTGATGCCAAAAGTGATAATTATCCAGCAGATTTAAATGTCTACTATAAGAGATAAAGAGGGAAGAACAGCAGGCAGGAGATGAAGTTGAGGTGATAATAAAATAAGCCAAGTTTATTAGAGAAAGTCATAGTTTCGTTAGGATGCTCATATAGCTTCGTCAGGAGCAAACTCCGACTGACTTCATCTGACTAGAAACAGATTCATCAGGTGTTATTATACCAGCATAGACAGTGAAAAATTACTGCTTCACGGGATATGCTCATTCTTGGCATATCCCATATTCTCCACATCTCAAGAAAACAAATACTATAAAGTGTATATTTATAGCAGTTCTATATATATTAAGCTTTTTTTTCAGAATTAACATTTTATCTGGTAAAATATAATATTTTCAGCTGGGAGGTAAACTGACCCACCGTCTTGGGAAAAAAAGAAAAAATGAAAGAAATCTGTTTCCCACCTGGTCATCTCGCTCTGAATCACTTGCTCTCTTCCCTGTTTCTCTCGCATATATTCTCCTGCGTTCTGGGGTGTAATTGTCCATCTGTTTGGCTTGATCGTGTGGGGGATTCAATGTGACTCTTCTCATGCAATTTATTACTAGTGACATTTAAAAAGCTAGAATTTCATTTGCGAGAATCCTACCAATGTTAACTCAAAGTCAAGCAGTCGCTAAGAGGCCCTACAACACTTCTAAAAGCAAGTCAAGTCCCAATGACTCACTAGAAGTCACTGAATCACTAAATCATTGCACATTTTGTGAATAAATGTTTAAGAATAGAATGCCACATGAAGGTGTAATGAATTATAACTTTCAGGTAGAGATTTCAGCAGGGCAAGCTGGCAGATATTAGTATACACTTCACTTGAAGCAGATGAAAGTTATCTATTAATGTTTTTACCTGCTCTTTTTGTAATGTATGTTCTGTGTGCTATTATTCAAGTGTGCTATTAGCGTACTTTTATTAAACAAAGAAATAAGAAAGTATACATTAGTGTACTCAGTCCTTTGATGGCGATATACTTCGTATAATGTTATATTTTAACACTAATATTTTCATAGAAATGACAAAGTATGCTGAATGTAGTTTACTTAAGAATACTTAAAATAAACTTGAAGTGTATTTATTTTCTGTGGGCCAGTTTAGTCTCTTGTATTGAAATAGTACACTGACAAGTACATTCTTAGTATGGTACACTAAATATTAGTATACTTACTACATAAAGTATACTTAATAAAAATGAACTTACACTTATTTGTAAGGGAAATACTAAGATGCCCGACCAACAAACACATTTCAGTTTTAGAGCAAAAATGACTCACTTCATCTTTAAATCCTTGTGTTTTTATGCACTTGTCAACAAGATGAAGTTTGAAGGAATTCTCCAGCAGGCTAGCCTTAAAGAGGTCGAAATTGAACTAAGATTAGGTTTTTGGTTGCTGTTTTTTGTTCCAGACTCTAAATTGTCATTGGATGAGCTTGTTCGAAGGCGTCGTAAAGTAGCTATTACATCACATCGGTTAATTCGCACATTAATTCCACGTTAATGTGGCAAGTGGCTACATCGTGGGGGTAGTTATGAACACCTCTTACCTGCGGTAAAACCTAGCGCATGTCCTCACATGGTTTATTGCTTTCATTAACATTCCAAAACGGAGAAGTGTAAGGACACAATGAAGGACTTACAGTATTTTAGAGTCACGCATAGTTTAACATTTTGCCTTTCATTTAAATTCTAGTAGGCTAGCGCACCTTTTGCCCAGTAGAACCATTTCCTTCTAGTCAATTACACAGTTAGGGACAAAATGGTGTCTTAGATCACGATGACAGATTTTGTGATACGGTAAGTGCTAATGTGGAGCTTTTGGCCCCCAGCACTTCATGAATATGAACTCTTGACAGCTGTTACCAGCAATAACTGCATAGTACACTTACACAACAGAAACGGGACGTTTCCCCCAAGCGTAATAGTCTGCTGGGGTAGAGATATATTACAGTAACGCTCATCAATGCTAATAAGCTCCCGAGGGGCTCTCAATAACAATTAGTTTCATCATCTGATCCCTGAGCTGTGTGATACAATCTTAAAAAACTGAAACGCTATTGTATGCCAACAAGTAGATATATGGATGCGTTATATGCTGGGTGAAAATATCATAATCATTAGTCGACATAAACGTAAGAATGTAATGATGCTTTAAACTGTCACCGGGGGTATTAAACAAGATTCCTACACAATTTGCCTAATCGTGATAATACTTTAATGTTGTACGTAGATAAACAACATAATGAAGTTGAAATTAACACTACAAATATCGCAGGGTCTAAATGATCATCAATATTTCTGTGATGATTCCTCTTATTCCAGCAGGATTTGAGAACGTTTAGCATCAATTGAAGCAAGGAAATGTCTTGCAACATTCTTTGTTTAAAATACATTTTACAATTTCAAATACATTTTTGTTTGTTTCCAGGTGCAAAAATAAGATTTGAATCCCAGATTTTCAATGTGCTTTCAGACTCCAGAGCTTACTGTAAGCTCACCACAGAGCTGGATTTTCCACTGAAATCATACATGCATTGTGTGTTTCAAATTGGAAATGCGCTTTCCCTTTTTCTTTTGAATTCATTTATTCAAGTCCGTGATGCACATCGATTTCATATGAGTCGATTCATTTTCAAGCTCCGTTTGATGCGCCACCGCCCCAAGGGCTAATTACTACAATGAATCCATTCATTCTCCATTAACACAAGAGCGAGCTTTTGTTTTTCCAAACAATGAGAGAGAAAAGCGTGCGGCGACGAGAAGGGGGAAGGCCGACGGCCGTTGATATTTCAGAACGTCTCGTACACAAACTGACTACACTCATTCACCCACAGGCAACATCTCAGATTACTTTACCTCTGTGTGCTCCCTCACTAACCACCACTGCAACTGCAGCTCATCGCTCTTTCCGACCAGCAGCATCGGTGTGAGTTTTGGGTAGAAAATGTTGCAGTTGTGTTGTGTTTCTTTATGTTGTTGACAGTCAGATGTGCGAGGGTGAGAACTGTTGAGGGACACGGCAGATACCCTGGGCATCTCTAATTGGCCCCAGGTGAATAGTTGTGTCAGCTGTGGAGGTGTGTGGGAGATGAAGAGGCACTTGTGGAGGAGCCGCACACCGATTGGAGGGATCGATCCCTGATTACAAATTCACCCATATCTTGAGTTGAGAAAAAGAGAGAGTTTGTCTGAAACTTTCTTCCAGGGAACACATAAGTAGAAATGCTGAAGAATGTACTGGTGATGTTTTCTATCCAACTGTTGAGCACCATAATGAAATAAAACAAAATGAAAGTTTCTGTAAAGCTTGTGCACTATATTCTAAGCCATGGAATAGCTTTGTGTATGAAGTAATAAAAAAACTCAACCTAAAACCAAAAATCTTTCTCTTCATGGTCCATAGCTGAATGTAGTCAAATGTGACACCTTCAGGTTTGATGTCATATGTCACATGACCGATGTGTAGGTTAACACTTGACAGATTAAATGTAAATCACAACTTAAATGTTTGTTTGTTCTCACATGAAAAGCTATCATGTTGTCACTGTCAGACGGAAGCCTTGTATCTACACATTTCATGATTTTATTTTTTGTAAATCATTACTATTTGTTACCCTTCATGGTTGTCTGTGGGTTTTACAAATATATAACCAGTAAAAAGTATTTAAAAACAGCTTGTCAACACAGTGTTTAATTATTTACAAAATCCTATATAGATATATCCTATAGGTTTTTGACAGCGTAAATATGGCCCACTATTTGTAAAATCGCACACACAACGCAACACACACACATAGTGGACAAATTCAATGAAACTTTAATGTATTTTGAATGTCGAGATCCCGGATCCCCTTTCACTTACATTATATGATATAGATTTTTGATCCATTTAATATGTTAAATAATACATTTCCGTATATTGGAATCAAGTGCTTATACAGTCATGGCCAAAAGTATTGGCAGTGAAATACATTTTGTGTTTTGCAAAGTTTGCTGCTTAAGCTGTTGTGTTCATTCATGTTGTTTATAGATTATTGTGCAAAGCGATCCGATGCCTTTTAAATAATTACTCCGAATACGCAGCAACTTATAAGTTATTGAACATGAATTAGTTATTTGAAATATTTTATAGAGTTGCACAATATACAAAAATTATTGAAATATCACAATATGCATATCGCAATGGTTTGCAATAACTAAATAATTAAAAAAAATTAATCAAAGTTTCAAGTTGATGCAGATAGCAGAGCGACTGTGCTTGATGTGTGGAAGATGTTATACATATATGTTGGTTGGAAAATTGGAGAGTAGACAGGAAAGCATTGGATAGAAACAGTGGAGCAGGACCGCCAAATGACCTTCGAGACGGAAATCAAACTCAGGTCGGGCCACAAGCGCACTGGCACTATACTGTATATCGGCGCAATAACCACAGGGCTATCGGCGCCGACAGAATTTTAATTTCTTTATTGTCATGTGAGAGTGTAGTAGATAGTGTTTGCATTATTGATGGGGTCAAAAAATGTTGCTGGTTATAATGCAATTCATTGCTCAAATTGTATGATGTGCCTGAGTTATAAAAAGTTAACAGAAGTTAAAATGAGCTTCTCGCTTGAGCATTGATTTTGGGGAGATATTCAGTAAAAATTGATTTTTTTTAAAACAGCGTTTAAGTGCCAGAGGTGGAGTGTAAAGTTGTTAAAGGTTGCGAGAGAAGGAAATGTACAATATTGTCAAGCTGGAGGAACTTCCTGAAGGTTGACTAAGATCAACTGACAAGTCTCACAGGGGAATAAAATCAAAGCCTGGTTCAACATCAACTTCTGTTAGCCCAACATCCTTTGAAAAAAAAGCAGAGCAGTCGGGCGTATCGTTTTGAGAGTCGAGAAAGATCGACCGTTCAATCTCTTTTATCAGCAAGTTTAACCTACACAACAATTAACATGCCACTTTTTCTTATGATGACTAGCATCCCTGGCTGCTTTGATGTGCTAATGAGCCGAGGGCTTTTTTCTCCTTTCCCATCGCAGGGTATGTTTACATAACGCAGAGCACTGGGAGCCCGTGAGAGGCAGCGTGCCAGCGCTGCCAGGAGAGGCCTGATAGATCTCAGTGTCTGATCTCCGCTTAGCCATGGGCACTGAGAGGCAGCGGGAGAACCCGGGAATACATTATCCACTCTGGGAATTTTAAAGAGGGGAGATAGTGGGAAAGGTAGAAGAGAGAGAGAGAGATAAGTGTGTGTGTGGGGGGCTGAAGATGGAAGATTCCCACAGACCACACTCTCTCTCTCTCTCTCTCTCCCCCTCTCTCTCTCTCTCTCTCTCCCTCTCTCCTTCTCTCCCTCTTTCCCACTCCATTCAAGTGATCGCTGATGTACTGTACTTGTGTCCTCATTCTGCAGTTTATTTATTTACCCTAACAGGAGCACCGCCATCCACTCAAGGTCAAACTTATTTAAGTAGCATTACGTAACCTCAGTAAATATTCTCTTTGTTTCCTTCGCCTGAGATGAATGCTAAAGCACGCTGCGAGTTGTGCATGCTGATTTGGAAAGTTAGGGAGGATTCTGGTCTTTACACAGCTGATTGAAGTTTAACGCCGCATCTAATTCATTTGATTTCAATATTTCACACACATGGTTTGATTACTGGTGCGGGCGGATATATCAGCTGCCGCCTCGTGATTACATTACTGAAAAGAACAGTTTCGATTCATTTTTGTGCTGGTGGAGTTCAGTTCGGACCGGTTACGGCTGGTTTGATGGTAGCCGTGCTATCCACCAGCAACACTTGGCTGGTAAAGCTTGTTGATCATGTTAGTCTTGTACGTTTAGCTAGTTTAAAAGCCGGGGGGAATTACATTTTTTTTAAGGGTAATGTTCTTCAAAATTCAGTAGTTGCTATATTTACTGGTGTGGAAATGTTGTCATACATTTTTGATGAAAACCTTCAGGAAGTTATTGAGTGGAGCCTGTTTGGCAGTCAGAAGATTTATTTCTGGAAATAAATAATATTTATGGATTTTTGGGGAAATTCGACTGAAACTCTTTCTCTCGCTTTCGGCAGCCACACGTTTTTATGAATAAAATACATATGAAATATAAATTAGACAATCACCTGTGGTGTAATCTGCACATGGGCGTGGTGCTCGTCTCTTGCCTCCTAAATTACATGAAAAGAGGAGAGTGTTATTAGAAAGCAGCGAAGTGGAATGAAAATAAGTCGCCGTTCCCAGACCTCAATCATTCGCTGGATGCCGACCAAACCTCAGTGCTAGCGCTGCGCCAAGGACCCGGGAGTTAATCGATGTGACAAACTGCTCGCCATCTGTTTAGAAGGATCTTCCCCCTTTTGAAACCACCTGCCAAGGGGGCATTGATCTCAACAGAGCCTTAGGGAAGATATCGTTAGCGTTATTTGCGGATTACGCTAAGCATTAGCGTTATTTAGAGACAGTGTTTGATGCTGGATGTTGCCAGGGTGCAACCTCTAACAGAAACGTGCCATGGCATGTGGTGGTTTGTATTTTCTGCACTGGCCAAAAGTATGTGGGCACCAAATACCAAACCCACATGTGCTAACTGAGCATTTCATTTCAAACCCTTTGGCCTCAATAGAGAGTTGATACTCTCAACAGCTTCCACTCCTCTGATGGTCTTCCCACTAGATGTTGGATTAAGTCTGCGTGATTCGCTCGCATACAGACACGAGAGCCCCGGTGAGGTCAGGTAGGGATGTTGGGTGATTGGATCTGGCTCGCAGTCTGCATTGTAATTCATCCCAAAGGTGTTTAATGAGGTTCAGGTCTGGGCTCTGTGCAGGCCAGTCGAGGCTCAGTAAATAATTTTTTTATGGACCTCCTTTGGCTTTGTGCACAGTGGCACCGTCATGCCGAAACAGAAAAGGGACATAAGGAAATGGTTCACTCAGAAAGCCTGCCCAGATGACTTTCTGTATACATAAAATGTGTTTTTGGAGCTTCAACAAAATAGGATGAATATATAGACATAAAGACTGATTTTGTTTTACATTTATGAATAATCCTTGTTGTGTTCGGCTGAAGAAAGGTAGTGGCATACATCTAGAAATTGCACAAGGGTTAGTAAATTATGAGGGATAATAAATCCTTAAAATTGACAAAGGGAGTTAAATTGTTGCTGGAAAGTTGAAAGCACATGGTTTTAGTTTAATTCTTAGTTCACATTTTGTGTTTATTTGGTTAAAATATCAAATATGTGAAATAACACAGATATGTGTTCAGTTAAGAACACACCACAAAATGTGTTTTCCTTACCTGAATACAAAAACGAGTGTAAGTACAGACAACCTGAATTCTTATAGTGTTATAATGATACCATCTGATACCACTGCTATGCATGTTGCTGCCGTAGTCATTTTTGTAAGAGGCCTCCAATCTGCGCTCCTTACGGCTGCAATTATTTCTGTCATTTTCCATTTTCTAATACAGAGATGAGTGCCATCCATTTCTGTCGTTCCGTCAAAACAAAGCTCCAATGTGCCACCAGTCCAATGAGTGACAGCAGAAAAAGGAAACCAGCTCTAGAGGCACTGACAGTCTGGCATAATAAAATCAGCGCTCTTTAACACTATTTCAGTTATCCCGCAGAAGCCCTCATATGCGTGTATCAGTATTACAGTATTACCCCTCCTTCTCCGCTGAGCTCTTAAATGCTTGTCATTGTGCTGTTTCCGAGCAGCGCGCTCCAGCACTTCTTCTTCACAGGTGTGTGTTTGATGATAGCAGGACGCCTCCTAATTCAGATGGTTGCCCTCACAGTTATCTTGCTGTGATCAATGCAACATGACAGTGTTGCTTTTATCAGGGGTATTTATAGGCCAGACCCTGGTGGTCTGTTCCTCCCTCTGACACCGCAAACTCATTAAGTGCCAATCAAAGAGCTCCCATACCTGAGATCTATTCCCATGGTAAGTGAAAAACCCTGTCTTTGCTGGCATCCCCGTCGCCTGACTGTCGTCTCTGGCACTTGGAACCGAGAACTGTTGAAACGTTTTTGAATTTCTACATTTTTAAACTTCTCACTCGCTGAATCTGTCTGTTTTTTTTTATTGGGGCATGTTGACTTTCTTACTAAACTGCACAATAACAGGCAATTGAAACGTAGGTAGTGTTTCAGTTATGTAATGTTTCATGTGTTTTGTGGAAATTATCAAATTATGTGTAGTAGTCCCTGCAGAGCCAAAACTGAAACAAATTATTTGAATTCATGCTGCGTTCCAGACACCTGAATTTAGGATTTTCTACCCCTTAAAGGGATAGTTCACACAAAAATAAGAAATCTGTCTTATTTACCCTCTTCATTTCAAACCTGTTTGACTTTCTTTCTGCAGGACACAAAAATAGATCATATGAAAAATCATCACCTTAGAATTGTAAGATTCTATCTCAACACATATTTCATGTTTGAACAAAAATTATGAGTAAATTGTTTTGCTTGAAAATGTATTGCTTTAATGAATATTTTGAGAATAGAACCTTATCATTCTAAGCAGAAAGTGATTTTTAGAATCAGAAGGTTTTATCTGCATTTAACCTGTTCCAAAAATCCCCATTTACACATTTCAGGAAATGTTGATATTGTACATTTAAAATACATTTAGGGTCTCTGTCTTTTCACGTATGAAAGAGATTTGTTCCTCATATCATTTTTGCTATATGAAATGCAAAAACTTTGAAGCTCAATATTTCCAAACTACTCACAATGCAGATAGAACCTTATAATTCCAAGGCGACGAAATGTTGTTAACCGAACCACAGCGGTACCCATTGACTTTAGGGGCTTTCGCACCGCAGGAACGATTCAGGGTCCATTTGCCGAAAGTACCTGCTTTTTGTTGTGTTCGCGCCGCAGGAACCGGCCGGAATTTTTGTTCCGGAGACATTTTTTGGGAGAAACACTTTAGCTCTTTCTCCGAGGCAGGGTCTAAACCGTGATGTGAGCAAAATTAGCAAATGTGATTGGCAGAATTACTGTTGTTGGTTGTTTGTCGTTGTTCGACGGTCACGCTTAAATGACGTTGCTGTCGACTGGCTTATGTCACTAAATAGTTCCTTTTGCCTGTGTGAATGCGATTGGGGAAATGGCCTGAGGAAAAACTTAGTTCACAAATGACAGCCCTCTTTACTCATTCCGGAACTTTGTTTCTGAACTTCCGGTCGGAATAGGTAAGGTCGGTCAGCACTAATTTCACAAATCTGACGTCAAATGAGACGCTCCCTAAGGTCTGGGGTTGATTGATATGAGTTCAGTGGTCAGATGTCCAACCTTGAGCACATCTTCAGGCATTGTTTCCAAGTCAGATGTGCAAAAAAATCTGAAATACAAGTTGTCCCGATTGCAGCATAGCATTCAATAAAATGCCTACTGTTCAATAAAAATTACATATATAAAAATAAGTACTAGAAGAACCATTAAGTGGAATCAGATTTCGATTTCCATCTCCGCTCCAGTTGGTATGATCATGTTGCATTGAGAAGGATCTGGAATGTAGATCTGTTCATAGACCTTCAGCATGAGAGTGTTTGTCAGGCTTGAGTTGCTTTAAACTGATTGAATGCTTCATTGAATTAGATAATTCCTGTCACCTCATCACAGCTCATCCCTGGAGTCAAATATTTGCCACCTGAAAAGCATTCTGCTGTTGCTTATTAAAGACCCGTTACATATGCATTGTCATTTACAAAAGCTCGTCTCACAAACCAAGATTATCAACAACAAAAGCAGTGGGAATTTGCAATAATTATTGCATGTAAAGCACTATATTTTACATACGTTACTTTTAATCTAAACTGTACATCACATCCGCTCACAGGGAATCTGTGAACATATCGGTTGCAATGCTACTCTGAGCACATGCCAAGCATGCAGTCTTTTAACACTGTTCTTTACGGGCTGTTAACCAGGAGGGGAAGGATCGCCCCCTTTTTGGTTCTAATTAGCTAATGGCACAGAACAAGGGAGCGAGGAGCAAAAGGAAGGAAAATAAGAAGCAAGCAGCAACGCTAGCAGAGATAATTACTGAACTTCAAAAGGAAATATTAAAACGTGAATAAGACCAGGAGCATCAGTTTGAATTAAGTGAATAATTTAGGAGAAGTGCTTACCCTGCTGCCCAAGTTTTTATTTGGGGCAAAAGGGGGAAATATACACCAGCAGGAATTACATTTGCGTTGTTGTTTGCATCAGTTTCAGCCCCGGGGGCTCGTGCGCTGTTTAGCAGCAGAATGTGGTTTAAGCCTGTCACCAGGAAACACTATTTGACTGTTGGCTAAACTGTTGGGTAAGATATTAAAATTCACACCAGCTAATGTATGAAAGTCACCTACTGTGTGCTAACTAATACGAAATCATAAATGTTTGTCGAGCTTTTATTTAAATGACTCCATCTTTCTTTGACCTTGATAGAACTAAATATGAAAGTCAGCAGGGTCTTTTGTTGTTGAGTCACCTCTTTGACAGCTATTCCCCTGCGCTTGCTTGGGAAACATCAAAAATGTATGTTTGTAAAAGGACTCTTTTATTTGGAGTTGATGCCCCAAGACATGGTTCAATTATGAGCCTGTCTTTCATTTTGTATGTTTGGAATTTAGTAAGCAGGTCTGGTGTTCACAGACAAAAGATGCAGCAGTGACCCTTTAATGTAAGTTAAGGGCCAGCTAGTAGAGCCCCTGTTGAGGTGAATGAGGTCGAGTTACAAAATCTGTCTGTCTGTCTGTCTGTAGTGATACGATCACATGTGCTTAGTCAACACTTATCAGCTATTTATACCTGATGCTGACACGCTTTGGATATATGCATCTTCTTTAGCCATTTGTGATGGGATTTCTACGGTAGAGTCCATGATTTTGTGAATAGATCAATTGAGCACTACATCAAAATGCTACTCAGAAAACACTCTTGTATACCTTGTATGTTTTTTTTTCTTTTAAGAGATAGTTAATCTAAAAATTAAAATTATGTCATCATTTATTTACCCTCATGTAGTCCCTTTTATGTAAAGTATATGACTTTTGTGGAACACAAGTTTGAGAATTTAAGAAACGTTTTAGTGGTTTTGTTATTTATACATTGAGGGGCAGTATTGTTTGGTTACCAACATTCTTCAAAAGAGAAATTCATACAGGTTTGGAATGACATGAGATTTTCATTTTTGTAATAACTTTATTGTCAAAGTTTTAAATCATTTTAGTGCAATGGGGTGATGTTTTTTTTTTTGGTGTTTATAATTTTATGTCCATATTAGCGGTTACACTACAAATGCAATGTTACACTATAAATGTTTTAACCATTTCAGAATGTGGGGTAATACTTTACATTATAGTTGTATTGTTAACATTAGTGAATGCATTAGCAGACATGAACTAACAATGTCACAGAACAAACTGGCAAGGCAGGGAAAGACCAAATAAGTTGCTTTTAATAAAGACAACAGGCAAATACAATCCAACAGGTAAGTAACCACATGACACCAAACAAGGACTGACAAAGAACTGCACAGAAACGGGGGTATACTGTAAATACACAGAGAACTAAACTAGACACAGGTGAACTAAACAGGGTACAGATGATGAGACTAATGGGTAACAAAGGAAACAAATGGTAATTAATAAAACCAATGACACTGAAACAGAAAACAACTAAAGAGAACATAATCGTGACAAATTAGCAATCTAGACGATTTCAAAGCAACAACATAAACAAATGTTACTGTGCATGCACGCCAAACTTAACTCCCGTTACACATCCACAAAGAATAGAGTCCCTGCAGATTATTTCTGATAACAAGCAAAAGAATGACATTAGCTAGCAAGTTAAAAGTATGTAGTCAGTATTATTTTGGGTTAGAAGAACCGTTAAAAGTTACACAACCCATTCAACAAATTGTTTATTTAATACAATTATTATACAATAAAATATTAATATAAATTAAATAAAATTAATAATAGTTATGTTATTAACCACTAGCTAGGGGTGCGTTTCCCAAAAGCATTGTTAGCCAACTATGGTCGCATGTTCCGTCGTACCTGCATAGTTCACCGATTCAAGTGTTTCCCGAAACCATCGTTCATCGGAACTACAGATCGATAAGCTGTAAGTTAGAAGCATCGTTCCTTATTATTATGTATTATTATGTAGACTTACATACATCATGCTTTCGATTAACAAACCCAGACCGGTTAATGTTAATAAAACAGACTATTAATCTTTGTTAATATTAGTTCATGTCAATACATTTGTTTTTTCACTGCATCAACTAATGTTAACAGTTACAACTTTTGATTTAAAAAATGTATCAGTAATTGCTGAAATAAACATGAACTAAGATTAATAAATGCTGTTGAAAAATTGTTTAATGTTATTTCATGTTAACTTATGCATTAACTAATGTTAACAAATACAACATCATTGTAAAGTGTTACCAAATGTGGTTTGTATGGCTTGATCCAATCACCAAAAAAAGGTATCACCCATTTAAACATGTTTTCTGCACCATACGCTTGTGATTGGATCAGCCAATCCAGATCTAACATCTGTTGGTCAGAGATTGAATTATTTTGTTAAGGAAACAGATTGTAAGCGACGGAGTGAAAATTATGCCAGTTGAACCCTTTTGAGATTGTGCCAGCTGAACTTACGCCAATGAAACATTCATCACCAAAAAATGCATCTGTGAATAAAATAGTCATGTCTAAGAGGGAAAGTGCCTCATGGATGAAGAATTAAAGTTAGGTCCGCATGATTTATTTTCATTCACTTGGCACTCTGATTCTAATTTTTACCATGGGTGAGATGAGCACATCACCAGTCTAGTTGTTGTAGTCTGCCTTTGTGAAGCCTTCCTGTAACATATAAAAGAGTAGAAAAGGAGAAAATACCATCCAGAAATGGAGCCTCTAGGCAGCGATTTGTTCATTTGCTTTAAAATTAGGCTGCAGCAGGAGCCAGTTTTTCCCTTGAGTGTGTCCCCATTTCAAGAGCTCGATGAGGGTCAAGGTTTGGTCAGTGGAGGAGAAAAACAGCGTCCTCGTTTAAACAAGAGCCACTGCTGCTTTCCAGCAATTGAGAGATTAGCCAAACCTCCCACAAACTGTTGTAGTTATAGCACTCACACTCCAGAAACAGCCCATGAGTGTGGTCTGTTCCTATCTACAATAAAAAGAGATAATGAACACAATTATTCACAATTTAATAGGGCCATTGACGTGATGTTACCGCAGCGTGACATAGTTTACCCCATTTAAACCATTTTGTACTTTATTTTTGTAATTGGTGTATAATTATGCTGTTTTATTGTTTCACATTGCACTTTTTAAGAGTTGTTACACCACAGGGCTATTTACAGATGAAAAGTGTAACTTGTGGACCAAGCGGGGTTGTAAAAAAAAGTGAAATGTTAAATGTTCACCCAAAAATGAAAATTCTGTCACACTTTTGTCATTTCAAACCTGTATGACTTTCTTTCTTCCGCAGAACACGAAAAAAATATTTTGGAGAATGTTGTTAATTGGCATCCGTTGACTTGCATTGGTTTTGTGTTTATACAATAGAAGTAAATGGGTGCCACCGCTGTTCGGTTACTAACTTTCTTCTAAATATTTTCTTTTGTTTTCTGCGGAAGAAAGAAAGTCATACAGGTTTGAAATGACAAGTGAACTATCACTTTAGGTTTTCCTAAACTCACGCCATTGGTTAAGCCAATTATGTTAAAGCTATCAGGTTCAAACAAACAGACTGCAGTTCTGTTTGCTGCTGCTAATGGTGCAGAACGTACACACTTCACTTCATTTTATTGAACTGCAGAAAGGCATTTAAAATAACCAAAAACCCTTGACACAATGATGTGTCACGCCGCCCAAAAACATCAATTTCCATTAAAATCTTGATGTAAAACAAAAACATTGTTTGTCAACTACCCTTTTCTTTGTGTTTGATCATTGTCACTGCGGCTGTTCAACAAGCACGCCTGCCTATAGGTTTAGTTTAGCTGTTTAGGTGCTTTAGGCACTCAGTATTCTGATCACTTTCTATACCAGCACTCAAGTTTGTAGCCATGTGTTAAATTGACCGTTCTGTCTCAGAGCACTCATGCATTTCAGCAGTGAGGACAGCTTACCACAGGAGCCCCCCTGATTAGAACCAGTCAAAGGAGACTCGATGGAGAGTGAAAGCAGAACACGGTACTATTTACAGCCTACACAGACTCGTGAAATACTCTGTGAGGCCGTTTGGGCATGCGGCCGCTCTTTTCGCCGCGCAGCCGGGGTGCGTTCGGCACGCTTTCGGCCGTAGCTGGAGGGGGACTGGCCGGGTCAGTCTGCCAGAGATTCAGGAGACAGATCTGCCCAGGGCTGCAGTCTAAAAGCGATTTTTCACCTATGTTTATGAGACACAAAAGAGAAATGGGGGGAAAGCGGCAAGTCGTATCTATCTGGCAATGGGGCTGAACACATGCTGTATTTGTTGATTCATTCGTTGATAAAGGCAACAGATGGTAATGTTTTGCAGCTGTCAAAGCAATTCAACAATCAATCAACCTAGCCCGACCTTCACTTCAAATACCGCTAATTTATTTATCATCTCTGACGTATGGGCTACGTATCAAAATTTGTTTTATTTCTTGAAATATTTGTATTAACCTCATGAGAGTGATAAAGGTCTGTTGTAGAGCAGATACAGCCACAGTTCAGTTTATGTCTTATTACATTATCTCTCGCCTATAAAATGGCTTTCTGGCCGTCATTTTCTGTGTTTTGTAGTTAATGTGCAAGCCACTTACTAAATCATATAATAGATGGTGCAGCTTTATACACGGTCACGGTGTCAGCTGCCACATAAACTTGTTCTTTTGGTATACTCCTAACTCAGCTCAACACTCGACTCGAGGCCTTCAGGCTGAATTCGGAACAGTTTGTCGTTTATTTTTAGTGAGTCACTTTGTATTTCAAAATGAAATAATTATTATAAATATTTAATGTTTTAATTTTCCTGGCTTCATGAACACACAAGCTCATTTTAATTGACCAAGCTGAGGCTGTGAGTAGGGTTGGAAATTGTTTTTCAGTATGGGTTCTATTTAAAAAATGACTCTTATGATGTTAAGTTAAAATGATAGACATTACTGCTATGACAAACAGCACATTTTATTTTCTGTTGACTAGGCACTTGTCATGAAGAATGACATTTACACCAAGAGCGATAACTATAAAAGATAACAATAACTAGCGCCCACACCATTGAATGTTACATTTAACTATTTCACAGGGTGGCTAATTCATATGAATTTGTACGATGTGAATCATACAAAAATGTACCATTATTGAAAAAATCTATTCTATTCCACTATTCACTTAAATTTAAAAGAACTTATAAAACTTTATTGCTGTTATTACAAAAAGCATCATTAATGAAACTGTTAAGGTACCAGAAACTGGAATCCGAATCTGTACATCTCTGGCTACCTGAGAAGAAAGTAAATCATATGATTTGGTTGTGGTGTTAAAATTTGAAGGAACAGTTCACCCAAAAATGAAATTCTTGAGTTGTTCCAAATCCTCTGTGTTGCTGATAAACACAGAGAAAGATATGTGGAAGAATGCTTGTAACCAAACTTGTAACCAAACCATAGTAGAAAAAAAAGCTTTATAAATGTCTTTGTTCTGTTGAACATAAAAGATATTTTGAAGAATGTAGGAAAGCAAACAGTTCTGGGGCACTTTTGACTACAATTGTATTTTTTCCTGCTATGGTAGTCAATGGGGTCCAAGAACTGTTTGGTTAAAACCATTCTTCCAGATATCTTTCTTTGTGCTCATCAGAACAAATAATTGTATACAGATTTAGAACAACTCGAAGGTGTATAAATGATGACAACTATATGTTTTTGGGTAAACTGTTCCTTTAAGGGGGGGGGGGGTGACAGGGTCTCATTCAGAGGCTTCAATTCTCTACTTAACATTCACCTTCACCGTGTGAGCCTTATGAGTCTGGAGGCAATCAGGAGAGTTATTCTCTCTCCATTTTCATTCTCTCCGGCGCAAAGTCACAATCATGTCTCGTAAAGTGGGTGATGATGGCTGTCGGGTGAGCTGCATGTGGGGCCGCGGCCTCATTGGAGCCCCTGTCAGAGGAAAGGAGAACCCCCTTCACTCAGTTTGCAGACACTGTGGGAATTAAAGAGTCTTGTCTGCTTTCGTGTAAAATCCACTCCATGACAGCGCTGTGCCCTGTTTCTTGGGTGGCTTCATCTGTAGGACCATCACGCAGAAGTTGAGCGTCTCCTCTGTGGACAGCTGTCCAGCATCATTAGGCTTCCTCGATCAGAGAGACATGCGGCGACAGAACCGCGTCTCACCTCTGCAGGTGAAGCCTCCACACCTCTCAGTTCCTTTCAGCAAAAAAGACTTGATTTTTTTCCTTGATTTTTTGTTTTACTACACTAAAGAGACAGAAACTATCAATTCTATTCATTGTTAAGGGGATAGTTCACCCAAAAAATGAAAATTCTGTCATTGTCATTTCAAACCTCTATGACTTTCTTCTGCAGAACACAAGAGAAGATATTTTGAAGAATGTTGGTAACCGAGCACGGCGGTACACATTGACTCGCATTGGTTTTGTGTCCGTACAAGTGAATGGGGTCTGCCGTCATTTGGTTACCAACATTCAGAATTTTCATTTTTGGGTAAACAATCTTCAACAAACATGATTTTGTTTTATTAAACATTAGTATCTTCTTCTATTATTGTGCTTCTGTTTTAGAAAAGCATTAAGCCATTTGAAACCTTGCATTACAGTAATATATGCCACGCATGCAGGCTTATACAATCTCTGGAGATTTTATTTTGTATCACCCCATACACTTTGTTCCCATGGAAAAATCACTCTAATGCAAAGTATCTTGAGGCGTATTGCCTTATTAGATTTGTGCAGCTGTAATTCACTTTGTGTCCTTTTTCCATTGATGCATTTTCTTATCTATTTATAGCCATAAAGGAATCAACAACCCACGAGACTCTTGACAATTTGCAGACAAAAACTACTATAATTGTCACCCCTCGTATCATAATCCATTATTGTAGTCAAACAATAAGACACTGCTTCTATTTGACACAAAGCTCTAAATTCATTTTACGTGAAATGAATCTGAAAATGATGCGTTTTCGAGTCCTGCTCATGGTGCCCTTTGTAATAAGTCACATAGGAGCCAAAGCCTCCAGTCCTGCCTGCAGTGTCACGCAGAAGAGCAGCGAAATCTCCTCGTTGCTACTTCCATACGTGAAAGCTCATAATTTCACGTTTAAAAAGATTACGGCCCCTGCGAGGCCGCGGAGGCTCCCTACAGGCTCTACGCTCCCTTTCAGTTGTATAGCCAGCTGAGGAGCCGAGCTGCCTAACAATGAGTCAGATATTAGGGCCGCCGCTGCCTGTGGTACGGTGCCACACTCCCAATCCGGTAATTGTATCCAAAAGTATTATTTCTTCCCATGGAGATGCTGCGTATCCCCACTGGTTTTCTGTCTGGGCATAGGGGAAATAATGAAGCGGGCTGTATGCTGTGAGGAGGCTTTGGACAGCCTTCATCAATAGGATCGGTTGCTTCCACGAAAGCCCTGGAGCCTGGCTACAGCTCTCAGCTATTGTGACCAGAGGCAGAGTTACGATCCAGACGTCATCTATCATACACCAGGCTGCTGAAGCAGTCAATGGCCCTGATTAATCACCTCAGCCCGGCATTGCCATAGGAGGAGCGATGGAGGCTGGATATTAGGGCTTTATTTATTTTTTCGCCCTCCATCAATTCCACATAATAGATTAGATTGCAGAATGCCGGAGTTCAGTCAACCCACTTTCACGTGCCTGAATAATGTGTGTGTTTACATGCACAATCTTACACGAGTTATGCTAAACCACTTATAGTGTAAACTGTTTATAAGAATAAAACCCAAAAATGAAATTCTTTCATAATTTATTCACCCTCATGTCATTCAAAACTTGTATCAATGGGGGCCAATGTTGTTTGGTTACCAACATTCTTCAAAATATCTTCTTTGTGTTTCCCTTTGTTAAATGCGTGTCTGCTTTGGTAAAAAAAGCATAATTTTCTCTCATTGTCAAGGTTTTATATGAAGCTGATTTTTGACCACTGTTTTGTTGAATGTGTAAACACACTCATTACGAGACCTGCTTGACAATTTCAATAATTATACGCACGGCTGAATTTCAATTCTGCCGATTTGATGATTTCATGTAATCGAGTCTCTCAGCTTCATGGAGTGCCCTGGAAACAACAGCACTGGTGACATCATCAAGACTAGATCTGACCCTCTCGCCCAGCATGGCTGTCATTCGGGAACACTCGTTTCAAATGGCAGCACTCTCTCTCTTTTCTCTTTTGGCCGTGTCAGTACATCCTCGCTCCTCTTGACATAACAAGGTCCGGTTCCCAAGCCTGTGCATCAGATGCGGGCAGCAGATAGCCCCAGCGATAAGTGGCTTTTCTCCTTTCTTTTATCTTGCATGGAAGAGCTTTGCCTTGGAGCTTTGCATTCACAACATTGTTGCAGCCCTTTGCTTTTCCGTATCATTAAAAGCCCCTAGTGTCTCGAAGGGCTGGCATGATGGCAAAAGGCCTGCTTGTGGCAAGAACACAATGGGAAACGCTGGAATGCCTCCAGAATCACATCGCCGTGGCTGTGGTTGACCATAATGTGTAACGCGAGTGTTTGTAATGCCAGAGTTTCGGATCTACTACTTGAGAATAAGAACAGCATGCAAAGTGTGTGTGTACATAAGTATCTATACTTTGAAATGTGTCCTTAAAACCTTTAAACCTGACAAAATTGCCTTTTCCCCTGATTGTTTTGTGCAGGAAAAATACAGCTCTGATTAAATTGAATTATATCGTCTGGTAATTATACATTTAAAAACATAATACTCACTTAAATAGCTTCAATGTAATGAACTATCTTTTGTTAGTAGCTTTTAGTGAAACTAACTTTTTTTGTTTTTTGCAGGAGGGTAGCTTTACCATGGCAGGCTACACTTTAAAGTAGCTTCCCCAACACTGTTTGGTGTGTGTGTGTGTGTGTGTGTGTGTGTGTGTGTGTGTGTGTGTGTGTGTGTGTGTGTGTGTGTGTGTGTGTGTGTGTGTGTGTGTGTGTGTGTGTGTGTGTGTGTGTGTGTGTGTGTGTGTGTGTGTGTGATGTTGTGCCTCAAGTGATCCTTTGATACAAAGACTGGGGAAAAGTAAGAGAGCAAGACTTCCTGTAAGGCTTAAAGTAATACTCATATATGCCGTAGCTACTAATAATAGCAAAAGCCTGCGAATTCACAGAACTCTGCCACAGGAAAAATGTAGTTACAAACTGTCCTTGTTATGCTTGTGTGTGCACGTGTATAAATTGCTTAAGGAGTTTTTTTTTTATCACTTTAAATAAGACTTTAAAATAAAAAAGAACTGTAAAGTTTATCCACCAGCACATTTTGTGTCCTTCACAAAGCTTGTGTAGGTTGAGACTTAAAAGGATAGTTCACCCAAATGACAATTCTTCCATCATGTCTTTCAAAACCCATTTGACTTTTCTTTTGTGTTTGGAACACAAAAGGAGTTATTTATCAAGCGAATGGTGACCACAGCTGTCAAGGCACGACTTTCTGTGAAAATGATCTTTAACTTCAGTCTGTTCCTCACGCAAATGTTTCCTTCAAAAGATGTGGAATATAGTGCATGAGTCGAATAGACAAACGTGATCTGTTTTATTGTCATTTTAGTAGTATGGCAGCTGCTGGTTTCCATAGATTTGAATTATGTGGAAGAGAATCTGAAGACTTTGCACTTCTGAAACTTCTGAATTGATGATAAGTGGAAAAAATAGTCACACACATTTGGAACAAGTAAATGATGGATTTATATTTTTGGGTGAACTTTCCCTGTAACGTTCCTTTGAACAATTCAAATTGGCTTAAACAAATGTGAACATGAAACCACAAAAAAATATATTGCATATTTTGTGCAGTTATGGCAGTGTAGATGTGCAGGAGTGTGTTCTCATCGTGTGAGTCTCTGCTCTGTCTAAAAGAGGCTTCAGATGCTCGAGCGTGAAGATCTCCTGAATATCAAAGTTGTGAGAGACAAAGGAAAGAGAAAACGCGAGCCGACAGCAGGTGAATGAGGAGTCTCATGCTGAGAGAGACTGAAGCGTGTTTGTTTACCATTCTGCATGATGCTCCGCCTATCTGTGAAAGCTGGATATATATATATAAATATATCAGAGAGAGAAATCATTTTGATATTTCTGAGCATCACTGTTTATGATTCAACTGTGTCTGCTTCATGTATGTTGGCACCAGCCCCCGCCCGCCCACCCGATCCGCAGCCAGATCTGAGATTGTTTGTGAAAAGCCATTTATTGCGTTTGATGATGGAACCAATCAGCGGTTATAGATAATGAAGTTATGGAAGCCACTGTAAATTCACAGATCAATATTTCACCATGAACCATAAACAAGTTCCTCAGGGAGACTTTGAGAAGGTCAATGTGTTCCTGGCAAGATAGTGAAGGATGGGCTTCACGCACGCACACACACGCGGATGGGATCCCTCAACATATGCCGGGATGTTCGGCTCACCCTGATATATGTCCCCTCTGTAAGCTCTTCATGCTTGATTAGAAAAAAACGCCCTTTGCGCCGTTTACATTGAAGGTCAGGAGCTCCAAACTTTCGGGAGATTGATTCCTTTTGATAGTATAAACAAGTGATTAGACAAACAAGTCACTTGGGCTTGTTTGAAAGGGCCTGAGATGCATTTGTCAGTTTAATGTAAACTCGACTGTGGAGAGATGGTATTGGGGTAACAGTTTAGAAATGTGCGTAATGTGAAACAGGTGGACTTGATTAGGACTATGAGAACTGATTTACAGTTACATATCCAGAGATGTTCCGCTCTAAGGAAAGTCATTTGCGGCAGGTTTATGGGATGGCTAAGTGTGTCCTGTAATGCTACATTGTGGCTGTATGCAGGAGCTGCTGAGTCCTCCATACCGTAGCCAACAAAATTATATTTTATCAAGGATGTGAGCTTGGAATTTGAATTGAATGTGATAACAACATTGTGCGTGACAATACTGCATTTTATTACAATCATTTTGAGTATTTGAACTGTCATCAAGACAAGTATATACATATACTGTATGTACACTGCAAGTCAAAAGTTTTGGAACATTTTTCATTATCCTAAAAACGTTAGGTTTGAAGGTGTATGTATTACAAAACTTAACAATTTATTTAAGAACAGATGTTTTTGAAATGGATGACTTTGACTTAATAAGGAAAAAAGAACAGCCAGTAAGAGCTCAGAATAGATGGAAACTCCTTTAATATCGTTTAAAAAGTATCTCAAGAAGCTGTTTGATAAAATGACAATAAAACGTTCCTGCAAATTCTAGGCAAAATGTGACTACACTAAAGGTGCTACTATAAATAATAATATAAATAATGTAAAAAGTAGAATTTTTTGGTGGCAACATAATTCCAATACAGTTACAATGTACTTCCCTTTGTTTTATTTCATAAAATTTTGATCTCCAATTATTTCATATTTTAAGTATTATTCTAAATTGTGGAAAAATGTGAATAAGTAAACGAGTACGTGTTCAAAAACTTTTGACCTGTAGTGTAGCTATAAATTAAAAGATTATTAAAACATCAAAACATTTTTTTTTTATATATTTGAGATAGTTCAGGGAATTTGGTGTTCTCATTTGTGTTTAATTTAAGATATCTATGTATTATAAATGAAGATGTTACTTAATTAATTGTTTAATATAAATAAAAATGAATGCAAATTGGTCTACTGTTGAAATTATGAGTGTAAAGCTATAAATGTAATGTAGATTATATTTGTAATACTAAAGGTGCTACAAAAGATTATTCACGGTGATGCCGTTGAAGACCGAGTTCTGGTTCCCCAAAGAACCTTTTAGTCAAAGATGTTCTTAAAAGAACCAATTCTTTTCTATCTTATCTTTTTATACAGAACCTTTAGTAAAACAAAGGTTCTTTAGGTGTTAAATAATAGTTCTTATTGGAACTAACAACCAAAAAAGTTCTTAAATTGCTTAGTGTAGATGTTCTAGTTAGAGTGTTTAGATGTTAGTTCATCAGAAGTTGATGAGAGATGTCTAAGTTCATATCAAAATCTTCAGTAACATTGGGTTTATTCTTGCAGACTTGCTAAAACTCGGTTTTTGCCATTGTTGAGATCTCACCTAAAACTGAAGTGAAGTTACGGGAGACACGGGAGACTTAAGCAAACGTTTCCTTTTGCTTTCCATTTAATCACATTGCTGTCTAGAACAAACAATAGCAATATGAAAGAGATCCCATCTGTGATTTGTCTCAATTATGTGTGTAGTTCTAGGTCCAGTTTGGGTGTTTGGGGGAATCACTGGTGTAGGTCTATAAGTATTTGTGTGTGTGTGTTGACATCTGAAAGAGCCATTAAGCTGAGGGCACAACAAGCAGCCTTTAAAAGGCACTTGATGTGGCCTATAAGTGCAGCTCTGTGAGGAAATCAGCCTGCCAGTAGTTTGTCTAGTTAAAGGACAGACAGCGGGTGCAGGAGAGGGCAGCTTCCTTAGATAAGAGGACAAGACCTCATACTGAGCACTGAAGGAAAATGGACCAATGGCTGACAGTTGTTCCTCACTTACACATGTGTGAGTGCTTTCTGCTGTTCTTGCTTAGATACATGTTGGTCTATAAAAAGGCAGGTTTATAGAGTTCAGCTCAGGCACTGTCACTGGTTTGGAAAGTATTGTGCTTTTGGTCTGTTTAGAGAGGTTTGGTAATGTCTTTTTGTTTGTTAAAATAATTTCATCTACGGTTTTAAAGCAACAACATAAACAAACGTCAACGCCTTTATGGTCCAAACTTAACATAATATACAATAAAATTCAACAAAATATTGCAATGAAATATGAATGTAAATTAATATAAATATAAATAAATAAATAAAATATAAATAGTTATATTATTAGCCACTAGCCAGACCGATCAACAAACACGGACCAGAAGTTTAACTTCGGGCCAGGCGCGCGAGTCCTATGAAATCGCCTATAAACACTGGGGGGTTATTTTTTCCATTTAGGGGTGGATCATATTTCACTTCAAAAATTATTTTAAAAAATTTAGATTTTTTTGCATTGTGACATTGACCCGGAGATTCTTTGTGTAACTTCACAAAATTTCTGTAATGCATTAATGCATGAGTTATTTTTCAAAAAGCATTGTGTCTCACATTATAAGAGTCTTATTTCTTATTCCGCCAACAGCCAGTTGTTGCAGTGAAAAGCATACACACACATGACTCTGGCATCACACGACAGTCACACACATTTTGCAGCCTCTGTAGGTCACACTGACTTTCAAACCGATTCACTAATGCTATCTTTTGCCCCTCCACCCCTTCCCTCTCTTCTTTTTTCTTTTGCTCTAAAGCTGCATTCTCATAAAACACATGATATATAAAGAGAAAATCAAATGTGAAGCATGAAAAATTCTTTAAGAGTGCCAGTGTAGTTCAAAGCTCGGATTAAGGGTGCCATCTCAAATGAAGTTTGTGATTTACATGACAAGCTAACTGAAAACAAGTCACTTAGTGAATTTGCCAGTGGTTTATGTGAACATAATCAACACGTTCATTTATAATGTCATTTCTGACCTTCAGAGTTGTTTTTAAGGGCTTTTTTTTTTTTCAAACATCCTCATTATAATATTACAGAGAGAGGTTGCTAGTGTTTGTGTGTTAGATTTTCAGTATGTTCTGCTTTGCCATTCTCTCTCTCTCTGCATAATGGTGACCTAGATAGGAAACGTGCATTGTGGCTTTTCTTTACAGCTTATGCTGTTGCCTTGTCTGTGATTTTCTGCCCAACAGATTTAGCCTTTGTGTTTTAAACATCTTTCTGTGATGCTGTACGGTATGAACCAAGCCGAAATATAAAAAAAAAAAATGAAATAATGAATATTGACCGGAATCATTTCATTCATTCGGTTTGGCAAAAGTAAGCTAATACTCTCTCTGACTTGGTTGCAGGTTCTGGCAGGGGGAATACACGGTGGCCGTGAGCATCAACGACTATCTGGATGTGTACTGTCCGTATTACGAGACCCCCCAGCCTCACAGTCGCATGGAGCGCTACATCCTTTTCATGGTTAACCATGATGGTTACCTCACCTGTGAGCACCGCATGAGGGGCTTCAAGAGATGGGAGTGTAACCGGCCCCAGAGCCCCGACGGACCCCTGCGATTTTCTGAGAAGTTCCAACTTTTCACCCCCTTCTCGCTTGGTTTTGAGTTTCGACCTGGACATGAGTACTACTACATATGTAAGTGTTCATTTCTACAATCAACCCACGTAACCAAAACAATAATAGTCGCGGAAATAATTAAGAGACCACTCGAATTTCAACAAAATCAAACCTCAGGAGTGACAAAGTCATCCAACAGCAATGTGAAAGTCCCTAAATATATGTACAAATATTACTGTTGTATTGCTTTAAGTAAATATGAACTTGTTTTATATGCTGTATATACTTAATTTCTGTTATTTTGACCTGTTTCTCCAGTTTTCATTTTCTGCAAATAGAAACAATATTTTTATTTGAAATTTGGGAGAAATATTGTAAGTAGTTCACAGAATGAAACAAGAATGATAATTTTATCTAAACACCTACCTATAAATAGTACATTCAGAAAAACTGAAATGATGCTTTGGAATGGTCTCTTAATTGTTTCCGTGGCTGTATTTTATTGTTATATATTCATATATTTGATAATGTATATGAATATACTGTTTATCAAATCATCTTTGCACATTAATTTTACATTAATAACTACAATAATGTTGTATTTATGTACATTTCTTTGTTACAGCCACTCCTGACTGTTGTTTGATTGTTATTTATATTCACCTTCTTAAGGATTTGTTTGTCATCTGATCCTTGGTAAACACGGCCGGTGTAATGATGCTTTCAGACACAGAGCTGCATGTGTACTTTAATCGAGCTGAAAACAAAAATCATTATTCAAGTGTTTGTTCCTGAATTCATTTCGATGAGGTTGATGTCAGTTTTCACCAGTTTTGACCTGTTGTGAACATAATAGATGGACATATTGACAGTAACAGAGCCTCCTGTCACATGCCTTTATCACTATAGTTCACTACTCATACCTTATTATTTATATTTGTATTTTTTATTACACTTATTCTATGCCTTAGGATCTCTGAGAGAATTCAATCTCAAGGAAAGCAAATGAGAGTCTTCACTCAAACTGTATCCACCGGTGATTTGCACACTGTTTGATCTCATATCTCATCATACTTGTTTTGTTTTATTTCTATGCTGTCGATTATTTTCTCATCTGAATATTTTCGAGAAGGCTCTGGCTTCATTGCATCTTTGGACAGAACGTCCCTGATTTACATTACAACGTGAAGCGACACGGCTAGGTTAAGAGAGGAATTGAAATGTAGAAATGGGTTTAAATGAGAAACATCCAGCAGCTTATTCCCATTAACCTCCCAAAGCATTAACAGTTTGCTTCAAACAGGAAACGTGTCCTTTCATTATTTGTTTTACTGTCCTCTGCTGAAGACAGTTTGGTATGACTGAACCAAATTAAAAATAGACATCTTTTTCTTCTTTGTTTAGTTTCCTGCCTAGCTGTTTTAGTGAGATAACATGAGAAACGTATCGGAAAAACGCCGGGGAAAAATAGAACAAGCCAATCAATATTTTATATGGTGATTACAATTCAGGACATTTGGTGTGGGCAGATGTGGAGGGGCCGGGAGCCACCTGTGTGCTCCGTGTACAGTATGGAGAAGGGCGACTTTGAGCTTCACAGGCTTTGTGGGATTTGTGTCAGTGTCCATCAGGAGACGTCCCTCGGACGAGCCTTTCTCTCTCCCATGGCGATCCGACATGCTTTTCATTTGACTGTTGATTATTCCCTGATTGACAGCTCAGACTGAAAGAGAGAGAAGCTTGCACTGGGAAAAGGGGGGTGTTGTGAGTCAACATCCCCTCCACACCATCCCCCATAAGTCAGCGGGGCGTACCACTGCTTATCATACACGCCGCAGCGTTGTCTCTTCACACGAGAGGGAGAGAGACATGCCACAAAGAGCAAGACCAAAGTTCAAAGATGCCCTATCCTCCCAAACTGATTTTTAATGCACCCTCCTCCCAGCTCCCTACATTGTGCCGGCTTTTGTTTCGGGGCTGGAAAAGACCTTCGGACACCCCCACCTCCCCCCGAGGCAACTTCAGAGCCACTCCTAGAGAGGATTGTTTGGATACCGGCAGCTCTATAGCCGTCACGGCCCTTGGGGATTGATGCTTTGAGGCGGGGTCGGGGGTCGCCGATGAGAGATAGATCTGGGAGGTTATCAGGGGGATGTGGGGGCTGATCTTGATTGTCTGCTGGTAAAAAGAACACGTCCATCAGGTCTAGTCAGACTTAACCCCAGACTTCCTTCTCTCCGCCCGTATTGATCGGCCGTGATGACATCTTGACAGGCGTCTTCTACACAGCTGCCGGCGGTTGAGGTTGGGTGCTCTCCAATGAACCTAAGATCCGGTGTAGTGGACATGCCACAGGAATACACAATGACCTGAGAAAGGCGATGGGGGGAGGGCCGATGGGCCTGAAGATGACAAACTCCTCGTGTACTGCAGCAGCTTGAGCAGGACATTAAAAAGAAGTGGATGTGCCGGGCCATTTGACTTTTCTCTGCGGACGTTTGACAGTTCAAATCGTATTTCACGTTGCCGCCTTTCATTGTCGTCCGAACCTTAGGAAAGGAAATAATCGAGAGGTTTGTTGGGTCTGCACAGCAGAGATGAATGAAGTCATCTGTCTGCATCTGGAGAGCCCAGATGAGCAGTGCTGGAGATGTACTAGTGGAGACGATATGAAGGCTGATGTTTGACTCAATGGCGACTCTATGCTCTCAGGTCACAGACTGTTCTGTGGGATAATTTGCTGCGGGGACACTTTGTGTGACAGGCTATTGTAAGTGACGACACCAAGCTAGAGAAGGTCAGAGCAATCTCCTCTGAATGGAGAAAATATGGGACTTTGTTCTCCATTTGGTTGCCGAGGGGTCAAACTAACTCTCCGGCTTGAGAGACTTTTAGTGTCATCTCGAAACAGCGTCAGAATCTTGATGAGCCACATATTCATTCAGTGTTGGAATGTTTCTGTTTGCCATAAGCACATTTGGCTGATTGATGTCAACTTCCTGCATTGTGTGGAACTCATTATTTCTCTCCGATTTCCTCTCTTCCTTGTCAACAGCTTCTCCTCATCCCAACCACGCTGGCAAGCCTTGTTTAAAGTTGAAGGTGTATGTTAAACCCACAAGTAAGTCATCTATCTCGCACTGCCCGCCGTCGAAAAATAATATCCTCTCATGTCCACACTCCAGCCAGCTGTTAGATATAACAAGCATGCAAATAAGCAGTGTTAGTCACATCTTCCAGGAACATTTTGTTAATGAGACGTCATATTTATTTTCCAGCCGCGAGAATGTGTTCAAATGGGATTTGCATCCATCATAATAACAGCTGAGGTCTAATAGGAAACGATTAGAATGATTGTGAATTATTTGTCATGAGCTCATCACTTAGCATTGTTAAATATTAACAGTCAGCAAGTTTTAAAGGGTTTATATATTGCCGTTATATTTTAAAAAAAAACAGGTCGATATAACAAACCAAACATTTATTAACTGTCAAGACCGGAATATGTCATATTTTAAAATAATAAGTCAAATAGGAGTATGAGCTGATGTTGTTTATAGAAATATAATGGGCAGAAATAACCTCTGAAGGTTAACATGTTTTATTTGTATTTTTTTTATCTTTGTGCCTCTGTTACAATGTGTTAAAGGGACAGTTCAATTGAGTCATTTACTCGAGTTGTTCCAAATCTGTATTAAATTCTTTGTTCTGATGAACACAAAGGAAGATATTTGGAAGAATGCTTGTAACCAAACAGTTCTCCATTGACTACCATATTTGATAGATTCAAGCATTTTTCCAAATATCTTCCCTTGTGTTCATCAGAACAAAGACGTTTATACAGATTTGGAACAACTCGAGGGTGAGTAAATGAAGAAGTGAAGTGAAATGTTTTGATAATACAGCAATACACTAGCCTGTATACCTTAATGCCCCTTTTGTTAGGGGCCCCCTTCCTAAAATACATATACATGTATACATTTTTAAATATAAAATTCAAGTTTTTGTACAAAAGAGAGGCAGAAAAGAGATATAAATGTATATATGAACACAGTATAACGATAATAAAGTTTTTCTGTTGCCCCTTGCAATCTTCTGGAGCCCCCCTGGGGATTCCCTGAGGCAAGTTTGAAAACTTCTGCCTTAATGCATGTGTTCAGAATTGGCCAAAATGTGTTAGAATCAGTATAGGCACCAAAAATCCTATTGCGTATCCCTACTCGCATCACCTCAAATCCCAATCCTCTTATTAAATGTGCACACCTCAAATGCTTTGTCATTGACAAATTGGTATGTGAATGCACCCTTGAAAAAAACACTCTAAACGTATCTCCAGTTGTTTTTATCATTGGCACAAATATGTCAAGTTCCTGTAATCTATGAACATTCTTGCAAGCGACACGGCAGATTTTTCGTCTCAGTAATTAAACTGTAATTAGGTCAGTGCCGTAGGCCCCTGCTGCTTTGAGTAAAGGTGTGAATTTCCCAGCTCTTCCTCCCCGTGTGCTGTCTCTCTGTGTTTGTGTGTTTCAGATGGTTCGGGCTACGAATCTCCAGAGCCCTTCCTGACCGACCGGAGCCATCGCTGCGGGGCAGACGGCCCGTGCCTAGTCGCGCTGCTGTTTCTGCTGCTGGCTCTGCTGCTGGCCCGCGTTTAAAAGCTCCACAGCGGCCCAGACTGCCTACCGTTCTCCCTTTGTCCATACTCCCTCAGGGAAGCCCTGTTCTTCAGCCCACGGGCTAATGCGCAGTCTGAGTCACGCATCCCCTTTACGGACTGAGCCCGGCTGATCTGAGAACAGAGACATTTGGCCTGCTCTGGGGTTTGATGCTTGTTAGCAGCTGATGTAGTGAGACTTGAGCACCTGGCGTGTGTCGTTGAATGTGACCTTTTATATATGCTGTCATGTAATCGAGGCTTAATGTGTCATTTTTTCACCACACAGTTTCAATCAAGGGTTTACAAATGATTTTAACACTGATTCGGATAGCTATAAAGCCACCCTGCATCATCTTTTCATTTACATCATACATCGGTCCCTATGTACCCTGAAATAGAGGGGCTTGCCCCCAATAACAAACAACACCAAAGGACTCTCTTCAGAGTTTTTGCACTTGAAGAGAGAAGAAAAATATGATTTGTGATAGCCAGCAATTCGAGAATTAGTGGTAGACGTTCACATGCATGTGAAACACTGTGAAACTGATCTTCTTACAAATATATTTTTCTTAGCGACAAAATAAAAATAGATCTTCAAGACACTGGCGTAAGGTGCAGCTTGGACCAGACAGCCAGATGTCGGCGCTCACTGCTGGCCCTCATCTCAAAACTGTGTTCGTGTCGTGAGGGTCTACTAGAGGAACAAAGACTCTGAATCTTCTAGATTAGAATACTCGCTTTGGTGCAAAACCCAAATGCCGCTTAACAAGACTCTGCATCGGTTTTCTTTAAGTTCTGTGGGATGAAGAACAAAATGACTTTTTCAAAACCGATCTGTGAAGATCAGGCATCAGCCACTTTTAAATCACCAGTGTAAGATGACAGCACTGCAGGCTTGGACAAAAAGGAAATGGATTTTTTGTATTCTATTTCATGTTATTTTTGTAGCATTTAAAAGCAACATTAATTATTCATGTGATATGAGGAACGGTTTTAGCGTCTTGAGTGGCGATACAGCGTGTGAGTCAGCAGTCGGACGTTTCAGAGGGGCCCACTCGTTCACTCTTACTGTTGTTATTGTGATCTTGTCAAACTGTATTCAGTATTTAAAAAGACAGAAAGCATTTATTTCCATCTGATTTGATTGTGTCCTCTTTTTCATGTGACGTTTTGTACAGACAACATGTTTTGTCAAACTGAAGAAACATGCTCAAATTAAAAACTGAAAATAAAGAGGTTTTGTCTATAAAATGAAAAGACTTGGAGGGATGGATGGATGGATGGAGACATTTATTGTGTGAAGCTGACAAGTAACATTTCTCGATTTGAGGTTTTGTGTGGGAAATGTTTTTGAGTCATGTATGTGAGCCTGTGTTAGTCATTGTATAATGGGATGAACCATATATCATATGCAATGTAGAACAGCAGTTTAAGATCGTTTATTTTAACTTGTAACATTTTTCACAGAATTATGTAGGTCATGAAAATCCATGAATTTATTACATATTTTTAAAGGATAGTTGACCCAAAATGAAAATTCTGTCATCATTTACTCACCCTCTTGTCATTTCAAACCTGTATGACTTTCCGCAGAACACAAAAGAAGATATTTTGAAGAATGTTGATAACCGAACAATGGCCATGCCTGTTGACTTGCATTGGATTTGTGTCCATATACAGTAGAAGTGAATGGGTACTGCCATTGTTCGGCTACTGACATTCTTCAAAATATCTTCTTCTGTGTTCTGCAAAAGAAAGTAAGCCATACAGGTTTGAATCAGCAAGTTTTTCAATAATGGTTAAATGGAAGGATTTCCATTTAAAAGCCTCTTTTTAAGAGCCAGAAATACAACTAAAGCACTGTAAGCTTTGCAGAATTCTTGAATTGTTTTACATAATAAGGAGAGAATATATTTGTAGCAGGGAACTGACTGCTCCAATCACAACAGAGGTTCATTTGGGAATATGCTTATAACGTTACAGCTCCCAGATTAACTTTACATAAGATACTATAGTAAAAGTATGAAATAATGTAATAAAGTAAAGTAATGACAATTAGTTCTCCATTTTGTCTGTTTAGGAAACAGAAAAAAATCAAGAAAAAATGGGAAGGTTGTATTCTCCCATACAATTTGGATTTTTGCGTTCAAGATTCTGCAATTTAAGAAATACCATGAAGACCATTAAGTTGAGCTTATTTCTACACAGGCATTTAAAATCTGCTTGCATTTGACGTTCTGTGTTCAGATGCAGTCTGACGTCATGACCATGATTCATGTTTATCATACATCGGCGGATATGATGTAGGCGGGCTGTGCTGACATTAGCTCTGGACTCTGGCCTGGATGCTCGTTCAGCTATTAGGTGAGGGATCGGCGCTGGCCTGACTGGGCTTAGAAAACTGAATGTCCTATCTGAATATTTTATGCAATGTAGACTATGATAAAAAATACATGGGCTAGAAAAGCATCAGTGCAAGGTCTGCAGACTCGAAGCGCTGGGGAAGCGATCCAAACAAGTATGCAAGAGTCGTAGATCTCTGCAGACCTTTTGAGAGATTTTATTACGGATTGAAAATAAATGTAGTATAGGATTTATATCTTACATCTTAGTTCTATCACACCATAACTATCAGCCTTAATGTTGTAGTTTAAAATTAATTGAGAAGAGCTGTGTATTTATTTACTTTTTACAGTAAGTAGCCTATGGATCCAGCACGTGTGCCACAGAGGCCAATAGAAGAAAATGGAGCTTTGTCGCCCCCTTGTGAATGAAGCTTTAAAGTACGCTCTTTTCATTTGATCTTCACACTGATATTGTTAGAATTATGTTTTTCTACTGTACATGTGAACCCAAAAGCTAAACATACATTTTTAAATGATATTTTAATAATATTTTGAATAGAAGTCCCATCTGCACTTGACTATCTGTTGTAAATATGTTGGCCTCCCACCGTTCCCTCCCGGAGGTAAAGAACAAACCGATGTCTCAGGGCTCCAGAGCAGTCATTGCGTGTCGAGTCTGTTTCAGACATGAGCTGCTTGAAAGCCAGAAAAGGGAACATATCAAGAGTTAATCCTCTACAGAGAGCTCACTTCAAAAACCTTTGTGAAATGAAACGGTTTGCGGACGAGCAGAAAATTGTCAGCAAGGATCATAGGAGGTCAATGTTTTTGATCAACAAAGAAATACAAGAGATTCAAAAGACATTGGTGGACATAAAACTGATGAGTGGATATTGTCATCAAGCCTATACTGCTCACCTGAGATCAGTAAGTATTGCTTTTTCAACTTTCAAAGAACACGAAAAAAACAAAAACCTTGGTAATATTGACTCGAATGTTGAAAGCGGAGACTCTGTGAAGTCAGATGTCATGTTTGGCCAGAGGCATGACGGCATGAAAGATTGTTTGTTTGAACAAGACGCTGGTGACCGTGAGAGCGATTTGTCAGAAGTGTTCGAGACTGTGGACACAAATGCATGTGAGAAACTCAGTTCTAATAGTATTCACTTGACAAGAACTAAAAACTGCATTTCACCATATAAGAGTTTTAAAAATGGTTTGGGTGAAAACATGAAGGATGATTGTTTTAATGTCTCATCATCATGTTTCCATGTCTCGGAATCATGCAATGGAAAAGGCGATGCACATCCCCAGAAGACGTCCCAAACATCACATAACACAAAGACAGATTTCAAAAATAGTTCCTCGTCTCTTACACGATTTACCCTTCACGGAAGAGCAACACCAGTCCATCAAAAATGTCCCACACCGGTAACTATAAAGCCCTCGAGGGAGCGGGAAAACAGCAAGATGTTGTCAAGACACATCCGATATCAAGACACCAAGAGCAATGCAAGAAGCCACATATCAAAGACAGCCATTAAACGTGGCCTTGATCTACTCACCAAAGAATATAATGATCTCCAAAACCTTGAACTTCTGAACATGAGAGATAGTGCTTTAAAGGACAAGGTGTCTGACTTTATAGCAGAACTTTCAAAATACGAATGTGAAGCTCATGTTTAAATTGTAAATAAAATGAACATGATCTGTAATAATTAGTTTAGTTTTTAATAAATAGTTTTGAGGATGATACTAGCATGTCATTGTGCAGGTAAACACCTGCATCAAATAGATTATCAATCATCAATCAGCCTCACGGGCAACATATATATTTCATCAGACGCACGTGCACGAGCTTAACTTCCGATCTGTGCTTGTTGATCAGTCTGGCTAGTAGCTAATAATATTCAAGTAATATCGAATTGTATAAAAATTGTATTAAATGATTTTTTTTTAATGGGTCGTGTAACTGTAGCATTTAAGTTTAGTCAAATAAGAGGTTCTTCTACTGGTAACCCAAAATAATACTGACTACATACTTTTAACTTGCTAGCTAATGTCATTTACTTGTTATTTCTTTTGTTTGTTATCAGAAATAATCTGCAGGGACTCGATTCTTTGTGGATGTGTAGCGTAAGTCAAGTTTGGGCCACAAACGCACCTATACCAAATGTCACAATGATTCTTTTAATAAAACTTACACAATCTTAATATACAATTGCATTCTTTGATTTAAGAGCTATGAGGTTTTGAACGTCATAAGCAATTTAATAAAACGTACTATTATTTATAACATTCATTGTTTAACTATCATCTGAGCGATTACATTTCTTTTGTATCAAATTTGTGTTGTTGTTGGCAGTCCAGACATGACTAAATAGTGACCTGCTGTAAAGTTCTTAGCAACCTTAAAACATGAATCAATACGCTCAATACTGTAGGTATTCTTCAGGATAATGTGAAAATGTCTGAAACCGTGTAGAAGGTGGGTGATGTAACAGGACAACGACCCAAAACACCGTAGCAAGTCCACAACAGAATGGCTTCAGCAAAACAAAATCCACCTTTTGGAGTGGCCAAGTCAAAGCCCAGACCTCAATTCAATAGAGATGTTATGGATTGACTTGAAGAGGGCCATACACATCAGACGTCCAAAGAATATGACGGAGCTAAAGCAATTCTGCCAGGAAGAATGGGCTAAAATTCCTCCTCAACGATGTGCAGGTCTGATCCACAGCTACAGGAAGCGCCTGGTTGAGGTTATTGCTGCCAAGGGGGGGGGGTCAACCAGTTATTCTAACGGTTCACTTACTTTTTCCACTGCCATGTTTAATGAGTGTGTTCAATAAAGACAAAAGATCAGAATTTTGTGTTATTATTTTTAGATGCATTATGTTTGTCAATACCCTTGACTTGGATGAAGATCAGATCACATTTTATGACAAATATATTCAGAAAACCATGAAATTCCAGAAGTTTCACATACTTTTTCTTGCCACTGTATATACATTTTTTTAAATAAAAAAATATGTAAAGTAGAAGTTACACCAGCACCAACTAACAGTCAAACGGTTTGGGTTATTGCCCAGAATAAAAAGATTCAGTCGAGAATGCTTTATGGTGGTTGTGGTATTGTGGTCTTCATTAAAGGCAGCAGAGGTTGTAAATGGTTTTGCATGTGCGTGTGTGGTGGGATCTAACAACAAAATAACAAGTGCCAGGAGACTGTGGTGACATGCCCGTGTCACAAATCTCACACGCTGAACAGCTTCTAATGAGAGCCAGTGGGGTTTCACTGGAGCCTAACAATCCTCCTGTTTATTTCTGCAAAGCAGTCAGGGGTCTGAAGATTGCTGCTCTTCTGATGAACTTCACAAACTCTGAATTGATTATTTCTTCACTTTATTCAAATACATGCCCATATAATTGAAAGTCTAACAGCTTATTTTTTTTACTAATAGCTGGTATAAATTGTATCGCACTGTGTGAAGGGCCATTTATGGGCTGAATTTCAGAGATGTTGTGTGAAATGCTAAGCTCTGGCTAACCTTAGCTAGATTCACTGACTGAAATGATTGTTTAATGGTTCTCATTTTAGCCTTTTATATGCGATATCAACTTCACTAAGTTTGTTAAGTTCAAATCTGTAAGCACTACTATAAAACAGCAGGTCATCCGTGTCTCATCAAAATCTGTGTCAGAAGCTCCAGGGGTGATGAGTTCTTGATTCCTTGAGGGGAACATCACCAGATTAATGAAGACAAAGTCACACCTGACAATGAATCATCTTCAGAAACCAGCTAAAATTAGTTCATCATAAATATTCATAATTTGTGTAAATGATATATTTTTAAACAGAATGTGATGAAATTACAAAAACCGTGAGCCAAAGATGTGAAAATAAAAATCAGTAAAATGAAATCACTTGAATTTTAATGTTTATTCTACTCACACAGCTGGCACATTGGTAATAATGCTAGAGTGAATATGAAATGCTTGAGAACTACAAAGTTAAAATGAAAGAATTTGCACAGAAAATTAATCTCATGCATGAAAATCTTATTTATGCCACCTAAATTGTGAATGCATTAGACCATCTTTCCAGCAAATACTTTGCTCTGTCTTGCATACTGATTTTGGGAAAGCTTTCATAGATAGCATATCTCTCATTTATTAAACACTTACAACAATAACGATGATAGGACCTCCTGAATTAATATTATAAATAAAGTTATGTTTGTACACACATAGTGAAAGCTACAAATCCCAACATGTTTAAGAAGCAGAGAGCAAAAGCAGACATAAAGTTCATCACACATACTGTGCATACATAATGACAAGAGAACAATAAAAAAAAATAAAAAAAAGTCAGTCTACAGCCAAGCTTCCGAAATCCTGGTCCTTCTGAAGGGTGCACCTATAAGTTGAAGATGACAGCAATATTCAGTGCTCTCCACGGTTTACTGGTTTCCCAGATTTAGAACAGGGCTGGCTGCACACGCAGGAGGGCAACGCAACGGCCATGTTGAATATTTCAACTCAGCTCAGCAAGTCGGGTTGAAGGCCAATCCTCTGAAGCACATCTTCAGGCATGCAAAACACAGGGTTCACGGGTTTGATATGCTCATCTCCCAGCAAAGACAGTCCAGCCACACCAAAGAGAGTGTGGAACGGATCAACCTTGATAGAGGAAGAAAACAGATGAGGACTGATGAATTTGAAGTCCTACATAAAACCTTTTTGTTTTGCATAAGAAAGATGGAATGTGAGCTCACCATGTCTCCAGGCCTATCTGCAAACCCTCCAGTCTCCTCATCCTGGCAGGCAAGAATAAAATTGCGCAGTTTCGTTTTGTCAATCCAATGGATTCTGCCAATAATCTTTAGAGAGGCAAGAACCCACCAGGAATAGCATACATCAGGCAGCTGAAACCAGAAAAATAAAACATGCTTTTGCGACAAACTGTGTTTGTTCTAACACATTTATTATGGTTTTAAAAATCACATTATATTTCATTTAATATTTTCCATTTATTTGACTTTTAATTCGTTTTTTTTGGTGCATGAATAGTTCTATTTGATCGTTTGTTTCAGTAGACTGTGATACTATTTATTCACCTATAATACCCTTGATCTACATGACTGCTTACCTTCTCTGGTCTCCCATTCAGACCTCCTGATGGTAATTGTCTTTCACAAAGCCACCAACCCAAAAGATCTGCATTTACCTGATGCAGCTGTCCAGTGATGGACAAGAACCCTGAACAGCAGTAAATCTGCACCAGAAATATAGACTATCACTTACAAATATACTAAAAACGGTTTATAATAATGTTGAAATAAGCATTACAAAAACTCACCTGACCAGCATGTGATTCTGAACCAGGCCTACAACCAAATCCACCATCAAAGTTCATACAGGACAGCACAAACTCCACTGCCTTGTCTAAGTCGATAGCATCCGACTTTCCCTGCAGAGAAATATGTTTTGTTGTATGCACTAAAACCATGCAGGAAAAACATGAAAAACAATGTCATATGTACTATTTAAATACAGAAAAATGCAAACCAGTAGTGCCAACGTTGCAACTGCACAAAAAGAAAACCGTGTATCTATTTCCCCTGTCAAAGAAATAACAAAGAGTCAAGTTGTATAAAACCTAAAAACGATTTGTTCTAATAACTTATTCCATTAAATAACAGTTACTATGCATAAGAGAATACATGTGTACCCCATTTGTCCCCTGCGAATGAGCCATCTTCTTGCTGCAGTCCTTTAACATAATCCACCACTTTGTCCACATCAATGACATTGATGCTGTCATACAAGCACAGGATCTGGTGGGTCATCATAAAGAGTTTTCCATATAACTCCCATTGTCTTCATGAACAATTTGTAACAATGAATTAGGAATTGTTATGACTGTTGTAGATTTAGCAAATCTCTTCCGACCTGTACAGCACTGAGGGTGTAGAGGAGATGAGGGTCATGGCTAACACTGGCACTGATACCTCCACAGTCATGTTGGCAGGACTTGATGAACTCTATGATCTCCTCACGGTTCATTCGAGAGAGCTGACCCATAAGGTCCATTACTGTCAGGCCCCAGTAGATGCCACTCATTCGGAGGTACTCTGAGAGTGTGTATTCCTTTAGAAGATAGGACAAAAATATATATGAATTAGAATCGTGCCTCTAGTTAAATTAATTTGTTGGATATTCTTTAAAGCATTTAAAGCCCTTAAACTTACATAATCGTCCTTCTTGGAGCCATAAGCTGCAATATAGTCCGCATGCTTGTCTAGAAATACAGTGCTTGGTGCATCAGGTTTAATAATCACGTCTTTAACCTGGGTCCCCTGCAAGAAAATGTATAAATTGACATAAACACTTCAGTCTGGCATATGCATTATATATGTAAACTAATTTGTTTGACTGTCAGTTAACTTTTCTCCTTATTTAAAACAACGCTGTAATAAATGGATCGAGGATGACAAGCATGTTAATGTTTTCTCGTTACCAGATTTAAATGCGCGCTATCTTGTTTACGATCGCAACTAATCGCTGTTTTCTTAACAGCAGAGGAAATACATTAAAACAAACTATTAATGACCACATAAATAAATATATTTTACTTTACCATCCTTGCGATAAAACGGTTGAGTGGACTACACTACTGCGCCTCAGCAGCCAGTCACACGCAGATGACGTCATCATAGTGCTCTGCTTGAGATTTCTACCGGTGCCCATACAGTACAAAACGCATCACCCGGAAATACTCGCTTTCGCGTTTCTCCTCATAAAAACTATTCATTTGACCTCGGTTCACTTCTTTGCAGCAAAATGTCGTTTTGTTGAATATATACAATTCTGGTTGGTAGACAGATATTGGTAGAGTACCTGTTTTATTAAATAAAGATTGATGTATTACTGTCAGTTGTGGTGAATTTATTTTTTCCTCATTTCCTTTTGTTGGGCCCTCACAGTGTCACACTATATCTCAAATGTAAATATTTCACCCTGTTGTTAGTGTCAATCCTCTGCCAGCAACCATGTAGAAACATCAGGGGATGTCTTAACTAAAAGTCTGCTACAGAGAGAAAATTCATAACAGGCTGTTTTATTTTAAACAAAAAACATTAGAAAAAAATGATACTGTTTAGTTCAGCATTGGGTCGACAATAATTGGTTAATGCTCCTAACACAAATATTGCAAGGCATGATGATATGACATAAGCCAATCGACAATCTTACAATTACCCTGAGTGCTATTGATCAAAAACATTGTACAAAAGTCTCTAAACAAAAACATTAGCTACTGGCATGAATGTGTTGTTTTTCAGCAGATTCACTGTTTGTATTTCCCAATGTGCTCTCTTGAGATGATAAGCCTTTGGATTTGAGCAGTTCCTTCATAAATCTGTGAAAGGCAGAACATAAGACAGTAAAGTTTTAGCATCTTTCTCCAAGAAAATAAATCTAAGCATAAAAATAGGGACTACAATCCTGACCTGGTAAATCTTGGCGTCTCTCATCAGCTTCTCCACAGGATATTCACTATTGAAACCGTTTCCACCAAAGACCTGGACGGCATCACTGGCACACTGGTTTGCGATGTCACCAGCAAAGGCCTTAGCAATCGAAGCATAGTAAGTGTTCCTGTGGCCCATATCCACTTCCCAGGCTGATCTCTGATAGGCCATCCTAGCAAGCTCCACTTTCATGGCCATTTCAGCAAGGATAAATGCCACTGCCTGGTGCTGGAGATCAGAACACAGCATCATATTATGTATACTGTTTTAGAGCTCCATTTGACTGAGTCTTTAAGTTGTGACATTTTATTACTTCTGCAATCAGCATTCCAAAAGTCTTTCTTTCCAAAGCGTACTTGGTAGCTTCATCCAGCGCTCTCTGTGCAAGTCCAGTGGCACCTGCAGCCACCTGAAAAGCAGAAAATGTAATTTTATACAGGGACAGTATTATTCTATCAAGTTCATTGATAAATCTATCTTTATTATCTACTGTGTGGGCTCCATTTAATGTAAATGAAACATCAATACAGTGCTGTGATAGTAATAATTGATGAAAAGTACAGAAAAACTCACTGGTGGTCTTGTCTTGTCAAATGCACCCATGGCAATCTTAAAACCAGCTCCTTCTCCAATCAAAACATTCTCCTTTGGAATAACTACATCTTCAAAAGTGATGCCCCTGGTGTCTGAGCATCTCTGTCCCATGTTCATTTCCTGTTACCAAAATGAGGAAATAAGGAAACAGTAAAGTTTAAAGCTAACAGTGTTATTCATGTACACTATATTGCCAAAAGTATTGGGTCAGTGTCACCCTATTTAATAAACAGGTTCGATGACTTTAGTAATTTCCATGAGTACAAATCTTAATGCTGCAGCATATCATGATATTCTATGGAACTGTGTGCTTCTAATTTAATAGCAACAGTTTGGAAAGAGCCCTTTTCTATTCCATCATTACCATTACTATAACTAACTATAACTATATAACTAAGTTTATCATAAACATAATGTTATTTTTCTAACTAAAGTTACTATTACCTTTCTGCCAGGCTGGAGTCCTGGGGTATCAGCATCAACTATAAAGCCTGTGAAAGCCTTGCTAGCAGGGCATTTAGGATCAGCCTCTGTACGGGCCAGCAGAAAGTACCTATATACACAAACAATAGGGTTTATAATGATCCCAAAACACTAGGGATACATTTCTGAGTCCAAAGTGGTTCACCTACCAGTTTGCTTTTCCTCCATTGGTAATCCACATTTTCTGACCATTGATCACATAACTGTCTCCTTTCCTAACAGCCCGGGTCTTTATTCCGGCCACATCAGAGCCTGCCCCTGGCTCGGTCACACAGTATGCCTGTCAAAAAATGCTTGGTTATCATCAACACGTGTGTACAGATTACTGGTTTGGAAAGGCTTCCTGTCCAGCACATTATGAATAGAGGCTAGAAAGTGATCAGAAAGACTTACACACATGAGTGGTTCCTCTGTCATTCTTCCCAAATATTTCTTCTTTTGAGCATCATTACCAGCAATAATGACTGGCATTTGCTGCATTGCAAAAAGATTAAAATGTAAATTAAGGAAAGAAGCCTTCGGCAGCATACAATAGCAACTACATGAAAATACTGCTGTAAAGACGTTTTATAAAAATACCCCACATGGTCCTAATAACAAAATTTCCTTTCCTGTAGCTCAGTGGTTAGAGCATGGCACTAGCAACACCAAGGTCATGTGTTCGATCCCAGGGATTGCACATACTCAAAAAAATGCAATGTAAGTCGCTTTGGATAAAAGCATCTGCAAAATGCGTAAATGTAAGTTCTGACTTACTCCAAGAGAGTTTGACTCGATAGCTGTCTGTACTCCAGTGCAGCCATAGGCCAGCTCCTCTGTGATGAGGCATGCGTCAAATATGCCCAGACCCATTCCACCTGTAATAGTGTCCAACTTGATATGAATATTCATCCTTTTTCAGTCCTTAGGATGCTCAATTATATGATTAAGTACCTACCGCAATCCTCAGGAATATGTCCATTCATTAGACCCAGCTCCCATGCTCTCTTAATGAGAGGAAATGGGTACTGCAATGAAGGACAGAAATAATCATTTTTACAACTCATAACATAAAACTTACATGCTTTAATACATGCTATTACTAATACTGTATGTGCTAAAAGCTAACAGGTTCCTTTATGGTTTAAACAACATACTTCACCACTTTTATCATAGCCTGAGGCAGCTGGGATAATCTCCTCCCGCGCAAACTTTCTTGCCACCTCCTGAAACTCTTTCTGCTGGTCAGTTAATTCTGTTGAAATATAAAGAATATTGTATTTATTTCTTTGGCATTTGGCATTTTAGACCTGATAATCAACAGAGCCTCTATAAGAAAAACATACCAAAGCTGAATCCTCCATGGCCCGGTTTTGAGGTGGCAGCAGCAACCTTGACACCAGCTTGAGCACTAGTGCTCTGAAACCGGAGCCCAACCTGAACACCTGCCTTCAAAACCTGTCGGACAATTATCAAATACAAATGACATATTACAAATCTGTATACACACCCCATCCTGGCAGTCAGCAGTAAGGAAATGGCCCAAAATAACATTTGAAATAGTAATCAACAACATTGGTTATATGTTGATATCTGGGGGGGTTTTTTTTCCAAATTTTTGCCAATATGGAGTTATTTATTTATTTGTATTAGAGTTTGGTATAAAAAAGGTTCTGGTTTAGCAAAGGATTACAAAATCAAAAACTACAGGCACTACACAACGAGCTAGGAAATTGCACAAACGTCAATAGTTAACAAATTAATAAGTGAACATTTGAGAAAATGTTATGATCCTATTCTACACACAACGACCTCTATGCAAACTGCGTAGGTCGGTTATCATGACAATAAAGCTAAGTTTGCTGTGGCTACGACGTGCCTCAACACCTCAACAGATTTTACATTTGACATGCATTAACTGACATGAATAGGCAAAACAGCAATCACTCGTAAATACATCGATAAAGTGTGCATTTACCTTAGTGAAAAGCATTGTTATTTCTTGGTGACAGCGCCCAGACCTAAATATCTTGTTTAGACCTTTGCTCTAGTCTACAGTGAAGAGCGAAGCGTCCACCAATCAGTGGCCTCTGTTTGATCACGTGGTCAAATACCAGCGTTCTCTGTAATATTTGGTGTCTGAATTTTTGGTAACACTTTAGGGGATCCATTATGAATATTCATGTGTTTCTTGTTTCAGAATAGTAAATATGCTTTAGCGTCTGTGGTACGTTACTGCATAGTCTCAGGCTCATATCAAAATCAAAGTCAGCTTTATTGTCAATTCTGCCACATGCAGTACATACAGAGGATTGAAATTGCGTTACTCTCAGACCATATAAGTGCATAACACTAACACAGAATAAATAAATAAATAAATATATATATACAGATAATTTAAATTTTGTATAATTAAACTCGATAAATATAAGTATTTTAATGCCACCCATTTATTTATTAAAACTATTTTCTAAACACACACAGGAACAGGAATCTCATGAATATGCATATACGCTCCGCCCAGACCACCTTCGCTCCAGTAACTTTTGCCCTATTTCTTTCGTAACTGTACGTGATGAAAATGATCTCATTTGCGTTTAGTTAAAATATTACAAAATACTACAGATATAATATTCCACATTGTGTCTGTATATTTTGTCTTTTACAATATCACCAACGTGTGCAATAAAATTATAAATATTCTGAAAAAGAGGTATTTAAATAACATTTTCCTTGTTTTGTGTACGATGCCAAGCAAAAAAAATATTATATGGATAACTTGACAAATAAACCGCATTGTGCGGTTATTTGTTATTTTTTCTAAAGTTTTCCTGTCACACCATAGGACACATAGGCTACGGTTTATTTGTAACCATGTACAATACAACATAGGCTACATATTATTTGTATGCTTGTGCGTCAATGTCAAATGCCATCAGTAAAAAACATAGATAATGTGACCCTGGACCCCAAAACCAAAAGTAGGCACAAGAACATTTGATCGCCGAAAATAGGCCTACATGGTGTGGGTCAAAATTATTGATTTTTCTTTTATGACAAAAATCATAGGATTCCATTAAGTTATTTTGTAAATTTTCTACCGTAAATACATAAAAAATTTAGTTTTGTGAGTGGATGCAGCAAAATCGCTAAAAAAAAAAAAACTGCCCGTAAACACGTTTACAAACTTCACTCGCTGCTGCTGCCGCTTTTTGGAATTATCCACAAGTCTGATATCTGTAAAGCTTAGAATTCCAGCTTTCAGGTTCATCTACTGTCCACAACATCATTACAGCAGTAAGTCAAATTAATACAAACCTGTTCTGATTAACAACTTTAAAGGCGATTTTAAAGGCAATTATTTTTTTATTTTTTGCACCATCAGATTACAGAGTTTTTAAATAGTTATATCTCAGCCAAATCCCCTGTCCTAACAAACCATACATCAACAGAAAGCTATTCAGCTGATAATGATGTAAAAATCTCAATTTCAAAAAATGTACCCTGAAGACTGGTTTTGTTGTCCAGGGTCACATATAATAGATTAAAATCAAATATTATATTAGATATTTATTCTATACTTTAAATAAATGTATAATGACAACAATACATTTGGGAGTGTCAGCATGTTGTACCAGACAGTTTTTCCAGTAGGGGGTGTGAGGTAAACACACATGAGCGGATGGCCACAGTCCTTCAGACCGGTAGAGATAGCTGCCTTGACAGATGCCAGTTAGTTAGCTCTGATCTGATCCACGAGAACGTGGAAGTAAAATGCCTAGCCGTGTCTAGATTTTAGGTAGACGTAGGATCTCGTTTAACGCCGGCGAACAGGGAAATACAGGAAAAACATATGTAAGTGTAATGATCGCTGACGCCCGAACTCCTCAGTGTTGTTGACACATCTTCAGCTAGCTGTCCGGCTAGCGCACTGAAACTTGGAAATGTCTCCGGGCGACAACCCTCATACTCTCCTGGGGAGGATCCGATTTTTAAACAAGTCCATTGAGTGCTTCCGAAAAAACGAACCCCTGCCGGAGTCTTTATGTTATGTGCCGAAAGAGGTTTGTTATAAAATTTGTAAAGATTCGTCATCGGGCTCTACTTCCGCGTCGTCGTCAACAGCTGGTAACTCGAGTGGAAAGAGTGTGGTGTCGGTGTGGGAGAGCCCACATCAGGCGCCACACAAAAAATCATGCAAGTGTAACATTGAGCCAAAGAAAGGGACGTGCATACGGACAACAGGGGAAGAATACTGTAACAGCCACGGCCTGTGGGTCAAAATAAGCAAGGTAACATATCGATCTGTGGGTGGTTCTGTCGGGAAGTGATGTCAGAGACTGATCTGATTAATCTTTAGTAACAATGTTTGCCATTGCACATATGTGTGTCCTTAACATGACACAACACTTCCTGGTCCGTGACGTCAGGGCATGTAATGTGTTGATGTAAATGTGCTGCTCAATGGCTGTTGTAGTGAAATGTTCATTCAAACGAGGCTCAATCTGTTTTGTTTGACAAACATTGTTTGTTTGACTGTGCTGCCCATCACAGGAGCAGCTGGAGGAGTATCGACCCGGTCTGGACATAGAGGAAGGCTGGATTCTGGTGTGTAAACATACAGAGGGTGGAGACAGGCTTGTCCCGGTGGAGTCTCCGGACACTATTAGTCGGCAACAGCAGCTTTTTGGCTATGACCACAAGCCTTGCAACAGGTTTGTATCTTTGTGAATACCATGCAAACTCACTTTTTTCTAAATGAAAGCAAATGTGTTCTGTTTATACACACAAGTTTTATGGCATAACAATTTTGTGGCCTTATAAGGATAAAAATGAATCAAATACACCCAGATGAATGGGAGCATAAACAACCATTACAAGACTAGGAAGAGTCACTGACATGTTATGTTTAGAAACAGCTGTTTATTCTAATATTTTGTCAAATAAATAAAGAACTGGCATTAGTCCATCTGAAAGTATCGTTTGCGTTGTTTGGCTGGGGTAGATGGGAGCAGGTGGTGGATGTGGAGTACACTTTACATATGGGTGCCAAACCCAAGGTGGCAGAGCCAGATGAAACTGCTGTTCAGAAACTGAGGTGAGTGCTTTGACATGATACCAAAAAACACCACATTAACCATTATACTGGTTATAAAACAAACAACGTAAATACACTCTGTTTCCCAGGTATGTGCCTCCTACATGGATGTTTGAATGTGATGAGGATCTTGTTCACTACTTCTATGACCACATTGGGAAGGAAGACGAAAATCTTGGCAGTGTGAAGCAATGCGTGACCAGCATTGATGTTTCCTCTAGTTCGGTACAAAAATTCAATTCAATTTTAGTTATATAGCACTTTTCACAATTTCATTGTTGCAAAGCAGCTTTACATGCATCATAGTTAAAAATTCTAATAATAATAGTAATAGATGAGAAAGAGAATATATAGACAGTATATTGTTTTATTGCAAGCTTTTCTCTAACTAAATATATACTATGTTAGATTGCCAGAAACTGTGATTTATTCATTCGAAGTATATTCTTTAATCTGGGTATATGTTATTGTAATATCATTGTCAGTACTGGAAATCTAAAATTACAATAAACCAGAACAGTTTGCAATAAAACCAAGATATGCAGAATATAGAGTATGCATGTTAAAGTATGTTACCAAAAAACATTTTTATTTACACAAAAGCAGCAGTCTCAACATTATGCTGAGAATCATGCGATTGACGGTCTGAAACGTACTTTATGCAAGTATGCGGTCCTGTTAAACATTGTGAAGTGTTATGTTGCTTCCTTAATAGAGGAAACTGACAGTGGAAGATCTGTATTTGTGTTCTGTTATATATTGTGACCTGACACATTGCAAGAACATATAACATTTACCTTGCAAAGGTGCCGTTTCAAACATATCAGATATTGTAGACTAGTTAGTGAGTTTGTTTATGTTTAAAGGAGGACCCCAGTGGTGGTGCAAACTGCCTGACAGATGGAGACACTGAGACATTCTGGGAGAGTGATGGCATGCAGGGACAACACTGGATCCGTCTGCACATGAAGAGAGGCAGTGTTGTCAAGTAAGGTCATCTGCTAATGACTATTTCAATTATTATTCATTTTCATGATTATATGTTATTATTTGTTTATTAATATGCGACTGAGAAAAATATTATGTATATAAATAAGGCAATGCATCTGTTTTATCATTTACACTGATTCTAAGATGGTTATTATTCTAGATTTTCTGTTTCTTTACATGCTGAATGTTCACATTCTTCGGTGTTTGTTTATTTTCTCCTTTAGCAAACTGATATTGACTGTGGACTCAACAGATGATAACTACATGCCTAAAAGAGTGACAGTGTATGGTGGAGAAGGAGACAACCTTAAGAAGTACAGCGACGTAACAATAGACGAGTAAGTCTCACACTGCAGCTGGGATCTTGCTTAACCTTTTTTCATAATTAAGTTTTGCAATTACTATCTCCCTCACAGCAATTTGATAGGAGAGGTCTGTGTACTGGAGGATATGTCATCACACTTGCCTGTTATAGAGATCAGGATTGAGGAATGCAGAGGTTAGATTCATTTAAGAATGACATGCTCCTTTATATAAAAGCGATAATACTCATGACTATTCATCCCAGTTCTTGTTTTTTACGGTGTTGTGCTTTGCTGTAGATGAGGGAATTGATGTGCGGATCAGAGGTCTAAAGATCAAATCGTCCTGCGAGCGAGACCTGGGCCTGAATGCAGAAGTGTTCCAGTCTCCCAACCTAGTGCGCTACCCAAGACTGGAGGGCACGCCCCCTGATGTCCTGTATCGGCGTGCACTGGTTATTCAGAGGTGTGTTTACACTGTTTATGATCAAATCAACTCTTTTATCATTGGTTGAGGGTAAAGGGTAAAAGATAAAGTTGTAGGTGAAGGTATGAGGCCTTCGGACTACTTTCAGTACAGCCTTAGCACTTGCCAATGCTGTCTTTGTTTTTATAGGTTTATCACACTCCTGGACAGTCTGTTGCCTCATATGGTTCCTGCATGGGACTACAGCCTTGGAACATTCAACCAGATCAAAGTTCGTATTTGCACTTTTAGGTTTTTATTCTACAACATGCTCTAGATTTCCTAAAAAAAAAGATGTTACTGTAATTTAAACACTTTCATTTCATGAAATATAGCATGTGCCAAACTGTCTTGTTATGTTTTAGCTTCACAAACTGTGTGTTCTCCCATTAGAGTATAAAGCAGTTCCTGTTGTTGTCAAAGCGCCGTTCTCCCCTCATCACTCAGTGCCTGAAGGACTCTGAGACCAGTAAGCCTAACTTCATGCCCCGCCTTTACATAAACCGTCGCCTCGCTATGGAGCACCGTGACAATCCCAGTTTGGACCCCACGTGCAAAAACGCTGTCTTTACTCAGGTAGTCTAGACAACAATATAAGCACAAAACCCATTTATTCAGAGTTTTACATGACATTTCATTCATTATACTTCATATTCAACTACAGAAAATAAACGTACAGTAAATACACTTTGTTATCATGTAGGTGTATGAGGGTCTGAAGCCTTCTGACAAGTATGAAAAGACTCTGGATTACAGGTAGTCACTCTCTATTTTTGTAGTGCTACTCATTGAATTATTCTATTGAACTTAAAGCAGACATTCATAAAAATGAATGTTGTCTTTGTGTTGCAGGTGGCCAGCACGATATGACCAGTGGTGGGAGTGTAAATTTATTGCAGAAGGCATCATTGATCAAGGTTGAATAAAGATAAGCCTATGTTTAAGTAGTTGACAGAAAAAACAAAAACACAATATCCAGTCTTCACCTGTGTTGTGTCTTGTAGGAGGTGGATTTCGAGACAGCCTAGCAGACATGTCAGAAGAGCTGTGTCCCAGCTCATCAGAATGCCCCATGCCTCTTCCATTCTTCGCTCGAACCTCTAACCAGGTAATGCTTTACTTTTACACCTTGTCCTGTTCTGTTGGCTTTTGGAGTCTATTTATCTGTGACTTTTTAATGAGACTCTCTCCTGTGTGTAATGATTGTAATCATTGTAAATGTTTTTTATGATATAATGTTATTAGGGAGCTGGAGAAGCTAGAGACTTTTACGTGCCGAATCCTTCATGCAGAGAATTCCAAAAGTTTGAGTGGATCGGGCAACTTATGGGAGCAGCTCTTCGTGGGAAAGACTTTCTGGTCAGTTCTTGCCTTGGTCTGCAGTGTTATTGCAGTAGTGCCGTTCATTTAATTCATCTATAATTTAGAGGTGGGTTTAATAATGTTTATGTTTTAGGTTCTGGCTTTACCAGGGCTGGTGTGGAAACAGTTAATTGGAGAAGTTGTCAGTTGGAGCAAAGACTTTCCTGCTGTTGACTCGGTGCTGGTGAGAAGCGCTGATGAAATCTCCCCATGCATATTTTTGCGCCTTTGTTCCACGTTTGGTGCTGACTACTTTCTTATATGAACTCTTGTGTGATGGAACATGTTTGGTATGATTCATTAGGTGAAGTTGTTGGAGGCTATGGAGCATATGGACAAGGAGACGTTTGACTTTAAGTTTGGTCAGGAGCTCGTATACACCACACCGCTGAGTGATGGACGACTGGTGGAGCTCATTCCAGGAGGCAGTGGAGTGGTGGTTCAGTATGAGGATCGCATGGAGTTCATACGCCTGGTACAAAAAGCAAGACATGAAGAGAGCAGAGAACAGGTATTGCCACATACAATAGGTCAATTTTGTCATAAAATAGCTGAAAAATGCCACGTTAATAGCAACATTTTTTGACGTAAACACTTCTTTAGCATATATCAAGTGGATATTTTTTAGATGGTCCCTTAAAATCATGTATTTAACCAAGACTGTGTTACTGCACTACAGATAGCAGCCATGCAGGCTGGACTGTTAAAGGTGGTGCCACAGGCTGTGCTGGATCTTCTGACATGGCAAGAAGTAGAGAAGAAAGTGTGTGGAGATCCAGAGATCACAGTAGAGGCACTTAAACGCCTCAGTAAGTCATGTACCAGCTGCCACATTTTCATATAATAATTTCCATTATACGCTGAAGTATAAAGTGCTTTTTTACTTTCTGTCAGCACGTTTTGAAGACTTGGAACAAACGGATGTCAGAGTGCAATATTTATGGGAAGCCCTCATGAACTTCACCAATGGTTAGTTCAATTCCTTGTGTATGAAAAGACTTGTTTCTAGTAATATTCAAAATAAAGTAGGCATACTTGATCATATTTATATTTTCTGTTACCAGAGGATCGGAGCAGGTTTTTGAGATTTGTGACTGGCAGAAGTCGTCTTCCTGCTCCAATCTACATCTTTCCAGACAAACAAGGGTAAGGAAAGGAAGTGCTATGTGAAAAACAGTATATTATCCTTTAGCTTGTGGCCTAAATAAACCGTGAGAAAATGCATTTACGTTTTTGTCCAGGTCTGAAATCACAGATGCACTTCCTCAATCTTCCACATGTTCCAGCACCCTTTATCTACCCAAATACCCAAGGTTCGTGTTTGTTTAGAATCATATAAATTTGAGTGAATTGAATAAGATTTGTCACAATGTTTGACTGTATTGTTTAATCTCAATTGACAGTGCTAAAGTTTGTGAAGAGAAGCTTCGCTATGCCGCATATAACTGTGTGGCCATCGACACAGACATGAGCCCTTGGGAGGAGTGACTTGATATTATCATGTTTACAAATTTTACACCAGGATTTTGTTTTGCATAAATTAACTGTAACCCTCAGCATCGTGCACATGACCATGTCTACAATATTGCCAATAACATCTGTACAGTATAAATAAAAATGTTATAAATGAACAAAGTCCCTATGTTCTCTTTATTATTTTGCCAAGCTTATAAATAACCATGATTGATTTTGCATAGTAAAGAAATGATTCTGTTGATCATGTTTTTATTACAACCTATAGATGTATTTGGCATTTGAGTGAGTTGAATTTAATAATTTCAGAATTCACTACAAAGCCTTTCCATTGTCAGCCAGGGAACTTCAAACACCATAACACATATTTACGGTGTAATGAAAAAAGGATTATGCCCCTGACATTACTTGTTTAATTTAATTAAAATGTTTATTAATTTATTACAGCAAAAATGTTATCGATATTCAATGTAGAATATGTAGCAGAGCTTCAATAAAAGCTGTGCACCTAAATAACCAAGCACCGTTTTGGAATATACAGTGATTTTCTTTGGCAAATAAATTAACTTTGGTTAAATATTTAAATGAACAAACATAAACAATTTCGAGTCACTAATTTGTACTTCGCAACAAAGCTTTGTGTTTCTAGAGGCTGTCGACCATACGAAAAATTTTATCGTTTTTGTTGTAAATTTGTGCTTACTAGTTGGTTCAGCATGTTTAATTTCCGTAAAATATTATAATACCGGGAATAGTTTATGCACCAAAGTACTAACAAGTGGCGGCAGTCAAGTGTTTTTACGTTGAACCGCCCCGATAGATGAACCTAAGAGAAGAACTACCAGCTACTCTCGCAATTTCTCGCGATACGTTGTTGCTTGAAACCCGCCCATGAGCCTTTGCGATTCCTCTTTCTAGCCGGCGCCTGAGAATGGGTACGTGTTTTCAGAATCTGATCGCTGGAACAATCCGTCATCATCCTCACTATCTGAAGTTAGCTTTGATTAATCTTGTTCTGTGGTATATGGCAAAAGTATTTTACCGACGATGTAGTTATAAATTGCACCGTCCGGCGTGTTTTTAAATCACTTTTGTGTGAGGAATTGGCAAAATCGTTGGAGACATGTCGCAAGATGGCTGCGCTCATGGGGTACAGTGTTCTCAAGCAACGTTTAGAGTATTATCTACTCTAGACGTGCACCGGAACGGGATAAGACTGTTAATACTATATTATATATATATATTTTTTACAATCCTCAGAAATTGAAGCGTCTGTGTTTGGAGGAGTTTCAGAAATGCGTTAGCGAAACATGCAGGAAGCGCATGTCAACCACTAGCCTGCGCGATATTTAAATTAGATTTAGACAAATTGTTTATGTTCACCAAAATTAATTTGTTGCTTATTTCTTCATTTGTGTTTGCAAAAGAGTTGAATAAATGTGTTGTGTTCTTCGGTCAGTTAATTCTTAGCTAATGTTAGCTTGGTGCTAAAGCGCATGTCTTGTCTGCCTTGGTCTAAATCGTGCTAAACTCTGTTGATCTACAGCACAGCTTGAGTGTATATGATGAATCCAATTGCGGAATCCGATTTTATTATGAGGATACACCTTGGAGAACTGAACACTCAAGTGTGCATTGAAAGTGAATGCTCTGTAACTGCTCAGATTTGTTTCTCAAACGTCTCTCTCAATCTCTTTGCACTATAGGTATCTCAAGGGACAACTGGCACAAACGCCGTAAAACCGGTGGCAAACGCAAGCCCATCCACAAGAAAAGAAAATATGAACTTGGGCGTCCTCCTGCAAACACCAAGGTACCAGTATGAGCACATGTAGCCATTATAAAAGTTCCTACTTGGCGATGTGAGTGATGTAAACAATTCCTTAGGGTGGTCAGTTTTGACCGTTTTGGTTAAATTTCTTGACCTACCAATGTTAGGATCAGTCATAGTTACACTGACACATGGACATAGCTCAGATTTGTGTCAATTGGTCGTGTGTGTGTATAAGCGTAATTTTTTTGTTCTATAGATTGGACCTCGTCGCATCCACACAATCAGGGTCCGTGGTGGTAACAAGAAATACCGTGCCCTGAGGCTTGATGTGGGCAACTTCTCATGGGGCTCAGAATGTAAGCGTTCTGTAAATGTGTAGTACTGTTTGCCAAAGAGATCACATGTGAGTCTTTCGATGATGATAATCTGTCCAGTTCTGCTACTGAATATATTTGATGGATATACTGTTCCAACTCTGAGAAAGCTTGTTTCTGTTGATCTAAAGCTGGCTTCAATTTTTTTTATGCTGCCATTAAATATGTATCTTTTAATTCCAGGTTGCACTCGCAAGACTAGGATCATTGATGTGGTCTACAATGCCTCTAACAACGAGTTGGTGAGAACCAAGACCCTGGTGAAGAACTGTGTGATCCTTGTGGACAGCACTCCTTTCAGACAGTGGTTTGAGTCACACTACGCCCTCCCGCTCGGAAGGAAGAAGGGCACGAAGCTGGTAAGCTTGGGTCATAAAATTGGGGTGATGCTTTTAATGTTGGTCTTTCTTTGATGATAACATTGTCCAGTTCTGCTACTGAATGAAAGTGATGCAGTTTAAGACTCTGAGGGAGACTTGCTTAAAAAACTAAATGAGTTTTTTTCACTTTGTGCAAAAAGAATGCATGACAAAAGTGTTTACACGTGTATTGTTTTTAATGCAGAGCCCTGAGGAAGATGAGATTCTGAACAAGAAGAGGTCCAGAAAGGTCCAAAAGAAGCTTGATACACGCAGAAAGACCAGCAAGATCAGTCCTCTACTGGAGGAGCAGTTCCTGCAAGGAAAACTGCTTGGTAAGTTTTGTTCCAAGGTCTTCATGTTATTTATGTGAAATATGATGAAACTTAACCAGTTCTGCTACTGACACAACAGTGCTGAATTTATAACTCTTCTGATACGCCCAAATGTTGAAGCAGCAACATTTAGTTATAGATGAAGTGCTTAATGCGTTTTCTTTTTCCCTCTCCTCCCCAGCCTGCATTGCCTCCAGACCAGGACAGTGTGGTAGGGCTGATGGCTATGTCCTTGAAGGCAAAGAACTTGAGTTCTACCTGAGGAAAATTAAGGCCAAGAAAGGCAAATAAATGTACAGCTCTCTTTGATACGACCATTAAAGAAAATACCCCAATCCAGCATGTCAAGTGTGTGCTCATTTCATATACTTAGTCTTAAAAGTTGATGAAAGGGCAGGTTTTCTAATGTTATTTCTATGCAGTCTGAGACAAGGGTGTGTTTAAGTGTTCTTACACTATTCTGTCAGAAAACACTTCTGAAGTGGAGGATTGAGAAAGTTAAGCAGTTGTTGTTATGCTGCATTAACTGGTTATAACCTCCTAGAAAAATGTCAAGTGTTGCTGTGCCTTGTTCTTGTTTACTAGTGTCATTGCAGTATTTGTCTACACTTGAAAAGGAACTAGAGAATGTACACATGAGTATTTAATTTAGAGTTCACATGGTTATAAAACTTTAAAAGAATACAGATTTAAAAAACAATGTGAATTACCAGGTAAATTTATATACAAGTATATAGTTCTCCAGTTATTTAAACTTTTTTTAATAAGTTATGTCTTGTACATTTATTGATATCCAAGTTTATAGATGCAGATGAAGTTTTATATGATGAACAAATGTTTATCAAAATAAGTTAAATTTCAGGAACGTGTGTAGTTTATCTAGGGTTCTTGGTTTGGTGTTTCCATTGTTTCAGGTGACCCCAGGGGTGGTTCATCGTAGCTCTGTTGCATTGACTTGTTTTGTAGCTGAGATGATGACAACATGCTGTCCTTCATGGGGGTTTCATGTGCTCTAACAAAGCGCTCATCCTTGCATTTTGCTCTACAGCACAGGCATCTCTGTTGTAAGCCCTTGCTCCTTTGCTTTTTTACATGATGTGCAGTTGGCCACACATTGACAGCAAGCATTGCTGTTTTGGGGGTTCGTACAAATTCTTCACTTTCATCCTCTAGTATCCTAACATTAAAAGGAATAATACTTCAGGTGGAGCTTATGAAAGTGCAAACAATCTAATATAAAGCCTGACCTTGTCATTAATTCAAAATAAAAACGTGTTGAAAATGAACTAAACTGTAACCAAGTTTTAAATGTTGGCAGAATTAGCATTACATGAAATGATTTTGTAACATTAATCACGTGCCTTGATATTGCAGATTAAATTATAACTTTTTATTGCAGTCATTTTACCTCATGTCATGTGCAGAACCCATAAAGACGGGTTTTGTTGTAGCAGACGGATATGAGGGACCCTTATCTACCCAGTATTTGTCCTTCTCAAGGGGAGGGAGATTTTGATACATGTCATCTACTGCTAACATAGAAACCTATATAAAATTCAGAGTTGTAAAAATAAAAAATTTGATACAAATTGATTTGTGGCCATATATTTATGAATTAACTCACCTGAATGTTCCGATCTATTAGTTGATTTGTTTCGAAATCATCATCATCTTCCCCAAATGGGTTGATGATAAGTTCCCCTACCTTCAAGAACACAATGCACCGTCAAAATCGCACCAGTTTGTCGAGCGAAATTTGACTTTTGCTTATTACACATCATACCTTTAACCAGCCAGCATAAAAGAAGAATTCCAGGAGAGTAAAAACTGGGACATACATGTCCAGATGAACACTGTGCTCCTCACGATTCTCAGGTTTAATAAACTGTCGCCCAATTAAAGAGAATGTAAAGAAGGAGTACACAGCCAATGTGACAACCTGCATCCAGATAAAACTGAAATGAGATTCACACAGTAAAATACACACACAAAATCCTGTTATATTTCATTTGGGATGCTTTACCTGTGTGTACACCAGAGGAATGCTGATCCAGTCATAGTGGAAGAGCATGCTACATTTTGTCCTGTAGTTATTCAGCTCCTGGAAAGAGGAAATTGGTCTGAATTGTTCGATCATTTCACATATACATCATGTTGACACGTTTAAACACACTTACGTCCATGAGCAGTCTCAACGCTATATCATCTTTGACACGGCCTTCTTTTCTTGCCTGTGATGCCAGGTTTGCAAACCACGTAAGGGGCATCCAGTATTTGTTAAAGTCAGAATAGAGATGGTTCAGTTTCTTCAGCTCCTCTACGGTCATAAATCCTGTGTTCGAAACAATGAATCAAATGAGTGTTTATCTGATGGTAACAATTAATATTCTGATGAATTTGCTTTTTTGAAAGATATGAGTTTGTACGATCCACTTCCTTGTGTTTAAAGGAAAAATTCACCCAAAAATGAAAATTCTGTCGTCAGTTATTCACCCTCTTGTCATTTCACACCTGTATGACTATTTTGAAGTAAGTTGATGACCATACAGCAGTGGCACCCATTCACTTCTATGGACACAAAACCAATGCAAGTGAAGGGGTGCCAGTTAACAACATTCTTCAAAATACTTTCTGTTGAATTCTGCAGAAGAAAGAAAGTCATACAGATTTGAAGTGACAAGAGGGGGAAGTAAATGATGACAGAATTTTCCATTTTTGGGTGAACTATCGCTTTAAGAGCAACTAAATAAAATGGCTCTTTGCCTAATTTGATTCATTCCTGGATTTTTTCCAGTAGTAATATCTTACCTGCCTCCACGATGTTCTCCAATGTTGGAAATCGCTTACGTACTCGTGTGCTGATGGAACGCAGGATAAGAACCGATGAGAGATTTGCGTACCTCATCAGAGTACGCCTCAGCAGACGTCCTCTTTCATCTGTGCCGTGAACATTTCCAGATACAACCATCATGAGGTTATCTGGCAGGGGAAAGCTAGTGTATTGACCCCACCAGCGCTGAAATGCCTGTGTGACGTAGAACCCTAAAACAAACCACAGACTGGTTTAACAATACAAGGAATCCTTGCATTAACACTAACTCTTGTTATACTCAAAATTATTTTGCTCACCTAGAACAAAGGACATAGGAATAAGTTTAGCAAACTTGTTGCAATGTCGAGCTAGTCGCTCAAATAGTTCCTGCTGATGGTTGTTGAGGACACATCTGTAAGATGCAACCCAATCCAAAAATACATTCAATGTATAAAATGTAACAAAAGGTTGGGTTCTGCCACCTTGTGTTTCCTAACTTTCAAGTTCTTAAATGCTCACTCATAACCATATATATGTATGCAAACGATACCTTTGAAGAAAACTTTGTATTTCTCACATTGACACTTTTTTTCCACATTCACTTTGAATATAAACATCTGGCAAATAAATGCATAAACTTTTGTTGTACCTGTACAGAACGCTGAAGAAGCCGTACAGTACACAGAAGACCAGGAATTCTCTGTACAAGAGCTTGTAAATGCTTCCTTTCCATCTGAACAGCAACTTTGAGAAGCCTCCAAACCGAGCATTAGCCACCTTGAGAGTGTAGGATACAGTCATAGTGCAACACTAGAGACAACACAAAAATGTCACTTAAAAAAAAATTATATTCTTTCTCTGACACGTTTATCATTGCACATCGATTCTGTCGAATTTTTATTCCACACCTCAGTGTTTGAAGCCTGTATTCCTTTGAGGAGACACAACACCTCTTGTCTTCTCCTTTATACCCCTCTCTTAAATATGGACCTATCAATCCATCCTGTGATTTATAGTTTGGGAACCCAGTTTAAGGAAGAAGTCCAGATAGAGATCATGATCATAGTCAGTTTCACATAGTTCTCATCATTTTTGAAGGATTAGTGTTGCATTCACAAACACAGTAAACTTCTCATTTATGACAGGGCATTTATCACTGCTTATGCATTTGCCAAATTATCTTTTAAGATTTTGTCATTTGTTTAGTTTCAGTGTTTCAGTGATTATGTACAAAAGACATGATTTCCAACAACCTTTGAGCAAACCACAGGCCCATCTGTCCCAGGAGGTCCATTGTGTAGCTGTATGTACAAAGAAAGGAATTTATGGGTACACATTAAGCATATACAATAAAACTTTTATTGTCTGAATGGCCTTAGTAAATAAAAATGATAGCTGATGCCATGTACAAAAAAACACATAAATTCAGCTGTTATAAATCCACTGTCACACGTCACTGTAGTAAATCTATTCTCGTGTGAACTGCTCAACACACCCAGTTAAATGCTGGGATTTTAAAGTAAGTAGCGCTTTTATCCAACTGGATCCAAATGAACTAAATCAGCAGTGAAGGTTAACTCAGGGAGATGTACATTGTCTTGAGAAGCATATTTTGTTAATACTCATTGCTATGAGGATATCATATAACATGTACTCATGTTGAGACTTTCTCATTAACAATGACTAAAGAATGTTCTCGGAGCAAATGAGGTTTAAAGGTTTAAAAAGAGGAAAAGATCAAGATTCTTCTTTTATTTTCCCAAAAAGTCCTGCAGATTTAAAACTGCACTTTATATCACGCTTCAACAACTGGCACAAGTGCATGAACTTCAAACAATCACTAGGAGGCGCTTTCCGCTACTATTACAGGAAAGATAGCTAACTGATTATTTTATTAAATCATCATATATTTTGTTGTTTTGTTCTTACACTGAAGGCTATGTGTCCAAAACATTTTATTTTGGCACAAATGAATCTGGCACAAAAAAGCTGGTCAAATGTATTTTGTATTCTGTTTAATGTCTTTGACTGTTTAAAGTTTAAACAGTCAAAGACATTAAACAGGTTGCATAATAGCCCCCCTCACATCTTTTAAAACCTTAAACATAATATAAAAATATTAAAACCACACAAGATAATAAAAAAAGGTCACCGACAACATTAAATACAGATTCACTTACAAATAAGAAAAACATAGCTTTATGTGGTCAATTTTTGTCTGCGGAAAGCATGAAACCATAAAACGTTAAATTAAAATTAAAAATTCTATTTTGAGGACATTTTAAGCACAATTACAATAAATAATAAGCAATTATGTCCAATATAAAATGATTTAGCAATGGGTTGTGTATTTCACTCAAATACTCATCTATTTTAGATAACATAGTTTAAAGCTGTTGTATTGTTTTGTTTGTAAAAATACAGCAGCTTAAATGTCTTTATTTTGCCACGAAAAACTATGGTAGCAATGATTATGGACATAACCTAATGAATTGTATTTTGAAATGATTATAATTTGGTTTAAAGCATCTAAATGAAAGACTAGTAAATTATAAAGCTTCATCTTGTGTGTGTTAGGGCAGGGTTGTAAAATACAGATTCACAACTGCGAAGTGTACACATACCCCACAATCTCTCTTTTTCTCTCTCTCTCTCTCTCTCTCTCTCTCTCTCTCTCTCTCTCTCTCTTCAAGCAGGGCAGGTAGAGATTCCTGAGGCCATTGCAGTGTTCCTAGTTTTACTGGGACTGAGTAACCCAATGCTATAATTACAAACTCCCACATAGGAGGAAATCAGAGCTAAGGTTTTATTACTGTTGAGTGATTTCAGCCTCTAATGAATAGGCTGGGTCGTAATGGGGACACAGAAGCTGAGAAATTGTGTCTTAGAAAGGCCAGTGTGAGATTGTGAAAGCGGTATATTTGCCTCATATTTGGTCCCTTAGGTCAGATGTGTCCAAAAACAGTAAACAAATATTAAATGTTCAGAACAAAAAGCAATGATCAGAACACATTAAGTAATAAAACTTTATCTAGAGAAAAAAATATCTTACAAGCACTAAAGGATAAATATCATTTAAATATGTTTAAATATCATTTAAAAAAAAAAAAAAAAAAAAAAAAAAAAAAAAACATTTTTACCCCTATTTTTCCTTTTCTAATGTTCTCTATATACTTGCTTATACTATCTTGACGTTGTATTTGAAACCTTGTATTACTAGCACCTCTCGTGAATATTGCTTACTTAGACGAATCGCTTGCTGTTTTCCTCAATTGTAAGTCGCTTTGGATAAAAGCGTCTGCCAAATGAATAAATGTAAATGTAATGTAAATGTAAATATCACGTGTTCTTATCTTAAGACCAACATTCACACTGAAAATCATATCCTGGGTTATAATTATAATGCAATGACACGTCACTAAATTGATTCTATTGTCACTCAGTACGACTTTCAATCTAATGTATTTCAATACGAAGTATCTTTCATGTGTAAATATGAATAAATATATTAACATAATTTGATGGGAACTTACCTATTTTTAGGAGGTGGCTCATTCGTATAAATTTGTAGGATGTTTTAGTAGAATTGACCTTGTCCCTGTGTGTGACATTAGGTTTAGGTATGGGGTTAGGGTGGGCCTTTATTTTTTTGGGCCTGTGATTTAAGGGTTTGGGTTGAGATAGCTTAGCCACTTCATAAGATATATGTGCCAATTCCCCTGATATCAGGTTATGAATATGTATTTGTATATATATATTAGTCGTGCTGACTTACACAAAGAAAGAAGTGAATTTGTGTCTATGAACACGAATCAATGGATTCTAAATTTCGTGACTGTCACAAACTGCTGTGAGACTAGGATAGATTATACCAAATTTGGAACTAGATATACTGTATGCTAAAATTTTGTTCATAAATTTGACCCATAACATAACAAACTGAATGTAAATAGCCACTATTAGCCACTAGTCGGTATTAGTCTAATAAATGTTTGATGTGTGTTTTGAATGTTAAATCTGGTTTGCTGAGTCAGTCTCATTTGATCTTAAATAAGTTTTCAATTTAAATAGTTCATACAGATATTATTTTAATTTAGAGTATTTTATTAACACAGTAAAGGTCAAAATTGATCAAATTGATGTACACCAAACAAATCTAAATTTTCCAAGTTTAGCAGTCAAACATAAAGCCAGTGACTATTCTTGCCAGATCCTAAAACTGAATAGTCCTTGTTTTATATGTATAATGTGACATATTAAATAACCCTTTGTAATATGCTATGGGAGATGGAGATAAATACAAGCTCATCATTTACATTTACATTTAGTCATTTAGCAGACGCTTTTATCCAGATTAGGAAGCATCATGCATCGAAACTTTGGCAAAGCACTTGGTTCACTTACGTTTATCACAAAGAATCTCTTGATCTACAAGTTTTCCTTGAATGCAAATAAAGCTAAAAATGTTCTTCTTCAGAATATAATATACAAGTTATATGTGACACCAAATACATCTACACTGTAAAAATCGAAACGATCTAAAACTGCACAAATGAGAAACAAAGAGAGCAAAGATACAAATTTCGATACAATGTAAATATTGAGGCAACAGCTATATAATAGCTTATCTTGGCATCAGACTGATAGGGTCTGCAAACAGGCACATTATCCTAGCAGTGCAGTAATTTATTCATGTATGGAAATGTAAGGTTTCGCACTGGTTCAGTAACTTCCTTTTTGGTACAAATGTTCATTGTACTCTGCAACACATCATGACCAGTCATCCAACAGATACAAAACTCCAATATACCTGACAGTATGACAACCAAACACATGTTCCTCTGATGTCACGAGAGGTCCACGCTCTCATACTCCCCGTGATCGGAGTCTTCGATCTCGATCCCAGGTACCAGGCTGTAGTATTCAGTAGACTGGATCATGTACGCTTTCTCCCGATCAGCCGAGTCTTTCATCACCTCAGTTACACTCACTGCGTCCAGGTCCTGTTTGCCAGCAGTTCCTTCCGTGGAGCAAGTGGACGGCGGGGGTGCCAGCGAGTCCACCGATCCCAGTTTGATCTCCACTTCCTCGTAGATATCCCGAGTGCTGCCCAGCAGGTGGGATGAGGGCTGAAGTATAAGATGGTTCCTCAGTATGACATCCTTTCTGTCAACAGATACAGCTGACTTGCCAGTGGGCAGTTTGGCATGTGGCAACCATCCGTTGCACTGCGAGTTGTTGGATCTTTTGCGAGCAGGGCTGAACGATGATGTCTCTTTCCTCTTCTTCTTCCTGCCACAGCACCAGCAGAACACCAGACTGAGGAGGACAAGCAGAGGCAGCAGGATGAAGAGAGGGGTCAGGTTGGCCAAGTGGCACACGTCACCGCTCTTTAAAGACCATACTGTCCGTCCGGCTAGACTTTGAGGAGACTCACAGGTCAGATTTCCCACAAGGTCTTGAAGGCTACTAGAGTTGTCATGTTGAGCACCCTGGAGATTCTCTAACAGCGAGCACGTGCAAGCCCAGGGGTTCTCTAACAGCTCCAGATGTTGTAGCGAAGGCTTGAGGACTGAACCCGGAAGAAAGCTCAGCTGGTTCCATCCGAGGTTCAGCACCTGCAACTGTTCGGAGTTCTGCAGAAATCGCACCGGCAGACCTTTCAGATAGTTCTTCTCCAGGTCCAGCACCTCCAAATGATAGGCTTTGGCAAGGAAGTCAGCTGGAAGAGATGCCAGTCTGTTCTGACCAAGATACAGCCTTCTCAATAATGTGGAGGCATCTCCAATGTCACTGTGATCAATATGACTGATATTACAGTTAGTTAGGTCTAAAACCTGCAGTTTTGGTTTAAATATGAAAGCAGACCAGGGCACCTGGTTGAATGTGGATCCTGAGTGGTTTAAGCAGCAAGCGTCATTGGATACAAATGATGGAAAGCGAGTTAAAACGGTGGCTGTCGGACACCCACATCCTCCGGTGTTTCCTTCAGTCATGTGCAGCATCTGGAGAATGCCCATCGCACATAAGATAAGACCTTCAAAAAAAAGAAAGAAAAATTCAAATGAGAAAACATTACGTTTACATTTATTTAAAGGTTCACCACACGTAAAGCTTTTAAAATTCACCAAAAAACTTCAGTCATTATTTACTCACCCTCATTCTGCTTTCAACCCAAATGTTAGAAAAAATGTTAAAGACTTACAGCTTAAAGTTGCTTTAACTTACAAAGACGTTTTAAACAGTAGTAATGTTGCATCATTTTTTGCAGTGAAGGTGAATAAATTCTTCACCACTAGTGGCACCAAATATGGCACCAAAATATTATCGTATTTTCACTTTTCATTATTCTTTTACCCTCCCTGTAATGTATGCAACTGATATCATTGGTTGAGCCATTTGTAAACAAATCAGACAAACATAGAAGTATTTCGATAGCTCCACAATGTTAAACTTTTCAGTAAATGAACCAATAGATTCATGCTACATTTAATTCTACATATGTGATGAGATAAATCTCAATCTGTTATGTTCTTGCTTGACCTCCAGGGATCTGCTAGTTCATCTGAGAGGTACAGATCCCGTGTGCATAGCAACCTTGCCATGGCTTCTGCACTGTTGTCATTTGTGTGAGAGTTGGCATGGCAATGAAGTGAGTCTGGGATCAGGAGTCCACGGTTTTACGGAGAAACATCTTATCTGGCAACCATGCTGCTCACGCTTGGTTGGGAACTGAACAAATATGTAACACACACATCCTTTGATAGCTGGGGTGCAAAACTGTAATATAATATAATATAATATACAACAATATCTTATAAAATCAGCTCATACATTTTTAGATAATAATACAGTTTGGTATATTTATTGGTCTATTTATTATCAAATCTGTTATTTTAAGAAGCTGGGTCTTAACTTGTCTTCGACTGTTTCTAGATAACAAGATAAGATTGTTTTCTTCTGCTGTGAAGTCTGTACATGTTTTTCTCCCACAGTATACCATCAGACTTTCCTGACATAAACAATGGGAGTGGAATGTGCAAAGCCCATGACAACGCAGAGGTTCCACATCAAGAACCCAGCTAACTGACCCTACAGACCCAACCCACAAGCCTGCATGCAAAACTGCTGAAACATTCATTTCAGGACAGATATCATCAACAGGTGTTTGTTTACACTGATCTGACTATTTCATCTGTTTATCACCTCACCTCACAAACATCTTTAAATAGATATTGTTAAACAAATCTACCTTTTGCGAATCTATTCTTTCAACTATAGTATAGTAATTCAATAAAATGATGTCTTCACTTGGAAACAAATTCATACATATTTACATCAATAAATCTGGCAACTCTACATCCTTATGTGTGCTGTGCAATAAAGAAACTCCTAAACAGTGAAAATCATTACACTCATTCTGAATGCTTGTGTTATCCATTTATTGTGCAATGTGGATCAATTCAGTGAGGTTAAAGGTAAAAGTTTTCAAGCTTGTTTTCAATGTTTGTTTAGACTTGACTAGTGATACATATGTGTCACATATGTAAAAGTTACCGTGTCAATGTTACAACGAATATAAACTTATCCATCATGATCTCATCCCAGAACAATGAGCGCTGCTACACCCAGTCCACCAATTTCCTCTCAGATAGCGGATCTTTTATTTCACTCATGCGCAACTACACAATGAGTCTGGTTAACGCTGATAAAACAACAATAAATCAATGTAAACACCATTCAAATGAAACTGCAATGTGCAAAACGTCAACACAACAGGTTTCTCGTTCAGGTATTAACTTAAATTGGCCTGAAATAAACAACAATTTGACAACAACATGCGTGTTTATAATTTATGGTCAGCTACCTGTGCAAATACTCTATACTAGTGCAAGTAGTATGTAAATGTGACGCTTACCTTCACGTATCATTACTTGACCTGTTGCGTCGTGCAGTGTCCTGTAAAAGAGCTGCATGTCATTCAAATCACTGGGATACACAACCCTCAGAGCAGCGGCTACTGTAACTGTATGTGTGCACTGCTGGGCGTGTCCTCATCCATAAAACACTGAGCGGAATATGGAAACTCTCCCTCCTGTGTGTGTGTGTGAAGACTAAATGTAAAGACGTTTTGAAGTGTTCTTTTGTGCTCTTAATACTGGTGTTTACTTGTATTATATAGCTAGAGTTGCTTTTATTTAGTTCATGAACATCTCACGTGTAAATTATTTTGGGAAGCACAGTATAATATATGTATGCAATTCAATAGATACAATAATAGATGCATACAACACAGGACAATTTTTGACCGATAGATGGCGCAAGCGGAGCAGCCAATGAACAGGCCTGACGGGCATATAGACCTACAGATATTTTATTTATTTGTTATCATTTATTGTCGTGTCGTTGATTCTAATATAATTACACATATGATTATAGTGGCTTAAATTTGAAAATACATGTGTTTTGTATAAAGTTTGATTGACATCTTTAGGCAAGTTATCTCAGTCTATGAGTTTGTGATCCAGCTACTTTTCTCCGGAAAATCAGCCTATTGACAAGCAGTAATGTTTTATAGAATCCAGCGATGCAAAAGTCTATAAAACATTATATTTAAAAACCCTGTAAACTTCTGCCAATGTTACTGGTTAAATCTAACACCAGATGGCAGCATTTCACAGGAAAAGTTGGTTTCGCAAACTGAAACAGGCAATAAATATCTTGTACTTTTTATATAAAACACTTTTAATGGGAGTACAAAATATCGTACTGAAACCTGAGCATAGGCTACATGGTTCACAATGAACTAACGGCGAGGACTTATAGAGAATTAATGAAGTGCTAACATACAACTGCCGTTAGTATAGGCTAACTGGGTTAGTACATCACTAGTTCTGATTTTTTAAAGGGATAGTACACTCCAAAAAATCTGCCATCATTGTTCGGTCTCATGTTGTTCAAAGAGAAATGCATCAGTGGTTTTGTGTCCCTACAATGGGGTCCAACATTACCAGCATTCTTAAAAAAAATCTTCATTTGTGTTCTGCAAAAGAGAGAATGTCATACAGGTTTGGAATGACATGAGTAAGTAATAAAAGAATGTTCATTTTTGGCAAACTATCCCTTTAAGCATTATGTATCTATCTGTAAATCTCTGTTTATAGTAATAGCCATCTGTAAATCATGGTCATAGTACATTTCCATCTGTAAATTACTTCTGTAATATTTATTTATGTAATTTATGCAACCACTGTATATCCTGCACTTGCTGCTATTGCACTTCTGGTTAGACCTAAACTGCATTTCGTTGCCTTGTACTTGTACATGTGTAATGACAATAAAGTTGAATCTAATCTAATCTAATGTATAATGCACCAGTAGCCTACATTGTGGTAAAATAAAAAAATAATACACTGATAAAAGGTTCCTTTGGAATTACTCAATTTAATCATGTAGGCCTACATCGGTTCCACGCGATTTAATTAAATTTGTTTAACATAACATTTAACATTTTTTATGTTATACAAAATTTAATTAAATCATGTGGAACCGATGTACATGATTAAAGTAAGTAATTCCTTTTTTTCCAGTGATAGCCTACCAAATAAATCCATATTCAACAATTGCATGCTTTTTGTTATTTATTTATTTGATATGGCCAAATGGTGCCACCATGTGATGTGTTACAGGCATCACATGAAAAAATACAACAAAATTATATAACAAATGGTGTCATGTGACCATCTCAATGTAAACAGCATCTCTCCTCAACACTCTAGGCACATTAAACACAAAAAAATACAGTGTGCAGAAAACAAGCTACAACATCAGTGCCAAAGCAGGGGAATTTCAGTCATCAGTCTTATCTCTGACTCACTGCTCAAGGAATCTCAGAGAGGATGTGGCCCCAACACAGTGTTGAGCGCATATTTCTGTTTAAAAAACCTTCAGACAGTTTCACTTTTTCAAGGATCCTTGCCGTCATGTCCCCCACACCTTACAAATCACTCCTACGCTGTTGTTCCCAGTTATGGCGGATCAAAGCTGGTGCTTACTTCTCCAGCTACAGAGAGCAGATCTGACTGAGGCAGCGGTCATAGATGCCAGCCGGAACAGAGCAGGGAGGGGGGTGATTTCCCGACGAGGCGTCCTGGGTCAGACCGAAGCCTGCAAATAGCAAGAAAAGTACCAGAATTAGACCTGGGATGGAGGCGAGGAGCTGATGTGAGATGACTGACACTTACCAGATGAGTTTACACAAGTAAAAGGGAATCCATTTTGGTCAAAATTGTGCAGGTCTTCTCTTCCGTTACTGGAAATGTGCTCGAGTCGATTACAAGAGGCCTGAAAAACTAGGCAAAGACACAAACATGAGAAGACAGAATTAGCTAAACACAATTAAATAAGATCTGTTTTCAGTTTTATTTGCACAATGCTTGATATAAGTTGATTTTATTATTCATCTGTGGCTGCGAAACCAAATTTATACATCCTTATTTTCCCAATAAAAGAACAAGCATCTTTTTTACATTAAATCACATCAATATTTAATTAAAGGATTTCTGGACCATCCTAAAATTCTCATTGTGTTTACAGAGGGATCTAAACATCTCCTTTCCAGCCTAGTTTTGGTTAACATGCACGTGGATGTGATTAAATGATCTAATTTGGTGGTTTTCGAGCTGTCGTTGAACGCCGATTTAAAAGAGCCAGATTTAAATCATTACCACTTGTTATTATAATTTAACCACATAGACAATGGGAAACCAGCGAATGCAACCATAAATTTTTACCGGCAACAATGGCTCCCTTCATGAAACACTCTCTGTGTTCCCGTAAGAGAAGACCTTCCTGTAACAGGCCGTAAAAGCAGCTGAAGGAGGTATTTGTCCCACACTTCAGTCCACCTACTTTGCTGACTAACTCAGCCTCATTTTATAAAGTTAATGCATATTCCAACACAAGTGCCAACTGGTTGGTTTTCTGGAATATATTCGTGAAAACAAGTTGCCATCCCCAATTAATTTTTTTTAGATGCTAATGTGTAACATGGAACCGCTTTACTTACCTTGGTGATTTATTGGTAGTTCATTAAACATTTGGTTGAGTTTTTGATGTGGGCTTTCAGAGATGGACTGTAGCTCATTGGTACCGTTGACCATGTTGATTCCACAAAGCAACTGAGAAATGCTGAAAGAACAAAGCAGTTAACTTAAAATCAGACAAACTGCCTAAAAATGCCTAAAGAGCATGGGTAAGTACTTATCAAATGTTTACATACTGTAAGTCGCTTTGAAAAATGCAGAATAATGGAATCAATAGTTCACAGATATTTCTACATGACTCCAGTCATATAACCAATGCAAGAATCTTCATATTTTATACTTATTCCTCCAAATCTTGGAGAGCCACACCACACTCGCTAGCCTGTGAAGAGCCATCGTGATAAACTTCATGTGGAGTCCAGCATTCAGACTGATGGCATGGTCTCTTACAGAGCGGCCGGAGGGAGTTTGGCCCAAATGATTTCACTGTTACTTATAAACAAGAGATGCTCTTGTCAATATCACTCACATCTTCTCAGATTATTCTGCACTACAGTGTCAACCAACCCGCTCCAAAATGCTATTTTAAGAACAACTTACTTTATCAACTTCCTTTGATGTAAAAATGATATTGAGGTATGGGCAATCTTGAATGTGACTGGGTTATTGTCAACCCAACATTGGGTAAAAAAAGGGGACAAACCTAACCAGTGGGTTAAAACAATCCCACATTTTGGGTCTAAACAACCCAGCATTTAGGTTAAATTACAAACCAATTACAAAAGCATTTTAAACAACAACAAAAAAAGAATGCATGAGAAGGGAAAAGGGAAGAAAAATAATAGTAGAGCTATGAAATAATAACAGGTATGAATAAAAACATATAATGTGTGTTAATTTTTGCGAAGCTTTGCATGTCTGCATCTTATTATTTAGTAATAATAATAATAAATTAGTGAATGAATTAAATTTGAGAAAAACTATACTAGGATACTTGTTGGGTGTGTATAATGCTTTAAAATGTTTAATATTTTTATCTCTATTTTTATTGAGTGACAATTAAGACGTTAAGACGTTTTAAGTTATATATATATTGTCATACCGCAACATTTACTGCCCTGTTTTCCTATCTGGTTTTCCCTAGTTTTATTTTATATAGAAATTCAATGCACAAAACCATGCCGGATGTCTCCGAATATATATTTTACTTAATTTAAATGCAAAATTCAATAATCCAGAGAGGACTTTTCAGTTAAGTGAACAGAAAGATATCCAGTCATGTGCCAGGTCTTCGGTGTTGTCACTTGACATCAGTGGTCTCAGCAGCTCTGCCGTGTGTCCCACAGAGCGTCTGTCAGCACAAAACTCAGCTCCACTCTTCATATTTGGACAGATAGCTTCTCTATAGGCACAATCTCAGCCGGCTGCCAGCACAAGCGTCAGGCAGGAATGAGAGGAATCTTTCACGCAGCCTTTAAAAATCTACCAATCACACTGATTCTCTGCTGGGTTCATGGTGAATTATTTTTAGCCGGCATGAAAGACTTGGATGGTAAGGTATTCTGTCATGTTCAAGAAACCCATTAAATGATGAATGGAACGTCCACCTTGAAAAATATTTGATGGATCTAAGTACACAGGTGGAGGAAAATTTTGAATTACTACCAAGCACAAACCAACTGGACAATAATAATAATAATATAACAATAATATTAAATGTTAAAAAAAGGTTGGACGAGTATACAAAAGCGTGCAATACAAAGCATAAAACATGGGAAAACATAGACCTTTGTGGATGAAACCAATACTGGGCTGCAATGATTCATATAATCACCAAGACATAGCCTATGGTCTTGCATCAAAGCTATTTAAAATGCTTGTTTACAAGTCTGTGGAATGAGCTTTTACAAAGGCATGCTTAAGGTCTTACGTAACACAAATGACACTAATGCCACAAAGATGAAGAGCTTTGATGAGTGTGTCTGAATATAATATACAGCCTCTAGACTTACAGCTATTCAGTCCCAGCATGCAACATGAAAAGTCTCCCCAAAAAAGTTGCTAAGAGAAAGAGCAAATGTAAAATGTAATTTATTAATTTGAGGTCATAAAACTCATTGTAATTATAAAACAATTTGCAAATTTCACTGTATGAAATTGTTGTTTGAGTGTATTGTATATTAAGATATTGTGCTGTACTGTACTGTATACTAAACTACCAAACTACTATTTTTTGCCAAGAACTCTGAATGACAAAAACTAATAGAAATTCCAAATGATACCCTTGCCACACAAATAACTCAAGGTTATCTATTATAGTATTATTTCAAAAGAAAAACCATATACACACATTTACACATGCACAAACAATAATTCATAAGTCAGTTCAAATCTGTCGTATTAAGGTTTTGAAATAACAATAATACTGAGTAATCAAAGCATCGATGTTTCTGTCACTTAATATAGCTGGAGTGTCAAGTCAGATTTGCATATATGTTGTTATTTACATTTAGTCATTTAGCAGACGCTTTTATCCAAAGCGACTTACAAAGAGTTTAGTAAAACACATTTCCTGTTTATGGCCACAGTTCTTGGTGTTTATGTCACATCACTTCAATAGTAATTGCTAAAGAAAATGATCACATACAGTACAGTGGTCTCCATCTGAGATTACATTAAATATCAGGGATTCAGAATTGAATTCAAACCTGGAATCAAAAGTTTTTTGGCAACATGACATAAACTTAACAATAATATTTAAGATTTTTTAAATGTTACAGGTCAATAGTCAAATGAGCAAACTTGCGGCATTGACCATGAACTCCTGTCCTTGCTTTCATTTGAAACACATGATACTTTGTGAAACACTCTGGAGTCATGTTGGGATAACACAGATCATCAGGTTTTTCACAGACCTGTATAGAGCTCAAAATCTTACATTTACGTACATTTTCAATTCATATTTTTTAACAGGAATGTTGATAAAATAATTTGTAATGACAAAAGCATTGCAAGTCATTATAAGGAAACCAGTTTTCTTAGTGGCTTATTGTCCTATGTATTCTCCTTCTGTACACTAGTGGAAAAACAAAAGTTCACAATTAAACTCTGTTTGTGGGGACATCATAAAAATCCCAAATTGTTCCTGAAAAAATATGAGATTAAAATGACCTAAAAATATACGTTTACAATATAGAAACAGATTATATAAACATCAATCAAATCCCTTCTCACAGTAATAGCAACAGAAAAGGTCACGATTGACTGTGTTTTAAAAAGACTCACGCAAACACTCAATGATAATATTTTTCAAATTAAGAAACATGTGTTGCTTCATAATGGGAAGAGAAGATTTGCTTCAATCACACTGGCCTTGCTCTTTTATTAGGCCCCTCATAGGCACATGTTAAGTGCTCTGACTGAGGCAAATATGTGCATTGCAGATGGACTTTTCCATCCAGTGACAAATAGCCAATTAGTCACAAGTAAAATTGTTCCCATATGCATCAAACAAGCAAACTGCTCTGTTTCATGCCGTTTGTTTGAGAAAAAATGTACGTTTCGCAACATTCTCAAGTTTGTCCGGATTCAGTCAACAGCTATCAAACTTAGAAGTTCTGCCAGCGATTTGGATTGCAACACTTTTGATAATAGTCATGTTTATCATGCCCATACTGACAAATGTGTTGAGACTCACCTCGGCCGACTGATCTTGTTATTGGGCAGATGGTTGTGACGCATGTTACAGTGTCTGTTTGACTGGTCCAGACTCATACTGATGGATGTTGTTAAGTTTCTGCTGCAGGAGTCACTGTCCTCTGAGTACGCTGTAAACACAGAACAATCACAAATAAGATTAAACACATTTTTTGTAGCTCTTCCGTTAGATCTGCATATGTGCTTCAATACTCCTGAAAATTGATAGGATTCCCTTTTAGAAGATACACGTATATACGTTTCCTTCTCTCAAAAATAATGATGACTCCTTTCCTAAAAGAGCAGCCTAATAAAAATAATAAAAGCCTCTTAATATTTGAATAATAAAATTGAATATATATTTATTATATTTTAAGAAGCTTTTAATGTTGAACTTAAAATGATCCAACACAAAGATTTCATGAAATTTCAAATTCATGGACACAAATTTCCCCTTTTTTTCACTTGGCACAACTTTCATTCGAATGTATTGTAGAGGTGCTGTGTGTAATATTAAGGAGGATCTATTGACAGAAATGCAATATAATATGCATAACTATGTCTTCAGAGGTGTATAAAGACCTTACATAATGAAGCATTATGTTTTTATTACCTTAGAATGGGTTATTTCTATGTATATACACACGCGGTCTGTATACTGGAAGCCGTGCTGCTTTTAAATTTGATGTGCCATAGCATTGAACTGCATCCCAGCATAGTGTTACATAGAAATTTCTGATCCTCCTGACCTAGACATTTCTCCAAATCATCTGAAAAATGAGTAACACAGACAGTGCTCCCAGCTCAAGTTATTAACCTCTCACAGAAATGATTGAAATTGAAACACTGAGCTGTTTGTTGCTCATTCTGCAGAACTAGACCACTGAAATATCTGTGGCTTCTGTCTGACTGCAACATCTCTCAGAAAAGCAGTGAGCCGTCTGAGACAATTATAGCCGACAGCACTCCTGGATTTTCACTTCAGGTGTCGGTTCGTTGCCTTGCACCGTCTGACAGCTTCTTGACTCAGTCACAAGCATTTGAAGGCAAAGTGTGTGGAATGGAAAGATTCTGGAGAGCGTGAGGGACATGCGTGGAATGGCCGCTTGCCCACGGTAGGTGACCGAGGAAACACTGAGCTTTTGAACGTGTCGGAACAGCTGATGTCAGAAATAGTACATAGTGCAATGATGGGTATAGGGAAATGAAGGGAGTGGATGGGAGTCACAGGTCTGAGCACCAGCATCTGTAATGTTTTCATGTTTTATGCGTCTTAAGCGGTTTTCAACGTTCAAGAAATTTCATCTTTATTTGTCATTCCTTGCGCCAAATCCATGTACACCTGACTTCACTTGTTATTTGCACTAATGGACTGTCTATACATAACATTTATGTTCATTTGCACTACCAGACTGCTCATTTGCACTGCCAACTGTTCATTTACAGTACCGACTGTTTACTATGCATCTTGCACTCCTACACTTTAACTGAAATATGCAATAACTTCTTCCACTGCACTGTTACTTAGATAGCTTCTGTCCATAATTTATTTGCACTACTCTATATTCATCGCACTGCTGCTCACCATAGCCTAACTTATTGTATACATCCACCTGTAAATTTCTGTTTATAGTAATAGCCATCTGTACATTATGTTCATAATACATATCCATCTGTAAATCTCTGTTTATAGTAATAGCCATCTGTATATTATGTTCATAGTATATATCCATCTGTAAATCTCTGTCTATAGTAATAGACATTTGTATATTATGTTCATAGTATATATCCATCTGTTAATTTCTGTCTATAGTTAGAGACATCTGTAAATCATGGTCATAGTACATTTCCATCTGTAAATTACTTCTGTAATATTTATTTATGTAATTTATGCAACCACTGTATATCCTGCACTTGCTGCTATTGCACTTCTGGTTAGACCTAAACTGCATTTCGTTGCCTTGTACTTGTACATGTGTAATGACAATAAAGTTGAATCTAATCTAATCTAATCTAATGTAAAAAGTTTTACAGGTCTTCTATCGTAGTCTGAAATTCAGCATGGTTAGACCCAAAGACCCACTAAGAGTATGCTTACCAGTAAAGCTTTCCTGGTGAATGTTAGTAAGGGAGCCAGAACACCTGTGGTCTGGGCTATGTAGAGCAGGAATAGAGCCATGGAGATGCTGTAGGCCAAGGCACACATCCACAACTTCCTGCTCCACCTTATTGCGTAGCTGGCCCTGTCAAAGCACACAAAACATATACACAACATATCTACGCTGATGTTCAGCATGATATAGAGAACCTAAACAACCTTCAACTCAAGCTCATGGGTTTGATTCCAGATGCATGTAGATTCAAGATTCAAGATTCAAAGAAGCTTTATTGGCATGATAAAATAAATCTTACATTGCCAAAGCACAGGAAAATTAAATATAAACATTCTTTACAATCTAGGTTAAGATAGAAATAAAAGTATATAAGTATCTATATATACATATCAAGTATGTCTATCAAGTAGAAAAAGAGCAAAGTATTGATTAAAGTTCTCAGTGAGAGTGACAGGATCCTGTCATATAGTGTCAGTTTGTGTGTGTTGTGTCAGTTTGTGTGTGTTGTGTTGTGTTGTGTTGTGTCAGTTTGTGTGTGTTGTGCTGGTTGTTCTCTTGTCATGACAGGATTTGACTCATTAAAATGCGTAACATTAATAATACAGTAAGTTGGATTAAAGCATCCGCCAAATACAAAAGTGAAAATATGCGTTTTTTTCCCCAGCAGGTACGGCTTGACTGAAAGCACATCAGAGTCTCATTGAGGCTGCAACAACTTTCTGTTGTTAATTCGTCTTTGCATTCATTGAAGCATGTTTGCTATTTGCATGTCACATCTGGCCTCTTGAGGAAACACAACTGCGCTGCTTATTAACTGTATTACTGGAACACATGTGTTCTTGCTTAGAATGCCAAAGCCATGGGAATACACAAAGATCTCCTTCATCCTCCTTTGTTCATAGAGCAATAAAAGCCCATAAAACAATAGGCCTTTTCATCAAGGATGTTGGGGATGAAGATTACTGATGAAGTTAATGTATTAAGCAATGTGACTTCATTTATCAGCTTATCTAATTAGATGCACATCGTGGGGGGTTTATTTTGCAGCATTAAGTTATTGAGTAGAGCTGGGCTTGTTTCTTCTATAAAACTAACATACACTTGAAATTGTTACCTTGTCCTGTGTCTGCAGGGCTTTACCGGAGTGGGCCTTGACGTGTTTGCGCAAGGAACTGGGGTCCGTGTAGCGTTTGGTGCAGCCTGGGAGCTGACATGCATACGGTTTCTGCCAAGAATAAAGCAAAATTGAACGATGAATAAGTCATGCTAATGTTTTATTTGAAAACCTTGTATCTCCGTTTTTTTACATAAGTCTTTACTATTGGTCACCCTTCATGTTGGTTTTGCAAGTATTTAACCAATTAAAAGTGGCAACATTGACAACACAGTGTTCAATTGATGGAAAATGCAGTGTTTTTCATTTCTTGTAAAGTGGCCAATTTGAAGATACAAGCTTTTAGTCTATCTGCGACTGTTTGTTGATTTAAAAGCAATGAATTAAAATATAAGGCAAAATACGTGTACACCATTTAAAAGTTTAAGGTCACTAAAATGTTTTTCATAATGTGTATGCTAAATTGTTTGAATTCACAAAAATGTAATTAAAAAACATATTAGTCAAAAAATGTTTTTTAAATGTGTAAGGCTGGTGCCACGATGTCCGCACCACATCCTGAGAAACACAGATTATCCAATACAATGAACTCCCATGAGTTTGCATCTCCATCTCAGACAGCCTACAACAACAAATGATGCTTTCAAACTCACACCTTCACATCTGTTCTCTTCTCCCCCTCTCTCACTAAACTCAGAGCACCTCAAAGCTCACCTATGAACTGGGTATAACAAATATCATACACTGTATGAACAAAGAATCTACATATGCTTGTTTTCCAAATGAATCAATGTAATGTAAATGCATGTGCATATTTAGTATCATTTAAAAGGTACATTTCTCAGAACACACAGCATCATGTTTTTCCTGTGCCTTTTCTATCAGGTATGCATCTTAGACTCGTAGACTCATTTTTGAGTATTTCAAGTTTTGGTTTCATATTCTCTGAATTGTTTATGTAATTGGCATGAAACATATACCTGACTAATAAATTTGTCATGTTTGAACTTATTCTGCATTATTCTGAATTGATATATATATATATATATATACGTAAGCAGTTACCGTTACATCCATGTTACCACAAATCCCTGTTTCAGGTTAGTGACGGACTAGAATCTTGTCTAGGTGGAGCATAGAGGCACACCAGCTAAGAATTCTAGAGATCCGGCTAACAACTTGGCTCTAGATTAAGTGTACTTAGACCTTAGAGACTGATAATGGAAATTTCTGTTTAGAACAACACAAATGTTGTCTGACCGATCTAAATAGGGTAAGTTTCACACTCTGATTATTGTGATATTATTCTATCTGTGTACATAGGAAACCATGGCATGATTATACAAACCTGCCATTAGAGAAAGTAAGATTGGTCTGTTTATCTCTGTGGAGTGGTCATGACCTCTGGTTAGAAATAATTGTTACTTTTAATTCAGTGTTAATAGTCTAAGATGACTAAAACGGTAAGTTTCAGCAATGAGTTGTTGGGGGCAGACATCTGAGACGCTACTGCGGTCTATTGACCTCTGGCAGTGACCAAGACTGATCCTCATAGCCGGCCGACTCTAAGCAACATGAGAATCGGATGAGTACATATAGTTCATATCAAATGTAAATGATATTATTCAACAAGTTTTTTTCCTTTTTTATTTATTGGAGTCAGATAAAATTATGTAATGTTAAAATGTCAAAGCCGGACAGACAGAACACAAGCAACCACCATTGGGCCAGTGGGTGGTTGGTGGTTCTGCTTCTTTCTCATTTTCCACCACCTTACAAATGCATTACTTAGACTATATAATAAATAAAGGAAGCAAAAAGGTTCATCACGGCACTGCCATCACCATTTTTGGATTCCCAAATACTCATTTTCTCAAAGGATCTTATAATAACAATGTCTTTCTTAATTTTTTTGTAATCTAAAGAATTATTTTCCACCACAAAGACCCTTTGGAAATATTAAATATATTCCTTCTGGAACCATTTAAACCATTCGAAGTATACTTGTCTCTACTCTGTCATAGTGAATAAGATCCCAGCATAGATGGGAACTTCTTCAATACTGTTTAAAAAGCATCCTAAAAAGTACATTTTGACATCATATAAGCACAAGGTGACTACTTTGAAAATGCATTTTATATATATATATATATATAACATATAATATTTTATAATATAATATTATTTTTGAATCTTCTTTTGAATTTGTGTTATTCCACAGTTTGGATGAATTTACTATTATACTAATGAATAAAGAACGAGTAAGTTTAATGCACCATCATCAAACACAACTCTTTCTTTAAAAACACAAAAACTGAGAATATTTTTAATATTTTTCTTTCAAATTTCTGACAAATCAAAACATTCCTGGTAGGGAGTTACTGATGCATTATGTTCTGAAAATTAAGAAATCATGAATTCAAAGTGCATGCACAGTATGACAGCGCGTTTCTGGACAAAACCTGAGGTTTTCAGATGTTTTGCATAGCAACATCAAACAAGTCCTCCACAGGATGTGACACAGGTGCAGAGTGATACACAAAAAAGATTTTGTAAATATTAGGAAATTGTTGCATCTGTCCAGTCCAAATATTAAGCACACATGTCATCCTGAGCTACACAAATTCTGAAAACAATAATTAATGATGATGTGCCTCTAGCAACACACTTCTTACATCAGAAGTTTCAGCTGCACGTTCAGAAAGTATGATGTCATATAGAGAGAAAAAGCTTTATTGGACAACATTCCCAAGATCTACACAATGGGGATTAAAGTGTTTATATTAATAACACAAAGTGACATAATGATAACATCCCTGTACACGACTTACACAGATGTGTTCCACTTATTTATGCAGTCTTAATACATGTAAAGCGTTATAATCAAATCAAAACCTTACGGGCAGCATTGAAAGAAACCTCCCTGCTTAAATAAATCAGTTGCTGAGGAAACAGATATGGCCGGTGGGTTGCATGTTACACAGTGTTGCAGGTTGGCATAAGAGCCGCAGTGGCAGAGATGTGCAGCCAGACTGGTAGCTGCTGGAGTGTTTCTCTCATTAAAATGAAAAGAGATCTCTCTGCAATGCTACACTATAATTCCTGACTCTGAACGTAGCGTAAATAAAACCCTGTTATTTTAGGGGACTACTTTGTCTGGAAAAAGTGACGAGTAAGCATTCCCTGCTTATTTGTTTTCATTAGTGGTGCCCCGGTTGATACTCTAATGCCTTAGAGCTGAAAAACAGAGGCAAAGATGTAAAAAGAAAGAAAAACAGAAAGAAAGCCCTTGCAAGGCAGACAGTGTATTCTGACATTTCCTTATGTATGTTTGTGGCAGGTGTTATATGGCCAATTGGGATATATTGATGATGATAAAACCCAAAGTTCATCTATACATTGGGATCCGTTTGTGAGAAACCACATTCGAAATTTGGGTTTCAAAATCTAATAACAATAAAAAGGTTTCTGTATTTAGGACGTTTCAAAACTAAGTGACGTACTGAAGTCAAACTCGAAATGTGTAAGACTCTGCACTATTTTTAGCTCACAAATAACATATGTGGGATCTGGACCATATTTTACAAAGTTCAGATTTCCTTGTTTTGTTTTAAAATCATGCTGGAATCATTTTAAAAGTCATGTGACTATTTGAATGTAACTTTTTATTCAAACTGTTACGTTGACAATATAAATGTGAATAAAAAATGTATATGTAATTCACAAAAAAGTAAAACAAATCGTATTTTCAATATAGGTCTAAGATTATCTATATAGTGTAAGCATTTATTTGTGTAAGTGTTTGTTTTTGTAATCTGAAGGGGTAGAGAGAATAGCCATACATACAGTGTCCAAGTGTGTGCGCTGGTGTTTGGCCCGGTCGCTGGAATTGCTGAAGGCTTTCAGACAGCCGGGATGTTGGCATATGTAGGGCTTTTCTCCAGTGTGGCTGCGTAGGTGGATCTTTAAGTTCTCCAGACGGGAAAATGCCTTGTTGCAGCCCTCAAACTATGAGAGAAGAAGTAAACACACGTGATCAAATGAATATAATGTTTGCAACATAAGCTCACAACCTTCTCAATGTCCAACACTGCAGTAGCACATATGCATGCATATTATGACATAAGATCAAATGGCATGCTTTGCACGAGAAGCATTTAATATAAAGTTAATATAAAGAAACAGCAGTGAAATGGAAGATGTTGCAAAGAAGCCATGGTTTGTGGGAAATCTTCTTTTTTGCAGAAAGTGAAGAACTGTGTAATTCAGAGGCATCACAAAAATGCAAACTGTGTTTAATAAATGGGTTAAGTAAAAAATGCAAGGTCATGAAAGCATATTGCCATTTTTACACATTAACAGAAAATGTTTTTTTTGATAGTGGTTATATAATATACAGTACACTGTTAAAAAATAATCTGTAGAAATGACAGTATTACAGCAGCAGTTTGCCAGTAACTTACTGTAGATTTATACTTATGTAATTTATTGGCAACAGTTTGTTCAAAGATAAATGAACATTACACAATAACAAAAAAAAACCCTAAAACAACAGCCTTATGCAAAGCATTCTGGGAACCAAAAATCTGGAAAAAAAAACAGAAAAAAGGATTTTTGGTTCCCAGAATGCTTTGCATGAGGCTGTTATTTTATAGTATTTTTCTGTAAAGATAAAGACTTTTTTACAACATTTTTTACAGTGTACTTGTTTTAGAACAAACTGTCTGAATACATTTTGGCTATCACATTTTGATTGTGATATGACATTAAGGGGATAATTCTGTCATAATTTATTAATTTCTTACTTTGTTTCTTCTGTGAGTGATTTATGAAGAATTTTCACTTCATATTCACCACAGTTTCATATAACACCCTTAAGGACAAAAACCGTTAAGTGATATGAAAATGTTAATTAGAAATCAACTGAAAATAGCTACATTTTTAAAGCTGTGTAATAAAGAGTGACATTCAGCTATAAAACTCCTATTGAGTTGCACAGATGAAAGTCAAAGCAGTTTTCAAAAGAGTTAGTAAATGATGACAGAATTTGTAACTTAACAATTCTGATTTGTGCTGATGACATTGTCAGTTCATGCACATTTTAAAGATATGCACATACTGTAGGTACACATGCACATGCCACTCCACACAGTTTATTAAACCGAGCATGTTCAAAGCTGCTTCCTGTTAGAACGCCTCTGCTAAGATGTTTAAGTTGGACACAGGCCAGCGAGGGAGGCAGTTATAAGACCAGCTGATTCAAGGTGACAGCAGCAGTCATGCAGACTTTTGCTTGGAGCAATTCTGTGAAATTATAAAACACATTTTGGCGATCACAGGTGTGATTTCATGATGAGGTTATATGAAAAATGAACAGGGTTTCATTGAGCATCTTTACGTCTCTGCATTTATATTTAGATATGTACGTATTTCTGTTTATATTTATTCATAGTTGATGCTTTTATCCAAAATGACTTACAAATTATGTACACATAACAACAGACTATTACTGCACATAATACAGGGAGTGTTGTAACACATTCTGATCAAACACCCAATGTTTTTATACCAATATTTATGTACTACAGATTAGTTTATGAATCTAAACTGTCTAAATGAAAGTCGAATCTAGTTTGAACAGTGTGTGATGTAAAGAACACTAACACTACTGTAAACATAGAAAAACATAGATATTTAACATTTATCGCATATTTTATTAAATAAATTCATAAATATTTTCATTTATATTTTAACATTTGTAATGTTAAATAACATTCATTACAGCTTACAGTTACAGCACTTCACAGTCCTCCCTATACCTTTAACTTTTTATTTTAAAACATCACATCATCAATAATGTTTTGTTCAACAAGTTTTTACCTCTTCTCTATACACTTTTATAAAGCCATATGGCTGTTTACATTAAAAAACTCATCACAAAATTACAAATAATATCCTTTAGTTTGGATTGAAATACATGTAACTGTCAGGATCAGCCTAGAATAGAAAGACATGTTTAGTATTTATTGTTCAAGTAGTGAAGATGTTTTTCAACAGGATGCCAGTAAAGAGCCACACATGTATTTGATATCTTACCAAATAATTGTCCTCTGGCCACCACAATTTAGAGAGAAAAATAAAACAAAAATAAAAACACTAAACAGCAAATAGATTAAATTATATCCCCCGGCTATCTGACATCACTAAAACAAAACACATTTCTTATGTTGTTCCTTGTGAAGAAAATAAATAACAGCTTTATCAAAGGATTCCATTAATACGGTTTTGGGACATTGTTATCCATGCCTACCATAATATCTTTGAGCATGTAATTCATATAACTGTTGACATGAAAATCCTTGTATTATGTGTATTATATTTCAGTGTTTACAAATCTCAAGCATAGATCAAAAGACATGAATTCATAAGATTCATGGTTATTATAACTAAGCGCTGGGCATATAACTAAGCATAACAAAAAGTTTTGAAGTGTAAAAATCTTTCTTCAAAGTTGTCATGGAAAGAGCTGATTCAATTTATCATTGCATGATCAATCTCCATGAAGGCTATTCTCACAAATAGAATTTGTATCTATAAACAACTTTCAAATTTCTTAATCTCCAAAATCTGCAATGCATTTTTTTGGAGTTGAAGAGAAATTGAAGCCACATGTCAGTCTCTCTCTATTACAAACTCTTACATCATAGAATTGGCAAAGCTTCAACTAAAAGTCTCATCCCGGTTGTTAATCCTTGTTGATTGATTGGAGTAATATTTATTAATCAAACAAACTGTTTAATGCATGTTTGTGCAACTTCATCCAACTAGAGTAAATATAAGAAAATATAGTAAAAAATAATAAGAAAATATTACATAATAATAAATATGAAAAATCTAAACAAATTAATAGAAAAAGAACGCAAGTATACCTTAAAAAAAATACATAAAACATGTGACATTTAGGTCTAATTAAATTGATCTCTTATTTGAAACAAAACTGTAACATTGTTGCATGATTTCAATTGTTAAATACAGCCAACTGCATTTCGTTGCCTTGTACTTGTACATGTGTAATGACAATAAAGTTGAATCTAATCTAAAGTGAATAAAAGCTAGTTATATTTTGTGTTGTGTAAATTGATGTTAGATGATCTAACATATCAGGGGGTTGCAGGCAAAATTGTAACTTATATTGACACATTTTGAATATGAAAGCTGAACTCACCATGCATTTGTTTGGTTTCTCACCGGAATGGACTCTCATGTGAATGAGCAGCTTGTATCGAGCATTGAAGGGCTTGTGTCGACGGACACATCCGGCCCAGAAGCATGTAAAGTCCTCTCCTTTCCTCTGGTCTATGTGAATCTTCTCTATGTGCCTCACCAGTTCTTCTTTCCGCCCATATGTAGCCCTACAATCCATCCACTGACATGGCTGTCCATCACTCTGTTGGCCATTTATTCCACCATCTCTAATAAACCTGCTAGGTCCCAATCCGTTCTTGCAATGTTGTTGCGTAAAGTCTTTGGTATCACTACTGTTGTGCACACTAAGGTGCCGAGTTTGGTCACTGTCTGTGTTCGAATCGGTGCAGAGATACTGAAGCAGTTCTTCTTTGTTTTCGAAGTGTTGATGTTTCTTACTCGTATTCTTACAAATAGGAAATTTAGCAACAGGTTCTTGCTTGGGAGACTTGGGAAACAGACACCTTTCTGGAGGTTTCCCTTGCTGCGTATAACTGAAGAGAAGGTCCTGGCCCTCGGGTGGACCGCAGAGACTGGAAAGAGATGGAGATGTGAGGTGTAGCTCGGACACAGAGCCAGAAGAGTGGCTGGAACATGGAGAAGAAAAAGATGGGGAGAAGGTGCTAAAAGATGATGTAGAGAGAGAGGAGGAGAATAAGAAGGAGGACAGTGTATCAGGGTCATGATATGGGTCACTTCGAGCTGAAACAGCACAGAATGTGTCGCTTTTCACTCCACTGATACCCGAAACAACACCTTGATCTATGGAACAGACCAAGTCAAGATCGCCTGCTGCTATCGACACTGGTGACTCAAAAGAGCTGCACATCTTCAGGTCTTCTATGTGAATCGCTTGATTTAAATGCTGGTTTACACATGACAGGTATTCCTCATCATTGCTGTTAACAGGACCACAGTGTTCCAGCTGGGCAACTGCCGGACTGAGCCGTGTAGGCCTCATAGCGTCCTTTGAGATTGGAGCACATCCCCTTAAGCTTTCATTGTAAAAACACTTCTGTAGGTTCTGGTCCCTCCGATGGTTTTTCAGTAGTGCATCTGTGGTCATCTCCAAAGTACCTGCAACAAAACATTAGATTGGTTAGAATGGAAAATGACACGCATCCTGTTTACACCTGGTAATAGCTTTCAAGTTTCCAGATATTCTTTTTTGGTGAACTGTCCCTTTAAGTGGAACACCTCCGTCACGTCACCACACACCTGGGGGTGCCATCTATACTGTAGCTGTTGAAAGCCTGCGGGCCGCTGAGGTCAGAATGACTGGATGGTTGAATGCATTAGTAACCACTGGTTCTGTAAAAACTCAGTCTGTCCTCTCATGGATTGGACTTGATTATGGTTTTCTCTCCCACTGTATGTTTTGCTACTCTCTAGGTGTGCAGGTAGCAATGTTTAGACACTGTGGCCCAGTGAAGATGAACAGAGAGACGTTTGTGCCCTGGCAGATTGGTTGGAAGCTCTGGCATTGGTGGATGTAGAGATCTGGTACTAAAGGCAACGTTTTCTAATGTACCACATCCTTCAGCTAATGAGAAGCAGAGCTGAAACAGCGAGGACGGGCTCTTTAAAGGCATGTCCTGTCCAACAGTCACACTACTGTGCTGCTTTAACACTTTACACATATTTACCTAAGTGATCTAGTGATGTGCTGCCATGATGGGTTAGTAAACTTATTTAAGAGTGAATTGAGTTCTTAAGGGCCTTGCATACAGTAGTTACAACTGACTGCGTGCATCAAAAAATGACCAGAACAGGGCTGGAATATTTAGAAAATTATAGTTTCTCAGTATGATGTCAATACTATTGTAAATAAAGATAAATAACACAATAGTGGTCAAAAGTTTAGGATCACTTGACTAAAAAGGTCTTAAAAATATTTTTGAAATAGATTACTTCGACCAAATAATAAATAAAAAGTAAACAATAAGAGTCCAGCATAGATTTGCAAATCTGGGCGTAGGGTGACAACTTTGAAGATGCTATAATATAACAGAGTTCATTTGTTTAGGATGCTTTGTCACATCATAATTTCCAAAGTTACAATTGTGTTATTCCATGGTTTTGATGGGTTTACTATTATTCAGAAATGTGGAGAAAATATAAATAAAGAATGACTAAGTGATCCTAAACTTTTGACCAGTAGTGTATAGTGACCCTGGACCACAAAACCAGTCACAAGTAGCACGGGTATATTTGTAGCAATAACCAACAATACATGGTATGGGTCAAAATTATCGATTTTTCTTTTATGCCAATATTCATTTGGATATTAAGTAAAAATCATGTTCCATGAAGATATTTTGTACATTTCCTACCATAAAAATATCAAAAGTAACGCCTATAAACTACTCACTCAAGTTTGGTATGTTTGTAAAGCTTAGAAAATCATTGATGTTTTGTCAAATATTTCTCAAGATTGGACATAGAAATGCTTCACTAATGTGTCATGATTGCTTATGCTCTAATCCCTAAAAAAAAAACACAATGGAGAAAAAATGTGCGCTCTTGTTTAGTCTGTTAGTTCTGTTCAGAATTAACCAAAAGATATTTAACATTCTTTTCAGCAAGCGTTGGTTTATTAAACACCTCAACATTGGTATTTGTTAACATTGGTAAATGCATTAACTAATATGACATTACGGTGAGCAATAAAGTCTTTCAGCATTTATTAATTCCTGTTAATGTTAAGTATTCATGTTAGCTATTGCATTAACTGATGTTAACAAATACAACCTTGTAAAGTGTTATAAAATAACCTGCCAAAAATCTGCATTAACAAATTCAACAGATTAAGAAAATCATATGCTTCTATTTAAAGAAGTATTTTCCTACTTAATACCACCACAATTTACTAAACACAGCTGCGTAATTTAAAGCAGGGAAATGAGCACTTATTTAGCAGTAAAAAACTTTCTTCATTTGAAATTCATTAGAAACTTACAAAGCGCTTCTTGTTGAGAACAAGTACATGTACACAATAAGGTCATATTTTAAAGAGTGCCATCTCACGGCATAATTTAGATCCATTAAACAAATTTATATGCTTTGTTGCTTTCCTTTCTTTGTTAAGCTGTGTAATTCGTCATCAGCCAAAATTGTGATTAGCATGTTTATTATATGCAGAATGGCAAAGAATAAAGAACATAAGTGAACTTGCTTTGTAATTACATAGATTTATTAGCTGGCAGCAGGTGCCTGGCAGCTGTTAACTGTGAACTACACCGAGGGAAAAACCAAATGAACTGTTATGTTAGGGGTTGAAAAGTATTGTGTCATTTTCAAAACTGCCACTTTCAACAAGCCAGAAATCTTTGAAGTGCATTCAAGTTTGAGCATTTGAGCCAAACTAGCAGGATTACATTTATGCATGCATTCGGCAAGTGTTTTATACAGTGTATTCAGACTGAAGCCTATTATCCGTATGTGTGTTGACTGGGAATCAAACTCGTGATCTTCGCATTCTCTATACTAGTTGCTAAAACAATAAGATTATACATCACTCTTTATTAGGCATAAAGCAAGATTGATTGTGATGAAGAACAGCTACTTACAAAATATACTGAATATAAATACAACTTATATTGTTACACTACATAAAAGAAGAAAATTTAATAAAAAATGTATACTTAAAATTAGGTTCTCTTTTCAAGTAATATCTGAAAGGCTCTAGTGAAACTATAAGGCAAACTTTAAAACAACAAGCTTTAATTTAGTAAAATTTCAATGACAAAATGTGCGTAAACAGTATGCTGCGGTGAAATCCAGACACATTTCCTCCTGAGCCACTAGAAGTTTATGTAAGACGAAAAACTCTCTCTTATCCAAACCACTAATATCATACATTACAGAACATTGAACACATCAAACCCTACCACCATAATACTGCAAGTACAAAATTAGTGCTTGCTGAGACAAATGAATGTAGAAACTGCCAATAATTAGCAATAATCACTCATAACTGCTATAAAATTATTATACAATAAAAATGCATATTAATATAAATTCAGTTAAATACGAATAGTTATATTAGCCAATAGCCAGATCGATTAACAAACACAGACAGTAAGTTAACTTCGAGCCAAACGCGTGCATCCAATGAAACCTTCTACAATCTGAAGGTATTAAAAATATAGTCTACATAGAAGTATAGAATGAAAATCATGTATACAATCAATTTTATAGACCATTTTGTAAGACGTAAACACGGTCCAGAAACACTTGACTTTCAATTGATCATTTTGTAAATTTATTTTACATTCATTCAAGTCTTAAAGTCCCAGTGAAATATAAAATAATTGTATGGCATTGGTGGGAGCTGAATAGTAAACCGTCTATGATAATGCATCTATTAATCATATTGTGGCACCAAGACAAATAAAATGTTCTTACAGTTACGGAAGACATCTGGATACACCGGAGCCATAAAGGAACAATATAAAGATCCTGGTGTATCACATGTATCACTGGTGTTCGATGAAAGGCATCGATGAAAACATGACTATACGGTCTGTTCCAAACATTTACAAGCAAGTGCATATCTGTGAGAAAACAGCTGAACAATGCAGACAATTCCACCGAAATGACAGCGGTTGAATCCAAACCACCAGAGAGGGACAGAGCTTCTCCACAAAATGTGGTGGGTAGACAGTATGTGGAGCTGGTACTTACTCTAGACATCTGCCAATGGCATGGCGTTGAAGCAGACGAGACCTCTATAAAATACACCCGGTTAATTGGTTGTGACTTGAATTTTATATTTCAATAAAAAATATTCTGGTTCTGGTTAAAAAATGACTATGATTGCAGAGTCGCGAAATGAAATGTTTAAATTAGAAGCAACCTGAGATGTCATGCGGAATAAACAGACGACAGACGATTAAATTCGAGTCACAATTTGTTTGCTTTCCATGTATAGTGTAACATCTTGAGCCATGTACAGTACTAACAGTAGTCCAGCGTCTCGGTTAAATCGCTTTCAGTTATAAAAAGCTCCTATGTTTCCAATCAGGCTTCCAAACCTCAACTCCTTCAACCTTTCTCAATGTAAACAAAACTTTAAGCGTAAATGTGTGTGTGTGTGTGTGTGTGTGTGTGTGTGTGTGTGTGTGTGTGTGTGTGTGTGTGTGTGTGTGTATGTGTGTGTGAAGAGAGACACATTAAAGACAACTTTTGGAATTTCATCTATTAAATACACCACACAAATAAAACCTGAATGATTAAGTCCTAGAAGTGAAGCATTTCTGGGATTGTACATGTGTGTTTTTGGGACCATCACAGGGAAAATATTTAATGATCCCCACAGTCATCTTATTGGTATTAGATCATATTTCCAAGCATTCCGTGAAAGTAAATGGAATCCTGGCTTTACATGTGAGGCAAGAATCACAGTGACATTTAATCCACAGTCAACAGGAACAAAATCCTATTTTACTGTTGCTGTCAACACCATCATTATCACAATCAATTGACTTTGAGAGCAAAACCAAACCCCAGCAATACAAATAACATCTGTAGTAGAATGCTTTAGGACGTTTAGACAGACAGGATAAAGGATTCGACTGTCTCTGAAGCATTTGTTTTAAAGAAACATTACTGGAATGTTAAACGGCCCTTAAACAATGCTGCACAATGCAACGTACCACAAACTTGTATGATATTATCACAGAAAACAAATAGACACATGCACATAAGTTATTAAAGTAGTTAACCCATAAGGTTGAGCACTATTCATTTAAAATGTAATGTAACAGCAATGGGTTCTGCATTGTATCTTTAAAGAAATATTGTGCTGTTCTTATCTATGATTAAGTAATATGACAGATATTACTTTGAATTCCACCATCTAAACTTTAACAAGGTTTTAACTATCATTATGAATCTGCGATTAGCTGTCCAACAAGATATAATTAACAAAATGTTACATAGAAAAGTGGTCAACCTAAATACTGTGTTATAATAAAATAAAATAACTGTTCAGCTATTCAGAAACTTAAAAACTAGAAGAGATATACTAATAATAATATACTAAAATAGTATACTAATTTGGTATAAATATTACAAAATAAAATACTGAAACACAAACTAATCGATTCACAATTTTACATAATTTAAGCAGATAAAGAGCATTTTTTAAAAGAAAAGAAAACGACAGCATGACTGATGAGGTCACAGTAACGGCACATTAAAAACGGTTCAAATCTGTGTTATTTTTGGGACAACACACAAAATGAGTTGTCTTAACTAGACAAATCATTGTGTTATTTCTGGGCAAAACATTTTGTTACTTTAACTAAACTTGTGACACAAGTTCATATTCAGTAGTGTATCAAATTCAGTGTCTTAAGCGCATTATTCTGAGTATGTAAATAACAACAATGCAAGGCTGGCTGTGGATTTCATTGTAAACTGAACAATTTCAAAACCTGCAGATATATGTGGCCAGTTTTGATATCAGAACACAGTTGATGCTCTGGCAACAGCAGTAAGGTTGTTAAAGGGATAGTTCACCCAAAAATGAAAATACTGTCATGAATTACTCACTCTCTAGTTGTTCCAAATCTGTATCAATTTCTTTGTTTGGTTGAACACAGAGAAAGATATTTGGAAGAATGCTTGTAACCAAACAGATCTTAGACCCCATTGACTATAGTTGGAAAAATTACAACAATAGTCAAAAGAACACCAAAACCTTTTGCTGTCCTACACTTTTCAAAATATATAATTTTGTGTTCAATAGATCAAAAAAATGCATAAAGCTAATTTTCCTACTATGGTAGTCAATGGGGTCCAAGAACTGTTTTCAAATATATTTCTCTGTGTTCATTAGAACAACAAAAAAAATGTATACAGATTTGGAACAACTTGAGGGTGAGTAAATGATGACAGAATTTTTATGTGAACTATCCATTTCAACTATATAAACTTCACCAAGCAAAATTTTAGCGTGTGGGGTATGGTATGGTGTTCTGGAAGTACATGAGACATGCATGAATCTACTATATATTTTTAGATGTTTGAGTTTTAAACAGTAATTTATTGCAGTAATGTCATGAACCCATGATGACTTTAATCACAGGCATTTATCTAAATAACATTTACTTTTGATCCAAACAGGACCAGTAAGTGAAAATTTGTAACATTCACTCACTTTATTTGCATGTAAACAAACTCCTCCAAAAACTGATAAACTGTCTTTGAAGAAAGACAAAATCACAATATTTTTACACAAGGAAACAGGCTAAAATATAATTTTCCCAAGTGAAACCAAGTTAAGCAAATTCTGTTGAAAAAAAATCTACACAAGTAAACCATCTTGTCTGAACATCTCAACCGAACAAAATAGCCGATGGCCACGGAGGAACATTGCAGGACTTGTTTTTATTATATGCACGTTTCTCTGAATTGCTTGTTCAACTCAAAACAGTATTAGAGAACAAGCCTAGATATTAAATATGTTCACAATAACGTTATCTTCTTCTCTGCCAGTTTCCCCAGAAACCCCTTCAACAAATCTTTCTGTCTGCAATGTTTGTTTTAAATAACATCTCAAGTCTTTTAAACCACCTAATTGATTTATGTTTCCTGAAATCTAACCCAGTCTAACTTTACTTTATAAATCAGCTGGAAGATGACCAAGAGCGAAATCTAATGTGTCCTTACTAGCAAGAACACAAAATGATTTCCAGGACTACAACCAAAGCACATATTTTATCATCACAAAGTTGGACGTAGCCTACATTAAAAACTGGATTGAATACCATTATATGTTTTTTCTCAAAAAAAGAAACATTTGTTCTGTAAATTGCACGTTTGCAATCATTATATAGGCCTATACGAATAGACCTCAGGGTACAGACTGATGGTTTAACGGTATCACGTCATGAATCAAAGTTTAAAAACATTATTTTACATTTAACCCTGTAGTTGTACTTTTTGGAATATGTTATTTATTTGTTTTGATGAGGTAAAGATGTACTCACCAAAGATTGAACCCAACTGTCTGCCTCTCTTCCTTTGCAGCTGCAGGACCAAAACTACATTGAACCGTCCATCCTTCTCACATTGAAAGACCAAACCCATTAAAGCAGACAAACTTCATAACTAACCAGAAAAGTTCCGCCTTCTAACACTTTACTATGCAAACCGGGAATCTAATGCGCAAACTGGCTACATTAACAGCAAAGTAACAGTTTTACACGTTATGTCCTTGTCACTTACAGGATATTGTGGCGCTGTGAGCCAATAGCTGCAGCAGCTTTTACAAAGATGCATTGTTGGAGTATCTCGAAAATAAACCAGGAGTTAAAGGCAACCACATATTAACCATTGTTTTGCGGTGTATTTGTAAAACTATGGCGCTAAAAATGGTTACTTTACATTTACTGCCAACTCACATTTACTGCTAAATACGAAGCTATGTGACTTTTGACAAGATTACCACATAAAAATGTATCAATGCATCAAGTTTATGTAAATTTAACATTAGGCTACGCATGAAATAAATACTCTGCAGAGATTACACAACATAACATTTTAAATTTAACATTTTCATTAAGATTTAACTGAATTGTACATCAATAATATTAAGACGTAATTGGCCTGTCAAACACATGCGCAATGCAGCCACGTAAACTGCATTCATAATACAAACAGTGACATCTGCCGTTTATTCATGGTACTGGTAAGAACTCCATTTAAAGAAAAATATTACAGAAAAGTTTATTTACTTTTATGAAAGCTTCGAAAAGCTGACATTTAAACAAATAACACACATGGTCATGGCAAACACATGAAAATTTGCTTAGCCTGGATGCAATGATTTATATAAACATGATAACGTGCAATCCAATTATAGTGCTATTAAAACATCTCAAAAATAAACAATTACCAAAAGAATAACACAGAAACATAGACCCCCAACTTATTTTAAAGGGAACTTAGTTTAAATATACTCTGATGGAGAGTGACAATATCTTTAACCATTGCCCCACCATAATACCAAACAGTCTTAAAGCCTCATTCTTGAAAAATGGAATAATAATGTCTCTTAAAGGATGTACAAATGATTTCGAATGTAACTGGGATTTCATCGTGCAGCACCTGACTGTAAAGCAAAAGATTTTATAAGGCCTTGAGTGTAGTAGAGTGCTAACCCTACACAATGTCAGATCTTTCAAAGATGTATTATCCTGTGATGTCTCTTTCCTCTACTGATCAGAACACACAAATCCAAGGTCATCTGTGATGAAGGTGTGGTTTGTGCACTATTCTTTAAATTCCAAAAACTGTTGAAGTCTTTTTCGATGTTCTGTTGATATTTTAACAGCACTGGAAAAAGCAAACGAACAATAAGATTATGGGAAAACACACCACAGTATATATGCCAAAGACAAATCTATTAATGAATTTCATTCTCACCAAAACAAACCAATCATGTTTAATGATCTGAATGCATTACGATTATGAATAGACTTACTTTAAGTGCTCTCCAAAAGTGGTGGTTATCCTGTAGATAGCGGTTTTAAGTGCTGCTCGCAGAGCAAACCTTAGAGTTTTGTAGGTGGAGTCACCCATACTGCAGGCAGTCCTCACAGGCTTGCTGGAGGCATGGGGCAGTTTGAAGTGTTTATCAACAGCCTAAAATTGGTATATTTATTGACATGTATCAATACATTTTGAAATAAATATGACAAATTAATTTCCACGACTCCAGGTAACTTGAAAAATGTGTTGATAGATATTGCTAGGGAAGATTCATATGTGCATGCCAAGGATCTATTCTTAGTTACATTTATAATTTTAGGGAGGAAATGTCTCTATCAAGATTGTAATGCTACTCGAGAAACATAACTGGAAAACTGGAATAATTCATATTTATTATTTGTAATTCCATGATATTTCCAGGCCTTCCAGCAGAAATGCCTGATATTGCCTTACCTCTAATAGGACTACCAAGCAGCTGAGAATGCTGGGCAAAGTAGTCTGCACCACTCCAAACTGGTCCTCAGAAAAAGAGCCTGCCACCAGATGAGATAGTCCTTTAAACAAACAAGAAAAACATTAATATACACACCTGGACACAACTAAGCATGTAAGACAACATATCTTAAACATCAACCATATGCCGCTAACCTTGAAGAGCCCAGATTTGAGCTTGGCTGTCAGCAAACAGAGCTTGGCTAGAGGCTTCTGGAAGCTGCTCAAAAAAAGAAACCATTTCACTACAGAAAATAATATTTTAATGTTTTAAAGCCCTTTCATGGTTTCAAACAACAAGTTCACATGCAGAATTAAGACACCTTTGATATTAAAGGGTTAGGAAAAGATGACTACACCATAAACTATGAACCAAGTTTACATACAGTTCCCTTTAATAACTGCATAACTATAATAAAAATAAAATGCAACATGAATAGATGGTGGAAGATTGAATCACTTTGTATTAAGTGAAAATAAAAAGTCAGGATTTAAAAAACTTATGTTAACCGGGTCACAAAATTATAAACTCTAACACTACAAACTAAACACACAAGCTCACGCTTACAGAAGGACAAAAAACTACACATGCATTAATGATTCTCCTGTGGCAGCATCCAACATATCATAACAGATTTTAACATATCATTCAAGTAATGCATGCTTACAGTAATCTTACCTTGTTAAATAAATACACAATCAGCACCCGCTTTGCCAAATAGCTTTTAACCTGAGCAAAACAATTGAGAATATCACAGGAACATGAGTTAACAGGTGTCTAGGCCATTTATCACACTGAAACATGAACTGGCCTGTTCCCGACAACCGAAACGGACACTCTGAAGTTTAGCAGTTTGCGTTCCTATGGATACACACGCTTGGAAAAGAAAGATGGTCTACAAAATTAAAAGATTCATTTACGGTTCAGCTGGGATTTAATGTTACCTGCTCTCTTCTGTTCTGGAGCCATTGGGCAAGAAAGCTGGGCTTCTGATTGGCTGGAGGCGGACGAGGAAGAGTAGCAGGTGAGGGAGGAGGACTGCCATTGGCCTGCGAGTCTGCCCAATAGAGAAATAGGCTAGGTTAAAAAGTGACGAGTTAAAATACCAGATTTGTGCATTTATCTTTGCAGTGTAAATACTACCTGACAGATTAGTAACTGTTTATTATGTTGTTAATATGAATAAAATATATTGACAAGACAAAATGCTTAACTGCTTCAATCTATTTATTTGTTCAAATGACTATTTACTTGATAAATGCTTTAAATATTTAAGGTAAATTGCACTTATCTTCCATAACATGGTCCAAAATGTCAGTGTTCTTCTATCTGTCTTACCTGTGGAGGCACTCCATAGTTTGGGGCCTCTCCTCATGACATGAGGGCTCTGAATAGAGCCGAACCAGGGAGACTGAGGATCCTGTTGACCAGCCAGGCGGCGAATGGCAGGTGAGGAGAAAGGGCTATCCACTTCTGGGGTGAAAGGAGCAGTCAGAGGGCCGTGCATACCCCCCACTGACAACTTGAGAAAGACAGATCCAGGAGTCCTGAGCGAGATATTGGGTTGAGGTGTCTCAAGCAGGTCCTCAGTCCCTAATACAACTACAGACAGGGGAAAAACAATCTATCAAGATCAAGAAGCTGTTTAGTGGTTAGCAGGGTGAGTGCTAAATTTATGTCCCGGATCAGATGTTATACAGGTGGTTTTACCTGAGCTGCCTGAAGAGCCAGATTTGGTGTCATTGCTGGCAGACTGAGGCTTGATTCTGCCATTAGAAGCAACAGCATCCTGATGCGCCACTAGCTTCAGTGTGAGCTCACTCAGCAGAGACAGACATTTCTTGCTGATCACATTCCAGTTATGAGGGTGACCGCCTACATACACAAGGTGCATTATATTACCAATGATGAAAATGAAAAAAAAATGTGTTTTTAAAAGTTACTGGCAGCTGCAGTGGAGGCCCAATATTCCGTAAAGCAACACTGGCATCCTACTAGCTGATGTTCAGTTAGTCACTTGATAATCAGAGGAGAGTGATATTTCAACGGATGTACTGTACATGTATACGGATATATTCCAGTCTGTGTTTGTGGATCGGTCTGGCAAGTGACGTAATAATATAACTATTTATATTATTTTATTGCATACAAATTTTATTAAGTAAACAATTTGTTGAATTTTATTGTCGATTAATTGATTAAATAAACAATTTGTTGAATGGGTCATGTAACTTAATTGCATTTAAGTTTAGCCAAGTTATGTTTTTTTTTCTACTGGTAACCCTATATAATACTGACTAGGCATAACTTGCTAGCTTATGTCATTTACTAGTAATTTCTTTGGCTTGTAATCAGAAATAATCTGCAGGGACTCGATTCTTTGCGGATGTATACAGGAAGTTAAGTTTGGGCCACAAAAGCGTGTATGCACACGCAGTATCGTTTGTTTATGTTGTTGCTTTAAAACCGTCTATAAGCAAGTATGTTTGTACCTGGCTGACTTAGACTGAAGACTTCCTGTCTGCGTGAAGGAGAATGTTGTGATAAGAGAGCCAAGTCCTGCAGAGCCAAAAACTGCAAAAAACAAGCATGAGAAATTAAATAGACAAAATATGGTAAAAAAAACAACAAAAAAGTACAACCAACCTTCATGACTAAAGTGTTCCTCTCAGACAGAACTTTGGGCAGACACTGTTCTGCATCCTCAGTAAATGAAGACTGTACTGGGAAACTGTGGGCCTGGAAATACATAACCAATAGTCAGGGTAAATGGCAACATATGTTCTATAATAAATCCCACTCTCTGAAAATGAAAGCACTGCATTTAAATACCTCAGTGACGTAGATCCTAAAGAGATGCACTGTGATGTACCAGGTCAGGTACAAAAAGGTGCCACTGATCGACAGGTGGTAGAGGAGGGAGAAATCTAGAAGTCCAGTCAATGAATCCAAAGGTTGAAGAGAACTATAAGGGAGTTAAAAAGGCATTTTAAATATACATAATCATTAATATAATTGTTTTATTCAGACTTGTTAGTTTATAACTTATTTCAGTTTATGCAGACTAAAGTGTAAAATATAACCTGTCTATCTGTAGATTAAGTGTGCTTGAGATCCAGGTCTTGGGAAGATACCCTAAAAACATGAACAACATTTAACATTTTTGTAAAAAGAGTTTCTTTAAGTGAATGTATACGATTACTTCTGGAACTCACCAAAAAAGAAATAAAGCACAGTGAAATTCCTGGCTGAATACAAGGCTTGAATAACACTGCACTTCACCACCATGGTCAGGGAGCCTTTAAACCGGAGGTACTTGTATTGCTTGTAAGCAAATGTGGGAGGGAGAAAGGTGGTTTTTCATTAATGACTTATTCATGCACACATTAAACATTTAGTTCACATTCATTCAATACTAATCTACTAACCTAATCACAGCGTAATTCCTAACTGACACTTGACAGTATGACATGTTTAGCAAATAAACTGAATAGACAAGTACTTACTTGTATGGGTTGAAAGGACACATAGTACATATTTTGAACCACTCCCAAAAAACTATGACTGTATCCAATGAAGGCCCCAGCCAAAAGAAGAAAGAGATGATACTCATTCAGACAGGTCATGACCTCACCGCTATAAAAGCAAACATATAATAAAGAACTGTTATTAATGATGTATTGTTAGAGAGTATACAGAGCACATACAATCTGTCAGTAAAACACTGTATGGCAGGCAGAGAATGCTGAAGTCATTTTAAGGATTTTAGAAGTGCTGGGGAAACACTGACCCACAAGCAATTTTGGGATAAGATTATTTACAGAGTTAATTAAAATTACTTAAGACAACCACTCATGTGTCATTTCCTTTGGAATGTCCAAAATGCAGTTAACGTAATGTGATTCCTTGTTGAACAGTTAGTGTATGTGAGAAAATCAGGTCATGTCATAGACCAATGCACATATTGCACCTCTCACTTAGCCTGCAAAGACTCCCTAGAGTGCTATAACGTCCACCAATGATTACAGAGGCACACCACATCATCAACATGCCCATGGAACAGTAAACCAAAGAATGGACACACTGCCGCGGGTGAAGCACTGTCCCCAGGAGAGCCATACGGGAACAAGGAATCGAAGGAACCACTAAAAGATACACAAGTTCTGTAATTAGTACACCATGCCATATATTCATAAAGAGAATATCAGATTTTTGTCCATACATGACACTCTATGTAGTTGCATCTCCAGTTTACTTACAAGTGTAGAACTCCAGGTTGAAAAAGCCAGTCACCAGAACCACTCCACACAGGACCACAAGAGAAAACATGGTGCTTGGGGCAGTAAGTAGACTTGTGCATTCTGAAAGCAATGTTCGTTTTTGAATAAATAATATGGATTTTAGTGATTAAAATATTGTTGAAGAAACTCACCTGCAATCCACTGGATGGGGTGAAACAGACAAAATCTACTGAAGAACACAAAGAGTGTAGTTGTCACAGGCAAAAGGATAACTGTCCACGCGATGCTCGCCACTGCCCTCCATATCACAACCTGTAAAAAATATGATCCGAATCAGTATAAATATAACGTTATCCTCACAAAATATTTGCTTTTCAACCTTTCAATTAACGCTTACTCTTCTGCAATAATCTGATATTACAATTTTAATTATTAAAAAAGTGCAATAATGTGCCTACACATTATTCCCTGCATAACAGTAAACCAAACTAATGATGTGCATAATCTTGAACTTTACTCTGCTAAGTTTTCACATTACCACCGAGTTCTCTAAAGCATAGTTTATAGCTTATTTGACAGGTTCTTACCTTTCTTATGAACCAACAACTCTGTTTAAGAGAAAACATATTGTCAAACTTAGTCAGTCATTCCTCACTTTTGTAAAATCCATATCAACATGGAAAAAGTCAGCACAAGACCCGCGCCACACATTCGAAGGACCTCGTAAGGACCATAGGTGTGTCTAACTGCCTGCCTGATTAAAATCGCGCTCAAATTTCGTGTGCTGAACCCCGAGACTCGCTTTTTTCCCTCCATTTAAATGTAAATAATTACTAAAAATATTGTTTAAAAGGATCAAATTTAATCTAATCGAATACATTACAATTTAAAATGAGTACCTAGCCTTTATAATAGCTGAATTAAAATGAATAAACTATTGAATCAAATAGTTTTAATGTTAAACACCAGTAAATCATTATACACAGCTTTTGTTCATTAATCAAACATTCATTTATAAAAGTACAATAATAATGTGAGTACACAAAATAAATAACTCTAGTAAATAAAGTCTTTAAAATAATGTTAAATTATTTAAGATCTAAATTATGCGTAAAGAGACAAACATGTATCGTGCAGGCAAACACAAAAATGTTTCATGAAAAAAAATTCAGTTGTGTATTCCTTTAGCTTCATTCTGAATCAAAGCATTTTTTTCTCGATGAGTGCCGTTTGTTAAAGTGATGCTGCGTCTCTCCAGATTTGTCCTACTTTTATCCATATCACGACGCGTCTTGGTCTCAAATGCATTTGTGGGTAAAATCTGAGTTGAATTGATAGACATGTCAGTTTGGACGCCTTTATGCACCACCGACTTCTGCCCAGGTCTCTGAGGTATCGCAGGCAACGACAGCTGTTCACGTTGAGACTTCTTATCCTCCCATAACTTGAGCAGACGTCGCTGATTATTTGTCATATCTTTCAGGTTTTGTTGCAGGGACTGTACTTGGTCTTCCAGCAGAGTCTTTGAGGTCACCGTGTTGGCCAGTTCAGACGTCAGTTCGTCAATGGTCAAACTTAACTTCCCAGCTTTCTCAACAAGCGAACTGCATTCGCGCTCCTTCTCGTGTAGATCGTTTATTATGTCCTTGGTAGTTTTACCGAAAAATTTCGGGCTCGACTCTAAACCAATTTCAGCCCGCAGAGTCTTCGCGTGCTTCCGAAGCTCCTTGTTGTCCAGAGTCAGTTGCTTCAGTTTCTGTTTGAGCGCTTCGGTCGATCTCATTCTCGTCTCGTATTGTCGCAGTTTTTCCCTCATCGCGTTTTCGCGGTGCAAAGCATCGTCTCTTTCCT